>CM028136.1:712817500-714067500 GCA_016271365.2 Neoceratodus forsteri | reverse complement strand
CTGATCCCCCAGTATGGTAGTTATGGAGGATAGTGAACTGTGAGAGGGAAGGGCAATACAGTTGGACACAGGAGAGAAGAGCATGGCTTTTTTTTTTTGCGTTCAAGAGCAACTTCTGTTTTAGTAGTTGGAGTTGTAGCAGATCAAATTTGCTCTGGAGAGATGAGAGTACAGTGTTGGGAGAAGGTCCACTAGTGTAGAGCACTGTGTCATCTGCAAAGAGAAGAATTTTGGCCTTGTTAATGGAGGTATTAATTCTATTAATGTAGATTGCGAAAAACAGGGGTCCCAGGATGAAGCCATGTGGAACACCCCGAGTAAGAGGTTTGAGGGGAAAGGCCTCACCATCAGCCTTAACTTGCCGGGAGTAGTCAGTTAGGTAATTGTGGAACCACCTAAGAGAGGGAGCATCCAGGCCAATATCCATAGGGATGATAGTAGCAGGGGGTGGTCAACAGTGTCAAAAGCCTTACTGAGGTCCAGGAAGACTGCACCAACAAAATTCTTGTTGTCCAGTTCCCCCAGCCAGTCATTACTGACTTTGGCAAGGGCGGAAGTAGTACTATATTGAGCCCTGAACCCGGACTGGAGTGGGTTGAGGAGGTTCACTGATTCCAGGTGGGTCCTGAGTTGGGAGTTAACGATTTTCTCCAGCATTTTTGACAGTACAGGGAGGAGAGAGATGGGTCTATAATTATTCAGATCACTAGGATCCCCATTCTTGAGTACAGGGACAATATGGGCAGTTTTCCAAATAGTAGGTAGGACACCTTGGGAGATGGATAGATTGAACAAGCAAGTAATAGGCATGGCAAGAGCATGGGAGCCTGCCTTTAGAAAAAAATGGATTGATTAGGTCAGCCCCAGGGCTTTTCCTTTCATCCAGCTGGAGCAGGAGATCCTCCACTTCCTTCAAGGATGTGGCTTGGAGAGAAAAGGATGGGCTAATTACAGAGGGGTCGGGGTATCAAGTCCAAGCTGTACCCGAAGAGTACTAGCAGGGGAGGAATCAAAAGCTTGTCCAGCAGTGGCAAAATGATTGTTGAAAGAGTCCAGAATAGTAGGTTTATCAGTAATTGAGGAAGTACCAACCTGGGATTTAGCAGGCAGGGGGTTACCAGAAGAATGGCCTTTGATATCTCTAATAATCCTCCAGAATTTTGATGAACATGTGGAGGAAGCTTCGAGTTCAAAGTGGTAGTAATTAGCCTTATTTTCTCTAACCAATTTGGTACAAAGGTTTCTTGCTCTTCTAAAAAGATTCCAGTCATAAGGTATCTTTGCTCTGCGAGCAGTTTTCCATAGCATGTCCCTATTCTGAAGAGCACTCTTTAGGTCAAGAGAGAACCACCGGCAATATTTGCTTTTAACTCAGGATGTGACTAGTGGAGTGTACTTATTCAGACCACTTACTGCAATGTCTTGAAAAATGTCATAGGCAGGAGCCACGGCTTCTGCTAGGTAAAAATCTTGCCACCAGGGAGAGCGACTTAGCTCAGCAGTGAATGACCAAGGATCAAAACTGCACCTGCTTCTTTTTGGCGTGAATTTGGGTGGGAGGGTAGGGGTATGACAGGACCTAACACAAGTTATAAAACAGTGGTCACTGATGTCAGAGAAGAAGACTCCAGAGTGAGAATACAGGTGAGGCTTACTAACTGTGATGAGGTCCAAAAGTGTACTTTTGGTAGGGTTACTCTTGTTTGGACGTATAGCTTCAGTGATGAGCTGGAATAGCTCCAAGGAGTCACAAAGGGATTTGAGGGGAGAAGAGGCATTAGAATGCCAGTCTAAATTTAAGTCCCTGATTATTATTGTTTCTAATGAGTTATGCCCCAGGAGGTTGCTTAAGTAGGTTTAGAAGCTGCAATCCTGCTGAAGGTGGCCTTTAACAGCCAGTAACATTGACTGAGGCTCCAGCAGTGATCACCGCTTGGAGGGATAGAGATTCAAATTCATTAGGGACCGAGGCTGAGTACAGGATGGAGACAGAGTACTTGTCCTTGACATAAATAGCTACCCCCACCCCTAGATAGTCTGTCAGTTCAGAATAGTGAGTAGGAAGGGAGGTAAACAGAATGGTTACTGGTTGATGGGCAGAGCCAGGATTCAGAAATCACCAGAATATCTGGGGAGGTATGACTTGACCAGGCTTGGATAGGAGAGATTTTTTTTAATAGGCTACAAGCATTAATATGCATAAAGCTAAGCCCTTTCAGATTAGGGAGGTCTGCTGGTGAAGCATTGCTAGGACCAGAGTTAAGCTCAATGTTGCCTAAGCAGAGCAAAAGGAGAAGCAAGAGTTTCCTAGAGCTAACCAACAGATGCTTTAGTATCTTTTTCCTTTCACTTTTGCATGAGGCACGATTATGGCAAGGGGGCACCTTAGTACTAAAGCCAAGGATGTTTAAAGCTACATATAGGAGAATCTTAGCAGCAACAAGTTTGGGATATATGCCAGAACTGGCAGACAGGTATTGGGATTTTTCCCAGGTCCCAGCTTGGGTACCAGCATGCCAGCTAGGTGCAGGATCCGTAACCAATGGGTCATACAGGGTAGCACATATCAGGAGCTTGACAAGATGTGTGATGCCTATGCAGGCATTTAATTATAGTGCTAAAATCACCAGACAAGCAAGGGGAGTTTTGTGGAGACAAGTAGAGAGGAGTAGTGCAAAGCAGAGTAAGGGACACTAGAAGAAGCATGGTCAAAAAGTCATGAAGTTGGATTGTAATCAACTGCCTACTTAAGTGTTTGTGTTTACTAATTTTTTTCTTAATATATTTTTTTTTTATATTTTCCCAAGCTTAAAGGTGGAATGATTGTGGGCACAAGAGGGCAGAGGAGGCAATAGGATATCAGCTAACAACAGCCAGAAAGGATTAAGGGTATGGTCCTATGAGCGTGCAGTGGCCGGGGCAGAGGAGCATTTAAGGTGGCCTAGGGAGGAGGTGGGGGGAGGGCTGAAAATCTCAAGCCCTGAACCATTCCACTGTGCTGAGCTGACTGTACCTGAATTGCTTGGAGAAGGGGGGGCTTCAGCAGGGAGAGTGGAGCAGAATTCTTCAATGCCATGGGACGCTATGGAGGTCAGGTCCCAGCTGCAGCAGTGGTCCCTGCCTGAGGGGGCAGTTTTTAGGAATACCTGGGGAGAGAACAGAAAGCCAGATTTATACAAGATCCTGCTCAGGCAGACAAAAGAACACAGATTGTGTTCAGGACTCGGGGGTGGGCCAGCTAGGGGCTAGGGCCAGAGGTAAAAAGGGCCAAATGAATTACCAGACAGAAACAAAGGCAAAGGGGATGGGACAGGGTCCAGACAGGTCTGAAAGCATAGCAATCTACTTCATCAGCAGAGTGTCTCCCATTAGCCCAGGACCTGCACACTTCTCATTAAAGTCTCCTTTGTTCTTGTTATATATATATTTTTTGAGGTCTCATAGCCCCAAGTGGGCATGGAGCTAGGCAGGGTAAATGCACAATTGCCCACCTCACAAACTGATTCCCTACCACAGGTTAGCTGTTATCAAGTTGAGAACTGCAAGCCTTAAGACAATAACAGTAGATATTAAGTAATGCCTACAGTTGAAACACATGAAAACCTACACTAAGCAAATAATCACTGCCCGCTTGCCTAACATTTAAAGTGAGTCCCAGGAGAGGCGCAAGCCAACCAGGGAGCTGAATCCTGGGGCAGCCAATGACTTTCAGTCCCAAAAAGGTGCCAAGATTTCGGCTCGAAAATCTCAAGTCCTGAGCCGTTCCGCTGTGCTGAGCTGACTGTACCTGAATTGCTTGGAGAAGAAGGGCTTCAGCAGGGAGAGTGGAGCCAAATTCTTTAGTGTCATGGGTTGCTATGGGGGTCTGGTCCCGGCCGCGGCAGCGGTCACCACCCAAGGGGGCAGTTTTTAGGAATGCCTGAATTGCTTAGAGAAGGAGGGCTTCAGCAGGGAGAGTGGAGCCAAATTCTTCAGTGCCATGGGGCACTACGGGGGTCTGATCATGGCCAGGGCAGTGGTCACTGCCTGAGGGGGCAGTTTTTAGGATGCCTGAATTAATTGGAGAAGGGGGGCTTCAGCAGAAAAAGTGGAGCTGAATTCTTTAGTACCATGGGATGCACATTAATTCTATAGCCCTTGTCATATTAATGCATTAACAGCCATTTTTGATTCTGACCAGAGTTTGTTACTAATGACAGCAGTTTGAAGCTAGGATCTTTGCCTCTCAGACTTCATCTCATCCTGCTTCCTGTCTACATATGATATGAAAATCTTTTGTTTTTAATCACAATTTGCTACCTTGGAAATTACAGTGGAGGTCACCAGGTTGCAATGAAATACTGCAACATGCTACAGAAGAGCTACTGCAGGAAATAAGGCAAATTCAATGGCATTTAATCCCTTTTGTTATGCAGTAACCTGTGATGCTGTATTGCATCCTTGTGGACTGTTTATTATGGAATACAGGAATTGAAACTTATGCAGCATTCTTCTGGCAGAATGCTCATCCCCTTAAATACAACAAAAAGCTTTACACAGAATGAATGCATCAGTTTTATTTGTGCCAGAGTAAGCATCAGAGATTGTCCTGGCAAGTTGGTATGGACATGGGGGGGGGGATTCTTTATGGTCAGTAGAGAAACACATGGAATTAAAATTGAATAGTACTTCTTTTTGTTTGTTTATTAATGTGTGTAAGAAGGAGATCATGAAAATAACTTTTTTATTATTATTTATTTATTTAAATTTAAGTGAATTTTTATTTTTACAGACTTGGTTAAGATTTTCAGTGAGTAAAGGTATCAATCGTATTTATGATGGCAACCAGGAATGAATGAATGGGTCATGAATTTTGTACAGTATGTGATTTGTCATAATCCATATCTCACTGGCTGAACTTGTTCTAACCTGGGTAGTTCTGTGGGATTAACATATGGGTCTTGGAATTTATTTAGACAACCAGGAAGCAGGAAACATCAAATCAATTGTATAAACGGGATTATTTTAGAGTATTAAAAGCGGTAGACAGAAAATCAGAGTAAATGGATAAGGGAGGGAGGGAGAGAGAGAAGAGCAAAGAAAAATTGTTTAGCATACAGTCTAGGAAATTGCAAGGAATATATATATATATATATATTAGATGCAAAAAACTCAGTTTAATGCATCAGTTAGGGTTGTTCCAGAGCGACAAAAGTGATGAAATTCGAGTGTTTGGGTTGAAAGCCCTTGGAACCCCAACTGGCATCAGGGTGCTCATTGGGGTCATGGCCTAACTCTCACCCTATCACATGTGTAAAGAAGCAGAGGTATCGGAGAATGGGGTGAGAGTTAGGACCGATGACCCCAATGTGCACCCTGATGCCAGTTGGGGTGGGCTGGGGTCCATGGGGCTTTCAACCCTAACACCAAATTTCTCACCTTGTCACTGTAGAACAACCCTAACTGATGCATTAAACTAAGTTTTTTGCCTCTAATTTCTCTTCTTTTTGAGAATGAGGACAATAAATCGTGAATGGAATGTGGTGGCGGGAGCGTGGGGCCCAAACATGATGTTGTTACATAGTAACAGGAACTGCAAAGCAAACACAAGCAGCAATGGTCACGCACATGGTAATGCAAACATAAATGGTAAAGGAAACGTTAATAGAAACACAAGCGTAAAGTGATGCCGAGGCGAACAGTGATGCAAATGGACACTCAAGCGCATACAAAAACGCAACTGGTAACATGCACAGTGACAGCACCAGTTTTGTAAATGCAAATGTTAAGTGTTACAGCAACAAGAATGGCAAAGGTAACAGAAACAAAAACGTGAACGGAATCACGCACGTAAACATGAACCGTAAAGTGCAAGGGCATGGTACCACAATTGTAAATGCAAATGGTAAAGTTAACATGAACAATAACACCAAAGGAAACAGAAATGTAAATGCGAATGCAAACGCATACATAAACTCAAACTGTAATGCGCACGGTCACGTTACCACAACTGTAAACACAAATGGTAACGGTAACAGCAACAATAATGCCAAAGGAAACAGAAATGCAAAATAAAACACAAGCACATATGGAAATGCAAACCGTAATGCACATAGGCACAGTAACGCAATAGGAAATGGAAATGGTAAGATTAACAGCAACGGACATGCAAAATGAAAGACAAATGCAAATACAAAGGAAAAGTCTGCCATAAACACAAATGGCAATGCACACAGTGACGCAAACCAAAACGCAAATACAAACACAAACAGTAGTGGAAACGCAAATGGTAACAGTAACGCAAACGCAAGCGCATACGAAAACACAACTGGTAACACACACAGTGATAGCAGCGGTATTTTAAACTCAAATGTTAAATGTTATAGCAAAAAAGAATGCCAAAGGGAGCAGAAACAGACAAGCGAATGCAAGCGCGCACATAAACGCAAACCGTAACGCGCACGGTACCGCAATTGTAAACACAAATGGTAAAGTTAACATGAAGAATAATGCCAAAGAAAACAGAAACAGAAATGGGAACAGAAGCATGTACGGAAAGGCAAACGGTAACGCGCATGGGCACAGTACCACAATTTTAAACGCAAATGGTAATGGTAACAGCAACAGTAATGGGAAAGGAAACAAAAATGCAAAAGGAAACACAAGCGCATATGGAAATGCAAACCATAATGCACATGGGCACAGTAATGCAATTGCAAAAGCAAATGGTAACAGTAACAGCAACGAAGATGCAAAATGAAAGACACACACAAATGCAAACCAAAGGGCTGCTGGAAATGCAAATGACAATGCGCACAGTGACACAAACCAAAACACAAACACAAACAGTGGTGGAAACGCAAATGGTAACAGTAACGCAAATGCAAGCGCAAATGAGAATGCAAAGAGAAACGCACACAGTGGCATACATAGGAACAGTAACACAAACGGGTATGGAAACACAAATGGTAACGCCAAGTGTAACAGTAACCTAAGCGCACACCCTATTTTTGCCCAACAGCTGCATAGAGAAACACAGTGTGTACAAAGAATGTATGCATAATAATGGGCCTCAGAGCAGAAAATGAGCTGTTGGAAGACTAAATTGCTTATATCTCAGGAACCGTACGAAGTAGAAATAAAAAATTCAAATGAATCATGATTTTCCTGGCTACATTTTCACTAAATGCGTAGCCATTGGCTACACATTGTAGCAACGAAAATTCCATATCTCCCACTGTTTTCAAGATACAAGCCTCGAAAGGCGCGGCGTACGCCACCATGTTAGTCTATGGGAAAACATGCCAACTTCAGAGTACCGTAACTTGGCATCTGTGCAATATTTTGTCACCAAACCATGAAAAGGCACATCTGTGAGACATTGGCTGCCTTCCTTCCAAATTTCAGCCCAAAAGACTAAATGGTTCTTTTGCAGCAGGGTGGCAAAGAACTCCTGTCATTTTGGCCATAGTCTGGAAAAGTAGTGCCGCAATTTGTGGTACTTTTCACAAAAATTTGTTAAAGTGTTGCAGGTGTGACACTATTTTGCTACACTACTGTTTTCAAAAATTTAAAAAACATATCTCTGGGGTGTTTAACCCCAAAATAAAGACATGGCTAGCATCCTCAGGGTCCGACTAGGTGAACACAGAAAGAATGGTGTCCCTAGAGGGTCCTAATTTTAAATGCCAAGCATTTTTCTGATCAATAACTGAAAACAAAATGGTGGATTTGTGACACTACTAGGGCCATTTGTGACACTAAAAAGTGCTTTGCTACACTTTCAAACTTTTTGTTAACTTTTCCCATTGACTTATAATGGGAACTTGTTTTTTGAATAACTTTTGAACTGTTCAATATTTTTTCATGAAATCTTCAAAAGACACATCAGGGACCCCAGCTGCATGTTCCCTGAAGTATTTGGACTGGTCCATGAAACCATACAACCTGTAGATGAGAGCAAAGAATTGCAAAAAGCATAATTGCGCAATTGGTTGTCCTCTTAATAACTCCACAGTCAGATATCTGACCAGTACGAAGTTGGCAGGTCCCAAGATCTACCGTGCCCAATCATGCCTGCCAAACGGTGGCAAAGTTATTAAGGTGCAAAATTTGACCCTTTAACCTTAAAAGTGCTACTGAACCCTAACTATGGTAGCACTACCATACTACGATAATATATCTATCTATCTATCTATCTATATATATATATATATATATATATAGGCAAGAATACAGTATGAGAGACTCATACCTACTGCACATTGACACCCTGTAACTTTCTGCTGATTTGTTAAAAGGTTCACATGACACACCTAATTTGTAGTCCCACATTAGGAGAGATATTAAACATAACATGACCCAGTTTGGTTCCACTGTGTTCTTTCAGTTTTATCACAAACATTGGTTTACCCCTTCAAATAGGGTTCCATTTTATGACATTGCTTCCATTCCCAATTTAAGTATTTAAATACAGCCCTTTATTATGCCTTAGAAACCCAACTGTTGTTAATGTGTTATCTAATTACTTCATTTAAGCCTCTCCCAAGAACTCCCTGTACAGAATAAAAGTTTTTACCTTTTATTTAATCATTTTATAAAGCTGTAACGTTCATTACATGTAGTGTCCATCTAGTACCTCATCCTAAGCAGACTGTGCCTTTAATTTGCATGAACTGTGGTCCAAAAGTATTATTGTGTCTGGTGACCTTCTTTGTGTTACTGACATTCTGCCAAAACCTTGCAGTTTGTTATAACTCATTTATTTAGAAAATTCCCTTTTCCCATGGTGTGTTATTTTCGTGTCCTTTTGTTACCCACATTACTATTGGTTCCTCCACCGGCCCAGAATGTTGAGAACCAGAAATGCATGCTGACACCTTCAGTCATCACCCCATGGCTTTTTAAAGCTGTGGAGCTGGTGGGTCTGCATTCTTTGTACTGCCACCTACATTCCGGATAAGACATGTTGTCCTCCTGAAGTTTGGAGTTATGCATGTTACGGGCACTACAGTGGGCTATTCTCTGTGCATCTCAGCTGCTCATTTGTTCTCCGGTGTGTCAGATGTCTGAAGATTGTAAAGTTACGCATTTGCTTTTTGGGAAACAGAGAGACATGTAGTCAGACCTTGCCTCATGGTCCCAAGATGCTGGGCTTGGGGTTTGAAGGGAGTGGTGGGGCAGAGAGAGTTGATTATAAAGCATTTTAAAGTTGAACAACTGCAGGTTTCCTAGATTAAATGGTTATATATACTTACCTATTCTATAGACCAAGTCTCTACATGGGGATCATTCTGTGTGACCTGGTCCCTGTGTGTGTGGGGGGGGGGCATTTTGTGTGATCCTATTCTCTGTCAGGGGCCCCTTTAATGTTACTGCTGCTAAACAGTTTGTTCTGTACTGGGCAAAATAACTGCAGTTTTGGGGAGCACATCAATTGGACCTGGTTAGTGCTGGGGCTTATTTTGTATTAGGCATCAGAACACCATATCTACAGTTTGGAGAGTTCTGTAATGAGAAATAAAATACATGCTGTATTGGGGAGTAAATGAATAGGACCTGGTATCTGCAGGTGCTCAGTTTGTGTAGACCTGATCTCTTTAGGGGCTTATATTGTGTGGGGGGCATCAGAACACCAGAACTACTTTTAAACTACCTGCTTATCTGCTAAACTTATAAAGAAATCCTGGTTAATATCATATTTATTTTTGAAAAAACACTTCTGTAGAACAGAAAAATGTTCAGCACTCCAAACGTACTCACAGTACTAGTTTATTTCACATGCAAGTGCATCGAAGCCATTTAGCAGCAGAAAAGCAAATAACAGCAACAGTAAGTGAAGTGTTGGGTAATCCACAAGTTTCTCAGATCCACAGGAGTCTGTAAGATGGCAACTTTTTTAAAAAACATATTGCACCCACCGACTCAACACTAAGCACCCAAATGCCAGCACAGAACCATTTACATTTCAGCAATATGTTTTGTAATCATTAGGTGTGCCATGTGCTGCATGTTAGGCCAAGAGTCTAGCATGGTACATTAAACAATTACTGAGATTCACTGCAACAGTAAAATGAGCCTAAAAGGGCACAAACACCAAAAATGGATGTAAAATGACTGTAATTGATGGTAACCAGGTTGCAGTCACCAAAAACATCAACCCTGTTCATTGTTTTTGTGCAGTTTTAGGCTCATTTGGCTGCTGTTGCAGTGTATCTCAGTAACTGGGTTATGTGCTACATGGCATGCCTTAAATGGTTCCCATGGCAGTACAAGTGAAGAAAAATACAGTTTTTTCCTTACTGGGGTGATTGCTGTCAGTGACTGTTAAAGTGTTAGCCATTGTTCTATATTTTTTTTTTCAGGTATTGGTGTGCACTTTAAGGCTTACTTTGCTGTTGCAGTGAATCACAGTAATTGTTTGGTGTGCCATGTGCTGCATAATAGGCTGAGGGCCTAGCATGGCATATCAAACAACTACTGACATTCACTACAATGGCTGAAGAAACCTAAAAGTGCACCCTCTCCCAAAATGCACTGGTTGCCATATGCATCTGCAGGACCATGCTGTGGACACAGTGAGTAACGGTACCATGGAGCGGTACGTTTGACAACAGGAAGGGTCTGTGTTTTCAATTGTGGCTGTGATCTGGGGGATGGCATCATCATTAGTAACAGGGATAATTGTGTATATCTGCACCATACAAGGGGACCATGCAAAATTACCTTGCACTCTGTGATTACTGGACTTCACCAGATTTCAGGTCCATGGCTTTCCATTTGTATTGTGCCAACCTCAGAAAATCTCCTGGACACAAACCTTGTTTGCCCATAACAGGGCTTTGGAATATGGACATCTGTGCAAATCTGGGTTTGTGCAGAAAAACTAGGCTTTGCACATGGGCAAGCTTTTGAAGATCTGGCCCCTGAAGTCAGTTTTTAATTTCATTTTCATTTCTTAAAACACATTATAAGATTGAAGCAACCCACTCAAGGGTGTAGTTGTATTAGTAGGATGTAACCCACTCCAGGGTGTGCAGTTATTAGGGATTAATAAATACCCCAAGTGCATTGTGAAGCACGAGGCTGCTGGCTGAGTGTCCTCACAACACCCAATGTGCTAATTAATCCCCAATAACCGCACACCCTGGAGTGGGCTATTACTATATACAGAGGGTGCACTACAAAACAAGGAGAAAGCAATATACATGTTTTTTTCTCCTTTTATAAAAGACAAGCAAATTACTGTATTCTGCTGCCTAAAGAAATAGTCCCCAACAAAATGGCTGTCATGCTCATACAAATGTCAGAAGGAAAGTGTTGCTTTGCTTTCTCTGACATTTGTTGTGAATGATATGCCTTCTGAGACAGCACAGTAGCTCTGAAGTGCAAAATATGGAGTTGCCTCTTGTGGTACAGACACAGTGTCTATACCTTCACTGGCTTAGCTGCTCTGTCTCTCTGTCTGTGGTTACATTAATGCATGGAAAGCAAGTAAACATTTTCCCCAGCAGTGCAATCACACAGTCTACCAGACTGTATTCTACCAATTAAGAAATGGCAACTAATGGGACTCAGACCTTGCAGGTCTTGCTGGAACTCTATTTCTCTGTCCACCAGTATAAAGCTCACTTTCAAATCATGACATCATTGGGGGGGGATTCTCCCTCTCTTCATACTGTTCCATCTGACTTTATGCCACAACTATGGGATTTACCTCTCAATCTACCTGTGCAACAGAAAAATGACCATGGGGACCACACACTTCACTCTGGGAACAAGCTTGCGTAAGAAGCAAGACTATAGACTTTGAACACTACAGCTACTATTGCTGCACTGCCTGGGACTACGTGGCAGGCCTCAGCTTTCACTCACTAAGCAGGGATAGTAAAGGCTGCTCCACAGACTGCAATTTTGCACTATAACAAGATCAGAACAGAAACACAAGCTGATCTCTCAGAGGGATGGTTCACCACCAGCAGTCATGTATTGTGGGGTAAGCAATGGTCACCTGATGGTTGTTTACCACTCACCTGCCTTTATCTATCCCATGTTATAAGTCACTAATACACTTTCAGTGTTTTGCCTTCAGCCTTGAATATCACAAGCAGCAAGGGCATACATTAATCCCAAACACCCCCATTCATCTCATAAAGATATAGTTGGTTTCCCTCTCTCTTATTGTAGGTTTGGGACCAGCTGGTATATGTAATAGACAGACCAGGTGAGATTCAATCCATACTACACTGTAACATAAGCCATTTGTGAATATCTTAAGTTAATATAATGTTGTGATTACAGTACAATCTTCAAAATGTTCAAAAAATGTTACCAAATATCCATAGTATGACAATCATTTTTTGGTTGAACATTAGCAATAACTTTTGGTATGACTTAGTGAGACACTTGGTATGATACTGATACTACTGTTCTGGTGTCCGTGTTACTCATGTGACTTCTTGTGTTGTGTCTGTGTTGCTCACGTGACATCCTGTGGAAAAAAACCCTTGTAAATAAAGTATGATTCACTTTCTGAAAATTCAGTGATTTCTGTCTTTTCCTATGAGGGTAATATAGTTGTACAAAAAAACAATGGGCTAGAAAATCAAGGACATGAATGTGGTAGCCAAACTTAAACATGTCAGATTTGGGCATACTGTGTTCAGGAACATACTGTGGCATAATTACCAACAAGTTAAGTTTATGATAAAAACTGAAAAGTTAGATATTATGCTACTTAAATAGATACCATAGACATAGTAATATCAAAAATAAATGTCTGATAATATGAAAAATTTGCTGTAAAGGACACGATGTTACTCACATGGCGTTGCCCTTGTGGGGACTTTTAATCCCATTATTTAGCACCTCTGAACTACAAACTATCTTTATATTAGGGACTGAAATACTACCACATGCACCCAATGTAAATATGATATGGTTATGACAATTGTCCCAAATAAATTTTGGAACCTGATTGTCACACTTTGTCTCTCGAGTAGCATATTGGTACCTATAAATATTAGAGGCAAAAAAATCCATTTAATCCATCTGTTAGGGTTGTTCCACAGTGACAAAAGTGAGGAAATTCGGGGTTAGGGTTGAAAACCCCCCTTGGACCGCTAAGCCACCCCTCCAACCGGCATCGGGGGGCGCATTAGGGTCATCAGCCCTAACACTCACCCCACCACATGTGTAAGGAAGCAAAGGTATAGGAGAATGGGGTGAGCGTTAGGGTTGATGACAAGCATATCAGTGGGATGTTGGCTTTCCTCCCTCGAAATTTCAGCCCAAAAGACCAAACTGTTATTTTGCAGCAGGGCGGCAAAAGATTCCTGTAATGCGGTGCCCACTGTAATGTTATCCTACAGGAAAAAACATCAAATTTGGAGCCATAACTTTGCCACCCTGTAATATTTTTTCACCAAAATACTGAAAGGCACATCTATGAGATGTTGGCTGCGATCCCTCCAAATTTCAGCCCAAAAGACCAAACTGTTCTTTTGCAGCAGGGTGGCAAAGAATTGCTGTCATTTTGCCATAGTCTGGAAAAGTAGTGTCACAATTTGCAAAAGCTTTTGCAAAAATTTGCGACACTTTCGTGAGTGCTACACTACTTTGCGAAAGTACTTTTTCCAGAATCTTGAAAAACATATTTTTAGGGTGTTTAACCTCAAAATAAAGACATGCCTAGCATCCTCAGGGTCAGACTAGGTAAACACAAAAAGAATTGTGCTGCTATTGGGTCCCACATTTAAATGCCAAGCATTTTTCTGATCACCAAATGAAAACAAAATGGTGGATTTGCGAAAGTAAAAGGGCCATTTGCGAAAGTAAAAAGTGCATTTGCGAAAGTGTTGAACTTTTTGTTAACTTTTCCCAGTGACTTATAATGGGAAATTGTTTTTTGAATAACTTTTAAACCACTTAATATTTTTTCACAAAATCTTCAAAACGCACATTGGAGTCGCACATTCCCTGAAGTTTTTGGACTGGTCGCGCAAACCGTGCAAGCGGTAGGAACGAGCAAAGAATTAAAAAAAACGTAAATGGGTGCACAGATCACGCTTAATAACTCTTCAGCCGTATATCTGAACAGTACAAAAGTTGGCAGATCCCAAGAGGTATGGTTCTTGATCTTGTATTCTAAATTGCAGGCAAATCCTTTTAACAGTTGCAAAGTTATTAAGCTGCAAAATTTTAGGTTTAACATGTAAATGGCTCCTCAACCCTAACTATGGTAGCACTACCGTGCTACCATAATACATTAGAGGCAAAAAACTCCATTTAATGCATTAGTTAGGGTTGTTCTACAGTGAAAAAAGTGAGGAAATTTGGGGTTAGGATTGAAAGCCCCCCTTCAAGCCCCTCAGCCCACCCCCCAACCGGCATCAGGGTGCATGTTGGGATCGTCGGTCCTAAACTCTCACCCCATTCTCCTATACCTCTGCTTCTTTACACATGTGATGGGGTGAGAGTTAGGACCGATGACTCCAATGTGCTCCCTGATACGAGTTGGGGGGTGGACTGGAGGAGTCCAAGGGGGGCCTTCAACCCTAGCCCTGAATTTCCTCACTTTTTTCACTGTTGAACTAACCTAACTGATGAATTAAACAGAGTTTTGCTTCTAATATATATATATATTACGTGGCAAAAACTCTGTTTAATGCATCAGTTGGGTTGGTTCACAGTGACAAAAGTGAGGAAATTTGATGTTGGATTGAAACCCCCTTGCACCTCCACCCCACCCCAACCAGCATCAGGTGCGCATTGGGGTCATTGGCCTAACTCCACCCCATCACATGTGGAAGAAGCTGATGAATAGGAGAATGGGGTGAGTTGGGACCGATGACCCCATGCACCCTGATGCTGGTTGGGGGGTGGGTTGGAGGGTGCAAGGGGTTTCAACCCTAACATTGAATTTCCTCACTTTTGTCACTGTGGAATAACCCTAACTGATGCATTAAACAGAGTTTTTTGCCATGAATTTCCCTTCTTTTTGAGAGTGATGTTGACAAATAGTGAAAGTAATGCAAATGAGGACTATAAAAAGTGAATGTAATGTGATGTTGGGAGCATGGGACCTTTGCTCCCCACACTCCCACCACATGATTTTTTGTGACATAGTAACAGTAAGTGCTTCACAAACGCAAGCGCAAACTGATACGCACATGGTGACGCAAACGTAAATGGTAACGCAAACGGTAATGGAAACACAAGTGCAAAGTGATGCCAAAGCAAACAGTGACAGAAACGGAGATGCAAAAGCAAGCATGTACGGAACACAACTGGTAATGTGCATAGTCACGGTACCGCAATTGAAAAAGCAAATGGTAATGGTAACAGCAACAATAACGCCAAAGGAAACAGAAACGGAAATGCGAATGGAAGCAAGTACAGAAATGCAAACCATAATGCGCACGGTCACGGTACTGCAATTGTAAATGCAAATGGTAACAGTAACAGCAACAATAATGCCAAAGGAAACAGACATGGAAATGCAAACGCAAGCGAGTAAGGAAACGCAAACCATAATGCGCCCAGTCACGATACTGCAATTGTAAATGGTAATGGTAACAGCAACAATAATGCCAAAGGAAACAGAAATGGAAACACAAACGCAAGCGCATATGGAAACGCAAACCATTACATGCACGGTCACGGTATCTCAGTTGGAAACATAAATGGTAATGGTAACAGCAACAGTAATGCCAAAGAAAAAAAAAATGAAATGCAAATGCAAGCACATATGGAAATGCAAACTGTAACACACACGGTCATGGTAACATGATTGGAAACCCCAATGGTAACGGTAACAGCGACGATGACAGAAAATGAAAGACACACACAAACGCAAATGTAAGGGTGGCTGCAAAAGCAAATGGCAATGCCCAGGCTGAAGCAAAAGAATACAAAAACATAAACAGTAATGGAAATGCAAATGGTAACAGTAATGCAAACAGAAGCGCAAACAAAAATGCAAACCGTAACGCATATGGTGGTGTACACGGGAACGGTGACGCAAATGGTAACAGAAACTCTAACTGGCACAGTAACGAAAGGAACACCTTTTTCCCAAAAATTGCATTGAAAAAGACAGTGAATACAAAGAATGCATGCATAATAATGGGCCTCGGAGCAGAAAGGAGGACTTGGAATACTAAATTGCTTATGTCTCAGGAACCGATGCGTGAAAAAATTTCAATTTGTATGAATTATGACATTCCTGGCTAATTTGCACTTAGGCTTCATTTGGGGGCTAAGCATTTTCTGATGAAAAATCTGTATCTTGCACCGTTCAAAGATACTGGCCCGAAGTGCGATGGGACGCTGTAATGTTATCTTATGGAAAAAGCATCAACTTTGGGGTGCCATCACTTTGCCATCCTGTAATATTTTGTCACCAAACCACAAAAAGGCACATATGTGGGATGCGGGCTTTCTTTTCTCCAAATTTCAGTTCAAAAGACCAAAACGTTATTTTGCAGCAGGGTGGCAAAGAATTTCTGCATTGTGGCGGATGACGTAATGTTATCCAATAGGAAAATGCTTCAACTTCAGAGTGCCGTAACTTTGCAGCCCTCAAATATGTTTTCACCAAACCACCACAAGTCACATCTGTGGCATGTTGACTGTCTATCCTCCAAATTTCAGCCCAATAGACTAAACCATTGCTTTGCAACAGGGTGGCAAAGAATTCCTGTTATTTTGGGCATAGTGTCGCAAAATAGTGTCGCAATCATGACACTTTCTCAAATGAAATCACGAAAGTGTTGTGAGTGCAACACTACTTTGCAACACTACTTTTTACAAAAATTTTTAAAACATGTTTCTGGGGTGTTTAACCCTCAAATAAAGACATGGCTAGCATCCTCATGGTTCGACTACATAAACACAAAAATAATTGGGTCCCTAGAGTGTCCCAAATTTAAATGCCAAGCATTTCTGTGACCACTAACTGAAAAAAAATGGCTGACTCATGACACAGCAGGTCAGTTGACGAGAAAAAAATGAAAATTTTGTATGAATTAAGACATTCCTGGCTAGTTTTGTACTTATGCCCCATTTGGGGGGCTAAGTATTTTTAAAATGAAAAGTCTGTATCTGGCACCGTTTGTCACCAAAATATGAAAAGGCACATCTGTGGGATGCTGGCTTTCTTTCCTCCAAATTTCAGTCCAAAAGACCAAAGTATTATTTTGCAGCAGGGTGGCAAAGAATTCCTGTATTGTGGCGGATGCAGTAATTTTATCCTATGGGAAAATGCTTCAACTTCAGAGTGCCGTAACTTTGCAGTCTTCCAATATTTTTTTCACCAAGCCACAAAAAAAAAAGCAGTTCTGTGGCATGTTAGCTGTCTTCCCTCCAAATTTCAGCCCAATAGACCAAACCATTGTTTTGTAACAGGGTGGCAAAGAATTCCTGTTATTTTGGGCATAGTGTCGCAATCATGACACTTTTGCAAATGAAATCACTAAAGTGTCATGAGTGCAACACTACTTTGCGACACTACTTTTTACAAAAATTTGAAAAACATGTTTCTGGGGTGTTTAACCCCCAAATAAAGACATGGCTAGCATCCTCAGGGCTCAACTAGGTAAACACAAAAATAATTGGGTCCCTAGAGGGTCCCACATTTAAATGCCAAGCCTTTCTGTGACCACTAACTGAAAGTAAATGGCTGACTCATGTCACTACAGTGTCACACTAAAAACTGCATTTGTGACACTGTTGAACTTTTTGCTAACTTTTCCTATTGACTATAATGGGAAACTTGTTTTTTGAATAACTTTTGAACCATTTAATAATTTTTCATGAAATCTTTGAAAGGCACATCGGGGACCATGGCCACATGTTCTCTGAAGTTTTCAGACTGGTCACACAAACTGTTCGACCTGTAGGCATGAGCAAAGCATGTGCAAAAAAGTGTTAATGTGCTCCGAGATGTCACGTAATAACTCTGCAACTGTATATCTGACAGGTACAACATTTGGTAGATCCCAAGATCTGTGCTAATGCTTTGTACCTACCAAATTTCAAGCAAATCCAAAGTTATTAAGGTGCAAAATTTCACCATTTAACCTTAAATGGGGTACTCAACCTAACTATAGCTGCACTACCATGCAATTATAATATATAATAGTGGCAAAAACTCCATTTAATGCATCAGTTAGGGTTGTTCACAGACAAAAGTGAGGAAATTTGATGTTAGGTTGAAACCCCCTTGCAACCCTCCAGCCCACCCCACAACTGGCATCGAGGTGCGCATTGGGGTTATCGGCCCTAACTCTCACCCCATCACATGGAAAGAAGCTGAGGAATAGGAGAATGGGGTGAGAGTTGGGACGCATGACCCCAATGGCGCACCCTGATGCTGGTTGGGAGGGTGGGCTAGAGGGGTGCAAGGGGGGTTTCAACCCTAATATCGAATTTCCTCACTTTTGTCGCTGTGCAACAACCCTAACTGATGCATTAAATGGAGTTTGTTGCCTCTAATTTCCCTTCTTTTTGATAATGATAACGAGAAATAGTGAATGTAGTGCGGTGGCGGGAGTGCGTCACGTGATGCATTGTCACATTGTAACACAGTGCCCGCAAATACAAATGGTAATGCGCATGGTGATGCAAAGCAAAACAGAAAGAGAAACAGTACTGTAGACACAAATGGTAAAAATAACGCAAACACAAGCGCAAATGAAAATGCAAAGGGTAATGCACATGGTGGCGTAGACGGGAACGGTAAGTGAAATGGGTACAGAATCGCAAACGGAAGTGGTAAGGGTAACAGTAATGTAAGCGCACATTTCCCCAAAAGCTGCATAGAGAAAGACAGTGAGTACAAAGAATGTATGCATAATAATGGGTCTCGGAGCAGAAAATGAGGAGTTGGAATACTAAATTGCTTATATCTCAGGAATTGTACGACGTAGAAAAAAATTAAAAGTCATATGATTTATGATTTTCCTGGCTAGTTTTTCACTTAGCCCACAGGAGGGGGCTAAGCATTTTTCTGACAAAAAGTCCGTATCTCACACCGTTTCCGAGATACAGGTCCTGAAAGGCACGGCGAATGCCATAATGTTATCCTATGGGAAAAAAAGAGAAGTTCAGAGTGTCATAACTTTGCCGCCCTGTAATATTCTTTCACCAAACCACCAAAAGGCACATATGTGCGATGTTGGCTTTCTTCCCTCCAATTTTCAGTGTAAAAGACCAAACTGTTATTTCGCAGCAGGGTGGCAAAGAATTCCTGTCATGTAGCAGACACCGCAATGTTAGTCTATAGGAAAAAGTGTCAACTTCAGAGTACTGTAACTTTGCATCCATGCAATATTTTGTCACCAAACTACCAAAAGGCACATCTGTGGGATATTGGCAGCTTTCTCTCCAAATTTCAGCCCAAAAGACCAAACTGTTCATTTGCAGCAGAGTGACAAATAATTCCTGTTATTTTGGGCATAGTGTTGCAAAGTAGCGTCGTGATTTGTGAAAGCTTTTGCAAAAATTTGCGACACTTTCGTGAGTGCGACACTACTTTGCGACATTACTTTTTCCAGAAATTGGAAAAACATATTTCTAGGGTGTTTAACCTCAAAATAAAGACATGCCTAGCATCCTCAGGTTCCAACTAGGTAAACACAAAAAGAATTGTTTTGCTAGAAGGTCCCAAATTTAAATGCCAAGCATTTTTCTGATCACCAACTGAAAACAAAATGGCAGATTTGTGACACTACTAGGGCCATTTGCGACACTAAAAAGTACATTTCCGACACTGTCGAACTTTTTGTTAACTTTTCCCTTTGACTCATAATGGGAAATTAATTTTTGAATAACTTTTGAACTGTTTAATATTTTTTCATGAAATCTTCAAAAGGCACATCGGGGACCCCTGCCACACATTCAGTGAAGTTTTTGGACTGGTCGCGCAAACCGTGTGACCTGTAGGGACAGGCAAAGAATTTAAAAAAAGTGTAAATGCACGCAGATCATGCTTAATAACTCTGCAGCTGTACATCCAAACAGTACAAAAGTTGGCGGATCCCAAGATGTATGGTTCTTGATCGTGTATTCCATATTTCAGGCAAATCTGTTGAACGGTCACAAAGTTATTAAGCTGTAAAATTTTAAGTTTAACATGTAAATGGCTCCTCAACCTTAACTATGGTAGCACTACTGTGCTACCAATATATATATCTATATATATATATATATATATATATATAGATATATATATATTTGAGAGGCAAAAAACTCCATTTAATGCATCAGTTGGGGTTGCTCCACAGTGACAAAAGTGAGGAAATTCAGTGTTAGAGTTGAAAACCCCTCTTGGACCCCCTAGCCCACCCCCAAACTGGCATCGGGGTGTGCATTGGGGTTGTCGGCCCTAACTCTCACCCCATCACATGTGTAAAGAAGCAGAGTAATGGGAAAATAGGGTGAGAGCTAGGACCGACTACCCCACTGCGCACCCCGATGCTGGTTGGGGGGTAGGCTGGGGGTCCAAGGGGGGTTTTCAACCCTAACACTGAATTTCCTCACTTTTGTCACTGTGGAACAACCCTATCAGATGCATTAAATGGAGTTTTTTGCCTCTAATTTCCTTCTTTTGAGAATGATGTTGACAAATAGTGAAAGTATGCAGCGGGCGGAGCGCCGGGCACTTAGGCTCAGCGCCTCCTGGCACGCAGGATGTCTATGACAGTAACAGGAACAGCAACACAAACAGAAGTGCCAACAGTGGCACACATGGTAATGTAAATGTAAATGGTAAAGGAAACATTAATAGAAACTCAAGCGCAAAGTGACGCCAAAGCGAACAGTGACGCAAACGGACATTGAAGCGCGTACAAAAACACAACACGTAACATGAACAGTGATGGCTGTGGTAATTTAAATTGAAATGTTAAGTGTCACAGCAAAAAGAACGTGAAAGGGAACAGAAACAAAAACCCTAACATGGACAGCTACGGTACCACAATAGTAAATGCAAATGGTAAAGTTAACATGAAGAATAATGCCAAAGAAAACAGAAACAGAAATGGGAATGGAGGCACATACGGAAATGCAACCTGTGACATGTATGTTCACGGAACTGCAATTGTTAATACAAATGGTAATGGTAACAGCAACAATAATACCAAAAGAAAGAGAAATGCAAGTGCAGTGAGTACAGAAACACAAACCGTTATGTGCAGGTTCATGGTACTGCAATTGTAAATGCAAATGGTAACAGTAACAGCAAAAATAACACCCAAGGAAACAGAATCAAAACAGAAATGCAAGCGCATATGAAAACACAAACCATAATGCATGTGGATGGTACCGCAATTGCAAATGAAACTGGTAATGGTAACAGCAACAATAATGCCAAACAACACAGAAACGCAAACGCAATGGAAAACGCAAACCTTAATGCACATGGTGGCGTACACGGTAATGGTGCCACAAACGGTAATGGAAATGCAACTGGAAATGCTAAGTGGCACAGTAATGAAAAGGCACACCCTTCTTTTCCCAAAAAAATGCATTGGAAAACACAGTGAAAACAAAGAATGTATACATAACAATGGGCCTCGGAGCAGAAAATGAGGACTTGGAATATTAAATTACTTATACTGTATCTCAGGAACGTCGACGTAGAAAAAATGTAAATTTCATATGAATTATGTCTTTCCTGGCTAGTTTTGTACCCCATGAGGGGCTAAACATTTTGCAATGAAAAGTCCATATCTAGCACCGCTTCCGAGATCACGGGCCTGAAAGGTGCAACGGGCGCCATAATGTTATCCAATGGGAAAAAGTGTTAATTTAGGAGTGCAGTCACTGTGCCACCCTGTAATATTTTTTCACCAAACCATGAAAAGGCACATCAGTGGGATGCTGGCTTTCTTCCCTCCACATTTTAGCCCAAAAAACCAAATTGTTATTTTGCAGCAGGGCGGGAAAAGATTCCTGTAATGTGACAGATGCCGTAATGTTATCCTATGGGAAAATGCATCAACTTTGGAGTGCCATAAAACTTTGCTGCCCTGTAATATTTTGTCACCAAAACACTGAAAGGCACATCTGTGAGATGTTGGCGGCATCCCCTTCAAATTTCAGCCCAAAAGACCAAACCGTTCTTTTGCAGCAGGATGGCAAAGAATTGCTGTCATTTTGCCATAGCCTGGAAAAGTAGTGTCACAATCTGCAAAAGCTTTCGCAAGAATTTGCGACACTTTCATGAGCGCGACACTACTTTGCGAAAGTACTTTTTCCAGAAACTTGAAAAACATATTTTTGGGGTGTTTAACCTCAAAATAAAGACATGCCCAGCATTATCAAGGTCAGACTAGGTAAACACAAAAAGAATTGTGTTGCTAGAGGGTCCCAAATTTAAATGCCAAGCAATTTTCTGATCACCAATTGAAAACAAAATGGTGGATTTGTGAAAGTAAAAACTACATTTCAGAAAGTGTTGAACTTTTTGTTAACTTTTCCCATTGACTTATAATGGGAAATTGTTTTTTGAATAACTTTTGAACTGTTTAATATTTTTTCACAAAATCTTTTAAAGGCACATCAGGGACCCCGGCCGCATGTTCCCTGAAGTTTTCGGACCAGTCTCGCAAACCATGTGACCTGTAGAGATGAGCAAAGAATTCAAAAAAGTGTACATGCACAAGCAGATCATGCTTAATAACTACGTAGTCCTATATCTGAACAGTACAAAAGTTGGCAGATCCCAAGATGTATGGTTCTTGATCGTGTATTCCAAATTTCAGGCAAATCCATTGAACAGTTGCAAAGTTATTAAGGTGCAAAATTTTACATTTAACATGTAAATGGCTCCTCAACCCTAACTATGGTAGCACTACCACGCTACCATTATATATATATATATATATATATACACAATATATATATATATATATGTGTGTGTCTGTATATATATATATATATATATATATATATACACAGTATATATATAGGGGTATGACATGGTCTGACTGAAGATATCATATTTATCTTCCACGATAGGCCAATGATATCATGATATCTCACGGTGGCGGCGTACGGTGAGAATATCTTGATGTCATTGGCCTCAGTGAATAAATATGATATTCCAGTCGAGCCATGTCATGTTCTATTTATACAACTTATGTGCTGGGCCCCAACTTGACCCCCAGATATGTTTTGCCCCCACTCCCTGCAGAACTGACCACATCAGATACTTAACAACAATACTGCACATAAGTTATGAGGCAGGAATAGGAGCACCTCCTCCCTCCCCTGCATTGGTCCTGTCATAATTGGTAAAGATATGATTATTAAAAATCCATTATTTGGTTGATTGTTATTTCCCCCCTTGTCTCACTGAGGAGTTGTAATATAAATGTGCAGCAACCAAAAGAGTTTTCAGTTAGGAGTGGGCAGATATTTAAAGAAAACACTCTCTTTGTAAATTAAGAAAAAGCTCTGTGGCTTTTAGAAATTTATTAAGTTGTTGAAAACGTTATCTGTTTGATCCTGCCATTTTCCCCTGTGTCACAAAACAGTTTAATTCCTGATGTCCTTGATTTGTAGTGTGACCGGAAGCTTGCAGGTTACAGTGAGTACCTCACATCCATCTGAACAAGCACTGTCTCTTCAAAATCATACAAATGCAGTCCTTTATTAATTTTCCTGGGCTTCGTTGGGCAAACAGACTGAAGAAATAGTCACAGAGATAGTGCATACTGGCAGCTTGTAGTGAAGTGGTGCGCAGTGCGTTGCTATAGTAAATACCGCCGCTGCTTACTTTCACTTCTCTGAAGCTGCTGACATGCCGAGTTCCTAGCTCTCTGTTCGGTTTTAACTGCAGCCTGTCTCTTACTTAGCAAGCTCAGGAAAATTAATAAAAGGGGCTGCATTTGTACCATTTTTGAAGAGACAGTGCTTTGTTTTAGATGTATAAGAGGTGCTCCATGTAACGCATATGAAGCCGCTTCGGTCACACTACGCCATTGACTGATTGTCGAATTAAACTGTTTTGGTGAGACTAGGACAAAATGGCAGGATCAACGAGATAAGTTTTTTTAATTAAACAAGGTTTTAAACTGATGGCAGGTCAACCAGATGTAAGAGTCACGCTGATAGGGGCAAGGGAGGTAATTAAAAGGCAGAGCTTTAGAACAGCTGAATTCTGGGGACCAATAGGATTCTTAGAGATTATGTAGAGGAGTTTAAAAGATAACAGGATGACATATAGGAGTTCAGATATCATGATGACGATAGGAACATGAAGATATCAGTGTTAAGTTCCACTGGCTTCTACAGATATTACTTTTACACTGGCATTTATCCCAGCACATAAGTTGTATAATAGATATGAGTGACCATGCAAGATATCATATTTATCTTCGTGAGAGGTCAGTGATATCATGCGATATCTCGCCGGGCGGCTAGGCTTCACGAAAGAGATATCTTGATGTCACTGGCCCCGAGTGAAGATAAATATGATATCTTCTAGTCGGGCCATGTCATATTCGGTTTATACAACGATGCTTTGCCCCTTCGCCCCCAACACAACTCACTACGTGTCCCTCCTCAATGCAATGGTGACATAAAGGTGATGGCCCTAGCAATACAACCCCTTTACAGAAAACGCTGCCAAAACAGTAGATGTCATTTATTGCTTAAGAAATATACTGGTGGATTCTGCTATTTATGGTTAGTTTTGAGAAGCATTATCTGGTTTATCATGCCATGCCCCCTCCACACACACACACAGGGCTCCACATGCTTCCTCAAATATAATAGATTATATAGGTTTTTAAATATCTGGGTTGATCCTGTCAGTTTAAAGTTAGTAAAAATATCTGGCTGATCCTAAGTATTATTTTGGGAAAAGTGACATTTATATGAGTTGAGCCTGATTCAAGCATTTGAGTAGTTTTCATTTCCCAGATTAGGCGGATCGAAGGCTCTAGACAGTGATACCTGTACATTGGTAATGCTTTAGATCGTAGCCATTTAGTTCAGTGGTTAGATTTCTAATTTTTCTGTAGTTATTGTACATTACAGAGTGCAGTAGTGATCGAGTTGGCGGTGCCATCACAAAATGAAGGCCAGCATCTGCCGCCCGGGCAACAGATGCTCGTGCTTCATTTTACTGTTGAAAAGCCGCCAGCTCGGTCACTGCTGCACTCTGTGTGCAGTTTGAAGCTTTTTTACAACGAACTACAGAAAAATTACAGGAAAATCTAACTTACTGAACTCGGGGCACATTCTAAAAAACATTTACCAATGTACAAATCGTCACTGTCTATAGCGCTCGGTCACGCTACAATTCTAGGGAAAGTGAAACTACTCAGAGTGGCAGGATCAACCAGATAAGTTTCGATATGACGTATAGGAACATGGAGATAACATATGACGTATAGGAACATGAAGATAACAATGTTATCTTCATGGCCCATGTGAGATATCATGTTTTATACTCTCATTTATCTGACAACATACGTTGTATAAATATATATATATATATATATATATATATATATATATATATACCCACATATACATATATTTGTTCTTTTGAGTGATGCTCTTTGCTTTGCAATATAAGTTTCAATGTATCTGAGAGCTGTCTGACCTGTCCCTCCACGTTGACATTTCACAGTTTAGAAAATAAAAACCATTGCTTCTGATTTTTTTGCTTAGTGAAGGGGGAGGGTAATGTGGAAGCGCAGCCACTCTACTAAATGCCCACTCTCTTTCTCTCTCTCTCTCTCTCTCTCACTTAATCCATGTAACCTCAGTCTCCTGATACATTAAAACTTAAACAGCAAAGCAAATGATCATCACTCACAAGAACAAAAAATACTTGTTTTCCCACATTTTCTCTTTGTTTGTAAAGTATTATTGCCACTTTCTTCATCCTGTTTTTCTTTTTCTTTGTTTTTCTCCACATTCAATATGTGCAATGTTTATCATTGAATACAGAGATTCAAAATTTTGTTCAATTCCACTGGCAGAATGTGCCTCTTCTAACATACTGTACACACACACACACACAACTAAGGCCTCTTTTAGAGCCAGAGACTCAGTTAACTGTCATGGCACTAGATGAGATTTCCTGATGAGCAGGTAAAGATAAAAGGGGATTTTCATTGTCAGCAAAGAAACAGTTATAATGAAAACTATAAACAATACTTACTGTTTCTAATGTGTTTATGTGTGTAAGGAGAGTGTGAAGATCAAGGAAACAACATTTGATTCATTTGTTTTATTTTTATTTAAGGTAGTTTTATTTTTAGGGTCTAGTTGAAGGTTTTTACTGTGTAATGCTGACATTTCAAACTTGTGTATTCTAATGGCACTGTGATTTTATTGAATAATGCAGTCCCACTTTTAGAACTTGATTGATTACCTGTGCATGAAACAGATTTCATGCACAGGTGATAACCAATCAGAAAGCAGGTTTGTCTCGTCCCATTTATAATGTTCTATAGGGTATGCAGAATTAGAAACTTCTGAATTCATGGAATTTTAATGAAATTCTACAACATGCCAAGAATTCTGTGTAATATTGTGGAGTTAATGTAAGCTGCATATGTGGCCATAACTCAGCAATCTAGTAAGCTAGAGATGTGATATTGGTAGAATTACTCCTTGTTAGATTAGGTGTTCTAAGAACATCTCAAATATCATGACAGTTGATGGAGAAGTTTTAAACTTGTTATGCTCAAGTCTGACTTTTTGGGGTGGTGGAATGTTTTGAAACTGGTTATAAACTTGCCACTTGTGGAGCTATAAATGCAAATGAGAATGCATAGCCTTCTTGGAAGGTTAATAAAAATTTCTAAATATGCAGAGACTTTGTTTACTAATTTTTAATTTACATGGGTTCATAAGTTTACTATATAATTATTTGTGAAATTTTGTGAAAACTTTCTAACAATGTGAATGCACTTTCCTGCTGTTGCTGGTGTAGATCTTAATATGGTTGGCTTCTCCAATGTACATAGATCCCTGGTCTCTATATTCAAGAGCCCTTAGATTGCCACAATTTGTGGAATCTAATACTGTGACAAAGTTAGGTGTGTCAGGGACCCTGAGTTGAATTTTTTTTAAAATGTGGGTCCCTGCACCGAGGACCCGAGAGTTGCCACAGCTGCAGGGTTGTGCCAAACATGTGGCACACCTGCGGGGTTTGATGGAGGGATCCATCACCCCCCCCACCCGGCTTAAGCCTAGATGAGCTGCGGAGGTGTGTGGGGTAATCAGGCTGGAAGGTTGGGACTGAGGGCTACTGGAGTAGTGAGAGCACCATAGGGTATGATGGGGGCACTGTGGCACTGAGAAGCAGTGGAGGAGGTCCCTGGTGGGGGTGCCATACATAGTAGCAGACACCCACTTGGACTGGGTGGGGGAGTTGGCATGGCAACACTATCATGATACAGACCCTAGATGAAAGCAGCCCTGGCACCTGCCCCACAGGACTCACAGTCCCCTACATGGGGACAATGGCTTTGGTTGCAGTTTGCAGGTTGCATGTGGTGGATGGATATCTGCTCCAGGCACCATGACATCCCCCTGGTATACAGGCCCTCTGTGTGGCAGCTGGTGGATGCCCAACTTCACTGCCAGGTCCTGTGAGTCATGTGGTGTAGATGCCAGGGCTGCTTCCACCTGGAGTCCATGTAATGATGGTGTTACCATGCCAACCCCCACCTGGTCTGAGCAGTTGCCAACTACTCTGTTTGGCACCTCTGCCAGGTGGATCCTGTGTTCCCTCTCAGTAGTGCCATGCCCACATCATACTGTACCTTATGGCATCCCCAACTGCTCCAGTGGCCCCCAGTCCCCACTCTCCAGGTCCCACACCCCACTCACTGCCCTGCCAGGCAGTGGTGCAGGGCCCTTAGATCAGATCCTGGCTGGTCTAACCTGAGCCCCCTCTATTGACCACACTGAGGCTTCTGGAATTGCAAAAAAGGGGGATGATGCAGCCCTACCATGGTGCAACCACCCTTGCTTCCTGGTGTACCGGTGCTTCTGCCACAAGGGAGGGCACAGGGTGGCTTAGATGCACTTTATCCCAATTTTGATTCAGCCTGCATTTGAAAATCAGGATAGCTACAAACTCTGAGACAAGTTGCCACTTGCATCATACCCATTTGGTGCATCACCTTGCATCAAGGTTTTCAATTTGAAAATCAAGCACCTGGTATCTAACAAAGCTGGAGAAACTTAGTTTAGTAGTTTTTTCCTTTACAGTGGCAATTCCAGACATTATTATTGACAATATTTTCTCAAATAATCAGGACAGCATAAAAGATAATGCATCCAGAATTCCACTTGTGGAATTTCATGTTCACACTTAGCAAAACCTGAGCTGAACTGTTGCAGTCCAGTTGTTCATTCCTGTGTGATTGTTTTGTCCCTCTCTCTTTTTTTCTGTTAGCTTGCCCAGATGAACTCAATGGAATTCCTTGTCCCCTGATATCATTCTTGTCCTTCACAGTGATAAACTCCCTTAAGAAAGAGAGTCACCTACTCATTTTCCTGTCATACATTTGCCACTGGAATAGCCAGACATACACCTCCTTGACAGCCCAGCCTTTTCTCCCCAATGCACCTCTTCGAATGCCTCATGCTCTAGACTTACAGGTGCTGTACATCTGGCTGTCAAGCTAGTCAGTTTTGCTGGATAAGATTCTTATACAATCTGCAGTCAAGTTGGAATCATTGTCCATCTATACTTATGCTTCCTTGTTCAAACAGGGGGGTTACCATTGTTGTGTTGTTCAGCTCAGTTGGCAATTCCTTGGAGAATCAAACAGTTATAGTACCAGTGCTCCCCCCAAAAGCTGCATGAAAGCCTGCAGTTCATTTAAATTAATTCCATTTTCATACTTTCTGTTTTCATTCCATCATTTTCACTCATAATGGTTTTATTTTCCTTAGGCAGAATAGGTGACTCTCAGCCCTGTCCCCATACTCTGAAGCTGTCTCTTACCTCTCTCAGCTAGTGATCCCATTCCCTGTTTATTTACCTCTATTGCAGGACCAGGAGGAGAAAGCCATCACCCCTGGTCACATAGCCAGATCTGTCCATGGCCAAGCAGCACAGTGGGCCACAGCATGAAGGGCAGGGCTCATGGATCCCATCCTCCATTTTTCCACTTTTATGCTCCTGCCCACAGATGTGCAATGAGCACAATATGCATCCCCTGCCTCTGTGGAGATGCCCCCACTGCTCTGTACATGGCATCCGTTCCCCAATGTGTGATTCACTTACGCTGCTACCCAGGTACCTCCAGGTGGTAGACAACAGCGAGCCACGGCAACCCCTTTCCCTGAGGAAGAGAGCAGTCCTATGGATGCTGTTGCTCATCCATCCAGCCCACAAGGAACCAATGTCTGTTTCTAAACCTTGATCAGCGGTGTGGTAGAAGGTGAGGCACCCAGCATCTCAGCCCACCACAACACAGGGCCGGCTCCCTCATTCATTCATTCATTCATTCATTCATTCATTCATTCATTCATCTTAAAGGGGTTCTTTGTCTCATCATTTGGCTGAATCATGATTAGCCTGTCCACTGCAAACAAGGTGACCCACGCATCAGTAAGGTACCTGCACTTTAAATGTTAACATGCCAATATGAGCTGAAGTCCCACTGCTTTCTCTTTTTCTTGGGTGGAAATGTCTCTCTGGCTACATATTTTATATAGTGTGTTCTGACCCATAAGAGGCTCACAGGTGACCAATCGGTAGCTTACTAATTATGAGAGGCCACACCTCTCCTTTTTTTGAAATGTTAAGGGGTTAGCAAGCTCAACCCTGGAAAATACACAGAACTTTTATCACATTTCTTATACATTTTTTGATCACAGTTTATTTTAAGTTCCCATGTAACTTGAGGGAAGGTAATATTTAATTACATTCAACAGATGTAATTACACTGTAGTTACACATTTGTTACATGTAACTGCATTGCAATTGCAAATCAGTTACAGTGTAATTACACTGTAACTATTGTGTAGTTAAGGAAACTTAAAGTAACATATTACCAGTTTGTCTTACATGTTGCAGAGATCCTCCTAGTGTGTGACCAAAAATCAGAATCAAACAGTTATAGTACCAGTGCTCCCTTCCTTCCCCAAAAAGCTGCTTGAAAGTCTGCAATTCAATTAATTACACTTTCTTACATTCTGTCTTCATGCCATCATTTTAACATTTAAAGGGATTCTAGGTCTTATTATTTGGCCAAATCATAATTAGCCTGACCACTGCTGACAAGGTGACTCCCTCATCAGTCACATACCTACACTTTAAATTTTAACATGTCAGTATGAGCTGAGATCCCACTGCTTTCTCTCTTTCTTGTGTGGAACCCACTTTCAGGCTACCTTTTTTCATAGTGTGTTTGGCCTATAAGAGGCTCATCGGTGACCAGTTGTCAGCTTATTAACTGACACATACTTTCTTGGTGAACCTTACATTTAACTCCTACCACTGGTAATCCCCTGCATTAGCAGCCAACCCGTTCCCATCCTTTTGCTTAAATCCCTCCCTGAGTGACCCGTCCATTCACATAATCAATACCCCCTCCTTCTTGACACAACTGCAGAACCTCCTGAGCATGCAGGCATTGCTTGGCCCAGTATGCCCTCAGACCTGCTAGAAAAAGAAAACCTTCCTTCATGCAATGCAATCTTTGCAAAAGCTAGTTTGTCTAGTTTCTCTCACTAACACTCCTCACTGGCCACAGGACCACTTTCCCTTCAAGAACATTTGTGATTCCATAGATTACCTCCTTCAGTCCTAAGAATTTGCACTCCTTATCACAACGTGTACACCAGTCAGCTCCTCCCTCTAGATGCAATGCTTGGTTATAGATCACATTTATTTGTCTTGTACTGCACGCTGGCAAATCACCTTACCTGCATTGACATTGTTGTCCTGCAGTGCCCCACAAACTCTCCTGCTACTTCTGCTATCAAGACTCCTTATAAATCCAGCCTTATTTTAAAACAGTCAACCTTTCTTTCCTCTCCTAACGGTCAAGTGTGGCTGGGAAATCCATGAATATCATTACAATATTTTCACGAAATCACAACCTACACAAGACTTATGAGTGTCCTAAAATGCCTAATGCTAATTTGACGCTTTGGCACACAACTTGTTAACTTAAAGCAGAGACCGGAAGTTGATACCAAAAACCTCCATTTTAAATATATGAACTTGTAAAGTTAGCGACATTAAATTTCTGTAGTTTGACGCTACAGGAGCATAATTTTACTTTACACTTGCAAAATTTAAATTAAATGTTTCTGAAAATGTAGTTTCTTTTAACTAGGCCCTTTCAAGCTACACATTTAAATTATGGCACACATATCATATATCCATGAAGTATAGTAGTTTAAACATTTTTAATTTACTGAAATGTGGCTAAATTCTTTTAAAATTAGATGGCAATAATTGTAAATTAGATTTTGACAATATGTTTGGCTGCCTATAACTCAGACCACTTTAAAAGCTTGTACATAACACATACCCATGGGGTATAGTTCTTTTAACATTTAAGATGCTAGCTAAGATGCTGCTATGTTGCTAAAAAATTGCTGTAGTTAAGTAGGCATGCTTAATTCTAAATGAAAATGTTGATGTTAATTCTGAATTGTATGTTTTCTCTTTTACTATGTAGTTTTCATTATGTATTATTGTAAAATTATTGTGAACTGGACTCTTTTTGTAGATAAGGGATCCCATTGAAAATGAGCTTCATCTAAATTGGGTTATCCCTTTCTGCAAAATTTTCAGAATAAAATGTTTACTACTACTACTACTACATTTGATATATGGAAGAACATGGATAAATAATGGTAACATTGGATGGACATAACTGAATATTACTTTTTGATTAAAATTTTGCCCAGCTATAGCTCAGCCCCTTAGGATCTCAGAATCTGCCACTTGGTACAGGTACTTGAGCAACTGGGGCTTAGGTTTAAGGTGGAGAGTGCAAGATACTACACTCAGAGCTGAGGAGCCTAGGTTACATTTGCATCATATGTGAATCAATATTGGTGGGCATAACTGAGGACATAAATCTAGGAGACATTGAGGACAATCAGCTGAAGTTAGTCAAGCAGTTTGCTGCCACTGTTAAGGAAACAGTTATAATGCTGGGGTGCATTAGAAGGGTAGGGTAAGAATGAGGACAAGAAAGATGATCACCCCCAGCACAAGGCCTTGATTATGCCATAGCTGGAGACAAGTGCTTCATCCAGTTCTGATTACTGGAGTACAGAGAGGGTATTGAAGAGATTGAGATGGTCTAGCACAGAGCCTTCAGTCAAGCTGATTAGTATCTTAGGAGGTAAGATCTTTGAAAATGGACATGCTGAAATTATTCCACCTAGAAAAAATAGGTGAAGAGGACCTGATCATACTTTTCTGGCTACTAAAGGGATAGAAATAGTGGAGCACATTGACATTTGACATTTTGCTGGTGAGTTCAAGGCATAAACTCAATTTAAAGGGACACTGTCAACCCCTTAGGCCTCAAAGTGCCCATTGTTTAAAACACATTTTATGATCGCTAACATTCTGTAAAGATTTCTGATGTAGCTAGTAGTTTGATTCTGATTCTTTTTTCTTTAAAAAGTGAAAAACAGACTGCCCATCATACTAGTGTTACCACACAAAGACATGTTTGTTTACATTCCTTGATCAACTCCACTGTATCTTTCCTGGACTTGGGAACACCTCCAACACAGTCTAGCCACTCATGATGCAGTGGGAGCTTAGGTGACTACTGCTTCAGGGTGATTGCACTGTCTGGGGTGCTTCTAATGTTTAGGAAGTATTCAAGAAGAATAGGTTCAGGATTGTAAACAAAACAAAGTTGTTTATAAATATACATTACCATGCATTTCAGTCCTAATAAACAAGGAAATAGATAAAACAAACAGCAACATTAATGAATTTTAGAGAAGGTAAGCAATCATGAAATGTGGGTTTTAACTAGAAATAATATGCTGCAAAACAGGCTGACAGTGTCCCTTTAAGGATGGGCAGAATATGGAAGACATAGTAAACTATTACTTTTTACAGAGGGTGAATAACATGTGAAACAACCTAACCAGTAAGGGTGTAGCAGCTACTGGAGCACAGTTCAATGACAGATCAGCCCAGTGTCAGATTCTATCATGACTAAAGATATCCTAATGCTACTGTTACCATGTTCTAGAGTCACAATTGATTAATTATACTTGGTCTCATTCTTTTAAATGCTATAAATATATACCATGTGCAGGGTTGTTACCGATTCAGCAGGTAGCACTTTACAGAAACAGTGCCATGTAAGTGTGTGCCTCCAAAAGCCCTTTAGCCTTCGGGGTCTACTTGTCAGCTGGGAAATTGCAAGAAGACAGGTAAGTGTAAAGTAATGGCCCTAACTATTCTCACCAGTTCTTCTCACAAGATGAAGAAGAAGAAGAAGAATCAGCATTTATATAGCGCTTTTAATACATCCCAAAGCGCTTTACAAGCAATGCTAGACTGGTAGTGAAGTGACTGAATGTGTGGTGGCGGCCATATCGCACATCATCACCTGCACACAGCCTGGATAATTGCATTAACTGGTTTATGGGAAGGGGAATGTTGGCCAGGACACCGGAAATGTTCCCTACTCTTTGCAAAGAGTGCCCTGGGTTCTTTTACTTCCACCTGGACAACACCAGGATGGCAGAAGGGACCTCGGTTTTAACGTCTCATCTGAAGGACGGCACACCCCAGCAGTACAGCACCCCCCCAATACTGCACTAGGATGCCAGAGATTTTTAGGTGCAAGTCCAATCCTGGTGTGGGACGAGAACCCTCAGCCTTCTGGTCTAGAGGTGGATGTGCTACCAACTGAGCCACGCTGACACCTATACTAGACAAGATACTGATTTATATGACTAGACATGAAGGACCTTGATGCAGGGCACTGTAGTCAGATTCCAACAGGTAGATGGAAATCAGGGTTACACTGCACAAGCAGAGTTAACATTCCAGCTGTAACCTTGCTTGGGTATAATCACTGCCATATAACAGGATGGGTGGGGATGGACCCTAAGTCACTTCCATCATTGCAACACTATTATTATTTTGTGAAGAACAAAGAAAATAAATAACTCAACCCTATTTCAAAAACACATTTAAACATTTTCAGTATCATCTGAAACTAGATACTTCTTTACATTACAGGTATTTTAGTGTGTTGTTCTACTCATTAGTCCTTAATCTTCCTTACCAATGTATGCTTTATTTATACCGTATAAATCTCAAGAAAGAAAAATCAGGTGTTATTGCATTCTAAAATATCATCTGTAGTTGTCACCAAACTATTCCATCGTCAGTCATCATTGGGTCCTCTGCTTTTGTCAATTTCACTTCTAGAAGCAATTCATACAAAGTGAAAGGTGCTGCACATTTCACATGATTTAACAACTTGTACTGTACAATAATAAAAATCAGGAGTTCAAAATTTCAATCAAAATCTGACTTCTGGGGGTTATAGTTTCAACAGACAGGTGGCCATAGGTGTTACATACTGTTTCTAATAAGAGTATCTACTCTATTTTAAAGCAAGGTTTACTGTGTTGTACTGTAGACTGTACTATGCCTTGTGAACTACATGGACCAGAATTCCCTGCATGGCTCAATAACATGATAACATAGTGGAGAATGGAGTGGTGGGTGATAAAAAGGTGATGCTGGTTTGTTAGCAACCCATACTGTTTGTTGTTTTGTATTCCATCAAGTATTTATACTGCAATATACTTAATGCAAAACTGGTTTCAGCTGGAACTACTTTGATAGGGCTTATTGGCTCCCATGGAGGACCAACCAGTCATTTTTGGGGTGACTGAAATCCAAAGCCATATGGCTGTTGCTATGGCAAAATACATTTTCCTCCAGGAATGGAAGTGAGGGGAATGGAAGTTTCAGGGACTAGATATAATCTGCATGAACTGGAAATGGGTCATAAATGAAACTAGAGAGACACAGGATAGTGGATATTGGCATCGGAAGAAGGTACAGGCTAAAACATGTCTGGCCAGAGCCAATAGGGCTGCAGGTGATGAATTTGGTGTAAAAATATTGAAAATTACCAAAGTTATGAGCTTGCATTAGCAAAATGTAATGTAGGCTCATGGATTTGTTGTATTGTAATATTTGTACACCAAATTTTCAATGTAGCCTTATTATGACCCTGACTCATGAAGAAGGGCAGAGCAGATATTCAACTCCTGCCTGAAAGGTGATGTGTTTGTTCCTGTTCACCTTGTATTACCGATGTCTGTTTGTCTGCTGGTGTGGTATTGCTGGGGAGGGCTACTTGGGGAAGGAAATGGATAGGGAAAGCTTCTTAGAGACGTGTACCCTGCTAACATGTAACCCATTACAACTCATTCTCTTGCTGGAGGTACCTTGGTAGACAGTACAAGATTAATCACCCTCAGCCCAGACCCCATCAAAGGTTAGTCAGCTATGACAGGGTGCAGTATGGTGGGACTGTACCGCCCAAATAAACCTTACATCTTGATTTGAATTGAGTCTTATAAATCAGTTCACAATTATGACATATTTTTGGAATGGGTGGACTAAAGTGCAAAACAAAAGATAGTAAAATGAAAATGTGGCAGCAAAGGGATGTTCACAAAAATATACAAACTCTGGTCAGAGCCGATATGACTGCTCAGAGAGAGGGGAGTGTGGCAAGAGTGAGTAAAATAATACTTGGAGCTCTTGCCGTGCTTCTGCTGCACCAGAGTCTATCACGCATCTGTGGAAGTAAATGCAGAAGTACCACATTAAAGTAGTATAGTGCATGCTGACTATAAGGACCTCAGCAATGATCACAACGTAAATTGTTATTAGAATGTATAAAACTAAAAGTAGCCATTTAGTTAATTATGGAACCAAGAAAGAAATTTGTATTTGCTTTGTCAGAGAAAAAGGTTCATATTGATCTTTTCACTTACTGTATGCCTGTAAATGGAGTGTTGCAGGCTCCCGATATGAACAACAGCTACCAGTTCTCCCTTTATCCCCACCAGCAATTTGAACTGACATCCACAGCCCCTAGCACCGGGCAGGCAACAAAACAAACAGTTTTCTGGATAATGCCTGAACATCTTCCAGTCTTCAGATCTAAAACTAAGTCCCATACCAGCAGAACCTGATGCTGGCCGGCACTAGACTCAGGCATCCCAGTGTGGAATCCATGTCTCTTGATGCGTGACTGCCCAGTTACCAAACCTCTTCCCCTGCCTGTCATTGACAGGCTCTGCCAAATGTTCAAACCAGTTGGGATAGGTGAAAGAAAGAGAAAAAAAGAAACAGGGTGGGAAAGGAAGGTAGAGTCTAAGTGCTTAAAAATATATGATGTAGTTCTTAAAAGCACATGTACTGGAATCAGGTAGACAAGGAGAAATCAATTTCTGTGACACAAACAATCTACTTTCAACTGCACAAACCAATTGAATTAAGGACTGTTTTATTGACTGGTGGATGCATCACGTCATTATGTATTGATTAATTAATTTCGTGGTTTAGTGTTTTTCACAACTGGGTCCATTTTATTATCACAATAATGCACTCCATGGCAAGCGTTGTTGTGGGATTTACCCATTTCCTATGTGGTTTAAGGCACATTACTGCACCTCATGTCACACAACTACAAGAGGACAGGTAACTTTCCCACAGACTAACACTTAGTGATATCTTATTGCTTAAACATCTGCTCTTAGTCCCACTCCTATATCTCCTGGTGGCAAGTCTATCTGGTCTTTTCCCGCTGCCACTGGCCCAGTAGTCTGGCACACCAAATCAGCAATAGTGAGGCAACTTCTTACTCTGATGACAATGCTAACAGCTTTCACATTGTCATCACCAACAAGCTCCGTATGATCTGGTGTGCCACTGAGAACCCAGAGCACACACAGTTGGTATCAGTTAATGAAGACCCCTCACATGCAATGTAATGCCATACATTTAATATTTTTTAATTTTTAGAATTTTTGAATGCATAATGTTTTTTTGGGGGGGGGGTGGTTATGCTTGTGTAATTTTAAAATCAATGTAGCCAGACACAGAAAAAATAAAAAAGTGGCATGCATGTAAAGCAGAGACTATATGGGAGTATACAGTATGTCCTGAGGTCAGTGATGAATGGTAACTATTATAGTACCTCGCGCTGGACTGTGGCTGTCTCGATGGGATTTGTAGGCTCTATCACAACACCACAAACAGCAATCCACAGCAGATGCATGCCAACTGCACCTGCAACTAGTAAGTGATAATAATTCATATTCATTGCTGACCTTAAGACTTTCTTACCCTCTATTTGTGGTCAGCTTGCATCATAACAATTACTGCACTAGTACATGAAATGATTTGCTGAATTCTGGAAGCTGAACCAAATGTATGGGTTTAAAGCCAAACGGAAGTTGCCAACGGCCTATTTTTCTTACTCTTAGTGATAAGACTGTTTGTAATACAGTATGACCATACTTGTGTACCACCAGTTAAATGTGTTGACTGGTTGCAGCTAATTATTTGATTGACTAAATACTATTAACATAATTTTTCTTTCAGGGCCTGTAGCTGATGATTCAGTCGTAAACTTTGTCCAGTGGCAGTGAGTAGAGCAGAAGACCATATTTCTCAATTACCTGGAGGAAGTAGGAATTTGGTAGAAAGGCCCTTGAAAGTTCAGCATCATATACAACATGTACTTTGCATACTTGTCTTTGTGGTGTGAAGTGCATATGTGTCTCACAGGAGCTCCCTCTGTGTCTGTGTGACCCACAAACCTTGAGGTAGATGACAGAGCCACAGCCACACAGACACTGCTTGCAACACTTCACTGACATTAACTTTCCCGAGAGGTTCTGCTATAGGGGAAAAGAGAGAGAGTGAGAGACACACACACACACCCCACACTTCATTTCTTCAAAGCACACAACAGCTGAGTCTCTGTCTCGGTCTGTCTGTCTGTCTCTATCTCTTTCTCTCTCTCTCTCTCTCGATCTCTCTCTCTCTGTTTCTTTCTCTCACTTACTCCCTCAGCCAGTGGAAGCTTTTGCCCTGCTGTGTCCCCATGCAAAGCTCAATGGTGGGGCCTCCAACAGACAGTGTTGCTAGTGGGGGAGGGGCTGCAGTGGGGCCATTCCTTCCCAGCCGTAAGGGTAAATCACCTCCACTGTCCTTTTTTTCTCCTCTCCCTTGCCTCTAAGAGCTCCCCTATATTCTGCTGGGTGCCACAGTTGTTGAATCATCACAGGCCTACAAGCCTCTCATGTGACTATGCCTGCTGTGATACAGTAAAGAGCCACAGCATGCAACCTGCAGCTACTGCACACCAGAGAGACCAGCATTATACATGTGAACCTTTCAGGGTCTGATTTGATCTGCATACTATGAGTTCTGAGTCAGACCTTTGTCCCAATCATTTTAGTTCGATTGTTAAGGCAGGACTGGACAGTTTCTTTTGGGAGTGCCCAGGCAGAAGACCTGCATTTGGCCATTTGGCCTTGTTTTGGATTACAAATAGAGATCCCTTTAATTTCAAACTTAACAACTGTGCAGGTTAAAAAGTTGCATCTTCATCAAACATTGGGCCTATGATGATTCAACAATTGTGTTAGCCAGTATAAAACAGGGGGCTCTTAAGGACTGTGGGGATAGTATAATTGCTGCCCCTGTTAGCTGGGACTGTAAGGGACTGACAGGGATGAAGGGTGAGGGGGAGGTGGACAGGGGATTGCAGGGATTGCCAATTATTTGTTTATTTTTTTAACCATTCCTTTTCCTTCCCCAGATCCTTGTTCCTGCCTTCCTTAATAAACCTTAACCCATATCCCTTGTTTGTGTTTTACTCCTGTGTGCTGTTGTCTATTGCTTGGTCATTATGTTATTGCATTGTGTAGTGGGATTGTGTGGGGTTGTTAAATCACAGCATAGGGCTGGCAGAACGTTCTAAACATTAGAGTAATGAGCTGTGAATGAGCTTGATACATACAGCAGAATAGGGTTTGATACCTACAACCTCCTCTTACATACTGTGTGACCCTGAATAAGTCACTTAACCTTCCTGGTGTCCTTGGGTTTGCCCCTGAAAACAGGCCTTGAGCCTAGTGGGACTTACCTTGTTACCAAAAGAATAATTAGTTACAGAAAGACTGACTTGATAACATTCTTCTAGTACTGACATTTGCAGCTGCAAGGCATAGTAGAGCATTCATTTATCAAACAGGGCTCACACACTTATAAACTGATACTTATGTGGGACCAGTAACAGAAAACAAACATAAAGAAACAAAAAAATGAAACAAATAAAAAAGACTATTCAAGTCATTATACCCTCTGTATGACTGGTTTCGTAGTTCTAATTTATTTTTGAACTACATAACTTAGACACGTTGGAGTGTTGACAGCAGTAGACAGTAGCCATTCCTACATGATGGCTTGCAGCTTCAAGGCTGAAGAAATTAGCATATGTAAGTATTCTGGGGGGGTCCAGGTCTACTTCTTACATAGGCTATTTTCTTATATATAAGATATCCTGTGTCACAGAGGGTGGGCAGTTCACTTCCTTATGACAGACAGTGTTGGAATTCTGCAGTGCATCTCCCTTGTCTATGTGTATGTGTCTCTGAGTTTCAGTTCCATGTCATAAGGGCGATCGCGGAATAGCGATTGGTGTTACAGCGAGTGTAGACCATCAAAAAACCCAAAAGGCAGTTTACACTCCCAGCGAGCAAACATTGCAAAGACGGAAAAGGTTGTTCTGTGGGGGGGGGGCTGTACCTCCCTTACAAAGGATTACTAACTCCAAGGGGGTGCATGTTGGGGAGGTGGAGAAACTCGGGGGAAAAAAACAGCAGCTCTCGGACAGAAAAACATAAAAATACTATGTCCCTCCCCAGCCCCCAACCCTGCACCCTCCCCACTGTAGCCAGCCACCCTCTTCACTCCACCATGGTGACAGCTCAGCAGCCTATCGCCACACTACCCCTTACATACCTACCCTTCTCTTCCAGTCCCCCTCCCATTGTTCCCTTCTCCCTGTTCTTCATCCATTGCTACCCTTGCAGGGGTAGCCCACATAATAGGCGCTGAAAGTGAGTCACTCATATTCAAGTCACTCACTTTCAGTCGCCATTATGATGGCATACTTGTGTTTCCTAGTCAAACACTACCTTTGCAGGCAAAAGTCAGTTTCAGAGCTGGGAAAAATTAGCATTTATAAAAGCAACTGATAAAATCTTGCTTGCTATCCCTGTGATGGTGGTTGGGGAGTTCTGGAAAGGACAGCCAGCAGTCTGCCAGTGAAAGTGTAGTGGGGTTATATATTCAAATAGGTTCCAGTGAATGTCATTGTTCTATCCTGCCTACTTGCCAGTACTTGAAAAACAACTCATTAAATAAAATTTTATAACTCCTATTAAACTAATAAAAAACAATTGAACCCTATTTTCTACATTTAACAAGCATTTGTCAATGCCGAATGTTGCTTGCTTGTATGTGCTGTTTAGGTATTTGGAAGTGATAGTTCCATGCCTTCCTCCCAAGACATCCACTGTGTCTTTCCGTTCAGTATTCACAGAAGAGTGGGAGGGGCAAGGGCCACAGCAGTACAGCAGTTGGCAAGGGAGTGAAGAGGTGGACAATAGTCCATTCAGAGGCAATAGAGTCCTGCAGGAGCTAACTAAATTGAAGATGGACAAAGTGATGGAACCAGATGGCATATACCCAAGGATATTAAGAGAACTGCAAAGAGAGATAGCAGTACATCTGGCAGCTATGTTCACTGAGTCATTCAACACAAGTGAAATGGAGAAGGGCACATGTGGTCCCTCTACACAAGTCTGGCAGCAGGGAGGAGGCGGGACACAATAGGCCATTCAGCCTCATCTCATTAGTGGGGAAGATCATGGAGACATTGCCAAAGAAAGGATAGTGGGGCATCTAGAAGTAATCAGAGCCCAGGACCATAGACAACATGGATTCACAGTGGGGACATCATGTCAGACAAATCTGGTTGATTTCTTTGACTGGGTGACAAAGGAAGTGAATCAGGGTGGGCAGTGGACAACACTTACCTTCATTTCAGCAAAGCCTTTGACACCCTCACATAGGAGGCTGGTAAACTAGCTGGGTAAGCTGGGAATGGGGAAAGGGTGGTAAACTGGTGAAACTGGCTAACAGACAGGAGGCAGAGAGTGGTGGTAAATGGGGTGCAGTCTAAGGAGAGGGGATGACCAGTGGGGTGCTGCAGGGATCGGTCCTGGGGCCAGTCCTGTTCAATGTCTTCATTAGTAACATTGCAGAATGGCTGAAGGGAATTTTTTCACCAAATTTTCAACATAGCCATTTTAAGACCTCTGCTCATGAACAGTGTCACTGTGATTTTCTTAATCTGTCCCAAACATTGATTGCGCACACCGTCTGCGCCATTGTGCGATACATGCACAGAAACACATTTTGGGTGACATGTGAAAAATGACAGCTGTACTGCTCATAAAGAGGTGTGTTAAAATGGTAATGTTGAAAATCTGGAGTGAAAATATTGAAAATTTGCGAACTTACGAGAGTGTGTAGGAACTGTGCAACGCACGCTCGTAAAACAGTCCTTTTTAGGAATTTTTTCACCAAATTTTCAACATAGACATTTTAAGACATCTGCACATGAACAGTGTCACTGTGATTTTCTTATTGTGTCCCATACATTGATTTTGCACACCGACTGCGCCATTGTGCGCTACATGGGCAGAAACATGTTTTGGGTGAGATGTGAAAATTTACAGCTGTACTGCTCATAAGGAGGTGTGGTAAAATGGCAATGTTGAAAATCTGGAGTGAAAATATTGAAAATTTGTGAACTTACGAGCATGCGTAGGAGCGCATACGCATGCTCGTTAAACAGATCATTTTTGAGATTTTCACCAAATTTTCAACATAGGGTTTTGGGAGCCTACTCATGAACTGTGACACTGTCATTTCATAAATCAGTCCTGAAAGGTGGTTCCACTCAGTGACCATGAAATCACCTTTCGGGATGGTTAATGCCATGACAGTGACAGAATTCATGAGGCGGGGTCCCAAAAACCCCATGTTGAAAATTTGGTGAAAAAATTCCCCAAAATGCCCGAGATAAGCAGTAAAGTTGAAAAAATCCTATTTATTCCATTATACAGCTTACTGGCATTTCCTCAGTTTGCGGTCGGCTTTGAAGAGTGCAGACATGTTCCCGGTCCACTGAAGATCATCGTGCCAGACTTCAGAGGTAAGTATGGGGTGAGGTGGGGGTGTGGGGAGGTGTATGCACAGAGCGTGGGTGCGGGTGGGGGGAAGGTGGTCAGGACAGTCAGTGAGGGAAGGTTTTTTCTTTTAGCTGTTTTTTTTTACTTAGACAATGCAGGACTGTGATGCAGGACTTGTGCCACACTGGGGTGGGCTACCAGTGTGGCAGCTTGAAGACTGTTTGGGGGTAGTGGAGCCGATAGGGGATTGGGCACCCCCATTGGCCATAGGAACTGTTGCCATGCTGGGGTGGGCTCCCAGTGTGGTACCCGATAGTCTCTGGGGGAGGAACAGTGGAGCCGACGGGGGATTGGGGACCCCTGTCAGCCATACAGACTGCTGCCATGCTGGGGTGGGTACCCAGCATGGCACCTGGAACTCTGTTGGGGGGAGCGCAGCACAGCTGATGGGGGATTGGGCACCCCTGTCTGCTATACAGTGTATGCATGGGGGGAAGCACGAGCACACAGTATGCATGTGTGTGGGGGGAGCGTGTATGAGCACACAATCTTATTGCTGCTCACTAAAGCATAGCTCTCCCTTTCAACTGTACAGCCACTGCATTTTCAACTGTTGTCATAGACAGCTGCAGTGTTCATTGGAGAAATGGGGCCATGCCTGCAAACACACTGACTGAATTGAAAGACAGGTGCCACACCACTGAAAACTCGGATGATGGCACTATGTTTCTGCATGCATGCAAACAACATAAAATGTTGTTTTCTTACTTTTATAAACAAAGCCTGTACTTAAGGACCATCAATTTCTGGCCTGTCTCCTGCTAGCTACAATATTGCTCTGTCTCCCATATAACACATGAGCCTATTTAGCCATGTGTGACTGGGTCAGTATTCAGTCAAAGTAAGGTGATAATGAGTTAACCCTTAGGATGCCAAAAGAACAAGAATGAATCTATTTGAGCTGGACAGAGGCTCATTCTGTAGCCCTGCAAGGGTTAAATGACAGCAGCTTCAAAAGTTTTTTTTTTTATTTCTTCATATCCTGAGAAGTTGGGAGGCACAGTAGCATCCCCCTGCCTTTATGACAGAGCAGCAAATAGCAAAAATCAGAGAGAGAGCAAACTATTTTGCAGTTGTGGAAGGATACTTCCAAAAGTCCAGAAAGGAAGTTCCATGGTAAGCTTGTTTTTAGAGCTAATCCAAGAGGGCTGCAGGCTCTGCCTACCTGTGGCCCTAAAAGGGAGGAGAAGAGCACTCAAGCCAAGAGTGGAACATTTGAATCTATATGATGTCCTCACTGGTAGGGAAAGAATGTAGCAGGTGATTAAAGAGCAGGGGGACAAATATGATAGGGACCCATAAAAGTGTAGTACAAAGTTGTACAATCACTTTACCTTCAGTTATTTTGTTCTTGTAGTTCCCACCTGCTCACCCTTAAGGAGGAGTGAGGTTATGGCAGGCTGCAGGAGTGGATCTTTTATGGTCATAGTTAAGTATAAGAGAAGTTGGCCACTGGCAAATTTGGTTCAGCTTTGATCCCACCACCCTTCAATATCAGGTACACTTTGATATGTTGGTCAAAACACTTCAGATCCTTGTTATGGGAGATGGAAGTCAGCAGACTATGTGTAGGGGACGTGACACTCTTCTATCACTACTCCAGCCCCAGTCACTTTCTATCCTTACACCATTGTTATGGACTGTTTCTTGTTAACAAACAAAGAAAAAAACTGACAAAAATGTCATCTTCTGGGTTAGCACAGTGCCAGGATCAGGAATTACAAAATCAATTTTTGGTAATCGTGAAGTGGAGGGTGGAAATGACTAAGGTTGAGGAGGTGGTGGCTTATGACTAGTGCAGGCCACCTAGAAAGGGATAGTGGTTTATTGCTATCAAGTTTCTTAAATGTTGAAATGACACAAAGTAGCCCAAATCTTTGACAGCCACAAAATGAAGGTGAAAATTCTTGAATTTCTGCACTTTCACCAAGTGCAAATTTGGCATCGGCTCACCCTTACTCACAATGTCCTCATCCAATATGTTTTGATATTGTAAGGAAGGCATGGCTCTAATATAGTCAAGCTAAGGACTTGAACTGTGAATATCAAAGCTGGTGATGATCTGTTAAGGCCATGTGATCTGTTACCGACACAACTGCTTTACTGGTAAAGAGCCAGAGTCTGCTATGTCCTCCAGATGTCTGTATTGGGTATCTGGCAACATCCAAAAGTACACCTATGGGGATGGCATATTGCCACCTATCTGTTGCCATTACATTACATTGTGACGAGAAACTGTGGGGGGGTTAGATGACAAACACCCCTTAACAGTCTATGATGATACACATTAAGAGGTGTTTGTAATTTAACACCCTCCATGGCTTCTCATTGCAATGTAATATAATGGCATTTGCCCTAAGTTAAAAACTCACTGCACCATGTAGTATTCTAACAAACTTTTCTTGGAATACATGAGGAGTGCAATTATTAACACATGATGGACATTATTAGTCATTCAAATACACTTACGCTGTTTTATGCTCTTCTCTGTTTTAGGTGAAGATGTATGCCAAGTGCTTTGAATCACAGTTTTGTGAAAATAAGGTGATGGGACTAGAAAATGTTTTGCACTAGTGGAAGTATACTTTGTATTGCATTATGTTTTAGTATGAATATTTATGTATGCATTTAAACAGTTGCAGAATAATGGATGAATGATATGTTTTTGATGCCCTTTCTGTAAGTATGTATCCAATCAAATATTACCTGCTCATGTATTATTCATGTCTGCTTACTAAATAATACTGGAATTGATTGGACTGACTTATAGTACATCTGATGAAGCCCTGAGGTAGGCTGGGCAAAATATAAGGCCTTTGTACTACCTGTGTTGCCTACGCAAGTTAACCTATGATGTTTGCTATTTTTACCTGTGGACTCAATAAAGGATTTGAAATGAATCTAGCATGATTGTCCAGTTACGGCTGACATGAATGGTGAGTGAGGTTCTGTACTCTTTTGAATACATGGAACTTTGGAGCTGGCATAACCTCCCTTGTGCTCACCTTTACAGACGTTGGTACTGTGCATTTTTATTTGAAACCCTGTGAGAGCTGCTATAGTTTATGAGCTAATGTCATTGCATGTATCCAAACATCAACAAAACTGTATTAGTAAGGCACACACAGCCACAGTTTATGGCTCAAAAGGTCTCCATTGAAAATACAATGCAAATTTGCACCAACAATCATGTGCATATCTGAGGCGTGCAGCCACTCCACACCCCATGTGCCCCCCACATGGGATGCACTAATGGGGGTGAGCAGAACCAATGCACTGCTCCTCATGGGTACGAAGAACACACTGCACCAGGGCAGGCTGTGGGCCTGCCAACACTACATGGTATGCATGAACCCACATAGTGCTGACTGCATAAGTGCAGAGGGCGCAGGTTACGCAGGGGGACACTGTCATAACTCACTGTGTGCCCCCATGGACACTGGCAGCCGGTCACTGGGGGACCAAGACAGGGCTCTCTATGCTGCTCCTGACTGCTGGACAGCATGTGACAGCAGGGGCAGCTGCAAGGGCGAGTGCCCATCACTGGGCAGGAGTGGCAGCACTGGGATGGAATGGTGCCACGTCAGTCTAGGTGCCTGTAAACGGCATGCACAGCCCCAGACCCATGCCTCCCTATGTGAGGGATCCACTGGAGGGCCCCAGTGGGGCATCCCATTTGATGCCCACCCATGACATCAACGCCTCCCCTGGCTGCCTTGTGGAGTCCTGTGCAGCAGGGGGGAGGAGTCAAGGACATTGGGGCCAGCATTGGTGAATGCCAGTATGGGTGCACCTGTCCGTGGGATGAAGAATCACGGCGGGGTACATGACTTCTCAGCTTTGTGCATAGCATCAATAAGAATTTAGATCTGTAGAGCTGCGGCCTGGCAATTACAGCTTGTGCAAATCCAAGCCTTACTCTTCAGTATGGAAGTTAGTCTTTAACAATAATGCAGGTATTTAAAAAAAACAGAAAGTGGATACATGCCCTGTTACAGGATTTGCAAACTCCACCTATTTTGAAAACATATTACTGCAAGAATGATTAACACATCCATAGGATTAGTTTTGCATTATTCAACTGGGTTTCTAGCCAAAGCCGAGAAAGTTTGGCATTTAGCTTATGTAGCATGTGCTGTTTTCGGATTTTGTCTGAACAGCCACTAATGAGCCAATAAAAGACTGTTTAAAATGAAATGCCTTATGTGCTTTCAATAAGTACTAGGTCTCATCCCTTTGGTAAGTACTGCATTCCTAGGGTATACTCTCATGCTGGCAAATATTGATTCTCCTATCAATTTACAGTTTGTTGGAAAAATTACCCAACTCTCCAACATGTATCAGCATAGCTGCATGATTAAATACATATGAAGACTGAAACAGTCCTACACTCACAACTGAATGCCTCAAAAATAAGCTAACATGAGGTTCAACTTATATGTTCCTTAACTCTTTCCATTTTCCCTCATAGGTACAGTATTTCTGCTAAAATATGTGTTTGAATTTAGGTTTATCCTAAAATATGTAATCTGTATTTTGTTTCCAAGGCAGAGGGCATAAACTAAAATACTGATTTATACAACATGGAAATAAAATACAACAAAACATGAAGGTATGATCCACAAATATAGCAGATACAGTATATGTGCCAAAGATGAGTACCTGAGTGGCAGTGCTCAGCATTTGCAGAGTGCTGCACATGTAGAGGCAATTATAAATATGTAAATTTCAAACCTCATTACTCAGTTTTCAAAATAAAAAAATAAGAGGAATCACTTTATAATTCTGGTTATGGTCAAGTACAACCCAAAACCAGTACCTAAAATTCTTGGTTACACACATTGGCCCAGATATTCAAATTGTGCCACAAAGTAGCACAATAGCAGGAGCAGGCACAAGTCCAGTGCACCCATGCGCACACACGTGATATTCAAACACTGCGCAGGTCAAGATGCGCCTGAGGCATCAACTGAATATTGTGCCAATCTGCACCATGGCACAACCAGGGATGTGCAGGGACAGGATATAGGGTCCACCACCCATGGTAGATATGGGCAGAGAAGCATACAGCAGAACAGACATAGCCCTCCACATTCCATGCACCGCACAACCTGAGGAGAGCTGGAAGAACCACCGGCCCATGGACACCAGCAAAACCCATAGCCAGGGCATGGTGCCCCAGCACACCCCCTAGCAAGCTGACACTGGCACACAAGGATGTCTGGCCACCCCATGCCATACCATCCCACCAATGCAGAGCACATCCTGCACCACAATCCCCAGACACCCTGCCCAGGAGTAGCGCCCAACATTGCAGGATACCCCATGCATGCCACCAACCCCACTTTGACAATGCAAGCCTGTGCACCATGGAGCCATGCAAGGCAGCCCCACCGTGAGCACCCTGCAGAGTGGGTGGCAGCAGACAGCGATGTAACAACTGCACACACAGTGCCACCCTGCACATCCCCACCGAGGTACAGCAGAGAGACCGACCATGCGTCGGCACATGAGGTACCCCACATGCAACAGAGCATGCCCTGGACCCCACCACCAGTGGTACAGCACCCTGCACACCCTCCCAACGACACACCCCATCCCAGCACTGGCCACAACAGCCAGCATATATAGCCACAGTGTTGCATGGAAGCATGCACCACACAGGATGCAACACAGTGCATGGACAAACACTCACCCATACACAAGGGCACACCAACACAGGGACACAGTAGCAGGTCAACAAAAGCCACTGGCATGTGGCCATGGCAGCCATGTACACATGGCCAGCACTCCTCCATGGCACATGTGTTCCAGCCACCCTGCGCAGGCACCATGAAGCCGTACACCACCAGCATGAGGCTGGAGCACAAGTGACAGAAAGTGGAGCACATCACCTGCAACAGACACAAGCGACAGCATGGAGAGGGGACAACAACAGTGGAGGCCACAGTGCCATCTGAGGCAGACATGCACCATACCAGTGACAGAGGCAACCCGGCATTGTGCCGGGTACAGTGGTTGTCCAGCATGGACAACCACCACTGACAGGTCAGCAGACCATGCAGATCACAGACATGCAAGGGTGTCAGCAGCACAGGCCATGGACGGTCTGACAGGGGCACCATGGACACAGTGCATGCAACATGGACCACTGCACACAGTCATCCAGTGCACAGGGAACAACATACAAACCACAGACAGTGACTGATACCTATGCCCACACCATAGGCTGTTCCCCTCCGGACACACACACACACATGACCATGCTTGCACCGCCCCTGACGCCATGCACACCACTGCAGCTGAGCACCTGTAGCCCACTGCAAATCAGAGATCACCACAGTAGGCATAACAAAACAAATGTTTTATATAAAGGTCCAAACAACTATATACAATTATTTACGTGGGGGGTGAGGGCCACATACCCGGTGGGGGTGGGTAAGGGGCAGGGGTGAACAAATGGGAGAGGGAAGAAGGGGTGTGAGGGTGGTTCCAGGGGGGTAGAAAGAATCTGGGGGCATGGAGGGCTTAGCATCCACCCCACCTCTGCTCCTGTGGTGCCTCCTTGTCCTCCTCCTCCTGACACCCCTGCTCCAATCGTTGGAGTAACTCCATGGATGCCCTAGCTATCTGCAGAAGCTCCTGCATGGTCCTCTCTAGCTGCATCAGCTGCTGTCCACCTAGGACAAGGGAGCAGAATCAATGTGTGAATGTCCATCCCCTGCAGCCCACCCATTGTGCATGGCATACAGCCATGAACCATGCCCTGTGATAGGTGTGCGACCATCCACAGTGATCATGTCCAGAAGACCTGCCTACCCAGGCACACACACAGCCATGTGGACCACTGCACACACCCACTGCTCAAGTCCTGCACAGCTCCACCGTGGCTGCACAGTGACATGGCTGTCCGGTGTGAGGCAGTGGCACAGCCATGTACCTGGTGCGCATGGACCACCAGCGATGCACCTCACACATGCAGTGCTACAGGACAGTGCTGAGTGTACCATGTGGTGTGCATGTCAGTGGTGTCAATGGATGGTGGCCATGCCCCGCCGCCACCCCACACCACAGCATGCACAGAATATCTTGGAAGAAAGGCACTCACCTGCATTGGCTTGATCTGGGCACTGTTGATAGGTGGGACCTGCAGCCCTTGGCTGTTGCCCTGCATCCCCTGCCTCCCAGTGCTGCCATGCTTCTCTTGCTCTTCTCCACTCCTCAGGGACTAGGGTGCAACCATGGAGAGGGGAACATCAGTACAAACTAGTAGCAAAGGCCCCCCCGGGTGTGTGCGATCCCGCACAGCCCAGCCATGCCACAACCCCACCACCACTTCCCACACTGGATGGCCCCCCATGTGGTGGACACATGCCCACCATGATACCCATATGGACGCAACCAGTGTATGGATGGGGCATCTACCTGGTGGTGGCACTGTGCCTCTCCTGGTGTGTGCCCGTAGATGGGAAAGCCTGTCTGGGTCCCTCCACTGGAGGTCCCCATAGTGGTGGTGACACTGCTCTGCTGTTTGGCTGATCCCTGTGGCCTCTTCCAGTGCCACTGCCAACCTCCCAAACTGCACTCTTAGCCCTGTCTAGGGATCATCCCCAAACAGGGCACCAGCATGGGGCTCCACAATGGACACCAAATTGGCCAGCTCCAGTGGGCTCCAGACAGCAGCTCTCTTCCTTGCCATCACAGCTTCAGGTAGGATCACAAAATGGTGCTCTGTAGTGCATGTCTGCCACATGCAGATGCTGCGAGGGGACAGCACTGCCATTCCCCATTGCACTGTCATTGAACAGCATGATATGGGTGCACCCATGTGGATGCATGTTGCCTAGGGGGCAAAGGTCGACCACAGGATCAAGGGTCTCTCACGCACAAATCACCGCAGCACCATTGGGACTTCCTGCATGTAGCGCGGTTGGGTGCCTGTGTGAGATGCCCTGCAGTGGCCTACCACACTGTGGCACCATGGCGCCTATGGCGCTCCAGGGCACAAGAGCCATACGTGTGAACAGCACACTAGCGCCACTGGTACAGTGGTGGCCATGCCCTGCACTGCCTCCCGCACTCAACACGTCAGCGGCATGGCAGGCCTACTGTGCATGTCACAGAGCTGCACATGTGCCTGAGCAAGCTCAACACAATTGCACAAGGAGCAACAGCGCAATATTCAGCCAACATATGTAAATCAGCTCATCAGCAATTCCATGGTGCAGCTACTGCCTTAGCATCCATTTAAAGTTGCGCCTCACCTCATTTGCATGCCTTGTGCTATATAAATGCGACATGGGGCTGCAGAGGCCATAGTTTGGTATTGCAGTCTATTGTTGTGGGTTGCATGCTGTTTGGAAGTGTGGACTGTGGTGTGTGGGAGATGCATGGGACTGCACATCGAAAGGTAACACCTGTCATTCCCACAGACTCTATAATGACCAAACGTGAGGAAGAGAAGGAACAGGGATGTTGAGGAAGAGGAGGCCCAGCTTCACACGGGCAGAAACAGATGCCCCATTCGAGGCATACTCGACAGGGAACTGCTGCTCAGCAGACAGTGGGGAACACCACAATCCCGTGCTGTGGCATGGGGTGAGGTTGTGCATGCCATGAACCAGCATGGCAGCCACCTGTGGTCCATGCAGGAATGTAAAAAGAAGGTCGGCATGGACAGGAGGAGAATTGAGGACAAGGTGGCTGCCATCAGGGCAGCATGTGCTGCAACTGGTGGTGGACAGCCAGATGTGCCATGCCTGACACCACAGGACGAGCAGCTAGCTGGCAGAATGCGGTGTTGTGCCATAGAGGGCATTCCAGGTGGTGGCTTCTAGATGGGTGGCAGCCCGTCACTGCATGGTAGATCCTGTGCTGTTACTGTGTGTGTGGTGGGGGGAATGCCACAGGGTAGGGCAGAGACATTAACACTACTGTGTTTCCTTACAGCTCCTGAGCATCTACATGGGTCAGCGATGGTGGGTGTGTCCACCGTGGGTGATGTCCTGGACATGGAGGAGTGCCCATCCACCTCCACAGGTGTCTGAGGGTCAGTACCACTGCATACCTGCCTGTCTGTCCGGACTGAAGATGGTGGTGCTGGTGCAGATGAGGCCTGCCTGTGTCCCAGCGTGACAGTGGCTATGGACTCCAGCATGCTGGGACACAGACTGGTGCCAGATCAGGCACCGATGATGATGGATCACACATCCCAGACAGTGATACATGTGGGATGCAGGATGGTCCCACAGCAGGGAACGGCATGGGTATAGCCATGGTGGTGCCACCTTGAGGCCTGCATGACATCACAGTCCCAGCATGTGCCTCTATGCCCCAGTGTGGCAACACTGGTGTGCGCCCAGGCTGGTGGGCTATTGCAGCTGCTGCCATGGCACTGGTGAGCCCTGGCGATCAGCAGACAGAGGGGCAGTGCCAGCAGTTGGCAAATGGGGATTGAGGGACAGTCGGGGGTGGCGTCAGTGCACCACGTGTGGACATGCCCAGGCATGGCTCTGGTGTGCAGTGCCCAACTTCAAGGGGTGCTGCCTGGCATGGCCACGAACACCATGAGGGATAGCATGCCAATCAGGTGGATGATCTCTTTGATGAGCACAGCCGCATACCCAGGATTCAGTGGATCAGTAGTTGTGGCTTGTGATGGCGGTGGATACACTCAGTGCAGTTCTGCACCATGCAGAGAGTAGTACAGCAGGGACCATGGTCTGCTCCTGGCAGGGATGGACCAGCTGTGGGAAGATGTGACCATGCCATTGACAGGCAGACACATGCATTCACGGCTGTCATGACCACTTTGGGCACCCAGTTCATTGCCCATGTGCTGCAGACACTGCGCGAGTGACATGTCACCCCCATTCCCATCATCATGTGACACCTTCCATGTCGACACCGGGTTCAGCTGTGGGCATACCGAGGGACGCCGGTGCAGGCATGTTTGGTGAGCTGTTGACCCCTGCAACGAACACAGTTGCGCTCCCACAGCATCACCTCTGGGGACCTCATGAGGCCAATGGTTAGCCTGGCACAGCTGGCAGGTCTCGTGTGGCCGCCCATGCATCTGTGGTGGCCGTGTCACTGTGCAGTGTGACTGACCTGTCTCCCACCATGGCCACTGTCTGCTGCTGCCCTGTGTGCAATGTGTTGTGCACTGTATCACACATGGGTGGGGTACCTGGCCCTGCACACACAGGGTCCATGTGCACACCTTCCCAGCTGCTGGCCACTGTGGCATGTGCATGATGATGCCTGCTTTGCACTGTCTGCCAGTGTGCAATTGTGCCCAGCATCTGAGACATGCACAGTGACGGCCACTTGGCGTGGTCGTGTGTGGACCTGTGTGTGGCTAGGGGTTGCAGTCATGGTCGGTGTGCCTTCTACCCCTTGTGCATGTCTTGTGGTGTGTGTGTGTGTATGTGTGTGTGCATGTGTGTGTGCATGTGTCATGTTTGGCCATGCCCATCCCTGATGATGTGTGGATCCACGCTCAGTCCCATTCACTTGCTGCCATCCACCCCTGGGGTTCATCCATGCCTGTCTGTGGGTTGTGCCCTTGCCATTGGTGGTTGCACATGGCCCCGTGACCTACCTGTGTTGGCCGAAGTGGTCCTCTGTGATGGTGTCCCAGTGCAGTTGCACCATCCTGAACAGGTGGGGGTCCCTTCACCCAGGGAGTGGCTTCCCATCACCATCTGGACCAGCATCCTCATGGTCCCATTGCTGTTCCCCTCTTCGACTTCTATGGCTATCCCACAGTCATTGGCCATGTTGTGCAGGATGCAACAGGCCAGGAATAGCCTACAGACCTTTGAGGGGCTGTACTATAGGGCACCACCAGATGTGTCTAGGCACCGGAAATGTGACTTCAGCATCCCGAACACCCGCTCGATGATATTATGTGTGGTGGCATGTGCCGTATTGTACCATTGCTGCGATGGGGTCAAGGGTCACAGGTATGGTGTGAGCAGCCAGGGACAGAGTGGGTAGCCACTGTCACCTGTGTATAGAGGGTGTACATTAGTATGGTGGTCTGCATCACTCTGCCATGGGTCATCAAGGCGGGCCCATGACACCTCTGACTATGCCCCTCCCATCTGCCAATGTCATCCTGCGTGTTGTGCATACTCACCCACTAGGTGGCCAGTGGGGATGTCCCCACCTCAAACCTGTGGCACAGTGCAGACTGGTGCCAGATGAAGGCATCATGTTCTCCCCAGTGTGCGTGGCACAGACACTGGTTATAAGTCCCCTGGCATTGCACACCACCTGGAAGATGATGCTGGTGAATCCCTTGCAGATGATGTAAGCTACACCATCGCCAAGGTGGCATGTGGATGGCCACATGGGTGTAGTCAATGGCCCCGAGCATGCCAGGCATACGTGCTACCCTGTGGAACTGTTGTATGTGTGCAGTGCTCCTCCTGTGTGCTGGGGAAATGGATGTACTCTGCAGCATATGGCAGCAATGTGCTGAGGAATTGTGTGAGTAGGCGGATGCAGCCAACTGGTTATGCCTGTTGTGTCCCCTGTTGGTCTCTGGAAGGTGCCCATGGTGAGCAGGCACATGACAGCTGTCACCTTTGTTTCCACTGACAGAGCATGGCTCCGTCATGTGGGTGCCTGCATCTCATTACTGCACAGCTCACAGTGCCGCCTCAGGATAGCCCAGTTCAGGCGGTACCGGACCACAATCTCTGTATCAGTATACTGCTTGAAGGTGATGCGGGCTCGGTACTACCTGTTGGGGCATACCACCGACGGGTCCTTCCACGGCTGTGCCCCCTGTTTCCTGTCTCTCACACCCTTCATTACCGCCTCCATTTGTATGGTGGCACTGGCCATGTCCCTGGCTGTTGTTCCCCTCAGCAGATGTTATCCCATTCCCTCGGCTGTCCTCTGTGATGCCCCCTGCACGGTACACCTCAGGCATTCGGCTGTCCTGCCTACTGCCACTGCACTCACTACTCTGCAGCACTACTCTGTCTGTCCTGCACACTGTCTCAGGCTCCCCACTCCTGTCTTGTGTGGTCACAGGTGTGCCCTGTCCTGCTCCTTCTGTGTCCCACTCACTGCTGCCCTCTTTGTTATTGCTGCCAGCTCGCCTCCCACCTGTGGCTTCCTGTAGCATTCTTGCACCTCACTCTTTTTCCTTTTATTTTGATCATTTCTATCACAAAACATCCACTAGCTCCCTATCGCGCATGGCACATGCTGTTGAATATTGCACTGTTCCATTTATTCATGGTTCCTCCCCTAAGGTTGCTCATGATTCATTACCATTGCGCTCTTGCGCATTGCAACCTGAGAGCAGCTGCCTCCTGCTGAATATCGCATAATGGTGCATTTTCGGACTTGTGCTGGCACATCTCTGTTGCACATGGCGCAAAACCTTTGAATATCTGGCCCATTGCCTCACACATGTGTGTTCAACATAGAACTGCCTCACTGTCACACACTACATTGACTGAAAACTGTAAAAGATGCAGCAGGGAGCTGAAGCAAATGTGAGGCAAAATCTGCTTTAGGTTTCAGTCAGCGACATTCTCTTAACCAGTAATTATAAAAACAAAGAATGAGCCGCAGTGAAAGCTTGATTTTTATGTACCCTCAGTGTAATACCTTTATAAACCACTCGACCAGCACTCTTGTGGTTTATATGATGTCACACACCTTGAGTGTGACAAAAGTACTTGTTACACGCACTATTGCTCATGCAGTATTTTCTATAAAATAGCAATAAGGCACTCCAGAATGTGCATAACTGTAGCATAACAGCAATTCATGGTGTGTAATGTACTGCATAGCCTTGTGTCTCCCTCCCTGAGGTATCGAGCAATAACACACATCATGTTACACCTTAATTTAAATGCAGTTTATTGTTGATAGATGTGTTGTGATTAAAACATGGGAAGATTGGCACACTGGAGCAGAGGCAATGTGTCTGTTTGTGACGCCGATGACCCTGGTTTGGAAACAAACTCAGAATGTTAGAGAGCTGGCTGGGGGGAGAAGGATTGATTGTCCTAGGGACTGCTCTCCTGCTCTCCTTCTCCGGGGGGAGGGAGGTAACATGTCTGGCATGTCACAGACCCCTGGTGGAGGCTGGGGTGGATCCATTGTACCAGCACTGTAACCTGTGGGGGGGTGGGGTGGGACACGGGTAATCATTGCAAGTCCTCACCCCGAGGTACAGCCACACACAAAATCCTGACCCAGACAGTGAAGCTCCAATCTGCCAATCGTGTCTGCTATGTGGGGTCCCGCTCCCATGGTCCCACCCTGGGGGGTAAGCCAGGACACATTACCATGGACTATGGGGAGGCAGCACCCACCTGGTGGCCCTAACCGGGGGGGGGGTAAGCCTTGGCATATGGAGACGGTGAGTGGGTGGGTGCTGAGCTCTCTTGGCAAAGTGGGGGTGTTGAGGACAAAAAAAAAATGATTAAAACATGAGTAATAATTGTAAATAGTGCTGTTCTTAATACTGACATCCGTTTGCCATACTTTTAAAAGTAGATATAAGCAACTACTTTACAAATGTTTCTGAAATATTGTCTTCAATATTTTGAACAGAAAATATTTTTGTAAATGTTACTGGTGTGTATAGTAAATGGCATGTTCAAAAGCCTTGGGCATAGAAGACATGGCAGGATGATGATAAATACATGATAAAAACATTACCTCTAATGTCAGTACACAGCAAATATATTTGTATTTTAACTTAATAATTGCACATTTGCCTGACATGTTCATATGTATTATAACAATGGTGGTTAGAAGAGATTACAATATGGGTTAGTTAACATTCTATGTCACCGTGTTTGCCCTTATACAGGGAAGACATACAAGCAATGGCTGGACAGCATTAAGTTGCACTCACTGAAGATGGGGGTGGCGGCATTATTGAAACATTAAAATATATGGATTTCAATAAGACAGACTCACATGAGCTGTTCAGAAGCAGTATGAAGACCACATATGGTAACATCAGAAAACTAGTGGCAGGGTGAGAGATTTAAGAGGGATACTATAAGGGGTTTGCAGTGGGTCAGGTCAATGATTTGGATCAGCTGGGATTTACCCAGACCAGTCTTTGGGACCTGAATCAGATTGGATTGGGTTTGGTCCACTTTATATGTGATTTTTTTAATTTAATGTCCCTAAACTCACCCATCCTCCTCCTCACAAGAACAAAAACAAAATCGGCCTAACTTCAGGGGGTACAACTCCGTTTGCCCCTCATCCTCCAGTCTTGCTCTAGATCAATTGGTTGCTCCTCCAATGCCCCTTTATGAGGAGGGAGCAGCATACATAAGGCTAGCCAGTGTGAGGAAGAGATGATGGTCAAGGTGCTAAACAAATCATTCAGACATTGATGTGTCTTGGGGGGGGTAGTCATTAAAGAGCAACCATTCACGAAAGATACTCTAACATGAGTCCTAATTCAAAATCTGTTAACCAAGGAATCCAGGCTCGCAGAGACACAGAGCCAGTGCACAGATCCCAAATGGGGAACTGAAAATCCAAGTAACCAAAAACTTCCACTCCTCCACAACCAGTGGAATCCAGCACCTATATGTGTAATAGTTTGAAGCAGATGGAAATATCTATGAACCAGGCTCACAGATGCTCACAGATGGTACATCCAGCAGACCTGGGTTTGATTCCCACAACTTCCACTTGCATACTGTGCGACTCTGAGCAAGTCACTTAACCTCCCCAGTGCTCCCAGGTCACCCCTTAAAGCAGGCACCAGTGCCTAGTGGGCCTTACCTGTTTACCAAAAAAGATAAAAAAAAAAAAAGATGCAACATTCAGAATGAAGTCACCAATGGAAACTGAATTCAATAGAACAGCCGTAGGCATCAAACATTCAAAACAACAGTTTGCAATAATGTCTGTTTGGCTTAGTCAAAAACTAAAGGCCACACTTATCAGCACAGTTCAGTCATAGTCCAAGGTATCTTGCAGTAATTTGAACTTCACATTTCATAGAGTCCTTCACAATAGGGCTGAGGATGTGCAAATATTATACAAAAGAGTAAAATGCTTTCATGCAAGCAGTGCTTAGATAAATAACTGTATAATACAAGACATATGATAAATAATTCCCATACACTTCATCCAGTGTAAAAGTTAATTTAAATGTTACTGCCCAACTATGTGGGAGGAGTATTGAATAGTTTTAGTGGGTCATACTGTAGCTGACTAAATGCTTGACACCAACTCAGACTAGCAGGGGATATACCTCCTCAAGTTTATACTGTAAGTCTGCATCCACTAGCCTAGGAGCCAGCCTGTCCCACAGATTATCATTCAATGCACAGGTCTCACAATGATCCTTTTTATGGCTGCATGGGTGCAGCCATGCTGACATTTTGCTATCACTGTAGAAGAGAGAAGGGACAATGACCGGATTCCATCCTAGTTCTATTTTACAGTGGAGCAGTCATCTTCCACACTGCTGTGCTCAATGGTGGTGTGTGCTGTTTCCCCCGCCCCTCTCCTGTGCAGTCGCAGTAGCCCCTCCATGGGTGAACTATTTTAGCTCATGGTGAAAATGTCCATAATGCCCAAGATGGCTGCCATAGCTCAGCACACAATGGCGACTTCACTTCTACAGTTGCAGTGAAGTCATGCCTTTGCACTGAACTCTGGCAGCCATCTTGGACATGGCAGACTTTTCCACAGTGAGTTCTGGGAGCTCCATGAGCTCTGGTTTCCACCGTGAGCTTTGTGAGTTTGTTTTTACTGGCTCGACCAGTGCTCTTAAAGGGCAATTGCAGCCGCCTTGGCTCTGATCAGAGTTTACTCAAGAATGGCTGGGACTGAATAGCCCAATGCTCAGGTCTCATAGCGATCCTCATAAAGAATAGCTGGAGCTAATTTGCTTAATAAAGTCAAAATGTTTCCCAAAATACTTCACAAATGGCCACTATGACCCATACACATAGAAAGGTCTCATGAATCGACAAATAGGAATCACTGAAGCCATTTTATGGTAAGAAAGCCAAAACATAGCATTCTTTATAATTATATAATAAGGGTGAGCAAATAACTCATTGAATAAAAACATGTATTCTCACTGCAGTGGAATAATCACTGTGATGACATCACCACAGTCAAAATATAAATGGATTTATTTTCACTGTGGTGATGTCATCAAACCAAAAAAACAGCAGAAAACACATTCCTATTGTATACATTGGATACATGATGTGCACTTGTGTGATATGGAAATATTTTCCTTCCTGCACAGTGACCTCTATATAGTCACTAGTGGCTTTGCCACTCATGAATATTCAGAGATCACTCTAAAGGAGTGAAAATATTTTCCATATCACACTTGTGCCCACCATATATCCCCTATATATCACTTGCTAAGCTGACATGTTCTTTCTTTTGGAAAATATTCATCATATTGCTTTTGTTATACAGCTATTAATCTATGCACTCTTTGCATGAAAGCACTTTACACTTTTGCATAATATTGGCACATTCTCAGCCCTATTGTGAAGAATTCTATGAAATGTGTAATTCACATTACTGCAAGATATTATGAACTATGACTGAACTGTGTTTATATGTGTTCCTTTAATTTTTGAATAAGCCAAATGGACTTTATTGCAAATTGCTGTTTTTAATGTTTGAAGCCAAAAAGCTGTTTTATTGAATATATTTTCCATTGGTGACTTCATTCTGAACGCTGCATCTGTGAGTCTGGTTCATAGGTATTACCATCTGCCTCAAACTATTACACATCTAGGTGTTGGATTCCACAGATTGTGGAGGTCTTTGGTTATTTGGATCATTCTCCTAGATCTCTCACTAAATGGAACCCTATGCTTGAAGATCATGCTGCTTCTCCTTGCACATGGTCAGCTATTTGATAATCTGCTGGTCTCCCCAAGAAATAGGGCAGGGGACAACCAATTGATCTAGGGAGGCTGTGAGGATTTATTTTGAAAAGTTGGGGAGTACATGGGACTGGCCTTAAACAGGCCTAAGAAGATGACTAAATGGTTGTTATTCTGCTGCTCCCCCACATAACAAAGCATTAAGGGGGAGCAGTGGCAGTCTATCTGGGGTGGCAGGTTTAGGATGGGGGGGGTATAAGCCACTATGGCCCCTAAAGATCTTGGAGCCTTTATTCACAGAAAGGCCTGCCAAGACTCTTGTTGCAGAATCCACAAACATCACAGCCATTGATTAAACAGATGGGGGAATGCAATGCTGTGCCTCTGAAGACAGCAAAAAGGTAAGGGAGCAGGAGAAAGAGATGTGATCAGGTGGTGGTTGTGTGGCTTTAAAAAGTGGAAGGAGGGAGGAGGTTATAAAAATAGAGTGCAACACACAAACAATAATTTAGAGCAATTTACACATTTATTTAGCAAGGATAGAGGTGGCCATGCCAGAGCAGGTTCGAGCCAGGCTTGAGCTTAGTGCCTGGCTCGGCTCTACTCAACCTCTATAAGCAATTGAGAACCAAAGTCCAGCTGAGCCAGGTATGGTCAACATAAGCATTATTCCCAGCCTTAGTAGTTAGTATAGTATCTAAAATGTTCAACTCCTATATGGAGAACAGCCTACAGTAGCCAGGACTCAGCTTATGTTTGGTTGTCAGAATCAAGCCAGAACCTTGGCTGGCTCTGGCTTGACTCTAGAAGAAAAATGCCTGGCTTGACCACCTCTAAGCAAGTAGGCTCTGAAACAGCATACCAAGATCACTTAGTGCTTTTAGGCCCCCGATGAAGTGCCAGTAATTAAGGCATGAAGCACTGGGGGATTTTGTATGCTGCTGGAGCCTTGTCTTGCTCTATACATTTTTAATTCTCCTTCAGCCTGTGTCTTTCTGGCTTATTTTGTTTTGTATCAAGGTGGCCAGCCCACATGTAGTGGCATGGTTACAAACAATTGGAAGTGGTGGACTAGTGTTGAAAAAGTGCTTCAGAGGATCTGAGTGAGAAGGTTACAATGAGTATACCATGACCTTAATGAAATACCACTGATATTGTTTCCCCAAATGCAGCTTGACCTCATGACATAATAAGTGGCAGAGACAGATTAAGGCAGAGGCAACATAGGCACTGGCCTATGCCCCACACCTGCCAGAGGAACCCCAGAAATCCCCAAATTATATCCACTACATATTGTTTTCTTCCTGCCTGAGCTACAATTTTTTGTAATGGGCTTGGCTGCTGAGTAATATGAGCAAGGCAGGACCTGAACTGTTATGTGAATCTCACTTCCCTGATTAGGTTTCAAGTACAGCTGATAGCTTCAACAAGCTCCAGGCAGACTGACCTTTAAGGTGTAAACAGGCCTATTTCTTTTGCTTTGTCTCCCACCCACCAAAGTATCACAAGTGGAGAGAAGTGACTAGAAAGATCCCTATCTTCTAATTGGTGTTCCTGATATGGAGAGTGACCAGTGCAAATCTTTAATGGCTCCCCCCCCCCGCAGTAGTTTTCCCACTACTTGTCCCATCTTTTGCATTTGAGGAGGCCCCTATCATTCATGTCAGAAGGATCAGAGAGCCAGCACAGCCTTGCTATTGGTGAGTCTGTTCCACATTCTAGGTGCCTCTCATTAGCACATGGAGGTTCTCTGCCTTGCCCTGGCCCAGGTTGGGTCATGTAGTATGCAGGCAGAGGTTGTGGTTCACAAACCCAAGTGTTCTGAGTGTACATGTTTTCCAGGTTTCTTGGCTTTGGGCTGTAGCCACTAGGCTATGTTGCCTAATGTATTAATTAATTTTTACATTCCTTGACTGGAAGTGGATTATCACTGTTAAATGCAATTTTCTTCTCAGGGAAAATCAGTAGAGGGGTTCCTACTGTACTTGAATTTGGGTTGGGATGATTAGTGTCATTAAAGTGATCATCAAAGTTTTGAATATAAGAAAAGGAGGCTGGATTTTCTAAGTCCTTTAACAATACTATATTGCAATTAGCAAACAGTATGGCTAAACCTGATCTTTAACACCACTTACAAAACCACATTTTAATGACATAAAGCAGTGAAAAGGCTACAATAGATCCATCACATGGTGTCGACAACTTTGTGTCGATGTGACATGACAGCGACGGATTTATGTTGACCGCAAGTTGTGGTCAGCATAAATCCTTCAGGAAACTGTCTGTTTTTATCAGGGGGGCTTCACCCCCCAACCCCCCCATGTGGGGAGCTCTGCTCCCTGCACCCTCTGTAACTACAGATTATCAACTCCAGGTCAGATTTGATTTGGGGAGGGGGGCAAACCCCAGAGAAAGCAGTGCCGGGGTCCCATGGGTGCATTACAGTGGCAACAGTGAACTGCTGCTGTAATGTACTTTGCTATACAAAATGTCGCTGCAGTTTCAGCATATAGGCTACAGTGGTATAGATAGACTTGCAATGCCATCAAGGGCATCAATGGCCTTTCGATCATATTTCTTTAATTTACAGGCAATTGCACATGTTATGGAGCTATATACATATAGTACTGCCCCATTATATACCATTGCCTGCAATGTAAACAAATATTATCTGAAGGCCACTGCAAACCCTGATCATTATAAGTCTGTCTATAGCACTGCAACCCCTTCCCTATGTGGTTTGTTGGTGGGGCTGTATCAGGAAGTAAGACTGTACTTGCAGTAAGTTAAAGGAAAACCAAAGTCAAATTTTACACAAAAATATATTGTGCAGAGTGTTTCAATTTGTAGGTGTACTGCTAGTAAGTCCTTCCCTTTATTTGCTGAAAGGAGTTTTTTCTAAATTTGCTTGCTGGTTTTATGGCCCCTTGGGATCTCCATATTAGCATTTCCAAATGTTCTTATTCCTACAATGCCTTCTGTCCCATGTAACAGTGATGTTTCCAGGACCATTAATTCAAAAAGAGCCATTTGTTTACAGTAATAGAGTTGCTATGTTAATTAGCTTTCCTTGTCCAAGGAGGTCTAATGAAGGCTAAATTTACAAAAGGCAAATAACTGAAGGATAATTGGGTGGGCTATTCTGTAAGGAAACAGCTAGAATCTTCACTGAATATGGCATTTGTGACCTTGGGTGATTTGTGCGCCTTTTAATGGTTGGGTGTAGTTTGATCAAATGAAAAACTTTAAAAACAAAACATTAACTTCTGCTGGCTAGGCCTAGACACATACCTAGAAAGTCTGGATTAGACAGAGTTATTTAGCTGTAGCCAGAATATCAGGTTCCTAACAGTAGACTGCTGCTGCAGCAGCTATTACTCTCTGAATCAATGGTCCTGGACACAGTACTGTCACAAGGGACAGAATGCAATGCCGAACAAGAAAGCCTATATCAAATGCTAACATGGAGATCCCTAGGGCCATAAAACTAGCAAGCACATAAAAAACTTGTTTCAACATATAAAGGGAAGGACATACTAGAGTACATCTACAAATCAAAACACTCTGCACAATTTATTTTGTTTTGTAAATTTTGACTTTAGTTTTCCTTAAAGTAGTGCAAAAAAGGTTGCAATCATGTATGCTCAGAGTAATCTTGCACATACAATGATCCCTTGATTATCTACCAAATGTTTGCACAAAATGATAGCTACTACATTGTGCCTTATTATCCCACACCTTTGATTATCCACCCAATGCTTGTATGAAGATGGGTGAATAATCAAGTGTGCACTGTAGATTATCAGACTGAAATCAAACAGTATGTGACACTTGGGGAAAAGGGAAAGGAAAGAACGGTGTGCACTGTAGCTAATATGATTTTGAGAGAGGGGAACAGAAGGGTAGGAATTTCAATTTGTATACTATTGCCTGTAGCTCTTTACATACAGACTGCATCCTAACATTAGATATCATTTGTAAGTAAATGGTTATCAAGATGCCTTACAGTCTTGACAGGGTCCATTTGTGGCAAAGGGGCATGGTCACAGCGAGAGGGGCCCTAGATTTCTCTTGGCCCTGTGGCCCCAGGTTGCCTTAATCTGGCCCTGATGAGTGGCAAACTCTGAGTGGTGTCAAAGGTCAAGCTCTATGTGGTTAAATGTCACTGATATTTTTATTTAGGACCATAGTAAATTCTGTTTAGGTAGTACTCTTATGGTTTACATTTTATTCTGGATTTACATTTTGTTATTTTACAATTAAGTTTTTCGGGATGGCCAAGTGGTGTTTTAAGATCACTGAGCACTGTTTGAGTTGTATGATGCCATTATGTGTGTCAGCACAAAGGTGGAGAGCGTCAGCAGAGCAAACAAGCAAGGAATGATGCAGCCTAGGAGGGAAGTGGATCTGTGCAGCAGTATAGTCCTGTTCATGAAAGCAAGTCAGTGGTCTGAGAGTGAAGACAGTGCCAGTCGGAGACATGGAGTGAGTTTTAAGGTGAGTAGTGGCTTATGTGGCTTACAGATCTAGTGAATATGGAATTTTGTGGATGCTGTGAATATTTAGGGAACATTTTTAAATTGCTGTCTTCAGAACAGTAGCATGGAGGGTTGAGGTGCTGAGTGCCTGGCTCCCACCAAGCTGGTGACCCAAGTTCAGAAACAGACATAGGACACTGAGGGCCCAGCTGGGGGAGGGAAAGAGGGAAGATTGAGTGACCCCAGGACAGCTCTCCTCCAGTATTCCGCTGTTTATCTATCTACTGTAGGAATTTAATGGCAGTGCCATGGGGTCATGCAGGGAGAGGGATCCTACATGAAGGATGCTGGGGGCATCTCCATGAAGGCAGAGTACACATATTACATCCATTGCATGTGCATTGGGCCTTGGGGGAAAAAGTGGAAAATCCCCAGGACACAGGATTATGCCCGACACCCCCCCCCCAACACACACACACACACATACACAGACTCTGCACCAACCACCGGCACTTCCAAACAGGCTGTCTTGTAGAGAGCAAGCAGGTGTGTGGTATGCACCAGAGATGCTGCTTGATTGTTATGGAAGGGGGGGGCAGTCAGATGGTGGCAGTTTGGCAGTACAAGCTGGTAAAACAAATAATTGAAAAAATGCTATCTTTTTTTTTTATAGGGAGAGCTTTTAAAATGTTGTGTAGTAAAGGCAGTCTGTTAGTGGTCAGGGCTTTATCACTGAGTGGGGTTGGGGCCAGTGTGTAGTCTGCTAGTAATCTAGAAATAGAAGTATGCTGCTTGTGCTGCCTACTCCAGCCAATCAGGACATACACTGAGAATAATTTTTGGCAAGGGGACCTCAAGTGACAACATCACAATAATTTCACTGTAGGTCCATGATGACAGAAAAAAACACTGTTATGTTTTATTTTGTATCCTCATAGGTATTGCATAAATAGAATTATTCAGTGTCTATGGGGTGGTGAGGTCACAGATTCCCCCTCCTAGGTGACTTCAAACAGGTTGGGTGGAATCACAGTTGCACAGAAGGGGTAGAAAATGAAGCCACGTGCTCACACTGGCTCTCTGAGAGATGTAGCCCCAGAGCTGCTCTGTAACTTTATTCTGTTTTATAGATAGGGTGCATCATTTCTTTTCTAATATATTGCATTTTTGGTTCTGGTTTTGAGGCAGGTTCTGATTTGCCTCACCCAGCCGAACCCAGCCCTTCAGAACTAGAAAAGTCAACCTGCACACCCCTAGATGCTAATAACCACTATTTTATGGAAAGGGTGGTGAAGGGATATAACATGTATCCAGAGATTTGGGCCAATAAAGGTTGGGATAGAAATCTGGGGATACAGAAGGGCACAGGGGAGGGGGGTTGGGAGATAGATGGACTTGAAACCTTAAAGGGCATGCACTACCACACTGGGCAGACTAAACAGATGGTAAGGCCTTTAATAACTGGCAAATTTCTTTGTTTCTATTTTTCTAAGGATCTTGACAGAACAATGACTTTTTTGGGTTAGTCTATTTATGACACCTACCACAGATGCCTGGGCTTTCCTTTTGCCATCTGTTGGATTATCTGGTTCTACTCCATCCTGATTGATGATCTCCAACATTCTAAAGGCTATGAAGTCCTTGTCTGTTTCCAAGCCCCCCAGTATGGTCTAATGGCCATTTCCGGTTCCAACTTGAGATAGTAGAGCCTGTGAAGAAAGGGTGAAGAAACCTACTTGAGGTAAAAATATGACCCTGGAATGTGAAGGACATATAGATGCCATTTGCTTCAGCAGCCACCTTCTTTTTTATCACTTTCAAGTATCATATTCTCTGCAGCATCGGGGCAGCACTGCAGTTGAAGTTCCCCCTTGTCATTCCTGAGAAATGATAATATCTTGTGAGCTGCTCAATCCCCCTCTTGCCAACCCAATGCATTTTTTCAAGTATTGGACATGATTTCAGAATGCCAACATTGCTAGTAGCTCCCAGCTGATCCTCTGTCAGGCTGGGTATAATCTCATTCATTGTGTTTTTAAAACATCTGGGGCCAGATATTCAAAACTGCGCTGGGCAAAAATCATTTGCGCCAGGGTTAGCGGCGGGATTAGCGGCGGGTCTGCCATATTCAAAAGGCCAAATAAGCGGGCAAACTGCATTAGCGCCGAACAAGAAATATAATGTATGCAAGGGGCAAACTGACATGAATACAAGCGCAATGCTATATTCAGTAGCTAGCGCCCGGCATAAAGTGGTTCGTAGCGACCTAAGCGCGACAGTTAGTTGCTGGTAGATTACCGCCCAGAAAAGTTGGTCTTAATCCTGGCAATCAGCATTGCGCTACATAAATGGCTGTGCGCGGGATTTGCTGGGGTTTAGCGCGGGTCTTGCGCGACCCTAACACATAAATATAACACATAGATAAAGCCAAACATAGTGGAAGCTTGCTGCTAACCAATGGCATCACAATGATGCCATCATCTGCCACCAGTCCCAGCCATGCCAGGCAGTAAGTGGTGACCCTGCCGCCAGTGGACAGCATGGCAGTGTAGCCATACAGCACACACCTGCTGACCACACATATCTGTGGACAAAAACAGATGCCAGCACACACATGCAGCACTGTGGGCATGGAGGATGTTGAGGGGAGTGTATGGTGGCCAGGCTGTGCCAGACCAGGTGTAGCCACACGCTGGGACCCAGCATGCAGTGCACATGGGCCAGTATTAGAATACCCCAACACTAGTGTGCCTTCGGATACTATATGCCCCCCAGCCACATACCACACAGCTGTACAACTGCCACAACACACAAAGCCAGATATGTACATGTCACTGTGGGCATCACATCCACAGGTACAGCATCTGTGGGTCACACAACAGTGTAACAGTAATGTCGACTGTCAGTAAACACCTGCAGGTTGGGCCTGTCACTGTGTACAGTGCAATCAGCATCACTTGCCCTACACACCATAGGCAGTGCTCGTCCCTCACACTGTCTCCCTTGCTACTGTAGTGTCTGCTGTACTGTAGCATGCCCTACGGTGTGACAGTTGCATGCAGCACCACCACCACCTGTGCCTATGCTGTCCTGTCCCCTGGGGTACAATATGCTATGCTATGCTATGCTGTACTGTTTACCTGTAGCCTGTAGCTATCATCGTGCACTGCCAGACTGACCTACAGATGGAGCTGCGGTTGGACCTTGTCTGCCCTGTACTTCCAGACTGACCTACAGGTGGCTCTATGGGACCCTGCAGTAACGCTAGGCAAACTGTGTGCAAATCAGGGTATAATGAGATGCTAATCCGGTTGTTTGCCCAGAGACTACCTAAGTAGGCTCATTTGCATAGCACTTTGAATATGGCACATTTTAGCCCGGGCAAGCGTGTTTGCTCCAGGCTAACTGCTTAGCAGTCGTATAATGTGTTAGCGCCACTAATGGTACTGGGAATATTGTAAAGTTTTGATCACTGTTCTTTCTCATCTGCTGCTTCCTGCAACTGTACTGAGTCCATGCATTTGCTGGCACACACATTGGCCACGTAGTTCATCTGTACCTGCCCTCACGTTGCTGTGTACTGTGTTGTTGTTGTAGGTTGCACTTCCTGGTTGTTTTATTCAGTGCTGTCTTATTCCAGGGCAATGTTTGCCCTGCACTCCCAACCAGTTTGCATGGCCTCATTACCATGCTATATTCGAAGCTGTTTGCCCTGGGCTATTCCGTTTGAATATGGCTTGCTTTGTGCTCCGGGCTCAGTTTGCCCTGGGCAGTGCTAATTTGCCCTGGGCAAAGTTTTGAATATCTGGCCCTTGGTTTTTGACAAAAGTATCCAACTTAAAAGATTGATCTTAACAGGGTTCTGTTACTGAATTATAGATATGCAAACCATCCAATGCATTTTATCATTAAAATCACACACCTTTGCTAGATACAGTAGATTAAATAGTAAGGGAGCTGATCCTAGTGTGGTAGAATGACTTGGAACTTACTTGATTTGGAAGAAACCTAAGAATTGCTGTGAAAGGTTATTTATAATCAATAGGTTATTTACAAAGCGGTGTTACCCAAGGTTCAACATTGGGTCTGGTTATATTTCGAATTGACATAAATGAATTAACGACATCAATAAAAAACACTTATAATAGATTAGTCGCGGATGATACTGTTTTGATATCGATAGACAGAGATTCTCAATTATGGAAATTAAACTACAGACAGATTTTGCGGTGATGGAACACTGGTTTGAGGAGTCGGGGCTAGTTATAAGTAAAATAAAAAGACTCAAGCTGTGGTCATTAGTTCACAACAAAATAAAATTCATAAAACATTGAATTTAAGTACAGTATATAGTTATGAACAGCGAGGCTCAATTAGTTCATGTAGATGAATATAAATACTTAGGTGCCCATATAGATAAACATTTAACGTGTGATACTTATATTTTGCATAAGTACATTATCGGTGGGGAGCTATACATAGAACTACTAGGGCCAGATATTCAAAACTTTGCCCGGGGCTAAATTAGCACTGCCGGTGGGCAAACTTAGCCCGGAGCACAAAGCAAGCTATATTCGAAAGGAATAGCCCAGTGCTAATCCTGCTGAATATAGCAGTTCAAGCAAGCCGGGCAAACTGGTCTGGGAGTGCAGGACTAAAATAGCCCGGAAATAAGACAGCACTGAATATAGCAGGGAAGTGCAAACTGCAACTGCAGCTCATTAGACTCTATAGCAAGCCAGTGTTGCAGGTGGAGAACATTGTGTGTGATTGCACAGAGACATTTCACAGCTGCTGCTAATACACCTCTCAACCCCCTGCCTCATCAGTCAGGGACAAGGCTTAAACACATCAGGGACAAAGGTTTAAAATCGGGGACACTTCCTAAAAATTGGTGACCTCCACTCAGGAAGCTGGTAGGATGAGTGGTGTAGTGTAAAATGCATTTACTAAGGAAGAACACGTCAATAACATTAATGTTTGACAGTATTTTATGCTTACAACCCCCACTCATACCTCTCAACCTTTGTCACTGAAATGAGGACATGGACATTTTGGACACTCAAAATGAGAGACAATGAGGGACACGGACACTCAGAATGAGGACACATCCTCAAACATGGAGATACAAGTTCAGAACACTGTGAAAACCATAGTGTTTACTTGTACAAGGTTTATTTTGGATTTAGTATTTTAGAATATTTAGAGATTCTGCTTTAAAATCTGAATATACAGCACATTCTCTCTGTGGGCAGCACCTTTTCCATGAGGGACGTAATAAGGAACAGAGCAATTTTAAGGGCAAAATGAGGGCTGTCCCTCGTAATGAGGAACACTTGAGAGGTATGCCCCACTGTTCTGGCCACAGAAACACAATGTTTAGTAGGGGCAGAGTAAGATTTTGAGGTAAATCAGGGACGTCCCTGAAAATCAGGGACAGTTGAGAGGTATGACTGCAAACAACAATGTAAGCCACACACTGCAAAATTGTGCTGTGCTGAAGTGAGGTTTGCCTAGGCTAACCTGATTGCGCAGTGCTAACACATTAGGCCCAGTGCAAACTGGTTAGCCCGAGCAAACAGTAGCTAAATTCAAAGCTCCCATGCAAATGAGCCTACTTAGGTAATCCAAGGGCAAACAGGCACATTTGCATCTCATTATATGTTGCTTAGCATACATTACCATGCAGTTTGTCCGGTGCTACTCCATGGTGCACACAGCTCCACCTGTTGGTCAGAATGGTAATACAGGCTGGATGCTGCAGGCCAAGGCATGCCCACAGCGTCCCCTGTTGGTCAGAATGGAATCACAGGAATTAAGCAGCAGGAACTGTTTGCTGGCAGGTACTAGTGGTGCATACAACATACCTATGCAGCACTGCAAGCAATACATAATGATATATATATATATATATATATATATATATATATATGTATATGTATATGTATGTGTGTGTGTGTGTGTGTGTGTGTGTAGATCTGCAACGATCTATAAATATAGATAGATACAGAGACACACGCATATGTGTATATATATATATATATATATATGTATACATACACATACATACACATATACTGTACACATATATATATATATATATAGATAGATAGATAGCTGTATGCACGCACACACACACACACACACACACTACCTGTGGCCACACGTGCCCTGGATGATGCCCCCACCCCACACCAACAGAGCCAGCCCACAGCAGGTGTGGGTGGAACTCAGTGGGGGGACACAAGTATGCATGGGGCAGGCATAAGGCAAACCTGCTGAGGGTGGGGGGATGTCAGCTTTAGGGTCACAGGGCTGTGCAGTGCAGCCATCCAATATACAGGGACCTGGGAAGACAGGCTGGGCCAGGCAGCTTGTCTCAGCCATCATGGTCCATGTTCCCACTTGTGTTGGCTCCACTCCCTGGTAGTCCAGTGGTCCCTCAACCCCCAAACATGAATCCTGGCCCCAGTACATGTAAAACACCTCTTGTCCCTGGTGTTCTATTTACCCCAAGCACAATCCCGGTGCCCAGTAGTCCTGAAAGAGGCATTCCTGTGTCTGTGGTCTTCACCCCGCACATCAGATCCGACCCAGCAGCCATGAGCTTGTCACTCTCGATGCTCTAGTGGTCATCTCTGCCACGATCTCGACACCAGTAGTCTGAAAGAGTAGCAATACCAGGCTTCAGTGGTCCCCGTCATCTTCCTCATTCGAGAGCGCACCCCGGACCAGTTCAGACACGGCGTGATCATCGCACAGACCTTCTTCACCACTATCGGCCGGCCGCTGATCAGGCGGCATGACGCCACTGTAGCGCCTGGCGCATACCGCAGTCGGCTGGCCATGGTGGTGAGAGGAGGGCTGAGCCGGTCCCCGTGCCGTATCTAGACTGAGTCCGGGAGCACGGCGGTGCAATTCTTGGGGGCGGGGAACCACTAGACCACCAGGTATTGCTCTCTTTGGGACCACCGGCATTGGGGATCATGCTTGGGGGTGGGGGCCACTGAACACCAGGAAATTGACAAATACCACTGCTACTGGGTCGGGATTGAGCTTGGGGATGGGAGACAATGAACACCAGGAAATTGATGAATATCATGGCTTCTGGGTTGGGGATCATGCTTGGGGTGGGGGCACTAGAACACCAGGGAAATTGACGAAATACCATGGCTACTGGGTTGGGGATCATGCTTGGGGTGGGGCCACTAGAACACCAGGAAAATTGATGAAATACCACTGCTACTGGGTTGGGGATTGAGCTTGGGGATGGGGGCCACTAGAACACCAGGGAAATTATGAAATACCATGGCTTCTGGGTTGGGGATCGTGTTTGGGGGTGGGGCACTAGAACACCAGGAAATTGATGAAATACCGTGACTACTGGGTCAGGGATCATGCTTGGTGGGTGGGGGCCACTAGAACACCAGGGAAATTGACAAAATACTACAGCTACTGGGTCGGGGATCATGCTTGGGGTGAGGGGCCATTATAACACCAGGGAAATTGATGAAATACCATGGCTACTGGGTCGGGGATCATGCTTGGGGTGGGGGGGCACTAGAACACCAGGGAAATTGATGAAATACCACAGCTACTGGGTCAAGGATCATGCTTGGGGGTGAGGGGCCACTAGAGCACCAGGGAATTTCTCTACATACCCCCACTATGGGACTTGGGGATCACACTGGGGGGCACTGCCACATTACCACCAGCTTTTTGTCGGTGGTATTTAGCGCTGCGCTACAGGTCGTGCTAATGCCTGTAGCGCTGCGCTATACATTTGAATATGCCACACAGCCAGCATTCATAGCCACTCCTCTCACTCCCGCCCCAGCATACATTTACTTTTAGCGTCAGCTCTATCACACAGTGCCGGTGCTATTAGAGCGTCTGAATATTGCAGCTTCGTACTATTCCAGTGCTATGGTTTTGAGCTGGGTGCAATTGTTTGAATATCTGGCCGTACATGTCTTGCTTCCCCACAAACCATTTGCCTGGGAATTAAATCTTGTATGCCATTGCAAGAGATGTATAATGTCCTGTGTTGCACTGGGAAGCAATCTCATCTGCCATTACAGAAAGGCACAATTTGCTTCATCCATAAAAACTAACCAATCATAACCTGCTAAAACCTTTTGAAATAAACTTTGCATAAAACTTAAAAAACCAGTCACCATAAGTCCTACCAATCCACCATGTACTGTATACTAGTAAGCAGCAGATTTTCACATCAGGAATCTTATTAATTATCTTTCAGCACACCATTGCACAAACTTAATGGACCTCACTGACAGATAAAGTAAGATAAATTGTTCTTTACTACATAAACATTTTTTTAACAAAACTCTTTCACCACTATGTTGTGTATGTCAAACACGCAATGTCCTGACTGAGAATACACAATTTCTGTCCATATTACAGAAAGTGGGATTTCGTTAAATAACACATGGATTTGGCACATATGAGTTGTAGACCTGCCTCCTCATCATAACAATAAATTGAGTATTTTCAGTCAGGCCATTGCGTATCCATTATATGCTATATAATAACAAATATTAAAAACATTGAACAATTGAAGAATGTGACATTTTAAAGAGGCTTTAAATACTGTAAACATTGAATAACTGAGAACTGTAACATTTTAAAGAGATTTTAAATGCTGCAAACATTGAAGAACTTAAGAAGTGCAACACTGTACAGAGGTTTTAAATACTGCAAACATTGATGAACTGAATAAGTGCAACATTGTAAAGAGTATTTTTTTAAGAAGTAATCATTTTCCTGTTTAAACCCTACAAACTTTAATATATTTGCATAACTAATAGTAAAGTAATTATCTCAAGACATAGGACAAAAATAAGAAATATAATTATTTGTGGTTCCAATAGGAGCTGTGAAAACACGAGTTACAAAAATGAGGTCTGCAACATCTGTATTCCTTCTGAGAGAATGTCTCATAATTTTCTATCCATCCAGTAGCTGTGGAGACATAAAACATGCATTCATTCATTTTTCCTGAAATATGGTTCCATTATGGTCAGGAAATGGAAAACACGTATTCTAGAGGGTGCACTGTATCATTATGGAGTAAGGAGGTGCTATCTTGTTACCCACTGCTTGCTATAAAATTCTGAAGAGTGTATTTAAGTAAACTTCAATGAAATGTGAAAAAGGCAACCACAAAACTAGAGACTGAACAATGTTGCCTAAAAAAAATCAACTCTTCCAGAATACAATTTTGAGTGTATAATGGCAGTGCACTATATGAGAAATGTATTCCATAATTTAGTTCTTGTTAAAACTGCTAAACCTCAACTATGAGTTAAATAAAGAATTGTTACACTTTCCCCTGCAGAAAAGTTTATTTTCAAAGTTACTATGTTCTAAAGATGATTAGATTCACATTAAAAATAATAGGGAAACTAGAGTGTAACATGCAAAATATGTATTACTGAGTTTCTTATGTGCCCTGCGTGCTTTCAGAATTATATGGTATCAAACTGCCAAATGTTTAATGCTAACACAGTTCTCTTTCTATAGGCTGAACAGAAAACTGGCAGGTTAATGAAAGTTTTCAAAATGTTTTTATGAAAATGGAAATTTTATATGAGTATGCAAAAGTGTTAGTTTGTGAAACAGAAATACTCTCAGTCAGGATAATAGCAAGACTATAAGTTAGCTCAAAGCATTGCATCCCTGAATATTGAATTATAACTTTTATTTTTGATTTTTTTTTAGAATGTTTGGCTAGTAAAGGCACACTGAGCCAAAGATTCTTTCAGTTACAACCCAGGATCAAACTTGAGCAGAGTCACATGGTATGCAGGGGGTTGTGGGATTCAAACTCAGGTGTGTTGGGTCTCCAGCTTCACAGCTTGGTGTTCAAACCTCAAGGCTAATTTCTCTCCAGTATATATATATATATATATATATATATTATTTGCAAAAAACTACATTAATGCATCAGTTAGGATCAAGGATAATGCAAAACAATGTAGGGAAAGATGATATTAAGGTTTCCAACTCTAAAATCCATGCCCCACCGCTGAAATGAATGAGGGATGGAGTCTTTCCTGGGGTTGTCAATCATAGTGCTCTCCCCACTGCAGTGACAGAAAAGGTAAGATGTGATGGAGACAGATGTGTATGTTGCATTAATGCATATTGCCTCAGTGATGGGGCAGGGGTTTTAGGGTTGGAAACCCTAAGATGATATTTCCCCTACATTTGTCGCTTTATCCTTAACCTTAACTGATGCATTAACGTAGTTTTTAACAAAGAATTCCCTTACTTTTTTAGATAGTGTAATTGTAGCCTTATTTGCCTGCTCCCATCCATCCATAGGTTTTGAGATAGAGTAATCATATCCTTATTTGCCTCCTGGCCCTGCAGTCTCATTCCTCTATAGATGCATATATGTATGTAGCTGTGGAAGGGCTCTACCCTCCATTTATAGGACAACAGTGACCAAATTGTCAGCATAGCCATCTTATTACCCCACCTCATGTACCCAGTACAGGAAATTTTCAAATCCCTGCCAAAATGTAATTCCGAGCAACTGCAACACCATTTCATGCCATATGAGTGAAAACGCCATTTTGACCAGGATCTGAAAAATGACAGATGTGACATGAATGAGGTGGGCTGATAAGAAGACTATGTTGAAAATCTGGGATCAAAATATGAAAACATTTCCAAAGATACTAGCGTGCGATCTCAAATTGCAACAAATGGGCACAACTTTGCAAGTTTTACATAGTTTCACCTCAAATTTTCAACATAGCCTTCTTATGACCCTACCTCATGAACAAGGGCAGGAACATTTTTCAAATCTGCCCAAATGGTGAAAATCATATTTCAAGCGGGAGTTGCATAATGTCACTGATATTGTTCATAAGGTGGGTTCCCCAAAAGGCCATGTTGAAACTTTGGTGTCAAAATGTCCAAAAATGGCTGAGTTATGCATCAAAGTTGAAACCCCATTGAAATACATTGAGCTGCATTTACACTAGTTTTCATATTGCAGTTGCCAGTTCAAGCAGCAAGACATGTCTTCAATCAGAGAGTGAATCTTGAACCTGGATCTGTTCAGGTGAGTGAGGCTGTTTGGGGTCTACTGGGATGTGTGGTGGTGGGTGCTGAGTGGAAGATGGAGCTAGTGTGGCTGATCTTTGAGGGAGTTTTTATTTGCTGCTTTGAAAAAGGACCTTCTCTTCACATCGAGCCAACAGTGGGAGCATGGAGGGTGTCACTAGACATCAGGAAACTAACAAGAAACTATGAGGATTGTGATCAAAGAGTGGTGGGTGCCACTAGACACCAGGAAACTAATAAGAAAGGATGTGGATCACAATTAGAAGGTGGCGGGGGGTGCCACTGCTGTTAACTAATAAGAAACTATAGGGATCACAATGAGAGGTGAGGTGCTCTAGACACCAGGGAGCTATAAATCAGCTACAGGGATCATGATCAAATAATGGGGAAGCGACTAGACACCCAAGAACTATACATCAACTACAGGGATCATGATCAGAGGTAGGGAGCCACTAAACAGCAGGGAAATAAAATCAGCTATGGGGATCTGTGATGAGAGGGTGGGGGTGGCTAGAAAGACTGAGTTATTGTAGAAAATTTTGATTACCTCCATGTCACACCCAGACATTGCTGTCACATTGGGCTGGCAAGTAAACAACATATTCCACTGTCATTTGCTTCTTTCTAAATTAAAGTAATTAATTCTTACTTACACGTACATTACAAACTAACACATCAAACACATTTAGGAGCATTAACCATTACACCTCACCCACAAATTAACAAACTTTAATTTGCCTCTGTGACTCACAGGCTGCAGTCTGGATAGTCCGAGCTGTCACAGAGGTATTTAGGTCATAACTGTCACTCTCTGAATACCAGTTGTAAGAGAAACACTTGAATGAAGCTCCATGACAGAATGATAAAATAATATAAAAAGGGCTCTAAAAGTTGTGAATTCATCTAAATTTACACTAGGACTGCTTCCAGCTACAAACTTTACTGTAACCTGTATTACAGACATCTAGAAAGCATTATCATTCATTTCACCTTTAAGCCAAGGTGGAGAACTGGTAGCTTGTTTGTAGTCTTTTCAGTTCAAACAGTAAAGTTTGAACTGCAAAGGACTGCAATAACTATTTTTCGATTGAACGGTCCTTACCTAAGTGAGTAATGGGTGAAATTATTCTTGCCACACTAACTGATATTTGTGTTGTTAATTTTAAAATACTAATTAAAGAATCCAACAAAGTTTGTGAAGGAGACCTGCCTACAGATCTTGTTCATTAATTACCAGGCAGTACTTGGGTAGAAAAACTTTGCTAAAACAGAATAAAAAAAATAGGATATCTGACATCACAAATAGTATTTCTCTGAGCATGAACAGTAAATCCTTAACAATTAAGAGTTCAGATAGTTTTCATTCACCTGTCTGTCTGGTGACTATCACAAACATGTGCCACCAAAATTGCCTAACTCGTTCATGCACGAGTTCAGCATCCTGTACTGCCATAGTGTATGCCAGAGACCCGCAGGAAGGAGCTGGTCACAAATTACAGTAGGGCAGGCCAAAACTCTTTTTACTTATAAACATGTATTCAATAAAGCACATATGCTCTACAAAGTGACTAAGAGGCATTGCTGACTACAGCTATGAATCACAGGCACTAATATTACAAGGGCTCTAAATTTAAAGTAAAAGCTGACAGTATCCCTTTAAGGTGCAAAATTCTGGATTTAACATTGAAGTGCTGTACCAACCCCTAACTATAGGGGCGTGACTGTGCCACTAAAATATAGTTATATACTGCATTATGGTAGAGTAACACATTTAAGGTTAAAGGGTCAAATTTTGAACCTTAATAACTTTACCACTGTTCAACAGATTTACCTGGAATTTGGTATGCATAATTGGGCATGGTAGATCTTGGGATGTGATAAGTTTTGTACCAGTTGGATATACAGCTGGAGTTATTAAGTGACAACAAATTGCACAATTATGCTTTTTGCAATTTCTTTGCTCTCACCTACAGGTTGCATGGTTTATGCGTGACAGTCCAAAATCTTCAGAGAACATGTGGCGGGTCCCTGATGTGCCTTTTGAAGATTTGGTGAAAAATATTAAACGGTTCAAACGTTATTCAAAAACAAGTTCCCATTATAAGTCTATTGTGAAAAGTAAAACAAATGGCACTTTTGCAAATGCACTTTTTAGTGTTGCAAGTGGCCCTAGTAGTGTTACAAATCCACCATTTTGTTTTCAGTGGGTGATCAGAAAAATGCTTGGCATTTAAATTTGGGACCCACTAGGGACACAATTCTGTTTGTGTTCACCTAGTTGGACCCTGAGGATGCTAGCCATGTCTTTATTTTGGGGTGAAACACCCCAGAAATATGTTTTTCAAATTTCTCAAACCAGTAGTGTCACAAAGTAGTGTCACAAGCATGACACTTTCACAAAATTTTGCGAAAATTGCTGCAAATTGCAACCCTATTTTTTCAGACTTGGACAAAATGACAACAATTCTTTGCCATCCTGCTGCGAAAGAACGGTTTGATCTTTTGAGCTGAAATTTGGAAGGAAGGCAGCCAACATCTCACATATGTGATTTTGTTGAATTGATGAAAAAATATTGCATGGTCGCTAAGTTACAGTACAGTACTCTGAATTTGGCATATTTTTCCCATAGACTAACATGATGACGCATGCCACGCATTTCGGGGCTCTTATCTTGAAAATGATGTGAGATACAGATTTTTTGTTGCAAGCTACATAGCCCATCCTAGGTAATTATAAAAACCTAGCCAGGAAAATCAAGATTTTTGTGAAATTTAAATTTTTTTCTACCTCGTCCAGTTGCTGAGATATTAGCAATTAAGTACTTCCAATGCTCATTTTAAGATTCGATTCCCATTATAATGCATACATTCTTTGTACACACTATGTTTCTGTATGCATCTATTTGGCAAAAACAGGCTATGCACTTTGGTTACTGTTACAGTTACTGTTTCCACTTGTGTTTATGTCCCCGTTTGCATTATCATTCCCGTGTATGCCACCGTGTGCATTACCCTTTGCGTTCTCATTCACACTTGTGTTTTTGTTACTGTTACCATTTGCATTTCCACTACTGTTTCTGTTTGCATTTTGTTTGCATCACCGTGCGCATTGCCATTTGTGTTTCTGGCAGCCCTTTCGTTGCTCGGGCTTCATCGCTTTTGCATCTTCCTTGCTGTTACTGTTACCGCTTTGCGTTTCCAATTGCATTACTGTGCTCGTGCCCATTACGGTTTGTGTTTCCATAAGCGCTTGCATTTCCTTTTGTGCTTCTGTTTACTTTGCAGTTATTATTGTTCTTACCATTACCATTTTGCGTTTTACAATTGCGGTACTGTGCCGTCTGTGTTTTGATTTGTTCTTCCGCATGCGTCTGTTCTCATTCCATTTCTCTTTCCTTTGGCATTATTCTTCATGTTAACTTTACCATTTGTATTTACAATTGTGGTATGACTGTAAGTATTACGGTTTGCATTTACGTGTGCTCTGCATTTGAATTTCGCTTCTGTTCCGCTTTACAATCCTTTTTGCTATGACACTTAATATTTATTTTTTCAATACCACTGCCATCACTGTTCGTGTTACCAGTTGCATTTTGTACACATTGCAATGTCCATTTTCGCCACTGTTCACCTCAGCTTCACTTTGCGCTATGCTTCTATTAACGCTTCTTTCTCATTTACATTTTCTTACCATGTGTGCCACTGCTGGCTCTTCTGTTTGCATTGCTGTTCCTGTTACTATGTCACAAGACATCATGTGGAGGTAGCATGGGGCCCAAAAGGCCCTGCGCTCCTGCCGCCACATTACATTCACTATTTCTCGTCATCATTTTCAAAAAGAAGGGAAATTAGAGGCCAAAAACTCCATTTAATGCATTAGTTAGGGTTGTTCCATGGTGACAAAAGTGAGGAAATTCAGTGTTAGGGTTGAAAGCGCCCCTTGGACCCCCAGCCCACCCCCCAACCAACATCGGGGTGTGCATTGGGGTCATCGGTCCTAACACTCACCCCATTCTCCTATGCCTCTGCTTCTTCACACATGTGATGTGGTGAGAGTTAGCACCAGTGACCCCAATGCGCACCCCAATGCTGGTTGGGGGGGTGGGCTGGGGGAGTCCAAGGGGGGGCTTTCAACCCTAACACCAAATTTCCTCACTTTTATCACTGTGGAACAACCTTAACTAATGTATTAAATTGTTTTTTTTGCCTCTAATATATATAGATATATTATGGCAGCATGATAGTGCTCCATAGTTAGGGTTGAGGAGCCATTTACATGTTAAACCTAAAATTTTGCACCTTAATAACTTTGTAACCCATCAAAGGATTTCCCTGAAATTTGGAATACATGATCAAGAACCATCCTTCTTGGGATCTGCCAACTTTTGTACTGTTCAGATATACAGCTGCGGAGTTATTAAGCATGATGTGCACGTTCATTTACACTTTTTTGAATTCTTTGCTCATCCCTACAGGTCACATGGTTTGCACAACTGGTCTGAAAACTTCGGAACTTGCTGCTGGGGTCCATGATTTGCCTTTGAAGATTTTGTGAAAATATTAAATGGCTCAAAAGTTATTCAAAAAACAATTTCCATTATAAATCAAAGGAAAAGTTAACAAAAGTTCGACACTTATCAGAAAAATGCTTGGCATTTAAAATTGGGACCTCTAGGGCACAATTCTTCTTGTGTTCACTTAGTCAGACAATGATGATGTTGGCTATGTCTTTATTTTGTGGTTACACCACAGAAATATGTTTTAAAATTTTGAAAAAGTAGTAGTTGAAAGTAGTGTCGCACTCAATACACTATCATAAATCTGTGCGAAAAGCTGTTGCAAATCATGACACTACTTTATGACACTATGCCCAATATAACAGAAATTCTTTGCCACCCTGCTGCAAATGAATGGTATGGTATTTTGGGCTGCTATTTGGTGGAAGGCAGCCAACATCTCACAGATGTGCCTTTTGGTAGTTTGTGACAAAATATTGCATGGATACAAAATTATGGTAATCGAGTTGACACATTTTCCTTAGACTAACATTGCGGCGCTGCTGCATGACAGGAATTCTCTTGCCTCCTGCTGCAAAATAACGGTTTGGTCTTTACACTGAAATTTGGAAGGATGAAAACCAACATCCCACAGATGTGCCTTTTGGTGGTTTGGTGAAAAATATTACACAGCGGCAAAGTCATGGCACTCCAAACTTCTTTTTTCCCAGAAGATAACATTACGGCATTCACCATGCCTTTCAGGGCCCATATCTTTGAAATGGTGCGAGATAATGGACTTTTCATCAGGAAATGCTTAGCTCCCTAACAGGAGCTAAGTACAAAACTATCCAGGAAAGTCATAAATCATATGAATTTGAAATTTTTTTTCTACTCCGTACGGTTCCTGAGAAATAAGCAATTTAGTATTCCAGCTCCTCTTTTTCTGCTCTGAGACCCATTATTATGCATATATTCTTTGTACTCACTGTCTTTCTCTATGCAGCTTTTGGGGAAAACCAGCCTGTGCGCTTACATTACTGTTATCCTTACCGCTTCCACTTGCTGTTCCGTTCCCGTTTCACTTACCGTTCCCGTCTACGCCACCATGTGCATTACCCTTTGCATTTTCATTTGAGCTTGGATTTGCATCAGTTTTACCATTTGTGTCTATCTACAGTACTGTTTCTCTTTCTGTTTTGCTTTGTGTCACCATGCGCATTACCATTTGCATTTGCAGGCACCATGTTACTATGTGGAAGACATCATGTGGTGGGAGGGTGGGCCCTTCCGCCACATTACATCTACTATTTCTCATTATCATTCTCAAACAGAAGGGACATTAGAGGCAAACAACTCCATTTAATGCATCTGTTAGGGGTTGTTCCACAGCAACAAAGTGAGAGGTTGATGTTAGGGTTGAAACCTCCTTTGCACACCTCCAGCCCATCCCCAACCGGCATGGAGGTGCACGTTAGTTGTTGGCTCTAAATCTCACCCATCACATGTGGAAAGATGCTGAGGAATAGGAGAATGAGGTGAGAGTTAGGACCAATGACCCCAACGTCACCCCGATGCCAGTTGGGGGGGTGGGCTGGAGTGGTGCAAGGGGTGTTTCACCCTAACATCGAATTTCCTCACTTTTGTCACTGTGCAACAACCCTAACTGATGCATTAAATGGAGTTTTGCCTCTAATATAGATATATCTATACATACACACACACACACACACACACACACACACACACACACACACACACACATATATATATTATGGTAGCACAGTAGTGCTACCATAGTTAGGGCTGAGGAGTCATTTTAAGATGAAAGGGTCAAACTTTGCACCCTAATAACTTGCCACTGTTCAATGGATTTGCCTGAAATTTTGTATGCCTGATTGGGCATGGTAGATATTGGAATCTGCCTAGTTTTTCCCCAGTTGGATATATGGCCACGGAGTTATTAAGCACCAATGAAATGTTAATTTATGCTTTTTTTGCAAATTTTTACTCTCACCTACAGGTTGCAAGATTTGCATGACCAGTCTGAAAACATCAGGGAACATGTAGACGGGGTCCCTGACATGCCTTTTGAAGATGTCATGAAAAAATATTAAACGATTCAAAAGTTATTCAAAAAACAAATTCCCATTATACGTCAATAGGAAAAGTTAACAAATGGTACAAAAGTGTAGAACAAGCCATTTTTAGTGTCGCAAATGACCCCAGTAGTGTCATGTGTCAGCCATTTTCTTTTCAGTTAGTGATCACAGAAATGCTTGGCATTTAAATTTGGGACCCTATATGGACACAATTCTTTTTGTGTGCACCTAGTCAGACCCTGAGGATGATAGCCATGTCTTTAGTTTGAGGTTAAACACCCCAGAAATATGTTTTTCAAATTTCTGGAAAAAGTAGGTGCAAAGTAGTGTTGAACTGATGAACGTTTAGCAAAATTTGTGAAAAGTGTCACAAAACACGATATCATTTCTCCAGACTATGGCCAAAATGACAGGACTTTTTGTCACCTTGCTGCTAAAGAACTGTTTGGTCTTTTGGCCGAAATTTGAAGAAAGACAGCCAACATATCGCATATGTGCCTTTTGGTAGCCTGGTGAAAAATATTGTATGGTTCCAAAGTTACAGTACTCAGTTGAAGTTTGTTCCCATAGACTAACATGGTGGCATACACCACACCTTCGGGCTCGTATCTTGAAAATGATGTGAGATACAGATATTTTGTCACTAGTTACATAGCCCAATGGGCTATGTAATACAAAACAGTAGGCAGGAAAATAATGATTTCTGTGAAATTTTAATTTTTTCCTACATCATACAGTTGCTGTGATATTTGCAGTTAAGTACTTCAGATGCTCATTTTCAGGTTCAATGGGCATTACAATGCATACATTCTTTGTACACACTGTATTTCTCTATGCACCTGTTAGGCAAAAACAGGGTATGCACTTTCATTACTGTTACACGTACTGTTTGCATTTATGTAGCCATTTGCATTACTGTTCCATGTACATTTGTGTATATTAATGGTACAGCTGTATGATTCCAGTAACATACTACTTAAGACAGGTAGGAATTCCATGGCGTCCAGCCATGGATACCACCTCCTCAGTGCAGGCACTGCATCCTGAGTTAAGACTCACAGGAAAAGGAACCCATGGGATCAATGGTTAAACTGTGTGATTTCTGCAACATGTAACTTGGAACACTTTGAGTTGTATTTTGTCACCCCGGGAATCCCCCAGAGCAGGTAATGCATACTGAATAGAGACTCACAGGGGGAATAAGGAAATAGGTATAAATGGTTCAGCTCCATTATTTCAGTAACAGACTAGCTGGGATAGTTAGGACTTGTGTAGCATCAGCCAGGTCATGCTGCCGCAGCTACAGAACAGGGGCTGTATCCTGTGGAGTCTGATAGGAAAATAAACCATGGACATCAACAGCACACTACTGTAGAGTTATGTGTTGTCAGCTAGGCAATGTGCAACCTCAGTTGTGGTAGTGTAGCCTGAGGATAGTGGTAGTGAAAGAAAAACATAGACGCCAAGAAGATACCTCTGTGATTGTAGGGACACACAAGTTAGGACACTTAGGAGTTTGCATGGTGTTAGACAGGCTATTACAGTGTGTTGCACCTACTTTCTTGTTGCCTCCCATTGGACATTCAGTATATATGGATATAAATGGTTCAGGTACATGATTGTAGAACGCACAGTAGTTGGGATAGTCTGAGTTTTCAGTGTCAGGCAGGCAATGCCTACCTTTCCAGAGCAGGTGCCAAACAAAGAATATGGATAATAATGGTGCAGTTGCATAATTGCAGTAACATACTAGTTAGGATAGTTAGGCATTGCATGATATCACACAGGCAATGCCTACTGCCCTGGAGCAGGTACTGTATTTTGAGTGCAGACTGATAGGGAAACACAACCTATGGATATAACTGGTACAGTTTCATGATTTCTGTAACGTACTACTTAGTTCAGTCAGGAGTTCCATTGCATCAGCCAGGGAATGCCTGCCTCTCAGAACAGGCACTGTATCCTGAGTGTAGACTCACAGGCAAAGAAAGTCAATGGGGACAGCAGAACAGGAGTGTGTTTGCAGGAACACACAAGTTGGAACACTTTTCTGTTGTGTTTCGTCAGCCAGAGAATGCCCGCCCAGGCAAGTAATGGAGAAAAAATGATGAAATTGGGTGTTAGGGTTGAAAACCCCTTTGGACCTTCCCAGCCCACCCGGCCCAGTCCTAACTCTCACCACATTCTCCTATACCTCTGCTTTACATGTAGCATACTACTTAGGACAATTAGGAGTTCCATGGTGTCACCCAGGCAATGCTACCTTCCTAACGGGCACTACATCCTGAGTGGAGACTCACAGTAAAAGGAAGCCCATGGATGTCAATGGTACAACACCGTGATTGCAGGAACACAGAAGTTGGGACACTCTGGGGTTGTGTGTTGTAAACTAGGGAATGAGCCCTTCTCTCATAGCAGGTACTGCATCCTGAGTGTAGACTAATATGATTAGGGAGAACATAGTATTAATGGTAAAACAGTGTGATTGCTGTAACACACAAGTTGGAACACTTTCGATTGCAGTGACACACAAGTTGTGACACCTGGACAGGAAAACAAAACTATGTATATAAATAGTACAGTTGTGTGATTACAGTAACATACTACTTCAGAAATCTAGTAGTTCCCTGGTGTCAGGCAATGACCCCCCCAAGCAGGAACTGCATCTTGAGTGAGACTCACAGGAAAATGAACCATGGGATCAATGGTCAAACAGTGTGATTGCTTGGACACATAAGTTGGAACACTTTGGAGTTGTATTTGTCACCCTGAAATTCCTCTTCCCCCAAAACAACATGGACATCAACAGCACACTACTGTGGAGTGTGTGGTGTCAGCTAGGCACTGTGCAATCTCAGGTGAGGTAGTGCATCCTGAGTGAGAGTGGCAGTGAAATAAAAACATAGACATCAACAGCATACCTTTGTGATTGTAGGAACACACAAATTATGACACTTAGTTGGATGGTATCAGACAGGAAATTACAGTGTGCCATTACTACTTCATCATCTCCTCCCATTGGACATTCAGTACTGCTCATAAGTGGAGAACCACAGCAAGACTGAGTCCATTCACATCAATGCTACACCTCCATGATTGTAGTTTTACACAAGTTAGACAGTTAGGAGTTGTATATTGTTAGTCAGGGAATGACTGCACTGTCTATAATAGTAAAAGTTAATCAATTCACAACGATGGTATGCCTGTGTGACTGCATGTGCTGTTGCACCAGTATAGTTGGTATTTGGATTTACTCATCTAGAGAATGCTGGCTATGCCCCCATCCCACCCCTACACTCAGAGCAGGATATTAATGTTTCAGCCTTTAGAGTTGGAAGAAGAAAAACTAATATTTTTGTCCAGAAAAATATTTATGTAACAACATTTTTCATTGAATTGTTTTTTTCATACAAAAACATAATATTTGTCTTTTTGAAAGCATTATTTTTTTAACACTAAATTCTTCAACATTTCTATAATTATAAACAATGAAACAGATTATAATTTATAAAAAAATCATTGCCAGGTTTGCTGTGGTGATGGAGTCGGCCCACCACAGGAAGTTGGATGTATGTGGAGGCGCAGTGCAAGTGGAAGCTGCTCCAAAATATGACCAGTACCGGATGTCTGTGGAGGCACTCAGGGTTGTCCAGGGAGACTGCTTTACTGGTCTTCAGGTGTGGCAGTGGTTGACTCCTCGGTGCTGTCTGCTGGTGTATGAACCAGCTCCAGCAGAAGGCTGACTGTCCCCTGTTGTGAGTGTAGCAAGGACAATATTTGTTGTTGTGCCTCTTTCATTTGTTGTCCTTGTTTCAGGACAATTATTTCTGCAGTGAGGTTGTCAACCTTCTGTTCAAGCCGGTTCACACACCCGCAGTGTGCTGAGCATGATGGAATTTCACTGATATCTGTGAACACATTATTACACGTATTAACATGTTAGACTGGCAATTATTATCAGCTGGTTCAATTCCTCATGTAATTATATATCAGTTCTAGGACTATGTCTTGGTAACAGTTTGAGTAATGTCTTCAGTATGTAGCTAAATATTACCATAACATTAGCAAAGTAATGAATTACAGTATGTCACATTGTTATCTTGCTAGGGAATGACCCTGTCCACCACCCCTAGAACAGGAACTGCACGCTGAGTGTAGAACCATTACTGAACTTAGAGCATGTACATCTATGCTTTAAGTCCTTGATTGAGGTATGCAGAAGTTTGTACAGTTAGGAGTTGCATGCCATCAGACAGGTGATGTTCGAACACCAGAGTAGGCACTGCATCCTTAGTGGTGATACACAGCTAAATTGAGGACATGTAGATCGATGGTATACCTGTGTAGTTGCAGATGTACACAGGCTAGGACATTTAGGAGTTGCATGGTCTGAGCTGTACAATAGCATGTGACACACACCATTCTGCATACCAGGTGGAGCTTTCTGAGCATGGAGCCACACTAAACAAAAGACAATGGACATCTGTGGTGTAGTCTGTTTCTTTCAGGCACACAAGTTAGGACAGTTAGGAGTGCATGGTGTTAGATGCGCAACAGTATTTTGGCTCAGATAAGGCACTGCATCCTGATTATGGACCCACAAAAAAGAAAGAAGATGAGCATCAATGGTGCTGCTACATGGTAGCAGGAACACAGAAGTTAGGACAGATAGTTGATGATGATGTGACCCTGTTACTCCCCCCCCCCCGGTACAACAGACAAAGGAGGTATTGTGTTCTAAGTGTACATCCAGAGTAAAATGAACATAGGAACATTAATTATAATTCCTGACTGTAGGATTAAACAAGTTAGTGCTTGGCAGTTGTATGGGATTAGACAGTCAGTCCTCCATCACAGTGACACAGAGGACAGGCACTGCTTCTTTAGTATGAAATACAGCAAAAGAAAGGTGCTGGATATCTTTATAGAACTTTATTATTGCAGTAACAATGTAGTTGGGACAGATAGGAGTGTAATGGTGTCAGCTAGGCAAGACCAGTCCTACCTCAAGTGTGCCCATACATTCTAACTGGAGAGTGACAGACAAAAGAAGCCCATGGATATGTATGGGACAGCACCATGAGTGCATCAACTGAGAAGTTGATACATTTTGTAGTTTCGTGTTATTAGTCAGGGAATGACTCACAGGTACGGCACAGGAGGTACTACCTGGTGAGTGTACAGTAAAGGTTATGTATCTGAAAGGCACAGTTTCATTATTGTAGTTATACACTTCTGATAGATAGATAGTAGTTGTACGCTATTACCTAAGGAATGTGCTCCACCCCCCGCCCCTGTCAGGCCAGGTGCTGCATCATGAGTGGGGTGTGAGAGAAAACAAACGTTATGGACATATCAAGTATAGCTTTACAAGTGCAGTAACAGATAAGTTAACACAGTTAGGAGTTGCATGTTATTACAGGAGTTATGTTAATGGTCTGTTAATCATCCTTTAGGGGTGAATGCGGCATGACTCCTGGACAAGTGCTACATAACCCTAGAGGGTGATCAACTTATGATTAAGATAACCCCCTGGGAGCACCTATTTGTTATTATAATAAAAAAATGCTAGTAAAATACTGTCACAACTTTTTCAGTACATAATCAGGGTGTACATGTATGTTAATCAAGGATTTACATAGCGTTGATAGAATGTTTAGTATCAATCAGAAAGGTGTTTTTGTCAGACACTTTTAATAATATTGAGTGGCTAGTGTGAGTAAAAGAAACTTCATGGATATGCAAGGTGCATGTGCCTTGTTGCATTGGTACACAAGTTAGGACAGTTAGGAGTTGTACCATGTCAAGCAAGCCAATGATGCACCCTACTAAAAAATAAATATATACAGTATGCTGAGTGGTGAGTCATAGTTACAGTGAGTGTATAGAAATCAACAGTAAATCTGCATGGTTGTAGCTATACACAAGTTAGCATACTTTGTAGTGGGATGCAGTAAGTCAGCCAATGCTCGCTTATAAAAGCACAAGCAAATGAGTTAATTTATAGTGATAGGGGACGCACAGGAGGACTGATGCCATGTACGTCAATGTCACATGCCCCTCATTGGAGGCATAGACAAGGCAGCACAGGTAGGAAAAACACCGTCTATCTCAGATCAGTTAATGAGCATTGAGTGAAGAGGTATAGGTAAAGTAAGGGCATGTACATCAACATCATATATCTGTGGTTGAAGAGACATTAAAATTAGGATAGTTAGTTGTTGTGTGGACTCAGTAATGTGATGCACCCATACCTCCTCCGACCTCACCCCTCAGTAGTTCACTGTGAGTCTGTAGGCTCAGTGACAGTAGTGGTGAGAGATGTACACTATTACCCACAGATATTGCCAGCTATTTTAGAATATTTTTGTGATATTTCTAGAGAACTCTCCTGCTTTCTGCATTTCCACAGTAGGTGCAGCAGAGGTAAACTGTTAAGAAATTTCACAAAATATCTGAAAATAGCTGGCAATGTGTGTAGCTACTACTGTATGGTACAGATCTATGATTTGTTTGTTATGCAGTACGTTAGACAGTGTTTCAATGGTCTATCTAGTTATGGTTAAATACTTACACTCAGCAGTTGTGGCAGTCTCCTGTCTGATCTGTGTTACAGAACTGCTTTTTGCAGTCTCACTGGCACCTGTAGAAGAGAGAAATAGATTCTGTAATGTACAGTATGACAATCCGTTCATTAATAGCAAGACTGTTATTCTCTATGTTTGATTATATATTATTATTCTAGGATGCAACTATCTGCTGCACTTTAGGTTGGCCCTGCTGATTACTGATAATGCTTCAGATAAAATATATGGTAACACTAATAATCGACTGTATACTGACTACAAACACAACTGAAGTGTTACAATGGCTATTCATGATATATGTCTTGAATAACAGCTGTCTACAAGATAGGACACTAAGTTAGAGTGCAGTGTGAAACACTTGACGTACTACTACTCCTTCTGATCTGATAGTAGACCATCAGTTATAGTCAGAATCTAAATACAAAACTAAACATTAATATTATGCAGTACTGAGAATAGCTTAATGGTATTTATTAGAATGAGTATTTGTATAGAGTAAGCTATGGTATGGTCCTTTAGTGTTTGATGACTGAAGAAGGACACCACAAGGAATGTACTGAACAGCATCATTATTTTAAATGGTGTCAGGTATATAGCTTAGTACTGTGAGTACTTATTCACTTTAAAGACAGGAACACACATGAGAAATATACCATTAAGTTTATACAGACTTCAGGTTGGGATATTCAAAGGGTTGTGCTGCGCAACATTGTTGTGCCATGCTCAACCCACTGATGCACCAGTGATATTCAAAGGAATTTGCTCCATGCAAATCCCAATGTGTTGGGGTGCAGCAAATGTATGTGGTGCAGTGCAGGTATGGTGTGCCCATGCATATGTGGCATCCCGATATTCAGCCCGGGATGTGCAGCGATATGCAGCCACACGCCTGCCTTGCGCCGCACAGGAGTGGCAAAGATGTTCCCAAATATTACTGAAGCAAAGGCTGGCCACCCACAGGCCAGCTACTGTATACTGTACAAAACACAGCAGCTGCCAGCTATTGGTGGCCACCGAGCCCTGGTGGTACCATACGTGGCGTAGCACCCCCCCAAAAAAATGTTTGCACGTGAACTATAATACTTATTTAACTCCTGATGATCCAATGCACTGTACCTTTGCCTGATCATGGGCTGTAATGAGTAATCTACCCTGGTGGTCAGTGGACTGAACTCCCTGGCTGACCATGGGCTTTAATACATATGCAACTCCCTGGTGGTTCAGTGGACTGAACTCTTGCCGGAACACAGTCTGTATTAAATATTTAACTCCTGGTGGTCCAATGGACCAAAATCTGTGCTCAATCACAGGCTGCAATAATTAAATAACTCCCTGGTGGTCCAGGAGTACCCGTATCCCCCTCCCAAACTGCCCACTCACACCCGTCACCCAGCTCCCCTCCACCCAGAACAGGCATTACTTGTACTTCAGTTGCATTGTCTTACCTTCTGACCCAACAAAGATAATGCTGTCAGTGTCAGAGTTTTGTGCCTCCACAGACTCTGGCTCTGGTGGTACAACATTTGGAACAGGTCAGTTGCACCTCTGATTTCCTGTAAAAGTGAAATGATAGTGATTTTTTTTTGAATGTTCTATATATTTATACTTTAATTTATGAAAGATTTCATTTGTAAGCTTCTGTTGCTATTTTGTTTTTATAGGTAGTCAGAATAGCATATTGTACATTCTTTGATTATTAAGACATTTATTTAGTACAGATATGCTGTGTTCTGTGTGTCTATCTGTTGTATTGTTTATACAATAGAATAAGTCACAGTTACAAAGTCTGACTTCACATGATTGTCATAGCTATTATATTAATAGTAACATAGAAACATAGAAACATTGACTTTGATGGCAGATAAGAAATGCTTGGCACACCCAGTCTGCTAATTTCATTACTTACAGGATAAGTCACAGATCCTAGTTAACCAACAGGCTATTTATTTCTACCCCCTTACAAGAGTTGCCTTATGTCTGTCATCCTGCTTTTTTCTCATTACCGAGCAGAAATATTTGTTCAGTATCCCTGCTTTTTCACTGTCCCCTCTGTCCAACCACTGTTCATTGTATTCAGCCTCACTATACCTCCCTATGTCTTTCTCGCCTCTGATATACCTATTAAATGTTATCCCCTTTCAGCCTGTTGGTATCTTTTCCCTCAGTTTGCCTGTTTGCTATTATGACTTCCTCCTGCTGTCTTCCACCTTAACTGGTACAGTTCTGTGTCCTGTTCCTTTGTGTTTCTTGTACTTCCTGAATACTATCTTTTCCTGCCTGGCTTTTCCCCACTTATTTTGAGAACTATAGTGTTGTTTTCTTTCATTTTGACATTTTGGGTAACAAATGTATTGTGTACTCTACGGTATTGTGGTGCTCCCATGCAATGGGCTTACCAGATCCTCCCCACATTTGATATGCTATGTTGTACCAGCCAGAGTCATTCTCAGTATCGGTTTGCATTTTTAAGACATAAAAATGCTGTCAGAGCAGCTTCCACTTGCGCTTGCACATATTTTTCAGTACCATTTCACTCCCTCTGTGTTTCTTTTTCAATTACTAATTTCACTCTCTCTGTATGCCTTTCAATACCATTTCACTCTCTCTGTATACCTTTCAGTACCATTTTTCACTCCCTCTGTGTTCTTTTTCAGTACCATTTTCACTCTCTCTGTATACCTTTCAGTACCATTTTCACTCCCTCTATATTCCTTTCAATTACCATTTTCACTCCCTCTGTGTTCTTTTTCAGTACTATTTTCACTCTCTCTGTATACCTTTCAGTACCATTTTTCACTCTCTCTGTATACCTTTCAGTACCATTTTTTACTCTCTCTGTATAAGTTTCAGTACCATTTTTCAGTCCCTCTATATACCTTTCAATTTTCATTTCACTCCCTCTGTGTTCTTTTCAATTTCCATTTCACTCCCTCTGTATGCCTTTCAGTACCATTTCACTCTCTGTATACTTTTCAATTACCATTTTCACTCCCTCTGTGTTCTTTTCAATTACCATTTTCACTCCCTCTGTATGCCTTTCAATTACCATTTTCACTCTCTCTGTATGCCTTTTCAATCTCATTTTCACTCCCTCTGTATGCCTTTTCAATGTCCATTTTCACTCCCTCTATATTCCTTTCAATTACCATTTCACTCCTCTGTATACTTTTCAATTACCATTTCACTCCCTCTGTGTTCTTTTCAATTACCATTTTCACTCCCTCTGTATACCTTTTCAATTACCATTTTCACTCCCTCTGTTGCTTTTTCAATTACCATTTTCACTCCTCTGTATGCTTTTTCAGTGCCATTTCACTCCTCTGTATGCTTTTCAATTACCATTTACACTCCCTCTGTATCCTTTCAATTTTCATTTTCACTCTCTCTGTATACTTTTCAATTACCATTTCACTCCCTCTGTATGCCTTTCAATTCCATTTTCTCCCTCTGTGTTCTTTTCAATTTTCATTTTCACTCTCTCTGTATGCTTTTCAATTACCATTTCACTCCCTCTTGTTTCTTTTTCAATTACTATTTTACTCTCTCTGTATACCTTTCAATTACCATTTTCACTCTCTCTGTGTTCCTTTCAATTACCATTTTACTCTCTCTGCATAAGTTTCAATTACCATTTTCACTCCCTCTATATACCTTTCAATTACCATTTTCACTCCCTCTGTATTTCTTTTCAATTTCTATTTTCACTCTCTCTGTATACCTTTCAATTACCATTTTCACTCCCTCTGTATGCCTTTCAATTACCATTTTCACTCCCTCTGTATACCTTTCAATTTCCATTTTCACTCCCTCTTTGTTCCTTTCAATGCCATTTTCAGTCCTCTATGTATGCTTTTCAGTTCCATTTCACTCCCTCTGTATGCTTTCTCAGTGCATTTCCTCCCTCTGTGTTCTTTTCAATTATCATTTTCACTCCCTCTGTATACCTTTCAGTTACCATTTCACTCCTCTGTATGCCTTTTCAATACCATTTTACTCCCTCTGTGTCTTTTTTCAAGTACCATTTTCACTCCTCTGTATGCTTTTTCAATTCCATTTCACTCCCTCTGTATACCTTTCAATTCCATTTTCCTCCCTCTGTATCCTTTTCAATTTCCATTTCACTCCCTGTATACCTTTCAATTTCCATTTCACTCCCTCTGTATACCTTTTCAATTACCATTTTTACGCTCCCTGTATACCTTTCAGTACCATTTTCACTCTCTCTGTATACTTTTTCAGTACCATTTCCACTCCCTCTGTCTTCTTTTTCAGTACCATTTTCACTCTCTCTGTATACCTTTCAGTACCATTTTCACTCCCTCTATATTCCTTTCAGTACCATTTTCACTCCCTCTGTATTCCTTTCAGTACCATTTTCACTCTCTCTGTATACTTTTCAGTACCATTTTCACTCCCTCTGTGTTCTTTTTCAGTACCATTTTCACTCCCTCTGTATACCTTTCAGTACCAGTTTCACTCCTCTGTATACCTTTCAGTACCATTTTCACTCCCTCTGTATACCTTTTCAGTACCATTTTCACTCCCTCTGTATTCCTTTTCAATTACCATTTTCACTCTCTCTGTATGCTTTTCAATTACCATTTCACTCCTCTCTGTTTTCTTTTCAATTACCATTTTCACTCCTCTGTGTTCCTTTTCAATTTTCATTTTCACTCTCTCTGTATACCTTTCAATTACCATTTTCACTCCCTCTGTGTTCTTTTCAGTTCCATTTCACTCTCTCTGTATGATTTTTTCAATTTCCATTTTCACTCCCTCTGTATGCCTTTCAATTACCATTTCACTCCCTCTATGTTTTTTTTTCCAGTGCTGTTTTCACTCTCTCTGTATGCCTTTCAATTACCATTTCACTCTCTCTGTATGCCTTTCAGTTACCATTTCACTCCCTCTGTATACCTTTCAGTACCATTTTCACTCTCTCTGTATACCTTTCAGTATAATTTTTCACTCTCTCTGTATACCTTTCAGTACACATTTCACTCTCTCTGTATACCTTTCAGTACCATTTTCACTCCCTCTGTATTCTTTTTCAATTACTCATTTCACTCCCTCTGTATTCCTTTCAGTACCATTTTCACTCTCTCTGTATACTTTTCAGTACCATTTTCACTCCCTCTGTGTTCTTTTTCAATTACATTTTCACTCCTCTGTATACCTTTCAATTTCATTTTCACTCTCTCTGTATACCTTTCAATTTTCATTTTCACTCCTCTGTTATTCTTTTTCAATTACATTTCACTCCCTCTGTATGCTTTTCAATTACCATTTTCACGCTCATGTATACCTTTCAATTTTCATTTTCACTCCCTCTGTATTCTTTTTCAGTACCATTTTCACTCCCTCTGTATACCTTTCAGTACCATTTTCACTCCCTCTGTGTTTTTCAGTACCATTTTCACTCCCTCTGTATACTTTTTCAGTACCATTTTCACTCCCTCTGTGTTCTTTTCAGTACCATTTTCACTCTCTCTGTATACCTTTCAGTACCATTTTCCTCCTCTGTATTCCTTTCAATTTTCATTTTTACTCCCTCTGTATAACTTTCAATTACCATTTCACTCCTCTGTATTCCTTTCAATTTTCATTTTCACTCTCTCTGTATGCCTTTCAGTCCATTTTCACTCCCTCTGTATGCTTTTCAGTACCATTTTCACTCTCCTTATACCTTTCAGTTACCATTTTCACTCCCTCTGTATACTTTTCAATACCATTTCACTCCCTCTGTGTTTCTTTTTCAATTTCCATTTTCACTCTCTCTGTGTTCCTTTCAATTTCCATTTCACTCCCTCTGTATGCTTTTCAATTTCCATTTTCACTCCCTCTGTATTCTTTTTCAATTACTATTTACTCTCTCTGTATACCTTTTCAATTTCATTTCCTCTCTCTGTATGCTTTTCAATTATCATTCCTTCACTCTGTGTTCTTTTCAATTCCATTTCACTCTCTCTGTATCTTTTTCAATTTTCATTTCCACTCCTCTGTATCCTTTTCAATTACCATTTCACTCCCTCTGTATTCCTTTCAATTCCATTTTCCTCCCTCTGTATATCTTTTCAGATACCATTTCACTCCTCTGTATCCTTTCAATTTCCATTTTCACTCCTCTGTATGCTTTTCAATTACCATTTCACTCCCTCTGTATACCTTTCATACCATTTCCTCCCTCTGTATCCTTTTCAATTCCATTTCACTCCTCTTATATTCCTTTCAATTACCATTTCACTCCTCTGTATACCTTTCAATTACCATTTCACTCTCTCTGTATGCTTTTTCAATTACCATTTCACTCCTCTGTATGCTTTTTCAACTACATTTCCTCCTCTGTATACCTTTCAATTTTCATTTCACTCCCTCTGTATGCTTTTTCAGTGCCATTTCACTCCTCTCTGTCTTCTTTTCAGTACCATTTTCACTCCCTCTTGTATGCTTTTCAGTACCATTTTCACTCCTCTGTATTCCTTTCAGTACCTTTCACTCCCTCTATATTCCTTTCAGTACCATTTTCACTCTCTCTGTATACTTTTCAGTACCATTTTCACTCCCTCTGTGTTCTTTTTCAGTACCATTTTCACTCCCTATGTATACCTTTCAGTACCATTTCACTCTCTCTGTATACCTTTCAGTACCATTTTACTCCCTCTGTGTTCTTTTTCAGTACCATTTTCACTCCCTCTGTATACCTTTCAGTACCATTTTCACTCCCTCTGTGTTCCTTTCAGTACCATTTTCACTCTCTCTGTATACTTTTTCAATTACCATTTTCACTCCCTCTGTGTTCTTTTTCAGTACCATTTTCACTCTCTCTGTATACTTTTCAGTACCATTTTCATTCCCTCTGTATACCTTTCAGTACCATTTTCACTCCCTCTATGTTCTTTTTCAGTACTGTTTACACTCTCTCTGTATACCTTTGAGTACAATTTTTCACTCTCTCTGTACTCGTCTCAGTATAATTTTCACCCTCTCACATATACCTTTCAGTACCATTTCCTCTCTCTGTATACCTTTCAATTTCCATTTCCTCCCTCTATATTTCCTTTCGTACTATTTTCACTCCCTCTATATTCCTTTCAGTACCATTTTCACTCTCTCTGTATACTTTTCAGTACCATTTTCACTCCCTCTGTGTTCTTTTTCAGTACCGTTTTCACTCCCTCTGTATACCTTTCAGTACTAGTTTCCCTCTCTCTGTATACCTTTTAGTACTAGTTTCCCTCTCTCTGTATACCTTTCAGTACCATTTTACTCCCTCTGTGTTCTTTTTCAGTACCATTTTCACTCCCTCTGTATACTTTTTCAGTACCATTTTCACGCTCCCTGTATACCTTTCAGTATCATTTTCACTCTCTCTGGATACTTTTTCAGTACCATTTTCACTCCCTCTGTGTTCTTTTTCAGTACCATTTTCACTCTCTCTGTATACTTTTTCAGTACCATTTTCACTCCCTCTGTATACTTTTTCAATTACCATTTCCTCCCCTCTGTGTTCTTTTTCAGTACTATTTTCACTCTCTCTGCATACCTTTCAGTACCATTTTTCACTCTCTCTGTTTCCTTTCAGTACCATTTTTTACTCTCTCTGCATAAGTTTCAGTACCATTTTTCAGTCCCTCTATATACCTTTCAGGACCATTTTTCACTCCCTCTGTGTTCCTTTTCAGTACTATTTTCACTCTCTCTGTATACCTTTCAGTACCATTTTTCACTCTCTCTGTATACCTTTCAGTACCATTTTTTACTCTCTCTGTATAAGTTTCAGTACCATTTTCACTCCCTGACCATTCCTTTCCACCATTTTCCAGTCCTCTATGCCTTTCAATACCATTTCACTCCCTCTATTATGCTTTTTCAATTTCCATTTCATGCTCCTGTATACCTTTCAATTACCATTTTCACTCCCTCTGTATACTTTTTCAGTACCATTTTCACTCCCTCTGTGTTCTTTTTCAGTACCATTTTCACTCTCTCTGTATACTTTTTCAGTACCATTTTCACTCCCTCTGTATACTTTCTCAGTACCATTTTCACTCCCTCTGTGATCTTTTTCAGTACTATTTTCACTCTCTCTGTATACCTTTCAGTACCATTTTTCTCCCTCTGTGTTCTTTTTCAGTACCATTTTCACTCTCTGTATTCCTTTCAGTGTCATTTCACTCCCTCTATATCGTTTTCAATTTTCATTTCACTCCCTCTGTATGCCTTTCAGTACTAGTTTCCTCTCTCTGTATGCCTTTTCAATTACCATTTTTACTCCCTCTTTGTTCTTTTCAATTTCATTTTCACTCCCTCTGTATGCTTTTCAATTACCCTTTTCCGCTCCTGTATAGCTTTTCAATTACCATTTTCACTCTCTCGTATGCTTTTTCAATTACCATTTTCACTCCCTCTGTGTATTCTTTTCATTACATTTTCACTCTCTCTGTATTTTTTTCTGTACCATTTCACTCCCTCTGTATGCTTTTCAATTTACATTTTCACTCCCTCTGTGTTCTTTTTCAGTACCATTTTCACTCCCTCTGTGTTTCTGTTTCAATACTAATTTCACTCTCTCTGTATGCCTTTCAATACCATTTCCTCTCTCTGTATACCTTTCAATACCATTTTCACTCCTCTGTGTTCTTTTCATTACCATTTTCACTCTCTCTGTATACCTTTCAGTACCATTTTCACTCCCTCTATATTCCTTTCAATTACCATTTTCACTCCCTCTGTGTTCTTTTTCAGTACTATTTTCACTCTCTCTGTATACCTTTCAGTACCATTTTTCACTCTCTCTGTATGCCTTTCAGTACCATTTTTACTCTCTCTGTATACGTTTCAGTACCATTTTCAGTCCCTCTATATACTTTTCAATTACCATTTCACTCCCTCTGTGTTCTTTTTCAATTTTTCTTTTCCTCTCTCTGTATGCCTTTCAGTACCATTTTTCACTCTCTCTGTATACCTTTTAATTACCATTTTCACTCTCTCTGTATCGTCTCAGTATAATTTTCACCCTCTCTGTATGCTTTCAGTGCCATTTCACTCTCTCTATTATGCCTTTCAATTTTCATTTCACTCCCTCTATATTCCTTTGGTATGTTTTTGCTCCCTCTATATTCCTTTCAATTACCATTTCCTCTCTGTATACTTTTTCAATCCATTTCACTCCCTCTGTGTTCTTTTTCAATACCGTTTTCACTCCCTCTGTATACCTTTCAGTACCAGTTTCACTCTCTCTGTATACCTTTCAGTACCATTTTTTACTCCCTCTTTGTTCTTTTTCATTACCATTTTCACTCCCTCTGTATACTTTTCAAGGTACCATTTCACACTCCTCTGTATACCTTTCAATTTCCATTTTCACTCTCTCTGTATGCTTTTCAATTCATTTCACTCCCTCTGTGTTCTTTTTCAGTTACCATTTCACTCTCTCTGTTTTTTTCTGTACCATTTCCTCCCTCTGTATACTTTTCAATTTTCATTTCACTCCCTCTGTGTTCTTTTTCAATTTCTTTTTACTCTCTCTGTATACCTTTCAATTACCATTTTCACTCTCTGTATTCCTTTCAGTACCATTTTTACTCTCTCTGATAGGTTTCAGTACCATTTTCACTCCCTCTGTATACTTTTTCAGTACCATTTTCACTCCCTCTGTGTTCTTTTTCAGTACTATTTTCACTCTCTCTCTGTATACCTTTCAGTACCATTTTTCACTCTCTCTGTATACCTTTCAGTACCATTTTTTACTCTCTGTATAGTTTCAGTGCCATTTTCACTCCGCTGTGTTCCTTTCAGTGCATTTTCAGTCCTCTATTATGCTTTCAGTTCCATTTCCTCCCTCTGTATGCTTTCTCAGTGCGTTTCCTCCCTCTGTGGTCTTTTCAATTACTATTTCATTCTCTCTGTATGCCTTTCAGTACCATTTTCACTCCCTCTGGGTTCTTTTTTCAATTACCATTATCACTCTCTCTGTGTCCTTTCAATTATCCATTTCACTCCCTCTGTATGCTTTTTCAGTACCATTTCCACTCCCTCTGTATACCGTTCAATTGCCATTTTCCTCCCTCTGTATACCTTTTTCAATTGCCATTTCAAGCTCCCTGTGTGGCTTTCAATTCCATTTCACTCCCTCTGTATACCTTTTCAGTACCATTTTTATGCTCCCTGTATACCTTTCAGTACCATTTTCACTCTGTCTCTATACTTTTTCAGTACCATTTTCACTCCCTCTGTCTTCTTCTTCTGTACCATTTTCACTCTCTCTGTATACTTTTCAGTACCATTTTCACTCCCTCTATATTCCTTTCAGTACCATTTTCACTCCCTCTATATTCCTTTCAGTACCATTTTCACTCTCTCTGTATACTTTTCACGATAGGCTCCTCTCATGCTGACCACAGCAAAATGTAAACCAAATTTAAAAAAGAATACCAAACAGGAGAAAAAAATCGCAGCTATGTAGAGTCCTCCTTTGAAAGTTTGCAGCAAAGCCTTGATCCTTAAGGCTTGATCCTGTTTGCACTTTTTACTGTGAGCTGAAAGTTTATGCCACTGGTCTTTGTGCAAAGCATCTTTTTCTCTAGTCACCTCATAGTCCATCATCTCCTCTGGTACATCCAATTTCCTTACTCTGAGTTCATGCAACATTGAGTCCGGATTATCAAAAACACGAGTACCGTCAGGGAAATGAATATGGAGATGGGCAGGATACAGTGTAGCATACTTAATCTTTTGATCTTTTAAGATCTTCAAGATAGGGGCTTAGGCATGCCATTTAGCTTGTAGAGCCAGCAAATAGTCATTGTCCAGATAAATCTTTTTCCCTTTATAAATCAGGATTCCTTTACACCAGGAATGAAAAAGTGCCTCCTACTTAACTGCAAAATTAAGAAAGCAGGCCCCAATGGCATGAGGACAAGCTCCAGGAGCAGTCGGTTTAGCTACAAGGGCCTTATGAGCACAATTGAACTGTACAGGTAAAAAATTATCGACATCCAGCAATGAAACTAGAAATCCTTGTAGAAATGTGACCATGTCTCGAATTGCCTCTCCCTCGGTAACACCATAGCTCCAGATATTGACATGCCGTAACCTGTTTTCAAGAGCCTCACACCATTCCGTCAGCTCCTGATGATCTTGAACTAAATTAAACAGCACTTATTCTAAACAATCAGCCCGAGTGTCTGTGCTAGTGAGAGTCTATTTGAAGTCCCCTACCTAAGATTACGAAGTATTTAAAGAAGTTTTTAGCTCTAATAGCAGAGTCCGGAACTTTAAAGTCTGGGGTCCAGTGTTCACCAGGCAGGGGCGGATTTATAGAGTATTGTGAAGTATTCTAGAATACAGTCACATTCCAGACAGATGTTTTGAAATTTCAGTCAGTTTTCACTTTTCAAAATGGCTACCGGCAGAGCAGGGACATCAGGTGGAGCACCATAAGAAAAGCGGACTAAAATTAGCACTTTTTTGAGAGGCAACCTCTCAAATTACTTGTTTTAAATTTATTAAAGTAACGCTGTGACACTGTCAACAGTCAGATTCATCTGCAGCTTTTGGTGCAGTGGCTGGCTACCACTGAGCGAGCAGTTCTGTTAGCCTCCTGAGCATCTAAGTCACCCTGCCATGGTCTGACATTATTCATGACTGTGATTTATAGTCAGAGTCTGGATTGCAGGCTGCAGTGCAGTTCTTAATGCTTCCTCCACAAGTTAAATGTTGTAAAATGTAGTTTTCATTCCCTAAAAGTCAAGAATGAAAACTACATTTTACAACATTAAATCATAAAAGGGAACGCAATGGCTCAAGACAAATAGTGGGTGGCACTTGAAAGAATGGCAAGACTCAGCTATCTTGTGCTGTCAGGTTCTTGGATGGCATTCTATTCTTGATGACAGATGGTTACTATAAGAATACATTGTTTGAAAATGTGGGTATTGTTATCATTTTATGGCTGCCCTCACTATCCTCCACCCCCACCTCTAGTTCACAAGACTTGAATCTGCATCCCAGGCAGCACCATCCTGGTCCAGAGACCAATGCCACAGCAGGCAGCCCTCACACAAGAGTTCCTGTGGTTCACCAGAGTTGGGCAGGTATTGAGGTGCTTCGTCTCTGCAGAGATATTTTGGGGGAAGGAAGGTGATCAGAAGCTTGGGGGACTGCTGGACAAGTCTGACAACACTGGCTGACTGTCCGATGAGCCTGCCTGCTACAGTAATGATGTGTATGCAACTCCACTGTGACAGTGCTGCTCTATGCTGCCACCACCCAGTCCCAGTTCAGCGTCCCTCAAGTAAATACCAATGCTTTCTAGTACAACTGCTTGCCCTTCTGAAAACAGAATTTAAAATACAAATTGAGAAGAGCTCTTGTATTTAAATTCTGTTTTCAGAAGGACAAGCAATTGCAGTGCTGGAAAGTGGCAGAATACTAAGGAACACTGACCTGGGACTGGGTAATAGCAACTCAGCAAGTAAGCAGCACTGTCATGGTGGATTTATTTTACAGATTCCTAGATCTTCCGAGGCTGTCTGAAAGCCATTGTGTAAGTAATAATAAATGGAGATTCATTCTACTAGTTAGAGACAGGTAAAAGAAATGCACATATTTAAAAAATGTATTTCCTTTTGTCTTCCTGGACTATATATTACATGCAGTGTGTTTGGGCAGGAGACAGATTACAGCAATACACACAGATGTGTGGTGCTAGTTTTCTTGCCTTTAGCAGACATTTTGTGTGCTGAATCCATGTCTGGCTGCTGTCTGGACAAACGTTTACCTCTGTATATATTGTAATTACATTTATGTCATTTGCAAAAGCACTTAACTCCACCCCACCCCACACACACACAAATAAAGACACAAAGTCAGTGTTATGTAGAAAAGTTTATTAAGTAGCCCAGGAATGTTATGCCAGGAAAATTTTTTTTTGGGGGGGGGGCACACATATAGCAAATCTTGAAACAGCAAATTAATCCTTTTTTTATTTTAAAAAGTACTGTTTTCTTAGCCTAGTACACTGGATGAAATCGGGATGAAATCTGTGTTCTAGGTCTCAGAATGATGATCTCAGGTACTCTGAATATATTCATGGAAAAAATTTTTGGCCAGGGGCTCCCACCTCTGGGGGAATATCCCCATGAAACCCTCCTTGTTCATTTATAGGAATACCATCAACATTGTGGCCTGAATCCACCCCTGGCAGGCATCCAATATACCCAGGCCAGCACATCTATTTTTTTTTTCAGCCAGCAAGTCCAGGGCTCACCCTGGTTGGATGCACCATTTCTCAACCAGCATGTTGTTTTGTTTTGTTTTTGTTAAAGTTGGTGGGTCCGATGCTCATCCTGGGCCTGCCATTTCCAGACCAGTACATATCTTTTTTAGTTTAAACTCAGTGGGTCTGGTGCTCATCCCTGAACCGCTATCTCCTGTCAGGCACGTTTCTTCTTTTTTGTTTAAAGTTGTCAAATCTGGTGCTGGTGATAAAGATGTTTTAAGTGTCTCATCCTGCTAATGTAAGGCATGCTGATAATACAGACTTGTGTACTCAGCATAAAACACATACTTGCTAACTATATCAATGAAAACCATTTGTTGTTGTCAAGCCTTTCTGACATAGCATGCCATATTTTCTAAGTGTTATTGCACTCTTTCTTGCATGCAGCTATGGTAAACCAATTAGTAACAGATGTGCATGCCATTTGCAAACATTATCTATACTGCTTATATACAGTAAAACATTTCAGTAATTAAGAACTGTAGTTCTAGTAACATCCCTTTTCCAGTATTGCATGGGACTGGAGCAGAATATTAAAATTCATAGTTGATGGTGGTTGGTGATGTGCTTTTTAACTACAGACAATGTAGGCAATAGACAGAAGATATTTCATGTATCTCTGTCTCAGCAATGACACACAGTTATTTACATAGTTTTTTTATGAATTAAGTATTAAGGCATTCACAATAAGCTGGTTAATTTTCAGGGCTGTGGGTGGAGCCTACAGCCCTTCTGTCATCAATCAGATTGTAGCTCTAAAATGGCTTTTAGTGGCACTCCCTTTTTAGACATTTGGAAGTATTTCTTCACAGCTGCAAAGTAGTGCACTCCCCAGCTGACTTTTGCTGATTACTGCTCTATGTTAAAGGCATCTGAAGGAAGGGGGGATGCTACTGTATTGTGCCTCAGAACTTCACAAGATATTAACAAAAAAAGTGTTAAACTACTGTTTCTATCATCTGTCCAGCTCAGTCTAATAGATGTATTCTATTTCTTTCAGTAACCTAGGGGTTAACTCATTATGTGATGTCTGTAAAACACCAAACCTCCACAGTGTCAGATTACAGACAGTGGACCTGCAGTCTGTCAGTTATTTCATTCCTATGGGCACACACATGAACTGGTGAGGGGGCTGTAGCCTCATCACTTGTTTTGGCCTGAAGGATCTTGCCCTTTAAACAAACAAACAAAAAAAAGTAAGCATAAACTAGCGTGACAGAGTTAATTAAGTCCAGCTGCCCAGGCACACATAGAACAAAAGAGGTGCTTTGTGCTTGTTTGCTGTTTCTGGAGTCGGAGATGTCAAGTTGAAAGTGCTTTAAAGTGTGTGTATATGTGTGTGTGTGTGTGTGTGTGTGTGTGTGTACAATCCTGCTTTGGGATGGGCCATGTGATGCAGACTGCTCATCTCTTATCTAGGATTTATGGTCTGAGGCTCAGCTACACTGTCTTGAGTGAGCATTTCCTCCTGCACAGCGGAAGGTCAGTGTGTAAAAGTGTTTATTATATTTCCTTCCTCCAGACAGACAGTTTCTAAACTAAACTAAAAGGAAAGAAAAATAAGAGATTTACAGAGAGGGATAGAGTAGTTAGATGGACTCCGTTAGGAGTAGGGAGGTTGGTTATTGCATGGATCTGGAATCTGTGTACTGGAGTTTAATGTCTGTTTATGAATGTAATTTAATAAATATATTTTTTCCTTTGGTAACCAGGTAAGGCCAACTAGGCATAGGTGCTCATTTCTAGGGGCAACTCAGGAACACTGGGCAGATTAAGTGACTTAATCAGAACCACACAGTATGGAAATGGAGGGTGTGGGAATCAAACCCATGTCTAAATGCTGGATGTACAAAGCTCATTTATAGCTCATTACTCTAACCTCTAGGCTATACTGCCAGCCCCATAAATAGTGAACAATTTAGACTGGGCTGTTAATATCTCAAAGGAGAACTGCCTTGAATAAGTAGACATGCATTGTTGTAGAAGTAGATGGTATTGTTTAAAATACCAGTTCTCATTTTGTTACTGCTTAGTCTTAACTGGCCTTTTGGTAAATTCAGTGAGTGTTTCTGATTCACACACTGCTGGCATTGACCACTTTAGAACTGTATGATCTTGTCAAGAACTTACATTGTTGGTACAATGCATCTGTGTTCTAATTTAGAATCCTTAGGTTAATGGGGACATAAACAACATCATAAAATTCTTAGATGACACTTTGCAGCAGTGTGGAACCCATAAATACCCAATGGATTAACTAAAGGCCAGTAAAATAGGTCAGAAACAGAAGAGGCCCACTATAAGAAAAAAGCTACAGGAAACATTACTCACATGTTCAGTGCAGTTCTCCTTTAACTCTTGTAGGGAATGCCAGGTATTTTACCTAAATGGTAAGGAACTCTGTTTACAGGGATTTGGAGCCATCTACAGGGAAATTCTTCTCATAGACTTGCATTAGTTATACAGGAAAACAGAGAATTTGGCTTCCATTGGAAATAATGTCATCTACATAAAAACACAGGAAAATTGCCCTGTAGTTACAGAAAAAAGGCAAACTTAATCTGAGAGTAGTCACACACACCAGCAGCATTTACTCTGACTAAATAAATTCAAGAGGACTGATTTAGCAGCATGGCAGTTTTTGATGATTGTGACTAAACAGCACTGTGCGACACCAACAATAAAATAACTTTCATAATTTTATAGCTCTTCACTGCTCTATCAGCTCTGGCTAGAACTTGTTAAATAAGCCATATTATGTACTCAGGATGGAAGCCAACTTTAAGTGAGAATCTGGTTTATTCCTGTAACTATTGCATCCAATTTTGGTCTACTATTCCCCATCCCTATTGTTAAATAAACACACACACACGCACACACACACACACACACAACACACACTGCAGTGTGGTATACTATTTTGAGGGCATAATTTGCTTTCTAAAATATGTCCTGTATATTGCATCAAGATGCAATATAATTTTGAATAACTGACTTAGTTTAGTTTCATCTGTCATGGTGTTTTCATAGTACAAAAATGTACCAAATGAATTTCTGGATAAACATTTCCTTTGAGGATTTGAGGCTCAATACAGTATGTCTAGCTACTGTAAGTGTCTGGCTGCACAGATAAATAAATTTGGTTTGGGAAGTGTTTTTTTTTTTCCAAATACAAAAGCCTCATGTATAGCACACAGTTATTTTGTAAGTTAATCAGGGAAACCTCCAATTTCAGAACCCTGTTAGTACAGCCCATGTAAATGTTACCACTCAGGTTCCTCTTGAAAAATAGGACTAAATCTACAAAAGGTTATACTGGTGAGGCAACAATTAAAAATAAATAATCTGATATAAACACTTTTGAGCTTATTACATCCATAGAATTTGCATGTTGTATGGCACCTCTGTATGGTGTTATTTAAGTACTACATGGAGGCTGGAGACTGCAGCCATGTTTAAGATTATGTACAGCTTGCATACAATATATGGTATATTACATGTGCTGCAGATTGCATACTGTACAGTCTTTCAGTTGCTAGACTCACATGTACTGTATCACTAGGATTAATGCTTCATTTCTTAGAAATAACCAGGATTTTACTGCTGAAAGATTGACAAACCTTTTACTGACCTTATGATTGCCTTGGCAAAGAAAAGCCCCATTATACCTTAGCTTTAAACAATTTACAATGACAGAGACACACTAAATTTGCACTAAATTTGCATTTTAAATAACAGCAATGCATGGGCTGTTGGCTCTTGCTTATCTCACTGACTCACTTTCTACAGAGTGCCACCTGGGCAGCCATCGCCATCTGTCTCTCTACCACCAGCAGGCAGTTGGCACACTTGCAGTCCCTCCATTGGCAAAACCACTTGTGGCCCTTGAGGCAAGACACCGCTGTGCTTCTTCAAGATGCCCACCGTTGCCACCTGTGGCCTATCTTCTGCTTTTCCAGCAGTAGCAGCTCCATCATCCAGGCTGTCCTTGTCAACCTGTTCAGCACTCAGATTGCACTTTTCCTCCTCCACCTTCCCAACACAGAACTGGGCCAGCTTGCAAGGCTGAGACCTCAACTGACATGTCTGGTAATGCTGACCAACACCTCCCCACACACCTTTCTGAAAGGGGACTTATGTTAAAAACTGTCATGCTAGAATGCCTTCAAGATTGATCTTGGAGCACTGTCTTGTTCAGACTTTTTGAACTACAAAGCTGTGTAGTTCAAAAAGTATGAACTACTGAACAAATCAGTCATAGATTTGACTCTGTAAAAGACTTTAAACAGTTTGTTTATTTATCTGTTGTGTGTGCAAAATATTAAACCATATATAGGTGCCCAAGCCCTGTTTGGTAATTGAATACTCCACTATGCTGTGCAAGTTGTTTGAATGCAGCTCCAAATATCAGTCTTAGTGCAATTACATTGAGCTCGTCTGTTCTGTAACTGCTGCTGCCCTGCTCTGATCAGAATGTTTTTTTCCCATTTGGAAATCGACAGTGGCAAGAAATCCTGTGGATTGCCCTAGAACCTGGTGCTGCCCACAAAAATTATACCTGCTCCTCTGCTTTACCTTTTGCCTTAATAAATGTTGCAGACTATTTAACTTCCCACCCTGGAAGTTGAAATCATATCCAATGGTAGACCTTCAGGCCTTGCTGTATAGTTAACCACTTAACAACAAGAAAGTGAATCCTTCTGCCACATGCTCAAAGACCAAAAGCCTCTATAACCAAGCCTTATACTATCTCAAGAAAGCTTCAGTGGGTGGCACATCATATCAAACTCCTGGTCACTCTACTACTTCTCCTTGCAGGTGATACTGAGCTTAAAAAGTTCCAAGGAAAAATTCCTGCACTCACACAAAGAGGTTCGCTACTAAGGTAAACAACCTTAAAACTCCAATAAATCTCCAAGTAAGTGGCGCTCATCAACAACAAGAAAACAACAATTCCAGATACAACACCTGTTGTGCTTTATTTCCACCAATTGTGAGAACCCCTAGCACCTTGGCAAGGTGCATTCAGGGGGGTATAATACCATAATACAATCTTGAGCACTTTAAATACATTTATCATAAGTGACATCACACTATTTAGACCAATCCAGACTTAGTATTTATATAAACCAATCAAAAGGGAGAAACAGATAAGTTTAAGGATTGAGGAAGGAAGAAAAGGTGGGGGAGAAGGGAAATCAAAGTATAAAGGAAAGAGTATTAGTTAATTTTAAACTAACATTAAAAACTTCCAATAGAATTAGATGAAATCCCAATTTTACATTCTTCAACCTGCAGTCTAAGAATTATACAAATTATGGAACACCACTTGTATTGGATTTAAGTGTTGCCAGTATACTGAATTTTCTAAGTTTTTGGGGTTCTCCTAAGAGATTAGGGATACACCAACTTTATAACCATAAATAATTCAAAATCTGGAACAATTTACCCAGCTGGAAAGAGCATTTTGCATCAATTTCTAGCCTGTCTGCTATTCATAACTTGTAACACACTTTAGGATACAGTGATATTCAAAATTAGTATATAAAACAAAAAGCAGGTTTTTTTACTTCTGTGTTGTTTGACAGTTGTAGAGGGATAGATTCAGAAGAATTCAGGAGGACCCATCTAGACCGGAAACAATTTTAAACTGTATTGCCATCTGTACGGAAAGGAGATTTTCCTTTTGATTTTTTAAAACCTGTAAAGATTTATAGGAAAGAGAAAACAAGGTAGAAATCATTATTTAACATATTAATGCTATTTACATCCATTCATTTATAGAGCATCAAATTATTTCAATCAAAATCTGTCTATTCTTTCAGGAAGGGTTTAAGATCCCATCTTTCATTCAGTCCAAAAGGTGCAGCAGTATTTGCTTTAAAAATCCAAGAACTTTCTTTTTGTAATAGCTTATTAGGCCTATCCCCTCCTCTGAAACTGATTTTTACTTGTTCCAGTCCCATGAAGCTTAAACCTGTAGCATTATTATTGTGCACAGAGGAAAAATGTCTTCCTGTTGGTGTGTCCAATTTTCCATTAATAATGGACCTTACATGTTCTTGAATCCTTTCTTTCAGTGGTCTAACAGTTTTTCCTATACAAAACAAATTACAGTGGCACCATAGCATATACACAACAAAAGAAGTTTTGCAATTAATGAACTCTCTGACTTCAATTGTGACATTATTTGGTAATGTAAAGCTATTGCATACATACATGTATTTACAAATATTGCAGTTTCCACATTTGTGGTTTCCTATAGGTTTCTGCGGTAACCACATCTCTTTTTTGGGGTTATTTTGTGAGAATTGACTGTTCACTAATTTATCTTGGAGATTCGATGTACGTCTAAATGTTATTCTTGGCTTTTCAGGTAAAATGTTATTTATTTCAAGATCACTTTTGAGTATATCCCAGCTGTTCCAAACTACATTACCTACTGCTCCTGAAATTGCATTAAATTCCAATGAGCAAGTTACCTGACAATTTTCATATTGTGATTCTTTTGTTCTTTTAACTAAAAGTCTTTTGTTTTACCCTTAATTCTGACTAAGGCTTTGTTTAATACTGACTCTTTGTAACATTTTTCTCTGAATTTTTGCAACAGTTCTGCTTGTGATTCAAAATCAATGTCAGATGTACAGTTTCTCCTTAATCTGACTAATTGTCCATATGGTATAGAATTTCTTAATTTCGCTGGATGTGAACTGTCATTTCTCAATAATGCACTGATGCTACTTTCCTTTTTAAATCCTTTTGTAGAGCTACAACCAGTTTTTCTATCACCCTCTAGGGTAATGTCTAGAAAGTTAATGCTACACTCCTTCATGACTGCTGTAAATTTTAAATTTAAATCATTTTCATTCAGCCACTGAATGAATTTTTCCGCAGTTTCTTTGTCCCCATTCCATATGCAGAGACAATCATCAATGTATCTTTTCCATTGTATAATATTATTTATATACGGATTTATGTTAGAATGATAAAGTGTCTCTAGTTCCCATAATCCCAAAAAGAGATTCGCATATGCTGGAGCCATTGATGCTCCCAGTGCAGTGCCACATACTTGTAAATAAAATTCATTATTAAATTCAAAATAACTGTGATGTAGTATGAATTCTAATATGTCATTTAAAAATTGTACTGGGGCACCAGTGTGTTCCTGATCTTTTGACAAAAAGTATTGAGCTGCTCTAATACTATCAACATGTCTCATAGATGTATATAAGGCTTCTACGTCTCTACAGATCCATAAATAATTTTTATCCCATGTCAGATTACACATTTTGTTTATGGTATCTCCATTGTCCCTCAGATATGATGGTAATTGTACCATACTGTGTTGTAAATGTAAGTCTACAAATTCACTTAAATGTTCAGTAATGGATCCAATACTGGAAACAATTGGTCTACCTGGTGGATTTGTTGTACTTTTATGAATTTTAGGAGACAATAGATAGTTGGAATTATTGGATGATCACAAAATAAATATTTAAATTCTTGGTCATTTATATCACCTCTAAGCACAGCTTCATTCAGTAATTCACATAACTATTTTCTAAATATCTGTGTTGGATTGTGTGAAAGTTTCTTATAATTGTTTACATCAAATAGTAAAACTTCCACCATTTCTTTGTATCTCTCTCTATCCATTAGTACAATATTACCACCTTTATCTGCTTTTTTAATTACTACTGCTGAGTTGGTAGTAAATTCTTCCAGAGACTCTTTTTCCATTTTAGTTAAATTTGAAGTGATTTTGTTACTTTTTTTTATTATTCAATAGGTCTCTTACCTTATATAGTACTGTATTTTCAAAAGCAGCCATATTGCTATTCATAACAAAGGGACAAAAAAATGAATTATTTTTAAACATGATGCTTCTTGTTTTCATAAAGTCTTCTGGTATAGAACATCCCTCTGTTTCTGTTCCTGTTATGTTGACATTCTCTAAGATACTCATATCTATATGTCTCACATTCTCTCTGGTACCCTCTAAAGATGACTGCATTTTAGTCCCTCTTAGATCTTCTTCTTTCTCAATTTCAGCTAGAAGAAAGTCCAATGTTTCATCCAATGTCCCTTCATTGATGTTCTTAGTTTCTAAGAAACCCATTTCTTCGCAGATATTAGATTCGATTTGTTTAGCAAAAAATATTTTCAGTTTTATTTTCCGAAATAACTTAAATAAATCCACAAAAATACTGAAATTATCTACTGGCGGAGTTGGAACAAAATTTAGACCTTTTTGAAGTAAACTCACTTGATTCTTTCTTAATGTGAAAGAACTGAGGTTAATTATTTGCTTTTTTGAATCTTCTGATTCCACAATAAATGCTTTCTGTTGGTTAATGTTCCTACGTTTGCCACCTCTTGTTCCTCTCCTAGTTTTTCGCTTCTTGGGTCGTCTTCTCCCCTCATCTCTAAAAAAGTTGTGGGGGTTGGATTAATGGATACAGATCTCTGTCCTATATTTACAATATTTTCTGTAGGTACTTTTAATTATCTGTTATTGTTATTTCTTTTCCCCAGGTTTTTCCTGCTTCTTGAACGACCTCTGCTTAATGATCTCTCTTTGGTGCTTTTTTTAGGGATGTATGCAGCACCTGCTAAGTAATCAGTGTTGTCTCTATTATGTTTAAAACATTTTTCTCTAGGACCTCTTTCATGCTTTACAATCTTGTTTTTCAATAATTTGTCTAAGTTAAAATTGGCTATGTTCTCTGAATTGTCTGACTTCTTCCTTTGTTATTTTAATTTCTTCAGACAGACACTCATAAGTTTCACTGTCTTCCTCGATTAGTAGTTCAATGTATGCTGAAGATGCTGTCTCCGAAATTTTAGCCATTCATCTTTACGCTTAAATGAGTCCAAACCACAGGATGGTGTCTTTTGAACTTGTAAGCCTCGTGGTGCTTGTTTCTTATCCCTATATGTTTCTAAGGACAGTATGTTGAAACTGAGGTTTATTTCTTTAATTAATAATCTCTCAACTTTCAAAAATGCAGTTTTGATGTTACCTTTAGTACTCTCTGTCTGTTCATATGCTCCCGCTATGTTTTCTCCCTCTAAAACTGCTTTTAGTTCAAGTCTCCGTGACTGCAGAGAACTGGTGTTTGCTAAACAAAAACTTACATCTCCAGTGTCTCCGGTGTCTGTTTGGATTTCCTGGTTACCACATCCTGGTTCTTTTGACATCACTATGCTGATTCAAAACGTCTTTTGTAATTCAAGTTGCGTGAAACTTGTCAAAGAATGAAACCAGAGTGGATAAAACAACACACAGGCCCTTACGTTGTAATCCACAGTATTTTTCTTGGTTCTCACAACAGATTATACGGTGTACTAACTTCGTTTTCCTTGAAGTTACCTCCACAGACTATAAAAGTCTGGCGGTTCGCAGATGAATCAAAATGAATGAATACAAAGTTCCAAGGGAAAATTCCTGCGCTCACACAAAGAGGAGTTCGCTACTAAGGTAAACAACCTTAAAAACTCCAATAAATGTATTTAAAGTGCTCAAGATTGTATTATGGTATTATACCCCCTTGAAGGCACCCTGCCGAGGCGCTAGGGGTTCTCACAATTGGTGGAAATAAAGCACAACAGGTGTTGTATCTGGAATTGTCATTTTCTTGTTGTTGAGGAGCACTACTTACTTGGAGATATTGAGCTTAACCCTGGTCCTACCCACCACCACACCCCAAACTGCTCTGTTCCACCCAACTCCCCACAGGCCTTAAACTGATTCACCTAAATATTTGTAGCCTCCTATGTAAAATAACCTTGCTTCAAACTCTCATCTTGTCCCTTAGCCCAGATATCCTGATTATCTCTAAAACCTGGCTGAAGCTACATAACCCTGACACAGAATTTGCTATACCCAGTTATACACTTCTCTGGCATGACCGTATGGGCAAAAAGGTGGTATAGCTATGTACATCACCTCCACTGTCCAGTTTTCCATGATTGACCTATCCTCACTTCAGAGTCCATTAACGCCTTAATGGTAAAACCCTCCATCCCCACTTAATTCCAATCTACATAGCAGGTACATACTGTACATACTGTGTTCCTGACACCAACACACCTGCCATACTGGACCACCTGTACTCCTTAAACTCCCTGGCAGCAGGAAGTGAGATCCATATACTTGGGGATTTTAACCTGAGCTAGCTCACTGAGTCTCATTCTAAATTTCGAGACAAGGTGACAGCCCTAATCCTAACTCAACTAATCTCCGAACCCACTTGATGAAATCACAAAACACAGAATCACACTCTTCTAGATTGGTCCCTCACCTCTCACCCACACAGGATCTTAGCCTCTGGCCTCCTTCCGGATGCCCTTAGTGACCACCATGGAATCTACTCTGTATGCAAAATTTACAGACCAAAAGCTCCCCACCCAGAATAATTATGACCAGATCCTATAAATCTCTGGACCTCCCCTCACTACTAAATGATTTGGGCAATATTGACTGGTCGCGCATTAGTCAATACACCTCCATAGACGAGGCCCTGTTGTTCTTTAAGTCCAAGTTCATTGCCATCTGGGACCGATACGCCCCCCTCAGATGTACCAGAGTTTGAGGTGCTCACCTCCCATGAATCTCTCCTGAAATCCTAGCCCACCTTTGAATCAGAGACAAGGCCTGGAAAACCTTTAAGACCTCCAGTTCTCCAGCTGACCTCCAGATTTACCATGAGCTTTGGAATAACAGTACCAAATAAATCCACCAAGCAAAACCCAACTATTTCAAAGGTGCATTCAATTCTACCTCCCATCTCCTGTTGAAATTCTGGAAAGTGGTCAAATCACTCCTCAGCCCTCCATTGCAGCCCCCCACCCCTTCCCTGCAGGTAGGCGGACTCACCATCACTGACCCCCCCAGCAGTGGCCACATTGTTTAACTCTCTCTTCACAACTAGCCATGCCACTCCCCTGTCTGCACCTCACCCTGCTTAGCACCCCTCCCCCTCCACTGCATCTAGTGTCACGCCTGTAGCTCACTCCTTCTCCTTCCTGCCAGTCACCCCGACTGAGGTATATAATGCACTGGTTGCCCTTAACCCCAGTAAGGACAAATGTCCCACTGGGTTAGACTCCAAAATGCTCCACCTATTGGCCCCTGCCATAGCCCAACCCCTGGCCTCCCTTTTTAACTTATCCTTCTCCCTAGCTGAAGTCCCCTCTGAATGGAAACATGCCATCGTAATCCAAGAGTAGTGATACCTCAAACCCAAACAATTATTGGCCCATCTCCCTCCTACTGATCCTGGCCAAACTACAGGAGTGCCTGGTTCTCTCTCGCCTATCCACCTTTTTGGATTCCTCTTCCTTTTTTTCCCCCCTACCAGTCTGGTTTTAGGAAATCTCACTCCACCACTACCTCCCTTCTCAGGATTACTGATTCCATCCTCACTGGGATGGATGCTGGCCACATCACAGCTGCCATCTTCATCGACCTGGCTAAGGCATTCGATACAGTGTCACATTCTCTCCTCCTGGCAAAACTCACCAATGCTGGACTATCCAACTGGGCCACGTCTTGGTTCCTCTTATACCTCACTGGCAGATCCTGAGCCATCTGCATCAGTTCTTCCACCTCAGTGCCCCTTACAATCACCTCAGGGGTACCGCAAGGCTCTGTCCTAGGCCCCCTCCTGTTCTCAGTCTTCCTGAATGACCTGCCCTCTGCCTTCCCACACTCCTCCATCCACATGTATGTGTACGACACTGTGCTGTACGCGTCTGGCCCTGACCACTCATGCTATGACCAGACTGCAGCAAGACTTTATCTCAGTCCAGCACTGGCTCCACTCAAATCACCTCCTCCTCAATGGCAAAAAACAGTCTCACTAACCTTTGGCATGAGGCAGAGAATTTCTAGGCTCCTCCTGATCACATTCCACACCCTGGAAGGGTCCCCTGGAGTCCTGCACCTCCTTCGATACCTCAGCATCTGGCTTGACCAGCACCTCAATTATTCCATGCACATTGACTCCATACTCAAGAAGCTGCACCCCAGGCTTGGTGCATTTTACTGGAATCACGACAGCATCCCCCTACCTGCCAGGAAGGCCATTGTGCAGAAAATGATCCTCCCTGTCCTCGACTATGGGGACATAGTCTACTGTGCCGGCCCCAAGTCCACATTAGCCAGACTCGACCCTCTTTTCCACTCCTTCTGTCATTTCACCCTGAACTGTCCCTACCCACACACCACCATGCCCTATATCAATCTATGCACTCACCTCTCTAGACAATCGCAGACAGACCCACTGCACCAGGATCCCAGCCAAGTTTTGGTCCCAGTGACTCCTCCTACCTCACCGATGCCCTAACCAACCCCAGCACCCATGCATACTCTCAGAAACTCTGACCTCGGTCCCTAGCTGTCCCACACCGGTCATACCATCGGTCAGGCAGCTTTCAGCTACCGCATTCCTTTATTGTGGAACTCCTCCCAGCTTATGTTTGTCACTTTTCCTCTCTCTCTCGAACTTAACTCCATGCTCCAAGTTCATTTTGCCCTACTTGCCATGTGTCTCAGGTGTTTTCCAGTCTCTGTGTGAAATGTCTGTGTATATCTGCACTTAGTAATGCAATTAATCTGTGTCAGTCTATTGTTCTCTCACTCTAATTTGTCTCTCACAGGGACCAATTTGTTAGAGGCGTACACTATGTATTTATTGTATCATGCTGTATTAACTGTGGCTACCTACTGATTTTCTCAGCCCACTATTGTCTAGCAAACTACTTAATGTTAGTGATCCCCTGACTATGCAATATCACTTGTTTTATACTGTATTCAACTGCTATCTATGTTCCCCCTTCCCCAGGACGCATCTGGAATCAAGCAGTAGTCTGCTCAGCATGCCTTCCTGGTAAAACGCTTAAATAAATAAATAAATAAATAAAGTTTCTTTTTGTTGAAAAGAAATAATTTAGTGCAAACAAGGGTTTTACATTTTTGACAGTATGCACAGGATACAACAGAATTAAAAAAAGTGTTTTCCTTCCAAACATTTTAGAACTGAACAGTTGCAGGACTTAAGGTCCACTGTAGGAATTTGTAAAGTCTTAATTACATAATTGAAAGAGTTAGATTTCTAGTATGTCATTACCCTGTAACATATTGATGTGTTCCAGGTTAGGAAGTATGTTCAGACTTTTCCTCAGTTAGAATTTCTCTGTCACATATGAAGGTGCTATTCCATATTGTATACTGACAGATTGAAGCAGAAAATTATATTAATCTCTTTTGCTGAAGCATCACACTTTATAGACATGAAGCAATTTATTTGTGAAGTGTTCTGAGCTTGATTTCATAATATGTCCAACAGTTTGTCTAGTTTTCTCATATTATGTAATGATTAAAAAAGAATACCTCAGCCCCCCTCCTCTCTCCTCCCATCACCTCTACAAAACAAAGAGCTTTGCCTTCTCTCCCAGCTCTCCCAGTAATACCTTGAAGGCACTACTCTCAATTAACCCAGCAAAGGGTAGCTCACCTGACAGCCTCGACCCAGAACTACTTTACCTCTCTGTTTCTGCTATTTCCCTCCCACTTACTGATCTCCTCAATCTATTCTTCCTCACTGCATCGATCTTTGCAGCCTGGAAACAGGATACAGTTCTCCACTTACCAAAGGGTGACAATCTCTCTTTTCCTGGAAACTACATCCCCATCTCTCTCCTTCCCACTCTGGCTAAACTCTAGAAACACCTTGTTCTCACCCAGCTCTCCTCCTACCTAGATGAGTCTTCCTTTTTCACTCCCTTCCAATCTGGTTTTCAGAAGAATCACTCCACAACCACCTCTCTACTTAGACTCACTGACTCTATCCACTCAGCCATGGATAGAGGTCACAGCATGTCTGCTATCTTTGCTGATCTTACCAAGGCTTTCGACACAGTCTCCCTCCTCCTCCTTGAAACCCACTCATCAGCAGGGTTGTCTCTGCCTGCCTGCAACTGATTCAGAGCCTACCTAGTAGGCAGAACTCAATCTGTCAAAATAGCTGTCTCTACATCTCCTTCTTTACCCACCTCTACTGGGGTGTCTCACAGCTCTGTACTTGGCCCTCTTCTCTTCTCAATTTTCCTAAATGACCTACCATCAGTATGCTCCTCATCCTCGATCCATATGTATGCTGATGACACGGTCTTGTACACCTCTGGCCAGTATCCCTCAGATGTGACTTCTAATCTTCAACTTGACTTCAGTAATGCTCAAAGCTGGCTAAGATCACATCAACTTTTCCTCAACAACAAGAAGACAGTCTCCATGACTGTTGGCACTAGGCAGAGAATCTCTAGGCTGTCCTCCCTTCCCACCTTCCACACCCTTTGATGGGACAACTCTAGAGGCTTCTACATCTTTTAAATACCTGGGTGTATAGCTTGACCAACACCTAAACTTTTCTGTTCATATTGACGTCATCCTGCAAAAACTCCATTCCAAGCTTGGCGTCCTGTGCAGGAACTGTAGTTCTTTACCACTAATGATTAGGTGTGCTCTTGTTCAGAAAATGATCCTCCCTATTTTTGACTATTGTTACATAGTCTATAATGCTGCTCCCAAGACTTCCCTTATCAGATTGGACCCCCTTTTCAATTATTTCTGACACTTTGCCTGATGCTCCTTCCCACACAAATCACTACTCCTTGTACCACTCCTTTGCCTTCCCCTCCCGTGAGTGCAGGCATCTCTCCCACTGTGACAAATTCACTTTTGAATTCTGGTTCAGTTCTCTCCCTTCCTACCTCTTCTCCTCACTCACTGCCCCACCACCCTCCTCCTGTCCTCTCAGATCCACTGACGATTGCACTCTAGCCATTTCTTGTCATTCTTCCTCCATAGGCCAGGAATCCTTCTCTTACCACTTCCCAAAGCTCTGGAACTTGCTTCCTCCTCCTATCAGACTCTCATCAACACCTTACTCAATCTCTCTAGCCCTACACAATTTTTATCCCCTAATTGTACCTGCTATTAGCCCCATAACCCCAAGCTGCACTTATCCTCATCCCCTTCTACCACTAAATTGCTGACTGCCCTTCAGCCCTTTTCTCTCTCTCCAGCCAGTCCCCCTCCCACCCAACTCTCCTGACCTCTGGTAGAGTACTTTGGGGCCTAGACTGTCATTCTCTGTAATCCCCTCCCTACTCCTTCTCCTGCCCCTCCCAACTATTACTTACTGCACCCCACTGCCACCCTCCCTCCCAAACTCCTTGGCCCCTACTATTATTTACCTCTGACTGCCACCCTCCCACAATTACCTACTTTCATCCTCCTCTCCTGCTCCCCTTCCATGCCTCTCAATCTTCCTCCCCCCCTTCTTAGCCTGGTATTTGACACCCCCCAGCAGGATTCACAGCATCCTGGAGGGTGATTAGATCCTGGCTAAACTTCTCCCCTCCCATTATCTTCACCCTTCTCTCCCACCCTATGCCCCTACTATATCAAAAAGACCCTCCCCTGTGTTTACATTAGCACTTTCATTCTTATGTAATGCTTACTTCCCTAGCACTTTCATCTGTGTCAGCCTTCCCTAACTTCCCCTACAGGATCATCTATTTGTAGCATTTTTCAACATATGTCAATTCATTATTGGTTCGTACTGCCTCCCCGGTTGGGTTGAATCCCTCAGCTGTATACCTGTACTCAGTGATTTGTCTTAGTAAGTAATTGTTTACTCAAATGTCCTCAATGATTTACATTAGTATGTACTGATCTGCTCTTGTAAGCTTGTATTCTGTGTATTTGCTGTTTCTGCTGTTGCTCAATGTACTCAATTGATTTGTATTAGTATGTACCTGTACTGCTCCCAAATATTGTACCCCCTCCACCCAGAACACTTCTGAAAATGAGCTGTTTACAGCTTATGTTGTCTTTCCTGGTGAAACATTTTCCAAATGAATAAAAAAACATTTTTGTCCCACATTTGAACAATGAAAGGTATGCCCTTTAAGGGACAAGTGGACAGTGACTCACCAAATACCTCAGCCCACAGCTCCACAAACTACATGAATACTGTATTGTAAATTAATATAAACTTCTGAGGCATCAACAAAAACTTGGAAAAAGGTGATATTTAGTTACAGTTTAGCATGTAGCCTTACCATCATTGAGCGTGATCCCACCAGACCTCAGAAGCTAAGCAGTCAGGCCTTATCAGTAGTTGGATGGGAGTCATCCAACAAACACCTAGTGCTGCAGAAGTGGTGTTGGTAGCTTTGCAGGGAATCCCCTTCCCCCTTGGTTATACGTAGCCCAGAAAATGCTCTATCCTGGTATTTGAGGGACTCTGTGCTGTTTGGAGTTGCCATCTTTCGGATGAGAAAGTAAAATGAGGTCCTGACTGTCTGTTCTGGTGATTATTCAGGTGAACATTAAAGATCCTATGGCATGCCTCATAAAGTGTATCCTGACCAAATTTCTCCTATTCACTAAAACCACTAACAGCCTAATCTGTTTCAACCTTCGTTTTATTTATTTGTTTGAAAACTAGTAACTGGGAAAAGCACACTGAGCCAAAGTTCATTTTCAGGTGTGACCAGAAGGAGGGAGAACAATTAATTAGTTCTTCCTGTATCACCCCACCCCAGGATGTGTCTGAAAACAAAACTTTCCTAACCATTCTTTCTCAGTCAACAAAGACAAATTAGAGAATGGTTTTATTCTTAGACAGAACAACCACTAGTATCATTCAACCATTTCCAAAATAATCTTTTGATATTTTATAATGCTTGAAACTATATTTTGAGAGCTGTAACATCTGACCAGTCAATCATAAAAATGTAATTATTTTTAATTAATGCTTTGAGACTGATCAACATGTATAGACCTAGCAAACTGTTCTTCTATGATGCTTCATCTCTATACATATCTGTATAATATGTTGCTAAAATGACAGGACTTTAAGAAACATAGAAACATAGACTTTGACGGCAGATAAGGACTGCTTGGCCCACCCAGTCTGCCAATTTCCCTACCTATTGGATATGCTGCAGATCCTAGTCAACCAACAGACTACTTCTTTCTACCCACCACCAGAATTGCCTCATATCTGTCCCATGCATTCTTGAATTCCCCCACTGTTTTTGACCCCATGACCTCCTCAGGAAGGCTGTTCCATGCGTTCTCCACCCTCTCCATGAAAAATACTCTCAAGTTGACCTCAGCTATCCTCCTCTATTTTCAAATTGTTCCCCTTGTTCTTGTGTAGGAACAGAACTAATTTGAGTTAAATATTTTATAATATTATTATATTCTTAATTGTTTTCTACATACTTATATTGGCTTAATTATTAAGTCCTATAAATGTTTCTGATCAGATCAAATGAATGTCTAAATGAATCTTTAAAACAAGGGCAATGCTGTTTAAGGCTTAAATACTGAAATGGAAGAATGATGCCATGAAAGGAATACAGCATACATGGTCAACTTCAGAAAAAAAATGTTTCTAGGATAATCTGTTTAAATTGAATGGCCTCTTCCAATAAGTTGCAGAAGAACTTGAAACTTGACATAATTTACAACCTTGTTTTTTAGTACCAGCCAGAGCACATCTCAGAGGTTAACATAGATTTAGACTGGCTTTAAGAAATTAAGACTTTTATTTATAGAAAATATACAAAAACTCTGATACATTTCAAAATTATACAGGTTATCGAAAATGCATGTACCTGCCCAGTGAGTAAGTTTTAAACCCATCAACAAAGTGTATTATGAGCTATTTACAAAAATCTGTAGCTTCAAAACTGTTTAAAATATATTGACAAGTTTGGTGTCTGTAGTAAGCTGACCTTGCCACCTTTTCAGTGGAATGAGGGTAAAGTGTTTATTTAATAGAAACAATTAGTCGGGTGGATTATAAGCCTCTGGATAGCTACATGAGGTCACGGTTCATTTATTTTGAACAAAGGAGATCCCTGTCTTAAAGAAGTTTTATTAAATTTACACAGTTCTAATGATAGCAGGTATGCCAAAGTAACATAATTTTAAACAGGAAAAATGTACTTGAAATCTGTAAATACTTTTAGATATCTATAAAGAAAAATGTTTTATAATACTTCTATAAATTATAGATTTTATATTAGAATTGACAATATCTTGTTTGGCCTCAAAGGAATACTCACCTTTAATTGCATTTAAAAATGTAAATCTTATATGTACAAAGGTGCATGCAGATGCAAGAAAGAAAAATTATTTCATAACAAAAATAGTTTTTCAGGATGAGGTCATACTGAGGAAAAAATGGCTTAGGAGGGGTTAACAGTAACATCCTCAAAGAGTGCTCAGACCAATCATAACGTAATGGTGATGTCGCCCAGTAAGGGGGACATAAATGGGATGCTGGCAAAGCTGGCCCAGAACTGCTTAATTCTTTGGTGTGTGAAGACCTGTGTTCAATGTCATGACAATTTGGGATGAGCTTGGACTTATACTAGGCCCAAAGCCTGAAGCCACACCTGCTGAGAACATTACTTGGGCATTAACATTGCCATCACAAGGAGTGCTAAACCAGCCTGAAAGCCTGTACAACTCTGCCACAGGTCCAGCTGCTGAGACTGACTGTTACAGAAAGGACTTTCTTCCAGTATTGGATTAAGCAAGGCCTATGTTTTGCATACTGAGAATTTGGACTAAAAGATAATGTATTAAAATTTCTGTTAAAAGCCTGAACAAGAGACTGACTTTGGAATTTACCAGCCAGCAAGCTTGCAGTGCTGTTAAATAGCAATGAGTCCAGAGTTGCAGGTTCAAAAGCAGAAATGAATTGAAACAGAAAAGAGTCACCGAGTCCAGTTACCCAAAACAACATTGCTGTCCACAGGGAGAGATCTTTCTACAGACTGTGCTGAACTGCTAAAATCTTGTTTGATTTTTCCCATTAAATCCTGAAGTGACTTTTGATGATTTGTGATGTCAAACAAGAAGGATCCAGCCTGCATTGCTTCATTGATGTCAAAAGACTCTACAGTCCAGGTTCAAGGGAAAAGACAGCAGACTAAAGCCAAACTCACCACCAAGGACATTTGTCATCCAAAACCAACAGTTCTCACCAAGACTTTGAAAGCTAAAAAGTAGAAGAACACATCTACAGATAACTAAATAAGTCTTCCTTTATTCTACTTTTAGTACTTATTTGGCTATCTGGGGTGATAACAGTACATTTTAGCTTCAAACCTTAGGTGTATGGTAAAGCTTGAATTTAAATCTAAAGAAAATATCTTTTTCATACTATAAAGTTTAAGCAAGTATCCTGCCAACATAATCTGAAACACTAGTGTAATGAGTTGCAAGTTCTCATAGCAAAAAGAAAAGGTCATGCTATTTATAAGTATACTAAAGAAATAGTACAAACTGTCATCTATTATCAATCAATCAATCAATCTATCAAATCTTTATTTATACAGGTGGTTACCATTGAGCAGAGCTCTTTTTAAGGTGGACCTGTTTGAAAACATGGATACAGGTTATGCAAATGAAAATATATAAGTTACAGTATACAGTATGGGCAATGCCCCAACACTGGGTTTATATACAAATATACATAAATATATATTAGGATACTAGGTAGGTCTGGCAGTAAGAAATAATAGCAACAACATTCAAGAACTAAAGACCTCATGTATGCCTAAGGCTGAACGTCTGATGCTAGGAGGCAAGGAAAATTTTCAGAGTAGTATATATGAATTATATACCCCAGGTGTACTAGAAGCCATAGCTAGCTGGGGGAAGTACGGCCATAGTTTAGAGGTGGCTGTGATCATGGTTCAGACCTGGAAATGAGCCACGGGTGGTTTAGGAGCTGTTAGGGGATGAGCAAAGCAGTTGAAGACTTTGTTTACTGTACGCGAGTATCAAGCCTTGAAGACGGGCATAGGAACAAGGGCATCTAGTTTAAGAGACTTCTGTAAATTATTCCAAAGGGTTGGGAGCATGAAGCTAATTACCACTCTACTGAAATGCAAGTTTACTCTACGTATTGCAAGGGAGATGAAGGAATGGCTTCAGAGCGCATATTTTCTTATTGTGCATAGGGGTAGGCAATCGGAAATATATTGGGGTAATTTGTTTGTGAGGGCACGGTAGATCCAGAGAGCAGCATTTTTGTGGCACCTAGGTTTAAGGGATCTCCATCCCATGGTATCATACAGGATGCAGTGATGAGTAGAATTAGGGAGACCTGTGATAAAACTTAGTGTGTGGTGGTACAGCGTGTCGAGTTTGGCTAGCTGGGAGATGGGACACTGGCTATGCAAGAAATCTGCTTAATCCACCAGAGATAGGAAAGTAGATTGGAACAGTCTTGTTTTGGCATCAATAGTGATGAAGTGGCTTAGCCTGTAGAAAAGTCCAAGCCTTTGCAGAAGTTTTTTCAACAAGTCTTCGATGTGTTCTGTGAAGGAGAGTCTGTTATCAATCCATACTCTCAGATATTTAAATTTGGTTACAGATTCTATTTTTTTCACCTAGTATTGTAGTGATTTCCGGAGTGGGCCCACTTTCTGTAGGGCTAGGTGAGTGGGCAAGTGGAGAAAAGAGCATTGCTTTTGTTTTTTTAGTGTTCAATAGTAGTTTCTTGCGGATTAGCTGACTTTGCAGGAGGTCAAACTCATTTTGGAGGTCATTACAGGCAGCCTCAGGTGTGGGTCTGCTGATGTATAGGATGGTATCATCTGCAAACAGGTGGATATTGGCATTTTTTATGTAGCAGTTTATGTCATTTATATATATTGCGAATAAGAGCGGACCTAGTATAGATCCTTGAGGGACCCTTCTTTGGAACGGTTTAAGTGGGGCAGCTCGCCTTCAGCTTTGACTTGCTGGAGATGTCCTGAGAGGTAGACAGTAAACCAGAGCAGTGAGTTAGAGTCCACGCCTATGTTTTGAAGCGAGGTGAGGAGAAGGTTGTGATCAATGGTGTCAAAAGCTTTGCTTAAGTCCAAAAAGACCACACAGGTGAAGTTCCTTGTGTCAAGGGCTCACAGCCATGCATCAGTAACTTTGAACAGCACTGTAATAGTTCTATGTTCGCTCTGAATCCTGACTGCATCGGATTCAATAGATTTGTTACTTCAAGGTAGTTCCTTAGTTGTGTATTCACGATTTTCTCTAGAAATTTAGATAGTACTGGGAATAGAGAAATGGGTCTGTAATTGTTGAGGTCTCCTGGGTCACCCGATTTAAAAAGTGGTATGACATGGGCAGTCTTCCAGACTGGTGGTAGGATGCCCTGAGAGAGAAACAGGTTGAATAGATGAGTGATGAGGATAGCGAGGACATGGTATGCGATTTTAATAAAGTAGGGGTCCAATGAGTCAGCACCTGTGCTTTTTTTAGTGCCCATCCATAATAATAGGTCTTAAACTTCTTTTAGCGAAGTGAGTTGAAGCTTGAAGAGGTTGGGGGTAGCCGGAGGTATTTGATGGGCGTAGTTTGACGTAGAACGTATCTTGCAAGCTGGGGAGTTGTCAAACGCCAGACCTGCAGTTGCGAAGTGGTTGTTGAAGGAGTATAAGATCTCTGCCCTGTCATTGATAATATTGTTTCCTGAGATAACTTTGTTCGAGAGGGAGTAACCTGTAGGCTAACCCATCAGATTCTTGATAGTGCTCCAGAATTTGCATGGGTTTTTTTAAGAAGCGTCGAGTTCTGTGCGGTAGAAAGAAGCTTTAGCATCTTTGATAGATTTGGTGCATAAGTTACTTGCATTTCTGAATCGGTTCCAGTCATTAGGCAGGTTAGATTTTCATGCCCTTTTCCAAAGTTGGTCTCTTTTGAACAGCAGTGATCTAACCTCAGGGGTGAACCATTTGTTGGTTATAATCTTTGAGCGGACTTTGGTCAGAGGGGCATGTTTGTTGAGGGCCCGTGACAGTATAACATAAAAGATGTCGTAAGCGGCGGTGACTGTTTTAGCAAGGTAAAACTCTTGCCAACGCAAGGATAATTTCAGGTCAGCAATATAGGCAGGTATTTTAAAGTTTCATCTTGATCTCTTCTGTCAGAAGTTAGAAGGAGTGGGAGGCTTGCTGGTAGATCTTATTTCTCTGATGAAACAATGATTACTGACGTCCAAGAAGAAGGTGCCTGCATGGGAGAAAAAGGTGGGGTTTGCTTACAAGCAATATGTCCAGAATGGTACTCTTCACAGAATTTTTTGTGTTTAGGCATGTCAGTTCATTGAAGAGCTGGGTTAGGCCATGGTCATCACAAAAAGAGACTAGCGGTGTAGCTGCTTTGGACATCCAGTTGAGATTAAAGTCACCGAGAATGATGGTTTCAAGCAATCCTTGTTCTAGGATATCACTTAGATAGGTTAGGAGCTTTAAGCCAGCAGAAGGGGGGTCTGTAGCATCCTATAAGCTGGAGAACACATGACTGGGTGATTTCCACTTTGAGGGTAAGGCACTCATACTCATTGGGAATGGAGGATGCAGCCATACAGGAGACTGAGAATTTATCTTTAACATACACGGCCACACCACCTCTTCTGGTGTGCCTATCTGCTCTGAATAGGGCATAATTAGGAATGTTTACTTCCATGTCGGTAGTTGTCATTCTCAGCCAGAATTCAGAGATCACTAGTATATCGGGGGATGCATGGGATACCCATGCTTGGATCAGTGTTAACTTTTTGAGCAGGCTACATACGTTGATGTGCAAAAAGCTCAGGCCCTTTGGCAAGGGCATGTCAGAGGGTGAAGGAATTGTTGCTGGTGGGCCAGGGTTCAGTTCTACATTGCCAGAACATAGGAGGAAGAGTAGGAGTATTTTTCTGAGAGTGGCAGAGGATAGCTTTAGAGACTTAGTCTTATTCCGTTTGTAGTATTTAGTGGCTTTGGGTGATACATTGTACCCATTGCTGAAGGCGCCACTAGCAATTGCTGCTATTATTACTCTAAGTGAATACAGCCAGGAGGTGCAGGAGTGTTGCATGAAGGGGGTTGTGCACTGAAATGAGTGTAACAAACTTCTGCCACCTAAGTTAGGAGGCCATAAGTACAGGTGCAGTTGAATGTCCATAGTTGTACAGGGACAGGTAGACTTTAAGGTACCAGAGGAGGTAAGGCACAGAAAGGGATTAAAATCCATGCAAGGTATCGGTCCATTGAGTAGGTGTTGGCCAACCGGGATTCTGAGTAGGAGAGGCAATAGACATAGGTGTAGAGGTCCACACATGGTGAGGCTTGGTGTAGGCAGAAGGGAGCCAATAGCAATAAGGGGCGGGGCAAGGCGGTCAATATAGAAATGTGCCATGGGAAGGGCAGTTGGGTGAAAATTTACGGCTTTGCTGTACCTCTGTATAGGCTGTGTCTGGCTTTGAGGTGTCAGGCGCCGGCCTTGCAGTGCCACTATCCCAGTGGCCGCGGGTTCTAGCAGGAAGGGCTGGGAGCCCTAGGAGGGTCTCGGCAGCTGAGGAGAGAAGAAGAGAGAGCTAATTTAGTACTGGGAGGACAAAGGAGTCTCACAGCCAGAGACAAACAAATTACCACTTGAATGGGGTGATTTCCTTGGCACCTGGGAGTCCGCTTCAGTACTAAGTTAAACGGAATGGCTGTAATCACTGTATCCTTGTTAACTTTAGCAAGTTCAAACAGCTTTTTTAAGAATATTTTAACAATTTCTAGGCAGGTTAGGCAAAAACAGTCTAGATAGATAGTTTACAGGCAGGTTTGCAGTTCAAAATGCGCCTTCTCGCTCTAGGAATGGAAGAAGTAAAGGGACCTGTTGGAGTGAGCCTGGTGAAGGACGCTCACACTCCGATTGGTTTGCAGCTTTGCTGTACCACTGTGCAGGCTGTGTACTGCGTTGAGGTATCGGGCATCGGCCTCTGCAGCGCCGACCACCCCGGTGGCTGTGGTTCGAGCAGCGGAAGGGCTGGGAGCCCAAGGAGGGTCTCGGCAGCTGTAGGCAGGCTGTGTCTGGCGTTGAGGTGTCAGGCATCGGCCTCTGCAGCGCCGACCCCCAGGTGGCCGCAGTTCGAGTGGCAGAAGGGCTAGGAGCCCCAGGAGGGTCTCGGCAGCTGAGGATGGAAGAAGAGAGAACCAAATTTAGCACTGGGGAGGATAAAGGAGTCTCACAGCCAGTGACAAACAAATTATCACTTGAATGGGGGTGATTTCCTTGGCACATGGGAGTCCGGCTTCAGTACTAAGTCAAATGGAATGGCTGTAATCACTCTATCCTTGTTAACTTTAGCAAGTTCAAACAGCTTTTTTAAGAATATTTTAACAATTTCTAGTCAGGTTAGGCAAAAAACAGTCTAGATAGATAGTTTACAGGCAGGTTTGCAGTTTGAAAAGCGAATTTTTCGCTCAAGGAATGGGAGAAGTAAAAGGGACCAGTGGGAGTGAGCCTGGTGAAAGGCGCTCACACTCTGATTGGTTTGTGGCTTTGCCATACCTCTGTGCAGGCTGTGTCCAGCATTGAGGTATCAGGCGTTGGCCTCTGCAGCGCCGACCACCCCGGTGGCTGCGGTTTGAGTGGAGGAAGGGCTGGGAGCCCTAGGAGGGTCTTGGCTGCTGAGGAGGGCAGAAGAGAGGAGCTAATTTAGTACTGGGGAGGACAAAGGAGTCTTGCAGCCAGTGACAAATTACCACGTGAATGGGGGCAATTTCCTTGGCGCCATGGAGTCTGGCTTCAGTACTAAGTCAAATGGAAGGGCTGTAATCACTCTACCCTTGTTAACTTTAGCAAGTTCAAACAGCTTTTTTTAAGAATATTTTAACAATTTCTAGGCAGGTTAGGCAAAAAACAAACTAGATAGATAGTTTACAGGCAGGTTTGCAGTTCGAAATGCGCCTTTTCTCTCTAGGAATGGAAGAAGCAAAAGGGACCAATCAGAGCGAGCCTGGTGAAAGACGTTCACACTCCAATTGGTTTGTGGCTTTGCCGTACCTCTGTGCAAGCTGTGTCCAGTGTTGAGATGTTGGGGGTCAGCCTCTGCAGTGCCGACCACCCCAGTGGCCGCGGTTCGAGTGGCGGAAGGGCTGAGAACCCTAGGAGGGTCTCGGTAGCTCTGTGCAGGCTGTGTCTGACGTTGAGGTGTCAGGCGTCAGCCTGTGCAGTACCGACTCCCCCCCCCCGGTGGCCGCGGGCTTGAGCGGCAGAATGGCTAGGAGCCCTAGGAGGGTCTCAGCAGCTCTGTGCAGGCTGTGTCCGGCGATGAGGTGTTGGGTGTCGACCTCTGCAGCGCCGACTCCCCAGTGGCCGTGGTTTGAGAGGGGTGGAAGGGTTTCGGAGCCCTAGGAGGGTCTCGTCAGCTCTGTGCAGGCTGTGTCCAGTATTGAGGCGTGAGGCATTGCCCTCTGCATCGCCGAACTCCAGGTGGCCGCGGTTCGAGCGGCAGAAGGGCTGGAAGCCCTAGGAGGGTCTCGGCAGCTGAGGAGAGAAGAAGAGAGGAGCTAATTTAGTACTGGAGAGGACAAAGGTGTCTCACAGCCAGTGACAAACAAGTTACCACTTGAATGGGGGGCGATTTCCTTGGCGACTGGGAACCTGGCTTCAGTACTAAGTCAAATGGAAGGGCTGTAATCACTGTATCCTTGTTAACTTTAACAAGTTCAGACAGCTTTTATAAGAATATTTTAGCAATTTCTATGCAGGTTAGGCAAAAACAGTCTAGATAGATAGTTCACAGGCAGGTTTGCAGTTTAATGCGCTTTTCGCTCTGGGAATGGGAGAAGTAAAAGGGACCAATCGGAGTGAGCTGTGAAAGGTGCTCACACTCTGATTGGTTTGTGGCTTTGCCATACCTCTGTGCAGGCTGTGTGAGGCATTGAGGTGTCGGCCATCGGCCTCTGCAGCGCCGACCACCCCGATGGCCGAGGTTCGAGTGGTGGAAGGGCTGGGAGCACTAAGAGGGTCTCAGCAGCTGAGGAGGGAAGAAGAGAGGATCTAATTTAGTACTGGTGAGGACAAAGGAGTCTCACAGCCAGTGACAAACAAATTACCACTTCAATGGGGGCAATTTCCTTGGCGTCTGGGAGTCTGGCTTCAGTAATAAGTCAAATGGAAGGGCAGTAATTACTCTGTCCTTGTTCACTTTAACAAGTTCAAACAGCTTTTATAAGGATATTTTAACAATTTCTATGCAGGTTAGGCAAAAAACAGTCTAGATAGATAGTTTACAGGCAGTTTTGCAGTTCAAAATGCACCTTTTCACTCTAGGAATGGAAGAAGTAAAAGGGACCAATCGGATTGAGCCTGGTGAAAGGCGCTTACACTCCGACTGGTTTACGACTTTGCCGTACCTCTGTGCAGGCTGTGTCTGGTGTTGAGGTGTCAGGCGTGAGCCTCTGTGTGCCAACCCCCCCCCCGCCGGTTGCCGCGGTTCGAGCGGCAGAAGGGCTGGGAGCCTCGGAAGGTCTCAGCAGCACTGGTCCGGCGCTGAGGTGTCAGGCATCAGCCTCTGCAGCGCCTCACCCCTGGTGGCTGCGGTTTGAGTGGCGGAAGACCTGGGAGCCTAGGAGGGTCACAGCAGCTCTGTGCAGGCTGTGTCTGGCGTTGAGGTGTCGGGCAGCTGCCTCTGCTGAGCCGACCCCCCGGTGGATGCGGTTCGAGTGGCGGAAGGGCTAGGAGCCCAAGGAGGGTCTTTGCAGCTCTGTGCAGGCTGCATCTGGCTTTGAGGTGTCAGGCATCGGCCTCTGCAGCGCTGACCCCCTGGTGGCCGCAGTCTGAGCAGCGGAAGGCCTGGGAGTCCTAGGAGGGTCTCGGCAGCTCTGTGCAGGCTGTGTCCGGCGTTGAGTTGTTGGGCATCGGCCTCTGCAGTGACAACACCTCTGTGGCCGCGGTTTGAGTGGCGGAAGGGCTGGGAGCACTACGAGGGTCTCAGCAGCTCTGTGTAGGCTGCGTCCGGCGTTGCGGTGTCAGGGATCAGCCTCTGCGGCGCCGACCCCCCCCGTGGCCGTGGTTCGATCGACGGAAGGTCAGGGAGAACTAGGAGGGTCTCAGCAGCTTTGTGCAGGCTGTGTCTGGCATTGAGATGTCGAGCATTGGCCTCTACAGCGCTGAACCCCAAGTGGCAGCGGTTCGAGTGGAGGAAGGGCTGGGAGCACTAGGAGAGTCTCAGCAGCAGAGGAGGGAAGAAGAGAGGAGCTAATTTAGTACTGGGGAGGACAAAGCAGTCTTGCAGTCAGTGACAACAAATTACCACTTGAATGGGGGCATTCTTGGCTCCTGGAGTCTGGCTTCAGTACTAAGTCAAATGGAAGGGCTGTAATCACTCTATTCTTGTTAACTTTAGCAAGTTCAAAGAGCTTTTTAAGAATATTCTAACAATTTCCAGGCGGTTAGTCAAAAACAGTCTAGATAGTTTACAGGCAGGTTTGCAGTTTCGCCAAGGAATGGGAGAAGAAGGGACCAATCGGAGTGAGCCTGGTGAAAGGTGCTCACACTCGATTGGTTTGCAGCTTGATGTACCTCTGTGCAGGCTGTGTCCGCGCTGAGGTGTCGGGCTTCGCCTCTGCAGCGCCGACCCCCCCCGGTGGCCGAGGTTCGAGCGGCGGAAGGGCTGGGAGCCCTAGGAGGGTCCCAGCAGCTGAGGAGTGAAGAATAGAGGAACTCATTTAGTACTGGGGAGGACAAAGGAATCTCGCAGTCAGTGACAAACAAATTACCACTTGAATAGGGGCGATTTCCTTGGCGCCTCGGAGTCTGGCTTCAGTACTAAGTCAAATGGAAGGGATGTAATCACTCTATCCTTGTTAACTTTAGTAAGTTCAAACAGTTTTTTAAGAATACATTAACAATTTCTAGGCAGGTTAGGCAAAAAACAGTCTAGATAGATAGTTTACAGGCAGGTTTGCAGTTCGAAATGCACCTTTTCGCTCTAGGAATGGGAGAAGTAAAAGGGACCAATCGGAGTGAGCCTGGTGAAAGGCGCTCACATTCTGATTGGTTTGGGGCTTTACTGTACCTCTGTGCAGGCTGTGTCCAGTGTTGAGTTGTCGGGCGTCGGCCTCTGCAGCGTCGACCCCACCAGTGGCCGAGGTTAAAGCAGCGGAAGAGCTGGGAGCCCTAAGAAGGTCTCAGCAGCTGAGGAGGAAGGGAGGAGGAGAGGAGCTAATTTAGTACTGGTGAGGACAAAGGAGTCTCACAGCCAGTGACAAACAAATTACCACTTGAATGGGGGCAATTTCCTTGGCGCCTGGGAGTCTGGCTTCTGTACTAAATCAAATGGAAGGGTTGTAATCACTCTACCCTTGTTAACTTTAGCAAGTTCAAACAGCTTTTTTAAGAATATTTTAACAATTTCTAGGCAGGTTAGGCAAAAAACAGTCTAGATAGATAGTTTACTGGCAGTTTTGCAGTTCAAAATGCACCTTTTCACTCTAGGAATGGAAGAAGTAAAAGAGACCAATCGGAGTGAGCCTGGTGAAAGACGTTCACACTCTGATTGGTTTGCGGATTTGCTGTACCTCTGTGCAGGCTGTGTCCAGCATTGAGGTGTCAGGCATCAGCCTCTGCAGTGCCGACCACCCCGGTGGCTGCAGTTTGAGTGGCGGAAGGGCTGGGAGCCCTAGGAGGGTCTCAGTAGCTCTGTGCAGGCTGGGTCTGGCGTTGAGGTGTCGGACGTCAGCCTCTGCAGTGCGGACCCCTCGGTGGCCACAGTTCTAGTAGTGGAAGGGCTTGGAGCCCAAGGAGGATCTCAGCAGCTCTGTGCATGCTGTGTCCGGCGTTGAGGGTTCAGGCATCTGGCTCTGCAGCCCGACCACCAGTGGCCATGATTCAAACGGGCGGAATGGCTGGGAGCCCTAGAGGTCTCAGCAGCTCAGTGCAGGCTGTGTCCAGTGTTGAGGTGTCGGGCATCGGCCTCTGCTGCGCCGAACCCCAGGTGGCCGCAGTTCATGCGGCAGAAGGGCTGGGAGCCCTAGGAGGGTGTCGCAGCTGAGGAAGGAAGAAGAGAGGAGCTAATTTAGTACTGGGGAGGACAAAGGAGTGTCGCAGCCAGTGACAAACAAATTACCACTTCAATGGGGGTGATTTCCTTAGCGCCTTGGAGTCTGGCTTCAGTACTATGTCAAATGGAAGAGCTGTAATCACTCTATTCTTGTTAACTTTAACAAGTTCAAACAGCTTTTATAAGAATATTTTAACAATTTCTATGCAGGTTAGGCAAAAAAGAGTCTAGATAGATAGTTTACAGGCAGGTTTGCAGTTCAAAATGCGCCTTTTCGCTCTAGGAATGGGAGAAGTAAAAGGGACCAATCGGAGAGAGCCTGGTGAAAGGCGCTCACATTCTGATTGGTTTGGGGCTTTGCTGTACCTCTGTGCAGGCTGTGTCCAGTGTTGAGGTGTTGGGCGTCGGTCTCTGCAGCGCGGACCCCACCAGTGGCTGAGGTTAGAGCAGTGGAAGGGCTGGGAGCCCTAAGAGGGTCTCAGCAGCTGAGGAGGGAGGTAGAGAGGAGCTAATTTAGTACTAGTGGGGACAAAGGAGTCTCACAGCCAGTGACAAACAAATTACCACTTGAATGGGGGCAATTTCCTTGGCGCCTGGGAGTCTGGCTTCAGTACTAAGTCAAATGGAAGGGTTGTAATCACTCTACCTTTGTTAACTTTAGCAAGTTCAAACAGATTTTTTAAGAATATTTTAACAATTTCTAGGCAGGTTATGCAAAAAACAGTTTAGATAGATAGTTTGCAGGCAGTTTTGCAGTTCAAAATGCGCCTTTTCACTCTAGGAATGGAAGATAAAAGGGACCAATCGGAGTGAGCCTGGTGAGAGACGTTCACACTCTGATTGGTTTATGGATTTGCCGCATCTCTGTGCAGGCTGTGTCCGGCATTGAAGTGTCGGGCGTCAGCCTCTGCAGTGCCAACCACCCCAGTGGCTGCGGTTTTGAGTGGCGGAAGGGCTGGGAGCCCTAGGAGGGTCTCAGTATCTCTGTGCAGGCTGTGTCTGACATTGAGGTGTCGGGCGTCAGCCTCTGCAGTGCGGACCTCTCGGTGGCCACAGTTCTAGTGGTGGAAGGGCTGGGAGCCCAAGGAGGGTCTCGGCAGCTCTGTGCAGGCTATGCCCGGCGTTGAGGGTTCAGGCATCAGGCTCTGCAGCGCTGACCACCGGTGGACGTGGTTCGAGCAGCGGAATGGCTGGGAGCCCTAAAGGGTCTCTGCAGCTCTTTGAAGGCTGTGTCCAGCGTTGAGCTGTTGGCCATCAACTTCTGCAGTGTTGACTCCCCGGCCACCACAGTTCGAACGGCGGAAGGGTTTGGGAACCCTAGGAGGGTCTCAGCAGCTCTGTGCAGGCTGTGTCCAGTGTTGAGGTGTCGGGCATCGGCCTCTGCAGCACTGACCCCCAGGTGGCCGCAGTTCATGCGGCGGAAGGGCTGGGAGCCCAAGGAGGGTGTCGGCAGCTGAGAAGGGAAGAAGAGAGGAACTAATTTAGTACTGGGGAGGACAAAGCAGTGTCGCAGCCAGTGAAAAACAAATTACCACTTGAATGGGGGTGATTTCCTTGGCGCCTGGGAGTCTGGCTTCAGTACTAAGTCAAATGGAAGGGCTGCTATCACTCTATTCTTGTTAACTTTAGTTCAAACAGCTTTTATAAGAATATTTTAACAATTTCTATGCAGGTTAGGCAAAAAACAGTCTAGATAGATAGTTCACAGGCAGGTTTGCAGTTCGAAAAGCGCCTTTTCGCTCTGGGAATGGGAGAAGTAAAGGGACCAATCGGAATGAGCATGGTGAAAGGCGCTCACACTCTGATTGGTTTGGGGCTTTGCCGTACCTCTGTGCAGGCTGAGTGAGGTGTTGAAGTGTCGGCCGTCGGCCTCTGCAGTGCCAACCACCCCGGTGGTCGAGGTTCAAGCGGTGGAAGGGCTGGGAGCCATAAGAGGGTCTCAGCAGCTGAGGAGGGAAGAAGAGAGGAGCTAATTTAGTACTGGTGAGGACAAAGGAGTCTCAAAGCCAGTGACAAACAAATTACCACTTCAATGGGGTCAATTTCCTTGGCGTCTGGGAGTCTGGCTTCAGTACTAAGTCAAATGGAATGGCTGTAATCAATCTGTCCTTGTTCACTTTAACAAGTTCAAACAGCTTCTATAAGAGTATTTTATCAATTTCTATGCAGGTTAGGCAAAAAACTGTCTAGATAGATAGTTTACAGGCAGTTTTGCAGTTCGAAATTCGCCTTTTCACTCTAGGAATGGAAGAAGTAAAAGGGACCAATCGGACTGAGCCTGGTGAAAGGCGCTTACACTCCGACTGGTTTGCGGCTTTGCCGTACCTCAGTGCAGGCTGTGTCTGGCGTTGAGGTGTCAGGTGTGAGCCTCTGCGCGCCAACCCCCCGGTTGCCGCGGTTTGAGTGGCGGAAGGGCTGGGAGCCCTTGGAAGGTCTCAGCAACTCTGTGCAGGCTGCGTCCAGCGTTGAGGTGTTAGGCATCGGTCTCTGCAGCGCTGACCCCCAGGTGGCTGTGGTTCGAGTGTCGGAAGGCCTGGGAGCCTAGGAGGGTCTCAGCAGCTCTGTGCAGGCTGTGTCTGGTGTTGTGTTGTCAGGCATCAGCCTCTGCAGTGCTGACACCCTGGTGGCTGCGGTTCGAGCGGCGGAAGGGCTGGGAGCCCTACAATGGTCTCAGCAGCTCTGTGCAGGCTGTGTCCGGCGTTGAGGTGTCAGGGATTGGCCTCTGCGGCACCAACCCCCCGGTGGCCTCGGTTCGATCGACGGAAGGTCAGAGAGCCCTGGGGGGGTCTCAGCAGCTCTGTGCAGGCTGTGTCTGGCATTGAGATGTCGGGCATTGGCCTCTGCAGCGCTGAACTCCAAGTGGCTGTGGCCGCGGTTCAAGTGGAGGAAGGGCTGGGAGCCCTAGGAGGGTCTCAGCAGCTGAGGAGGGAAGAAGAAGAGAGGAGCTAATTTAGTACTGGGGAGGACAAAGGAGTCTCACAGCCAGTGACAAACAAACTACCACTTGAAATGGAGCAATTTCCTTGGTGCCTGGGAGTCTGGCTTCAGTACTAAGTCAAATGGAAGGGCTGTAATTACTCTATTCTTGTTAACTTTAGCAAGTTCAAAGAGCTTTTTTAAGAATATTTTAACAATTTCTAGGCCGGTTAGTCAAAAAACAGTCTAGATAGTTTACACGCAGGTTTGCAGTTTGAAATGCGCCTTTTCGCTCAAGGAATGGGAGAAGTGAGGACCAATCGGAGTGAGCCTGGTGAAAGGTGCTCACACTCCGATTGGTTTGCGGCTTTGATGTACCTCTGTGCAGGCTGTGTCCGGCGTTGAGGTGTCGGGGGTCGGCCTCTGCATCGCCTACCCCCCTGGTGGCCGAGGTTCGAGAGACGGAAGCGCTGGGAGCCCTAGGAGGGTCTCGGCAGCTGATGAGTGAAGAATAGAGGAGCTAATTTAGTACTGGGGAGGACAAAGGAATCAACCAGCCAGTGACAAAAAATTACCACTTGAATAGGGGCGATTTCCTTGGCGCCTCGGAGTCTGGCTTCAGTACTAAGTCAAATGGAAGGGCTGTAATCACTCTATCCTTGTTAACTTTAGTAAATTCAAACAGTTTTTTAAGAATATATTAACAATTTCTTGGCAGGTTAGGCAAAAAAGATTCTAGATAGATAGTTTACAGGCAGGTTTGCAGTTCGAAAAGCGCCTTTTCGCACTAGGAATGGGAGAAGTAAAAGGGACCAATCGGAGTGAGCCTGGTGAAAGGCGCTCACATTCTGATTGGTTTGGGGCTTTGCCGTAACTCTGTGCAGGCTCTGTCCGGTGTTGAGGTGTCGGGCATTGGCCTCTGCAGTGCTGACCACCCTGGTGGCTGTGGTTTGAGCAGCGGAAGGGCTTGGAGCCCTAGGAGGGTCTCAGTAGCTCTGTGAAGGCTGGGTCTGGCATTGAGGTGACGGCCATCAGCCTCGCAGTGCTGACCCCTTGGTGGCCACAGTTCTAGTGGTAGAAAGGCTGGGAGCCCAAGGAGGGTCTTGGCAGCTCTTTGCAGGCTGTGTCTGGCGTTGAGGTATTGGGCATTGACCTCTGCAGCGCTGACTCCCCGGCTGCCACGGTTCAAACGGCGGAAGGGTTTGGGAGCCCTAGGAGAGTCTCGGCAGCTCTGTGCAGGCTGTGTCCAGTGTTGAGGTGTAGGGCATCAGCCTCTGCAGCGCTGACCCCCAGGTGGCCGCGGTTCATGCTGCGGAAGGGCTGGGAGCCCTAGGAGGGTGTCGGCAGTTGAGAAGAGAAGAAGAGAGGAGCTATTTTAGTACTGGGGAGGACAAAGGAGTGTCCCAGCAAGTGACAAAGAAATTACCACTTGAATGGGGGCGATTTCCTTGGCTCCTGGGAGTGTGGCTTCAGTACTAAGTCAAATGGAATGGCTGTAATAACTCTATTCTTGTTAACTTTAACAAGTTCAAACAGCTTTTATAAGAATATTTTAACAATTTCTATGCTGGTTAGGCAAAAAAGAGTCTAGATAGATAGTTCACAGGCAGGTTTGCAGATCGAAATGCGCCTTTTCGCTCTGGGAATGGGAGAAGTAAAGGGACCAATCAGAGTGAGCCTGGTAAAAGGCGCTGACACTCTGATTGGTTTGGGGCTTTGCCGTACCTCTGTGCAGGCTGTGTGAGGCGTTGAGGTGTCGGCCGTCGGCCTCTGCAGCACCGACCACCCCGTGGTCGAGGTTCGAGGTGTAAGGGTTGGGAGCCCTAAGAGGGTCTCAGCAGCTGAGGAGGGAAGAAGAGAGGAGCTAATTTAGTACTGGTGTGGACAAAGTAGTCTCAAAGCCAGTGACAAACAAATTACCACTTCAATGGGGGCAATTCCATGGCTATGAGTCTGGCTTCAGTACTAAGTCAAATGGAATGGCTGTAATCACTCTGTCCTTGTTCACTTTAACAAGTTCAAACAGCTTTTATAAGAATATTTTAACAATTTCTTTGCAAGTTAGGCAAAAACAGTTAGATAGATAGTTTACAGGCAGTTTTGCAGTTCGAAATGTGCCTTTTGCTCTGGGAGTGGAGAGAAGTAAGGGACCAATTATAGTGAGCCTGGTGAAAGGTGCTCACACTTTGATTGGTTTGGGGCTTTGCCATACCTCTGTGCAGGCTGTGTCCAGTGTTGGGTGTGGCGTTGGCCTCTGCAGCCGACCACCCCGGTGGCCGAGGTTCAAGCTGGGGAAGGGCTGGGAGCCCTAAGAGGGTCTCAGCAGCTGAGGAGGGAAGAAGAGAGGAGCGAATTTAGTACTGGTGAGGACAAAGGAGTCTCACAGCCAGTGACAAACAAATTATCACTTGAATGGGGGCAATTTCCTTGGCATCAGGGAGTCTGGCTTCAGTACTAAGTCAAATGGAAGGGCTGTAATCACTCTATCCTTGTTAACTTTAACAAGTTCAAACAGCTTTTATAAGAATATTTTAACAATATCTATGCAGGTTAGGCAAAAACAGTTTAGATAGATAGTTTACAGGCAGTTTTGCAGTTCGAATGCGCCTTTTCAGTCTAGGAATGGATGAAGTAAAGGACCAATCTGATTGAGCCTGGTGAAAGGCGCTCACACTCCGAGTGGTTTGCGGCTTTGCCGTACCTCTGTGCAGGCTGTGTCTGGCGTTGAAGTGTCAGGCATGAGCCTCTGCAGAGCCAACCCCCCCAGTGGCTGCGGTTCGAGTGCTGAAAGGGCTGGGAGCCCTTGGAGGGTATCAGTAGCTCTGTGCAGGTTGTGTCCGGCGTTGTGATTTCGGGCATCGGCCTCTGGAGTGCCGACCCCCTGGTGGCCGCAGTTTGAGTAGCGGAAGGCCTGGGAGACCTAGGAGGATCTCAGCCGCTCTGTGCAGGCTGTGTTTGGCGTTGAGGTGTCGGGTGTCAGCCTCTGCAGCTCCGACACCCCGCTGGCCACGGATCGAGTGGCGGAAGGGCTGGGAGCCCTTGGAGGGTCTCAGTACCTCTGTGCAGGCTGCATCCGGCGTTGAGGTGTCGGGCATCAGCCTCTGCAGCGCCGACCCCCCGTGGCCGTGGTTCGAGTGGCGGAAGGCCTGGGAGCCCGAGTACGGCCTCGGCAGCTCTGTGCAGGCTGTGTCTGTTGTTGAGGAGTCGGGCATCTGCCTCCGCAGTGCCGACCTCCTGGTGGCTGCGGTTCTATCAGCGGAAGGGCTGCGAGCCCTAGGAGGATCTCAGCAGCTGAGGATGGAAGAAGAGAGGAGCTAATTTAGTACTGGGGAGGACAAAGGAGTGTCGCAGCCGGTGACAAACAAATTACCACTTGAATGGGGGCGATTTCTGGCGCCTTGGAGTCTGGCTTCAGTACTAAGTCAAATGAAGGGCTGTAATCTACTCTCTTCTGTTAACTTTAGCAAATTCAAATAGCTTTTTAAGAATATTTTAACATTTTCTAGGCAGGTTAGGCAAAAAACAGTCTAGATAGATAATTTACAGGCAGGTTTGCAGTTCGAAATGCGCCTTTTCACTCATGGAATGGGAGAAGTAAAAGGGACCAATCGGAGTGAGCCTATTGAAAGGCGCTCACACTCCGATTGGTTTGCAGCTTTGATGTACGTCTGTGCAGGCTATGTCCAGCGTTGAGGTGTCGGGCGTCGACCTCTGCAGCGCCAACCCCCCCGGTGGCTGAGGTTTGAGCGGCGGAAGGACTGGGAGCCCTAGGAGGGTCTCGCAGCTGAGGAGTGAAGAATAGAGGAGCTAATTTAGTATTGGGAGGACAAAGAAATCTTGCAGCCAGTGACAAACAAATTACCACTTGAATGTGGGGCTTTCTCTTGGTGCCTCGAGTCTGGCTTCAGTGCTAAGTCAAATGGAAGGACTGTAATCACTCTATCCTACTTAACTTTAGCAAGTTCAAACAGCTTTTTTAAGAATATTTTAACAATTTCTTGGCAGGTTTGGCAAAAAACAGTCTAGATAAATAGTTTACTGGCAGGTTTGCAGTTCAAAATGCGCCTTTTCGCTCTAGGAATGGGAGAAGTAAAAGGGACCAATCAGAGTGAGCCTGGTGAAAGGCGCTCACACTCTGATTGATTTGGGGTTTTGCCGTGCCTCTGTACAGGCTGTGTCCAGTGTTGAGGTGTCTGGCGTTGGCCTCTACAGTGCCGACCACCCCGGTGGCCGAGGTTAGAGCAGCGGAAGGCTGGGAGCCCTATGAGGGTCTCAGCAACTGAGGAGGAGAGAGAGGAGCTAATTTAGTACTGGTGTGGACAAAGGAGTCTCACAGCCAGTGACAAACAAATTACCACTTGAATGGGGGCAATTTCCTTGGTGCCTGGGAGTCTGGCTTCAGTACTAAGTCAAATGGAAGGGTTGTAATCACTCTACCCTTGTTAACTTTAGCAAGTTCAAACAGCTTTTTTAAGAATATTTTAACAATTTCTAGGCAGGTTAGGCAAAAAACAGTCTAGATAGATAGTTTACAGGCAGTTTTGCAGTTCAAAATGCGCCTTTTCACTCTAGGAATGGAAGAAGTAAAAGGGACCAATCGGAGTGAGCCTGGTGAAAGACATTCACACTCTGATTGGTTTGCGGATTTGCTGTACCTCTGTGCAGGCTGTGTCCGACATTGAGGTGTCGGGCATCAGCCTCTGCAGTGCCGACTACCCCGGTGGCTGCTGTTTGAGCGCGGAAGGCTGGGAGCCATAGAGGGTCTCAGTAGCTCTGTGCAGGCTGGGTCTGACGTTGAGGTGTCAGACGTCCGCCTCTGCAGTGCGTACCCTCGGTGGCCACAGTTCTAGTGGTGGAAGGGCTGTGAGACCAAGAGGGTCTCGCAGCTCTGTGCAGGCTGTGTCCAGCATTGAGGGTTCAGGCATTGGCTGTGCAGCACCGACCACCAGTGGCAATGGTTCAAACGGGCGGAATGGCTGGGAGCCCTAGAGGGTCTTAGCAGCTCTGTGCAGGCTGTGTCCAGTGTTGAGGTGTCGGGATCGGGTTTGCTGCACCGCTGACCTCAGGTGGCCGCAGTTCATGCGGCGGAAGGGCTGGGAGCCCTAGGAGGGTGTCGGCAGCTGAGCAGGGAAGAAGAGAGGAGCTAATTTAGTACTGGGGAGGACAACGGAGTGTCACAGCCAGTGACAAACAAATTACCTCTTGAATGGGGTTGATTTCCTTGGCGCCTTGGAGTCTGGCTTCAGTACTAAGTCAAATGGAAGGGCTGTAATCACTCTATTCTTGTTAACTTTAACAAGTTCAAACAGCTTTTATAAAAGTATTTTAACAATTTCTTTGCAGGTTAGGCAAAAAAGAGTCTAGATAGATAGTTTACAGGCAGGTTTGCAGTTCGAAATGCGCCTTTTCGCTCTAGGAAAGGGAGAAGTAAAAGGGACCAATCGGAGTGAGCCTGGTGAAAGGCGCTCACATTCTGAATGGTTTGGGGCTTTGCTGTACCTCTGTGCAGGCTTTGTCCGGTGTTGAGGTTTTGGGCGTTGTCCTCTGCAGTGCGGACCCCCCCCAGTGGCCGAGGTTAGAGCAGCGAAGGGCTGGGTGCCCTAGAGGGTCTCAGCAGCTGAGGAGGGAAGAAGAGAGGAACTAACTTAGTACTAGTGGGGACAAAGGAGTCTCATAGCCAGTGACAAACAATTTATCACTTTAATGGGGTAATCTTTGGCGCCTGGGAGTCTGGCTTCAGTACTAAGTCAAATAGAAGGGTTGTAATCACTCTACCTTTGTTAACTTTAGCAAGTTCAAACAGCTTTTTAAGAATATTTTAACAATTTCTAGGCAGGTTATGCAAAAACAGTTTAGATAGATAGTTTACAGGCAGTTTTGCAGTTCGAATTCGCTTTTCAATCTAGGAATGGAAGAAGTAAAGGGATCAATCATAGCGAGCCTGGTGAAAGATGTTCACACTTGATTGGTTTGCAGATTTGCTGTACCTCTGTGCAGGCTGTGTCCGCATTGAGGTGTCGGGCATTGGCTTGCAGTGCCGACCACCCCAGTGGCTGCGGTTTGAGTGGCATAAGGGCTGGGAGCCCTAGGAGGGTCTCAGTAGCTCTGTGCAGGCTGTGTCTGGCGTTGAGGTGTCGGGCGTCAGCCTCTGCACTGCGGACCTCTCGGTGGCCACAGTTCTAGTGGTGGAAGGGCTGGGAGCCCAAGGAGGGTCTCGGCAGCTCTGTGCAGGCTGTGCCCGGCGTTGAGGGTTCAGGCATCGGGCTCTGCAGCGCCGACCACCGGTGGCCATGGTTCGAACAGCGGAATGGCTGGGAACCCTAGAGCGTCTCTGCAGCTCTTTGAAGGCTGTGTCCAGCGTTGAGCTGTTGGCCATCATCCTCTGCAGTGCCGACTCCCCGGCCACCACAGTTCAAATGGCGGAAGGGTTTGGGAGCCCTAGGAGGGTCTCAGCAGCTCTGTGCAGGCTGTGTCCGGTGTTGAGTTGTCAGGCATCAGCCTCTGCAGTGCCGACACCCTGGTGGCTGCGGTTTGAGCGGCAGAAGGGCTGTGAGCCCTACAACGGTCTCAGCAGCTCTGTGCAGGCTGTGTCCGGCGTTGAGGTGTCGGGGATTGGCCTCTGCGGCGCCGACCCCCCCGTGGCCGCAGTTCGATCGGCGGAAGGTCAGGGAGCCCTGGGGGGGGTCTCAGCAGCTCTGTGCAGGCTGTGTCTGGCGTTGAGATGTCGGGCATTGGCCTCTGCAGTGCTGAACCCCAAGTGGTTGTCACCGCGGTTCGAGTGGAGGAAGGGCTGGGAGCTCTAGGAGGGTCTCAGCAGCAGAGAAGGGAAGAAGTGAGGAGCTAATTTAGTACTGGGGAGGACAAAGGAGTCTCACAGACAGTGACAAACAAATTACCACTTGAATGGGAGCAATTTCCTTGGCGCCTGGGAGTCTGGCTTCAGAACTAAGTCAAATGGAAGGGCTGTAATCACTCTATTCTTGTTAACTTTAGCAAGTTCTAAGAGCTTTTTTAAGAATATTTTAACAATTTCTAGGCCGGTTAGTCAAAAAACAGTCTAGATAGTTTACAGGCAGGTTTGCAGTTTGAAATGCGCCTTTTCGCTCAAGGAATGGGAGAAGTAAAAGGGACCAATCGGAGTGAGCCTGGTGAAAGGTGCTCACACTCCGATTGGTTTGCAGCTTTGATGTACCTCTGTGCAGGCTGTGTCCGGCGTTGAGGTGTCGGGCGTCGGCCTCTGCAGCGCCGACCCCCCCGGTGGCCGAGGTTCGAGCGACGGAAGGACTGGGAGCCCTAGGAGGGTCTCGGCAGCTGATGAGTGAAGAATAGAGGAGATAATTTACTTCTGGGGAGGGCAAAGAATCAAGCAGTCAGTGACAAACAAATTACCACTTGAATAGGGGCAATTTCTTGGTGCCTGGGAGTCTGGCTTCAGTACTAAGTCAAATGGAAGGGCTGTAATCACTTCTACCTTTGTTAACTTTAGCAAGTTCAAACAGCTTTTTAAGAATATTTTAACAATTTCTAGGCAAGTTATGCAAAAACAGTTTAGATAGATAGTTTACAGGTAGTTTTGCAGTTCGAAATGCGCCTTTTCACTCTAGGAATGGAAGAAGTAAAAGGGACCAATCGAGTGAGCCTGGTGAAAGACATTCACGCCTGATTGGTATGGTGGATTTTGCCGTACTTTCCGTGCAGGCTGCGTCCGGCATTGAGGTGTCGGGCGTCGGCCTCTGCAGTGCCGACCCCAGTGGCTGGGGTGGCTTGAGTGGCAGAAGGGCTGGGAGCCCTAGGAGGGTCTCAGTAGCTCTGTGCAGTCTGTGTCTGGCGTTGAGGTGTTGGGCGTCAGCCTCTGCAGTGCGGACCTCTCGGTGGCCACAGTTCTAGTGGTGGAAGGGCTGGGAGCCCAAGGAGGGTCTCGGCAGCTCAGTGCAGGCTGTGCCCGGCATTGAGGGTTCAGGCATCGGGCTCTGCAGCGCCGACCACCGGTGGCCGTGGTTCGAACAGCGGAATGGCTGGGAACCCTAGAGCGTCTCTGCAGCTCTTTGAAGGATGTGTCCAGCATTGAGCTGTTGGCCATCAACCTCTGCAGTGCCGACTCCCCGGCCGCCACAGTTCAAACAGCGGAAGGGTTTGGGAGCCCTAGGAGGGTCTCAGCAGCTCTGTGCAGGCTGTGTCCAGTGTTATGGTGTTGGGCATCGTCCTCTGCAGCACTGACCCCCAGGTGGCCGCAGTTGATGCGGTGGAAGGGCTGGGAGCCCTAGGAGGGTTTCGGCAGCTGAGGAGGGAAGAAGAGAGGAGCTAATTTAGTACTGGGGAGGACAAAGGAGTCTCATAGCCAGTGACAAACAAATTACCACTTGAATGGGGGTGATTTCCTTGGCGCCTGGGAGTCTGGCTTCTGTACTAAGTCAAATGGAAGGGCTGCAATCACTCTATTCTTGTTAACTTTAACAAGTTCAAACAGCTTTTTATAAGAATATTTTAACAACTTCTATGCAGGTTAGGCAAAAAAGAGTCTAGATTGATAGTTCACAGGCAGGTTTGCAGTTCGAAATGCGCCTTTTCGCTCTGGGAATGGGAGAAGTAACGGGACCAATCGGAGTGAGCCTGGTAAAAGGCGCTGACACTCTGATTGGTTTGGGGCAATGCCGTACCTCTTTGCAGGCTGTGTGAGGCGTTGAGGTGTCGGCCGTCGGCCTCTGCAGCGCCGACCACCCCGGTGGTCGAGGTTCGAGTGGTGTAAGGGTTGGGAGCCCTAAGAGGGTCTCAGCAGCTGAGGAGGGAAGAAGAGAGGAGCGAATTTAGTACTGGTGTGAACAAAGGAGTCTCAAAGCCAGTGACAAACAAATTACCACTTCAATGGGAGCAATTTCCCTGGCGTTGGGAGTCTGGCTTCAGTACTACGTCAAATGGAATGGCTGTAATCACGCTGTCCTTGTTCACTTTGACAAGTTCAAACAGCTTTTATAAGAATATTGTAACAATTTCTATGCAGGTTAGGCAAAAAACAGTCTAGATAGATAGTTTACAGGCAGTTTTGCAGTTCAAAATGTGCCTTTTCACTCTAGGAATGGAAGAAGTAAGAGGGACCAATCGGATTGAGACTGGTGAAAGGCGCTATACTTCGACTGGCTTCCGCGGCTTTGCTGCACTCTGTGCAGGCTGTGTCTGGTGTTGAGGTGTGAGGTGTGAGCCTCTGCGCCGCCAACCCCGGTTGCCTCGGTTTGAGTGGTGGAAGGGCTGGGAGCCCTGGAGGGTCTCAGCAACTCTGCAGGCCGTGGCCCAGCGCTTAGGGGTCAGGCATCGCCCTGCAGTGCCGACCCCTGGTGGCTGTGGTTCGAGTGGAGGAAGGCCTTGGAGCCTAGGAGGGTCTCAGCAGCTCTGTGCAGGCTGTGTCCGGTGTTGAGTTGTCAGGCATCAGCCTCTGCAGTGCCGACACCCTGGTGGCTGCGGTTCGAGTGGCGGAAGGGCTGGGAGCCCTACAACGGTCTCGGCAGCTCTGTGCAGGCTGTGTCCAGCGTTGAGGTGTCGGGGATTGGCCTCTGCGGCACTGACCCCCCGGTGGCCGTGGTTCGATCGAAGTAAGGTCAGGGAGCCCTAGGGGGGGTCTCAGCAGCTCAGTGCACGCTGTGTCTGGCGTTGAGATATCGGGCATTGGCCTCTGCAGTGTTGTTGAACCCCAAGTAGCCGTGGCCGCAGTTCGAGTGGAGGAAGGGCTGGGAGCCCTAGGTGGGTCTCAGCAGCTGAGTAGAGAAGAAGAGAGGAGCTAATTTAGTACTGGGGAGGACAAAGGAGTGTCGCAGCCAGTGACAAACAAATTACCACTTGAATGGGGTTGATTTCCTTGGTGCCTTGGAGTCTGGCTGCAGTACTAAGTCAAATGGAAGGGCTGTAATCACTCTATTCTTGTTAACTTTAACAAGTTCAAACAGCTTTATAAGAATATTTTAACAATTTCTTGCAGGTTAGGGCAAAAAGAGTCTAGATAGATAGTTTACAGGCAGGTTTGCAGTTCGAAGCCTTTTCGCTTCAGGAATGGGAGAGTAAAGGACCAATCGGAGTGAACCTGGTGAAAGGCGCTCACATTATGATTGGTTTGGGGCTTTGCTGTACCTCTGTGCAGGCTGTGTCTGGTGTTGAGGTGTTGGGTATCGGTCTCTGCAGCGCGGACCCCCCCCAGTAGCCGAGGTTAGAGCAGCGGAAGGGCTGGGTGCCCTAAGAGAGTCATAGCAGCTGAGAAGGGAGGAAGTGAGGAGCTAATTTAGTACTAGTGTGGACAAAGGAGTCTCACAGCCAGTGACAAACAAATTACCACTTGAATGGGGGCAATTTCCTTGGTGTCTGGGAGTCTGGCTTCAGTACTAAGTCAAATGGAAGGGTTGTAATCACTCTACCTTTGTTAACTTTAGCAAGTTCAAACAGCTTTTTTAAGAATATTTTAACAATTTCTAGGCAGGTTATGCAAAAAACAGTTTAGATAGATAGTTTACAGGCAGTTTTGCAGTTCGAATTTCTCCTTTTCACTCTAGGAATGGAAGAAGTAAGAACCAGGACCAATCGGAGTGAGCCTGGTGAAAGACGTTCACGCTCTGATTGGTTTGCGGATTTGCCGTACCTCTGTGCAGGCTGTGTCTGGCTTTGAGGTGTCGGGCATCGGCCTCTGCAGTGCCGACCACCCCAGTGGCTGCGGTTTGAGTGGCGGAAGGGCTGGGAGCCCTAGGACGGTCTCAGTAGCTCTGTGCAGTCTGTGTCTGGCGTTGAGGTGTCGGGCGTCTGCCTCTGCAGTGCGGACCTCTCGGTGGCCACAGTTCTAGTGGTTGAAGGGCTGGAAGTCCAAGGAGGGTCTCAGCAGCTCTTTGCAGGCTGTGCCCGGCATTGAGGGTTCAGGCATCGGGCTCTGCAGCGCCGACCACCGGTGGCCGTGGTTCGAACAGCGGAATGGCTGGGAGCACTAGAGGGTCTCTGCAGCTCTTTGAAGGCTGTGTCCAGCATTGAGCTGTTGGCCGTCAACATCTGCAGTGCCGACTCCCCGGCCACCACAGTTCAAATGGCGGAAGGGTTTGGGAGCCCTAGGAGGGTCTCAGCAGCTCTGTGCAGGCTGTGTCCAGTGTTGAGGTGTTGCGCTTCAGCCTCTGCAGCACTGACCCCCAGGTGGCCGCAGTTCATGCGGTGGAAGGGCTGGGAGCCCTAAGAGGGTGTCAGCAGCTGAGGAGGGAAGAAGAGAGGAGCTAATTTAGTACTGGGGAGGACAAAGGAGTCTCACAGACAGTGACAACCAAATTGCCACTTGAATGGGGGTGATTTCCTTGGCGCCTGGGAGTCTGGCTTCAGTACTAAGTCAAATGGAAGGGCTGCAATCACTCTATTCTTGTTAACTTTATCAAGTTCAAACAGCTTTTATAAGAATATTTAAACAATTTCTATGCAGGTTAGGCAAAAAAGAGTCTAGATAGATAGTTCACAGGCAGGTTTGCAGTTCGAAATGCGCCTTTTTGCTCTGGGAATGGGAAAAGTAATGGGACCAACCGGAGTGAGCCTGGTAAAAGGCGCTGACACTCTGATTGGTTTGGGGCTTTGCCTTACCTCTGTGCAGGCTGTGTGAGGCACTGAGGTGTCGGACGTCGGCCTCTGCAGCGCCGACCACCCCGTAGTCGAGGTTCGAGCAGTGTAAGGGTTGGGAGCCCAAAGATTGTCTCAGCAGCTGAGGAGGGAAGAAGAGAGGAGCTAATTTAGTATTGGTGTGGACAAAGGAGTCTCAAAGCCAGTGACAAACAAATTACCACTTCAATGGGGGCAATTACCTTGGCGTCTGGGAGTCTGGCTTCAGTACAAAGTCAAATGGAATGGCTGTAATCACTCTGTCCTTTTTCACTTTAACAAGTTCAAACAGCTTTTATAAGAATATTTTAACAATTTCTATGCAGGTTAGTAAAAACAGTCTAGATAGATAGTTTACAGGCAGTTTTGCAGTTCAAATGCGCCTTTTCACTCCCTAGGAATGGAAAAGCAAAGGGACCAATCGATTGAGACTGGTGAAAGGCGCTACATCCCACTGGTTTGCAGATTTGCCGTACCTCTGTGCAGGCTGTGTCTGATGCGTTGAGGTGTGGTGTGAGCCTCTGCGTGCCAATCCCCGGTGCAGCGGTTTGAGTGGCGGAAGGGCTGGGGCCCTTGGAAGGTCTCAGCAACCTGTGCAGGCTGCGCCCAGCATTGAGGTGTCAGGCACGGCCTCTGCAGCGCCGACCCCCTGGTGGCTGTGGTTCGAGAGGCGGAAGGTCTTGGAGCCTAGAGGTCTCAGCAGCTCTGTGCAAGCTGTGTCTGGTGTTGAGTTCTCAGGCATCAGTTTTCTGCAGTGCCGACACCCTGGTGGCTGCGTTCGAGCGGCGTGAGTGGGCTGGGAGCCCTACACGGTCTCTGAGCAGCTCTGTGCAGGCTGTGTCCGGCGTTGAGATGTCGGGCATTGGTCTCTGCAGCGCTGAACCCCAAGTGGCCGTGGCCACGGTTCGAGTGGAGGAAGGGCTGGGAGCTCAGGAGGGTCTCAGCAGCAGAGAAGGGGAGAAGTGAGGAGCTAATTTAGTACTGGGAGGACAAAGGAGTCTCACAGCCAGTGACAAAGAAATTACCACTTGAATGGGAGCAATTTCCTTGAGCCTGGGAGTCTGGCTTCAGTACTAAGTCAAATGGAAGGGCTGTAATCACTCTATTCTATCTTTATTAGCAAGTTCAAAGAGCTTTTTAAGAATATTTATCAATTTCTAGGCCGGTTAGTCAAAAAACAGTCTAGATAGTTAACAGGCAGGTTTGCAGTTTGAATGCGCCTTTTGCTCAAGGAATGGGAGAAGAAGGTACCAATCAAGTGAGCCTGGTGAAAGGTGCTCACACTCCGATTGGTTTCCATGGCTTTGATGTACCTCTGTGCAGGCTGTGTCCGGCGTTGAGGTGTCGGGCGTCGGCCTCTGCATAGCGCGCGACCCCCGGTGGCTGAGGTTTGAGCGGTGGAAGGGCTGGGAGCCATAAGAGGGTCTCAGCAGCTGAGGAGGGAAGAAGAGGAGCTAATTTAGTACTGGTGAGGACAAAGGAGTCTCAAAGCCAGTGACAAAACAAATTACCACTTCAATGGGGTCAATTTCCTTGGCTGCCTGGGAGTCTGGCTCAGTACTAAGTCAAATGGAATGGCTGTAATCAATCTGTCCTTGTTCACTTTAACAAGTTCAAACAGCTTCTATAAGAGTATTTTATCAATTTCTATGCAGGTTAGGCAAAAACAGTCTAGATAGATAGTTTACAGGCAGTTTTGCAGTTCGAATTATTTTCACTCTAGGAATGGAAGAAGTAAGGGACCAATCGGACTGAGCCTGGTGAAAGGCGCTACTCCGACTGGTTTCGGTGCCTGTGCCACTTGTGCGCAGGCTGTGTCTGGCGCGAGGTGTCAGGTGTGAGCTTCTCGCCGCCAACCCCGGCTCGCGGTTTGAGTGGCGGAAGGGCTGGGAGCCCTTGAAGGTCTCTGCAACTCTGTGCAGGCTCGCCCAGCGTTGAGGTGTTAGGCATCGGTCTCTGCAGCTGACCCCAGGTGGCTGTGGTTCGAGTGTCGGAAGGCCTGGGAGCCTAGGAGGGTCTCAGCAGCCTCTGTGCAGGCTGTGTCTGGTGTTGTGTTGTCAGGCATCAGCCTCTGCAGTGCTGACACCCTGGTGGTCGCGGTTCGGCCAGGCGGAAGGGCTGGGAGCCTACAATGGTCTGCAGCTCTGTCAGGCTGTGTCCGGCGTTGAGGTGTCAGGGATTGGCCTCTGGCGCACCAACCCCTGGTGGCCGCGGTTCGATTGACGGAAGGTCAGAGAGCCTTGGGGGTCTCTGTGCAGCTCTGTGCAGGCTGTGTCTGGCATTGAGATGTCACATTGGCCTCACAGCGCTGAACTCCAAGTGGCTGTGGCCGCGGGTTCAGGTGGAGGAAGGGCTGGGAGCCCTAGGAGGGTCTCAGCAGCTGAGGAGGGAAGAAGAGAGGAGCTAATTTAGTACTGGGAGGACAAAGGAGTCTCACAGCCAGTGACAAACAAACTACCACTTGAAATGGAGCAATTCCTTGGTGCCTGGGAGTCTGGCTTCAGTACTAAGTCAAATGGAAGGGTTACTAATTATTCTATTCTTGTTAACTTTAGCAAGTTCAAAGAGCTTTTTAAGAATATTTTAACAATTTCTAGGTTTTGTTAGTCAAAAAAAGTCTAGATAGTTTACACCAGGTTTGCAGTTTGAAATGCCTTTTCTGCTAAGGAATGGGAGAAGTAAGGGACCAATCGGAGTGAGCCTGGTGAAAGGTGCTCACACTCCGATTGGTTTGCGGCTTTGATGTACCTCTGTGCAGGCTGTGTCCGGCGTTGAGGTGTCGGGCGTCGGCCTCTGCATCGCCTACCCCCCTGGTGGCCGAGGTTCGAGAGACGGAAGCGCTGGGAGCCCTAGGAGGGTCTCGGCAGCTGATGAGTGAAGAATAGAGAGCTAATTTAGTACTGGGAGGACAAAGGAATCAACCAGCCAGTGACAAAAATTACCACTTGAATAGGGCTTATTTGGCGTTCGGAGTCTGGCTTCAGTACTAAGTCAAATGGAAGGGCTGTAATCACTTATCCTTGTTAACTTTAGTAAGTTCAAACAGTTTTTAAGAATATATTACAATTTCTTGGCAGGTTAGGGCAAAAGATTCTAGATAGATAGTTTACAGGCAGGTTTGCAGTTCAAAAGCGCCTTCACTATTAGGAATGGGAGAAGTAAAGGACCAATCGGAGTGAGCCTGGTGAAAGGCGCCACATTCTGATTGGTTTGGGGTTCCTGTAACTCTGTGCAGGCTCTGTCCGGTGTTGAGGTGTCGGGCATTGGCCTCTGCAGTGCTGACCACCCTGGTGGCTGTGGTTTGAGCATGGAAGGGCTTGAGCCCCAGGAGGGTCTCTGTAGCTCTGTGAAGGCTGGGTCTGGCATTGAGGTGACGGCCATCAGCCCTCGAAGTGCTGACCCTTGGTGGCTACAGTTCTAGTGGTAGAAAGGCTGGGAGCCCAGGAGGGTCTTGGCAGCTCTTGCAGGCTGTGTCTGGCGCTGAGGTATTGGCATTGACCTCTGCAGCGCTGACTCCCCGCTGCCACGGTTCAAACGGGCGGAAGGGTTTGGGAGCCCCAGGAGAGTCTCGCAGCTCTGTGCAGGCTGTGTCCAGTGTTGAGGTGTGAGGCATTGCCTGCAGCGCCGGACCCCCAGGTGGCCGCGGTTCATGCTGCGAAGGGCTGGGAGCCCTAGGAGGGTGTCGCAGTTGAGAAGAGAAGAAGAGGAGCTATTTTAGTACTGGGAGGACAAAGGAGTGTCCCAGCAAGTGACAAAGAAATTACCACTTGAATGGGGCGATTTCCTTGGCTCCTGGGAGTGTGGCTTCAGTACTAAGTCTAATGGAATGGCTGTAATAACTCTATTCTTGTTAACTTTAACAAGTTCAAACAGCTTTATAAGAATATTTTAACAATTTCTATGCTGGTTAGGCAAAAAGAGTCTAGATAGATAGTTCACAGGCGGTTTGCAGATCAAATGCGCCTTTTGCCTGGGAATGGAGAAGAAGGGACCAATCAGAGTGAGCCTGGTAAAGGCGCCGACACTCTGATTGGTTTGGGGCTTTGCTGCACTCTGTGCAGGCTGTGTGAGGCGTTGAGGTGTCGCCGTCGGCCTTGCAGCACCGACCACCCGGTGGTCGAGGTCTCAGAGCGGTGTAAGGGTTGGGAGCCCTAAGAGGGTCTCAGCAGCTGAGGAGGAAGAAGAGAGAGCTAATTTAGTACTGGTGTGGACAAAGTAGTCTCAAAGCCAGTGACAAACAAATTACCACTCAATGGGGGCAATTTCCATGCCTATGAGTCTGGCTTCAGTACTAAGTCAAATGGAATGGCTGTAATCACTCTGTCCTTGTTCACTTTAACAAGTTCAAACAGCTTTATAAGAATATTTTAACAATTTTTGCAAGTTAGGCAAAAACAGTCTAGATAGATAGTTTACAGGCAGTTTTGCAGTCTCGAAATGTGCCTTTTGCTCTGGGAGTGGGAGAAGTAAAAGGGACCAATTATAGTGAGCCTGGTGAAAGGTGCTCACACTTTGATTGGTTTGGGGCTTTGCCATACCTCTGTGCAGGCTGTGTCCAGTGTTGTGTGGCGTGGCTCTGCGCTCGACCACCCCGGTGGCCGAGTGTCTGCTGGGGAAGGGCTGGGAGCCCTAAGAGGTCTCATCAGCTGAGGAGGAAGAAGAGAGGAGCGAATTTAGTCACTGGTGAGACAAAGGAGTTCTACAGCCAGTGACAAACAAATTATCACTTGAATGGGGGCAATTTCTTGGCATCAGGAGTCTGGTTCAGTACTAAGTCAATGGAAGGGCTGTAATCACTCTATCCTTGTTAACTTTAACAAGTTCAAACAGCTTTTATAAGAATATTTAACAATATCTATGCAGGTTAGGCAAAAAACAGTTTAGATAGATAGTTTACAGGCAGTTTTGCAGTTCGAAATGCGTTCTTTCAGTCTAGGAATGGATGAAGTAAAAGGACCAATCTGATTGAGCCTGGTGAAAGGCGCCACACTCACAGTGGTTTGTGTCTTTGCCGCACTCTGTGCAGGCTGTGTCTGGCGTTGAAGTGTCAGGCATGAGCCTCTGCAGAGCCAACCCCCAGTGGCTGCGCGTCTGAGTGCTGAAAGGGCTGGGCCCTTGAGGGTATCAGTAGCTCTGTGCAGGCTTAGTCCGGGGCAGTGATTTCGGCATCGGCCTCTGGAGTGCCGACCCCTGGTGGCCGCAGTTTGAGTAGCGGAAGGCCTGGGAGACCTGAGAGGATTCTCAGCCGCTCTGTGCAGGCTGTGTTTGGCGCTGAGTGTCGGGTGTCAGCCTCTGCAGCTCCGACACCCCGCTGGCCACGGATCGAGTGGCGGAAGGGCTGGGAGCCCTTGGAGGGTCTCAGTACCTCTGTGCAGGCTGCATCCGGCGTTGAGGTGTCGGGCATCAGCCTCTGCAGCGCCGACCCCCCGTGGCCGTGGTTCGAGTGGCGGAAGGCCTGGGAGCCCAAGTACGGCCTCGGCAGCTCTGTGCAGGCTGTGTCTGTTGTTGAGGAGTCGGCATCTGCCTCCGCAGTGCCGACCTCCTGGTGGCTGCGGTTCTATCTACGTGGAAGGGCTGGAGCCCTAGGAGGATCTCAGCAGCTGAGGATGGAAGAAGAGAGGAGCTAATTTAGTACTGGGGAGGACAAAGGAGTGTCGCAGCCGGTGACAAACAAATTACCACTTGAATGGGGGCGATTTCCTTGGCGCCTTGGAGTCTGGCTTCAGTACTAAGTCAAATGGAAGGGCTGTAATCACTCTCTTCTTGTTAACTTTAGCAAGTTCAAATAGCTTTTTTAAGAATATTTTAACATTTTCTAGGCAGGTTAGGCAAAAAACAGTCTAGATAGATAATTTACAGGCAGGTTTGCTGTTCGAATGCGCTTTTCACTCATGGAATGGGAGAAGTAAGGACCAATCGGAGTGAGCCTATTGAAAGGCGCCACACTCATTGGTTTGCAGCTTTGATGTACGCCTGTGCAGGCTATGTCCAGCGTTGAGGTGTCGGGCGCCGACTCTGCAGCGCCAACCCCCCCGGTGGCTGAGGTTTGAGCGGCGGAAGGACTGGGAGCCCTAGGAGGGTCTCGGCAGCTGAGGAGTGAAGAATAGAGGAGCTAATTTAGTACTGGGGAGGACAAAGAAATCTCGCAGCCAGTGACAAACAAATTACCACTTGAATGTGGGCGATTTCCTTGGTGCCTCGGAGTCTGGCTTCAGTGCTAAGTCAAATGGAAGGACTGTAATCACTCTATCCTACTTAACTTTAGCAAGTTCAAACAGCTTTTTTAAGAATATTTTAACAATTTCTTGGCAGGTTTGGCAAAAAACAGTCTAGATAAATAGTTTACTGGCAGGTTTGCAGTTCAAAATGCGCCTTTTCGCTCTAGGAATGGGAGAAGTAAAAGGGACCAATCAGAGTGAGCCTGGTGAAAGGCGCTCACACTCTGATTGATTTGGGGTTTTGCCGTGCCTCTGTACAGGCTGTGTCCAGTGTTGAGGTGTCTGGCGTTGGCCTCTACAGTGCCGACCACCCCGGTGGCCGAGGTTAGAGCAGCGGAAGGGCTGGGAGCCCTATGAGGGTCTCAGCAACTGAGGAGGGAGGAAGAGAGGAGCTAATTTAGTACTGGTGTGGACAAAGGAGTCTCACAGCCAGTGACAAACAAATTACCACTTGAATGGGGGCAATTTCCTTGGTGCCTGGGAGTCTGGCTTCAGTACTAAGTCAAATGGAAGGGTTGTAATCACTCTACCCTTGTTAACTTTAGCAAGTTCAAACAGCTTTTTTAAGAATATTTTAACAATTTCTAGGCAGGTTAGGCAAAAAACAGTCTAGATAGATAGTTTACAGGCAGTTTTGCAGTTCAAAATGCGCCTTTTCACTCTAGGAATGGAAGAAGTAAAAGGGACCAATCGGAGTGAGCCTGGTGAAAGACATTCACACTCTGATTGGTTTTCGGATTTGCTGTACCTCTGTGCAGGCTGTGTCCGACATTGAGGTGTCGGGCATCAGCCTCTGCAGTGCCGACTACCCCGGTGGCTGCTGTTTGAGCGGCGGAAGGGCTGGGAGCCATAGGAGGGTCTCAGTAGCTCTGTGCAGGCTGGGTCTGACGTTGAGGTGTCAGACGTCAGCCTCTGCAGTGCGTGACCTCGGTGGCCACAGTTCTAGTGGTGGAAGGGCTGTGAGACCAAGGAGGGTCTCGGCAGCTCTGTGCAGGCTGTGTCCAGCATTGAGGGTTCAGGCATTGGGCTGTGCAGCACCGACCACCAGTGGCAATGGTTCAAACGGCGGAATGGCTGGGAGCCCTAGAGGGTCTTAGCAGCTCTGTGCAGGCTGTGTCCAGTGTTGAGGTGTCGGGCATCGGCCTCTGCTGCACTGACCCCCAGGTGGCCGCAGTTCATGCGGCGGAAGGGCTGGGAGCCCTAGGAGGGTGTCGGCAGCTGAGCAGGAAGAAGAGAGAGCTAATTTAGTACTGGGAGGACAACGGAGTGTCACAGCCAGTGACAAACAAATTACCTCTTGAATGGGGTTGATTTCTTGGCGCTTGGAGTCTGGCTTCAGTACTAAGTCAAATGGAAGGGCTGTAATCACTCTATTCTTGTTAACTTTAACAAGTTCAAACAGCTTTTATAAAAGTATTTTAACAATTTCTTTTGCAGGTTAGGCAAAAAGAGTCTAGATAGATAGTTTACAGGCAGGTTTGCAGTTCGAAATGCGCCTTTTCGCTCTAGGAAAGGGAGAAGTAAAAGGGACCAATCGGAGTGAGCCTGGTGAAAGGCGCTCACATTCTGAATGGTTTGGGGCTTTGCTGTACCTCTGTGCAGGCTTTGTCCGGTGTTGAGGTTTTGGGCGTTGTCCTCTGCAGTGCGGACCCCCCCCAGTGGCCGAGGTTAGAGCAGCGGAAGGGCTGGGTGCCCTAAGAGGGTCTCAGCAGCTGAGGAGGGAAGAAGAGAGGAACTAATTTAGTACTAGTGGGGACAAAGGAGTCTCATAGCCAGTGACAAACAATTTATCACTTTAATGGGGGCAATTTCCTTGGCGCCTGGGAGTCTGGCTTCAGTACTAAGTCAAATAGAAGGGTTGTAATCACTCTACCTTTGTTAACTTTAGCAAGTTCAAACAGCTTTTTTAAGAATATTTTAACAATTTCTAGGCAGGTTATGCAAAAAACAGTTTAGATAGATAGTTTACAGGCAGTTTTGCAGTTCGAAATTCGCTTTTTCAATCTAGGAATGGAAGAAGTAAAAGGGATCAATCATAGTGAGCCTGGTGAAAGATGTTCACACTCTGATTGGTTTGCAGATTTGCCGTACCTCTGTGCAGGCTGTGTCCGGCATTGAGGTGTCGGGCGTTAGCTCTCAGCAGTGCACCACCCCAGTGGCTGCGGTTTGAGTGGCATAAGGGCTGGGAGCCCTAGGAGGGTCTCAGTAGCTCTGTGCAGGCTGTGTCTGGCGTTGAGGTGTCGGGCGTCAGCCTCTGCACTGCGGACCTCTCGGTGGCCACAGTTCTAGTGGTGGAAGGGCTGGGAGCCCAAGGAGGGTCTCGGCAGCTCTGTGCAGGCTGTGCCCGGCGTTGAGGGTTCAGGCATCGGGCTCTGCAGCGCCGACCACCGGTGGCCATGGTTCGAACAGCGGAATGGCTGGGAACCCTAGAGCGTCTCTGCAGCTCTTTGAAGGCTGTGTCCAGCGTTGAGCTGTTGGCCATCATCCTCTGCAGTGCCGACTCCGCCACCACAGTTCAAATGGCGGAAGGGTTTGGGAGCCCTAGGAGGGTCTCAGCAGCTCTGTGCAGGCTGTGTCCGTGTTGAGTTGTCAGGCATCAGCCTCTGCAGTGCCGACACCCTGGTGGCTGCGGTTTGAGCGGCAGAAGGGCTGTGAGCCCTACAACGGTCTCGAGCAGCTCTGTGCAGGCTGTGTCCGCGCTGAGGTGTCGGGATTGGCCTCGCGCGCCAGCCCTGTGGCGCAGTTCGATCGGCGGAAGGTCAGGAGCCCTGGGGGGTCTCAGCAGCTCTGTGCAGGCTGTGTCTGGCGTTGAGATGTCGGGCATTGGCCTCTGCAGTGCTGAACCCCAAGTGGTGCTCGCCATGTTCAAGTGGGAGGAAGGGCTGGGAGCTCTAGGAGGGTCTCAGCAGCAGAGAAGGAAGAAGTGAGGAGCTAATTTAGTACTGGGAGGACAAAGGAGTCTCACAGACAGTGACAAACAAATTACCACTTGAATGGGAGCAATTTCCTTGGCGCCTGGGAGTCTGGCTTCAGAACTAAGTCAAATGGAAGGGCTGTAATCACTCTATTCTTGTTAACTTTAGCAAGTTCTAAGAGCTTTTAAGAATATTTTAACAATTTCTAGGCGGTTAGTCAAAAACAGTCTAGATAGTTTACAGGCAGGTTGCAGTTTGAATCGCCTTTTCGCTCAAGGAATGGGAAGATAAAGGACCAATCGGAGTGAGCCTGGTGAAAGGTGCTCACCTCCGATTGGTTTGCAGCTTTGATGTACCTCTGTGCAGGCTGTGTCCGCGTTGAGGTGTCGGGCGCTGCCTCTGCAGCGCCGACTCTCCGGTGGCCGAGGTTCTGAGCATCGGAAGGACTGGGAGCCCCAGAGGGTCTCGCAGCTGATGAGTGAAGAATAGAGGAGATAATTTACTCTGGGAGGGCAAAAGAATCAAGCAGTCAGTGACAAACAAATTACCACTTGAATAGGGCAATTTCCTTGGTGCCTGGGAGTCTGGCTTCAGTACTAAGTCAAATGGAAGGGCTGTAATCACTCTACCTTTGTTAACTTTAGCAAGTTCAAACAGCTTTTTTAAGAATATTTTAACAATTTCTAGGCAAGTTATGCAAAAAACAGTTTAGATAGATAGTTTACAGGTAGTTTTGCAGTTCGAAATGCGCCTTTTCACTCTAGGAATGGAAGAAGTAAAAGGGACCAATCGGAGTGAGCCTGGTGAAAGACATTCACGCTCTGATTGGTATGCGGATTTGCCGTACCTCTGTGCAGGCTGTGTCCGGCATTGAGGTGTCGGGCGTCGGCCTCTGCAGTGCCGACCTCCCCAGTGGCTGTGGTTTGAGTGGCAGAAGGGCTGGGAGCCCTAGGAGGGTCTCAGTAGCTCTGTGCAGTCTGTGTCTGGCGTTGAGGTGTTGGGCGTCAGCCTCTGCAGTGCGGACCTCTCGGTGGCCACAGTTCTAGTGGTGGAAGGGCTGGGAGCCCAAGGAGGGTCTCGGCAGCTGATGAGTGAAGAATAGAGGAGCTAATTTACTACTGGGGAGGACAAAGGAATCAAGCAGTCAGTGACAAACAAATTACCACTTGAATAGGGGCGATTTCCTTGGCGCCTCTGAGTCTGGCTTCAGTACTAAGTCAAATGGAAGGGCTGTAATCACTCTTTCCTTGTTAACTTTAGTAAGTTCAAACAATTTTTTAAGAATATATTAACAATTTCTTGGCAGGTTAGGAAAAAAACAGTCTAGATAGATAGTTTACAGGCAGGTTTGCAGTTCAAAATGCGCCTTTTCGCACTAGGAATGGGAGAAGTAAAAGGGACCAATCGGAGTGAGCCTGGTGACAGGCGCTCACATTCTGATTGGTTTGGGCCTTTGCCGTAACTCTGTGCAGGCTCTGTCCGGTGTTGAGGTGTCGGGCATCAGCCTCTGCAGTGCTGACCACCCCGGTGGCTGCGGTTTGAGCAGCGGAAGGGCTGGGAACCCTCGGAGGGTCTCAGTAGCTCTGTGCAGGCTGGGTCTGGCATTGAGGTGTCGGCCATCAGCCTCTGCAGTGCTGACCTCTCAGTGGCCACAGTTCTAGTGGTGGAAGGGCTGGGAGCCCAAGGAGGGTCTCGCCAGCTCTGTGCAGGCTGTGTCCGGCGTTGAGGGTTCCGGCATCGGGCTCTGCAGCGCTGACCACTGGTGGCCGTGGTTCGAACGGTGGAATGGCTGGTAGCCCTTGAGGGTCTCGGCAGCTCTTTGCAGACTGTGTCCGGCGTTGAGGTATTGGGCATCGACCTCTGCAGTGCTGTCTCCCCAGCCACCAGAGTTCAAACGGCGGAAGGGTTTGGGAGCCCTAGGAGGGTCTCGGCAGCTCTCTGCCGGCTGTGTCCAGTGTTGCGGTGTCGGGCATCGGCCTCTGCAGCGCCGACCCCAGGTGGCCGCGGTTCATGCGGGGCAAGGGCTGGGAGCCCTAAGAGGGTCTCAGCAGCTGAGGAGGGAAGAAGAGAGGAGTGAATTTAGTATTGGTGAGGACAAAGGAGTCTCACAGCCAGTGACAAACAAATTACCACTTCAATGGGGGCAATTTCCTTGGCACCTGGGAGTCTGGCTTCAGTACTAAGTCAAATTGAAGGGCTGTAATCACTCTATCCTTGTTAACTTTAACAAGTTCAAACATCTTTTCTAAGAATATTTTAGCAATTTCTATGCTGGTTAGGCAAAAATCAGTCTAGATAGATAGTTTACAGGCAGTTTTGTAGTTCAAAATGCACCTTTTCACTCTAGGAATGGATGAAGTAAAAGGGAACAATCGGATTGAGCCTGGTGAAAGGCGCTCACACTCCGAGTGGTTTGCATCTTTGCCGTACCTCTGTGCAGGCTGTGTCTGGCGTTGCGGTGTCAGGCATGAGCCTCTGCAGAGCCAACCCCCCCCAGTGGCCGCAGTTCGAGTGCTGGAAGGGCTGGGACCCCTTGCAGGGTCTCAGTAGCTCTTTGCAGGTTGTGTCCGGCGTTGTGATGTCGGGCATCGGCCTCTGGAGTGCCGACCCCCCGGTGGCCGCGGTTTGAGTAGCGGAAGGCCTGGGAGACCTAGGAGGATCTCAGCAGCTCTGTGCAGGCTGTGTTCAGTGTTGAGGTGTCGGGCATCAGCCTCTGCAGCTCTGACACCCCGGTGGCCACGGTTCGAGTGGCTGAAGGGCTGGGAGCCCTTGGAGGGTCTCAGTACCTCTGTGCAGGCTGCGTCCAGCATTGAGGTGTCGGGAATCAGCCTCTGCAGCGCCGACCCCCTGCCGTGGTTCGAGTGGCGGAAGGCCTGGGAGCCCTAGGACGGTCTTGGCAGCTCTGTGCAGGCTGTGTCTGGTGTTGAGGAGCCGGGCATCTGCCTCTGCAGTGCCGACCTCCCGGTAGCTGCGGTTCTATCGGCGGAAGGGCTGCGAGCCCTAGGAGGATCTCAGCAGCTGAGGATGGAAGAAGGGAGGAGCTAATTTAGTACTGGGGAGGACAAAGGAGTGTCGCAGCCAGTGACAAACAAATTACCACTTGAATGGGGGTGATTTCCTTGGCGCCTTGGAGTCTGGCTTCAGTACTAAGTCAAATGGAAGGGCTGTAATCACTCTATTCTTGTTAACTTTAGCAAGTTCAAATAGCTTTTTTAAGAATATTTTAACATTTTCTAGGCAGGTTAGGTAAAAAAAAGTCTAGATAGATAATTTACAGGCAGGTTTGCAGTTCGAAATGCTCCTTTTCACTCAAGGAATGGGAGAAGTAAGAGGCCCCAATTGGAGTGAGCCTAGTGAAAGGCGCTCACACCCCGATTGGTTTGCAGCTTTGATGTACCTCTGTGCAGGCTATTTCCAGCGTTGAGGTGTCGGGCGTCGACCTCTGCAGTGCCAACCCCCCCGGTGGCTGAGGTTTGAGCGGCGGAAGGGCTGGGAGCCCTAGGTGGGTCTCGGCAGCTGAGGAGTGAAGAATAGAGGAGCTAATTTAGAACTGGGGAGGACAACGGAATCTCGCAGCCAGTGACAAACAAATTACCACTTGAATGTGGGCGATTTCCTTGGCGCCTCGGAGTCTGGCTTCAGTGCTAAGTCAAATGGAAGGGCTGTAATCACTCTATCCTTCTTAACTTTAGCAAGTTCAAACAGCTTTTTTAAGAATATTTTAACAATTTCTTGGCAGGTTAGGCAAAAAACAGTCTAGATAAATAGTTTACAGGCAGGTTTGCAGTTCGAAATGCACCTTTTCGCTCTAGGAATGGGAGAAGTAAAAGGGACCAATCGGAGTGAGCCTGGTGAAAGGCACTCACACTCTGATTGGTTTGGGGTTTTGCCGTACCTCTGTGCAGGCTGTGTCCGGCGTTGAGGTGTCTGGCGTTGGCTTCTGCAGCGCCGACCACCCCGGTGGACGACGTTAGAGCAGCGGAAGGGCTGGGAGCCCTAAGAGGGTCTCAGCAGCTGAGGAGGGAGGAAGAGAGGAGCTAATTTAGTACTGGTGAGGACAAAGGAGTCTCACGGCCAGTGACAAACAAATTACCACTTGAATGGGGCAATTTCTGGCGCCTGGGAGTTTGGCTTCTGTACTAAGTCAAATGGAAGGGTTGTAATCACTCTACCCTTGTTAACTTTAGCAAGTTCAAACAGCTTTTTTAAGAATATTTTAACAATTTCTAGGCAGGTTAGGCAAAAAACAGTCTAGATGGATAGTTTACAGGCAGTTTTGCAGTTTAAAATGTGCCTTTTCACTCTAGGAATGGAGAAGTAAAAGGGACCAATCGGAGTGAGCCTGGTGAAAGACGTTCACGTTCTGATTGGTTTGCGGATTTGCTGTACCACTGTGCAGGCTGTGTCCGGTATTGAGGTGTCGGGCATCAGCCTCTGCAGTGCCGACCACCCCGGTGGCTGCAGTTTGAGCGGCGGAAGGGCTGGGAGCCTTAGGAGGGTCTCAGTAGCTCTGCGCAGGCTGGGTCTGGCGTTGAGGTTTCGGACGTCAGCCTCTGCAGTGTGGACCCCTCGATGGCCACAGTTCTAGTGGTGGAAGGGCTTGGAGCCCAAGGAGGTTCTCGGCAGCTCTGTGCAGGCTGTGTCCAGCGTTGAGGGTTCAGGCATCGGGCTCTGCAATGCCGACCACGAGTGGCCATGGTTCAAACGGCGGAATGGCTGGGAGCCCTAGAGGGTCTCAGCAGCTCTGTGCAGGCTGTGTCCAGTGTTGAGGTGTCGGGCATCAGCCTCTGCTACGCTGATCCCCAGGTGGCCGCAGTTCATGCGGCGGAAGGGCTGGGAGCCCTAGGAGGGTGTCGGCAGCTGAGGAGGGAAGAAGAGAGGAGCTAATTTAGTACTGGGGAGGACAAAGGAGTGTTGCAGCCAGTGACAAACAAATTACCACTTGAATAGGGGTGATTTCCTTGGCGCCTTGGAGTCTGGCTTCAGTACTAAGTCAAATGGAAGGGCTGTAATCACTCTATTCTTGTTAACTTTCACAAGTTCAAACAGCTTTTATAAGAATATTTTAACAATTTCTATGCAGGTTAGGCAAAAAGAGTCTAGATAGATAGTTTACAGGCAGGTTTGCAGTCTAAATGCACCTTTTCGCCTAGGAATGGGAGAAGTAAAGGACCAATCGAGTGAGACTGGTGAAAGGCGCCACATTCTGATAGGTTTGGGGCTTTGCTGTACCTCTGTGCTGTGTCCGTGTTGAGGTGTTGGGCGTCAGCCTCTGCAGTGCGGACCTCTCGGAGGCCACAGTTCTAGTGGTGGAAGGGCTTGGAGCCCAAGGAGGGTCTCAGTAGCTCTTTGCAGGTTGTGTGCGGCATTGTGATGTCGGGCATCGGCCTCTGGAGTACTGACCCCTCGGTGGCCGTGGTTTGAGTAGCGGAAGGCCTGGGAGACCTAGGAGGATCTCAGCAGCTCTGTGCAGGCTGTGTTCAGCGTTGAGATGTCGGGCGTCAGCCTCTGCAGCTCCGACACACCGGTGGCCACGGTTCGAGTGGCGGAAGGGCTGGGAGCCCTTGGAGGGTCTCAGAACCTCTGTGCAGGCTGCGTCTGGCGTTGAGGTGTAGGGCATCTGCCTCTGCAGCGCCGACTCCCCGTGGCCGTGGTTCGAGTGGCGGAAGACCTGGGAGCCCTAGGACGGTCTCGGCAGCTCTGTGCAGGCTGTGTCTGGTGTTGAGGAGTCGGGCATCTGCCTCTGCAGTGCCGACCTCCCGGTGGCTGCAGTTCTATCAGGGAAGGGCTGCGAGCCCTAGGAGGATCTCAGCAGCTGAGGATGGAAGAAGAGGAGCTAATTTTGTACTGGGAGGACAAAGGAGTGTCGCAGCCAGTAACAAACAAATTACCACTTGAATGGGTCGATTTCCTTGGCGCCTTTCAGTCTGGCTTCAGTACTAAGTCAAATGGAAGGCCTGTAATCACTTATTCTTGTTAACTTTAGCAAGTTCAAATAGCTTTTTAAGAATATTTTAACATTTTCTAGGCAGGTTAGGCAAAAACAGTATAGATAAATAATTTACAGGCAGGTTTGCAGTTCGAAATGCGCTTTTGACTCAAGGAATGGGAGAAGAGGCACCAATCGGAGTGAGCCTAGTGAAAGCTGCTCACACTCGATTGGTTTTCAGCTTTGATGTACCTCTGTGCAGGCTATGTCCAGCGTTGAGGTGTCGGGCGCGACCTCTGCAGCGCCAACCCCGGTGGCTGAGGTTTGAGCGGCGGAAGGGCAGGGAGCCCTAGGAGGTTCTCGGCAGCTGAGGAGTGAAGAATAGAGGAGCTAATTTAGTACTGGGAGGACAAAGGAATCTCAGCCAGTGACAAACAAATTACCACTTGAATGTGGGCGATTTCTTGGCGCCTCGGAGTCTGGCTTCAGTGCTAAGTCAAAAGGAAGGGCTGTAATCACTCTATCATTCTTAACTTTAGCAAGTTCAAACAGCTTTTTAAGAATATTTTAACAATTTCTAGGCAGGTTAGGCAAAAACAGTCTAGATAAATAGTTTACAGGCAGGTTTGCAGTTCAAATGCGCCTTTCGCCTAGGAATGGGAGAAGTAAAAGGGACCAATCGGAGTGAGCCTGGTGAAAGGCGCTCACACTCTGATTGGTTTGGGGTTTTGCCGTACCTCTGTGCAGGCTGTGTCCGGCGTTGACGTGTCTGGCGTTGGCCTCTGCAGCGCCGACCACCCCGGTGGCTGAGGTAAGAGCAGCGGAAGGGCTGGGAGCCCTAAGAGGGTCTCAGCAGCTGAGGAGGGAGGAAGAGAGGAGCTAATTTAGTACTGGTGAGGACAAAGGAGTCTCACAGCCAGTGACAAACAAATTACCACTTGAATGGGGGCAATTTCCTTGGCGCCTGGGAGTCTGGCTTCACTACTAAGTCAAATGGAAGGGTTGTAATCACTCTACCCTTGTTAACTTTAGCAAGTTCAAACAACTTTTTTAAGAATATTTTAACAATTTCTAGGCAGGTTAGGCAAAAAACAGTCTCGATAGATAGTTTACAGGCAGTTTTGCAGTTCAAAATGTGCCTTTTCACTCTAGGAATGGAAGAAGTAAAAGGGACCAATCCGAGTGAGCCTGGTGAAAGACGTTCACACTCTGATTGGTTTGTGGATTTGCTGTACCTCTGTGCAGGCTGTGTCCAGCATTGAGGTGTCGGGCATCAGCCTCTGCAGTGCCGACCACCCCGGTGGCTGCAGTTTGAGCGGCGGAAGGGCTGGGAGCACTAGGAGGGTCTCAGTAGCCCTGCGCAGGCTGGGTCTGGCTGAGGTGTCGGACGCCAGCCTCTGCAGTGCGGACCCCCCGGTGGCCACAGTTCTAGAGGTGGGAAGGGCTGGAGCCCAAGGAGGGTCTCGCAGCTTTGTGCAGGCTGTGTCCGCATTGAGGGTTCAGGCATCGGGCCTGCAGCCGACCACCAGTGGCCATGGTTCAAATGGCAGAATGGCTGGGAGCCTTAGAGGGTCTCAGCAGCTCTGTGCAGGCTGTGTCCAGTGTTGAGGTGTCGGGCATCGGCCTCTGCTGCGCCGACCCCCAGGTGGCCGCAGTTCATGCGGCGGAAGCTCTGGGAGCCCTAGGAGGGTGTCGGCAGCTGAGCAGGGAAGAAGAGAGGAGCTAATTTAGTACTGGGGAGGACAAAGGAGTATCGCAGCCAGTGACAAACAAATTACCACTTGAATGGGGGTGATTTCCTTGGCGCCTTGGAGTCTAGCTTCAGTACTAAGTCAAATGGAAGGCCTGTAATCACTCTATTCTTGTTAACTTTAACAAGTTCAAACAGCTTTTATAAGAATATTTTAACAATTTCTATGCAGGTTAGGCAAAAAAGAGTCTAGATAGATTGTTTACAGGCAGGTTTGCAGTTCGAAATGCGCCTTTTCGCTCTAGGAATGGGAGAAGTAAAAGGGACCAATCGGAGTGAGACTCGTGAAAGGCGCTCACACTCTGATTGGTTTGGGGTTTTTCCGTACCTCTGTTCAGGCTGTGTCCGGCGTTGACGTGTCTGGCGTCGGCCTCTGCAGCGCCGACCACCCCGGTGGCCGAGGTAAGAGCAGCGGAAGGGCTGGGAGCCCTAAGAGGGTCTCAGCAGCTGAGGAGGGAGGAAGAGAGGAGCTAATTTAGTACTGGTGAGGACAAAGGAGTCTCACAGCCAGTGACAAACAAATTACCACTTGAATGGGGGAAATTTCCTTGGCGCCTGGGAGTCTGGCTTCACTACTAAGTCAAATGGAAGGGTTGTAATCACTCTACCCTTGTTAACTTTAGCAAGTTCAAACAACTTTTTTAAGAATATTTTAACAATTTCTAGGCAGGTTAGGCAAAAAACAGTCTCGATAGATAGTTTACAGGCAGTTTTGCAGTTCAAAATGTGCCTTTTCACTCTAGGAATGGAAGAAGTAAAAGGGACCAATCGGAGTGAGCCTGGTGAAAGACGTTCACACTCTGATTGGTTTGCGGATTTGCCGCTCCTCTGTGCAGGCTGTGTCTGCAGTGCCAACCACCCCAGTGGCTGCGGATTGAGTGGCGGAAGGGCTGGGAGAACTAGGAGGGTCTCAGTAGCTCTGTGCAGGCTGTGTCTGGCGTTGAGGTGTTGGGCCAGCCTCTGCAGTGCGGACCTCTGGTGGCCACAGTTCCTAGTGGTGGAAGGGCTGGGAGCCCAAGGAGGGTCTCGGCAGCTCTGTGCAGGCTGTGCCCGGCATTGAGGGTTCAGGCATCGGGCTCTGCAGCGCCGACCACCGGTGGCCTTGGTTCGAACAGCGGAATGGCTGGGAGCCCTAGAGGGTCTCTGCAGCTCTTTGAAGGCTGTGTCCAGCGTTGAGCTGTTTGCCATCAACCTCTGCAGTGCCAACTCCCCGGCCGCCACAGTTCAAACGGCGGAAGTGTTAGGGAGCCCTAGTAGGGTCTCAGCAGCTCTGTGCAGGCTGTGTCCAGTGTTGAGGTGTCGGGCATCGGCCTCTGCAGCACTGACCCCCAGGTGGCTACAGTTCATGCGGCGGAAGGGTTGGGAGCCCTAGGAGGGTGTCGGCAACTGAGGAGGGAAGAAGAGATTTGCTAATTTAGTACTGGGGAGGACAAAGGAGTGTCGCAGCCTGTGACAAACAAATTACCACTTGAATGGGGGTGATTTCCTTGGCGCCTGGGAGTCTGGCTTCAGTACTAAGTCAAATGGAAGGGCTGCAATCATTCTATTCTTGTTAACTTTAACAAGTTCAAACAGCTTTTTTAAGAATGTTTTAACAATTTCTATGCAGGTTAGGCAAAAAACAGTCTAGATAGATAGTTCACAGGCAGGTTTGCAGTTCGAAATGCACCTTTTCGCTCTGGGAATGGGAGAGCAAAGGAGACCAATGGAGGAGTCTGGTGAAAGGCGCCTGACACTCTGATTGGTTTGGGCTTCGCTGCACTCTCTGTGCAGGCTGTGTGAGACGTTGAGGTGTCGGGCCGCCGGCCCTCTGCAGCGCGACCACCCCGGTGGTCGAGATTCAACGGTGGAAGGGCTGGGAGCCCTAAGAGAGTCTCAGCAGCTAAGGAGGGAAGAAGAGAGGAGCTAATTTAGTACTGGTGAGGACAAAGGAGTCTCAAAGCCAGTGACAAACAAATTATCACTCAATGGGGGCAATTTCTCTTGGAGTCTGGGAGTCTGGCTTCAGTACTAAGTCAAATGGAATGGCTGTAATCACTCTGTCCTTGTTCACTTTAACAAGTTCAAACAGCATTAATAAGAATATTTTAACAATTTCTATGCAGGTTAGGCAAAAACAGTCTAGATAGATAGTTTACAGGCAGTTTTGCAGTTCAAATGCGCCTTTTCACTCTAGGAATGGAAGAAGTAAAGGGACCAATCGGATTGAGCCTGGTGAAAGGCGCTACACTCCGACTGGTTTATGGCTTTGCCGCACTCTGTGCAGGCTGTGTCTGGCGTTGAGGTGTCAGGTGTGAGCCACTGCGCGCCAACCCCCGATTGCCGCGGGTTTGAGTGGAGGAAGCTCTGGGAGCCCTTGAAGGTCTCAGCAACTCTGTGCAGGCTGCATCCAGCGTTGAGGTGTCAGGCATCGGCTTCTGCAGCACCGACCCCCTGGTGGCTGTGGTTCGAGTGGCAGAAGGCCTTGGAGCCTAGGAGGGTCTCAGCAGCTCTGTGCAGGCTGTGTCCAGTGTTGAGTTGTCAGGCATCAGCCTCTGCAGTGCCGACACCCTGGTGGCTGCGGTTCGAGCGGGGAAGGGCTGGGAGCCCTACAACGGTTTCAGAAGCTCTGTGCAGGCTGTGTCCGGCGTTGAGGTGTCGGGATTGGCCTCTCGCGGCGCCGACCCACCGTGGCCGCGTTCGATCGATGGAAGGTCAGGGAGCCCTAGGGGGATCTCAGCAGCTCTGTGCAGGCTATGTTTGGCGTTGAGATGTCGGGCATTGGCCTTAGGCAGCGCTTGAACCCCAAGTGGCCGTGGCCGTGGCTGCGGTTTGAGTGGAGAGGAAGGGCTGGGAGCTCCTAGGAGGTCTCAGCAGCTGAGAAGGAAGAAGAGAGGAGCTAATTTAGTACTGGTGAGGACAAAGGAGTCTCAAAGCCAGTGACAAACAAATTACCACTTCAATGGGGGCAATTTCCTTGGAGTCTGGGAGTCTGGCTTCAGTACTAAGTCAAATGGAATGGCTGTAATCACTCTGTCCTTGTTCACTTTAACAAGTTCAAACAGCTTTAATAAGAATATTTTAACAATTTCTATGCAGGTTAGGCAAAAAACAGTCTAGATAGATAGTTTACAGGCAGTTTTGCAGTTCGAATGCTTTTCACTCTAGGAATGGAAGAAGTAAAAGGGACCAATCGGATTGAGCCTGGTGAAAGGCGCTATACTCCGACTGGTTTTGCGGCTTTGCTGCATTCTCTGTGCAGGCTGTGTCTGGCATTGAGGTGTCAGGTGTGAGCCACTGCGCGCCAACCCCCCGATTGCCGCGGTTTGAGTGGAGGAAGCGCTGGGAGCCCTTGGAAGGTCTCAGCAACTCTGTGCAGGCTGCATCCAGCGTTGAGGTGTCAGGCATCGGCTTCTGCAGCACCGACCCCCTGGTGGCTGTGGTTCGAGTGGCAGAAGGCCTGGGAGCCTAGGAGGGTCTCAGCAGCTCTGTGCAGGCTGTGTCCAGTGTTGAGTTGTCAGGCATCAGCCTCTGCAGTGCCGACACCCTGGTGGCTGCGGTTCGAGCGGCGGAAGGGCTGGGAGCCCTACAACAGTTTCAGAAGCTCTGTGCAGGCTGTGTCCGGCGTTGAGGTGTCGGGGATTGGCCTCTGCGGCGCCGACCCACCGGTGGCCGCGGTTCGATCGATGGAAGGTCAGGGAGCCCTAGGGGGGATCTCAGCAGCTCTGTGCAGGCTATGTCTGGCGTTGAGATGTCGGGCATTGGCCTTAGCAGCGCTGAACCCCAAGTGGCCGTGGCCGTGGCTGCGGTTTGAGTGGAGGAAGGGCTGGGAGCCCTAGGAGGGTCTCAGCAGCTGAGAAGGGAAGAAGAGAGGAGCTAATTTAGTACTGGGGAGGACAAAGGAGTCTCACTGCCAGTGACAAACAAATTACCACTTGAATGGGAGCAATTTCCTTGGCGCCTGGGAGTCTTGCTTCAGTACTAAGTTAAATGGAAGGGCTGTAATCACTCTATTCTTGTTAACTTTAGCAAGTTCAAAGAGCTTTTTTAAGAATATTTTAACAATTTCTAGGCCGGTTAGTCAAAAAACAGTCTAGATAGTTTACAGGCAGGTTTGCAGTTTGAAATGCGCCTTTTCGCTCAAGGAATGGGAGAAGTAAAAGGGACCAACTGGAGTGAGCCTGGTGAAAGGTGCTCACACTCCGATTGGTTTGCGGCTTTGATGTACCTCTGTGCAGGCTGTGTCCGGCGTTGAGGTGTCGGGCCGTCGGCCTCTGCAGCGCCGACACCCCCGGTGTCCGAGGTTCGAGCGACGGAAGTGCTGGGAGCCCTAGGAGGGTCTCGGCAGCTGAGGAGTGAAGAATAGAGGAGCTAATTTAGTACTGGGGAGGACAAAGGAATCAAGCAGTCAGTGACAAACAAATTACCACTTGAATAGGGGCGATTTCCTTGGCGCCTCGGAGTCTGGCTTCAGTACTAAGTCAAATGGAAGGGCTGTAATCACTCTATCCTTGTTAACTTTAGTAAGTTCAAACAGTTTTTTAAGAATATATTAACAATTTCTTGGCAGGTTAGGCAAAAAACAGTCTAGATAGATAGTTTACAGGCAGGTTTGCAGTTTGAAATGCGCCTTTTCGCACTAGGAATGGGAGAAGTAAAAGGGACCAATCGGAGTGAGCCTGGTGAAAGGCGCTCACATTCTGATTGGTTTGGGGCTTTGCCGTAACTCTGTGCAGGCTCTGTCCGGTGTTGAGGTGTCGGGCGTGGGCCTCTGCAGTGCTGACCACCCCGGTGGCTGCGGTTTGAGCAGCGGAAGGGCTGGGAGCCCTAGTAGGGTCTCAGTAGCTCTGTGCAGGCTGGGTCTGGCATTGAGGTGTCGGCCATCAGCCTCGGCAGTGCTGACCCTCGGTGGCCACAGTTCTAGTGGTGGAAGGGCTGGGAGCCAAAGGAGGGTCTCGGCAGCTCTGTGCAGGCTGTGTCCGTGTTGAGGGTTCAGGCATCGGGCTCTGCAGCGCTGACCACTGGTGGCCGTGGTTTGAACGGCGGAATGGCTGGTAGCCCTAGAGGGTCTCGGCAGCTCTTTGAAGGCTGTGTCCGGCGTTGAGGTATTGTTCATCGACCTCTGAAGTGCTGACTCCCCGGCTGCCACCATTCAAAGGGCAGAAGGGTTTGGGAGCCCTAGGAGGTTCTCGGCAGCTCTGTGCAGGCTGTGTGCAGTGTTGAAGTGTCGAGCATCGGCCTCTGCAGCGCCGACCCTCAGGTGGCCGCGGTTCATGAGGCGGAAGGGCTGGGAGCCTAGGAGGGTGTCGGCAGCTGAGGACAGAAGAGAGAGGAGCTAATTTAGTATTGGGGAGGACAAAGGAGTCGTCAGCAAGTGACAAACAAATTACCACTTGAATGGGGGCGATTTCCCTGGCTCCTGGGAGTCTGGCTTCAGTACTAAGTCAAATGGAAGAGCTGTAATCACTCTATTCTTGTTAACTTTAACAAGTTCAAACAGCTTTTATAAGAATATTTTAACAATTTCTATGCAGGTTAGGCAATAAACAGTCTAGATAGATAGATAGTTTACAGGCAGGTTTGCAGTTCGAAATGCACCTTTTTGCTCTGGGAGTGGGAGAAGTAAAAAGGACCAATTGGAGTGAGCCTGGTGAAAGGTGCTCACATTGTGATTGGTTTGGGGCTTTGCCGTAACTCTGTGCAGGCTCTGTCCGGTGTTGAGGTGTCGGGCGGGCCTCTGCAGTGCTGACCACCACGGTGGCTGCGGTTTGAGCAGCGGAAGGGCTGGGAGCCCTAGGAGGGCCTCGGCAGCTGATGAGTGAAGAATAGAGGAGCTAATTTAGTACTGGGGAGGACAAAGGAATCAAGCAGTCAGTGACAAACAAATTACCACTTGAATAGGGCGATTTCCTGGCTACTCGGTGTCTGGCTTCAGTACTAAGTCAAATGGAAGGGCTGTAATCACTCTGTCCTTGTTAACTTTAGTAAGTTCAAACAGTTTTTAAGAATACATTAACAATTTCTTGGCAGGTTAGGCAAAAACAGTCTAGATAGATAGTTTACAGGCAGGTTTGCAGTTCAAAATGCCTTTTCGCACTAGGAATGGAGAAGTAAAGGACCAATCGGAGTGAGCCTGGTGAAAGGCGCTCACATTCTGATTGGTTTGGGGCTTTGCCGTAACTCTGTGCAGGCTCTGTCCGGTGTTGAGGTGTCGGGCATGGGCCTCTGCAGTGCTGACCACCCTGGTGGCTGCGGTTTGAGCAGCGGAAGGGCTGGGAGCCATAGGAGGGTCTCAGTAGCTCTGTGCAGGCTGGGCCTGGCATTGAGGTGTCGGCCATCATCCTCTGCAGTGCTGACCCCTTGGTGGCCACAGTTCTAGTGGTGGAAGGGCTGGGAGCCCAAGGAGGGTCTCGGCAGCTCTGTGCAGGCTGTGTCCGGCGTTGAGGGTTCAGGCATCGGGCTCTGCAGCGCTGACCACTGGTGGCCGTGGTTAGAACAGCGGAATGGCTGGTAGCCCTAGAGGGTCTCGGCAGCTCTTTGCAGACTGTGTCCGGCGTTGAGGTATTGGGCATCGACCTCTGCAGTGCTGACTCCCGGGCCGCCACCGTTCAAATGGCGGAAGGGTTTGGGAGCCCTAGGAGGGTCTCGGCAGCTCTGTGCAGGCTGTGTCCAGTGTTGAGGTGTCGGGCATCGGCCTCTGCAGCGCCGACCCCCAAGTGGCCGCGGTTCATGCGGCGGAAGGGCTGGGAGCCCTTAGGAGGGTGTCAGCAGCTGAGGAGAGAAGAAGAGAGGAGCTAATTTAGTACTGGGGAGGACAAAGGAGTGTCGCAGCAAGTGACAAACAAATTACCACTTGAATGGGGGTGATTTCCTTGGCTCCAGGGAGTCTGGCTTCAGTACTAAGTCAAATGGAAGGGCTGTAATCACTCTATTCTTGTTAACTTTAAGAAGTTCAAACAGCTTTTATAAGAATATTTTAACAATTTCTATGCAGGTTAGGCAATAAACAATCTAGATAGATAGTTTACAGGCAGGTTTGCAGTTCGAAATGTGCCTTTTCGCTCTGGGAGTGGAAGAAGTAAAAAGGGACCAATTGGAGTGAGCCTGGTGAAAGGTGCTCACACTCTGATTGGTTTGGGGCTTTGCCATACCTCTGTGCAGGCTGTGTCCATTGTTGGGGTGTGGGCATTGGCCTCTGCAGCGCCGACCACCCCGGTGGCCGAGGTTCAAGCGGGGGAAGGGCTGGGAGCCCTAAGAGGGTCTCAGCAGCTGAGAAGGGAAGAAGAGGAGCAATTTAGTACTGGTGAGGACAAAGGTCTCACAGCCAGTGACAAACAAATTACCACTTGAATGGGGCAATTTCTTGGCACCTGGGAGTCTGGCTTCAGTACTAAGTCAAATTGAAGGGCTGTAATCACTCTATCCTTGTTAACTTTAACAAGTTCAAACAGCTTTTATAAGAATATTTTAACAATTTCTATGCAGGTTAGGCAAAAAACAGTCTAGGTAGATAGTTTACAGGCAGTTTTGCAGTTCGAAATGCACCTTTTCACTCTAGGAATGGATGTAGTAAAAGGGACCAATCGGATTGAGCCTGGTGAAAGGCGCTCACACTCCGAGTGGTTTGCGGCTTTGCCGTACCTCTGTGCAGGCTGTGTCTGGCGTTGATGTGTCAGGCATGAACCTCTGCAGAGCCAACCCCCCCAGTGGCCGCGGTTCGAGTGCTGGAAGGGCTGGGAGCCCTTGGAGGGTCTCAGTAGCTCTGTGCAGGTTGTGTCCGGCGTTGTGATGTCGGGAATCGGCCTCTGGAGTGCCGACCCCCCGGTGGCCGCGGTTTGAGTAGCGGAAGGCCTGGGAGACCTAGGAGGATCTCAGCAGCTCTGTGCAGGCTGTGTTCGGTGTTGAGGTGTCGGGAGTCAGCCTCTGCAGCTCTGACACCCCGGTGGCCACGGTTCGAGTGGCGGAAGGGCTGGGAGCCCTTGAGGTCTCGCACTCTGTGCAGGCTGCGTCCGCATTGAGTCGGGAATCAGCCTCTGCAGCGCTGACCCCCCGTGGCCATGGTTCGAGTGGCGGAAGGCCTGGGAGCTCTAGGACGGTCTCGGCAGCTCTGTGCAGGCTGTGTCTGGTGTTGAGGAGTCGGGCATCTGCCTCTGCAGTGCCGACCTCCCGGTGGCTGTGGTTCTATCAGCGGAAGGGCTGCAAGCCCTAGGAGGATCTCAGCAGCTCAGGATGGAAGAAGAGAGGAGCTAATTTAGTACTGGGGAGGACAAAGGAGTGTCGCAGCCAGTGACTAACAAATTACCAATTGAATGGGGGCGATTTCCTTGGCGCCTTGGAGTCTGGCTTCAGTACTAAGTCAAATGGAAGGGCTGTAATCACTCTATTCTTGTTAACTTTAGCAAGTTCAAATAGCTTTTTTAAGAATATTTTAACATTTTCTATGCAGGTTAGGCAAAAACAGTCTAGATAGGTAATTTACAGGCAGGTTTGCAGTCTGAAATGCCTTTTCACTCAAGGAATGGAGAGTAAAGGCACCAATCAGAGTGAGCCTAGTAGAGGCGCCACACTCGATTGGTTTTGCAGCTTGATGTACCTCTGTGCAGGCTATGTCCAGCGTTGAGGTGTCGGGCGTCGACTCTGCAGCGCCAACCCCGGTGGCTGAGGCTTGAGCGGCGGAAGGGCTGGGAGCCCTAGGAGGGTCTCGGCAGCTGAGGAGTGAAGAATAGAGGAGCTAATTTAGTACTGGGAGGACAAAGGAATCTCGCAGCCAGTGACAAACAAATTACCACTTGAATGTGGGCATTTCTGGCTCTGGAGTCTGGCTTCAGTGCTAAGTCAAATGGAAGGGCTGTAATCACTCTATCCTTCTTAACTTTAGCAAGTTCAAACAGCTTTTTTAAGAATATTTTAACAATTTCTTGGCATGTTAGGCAAAAAACAGTCTAGATAAATAGTTTACAGGAAGGTTTGCAGTTCGAAATGCCCCTTTTCAATCTAGGAATAAAAGAAGTAAAAGGGACCAATCGGATTGAGCCTGGTTAAAGGCACTTACACTCTGATTGGTTTGCGGCTTGCCATACCTCTGTGCTGGCTGTGTCTGGTGTTGAGGTGTCAGGCGTGAGCCTCTGCAGTGCCAACCCCCTCCGGTGGCCGCGGTTCAAGCGCTGGAAGGGCTGGGAGCCCAAGGATGGTCTCGGCAGCTCTGTGCAGGCTGTGTCTGGCGTTGAGGTGTCGGGCATCGGCCTCTGCAGCGCCGACCTCCCGGTGGCCGCGGTTCGAGCGGCGGGAGGCCTGCTAGCCCTAGGAGGGTCCCGGCAGCTCTGTGTAGGCTGTGTCCAGCATTGAGGTGTCGGGCATCAGCCTCTGCAGAACTGACCCCCCGGTGGCTGCAGCTCGAGCTTCGAAGCGCTGGGAGCCCTAAGAGGGTCTCGGCAGCTGAATATTGCTTGAATATTTACATTGCTTATTGCTGAAATTTCTTTTATTTGTTTTCTATGGTTTACTTGATTTTCTAAAATCTGTTATGTTTTCAGTTTGTTTATATTACTTTTATTATGCTTGATATTTATGCTAGTTATGAATATTTAGGACTTGTACATATGTGAATAAAATATATTTATCTCTTATATAATCCAAAGTGTGGCAACAATGTTATTCACCGTCATTTTTGAATCTGGAGAGCATATGATAATATCACATGTGAATATTTATTATTACTGGTAATTAATGAAATTATTTTTGGGTAAGGCCCAAGGTGAATCCAAGTGCATTCTTATAAAAAGCGATATTATAAGCCTTTGTTCTGACACTTGCACATTTCTTTTCTGAAATATGTTACCCTCTTGGACTTTGTTAATTCCCTTGAGGTACTTGAAAGTTTCTATCATGTCCCCCTCCCTCCTTTCCTCGAGGGTATACATATTAAGCTCCTTTAGTCTCTGCCTGCCTCCCGGATCTGGTGAAACATTTAGCAGCCTCCCGACTCCGGTACAACCATCACCAGTCCTCCCTTCCCTGGCCCAAGTACATGCTGTCACCTTCCCCCATGGCTCAGTTACAACACCAGCCCTGTCTGCATTCTAGGCCCAAGTACAGCTGTTTATTACCCTCCTTCCTTCCCAGCCTGAGTATAACAGTCACCAACAACTCACCCACAGCCCAGATACAACAGTCACCAGCTCTTCCTCTCTGGCCTGAGTTCGTAGTCACCTGCCTTCCATCCTCAGGCCATGCACAGCAGTCAGGTAAGTCCCTTTCATTTTAACTGGTCTGAGCCGATTCTAGCTCCATCTCACACTTGCTGCTGCTCTTCTGCTCCTGCTCTACTGGCCAAACACTGAACAGCTCTGCCATTCAAAGGGCTGAGATTCCATCTCAAGTCCTCAGGGGCCCATCCTGCCTGCACTCCTCATGACCGGCCCTCGAGCAGGTGTTCAGCTTGAGGTAACTTGGGGGGGTGCAGGGAAAAATTAGTGGGGAAAAATTCTTTTTTTTAAACAGAGGCCCTGCTGGGGTTTCTCATTGTTTGGGGTGGGATACCTGACTTAGGGGCCTCCCTATACCCTGGGGCACCTTCCAGTCCCCCAGCTCCAAAGCAGCTGGCTGGCTATCTGGAGGGCACCAGGACTCGGGGCACTACACATCACCAGCTCTCCCTCGGCCTGGGTACAGCAGTCGCCTGCTTCCCTCCTGGCTACAGCAGTTACCTGCCTCCACCCCAAACCAGGTTCCATGAGTCCGCCAGCCCCACCCCCGTCAGCCAGAGTGAAACCATCAGCCTCCCTTCTTTGCCCAGGTACAACAGTTAGCAGTGCTCCTTCCTGTTAATTTGTTAATTTATACTTCTGTGTGGGTGCCATTTGCATAACCTGATTGGGTGTTTATCAGTGAAGGTAACAACTGTCTTATTGGTCCTTAGAGGTGGTCCAGTCAGTGTAGGAAGGTGGGTAGATATTGCATCAAGGGTTGTTACTGCACCTAATGCTGTGGCCCATTATTTTCCTCTGGCAAGAGCCAACTTCACCATTTCTTATTTGATCTGGGCTAACCCCCATCAACAGGGAAAATGAAACGGCCTACCCTCATCCAGGTGTGTAGTTCCTTGTACAGTCACCAGGTGAGTGATATGAACCCAGACATGGTTTTGGGGTACTACAATTTATTGGAACTGTTAAGTTGTGCTGTTTGAAGCATGTTTTAATCTTACAGAAAGATTTGATTATGTCAGTGTTTTCATGTTTCATTTGTATGCATAATCAAACTTGGATCACATAACTAACTGTGTGCATAAAATGCTGCACCACTCGTGATTATTCACTACTTAGGGAGTTAGTTGTATATGCATCTTTTGATAAATTGAAATCAGTAAGTCTCTTTTTAGCTTTATCTGAGAACACAAAGTTCCTAGAAGAAATTTGTTCAGCTCAACAGTACACATGAAGAGTAACCTTAGATCAGATGATGAGAAGGAGGTTAAAAAAGTTCACACTGGTAGTTAGAAGCAAATGCCAGCTAGGCCTGCATATTGGATACAATGTTTAGCATAACATTCTTAGCTCTGGAATTTTGGAAGCAGGGTTTCCATAGCAATTAGAAAGGTTACCGAGCGTGGCTGAAAGGAATACTGAGCCCTTACAGCAGCATGTCTAAGTTCAAGCTTCTTTGTAAACACAAATCTTTTTCTGGCCTGAAAGACACACTAGGCTTTAGCCTTGGTTTCAATATTTGTTTAGTAATTAAATGTGAGTGGCCAAAACCTCCCATGTGTTGAAATGCTACTCATACAATAAATGGTATTGCACTTGCATACCAATAATTTTTTATTGTGTGGCTGCTCCTGCTCTCTTGATGGCCCTCTTCTGGATGGGCCATCCCCAGCTTAGTCTCATCTCTGGAATTAACCTTCAGATACCACCAGGGTTGGAGGGACTAGAAAGTTTCCCAAAGCAGGATCAGCCTGGCCTTCTCAAACAGTGGTGCCAAGCTCTGAAGACCATGCATCATCCACTCCTGTGGTTGTTTTCCTTACAATTTTCTCCTGGAGCATCTGGTAAAATGGTGCATTTGCTGGTGTCACATTATTGTGTCGGTTCTCAGCTGGAAGACAGGCATACTGCAAAGTGATCCATATGAAACATATCATTTGTTGGCAGAAAAGAATGCTGAATCTGCCTTCTTTTCTGTCTTGTTGGTCTCTTTTTACCTACCCAGTCTCAGCCTCCCCCACACACACTCTCTGATAGCAGTTCTCCTTTATACCTATCTCCTGCATGATTTTAGCCAACCACTATTTTATTCCGATCACACTTGCTGGAAGATTGTTCCGTACATCCACCACCCTCAGTGAAAACTGCTTCTTCCTCATGTAACCCCTAGACGCTATCCCAAGGGCTACTACCCCTGCCTGCTTGGCTAGTAGCAGGTTAAGGGACCTGGGTACTGAAACAGGTGCCTCCACCCGGAGAACAGGGTTGTTAGTAGCAAGGCTAACCTGGGTACAGCCCTCTGGGACACTGTAACTCCCCCTCTTTTCCCCCTAGTGGCCAAGACAATACGTAAAAAACACTTTCACAGTAGTCCCTATTCAGCATACAAATCCCCTCACTGTTTGAACTTACCACCAGGGCTGATTCCACCAGTTTGACCCTGGAGACCCCCTGTAAAACAAGGTTAGGCACAGTAAAGAACAGTGCAGTGCTTTTGGTACAAACTGGAACCACAGTCAGATTAAATGCAAAAAGAGTTGGATCTGATTTATTCAAGGGAATTGAACAACGGATGGGCATAATCAGGTGGACTGAGTCTAAAACTGATCTAGTCAGGCAATTATGCATGCACTTTTGGTCCCTGCACAGTCACATGCTCTGGGTACCCAGCTGGAATTAATGTGGCTAGCCTGGAACATTGCCTGGGGCAGGCTGGCGTGCAACTGGTTGGGACCCTGTGATGAAAGAAAAGGCTGCACAACCACACACAATTTGTAATCTGGAGCCAGAGCTCGGTTCATGAAAGGGAAAAAAAAAACAGCTATGCAATCAGATTACAACACTTGTGATTTAGCTGATGTTGCAGGGAGCTACCCTGATTGCTATTCACGCTACCCACGAGACACAGTAGGGAAGAAATGGAGACTGCAGGTTGACAACTGGTATGCCAGGAGAAGCATGGCCCACATGCTTCACCGAGGTGTCGTTCCTGTTCGAGATGTTGAGCAGGGGTTTGATCCCCGGGTGAGTTTCTCGTCAATGGTATTCTCTGCCCCTGAAGTAGCTGGCTGGGCCAGTGTGGAAAGGCCCAGGCCAGGTAGAACAGTTCGGCTATCAGTCCGGGAAGGCTAGATGCAGCTTCCAGCAAGTGTGACACAATTAAATAGTGGGGAACCAAATTGCGACCCACTAACAACATACAGCACATTTATAGTAAAGCAACCACCATACCACAAAGTGGATAGCAGTCCGGCAGCAATATCAGTGTCTCTGAGCAAAACTGGGAGTTCTGTGGTGAATGAATGTCCTGACAGTCAGATCACATACAGCAAATCTTCGGTCTTCTTCAGGTTCAAGTCTGGTCACAATTCAGTGGCTTTGTCACACTAAGTTTCAGATATAATCTGGTTTCTTCAAATGCTCCCTTTCGAGGCATAGCAGGCAAACAGGTCAAACTCAGCCTTTTCACCAATCACCCGCGAGAACTACACAGGAGCCCTGTTAGAATCACTAGAGCTGTTCACTCCAACTGACTTCTGCTGCAGGCAACATGGGACTTCCTTAGAAATCCAAAAGGTGCAGTTGGCTTGAGCCATCTGTCTGTCACAGTGAGTTCTCCAGGTTCATTTGGTGATAAGTGCAAAAACTACAATTCCTACAGAAATTCTCTTACAAGACCCTGGTGACAGACACCATTTTAGGTCTAAAGTTGCTGATTGTCCCATACACGGTCAGAACCAAGATGATCTCGCGAATACTGAAATGTCGAGCTGCAAAGGAGATAGGTTAGACAAACTGCAATATATATTATCAAAACAGATTAAACCATAAGCAGTCTGCAGTTCTCTGGGCTCCTCACTTAAATAGCAATAGCAGAATGGAGCGATAACACTGCAGCCTAAGCGGGACTAAAGGTCTCTAACACTACTTGGCCCCTACCCAAATTAATTTTATACCACAAAATAGGCAACTCTTAAAGAGACAGGCATGGAAGTTAACAGGGCACTCACATGCAAACACTTTTAAATCGCTAGGACACAGAACACCAGCCTGGCAGTGGTCATTAAGGCAAGCCCAAGGAAGACTTGTTGGAACCCCCATTTGTAGGGAGGGGTTACACCCACATCCCTCCTAAACATTCCCCTCCAGTGTCATTACATGTCATGAGGTACCTGTTAGAGTTACAGCGCCCCCCCCCGTGTGATGGCTGCAACACTAGCACCTTCCCCTCTGATGTATTGGCACATGCATTGCAATCCCTAGCTCATCTGGGGTTGAAGGTAGCATTTCACAGTTCCCTCCTACCCCCATTGGATGCTGGTGGCAGCACTACAGTATCTGCCCTCTGGTGTATTGGTTGCAGCACTACAATCCCACATATTGGGTTTGTTGGCAGTAACACCACTCCCTGCACTCTGTGGGTGAATAGCAGCATGCCCTCCCCTCGGATGTGATGGCAGCAGCACTACAGCACCTTATGCTCTGGTGTATTGGCAGTGGCACTTCAATACCCATATATTGGGTTATATTTCAGCAGCACCACTTCCAGCACATCTTAGGGGTGAACCATACCCCATTCATGCTGTCACAACACCTGACCACATACTGCATGCATGCTATCACACCACTGAATATCATACCATCATGCACTCTGACACACAACCTAACACCATACTCCCATGCACTCTGTCACATCACTCAACACATCGTGCTACACCACCCAGCACCATGCCACCATGCGCTCTGGCACACTATCTAAAATCATACCCCATGCACAATGACATTCACAGTGACACTACACAGTAATATGCGTTGATGCATCTATTTTGCTTCATGCTGGCGCTTCACCCACACTTATACTCCCATGCACTCTGAGCACCTCACAGCCCCACAGCCCATGCAGTGTGACCAATCATCCAAACCTATACCACCATGCATGCTGTCTCACAAACCAACATCATACTGCCATGCTAGTTGACATACCTCTCCACCCCATTCCACTATGCACTGTGTCACAACACCTGACACCATACCCTAGCTTGGCAGAAGACACCAGGAGAAAGGACTGCTGTGTGACTGAACTTCTCTGCTGGGACTATATTGCCTCTCCTTTCTCCCTCCACCCCCCACCCAAGCTAGTTCTATTTTTTTATAGGCACAGATTTGACTGATCTCAGGAACTTCCTGTTTAGGGGCAGAGTAGTGATCACAGAACCACCAGGACCCACCATCCTAAAGGGCAAGAGTAGCTCTCCAGCCCCTCTAGCTTGCTGGAGGTCTGCCTCTGAGCAAGTAAGTGGTCTACTGAAATATAGGATATTCTTGTCTCCAGAACAGGACAATCAGGAGCTTAAAGGGACACAGGCAGAAAGTAAGGAGAGAGAAAAAAAACAGAGGAGAGTAAGGATTACCAAACAGTTAGGGTGAAATAAGACATGATTGGGTGGTGCAATGCAGTGGCTGTGGGCAGCAGTCTTCTGGAGATGTTCTGGAGGATGCGGTGTTGTCCCATCTGCAGCGCCTCTCTGGGCTGAGGAGGAGGTTGTCATCTCCAGGCTGAGTTGGCCAGGATGTGGGACCTCCTCTTCCATCCAGGGACCACCAGTGCCATGCCGTTGCCTCAGAGGTGCTGGGTTGAAGGAGCGGTTGGACCACAGTGGGCTCAGGAGGGTGAGGGTGGTGGAACAGGCGCATCCCTCAGTTGTACCTCCACAATTCCCATGCCCTTCTGGCAAAGTGTGGTTCCTCTATGGAGGCATCCACCTGTGGAAACCAAGAGGATGTTGGGACCTCCACAAAGGAGACTCAGGAGGGTGAGGGGACCCTGCAGGGTAATAAAACAACTCCTGGTGGGGACTCATTGTTGGAAGGTAGAACTGGGGGAGGAGGGGAGAGGAGGTAAGGTGCCTGCCTGGCGCCATGGCTTGAGGGACAGGGAGGCTTTAATCCTCAGGATTGCGTACAGCTGCAGGGGAGGGAGCTGGATGTCATTATCCACCTAGGGACCGATGACCTGGCTGAGAAAGGTTAGAGAAGTGCAGGAAGAGTTTGTGGGTTGGGGAGGGGCCTTGGTCAAGTAGCATGCGGTAACCTTCGTGAGGTGCTACCCATCTATGGTATAGAGCGCTGTGGTGTTCTGCACCATGGGATTCAATCAGTGGTTGAAAACTGGTGTGGAGCTCAGGTTTGGCTTCATTGGGACTGGGGTCCACCTGGAGTGATGCAAGCCTATACTGGCATGATGGGCTGCATCTGTCGGGAGGAACCAGGATCCTAGGGTGATGGGTTTAAATGCTTCATTGGCAAGCTTTTAAACTATCCAAGGAGAGCACTAGAAAGACAGAAAATTCTAGCCCCCAAAATAATCACGCGGTAGTAGTGTGGCAAACACCAACATAGAGGTGTCGATAGGGAGAAGGGCAGGGGTAAATGAAGAGAAAGTGACAAAGGCAAGAAGGACAGGGATGGGGCAAAGGGTAAGTGCCATCAGGAATGGAGGTAATGAGTACCAATGCCCATAGTCTGGGCAACAACTCCCTGAGCTGATGGCCTTAATGGAAGAGGGATGCTGGATATCATAGCAGTCAGAGATAATTTTGCAGGAACCATGGACTGGATGTTAACATACCAGTACATAACCTACAGGAGAGACAGGCAGGGGAGAAGAGGGGAGGAGTAGCTCTCTATGTGAGAGGATAAAGCAACTGAATAAAAAGAGTAAACAGGGAGGAGAGGGCACTGTGGGTCACCGTTGTGGAGACTGGAGAGGGCACCACAATCCGCACAGGGTTGTGTACAGACCCCATGTCAGGGGAAGGAATGGACAATGATATGATAGAAGGCATTCTTGGAATGGCAGAGAAAGGGAGATACTGTTGATGGGAGACCTGAATATGCCAGATGTTAACTGGAGCACATTTGCTGTAGCCTGCATCCAAGAGCAGGGCCATTCTTGATGCCTCCACAGGTGGCAGGCGATTAGACAGTGGTTTGGAACCCACTGGTGAGGACAATCTTAGACCTCGTACTCTCAAGCGGGGGCAGTGAGGAGGATCTCAGATCTAGAAGTGGGTTGCCATCTGGGACAAGTGACCATCAAACGAGTGTGGTTCACATTAAACTCAGCTACAGAGTCAAGCCATACAAAAGTGAGGGTACTGGACTTTGGGAGGCTGACTTTGGCAAGATAGGAGAGTGCCTCAGAAAAGCAACGGCAAACAGGGTAGAAGGGTGTGGAGCAACAATGGGAATTATCAAAACTGCCATCACAGAGCAACAAACCTTGTGTGAAGTAAATAAACAAATCAATATGAAGAAAAAGCCACTATGGTTCTCAAAGAGGTGGCTGAAGTCAGGAAAGAAAAGATATAGCATTCGAGTATAAGGAAACACAGAAGGCGCAGATAGACAGCTGTACCAGTTAAGGCAGAAGGAAGCAGGAGGGAGTCAGAATATGAAAGGCCCAAACTGAGGAAAAGATAGCTAACTCAGTTAAGAGGGATAAAACCTTTATAGGTACATCAGTGATAAAGACAAAGGGAGGGATGTGCGGTTGAATAGAATGAACGGTGGGTTGGGATGGGGACAGAAAGCAGGAATACTGACGTGTTTTCGCTCGTATTTCCTAAAGAGGAGGGAAGTGCCTAATCCAATTAACAGAAGCACTCTTCATAGGGGGTCGATCCCAGTCCTTTCATTGAAGTAAAGGGTTCCAAGAACCCTCAAAACTGAAGGTGGACAAAGTAATGGGTCCTGATGGAATTCACCCCAGAATTCTAAAAGAATTAAGGGAGGAACTAGTGAAACCACTGGGCTACTCTTTTAATAAATCATGGGAGGATGGTGTGGTACCGAGGACTGGAGGGAGGCGGATGTGATCTCTCTTCACAAAAGTGGGACCAAGACAGAGCAGAAACTACAGACCTGTCAGTCTGACCTCTGTGGTAGGGAAAGTGATGGAGTCACTTCTGAGGGAAAGAATAGTTAGTACCTAGAGGCCAGTGGGCACAGGACCCAAGGCAGCATGGGTTCACCATGGGAAGGTCATGTCAGATGAATCTAATAGATTTCTTTGACTGGGTGACCAAAGTAGTAGACAGGGAGGGGCTGTGGACATGGCCTACCTAGACTTTAGCAAGGCATTTACTACAGTCCCACACAAAAGATTATTAGTCAAATTAACCAGCCTGGGAGTGGGACCCAGGGTGGTAATTCCTGGTAAAACATTGGCTGGACAACAGGACACAGAGGTAAATGTAAATGGGTCCCTCTGAAGCAAGGGGTTACGCTAATTGGGGTACGCAGGAGTTCAGTTGGTCCAGTCCTTTTAATGTCTTCATCAGTGACATTTGCAGAGGGACTGAAGGAAAAGTATGCCTTTGCAGATGTACAAATATCTGCAACAGGGTTGATACAGAGGCGTGGAAAGGATGAAAAGGGACTTGGCATGGTTGGAGGAATGGTCAGAAATATGGGAGCTAGGTTCAATGCAAAGAAGTGCAAAATAATGCACCTGGAAACAAGAACGAGGGAAGAATACACAATGGGTGGGAGGTAGTAACAACAACAAAAGGAAAGGGACCTGGGGGTAATCATATCAGATGACCTTAAGGTTAGCAAGCAATGTGAGAAGGCAGTAGGGAGGGCTGGGGTATACTGGGATGTATAGGGAGGGGCATCATCAGCAGAAACAGGAAGTTGTTATCCTCTGCAGACAGTTGGTGAGACCCCATCTAGTACTGTGTCCAGTTCTGGAGACCCCATCTCCTTAAGGACATGGACAGGATAGAGGCAGTCCAGAGGAGGGCAACTAAAATGGTGCAGAGGTCTGCAAGAGAAGCCATATGAGGAGACTAAAGAGCTTAATATGTATACCTTGAGGAAAGAAGGGAGAGAGGACATGATAGAAACTTTGAGTACTCTCAGTGGAATCAACAAAGTCCAAGAGGTAGCATCTTCAGAAAAAGAGAGAGTTGCAAGAACAAGGAGTCACAATTTAAAGATAGAAGGAGGAGGTGTCGTGGGCAATGTGAGGAAGTATTATTTCACAGAGAGGGTAGTGGATGCATGGAACAGCCTTCCTGAGGAGGTTGTGGAGTCTAAAACTGTGGGAAAATTCAAGAATGCATGGGACAGACATAAGGCAATTCTTGTGGGGGGTAGAAAGAAATAGGCTGTTGGTTAACTAGGATCTGCGGCCTATCCTGTAGGTAGGGAAATGGGCAGACTAGATGGGCCTAGCGGTCCTTATCTGCCGTCAAAGTCTATGTTTCTATGTTTCTATGACTGCTGGCACACAACCCACCACTATCCCCCATTCACGCTGTCACACCAGCTGACACCATACACCCATGCACTCCGACACACAAACTAACACCATAGTCCCATGCACTCTGTCACATCACTTGACACATTACGTGCTGCCACACTATCCAACACCATACCACCATGCACTCTGGCACACAAACCAAAATCATACCCCCATGCACTATGACATTCACAGTGACACTATACAGTAATGTACGTTGATGCACCTAATTACCCCATACCACATGCATGCTGGTTCGCACCCGGCAACATACTCCCATGCACTCTGACACCTCACAGCCCCACAGCCCATGCAGTGTGACCAATCATCCAAACCTATACCTACATGCATGCTGTCTCACAGCCAACATCATACTGCCATGCAAGTGACACCTCTCGCTCCATTCCACTCTGCACTGTGTCACAACACCTGACACCATACCTTATGACTGCTGGCTCACAACCCACCACTATACCCCATTCACGCTGTCACACCAGCTGAGTACCATACACCCATGCACTCTGACACACAGAAATACACTATCTGCATACTGCTGTTGCACCAGCCAACACCATAAACACACATCCTCTCATGCACATCATGACCCATAACCACATGCAGTCTGGCACACAGACACCATACACCATTCACCATGCACCCAGTCAGAGCAATGAGCATCATTCCATCATGCATGCTGATACTCCTCATTATCCCATACCCCTATGCACACTGGAATACCAACTAATGGAATACTGCATGCGCACTATCACACCACTCAATAAAGTACCCCTTTGCACTCTAACACATAATCCAACACCACACCCCTATGCACTCTGTCACACCACTCTACACCATACACACTGTCACACCACCTGACACCATACCACCATGAACACTGTAACACAAACCAACATTATACCTCCATGCTGCTGATACACCTCACAACCCCATACCCATATTCATGCTGCCACATCACTCAACTCAATACCCCATGCGTGCTGTCCTTCCACCCAACACCATACTCATGCGTGCGCTCACATCATCCACACCATCCCGCTATGTTTTTGACATCTCACAGCCCCACCACACTATACAATCTGACTTGCACCTGACATCACACTCCATGCATTGCCACACAAACAACATGATACTGAGTCAAGCATGTTGACTCACCTAAAGACCTAATACCCCATGCACTTTCTGCCATCATCGCCACCATACTCATACATTTGACAATGCATGCTGTCACGCTCACCAGGTTCATACCATGCACTCTTACACACGAACCAACATAATACCCCTTTCTTTGTGTGACATACACTGCAACACCATATATGCTATGCTGAGACCAACACAAACCCAGAGCCCCATGCACACTGTCACTCACTTGACACTTTTCCTCATACACTGTCACATCACATGGCGCCATACCACTGTGCAGTCTGACACTAGTGAACATCATACCCAAGTGCACTGATGGCCTTTTAGCATTATGAAACTCCCAAGCACATTGTACACCTCACAACCCCAAACCTAATGCATGCTGTCACTCCTCAATACGATACTCCATGGCGTTGCCACAGGCCCTGCATGCTGATTACTTATACTATACCACATGCACATGTCAAGCCAGCTGACACCATACCCACATGCTCTCTGATAGAGATGCAGTGAAATTTTATTTCATGTGTGAAATTATGGTGAAATCACCACTTTCAATTTATTTTCATTTTGAAATGATGGCCTGTTGGCAATTTTGTCGGTGGAGATTTAGTAATTTCATTCCTTTTTTTTTTTTTCTGAGGCAGATTAGTCGAAATTGGGCATTTCGCTTTGATGGTGGTCCTACGGTTGAGTCTAAACAAATGATAAGTGATTGGTTCATTTCCTGCTATGTATCTTGAGGAAGCAGGGCATTGTTCCCTGTTGACTGCTTAGTGCACTTTTACACCCTAAATTGTTTCTTTTTGCAATTTATTTTTACTTTTTGTTTTTGTTTGTCTTTATCATGATTCTTATTTTAGTACCTGGTGATTTAGTAATTTTGTGTGTGTGCTGATCCCCTCCCTCCCGAGCTGTCTCAGAGTCTGTTTCTTTTTTTTTTGTTTGTTTGTTGAATTGGTGGTGTTTGTGGATTGTGGACACGGAGAAGGGGCGAAGTACAGTGGGCACCTGTACACGTGTTTCAGCTAACCATCACAAATGAAATGCCACAGCAGGGGCCTTTTGCTCCAGCACCAGCACCCAGCAGCAAACTGTGCCCCCTCACCAGCAGCAGTTGGAGACAGTGCCCCCTCCCCAGTAGCAGGAGGATACTGTTCCTCCACCCAGGTAGCAGAAGACTGTGCCCCCTCCCAAGCAGCCAGAGGAGTCAGTACTTAAAGCATTATCTGCAGCACCCCCCATGGCTCAGGTCCCTCTCACCCTCCGTGACTTGAATCCTTCTCCTCCAGGGTATACCTTGGCCTGGATTTGACTCCCAGGTGCAGAACGCACTTCCCATTTGAATTTTAGTTTCCATTTTCCGAGATACTTTTCCAGAACCTCAGGTCCTCCTGCAAGGGCAACTTCCCATCCTCCCATCTGACCTGCATCCAGCTTTAGTCATCTGAGACTTTATCTCACTCCTGATCCTCTCCTGATGTCTGAGATATGGGCGTTGAACAGTAGGCCCCAGCACTGACCCTGGAACTCCACTAGTCCACCTTGGGCTGAGGCTAGCCCTCCCACCCACCACCTTCTGAGTATGCTCAGGAGGCAATTTCCTATCCATCTTAACAACTGTCTCTGTACCTCAGTTTCCTTCTTCAGCTTAGCCAGGCCACTGTAGGGGTACCGATCAAATGCCTTGCAAATCAGAAGAGGTCATCTAGTTGGCCTTTGTTGTCTTTTCCTTCTCGAACTGCTCTCCAGCTCCGGATTACAAATAGTGTGTGTTGGTGCATGTTTCTTTCTTTCATCACGGGGCCCCAACCAGCTGCAATGCCAGCCTACCCCAAGCAACATTCCGGACTAGCCTACCTTACTCCCACCTGGGTACCCAGAGTGTGTGACTGCGTAGGGACTCTGAAGTGCATGCATGACTGTCTGATCAATCTAGCCCTTAAGTCAATCAACCTGATTAAGCCCCTTCCTTGTTCAAGCCCCCTTAATAAATTAGATCTAATTCTTTTTGCATTTAACCTGACTGTGATTTTGGTTTGTACCAAAAGCACTACTGTTGCTTACTGTATCTAACCTTGTTTTGCAAAGGGTCTCCTGGGTCAAACTAGTGGAGACCAGCCCTGGTGGTAAGTGCACAATTGTGGGTAATTGTATGGTGAATAAGGGTCATTGCAAAGCTGATTACTATATATTTTTCAGGCCACTTAGAAGGAAAGGGGTTTACAGTGTCCCAGAGGCTGTACCCAGGTTAGTTTGACCACTAAAACCCCGACCTCCAGTGGAGGCACCCATTTCAGTACAGGCCCCTTAGCCTGCAAGCTGCCAAGCAGGGGTAGTAGCCTTTGGGTATGCCACCATGGGGTTACAATTTTTATGATTTTACTGTACATGTTTACGCTCTACTGCTGTCACTTTCTTTTCTGTTTCTCCCTGTTGTGCCACTTGAAGGCTTCAGTGACCCCACACACACGGATGCCTGTAAACCAGCCTTAAAGCTCTGTGCCTAGTAGAATCCTTAAGCATAGAAGCTTCTGATGGCAGTAGGACCCTTCAGCCCACCAAGTCTTCCCATCCCTCCCTTTCATATCCCCCTACCCACCTGCCCCTGGCCTCCACCACAATACTCAGCCACACATGCCTGTCCCGTGCCCCCTTAAATTCCACCACTGTTTTAGCTCCCACCACTCCATCTGGCAGTCTGTTTCAATGCACCACCACCCACTCTGTGAAGAAGCGTCCCTCACATTGCCCCTGAATCTATTTCCTTGCAATCTGAGGCTGTGCCCTCTAGTTCTAGCTCCACTCCTTCCTCTTTAGCAGATCCCTTCTCCTACTTTATTTAGCTACTTTACATATTTAAAGTATTCTCTGTTACCCCTTTCTCCTTGTTTCCAGTGTGTACAGATTCAGCTCCTTATACACTCTGCTTGTGTCTTCCCTGCATCCCCTGCACCATTTTTATTGCCCTTCTCTGAACCCTTTCCAATGAATCTATATCCTTGTGGAGATGTGATCTCCAGAACTGAGCCCTGTACTGTAGTTGTAGCCTCACCATAGCTTTGTAGAGGTGCATTATTATCTCCCTCCTTCTGCTAGTAATGTCTCTGCCTATGCACGCCAACATTCCATTGGCCCTTCCCTCCACCCTGCTACATTGGAACTGGGAACTATGATCCCCAGATCCCCTTCCTGTTCTGATGTTTTTGATTTCCTCCCCACCCAGCGTGTACCCTGCATGCATGTTTTTACTCCCTAGGTACATCACAGCGCATTTCTTGGCATTAAATTTCAGCTAACACTTCCCAGTCCTCGAGCATCTAAAGGTCCTTCCTCATGTCCTCCACCCGTCCTGGGTGTCCACCCTATTGCTGATTTTTTGTATCATCGGCAAGTAGGCACACCGTCCCTCTTAAACCTTCTACTATGTAACCGATGTAGATGTTGAAGAGGAGCGGACCCAAAACTGAGCCATGTGATACCCCACTCCTTGCCCTTGCCATCTCAGAGTTCACCCTATTTAGTAACACTCTCTGAGTTCTCCTTGATACCCATGCCTCCACCTAGGTTGCTATTTTTCCTCCCAACCCCATGCTTTCCATCTTGCTCACCAACCTCCTGTGGGGGATGGTGTCAAAGGCCTTTCTGAAGTCCAAATAGGCCATGTCCACTGCCCCCTCCCGGTCAATTACCTGAGTCACCCAATCAAAGAACTCAGTTAGTTTGGTCGTGCATGATTTCCCCTTGGTGAAGCCATACTGTCCACTGTCCTGCACACCACACTCCTCCCAGGTAATATACCACCCTATCCTTGATTAATGCCTCCATTACCTTCCCCACCACAGACATGAGACTGACTGGGCAGTAGTTCTCCTTCAGCTCCCTGATACCTCCGTTGTGCAAGGGCACCACGTCCACCTTCCTCCAGTCCTCCAGCACCCTCCCTGTATCCAGGGACAGGTTGAAGAGCCTTGTGACGGGTGCGGCGAGCTTATGCCTCAATTCCCTGATCACTATGGGGTGTAACCTGTAAGGCCCCATTTCCTTGTCCACCTTTACTCTATCTAGCTCCTCCCTGACCCTATCCACAGTGAAAGGGCTCTGATCCACTCATTTGTCCTCCCTCCCTCCCCTTGGACTTTAGCTCCCAGCCCCTGCCATCCTCTTCCTCCATGAATACCGAGATAAAGTACTTATTTAATGCATCTGCTTTTACTTAGTCCTGCTCCAAGCTTATCCCTCCTCCCCCTCGGTCTAGCAATACCCTGCTCATCCCTTCTCCTCTCACTCATGTATCTGAAAAATGTTTTATCCCCCTCTTAGAGTTTTTAGCTATTTTCTCCTCAGTGACTGTTTTTGCCCTTCTGATCTACTTCCCTGCTAAACTCCTCTTCTTCCTGTATTCCTTCCTATCTTCTTCTCAGAGTGTCCTCTTAAATTTTCTGAAAGCCCTCCTCCTTTCCTTGACTGCCCCCACCATCTCCTTAGTGAACCAAAGTGGTCTACTCCCCCTCTTGCTCTTTCTGACCTTTTTTATGCACATTTCCACTGCTTCCTGAACCCCTTCCCTGATAGCTTTCCATAATTCCTCCACTGTTTCTATATTCACGTTATCTTCAATTTTTTCTCTATCTTACTTATCTTATCAAAGCTTGTGTGTCTGAAGTTCATGACTGACGCACTGGTTTTACTTGTCTTTCTCCTTTCACTGACCCTGAACCATACCATCCTGTGGTCGCTGGAGCTCAAGACTTCTCTCACCTGCACCTCCTCCACACTTTCCCCGTTAGTCAGGACTACATCTAACAAGTTGCTTCTCATCATTGACTCCCTGACCAGCTGTTGAAGGAATACCCCCTGCAGCTCATCTAATACGTCTCTGCTCCTTGCCAATGCTGCATCTGGGATTTCCCAGTTAACACCTGGGAGGTTCAGGTCACCCATCAGTAGCAGTTCTCCTTTCTGGGACAGCCACATCATTGCCTGAGTTAGCTATTTATTATCCACATTCCCTTTTGCAGGAGGCCTGTATACCACCCCCAGCCACAGGGATTCTTCTAGTGTTACCACAGTAGCTCAGTCTCCTCTTCCTCCTTCTGCCCTTCGGTTACACTAATGATTTCCCTGATGCATAAGGCAAATCCCCCCTTGCCCTCCTTGTCCCTTCTGAGCAGTCTGTATCCTGGAATAGTTGTTTCCCAGGTGTGATACTCTGTTCACCACATCTTACTCATTGCAATTAGATCTAGTCCCTCATCCCTCATGATGGCCTCCAGGTTCACTCTCTTATTTCCCAAACTTCTGGCATTTGCTGATAATCCCTTCCTCCAGCCTCCCCCATTGTTCCCCCTTCACCTGTTTCCCTCTTGCCCAACAATGTAGTGCTATCATGGGGGGCTTGTAGCACCCCAAACCTTCATCCTTTTGGAGCAGATTCCCCCCAACCTAGTTTAAATTGTAGGTATCTGCTATCAGTTCTTCTAGTTTTCTTTTTAGTACTGCCACCCCCTCCATATTCAGGTGCAGTCTGTCTGGTGCAAACAAGCTCTTGTCCCCCCACATAGAGCCCCAGTCCCCTACTAACACTTACCCCATTTTCTCACCACACCCCACCAGTCACTCATTGAACTCCCTTATCCTCATCTGCCTATCAGTGCTTGCCCTTGGTAATGGTAGTACATCTGAAAAAAGTCATTAATTTGAACCCCTACAGTATCTAGCAAGAGCTCTGAATCTTGCCTGTACCTCCATCAGGTGATTTCTCGCCAGGTCATGCATTCCCAGGTAGAACAGCAGGTGTGTTTTCTCATCTTGTTGCTTCCTCCTTGAGGGGATATAGTGAATGACCTTAGCTGCCATCCTGCCCAGCAGACAATCCACCCACAATGTGCTTTTGTCCCCCCCGACCCCCCAATTAATTTTATTATAGAGTTCCCCAACAAGTGGAACCCTGCCTTCCATCTACTTCTGGTTACATCTCCCTTCCATCCTACCCCCACCCCCGGTATCCTATTTACTACCCTATTTTCAATACCCCCTTTGCCCATGTCACCTCCCAAAGTACTGTCTTCACTCTGTGCCCCCCCCAGCTTTGTGACACCCACAGGAGCTTTCTGCCTCAACCTCTCTATCTGTGAACTTTTCTCCTCAATGTCTTTCTGCCCCTGCCTGTGCCCTGACTGATTTTTCCTGGTGGCCCTCACCCTTCCCTGCCCCATCTAGCTTTTGCACATTGGGACCCAAGCACACTGCCCCACCTCTTTTAGGCTTGCCCATTGTTCTTACCTGATTGGGCAGCCTCCTTTTCCAATTTTTCTGATCCTTCATTTGTGCCTGTCTCTCCTATTTCCCCGTGTGCTCTTTCAACTCCGTTTTCCTGCTCTTCCCTCACATTTTGTGCCCCTAGTGGGGCAAATCTATTTTTTTGTTCCAGGCCCACTGCCTGTATCTCTCTGGTGGATGGTCCTCCCATTGCTCTCTTCTTCCTTATCCTCTGCGCAGGCTTTGTACTCTTATACTTTATCACCTGCCATCCCCCCGGTTACTTTTGTTCCCTTTTCTGCCACTGTCTGGGATTCCTGTATCCCTTCTGGAGCCTTCCCTACATCCCATCCTTACTTTCATGCTCCTCTATTTTCCTCCATACCCCATCCCATCTTTTCCTTCCTGTGCCCATGTTTGCTTCTTGTCCCCCTGCAGCCCACCTTTTAACTGCACCTAGCCCCCCAGCTGCAATAGCTCTTTCTGAGGGACTTCTCCTGTCCTCTCCGCTACTCCTCTCCCTTTCCCATCTTAGTGTCCACCTCAGCAATCCCACCTCCTCCCTTAGCTGTGAAATTTGCCTACATACCATGCATCTACCCATTTTTCAGACTACTGAATATCCAGTACCATGGATAACCCACAACCAGTACACCCTACCAGCCTCCCAAATATGACCCCAGCCCTTGTAGCCTTGGAGGGGGACCCTGCTCTGGAGCCATCAAAAAATGGAGAGCAATGAGTACCAATGCCCGTAGTCTGAGTAACAAGCTTCCTGAATTAGTGGCCTTGATGAAGGAGGAACATCTGGATATCATGGCAGTCACAGAAACAGGGTACACACAAAACCATGACTGGGACACAAACATCCAGGATACACTATCTACAGGAGGCACAGGGAGGGTAAAAGAGGAGGAGGTAGCTCTTTACATAGGGAAGGAATCAAAGCAACAGAACAAAAGGGAAAACAGGAGGAGAAGAAGCACTGTGGGTAAATTTGGAGACTGGCAATGGCACCACAATCCGCACAGGGGTTGTATACAGACCCCCTTCTCAGGGGGAGGAAATGGACAAGGAAATGATAGAAAGAATACTTAGAATGGCAGAAAAAGGGGAGATATTGCTGATGGGTGATCTGAATATGCCACATGTGAACTGGATTGCAGTTGCAGCAGCCACTTCAAAGAGTGGGGTTATTCTAGATGCCTTACAAGGGGCATGTCTTAGACAACTAGTATTGGAGCCCACTCGAGAGGGAGCAATCTTAGACCTGGTTCTCTCAAATGGAGATGAAGAGAGGATCACAGATGTAGAAGTGGGTAGCCATCTGGGAACTAGCGACCATCGAACAGTATAGTTCACAATAAACACAGCAATAGACTCAAGCTATACAAAGGCAAAAGTACTGGACTTTAGGAGGGCTGACTTTGCCAAAATGGGTGAGTGCCTAAGGAATGCACTAGCAAATGGGCAGGAAGGAGGGTGGAAGAACAATGGGGAATAATAAAACTGCCATCACAGAGGTAACAAGCCTTTGTGTGAAGCAAATTAACAAAACAAAATGATGTAAGAAACCACTATGGTTCTCAAAGGAAGTGGCAGTGAAGCTTCAAGAGAAAGAGAAAGCATTCAGGAAGTACAAGGAATCACAGAAGGAGCAGGACAGGGAACTGTATCAGTTAAAGCAAAAGGAAGCTGGGAAGGCAGTCAGAACAGCAAAGGCCCAAACCGAGGAAAAGATAGCCAGCTCAGTTAAGAAGGGGGATAAAACCTTTTATAGGTACATCAGGGAGCAAAGGAAGACCAAGGGAGGGCTAGTGGAGGCTTAATAAAGAGGAGGGAGGAGGGAGGGGCAGAGGGTGACTGAAAAGGCAGAGATACTAAACAAATATTTTTGCTCAGTATTTACAAAGGAAGTGGGGGAGGTACCTAAAACAAACAGTAGAAACACTCTGGATACAGAAGTTGATACCAGCCCATTTACAGAAGAAAGGGTTCTGAAAGAACTCTTAAAACTGAAGGTGGACAAAGCAATAGTGCCTGATGGGATTCATCCCAGAATTCTAAAAGAACTAAGAGTAGAACTAGTGACACCACTGACTACCCTCTTTAACAAATCATGGGAGGATGGTACGAGAGACTGGAGAAGGGCAGATGTGATTCCCCTTCACAAAAATGGGAGCAAGGCAGAAGCAGAAACTACAGACCTGTTAGTTTAACCTCAGTGGTAGGAAAAATGATGGAATCACTTCTGAAGGAAAGAATTGTTGAGTATCTAGAGGCCAGAGGGGCTCAGGACCCCAGGCAGCATGGATTCACAGTGGGAAGGTCATGCCAGACAAATCTGATAGATTTCTTTGACTGGGTGACCAAAGTAGTAGATCAGGGAGGGGCTGTGGACATGGCCTACCTAGACTTTAGCAAGGCATTTGACACAGTCCACACAAAGATTAATATACAAGTTAGCCAGCCTGGGAGTGGGTCCCAAGATGACAGTCTGGGTAAGAATTGGCTGGAGAATAGGACACAGAGAGTAATAGTAAATGGAGTCCACTCTGAAGAAGGGGTTACTAGTGGGTACCGCAGGGTTCATTATTAGATCGGTCCTCTTCAATGTCTTTATAAGTACATTGCAGAGGGACTGAAGGAAAAGTATGTCTCTTTGCCGATGACACAAAGATCTGCAACAGAGTTGATGCACAAAGTGGAGTGGAAAGGATGAGAAGGGACTTGACAAGGTTAGAGGAATGGTCAAATGTATGGCAGCTTAGATTCACTGCTAAGAAGTGCAAGGTAATGCACCTGGGAAACAAAAACCAGGGAAGAGTACACAATGGGGGGTGAGATACTAACAACAACAAAAATGGAAAGGGACCTGGGGGTAGTCATATCAGATGACCAAAAGGTGGGCAAGCAATGTGAGAGGGCAGCAAGGAGGGCTGGGGGGATACTGGGATGCATAGGGAGAGGCATCACCAGTAGAAAACAGGAAGTTATTATCCCTCTGTACAGACAGTTGGTAAGACCCCATCTGGAGTACTGCGTGCAGTTCTGGAGACCCAATCTCCTGTAAGGACATAGGACAGGATGGAGGCTGTCCAGAGGAGGGAGAATTAAAATGAGCAGGGTCTGCACCGGAAGACATATGAAGAGGAGACTGAAGGAGCTGAATATGTATAGCCTCGAGGAAAGGAGGGAGAGTGGGACATGATAGAAACTTTCAAGTATCTCAAGGGAATCAACAAAGTCCAAGAGGGTAGCATCTTTCAAGAAAAGAACAAGGGGCACAATTTGAAGATAGAAGGGGGGCGGCACAGAGGTAATTTAAGAAAGTATTTTTTCACAGAGAGGGTTGTGGATGCATGGAACGGCCTTCCGGAGGAGGTTGTGGAGTCAAAAACAGTGGTGGAATTCAAGCATGCATGGGACAGTCATAAGGCAATTCTAGGGGGTGGGGGTAGGAAGAAGTAGGCTGCTGGTTAACTAGGATCTGCAGCTTATCCATTAGGTAGGAAATGGGCAGACTGGATGGGCCAAGCGGTCCTTATCTGCCGTCAAAATCTATGTTTCTATGTTTCCCTCACCCTGCTCCATTGGCTCCTGTAATGTGGTTGCCCCCCCCCCCATTTTCCCCTCTGGCCTATGGTAAGCTTTCATGTTTAGGCCCAAGGGTAATGTGTGCCACATTTCTAGAAATGTTCTTGCATTGACATTCCTGATCACATGCTTATTTACACTACAACCATTGTTTTTGTACTTCTTCAAAATTCCTTTCTTGTATGATTTTACAGTACAAGTTTACATAACTACTTCTATCACTTTGTTATTACTGTTTCACTCCCTGTTGTACCCCTTGAAGGATTCCCTGACACACCCCACCTACCCACGGATGCACCTGTAAACCAGTCCAGGCTTTCTGTGCCTATACTGGTGACTACATCTTTAATAAATAATATTAATGTACAGTTTCCATTTAAACCCCTTCAAACCATTTTTGTAGTGGAGGTGCTTTTTGGTACTAAATCTTAAAACTTTCCAAGTTCTAGGGACTTCTGTTTTTAGGTCCAGTTCTGTTGGTCCCAGAGTTCTGGGCAGAAAAATCCTAGGAAAAACAGGCTTGCAGTTTGAAATCAGTAAAAGCCCTGGGCAGGATTCACAAAAAAAGCACAAACTGCAGCACAAAGGTTTGTGCTGAGCCTTTCAAATGTGTATGGTCCAAAAGCTGCAATCAGGCAACAGTCAAGCACAAACGGGGAAAAAATGATTTATGTATACTGTACCACCACAATCAAATGCAGGTTATGTGCAAATAGCCATGAAGGCACTTAGTGTAACTGCCCGGACATGACATCCTCAGTTGTTTTTTCAGCCTTTCAAAACAGTATCCTTAAAGAAACCCATCATAATGAAAAAAAAAATACAGCTTGATATCCTCAGTAAAGCTTTCATGTTTACATGAAATGAAGCACGATTGGTAGCCTAGTCTTCACTCCTTCCTTCACCTCTCATTTACTCACACCACAGTCAGCATCAAGAAAAGCAAACAGGAAGTGGGGGGGGGTAGCAAATACAACAGTTTTGCTAAATGATAGAAAAATAATAGATAACATAAACAAAATAAAACTCAGTCCCCTCTTCTTACCATTCAGAACAAAAAACAAAATCAGATCAATTTCTTGCTAGAAGAGGATCATTAGCAAAGCAAAAGTGACAAACCATGCCTAGACACTGAATTTCACGTCCCTTCATAAAGAATGAATAACCAAAACAGCAAATAACTAAATAAATAATGGGAAAATGAAATACGATATATCAATCATGACAAGAACCTTGCTTTGAAGTTCTAATGCAGTCACACACAAAAACATCACATTAGTTTTAGTGAACTTGCTTTCAAAAAGTTCCTCATTGCCAAGTAAATCCTTTGGTCCACTTATCAACAGCACAGCAAAAAGTGTGTGCTACCACACAGGTACTGGGCTGATGTAAAGTTGTTATTTTGTATCAAAATTCAACTGTTAAAGAGGCTGAGCTGCTTCTGGTGCTGAGCCAGATTTGAAATTGTAATTTTGTATCAAAACTCAAGTGAGAAACTGGAAGAGCTTTAGGTCCCACAAGCTAGAAAGAACTGCAGTGTTTAGCACAGAGAAAGCCGAGGTATGAAAGGATACATCAATTGGAAGGCAAAATGGTGTGTTTTATTTTATATCAAATTAAAACAAACAGCACACAAGCATTTTTTTATTCCTGTACCTCACTGTACACATAAAAGGTAAAGTAAAATATCTCTCCTTATTAGAGAGAAAGCATGTCTCTTAGCTCAGAGTGAATTTCTCTGTTCTGAGCTGAGAATCATTCCAAGCATCACAAATGTGCTGTTTCAGGTGCTCTGAGTGAGCATTCTGCAGAGCAAAAAAAAATAAATTTTGCTCATTTTTAAAATGCCAGTACTTTATCATGCATTAGCTACAGAATTAAAATTTTAACAGCAGACGGGAAGGGGTCTAGTTACTAATAAACCATTATTTGTTTATCAAGATTAATGGGATTTAAAATACTCAGTTAAAAAGTAAACAGTGTACACTTGGGCCTCTTAGAGCTGCCCGCCATTTAAGAAACATACCATGGGCCACTTAAAGCGGCCCATGCCACTGGCAGGGTTAAGGGATGGCCAGTTTAGTGAATCCAGTGCCTTGCAGTGATGACGCTTCGTGTGGGTGTTGGTTGCAAAATGGGCTACCTTATTGTAGCGTATTTGATCCTAGCATGTTCCAAGTTTAGTTTAAAATGATCTAAACTATATACTCCCCGCCCCCTAAGAAATCCTTCCACATCATCCTACATCACCATACCACTTTACAGACTTTACAGCTTTACACTTTTCTCAGTATTGTATAACACATAAAATAAAGCAACCAATACACCAGCAAATATACAATAACTCTCTCACTGATTGCCACAGGTGAAACTCATGTTTTAAACTTAATGATCAAGTGCAAATGTTTTAACATGTACCTCTCCATTTTTTTTATTTCCAAGCTGCATGTAAAATAAAAATTGAACTCTCACTGATCTCAAAATAACACATCTCCCATATTTATTTTAAATTCAGTACTCATTTTAGTATTTTATAAGTGAGTCTGATCCTTAAAACTTTTTTTTTCAAGAGTCAGCTCTGTTTGACTCAGTTCATGACATCAAACAAATTCAGATATCTAATATGAATAATTCACGTATCTCTTGAACTGTCAGTACCTGCTGTATGAGAGATCATCACGTCTGACTTCCTGGTTAGAGACAGGCTGAACTTTTGACAGCGCTGTCAGACACAGGTAACTTGCAAAACAAACATAACCACAATACTTAAAAACAAAATAAAGAAATAAAAAACAGGGTCACAAAATGAGCAGTGCTGCTGATTGCAATTGCTATTCAGCACTTCCAAAGCGGCAGTTACAATCAGCTGTTTTGACATTTTCTTGGACTCACAGTACTTGTGTTATTTCTTTTCTCCTGTTCATTGTTCTCTTCCCCATAACACTGAAGCTACTAAATCAGCACAAGTGATATGGATACCCAATGAGAAATGTAATGGCATTTTTTTTCATGAATAACTGCATGTTCTACCTGTTTCCTGAACTGACTGTAATTGAGTAGTAACTTGCTTTTTTAATGTATTGTTTTGCAGCAAATATTGCACGAATGCATTAGCAAGTCAGATTACTTCAGGAATTTCTGATCACCACTAAGGTTTATGCAGACAAAAAATATTGTAAACAAATGCTAAAACTCAGTTTATGGAAAGCTTGGTAGCAGCAAGCATATTAACATCTAACTTGTAAATGCACTGTTTTTGTTGAGTGGTGACTACTGCTCAGTTATAAACTAACATTAAGAAAGAAGGTGTCTAGATAGATCTACATATCTTGCTCTCTTCCTCTCTTCAGATTTGTAATATTGTGGGTTGCATGTGTCAGCAATACAGATAATAAATCATTAGTTACAGTCAGCATTCCTTCAACATAGCAGAACACTTACACAGGATCAGATTCCATATTTTTCCATTAAAGACAAAACTTTTCAGATTACCTAAATAATTCAGGCAGTTAGCCACAGACATGTGCTGTGCAGGTGTGGACTATATTTAATCAGCACTAGTAACATGCTTTGTAAAGTATTGTGCAAATATGTAGCAAAGCTCTGAATGAATTTAAATATACATCAAAATGCAGGGATACCAGGGTTGTATACTTTCTGTTCATGCAAACTTATTGAACTAGGCACCTGTTCTGGTGGATAAGCCCTATTATAAGATGGGTAGGGACTTTTCTACATCCTGATTGGTCAGTATCCATGTCCTTATAGGACAACAACCCTTGACTGGTACTTTTCATATCAAGCAGGTCAGAATGCATTCCACATACCAATGTCTGCCAGAAACTTCTGAAAAAAAGTCTGATAGCAATGTCAGTAAAGACCCATTGTCCCAAGAGACCCCAGCCAATAAATGAAAACAGAAGCCTGTTGTGGGTGCCCAGATTGGCAAACAAACTTTATTACATAATTAGTTTCTTCCAATCATCTTGTCATCATCATCATCATTTCCATCAACATCATTCTATTTACAAACTTCCCACCTTTTTATTCCCATATTTTATCATCCCTTTCCAAATATATATACATTCATCATTGCATTATAAATCATTTTTCTTTAATTCTTTTTCTTTAATCAACATTTCTTGTTGTCTTCTTTTTCCTTTTCTTCCCTCTAGATGTACACATGGAGGAATGCTCTTCTCCTCATCTTTTCTTCTCTGGGCACTGGTGTACACTAGTGCCCTTCTTTATTTTCTGTATTTAGGGCCTCCTGTGTATGCCTATCCCCCCTCCCCTTCCCCCTTCCCCATTTGTATGCCTTCATCTTTTGTCCACATATTCTGACCATCCACCTGGCATACCCAACCTTTGCACCTTAAATACCTGCCACCCGTCCATTTTCGGGTTGAAGTGCCTCATTGTTCCCTTTCTCCTGTTCCTTTCAGTTGGGTGGGTGGGAGGTAAAAACTCTAAAAACTGCAAAAGTGAGTCAGGGACGCAGTGCAGCTGCTTTTTAAACCCCTTTAATCCCTCCACTTGAAGACTACTGTTGCCCAATCATCTTCCTTCTCTTCCCTTCTGTGTTCTCTCCCCTTTTTGTGACCTCACATATAAGGTAACTCTGTCCTCACCCCACCCCCTCCCTCTCCCCCTGCTGTTGCTGCCACTGGGCTAACCCCCATTGGCTCCAGCCCAGAGGACAACAGGGCTTGCCCCTTAATCTGGCAAACCTCATCGTCCCCCGAGACCCCAGCCAATAAATGAGAACAGAAACCTGTTGTGGGTGCCCAGATTGGCAAACTTTATTACATAATCAGTTTCTTCCAATCATCTTGTCATCCTCATCATTATCATCATTTCCATAAACATTGTTCTATTTACAAACTTCCCACCTTTTTATATCCATATTTTATCATCCCTTTCCAAATATATATACATTCACCACTGCATTATAAATTATTTTTCTTTAATTCTTTTTCTTTAATCAACATTCCTTGTTATCTTCTTTTTCCTTTTCTTCCCCCAGATGTACACCTTGGGGATTGCTCTCCTCCTTATCTTTTCTTCTCTGTGCCCTTCTTCATTTTCTGTATTTAGGGCCTTCTGTGTCTGTCTGTCCCCCCTTCCCTTTCCTCCCCTCTTCCCCCTCCCATTTTTATGCCTTCCACTAGCCTGCCTCCAACTCCCAAAGGATGGCAGGTCTTCCCCCCTATCTGTCGAGGTCCCTCCTTTCTCCACCCCACAATACAATCCTCTGTCCCACTGATAAACATATCATTCCTTATCCCTGAGAGATGAACCCCATCACCTCTGTAAAATTCATCATCCTTCTTTTCAATTCACCTCCTAATCACCCTCCCCCCCATACTTACAAATAATGCCCCTACCCTTTGATTCATTCCCTTCCTGGATCTATCGACAGCCCTATGGCTGTGGGCATACCTCCAAACCCTTCTGGGCAAAATGTCCAACCATACTACAGTGATCCCAGACCACCATTGTTTTATTTTTGAAATGTTATGCTTAATTTTGTAGAAAATGTCCTGCCATGGCCTGGACCCAGTGTCATTTCCACCCAGGTAAATGATTAACCTATCCAGCTCTGGGTGTGTCTCCCGCATCTCCCTTAATGTCGGTAGCAGCTGTGCCGATCTCATGCCTCTGATTCCTCTCCATCTTAGTTTATGCCGCCTGGGATCTTGGTGCAGATGCTGGCTCTCCTGATCTCCTTGCTGCTCTTCTCTCCACCCAGAGCATGAATAAGTGCCTGCAAATTCACATCTCTAAGCTCCTCTTTATCCCTGTTTACGACAAAATAATCGTGAGAATGATACCTGCTCTTATCCCTTCCTCCACCTTCTCCATCTTTTTTTTTATACTTACAACTGTAAAAGAGAAAGAGAAACACAGTTAAAATATCAGTCGTGTAAAGGTCTCACATATCTTTTATAACAGCTTGAGGCCCAGAGGCCAGGTGCCATCAAATCACCCTGTGATCTCCCTTTTGCTGTGGCTACTGAAACTGCTCCAATACAGAAAGAGTGCAAAGAAAATTTTTTGGGATCTTCCCCCAGAAATTTGATGCCCTTCCTTAATACAGCAACCACCTGCATACCCGTGACTGCTTTTCCGTCCCCGTGTTTAAACAGGAAACTGGTCCTCCTCCCCTGCACTGCGACGTATGCCCACAGTGCTTGAATTGGGCAAATGTTTACATTCTGATGCTGTCTCAGTACTGTCTTGACCCCCTGCCCTGTCTGATTCATCTTTGACCTTCTAATCAGTAGCTCTATAACTCCCTTGCCCCAGGTAACATCTTCCCAATGTAAGCCCCTTAAACTGTCTCCCTTGCCGTACCCCACTAACTCGCTTAATTGAAAAGCCCCATGCCACATCAGTGAATATATAGTGGCAAACAGTACAGATTCATCCTTTGATCTTATAAAAAGATTGATTCAACAATGTGTGCCTGTGAAGGTGGACAAGATACCCCATGTCATCTACTGATTTTGTGCCCATTATATAAATTTAAAAGGGAAAAGATGATTACAAATGCTCTTAAAAAGCTCGATATGGAGCCCCAATATCAGTTTAATGCATTATTGAAATCTGAGGATACCTCTTGGTTAAACAAAATAGCTAGATTTTGTAGGTTAATAATGAGGAAACAGAAGCATCTGTGGAATGATAATAAGTGATTTGTGTAATAAGGATTTGTGTATCTATATAAAGTGTAAAAGATATGATGGAAATGATATAAATCTTGTTACATAATGCATATTGTACTGATGTGTTTTAAAGTCTCTATAAATTAATTGTAAAAACAAATTTTAAATTTTTTTATACAATAAAAAGAACTTGAACTTGATCTTCAGACCTGGGCATCACTTTCACCAAGCCCTCTAGCATTGCTTCAGAAATCGGCCTTCTGGTATCGCCTACCCTCCCTGTGATCCTTAGCCACCCTTGCATCATCTTTCGTACCAACATGCTTTTCATGGGATCACCTCACCCTTTAATGGTGCAAATTAAGCTGATGGCCAACAGATGCACCCTCATTGTTGCATGAGCTATCTCTTTCTGCCACCAATGTACAACAAATTTGCCTACTTGATCTTCTGTTACTGTTCCACTTACCTCCATCTTTTGTTCCTCTCTGAAGGACTGAAAAACTTACCAAGACCCTTCATATGCCTTTAAGGTCTTAGGCGACCAGGTGTTACAGAACAGCAACTTGGCTCCTTCCAGCCAATTTCCCAAATGTATGTTGGAACTGGCGTCCTCTGCACATCTACCCTTGGAACGATGGCCTGGAATCTGTTCAGCTGCAGATAGGAGAGGCTGTCAACTATGTCATTCTGTGCCTCCTTGATGTGCCTAGCCCTAAATGACATGTTCAGCCTAAGTCCCGGCAACACCATCTACTGTAAAACTCTCATGTCTGTCTCGGACATGGCTCCCCTTTTGTTTAGCACCTCTACTACTGCCCTATTTTCACACCAGAAGGTGACTTTCTGGTTCCTTAATTCCTCTTACCACAGCAGTGTGCTGACCCATATAGGTAAAATCTCCAGCAGGGTAATGTCCTTAATCAGACCTGCTGTTTTCCAATCTTCTGGCCATGCCTCCGAAAACCATTTTCCCTAAAGTAAGCCCCCATGCCTAATCCCCCAGCCGCATCCATGTACAACTCTAGATCTGTATTAAACACCCAGTCATCCTGCCAGAAGGTCTTCCCATTAAAATCTTTCAAGAAATTCTCCCATATCTCTAAATCAGCCCTGGTTCCCTTAGATATATTAACCCAATGATGCGGCTTTGTCACCTCCTTTGTCACTCTGGTCAGTCGATGTGCGAATGGCTGCCCGGGTCCTATCACCCTACAGGCAAAATTTAAATGTCCCATCAGTTGTTGTACTTGTTGTAACTGGACCCGCCTTCTTCTACTAGTGGCTTGCAGCAGTTGTCCCGCCTCTCTACTTTTTTTCTTGGCAGATGGAAGAGCTCTGCCTCTGCATCTATTTCTATGCCCAGGAATTCTCTGATCTGGCTATGCCCTTCTGCCTTGTCAGGGGCTAGAGGGACCCCCAATTCCTGGCAAAGTTCTTGGAAGCAAGACATCATATGCTCAGTCTCCACTTCCCCCACCTATCAGTAAGAAGTCACCTAGATAGTGAATGACTGATTTGTACCCGTATCTGTGCTGGAAAAGCCATTGGAGCTAACTGCTAAATAACTCGAATGTTGCACAGGCAATGGAACAACCCATGGTCGTGGCTCTGTCAAAGTAATAATCGTCCCCTACCTTAAAACCCAGTAAGCCCCAATCCTTGGGGTGGACCAATAGCAGCCTGAATGCCACTTCTATATCTGTCTTCGTCAACCCACCCCCCTTGGTTGCCCTGATCAGCTGCACCACCTCCTCTAACGTGACGTATGCAACCTTGCTGTCTTCTTCCGTGATGTAGTCATTCACTGAATCACCCTGGGGGAATGACAAATGATGTATCGCCTGGAACTCTCCCAGCTGTTTCTTCTGGACCAATCCCAATGGGGACACTCTAAGGTTCTCCAAAGGAGCCTCCTTGAATGGTTCTTTCACCCTCCCCTCTGTTATCTCCTTTTTTTATTTTTTGCTCCAATAGCTCCTCTTTCCCTTTTATAGATCCCAAATTCTTTGCTGTCCTACCTATCCAAAACCCTTAGACATGCAATTTGAACCCCTCCCTGAAACCTTCTGCCAGTTTTTTGGCTGCTGCCCTATCAGGGTATCCTTTTAACCAATGGTCCAAAACATCCAGTTTAATGGAGGTTACCACCATATGATAGCTCTTGATAACTGCCCTGTTGCTATTGCCGATTGCTCTCTACTGATTGAATCCCTGCCTTCCCCCATACCCTCTCTCCCTGTGCCCTCTACACCATTGCTGGCCCTGATATCCCGCCTGTCCCCCATGAAAGGGATGGTTGTTCTGAGTGCTGACAGCTCCCCCATTACTAGTATTGAGTCAGTTTGTCCTGCATTTTGATGCCAGGTGGTTGGTTTCATGCTTGGTGACCCTATCTCCCTCCTGCCCAGTTCCTCTCCAATGATGTCCCCACATCTGTCTTAACCTCATCCTTTTTCTCCTTCTTAATTTTAGCCAGCACCTTCTCGAATTGGGCCCACTCCATCATCCCCCGTATCTCCTAGCATTTGTTCTACATACTCTTTAATAATACTGCCTGTATTGGGGGCTACATTACCTGGTCATGAGGATGGGTCTGGGACCGGGACTGTTCCCAGCTCTGAAGGTCCAGCTGGCCAGTTATCATCTGGAGGTGTTGAGAGTGCAGATGGACCTGGCAGCAGCAGAGGGTCTAATAGGTTTTCTGGCTGCAGGGGCAGTGGGCTAGGCAATGGCAAGGGACTAGGCTCAGGGATTGGTAGCTGCATGGGTGTAGGCACTGGAGGAAGGGGCAGTGGCACCACCAGGTCCCTGGGTACAGGGCAGGCTGGGCTTGCAGGAGGCCTTTTGTTGCCCCTGTTTTTCTGCCTTTCACTTCTCCCCTTGCCCAGTCTCCAAGCCCACCACCAAATCCCAGAATTTGTTTGCTTTGTCCGCCAGGTTCGCAATGGCCTGGTGTGCATCAGCCTTGGTTGTCTTGCTTTTCTTAGGAGCCATCTTTAAACTCTAGATGTAACACTTCTGTAATACAAATTCCAAGACAGTTAAACATCTTTCACCCAAGCCTCAATATCTTTGCAGGGCCTGTGCGCAGTGCTGCTTAATGTGGCTATATAGCTACCATGGTTTCATGTGTCTGCTTTTCTCTCTTGTTTTGTTGTTTTTTGTTTTGTTTTTTGTTTTGTTCTTTTTTCTTTTTATCACAATACATTGTCTTTTAGTATCTTGCAGCTTGAACCTCCCCCCCCCACTGCCTTCTTATCTGGCATCCTTTATCATTGGCTTGTTGTTTCCTCTTCTCTTTTTTCTTTTTTTTTTTTTTATATAAGTACTCAAAAACCCGTTGATCCTTACCCCTTCTATTGCATTAGCAGCTTACTGTTATAATGCTGCTTGTAACTAGTTCTTTTTTTTTTTGCAATTCATATATTATTCCCCTGTGAGAATTGCCCCGCCTAGCTCCATGCCACGGAAGAGGTCCATTTTTAAACTTGATGGTTGCCCACCTCCCCTGACAATGCCACCCTTCCTTCTGCCTGAGTCTTGCATAAAATGGCCAACAGCAGCTGTTTAAAATAGTGTCTGCATTGCACATGGCCTGTGTAATACAAAGTAGCCTTCATAAAGCCATATTCTCCTTTTCTTTGCTCTTTCCAAAAGCACAAACCCCCCCATTCACTTGCGACAAGAGGGCTGCCTTGTGCAACCATGCAAAAAACCCTTCCCATGCAGCATGCTAAAAACAAAGGACTGTGACCTCCCATGATGCCATGTGGCCTGACATCCACCATGCGGCATCCTGCCTCTTACCCTCAGCCTCGGATCCATTTCATGCAGCCAACACCTCATGTTTCCCCTTTTGTTTTTTGAAATAAGAAAAGTTCCCTTCACAAGGCTTTACCCTTTTCCCAGTGCAATAACAAAAAACACCCCATATCTGTCTCCTGGAACTCTGGCGATGCCACGTGACCCAGCTTGATGCGCATGGCATCCTATTCCAGGCCCTCCCTCGGTGCTACTCCATGGGCCACACACAAGAAAATCCCCCCTTTTTCTTCCCCTAAAAATTTGGAAGAAAAACCTTGCGATCAGTAAGCCCACCAAAGCAGAATAAAATCCCTGTCCCCCATCCGTAGATCTTTTTCACTGCCCACCGTGAGATATCTGGGACCACCCACCATGCCACATTGCCCATCCTTGGTCATGTGGCGTGCTCTCCAAGGCCCAAATGCTACCGCTCTGCCTCCTGGACCAGTACCCTATTTTGTAGTCCCTCCTCCTCTTATTTCTCCTATTTTTTTTTTGTTTTTTGTAAAAACTACCCCACCCCTTGTTCACCCCAATGGCAGGGAAGCTGCTGAACCCGACGAGCCCCCTACCCCCCAACCAAAGCCTCCAGAGTGCTCGTAATCATGCACAACTTTGCCCATTGTTCTCCCAGTCACCGGGAATGGCTCTTGGATTCATACTACTCCAACCCACCTGCATCTTCTGTGACTGCAGTATGTTGCAGGCAAACAAAAAGATCACAGCATAACTTAGCTTGTCCAGGTAGGGGCCCTGAAAAAACACTTAACTTGCCTTGAAACCACCATATAGAAACAAACTAACCACAAAATACATAAACGGGTCACCAGTGCAACAGAATTAGAACTATCCAGGAAGTCAAATTCTAAGGCCAACCAGCAATAGGCACCAAAACATAACTCATGAGTAAAGCAAAAACTAAATGGAAACTAAGCAAAAATCTTACTTTAGCGTTCCTGCCCAACATTGTAAAATTCTTACCATGGCAAATAAAACAAAATACCTTACACATTTCTTCGTTTTCAGAAATGCACACCAGGCTGAAACAGTCCACAAACGGTTGGTTAAGTTTAACAGGTTACCAAAAAGGTTCTCTAAAATTACTAAGCGCTGCAAGAAAAATATACTGTATATATGTATATATTTTAAGAAGTTTGCCAATCGGACATGCTATAATAGAGTGTAAAAACTCTAAAAGCAGCAAAAGTGAGGTCAGGGAGCCAGTGCAGCTGCTTTTTAAACCCCTTTAATCCCTCCCCTAAAAGCCCACCATTGCCCAGTCATCTTCCTTCTCCCCCCCTCTGCATCCTCTTACCTTTTGTGACCTCACATATGAGGTCAATCTGTCCCCACACCCCCCTTACCCTCTCCCTGCTGTGGCTGCCACTGGGCCAACCCCCATTGGCTATGGCCCAGGGGACAAAAGGGCTTGCCCCTTAATCTGGCAAACCTCATTATTTGCCCTAACCCTGTAAAATTCTTTTCACAACTTTTAGGATAAAGTCATCTAAACTTCACTCTCGAAAAACAGTTAACATTAATAACAAAAAAAACCCAGTAGATAACACAAACTGACCTCTTAACTTATTTCTTCACTGTTTTTATTGCAGGCCTTTAATCTCTGGTCCAAGTTATTGGACTGTAACCAGTTCGGTTGAACCTTATATGTCACTTGTCTCTGTCATGCTACCTGCTTGCTTGCAAGTTCTTTCAAAGAATTCCACCCATGCCACTCGACTCTCTGTCCCCACCCATCCACCCATAATTAAGTACTGCTCTCTCACCTGCAGTTCCAGTGGTTTAGAAAGTGATCATGCAGTCACTCACAGTCTAATCAAATACTGAGTTTTTTTTAAACTATTGTGAGCACCGCTTTATCGCTTGTCACGAAAAATGGATGTACCAGTATCTTAAGCACTGAAAGCCCTGAGTGCCACAATCTGTTCAACTGCTGCTAATGGCAAACCATCAATCTCTCTCTCCCAAAAGCTCTGCATATCATTTATGGAGTTGTTTCACTAAAAAAAAAAAAAATTAATCCTTGTGCAACTGGATGACATGCAGTATATATGTTTGTGTGTGTGTGGGGGGGCTACAATTTATACAATTTGCATCCAGGTGCCCTGTACTGGAAGCCCCACATGTCTTCACTATAGTACACTACAGTACTTTAAATAGGCAAACTATTTTACTTGAAGGAGAACTGCGCTGAAACTAAATCAGTTTTCCCAGGAGAGGATGGCTTGTAAGTACTGGTTTCGGGAGAGAGCAATCTTAGACCTGGTACTCTCAAATGGGGACAGAGAAAGGATCTCTGATCTTGAAGTGGGTAGCCAACCAGGAACAAGCAACCACCAAACAGTGTGGTTCACGATAAACTTAGCTGTAGAGTCAAGCCACACAAAAGTGAAGGTACTGGACTTCAGGAGGGCTGATTTTGTCAAAATGGGAGAGTGCCTCAGAAAAGCACTAGCAAACAGGCAAGAAGGTGGGGTGGAGCAACAATGGGGAAACATCAAAACCACCATCACAGAGGCAACAAGCCTTTGTGTGAAGCAAATAAACAAATCAAATTGAAAGAGAAATCCACTATGGTTCTCAAAAGAAGTGGCGGGGAAGGTAAGGGAGAAAAAGATAGCATTCGGGAAGTATAAGGAAACACAGAAGGAGCATGACAGAGAACTGTACCAGTTAAAACAGAAGGAAGTGGGTAAGGCAGTCAGAATAGCAAAGGCCCAAACCGAGGAAAAGATAGCCAACTCGGTTAAGAAGGGGGATAAAGCCTTTGATAGGTACATTAGGGAGCAAAGAAAGACTAAGGCAGGGATACTGAGGCTGAACAAAGAGGAAGGTGGTTGGGCAGACAGCGACAGTGAAAAAGCAGAGATACTGAATGAATACTTCTGCTCAGTATTCACAATGGAAAAGCAGGGGGAAATACTTAATCCAGTCAATAGAAGCACTCTGGACAGGGGGGTTGGTATTAGTCCTTTCACAGAAGAAAGGGTTCTGAAAGAACTCTTAAAACTGAAGGTGGATAAAGCAATGGGGCCTGATGGGATTCACCCTAGAATTCTAAAAGAACCAAGGGAAGAACTAGTAACACCACTGACGACCCTTTTTAATAAATCATGGGAGGATGGTGTGGTACCTGAGGACTAGAGGAGGGCGGATGTGATTCCCCTTAATAAAAGTGGGAGCAAGACAGAGGCTGGAAACTACAGACCTGTCAGTTTCACCTCAGTGGTAGGGAAAATGATGGAATCACTTCTGAAGGAAATAATTGTTGAGTACCTAGAGGCCAGTAGGGCACAGGACCCAAGGCAGCATGGATTCACAGCGGGAAGGTTATGTCAGACAAATCTAATTGATTTCTTTGACTGGGTGACCAAAACAGTAGACCAGGGAGGGGCTGTGGACATGGCTTACCTAGACTTTAGCTAGGCATTTGACACAGTCCCACACAAAAGATTAATAAACAAATTAGCCAGCCTGGGATTGGGTCCCTGGGTGGTAGCCTGGGTAAAACACTGGTTGGACAACAGGACACAGCGGGTAATAGTAAATGGAGTCCACAGTGAAGAAAGGAGGGTTATTAGTGGGGTACCGCAGGGTTCAGTACTGGGGCCTGTCCTTTTTAATGTCTTTATAAGTGACATTGCAGAGGTACTGGAAGAGTATGTCTCTTTGCAGATGACACAAGGATCTGCAACAGGGTTGATACACAAGGTGGGGTGGAAAGGATGAAAAGGGACTTGGCAATGTTGGAGGAATGGTCAAATGTATGGCAGCTTAGATTCAATGCAAAGAAGTGCAAAGTAATTCACCTGGGAAACAAAAACCCAGGGGAAGAGTACACAATGGGGGGTGAGATACTGACAACAACAAAAATGGAAAGGGACTTGGGGTAGTCATATCAGACAACCTAAAGGTGGGCCAGCAATGTGAAAAGGCAATAAGAAGGGCTGGGGGGATACTGGGATGCATAGGGAGAGGCATCACCAGTAGAAAACAGGAAGTTGTTGGCCCTCTGTACAGACAGTTGGTAACAGGTCGCATCTGGAATCGAGCATTGTTGCTCAGTATGCCTTCCTGGTAAAACTCATAAATAAATAACTAAATAAATAAATAAATAAAGACCACATCTGGAGTACTGTGGACAGTTCTGGAGATGCCATCTCCACAAAGACATAGACAGAGTGGAGGCTGTCCAGAGGAGGGCAACCAAAATAATGCAAGGTCTGCATAAGAAGACATATGAAGAAAGACTAAAGGAACTAAAGATGTATAGCCTCAAGGAAAGGAGGGAGAGGGGGGACATAATAGAAACTTTCAAATACCTCAAGGGAATCAACAAAGTCCAAGAGGGTAGCATCTTTCAGAAAAAGAGATGTGCAAAAACAAGGGGCACAATTTGAAGATAGAGGGGGGACGGCTCAGAGGTAATGTGAGGAAGTATTTCTTCACAGAGAGGGTTGTGGGTACATGGAACAGCCTTCCTGAGGAGGTCGTAGAGTCAAAAACAGTGGGGGAATTCAAGAATGCATGGGACAGACATAAGGCAATTCTACTGGGGGGTTGGAGGAAGTAGGCTGTTGGTTAACTAGGATCTGCAGCTTATCCATTAGGAAGGAAAATGGGCAGACTAGGTGGGCCAAGCGGTCCTTATCTGCTGTCAAATTCTATGTTTCTATGGTTCAAATGTTGTTATTGTTCCATCTACATAGGCTTTTTAGTAACCTCATTTTGCGGTCTGTTGGTAAGTACCATTTTAGAAGTCTATGAGGTAGTTTATGTCCTAAACAACCATAGAGTTCTAAAATGGAACCTGTATGCATTGTGCCAACAATATAGTAGAACAGGGACATAAACTACATCATACAGTTCTAAAATAGTTCTTACCAACAGCATAGAAATCAGAAACAACCACTAGGATAATAAAAAAGGTTGTATAGCTACAGAAATAACAGAATTTGAATCAGTATTTAAAAAGCAGCTGCACTGTGAAAAATGACTTATAGCTTCTACACAGTTCTTATTTTAAAAGGACAAATAAAAAACGGTTTTTAATTTCTTTACATATGTTTTATTCCTTTTTTACTTCTACAAAAATTACTAGTGAGACCCATTTTATAAGTGTGATAGACACTCAAGGGTGTGGATTGTTATCTGCTAGGAGCACTTTACAGGTGGTTAAGGCACTCAACACAAGTGCCTCATTCCTCACAGTGCACCTGGGGTGTGCTCTTATCAGGTAAGTCACAGAGTTTGGAACTGTCTGATTTTGAAAGCAGCACAAGGGAAGTCACAGAGTTTGGAACTGTTTGATTTTGAAAGCAGCACAAAGGAAGTCACAGAGTTTGGAACTGTCTGATTTTGAAAGCAGCACAAGGGAAGTCACAGAGTTTGGAACTGTTTGATTTTGAAAGCAGCACATGGGAAGTCACAGAGTTTGGAACTGTCTGTTTTTGAAAGCAGCACAAAGGAAGTCAAAGAGTTTGGAACTCAGTGCTTTGGCTTCTCAGAAGGAACTAGAAGGGGGACAAGATCAGATCTACAGTACAGTAGCTTCTTGTTGTTTTATATTGTTTCTTGTGAATTCTACTTGGTAGAATGTTATTCCTTTTCTTTCTTACTACTAAGGGGCTAGCAGGGTATTGTTTGGGGCTGTTGGAATTTTGAAACCTGTTTTAGTAGCTATAAGTGGGCTCATTTGTTTGATTCACTGTGTGGCAGGCTGCATTTGTAGAGACCTATTTCTTCTGTTTTAAAACATAATTGGTGTGATTTAGCTGGGTCTGTTTCTTTGAATTGGAGACATATATCTTCTAATTCCAAGCCTATTTTGATGTGTTGTTGGTGAAGCTGTTTGAATTGGAGTCCAGTTTCTTTAGTAAAAAACTTATTTTGGGGGCTTTGAGTAGAATTGTGATTCATTGTTGCTGGCTTCACTAGCTGCAAAGTTTGAGTGCAGAGTGGGGGAAGGGTGCTAATGGTCTGACCAGAGGCCTCAGCTACCTGATTGTTTCTGGAAGACTTGGGCTGGTCCCACCCTTGGTCCATTATTTCCTTTATACCAGGCGTTCTGACATCACTTCCTCAAACAGGCAAAGGATATGCACCTGTCATAGCAAAAGCAGACATCCAGGAAAGGAACAGCAGCAAGTGAAGAAGTGACTGCTCTCTCAGTGGAAGGGAAGTAAATGCAAATCTAGGAGTTTTCTTTATTACTTCTTCACATTGATATTGCATTGGGGAAAGGAGGAGTAGGAGTTTGAAGAAGGTTGTGCAATGGCTACTTAAAGTCTGTTTTTGAGTGTGGATAGGAAGGATAGGAATATAAAAAGCAGTTGCTCAATATATCTAAACGTGTGCAACAAAGGAGGTAAGGAAATAAAGAAAAATGTTTTGCACTGATAGAGGAGGGAGAGGGAGACTTGGGGGATGTTTGGCATCCTGCATCTGAAGGGTGGGGGTCGCCAGGGCAACGACAGCAATGGGTAGGGTGGTAGCTGCAACAACTGTGGTGCACCAATCTTTCTAAAATTGCCTGGAGTGTGGGAGGATGTTTAGTGTGCAAACCACATAGAAAAACTTAGAAAGGAGATTGAGGGTCTGCAGGAGGAACTAAGACAGGCAAGGCAGATTGGGGGTGGGTTTAGCCCAATACTGGAGGGAGGAAGAAGGGGAGATGAGGGAGGGCAAGTTAAGCCAACAGTGGTGAGGAGAGGGTCAGAAGAAGGGAAGCAGAGACAAAGGGGCCCAGGCCAGGAAGAACAATTGCCAGGGAAACCAGGTCAGGAGACAAAAGACAAATGGAAGGAGGAGATAGGGACTTGTGAGGGGAGGCGAAGAAGTAGCAAAAGTCATGGAGTGGAAAGAAGAGAACAGGTTACTATGAAGAGAGAGGGAACGGGCATTTGTGAAGGGCCTTCAGAAAATAGTTGTGCACTGCTAGAGAGGAAGAAGGTGGAGGAGGGAAATGATGAAATTAGAGGAGTAATTGATAAATGCCTGGATCAAACTGGAGCAGGGGAAGTTCTGCTGGGAGAATTGAAACAGGGGTAAAAGGGGAAAATAATGTGCAGGAGGAAGAAGAGGAGCTGGAAATGAGAGAGGGAGATGAATGGAAGCAAGCAGGGAGTAAGAGGGGTGGAATCTTAGTGCTGGGGGACTCAGTACTAAGAGGAGTTAGGTGGGGTAGCAAGGGGGAGAGGCATAGTCGCATTTGGTTGGAGGCCATGCCAGGAATGACAGCGGAAAGGGTGGGACAGTCTGTTCTGAAATATGCTAGAAGGGGTAGTGACAAGCCTCATTTAATTATACATCTTGGGACAAACGACCTGGCTGACAAGACAGTAGATACAGTCCAGAGGAGGTTTGAGGAACTAGCACAATTATGTGAGGGGGCAGGAAGATCAGTAACTTTTTCAGAGATACTTCCGCTGCCAAAGGCAAGCACAACAAGAAAGCTGAGAATAGAGGAATTTAATGGATGGCTAAGAACCTGGTGTTGTGCTAAAGGGTATGGGCTGTTGGGGGGTGGGGAGGGACCTGGGAGGACAGTAGTCTCTATGCCAAGGACAGACTACACTTGAGTGAGGAGGGAAAGAAAGTGTTGAAACAGAGGATGGAGGAGTATATAGAGGAAGTTGGGAATTTAAACTAGGAGTGGGGGGTGGCAGTTGGGGAAGAGATATGCAGAAACCACAGGTTGGGAAACCATATGAGCTTACCCCCCATAACAGTGACAAAGGACAAATGGCAAGTACTGTTGGTGATGCTAGGAAAGGAGGGCAGGATGGGAGGGGGGAAAAGGGTGGAAGGTGGTTACCCTTAATGCTAGGAGCCTTGGGAGGAAAACTGCAGAGTTACAGGTTCTCATGGCAGAGGGAGAGGTGGACATTGCAGTCATCATGGAAACATGGGCCACCCAATACAATGACTGGGACCTGTCTGTACCAGGGTACAGATTATTTTATAGGGACAGAGTGATTGGGAAAGGAGGGGGGTGGCACTATATGTGAAGGAAGGACTGAAGTGTATAAGGGAGGAAGGGGAGGAGGGTAGTACGGAGTCACTTTGGATGCAAATCCAGGATTCCAAGAATAGGATTCTTAGAATGGGAGTGGTGTACAGGCCATCATCTCAGACGGAGGAGTTAGACAGGGAACTAGCGGGACAGATCAGGAGGACCTGCGAGAAGGGTAGTGTGGTGATTGTGGGGGACTTCAACATTCCAGGAGTGGACTGGAGCACCCCAACAACCAGGGAACAGAAGGGAGCAGGTACTGCTGGATGCCTTCCAGGACAGCTTCCTGCTGCAAATGGTCAGTGAACCAACCAGGTTAGGAAATACCCTTGACCTTATGCTGGCAATACGGACTTTGTGAGAGAACTTACAGTGGAGGAACCGCTGTCGAGGGAGAGACCACCACCAGTATGGCTCACATTGGATATGGGCAAGGAAGGTGGAATCTGGCACAATAGTGCTGGACTTCAGGAGGGCCGACTTTGGGAGGATGGGGGAAGTGGTAAAGGGTACTGGCCAGAATTCAATCTAGTATGGACACTAACCAGAGGTGAGAGCTCATAAAGCTGGGGATAGTGAGGCAACCAAAACCTGCGCAAAGCCCAGAGCAAGAAGGCTAGGGCTAAGAAACCGATCTGGTTGAGCAAGGAGGTCATGGAAAGGTAAGGAGGAAAAGAGCTGCCTTTAGGAAGTACAAGAAAACAGGGAGGGGGAGGGACAGGGAGGAGTACTTGACAGAATCAAAGGAGGTGACAAGGGCAGTAAGGGGAGCCAAAGCATCTACGGAACTCAGGCTGGCACAAGGCATTAAGAAGGGGGAGAAGGACTTCTTTAAGTACATCAGGGAGAAAAGGAGCTGTAAGGACCGCATAGTAAGGATTAGGAAGGAGGGGGGTTGGGTGGAAGCAGGGTGCGATAAGGCGGAAGCACTAAATGAGTACTTCTGCTCAGTATTTACTAAAGAGAAGAGGGGGTGACACCCAAGGTGGGAGAAATGGCAGAAGCAGGGGAAGTGGTGACAGATGGGGAAATCATGGAGAGCAGAGTTCGAGAGGGTTTGAAGGCACTGAGTGTGGACAAGGCGCCAGGCCCAGATGGCATCCACCCCAGGGTACTGAAGGAGCTGGCAGAAGTCCTTGCAGGACCTTTGGCAGACCTATTTAATGCCTCACTACATTCGGGGTGTGTACCTCAGGACTGGAGGATGGCTCATGTGGTGCCCCTCCACAAGAGTGGCCCCAAGGATGAACCGGGTAACTACAGACCAGTGAGCCTCACATCCATCGTGGGTAAGCTAATGGAGACTATCCTGAAGGAGAGGCTGGAGGCCCTCCTAGAGGCCAAAGGACTACAGAACAGCAGACAGCATGGCTTCATATGTGGCAGATCCTGCCAAACCAACCTGGTCGAGTTCTATGACTGGGTAACTAGGCAACTGGACAGGGTCCATGCAGTGGATGTCCTGTATCTGGACTTCAGTAAGGCATTCGACTCAGTGCCACATGGAAGGCTGGGAAGGAAGTTAGTAGGCACAGGGGCGGGTGCAAAGCTGGTAAGATGGGTAGGAAACTGGCTGCAGGGAAGGCAACAGAGGGTGGTGGTGGGTGGGGAGCTCTCACACCCAAGGGCAGTGACGAGCGGTGTTCCACAGGGCTCAGTGTTGGGACCAGTGTTGTTTGGGATATTCATTGCAGACATATCATGGGACATCAAGAACAAGATCAGTCTGTTTGCTGATGATACCAAGGTAGGCACGGTGGTGGATGACCTAGGGGGATGGCAGGGGTTGCAGGATGATCTGGCAAAGCTTGAAACCTGGTCAGACACCTGGCAACTGGGCTTTAATGCCAAAAAGTGCAAGGTGCTGCATTTTGGGATGAAGAACCCAAGGAGGAGTTACCAGCTAGGGGGAGTGCAGCTAGCCCAGACAGAGAGGAGAAGGATCTGGGTGTGCTCATTACAGGGTCAATGAACAACTCGGCACAATGTAGGAAGGCAGCTGCAAAGGCCAACAAAATGCTGGGTTGTATTGCAAGGGTATATCCTCGAGGAGGGAGGAGGATCTGCCACTGTATAGGTCATTAGTTAGACTACACCTGCAGTACTGCGTGCAGTACTGGCATCCATATCTGAAGCGGACTTTAAGTTACTGAGGGAGTGCAGGCAGAGCGACAAAGATGATCAAGGGGCTGGGGACTATCATACGAGAGAGGTTGAAGGAGTTGAACATGTACTCACTGAAGGAGAGGAGAGACAAGGGTGACATGATTGAAACCTTTAAATACATGAAAGAAATAAACAAGATGGGTACAGAGGGGCTGTTCAAAGTAAGGGAAGGGAGGGGAAGGCCACCAGGGGCCATGATATGAGACTGGAGCGAGGAAGATTCACGAGGGAGATGAGGAGACACTTTTTTACAGAGAGGGTGGTGGCTGGGTGGAATGCTTTACCTGCTGAAGTGGTATGCAGTAGAACAGTGGACTGCTTCAAACGAGGATGGGACAGGACAAGGGGGAGGGTTAATGAAGGGGAAGGGAGGGGCAGCTGCAGAATAAGGGGTGCTAGCTGCACATTCGAGCAGACTTGATAGACCTCTAGGCCTTTATCTGCTGGCAAATTTTGTATGTTCGTATGTTCGTAACAACCCGTGCCCCATCATGTCTTATTGCCTACACACTCCTCCCTGTCTATGTCCTTCCTGAGCTGCAGTCTCCAGAACTTAACAAAATATTTCAGGTGTGGTCTCACCAAGACTGATACAGTGGCAGCACCACCCAAATCCTACTGCTGATGATACCCCGCCTGGTATGATTTCTGGCAATGCAATCAGGTAGATACCTTTAGTTAATCTGACCTGCACATGCTCACTTCAGCTATTGCATCATAGCTTTTCATATTAGGATGCAATGACCATGAATGTCCACAGGGTGGCAGTGCCACCTACATAATACTACACCCCCCCTTTGTTAACAAAAAAAAAGATCTAGATTATTATGACTTGATTTTAAACACAGTGCTACAGCATATCAAAATGTGAACTCTTATAATAAAGACACATATGACTATTTCGTCAGATGGCAAAATAAAAGTTGTTTTAGCAAAACACTTCTATTAGTCTATCAAAATGTTTAACCACTAATTGACAGTTGCTGTATCACTTTACAGTTCACTCAACATAGTGCTTCCACTTTTCAGATCTATGCACTTCTCGACCACTCCTTGTTCTAGTCCCTGTTCTACAACTCTTCATCTGGAAGGATACAGATTCTTTTGAGTCTGAAACAGGCTCCTGGGGCTCAAGAGTCTCTGTGGGCTGCACAATATGCTGAGGCTGTGGCACTGAGGTATCTGGGGTATCATCTAGTAGATCCCTCCCAGGGAGTCCTGCCTCTTTTGTATCTTGAATATGTCTTCTGTTCCTTCAGTACACTCCTCCATCTGTGGTTTGAACAATGTAATACCTTGGTGTTGATGCTTTACTTAACACCATCATTGGTTTCCATTTATTGTTCTGCTGTATTTCGACTCGTTCCCCTTCTTTCAGGACAGATAAAGGCTTTGCATGGATATCATAATATTACTTTTCCTTGTCTTGATTTTCCTAAAGTTTTTCTGAACAAGGTGCAAATCCACTGCTTGTGGTTGTAACAATGACTCAGTAGCTGGTAACTTGGACCATAATCTATGGCTCATCAGCAGTTGATGTTGAATACCATCAGTTTGAGTGTTTCTATAGTTCAGGAGGTTAAGATAAGGGTCCCTGCTATCCTCCTTAGCTTTCTGCAGCATTTTGTTTCAAAGTCTGGACCATTTTCTCTGCCAGTCCATTTGACTGCATGTAATTAGGACTACTGGTTACATATTTAAGTTCCCAGTCTTTTACCAGCCTCTGAAATTCTTGACTAATGAATTGTAGGCCATTGTCCAATTTCAGTACAGTGTGAATCCTATGTCTGGCAAATATGGATTTGATATGATTTATTACTGTCCCATTTTTTGTGTCTTTGAAGTGACGGACTTCACAATATCTTGAATAGTAATCCACATGCACCAGGTAGTGTCTGGAATCCCCGTTAAGCAGATTTGTTGCCACTATTTGCAACGGTCTGGTGGGCACCTCATGACTAGTCTGTGTTTTTTTTAATTCATGTTTCTGTTTTCCATACATATAGAACATTTGGAAACCACATCAGTAATTTGACCTGCCATGCCAGGCCAAAACATAATGTCTCTTGCTCTCTGTTTAGTTTTCTCTATTCCCCAGTGTCCCCAATGTCCCTTATGGAGTATCTGCAAAGGTTCAGGTCTCACTGAGGTTGGTATAATCAGTTTCTGCCCCTTAAACATTAATCCCTCACATGCAATGAGTTCCTTTCAGCAGTTAAAATATGCTCTGATTTCAGGAGGTACTTTTTTACTGTCCCTAGGCCAACCACCTTTCACTGAAGTTTTAAATTGTTGCAGGCTGACATCTCTGTCTGTTGCTTCTCAAATTTGCAAGAGTCTCTCTTCTATAATCTCTGAATAACCATGTGGGCTTGAGCTTCAACATCAGTGTCCAGGTCTTCCATCACCATGATGATCTAAGCCTTGTTTTTAAGCTCTTTAATTGCAGAGTCCTGTAGGTATGATCTGGAAAGCATATTAGCCATATACATTTCTTTCCTTGGTTTAAACTACAAACTGACTTGGTATTTTTGCAGTCTTAACAATAAACACTGTATCCATGGAGGTACACTTACCAAGAGCTTTGCCATGATAATCTCCAGTAATTGTGGTCTGATTCCACTTCCACTTCTTTTCTGTAGATGACGTGATGACATTTTCACAACCAAATACCACAGCAAAGGTTTCCTTCTCAATCTTTGCATAGTTCTTTTGTGTTGGAGTTAGTGATCATGATGCATAAGTTACTGGCCTACCATCCTGCAGCAGGACAGCTCCCAGACCATCTTTGGATGTATCTACCTGCAAAGTCACTGGCTTGTTAACATCAAAGAATCTAAGCACTGAGGTTTCTCAAAAGTCTTCTGATGAGTATCCTCCCAATGCCATTACACATCTTGTTTCACTCTCGCAGTATAGCAGACTGTTGTCACAGTTTGGATATAAACTTAACAAGGTAAGTAATCATTCCTATGAAATACTTTATATCCTCTTTATTTGCTGGAGTTGGCAGTTTTGTGATAGTATCTACTTTGTTGTCATCCCATATGGAAAAGATCTATATTTTTTAATATCTGAAATATATCCTTTTATCTCCAAATATGTTTCAAACATATGTCAGATACATTCACACTTTTCAGATATATTTCAAGATATATTCTAGATTTTGCAGAATGATCCAAGATTTATCATATTTGGCAAACATCTTTGATATAGATATAGATATATATATGTATATATATATATATATATATATATATATATGTGTGTATATATATATATATATAGGATACATGATGGGGCTGAGTGGGATATGTTAAATATTGTCACTCTTGCAGAGTGAGGCATGGATATCTCACGAGTGCCGAAGGCACGAGTGAGATATCCATGCCTCACGAGGCAAGAGTGACAATATTTTACATATCCCACTCAGCCCCATCATGTGTTCGATTTATGCAATAGGGTAGGTTTCATAGGTGTTGCTGAATAGCAAGTTTTAGTGATGAAAATGGGTGTTATTTTACATATCAGTAGTGCTCCGTTGTAATGAGGCTGCTTTGCTTGTGAATACTGACGTTTTTTATGAATGGATGTTGTTTCTTCGTTGTGATTGGGTATTATAGCAGTTGCCTATTTTTCATTGGCTAAGGTGTGTGAACTGGGGTAGAAATGCAGCTTATTGGTTATTGTTGTTGTGTAATGATTGGTTGTTGGTTGTGAGTGACAGCGTGATTTTTACTGTCATTGGTTCATTTTGTTATGTGGCGTGCACTTACATTTCTTTTCGGTATACAGCGTTTTGCGATGTGCTTATAGTGCATGGAACAACTTTATTTACTTAACGTTTATTTTTTTGCAGTTTATTTATATTTGTATGTGTTGCTTGTGACAGTGTTTTGTCAGTTCATGAAGGGACCCATTGACGGCGCTGGACTTCCGACATTTTGACTGCCGTGATTCTCAGGTAACGGTTCTAATCCGCTGTGCGTCAGACAACATCTGCTTAGCTTTTTCTCAGGAGGGCTTTCTTTGTGACCTGTAAAAGAAAATATTTGTTAGCATGTGCAGTAGTTTATGTGTTACTGACCGTTTACTATATTACTTTCCCAGTTAACTGTGGTAGAAAGTATTACTGCTTACTGTGATAGATATTGAATGTAATATTTGTAGCACAAATTGTAGGACTGCTGAAACACGTGGACATTGCTTCGTAAATGTGAAATTCTTTTTATTTTCTTGTATGCTTTCTGTTTTTCTGCACGAGTAGCATGTGGGACAGAAGCTGGCATCTCATTCTGTAAGGTAGCTGTTTTGTGGTGTTCCAGTGCAGCTTTACATTCAGCAGAGGTAGATGGCTCTGAGTTAAAGTGGTTGCTCAGTAGATTAGAGATATTTTTCTGTTTCTGTACATTCAGTTTGGAGTAATCATTAAGTGACTGCAGTTGTTTGTGTCCCGAATCTGTATTACCTCCGTTGGAGGTACATTACTATCCACTAGTTTCTGTACCAGGTGTTTCCTTATGGAGTGGTTTGTAAGCCTGCTGTCTGTTTGGATGCCTGCAGTTTGTATCATCGTTTTCAGTATGGTAGCGATGGTATTTACACCAGTGCTTGTTGTTTGAACCAGCAGTTGTTACTTGCCAGTTTATATTGGTGATTTACTGCTAAAAAAAAAGGGGCAGAGTCATAATTGTATTTGGCAGGTCTTTTCTCCATATAAAATATAAAGTTTGCCACAGGGCACTTCTTTCTGTTAGCAATGGCATATGCTCGTGGTTTTAACATGCGAGTGTCTTTTGGGTTACTGCCAGTCCTTGTTTTCGTTTGTCTCTCCTGGGAAAATTCTATGTATTTGTCTCCTTTGTCATCCGAGCATAATTTTATATCTCCCCACTTCAAATTCCTACATTCAGAGTTTCCCCGGATACCAAAGAACATTGTTGTGTTGAGCCACATAGTATTTAAGAGTGACTGTGGAGTTCTTGGTCCCAGTACATCTTTTTCATACAGATCATTAATTAAGGTGTCAGTGAGTTCGTCAGCTGAGGCAGGTCTATTCCTTACCATCCTCCTTTAATTTTTTTGTTTGGACAGCAAAACATCTCTACACTTTAGAAATGCAGGGAAGTGGATAGCGATTCAGGATACTGGTGCTTTTTCAAGTGTCTCTCATAACTTTGAAATTTAGCTCTCAAGCTTAAGGGCTCATACTGAGAACCGTCTTTTTTTTGGCACTGAATGAAGTAGTGACACAGAAGGTTGTTTAAATCATGTGCAGGCAGAAATTCCATGGGTGTTGTAATATTGAACTGCTCTTTCATATACTTCCGGAAATTGCTGACATCACATTCCGTTTTTCGTCGTGTATTCTCATTTTTTGCTGATTCAATATATTGATCAATATAACTACTGTCTAGAAATACTGTTGGTGCTGTCGTAGGAGTTCTTTGCGGATCGCAGACATTTGGGATGAATTTCTCAAGTGCCGTTGGGTCTAATAGAGGCTCAGTATCCAGTTCGAATTGCGAGCAGCTTAATAATATTTCCTGCTGCTCGTTTCTATGCTCTGCATTTTGTTCAGCTTTCGTTCCACGGAATCCTTCCATATTCCACTGTGATGTGCTCCCTTGTACATAGTTATCCATGGCTTTAGTATTTTGTCCTATGTTGTATTGTATGTGTAGGTTCTGTTTAAATGCTTTCCTGTACTGTTTCATATCGGGCTTTGCAAAGTTTTAATACTGTTGTGTTAATTACTAACAGCTGTGTACTGCACTGCACGGATAACTCGCTCTACTTCTGTAAAGGTTTCTTGATTTTCACAGGTGAGTCTCATTTGCTTAAGTTGCTAGGAAACAGAGCTGCCTGCACTTTTTACTCTTCATGACATAGCAACTGTGAGAATATCTGTTGCTGACATAGGAACTGTGTGTGTAAATCTGCATATCTACCACAGTTCCTACGTGAGCAACATTTACATCACTCTTGTGAGAATACATGCTTTTATATGTGACGTTTATCAGCCACCCCTATTGTATAAATATATATATATGTCCCCTACCCGGTCTACCATTTGTTTCTGACAGCATTACCAGGTGGGCTGGGTTCGGGGAGGAATAGGTCACTCATCACAAAGGCTAGGTTTGGCTACTCTGCACAGGGGCACCCAAGTAACTCCGAACACAGGAAGCAATAACTGTAATGTCAAATACCTAGCAATTTCTCTGGACATTAAACACCTCATCCTGTAAAGCATTGCAATGTAGATTCTTGCTAAATGTATTTCACATTCCATCTACTTGTCTTGCTTCCCATTTGTGCTGGACTTGAACATACTTTTAAGTGGCATTGTCCATTAGTCTAGACCCACCACTGAGTTAAGCAGTCCAATCTCCAATTTCCTTCACTCTTTGTGCTGGACTTGAACATACTTGAATTAAGTGGCATTGTCCATTACTCTGGACCTCCCACAGATTAAGCAGTCCAATCCCCATTTTCCAACTGTACTTGGCTGTCTTTTTCTGACCCCACAGTAACAGTCCCTTTAGTTTCCTTCTGTTCAAGTGAAAACACTTGGCCCTTTTTCAGAGCGAACTCACCCTTTGGTTTCAGGTGTTCCACAGGCATTTCCTCCACAAGGAATCTTCCTTTCAGAGTTTCTGGTGCCTCAGCACAACTTGAACAAGCAGATTCTTTCCCTTACCCGGACCCAGGAGGGTTGCCCCTGGAAAACAGGCAAACACCTTTCCCCCCATCCCCTCAGGGATGGGGTTACTGAACCATTGAAAGAGGTCTCTACCACTTCAATTACCAGTTCCTGTGTTCCTCTTCAGGTGGAAACACACACCTTACTCAAAAGTAGCTCTAAAACAGAGCTTAAAGATCTGAGAGCCTGCACACACTGTGCTGCACTACAGTCTCCACTCAGACTGCACACAGACTCTGGCTTCAAATTCCCAACATTCTACTTTAACCTCCAACTGCAACATTCCAGTGTGGCTTATGCAGCTGCAAAAGTTCTATTATGATGTCATCCCTCAGTCTGAGCTGAGACTGAGAACAGAGTGAGACAGTGTGAAATCCATTTAACTGGAGTTTCACAAGCTGCCTTCCCTGCCTACCACTAGGTCTTACTGGGATTCTAGTAACCCCGGGTAACGGGGGGGTTACACTCACCCTGGGCCAGGAAAATGACTGTCTGCAGTCATTAGTTACCCAACCTAGGCCATCCTACCCTATGTGCTACCTATGGAGAGGGGTGATCAGGACCCCTCCTACCATGTGCTAGGCACAGGCAGGCAACACTAAGGGCCCAGAGGCCATCGGCTGACGCATCAGCCTCTACTCTACCCACTGACTATGGGTACCCAGTGGATCTGGAAGAACTGTCCAGAGCATAGCCCTAATAGATCAGCACTGCAGTCCCTACGGCCATTCAGGACCACAGCCTGTCTATCCCCCCAGCCCTCTAGGGAAAATCTGTCTACCTCTAACTCAAATCCCAAAACAAAACAAACAGAGGACCTCTCCGACCCTGGACACCATGCAACCACACACCAGGAGCTCATACCATACTATATGCATTACTCCCACATTCCCCCCCAACCATACCTGTGGAAGGAAAAAAGTTACACAGTAACAACAACAACAACAGTACTTTAAACACTATGTTCTAAAGTACTACTGAGGAACTCTGATGAGTCCCTCCTCCTCTTCTTGTCTTCTTTTCTATCTTCTTCAGGAACACCTGCAAGAAAAAAGAAATACAACACACACTCGTAATCTGCATACACAGTCTATCTAAACCCCTACCATCAAAACACTGGAGAATCCCAAAAAGATTTTTTTAGAAAAGTAGAAAAACAGTATAAACATTAGAAGACAGTAGAAAACAATGACATTATTTACAATGCACCATTTGGGGGATGGAGTACCCTAAAAGTCCCATCTAGTGACCACAGTGCCCGAAGGCAAGTCTAATAAAAAGTCTCTCCTGGGCCAGAGCCCAGTGAAGCACAGTTCTAGCAGGCCAAAGTCCCGAAGGGGAGAGTCTTTGAGGACATTTCAAACATCTGGAGTCTGCTAGTGTAGAGTGTGTACTGCAATGTCATAAGAATAGAAAAGTCTGGACTTACCATTCCCTTGTAGAATGACAATGGCACCAACCTGGCCCTCAGCTGAAGACTCTCCCTGGCAGCATTCTTCCAATACAGCTGGGTGGACATCTTCCAGGAATGACAGGAGGGCACATCTGGAAACTGCTGGGCTGATGTCATCACTGGAGATAGAATCTTGGAACAGGAAAAAAAAGGAAAACAGCTGGTCTGAAGTCATCCGATTACCAGCCGATGAATCAGGATCAGCTGGGCTGGTGTCCTGTCTGGATCTGAAGTCATCTGGTGGGCCAGTCGATGGATTCTGCAACATCAGTACACTGTAGAACTGATGAATGTGGAGCACCTGAGTCCTGGACATCCATACTGGTGGAACAACAAAGGCACTGCAATGGCTGGAGTGGCAGCACTGGCTACCACTGCTCTGCTGTCCATTTGGTAGGCATGAGCACATTCACAGGGAGGTCTTTGCATTGTGGTCAATAGCACAGCAGGTCAGGTGCTTGAATTATTACCCCATCTGGGCGCATATAATTCACACTGTGAAAGGTTTCATGTCCCTCTCCATCCGCAATTCGAACAGTGTCCATTAACAGTGTCCTGCCTCTTTTCCACTGGCTGTATTTTTCATGAAACATGCTTGTTTGCACCAGGATGCACACTTTTCATTGCTTCTGCCCAAATCCAGGACTTCCTGTTTTGTTCAGTCTCCTCCCAGACTCTCCGAGGAAAGGTAGGCAAGGACATCCCATACATTTCATTCGCCTTCCTATGAACCAGTCTCTCCTCTTTACTAGCTTTGTTCAACCTGAGACCTCTGGCCTGGCTTGGGGGAGGCCAGTCCTGGTTCTGCCACCTACACATTCTCAACAAGACAAAAAAATGGATCCCTAGCTTCTTCTGGCAAAGCCAGGGCAGTGGCATCACCACTCTTTTCCATGCATTCCACTGAGGCAAGAGCTTGAGGCTGTGTACCAGTTCCTTTTTCAAAAGGCCACATAGGTTCCCCCTCTTCTTCTTCCTCACTGAGAATCTGTGCCCAGGACTGAGCAGTCATCCTCACTCCTGAGACTATCCACTCATCACTGGACGCAGAGGTCAAAACCTCCCATTCAAAGGCCTCCCTCATCTCGTCTTCTCCTATGAGACTTGGGCTAGGCCCTCCCTCTCCAGGGGTCTACCGATGCTCTTCCTGATAGGCCTCTCTGTGATTCAGAATCCAAAACATCAGCACATTGTTCTGTCTGTAAATCTGCACCCTCTAGCTTTGTGCCATGCTCCCCTGAGGGGACTTCTCCAACAGGCTCCATCTGGTGCTGTGTGCTGCCAACTGCAGATTCTTGAACTTTTGTCCACTTGGGAGCCAAATGAATCTTGGGAGCTTTAAATAAACCATATTTCTCTAAGCACCCAGAACAGTGAGGTACCATGAAGATGCCCCTTTCAGCATTTAAGCACATCAAACATACCTGCACTGGATATCCAGGAATCTCCACATGAGGAGGCAGTCGTCCTCCGTAGTAACATCTCTCAATGTCCCTTAACTTGTTTGCTTCTACAGCTACCACAGCCCGGGCATGATCCGGGTAGCGGGCTGGTCCTGAGGCCATGACTGCAGAGAAAAACAAACAATGCTCACTGTTATTTCAAGTCCCATATCACTGAAAACTTTCTCTCTTTTAAAATAGCTCCTCTGCTGCTGTATTTACATTACTACCCCACCCTGTAATGGTGGCAGCAGCACTCCTATGCATCAACATTCTGAAATTGGATCAAGCCACTGCGCACCCGATTTACACACTCTACTGATAACTTTGCTCAAACTGCACAAACTTGCACTGCTCTTTTTCCTAGCACATTTATATGATTTACCATGGACTTTTCACTTGCTGAAGACATTGCTTTAGCTCACAGTCTCTTAAAGCTTCAGTATTTCAAGCACAGGATTGCCTATAACACTTGCTGCATATCTTGATACAACTCACAGTCTCTCTCATGGCTTTGAAACTTATACTGACGCTGAACCTATAATTATGCTCACAGTCGATGGCTTAAAAGGCTTGCTTTTGCTTGTAAAACTCAACACAGTCCTTGTTTGCAAAGCGACTACACTACTACATACAGATTCAGCTAGCTTTTGGCAAAGTCACTTAGTTTGAGCAATTATTTCTGTTGGTACTCATTGTTATTAGTAGCTGTTTACTGCGATGAAAAATGGCCTGCAGCCAGTCTTGGAGGCCTCTGGAAAGAAGCGTATTGGCAGTCCTGCCGATCATCCCTCTGAACACCACACTCACAGTCCAGTCGATTGAGATGCAGGTTGAGCCTGAATTCAAACAAAAAAGTCAGTTTTTTGAACTTTTTACAGCACTTTCAGTCACCGCGGTGCTCCTCCTATAAGCCAGTACGCACACTCCACTCACACTCCCTCTCAAATGCTGGGCAGTCGCTCTAGAGCTGGCTTGGGGGTGGGACTGATTGCAGTTTCACCAATCACTCAACGCCATGCAAATGAGCCTCTTTCCTCTAAAGTGCTCTTCTCCTCACGGCGATCGTAGAGCAGGCAAATTTAAGCTGCAAAACCACACTTTTTTTTTCTCCACTGACTCCACAGCAGAAACCCATTTCAACCATTTTTCATGGCCATTAACACAACAAGTCTCTCAGTTCACAAGATAGCATTTCCAATGTCCAGTGCACAATTTTCCTTTTGCTACCCCTAGTTTTCCACACTCTTCTTTGTCACAACAGTTTTAAATGCTGGCAAAGAGCTATAATTTTGATGCAGGACAAGGGCATACTCTCTCAGGCTTTACAGCTCCTTGGTAAACAGTTGGCATTTTAACAGCAGCACATGGAAAACAGCACACAGTGGCACATTAGTTAACCTTGCTTCAGATTTTTGGGCTACCCACTATCAGATAGCCAAAACAATAGCCCTTTGCCCAAGCAGCCTTTCTTGCATTCCTCCCTAAGTTCCAAACCCAAATCCCAGTGGTGCCTCCATTTTTATAACCCCTACCCAGTCTACCATTTGTTTCTGACAGCAATACCAGTTGGGCTGGGTTCGGGGAAGAATAGGTCACTCGGCACAAAGGCTAGGTTTGGTTACTCTGTACAGGGGCACCCAAGTAACTCCGAACACAGGAAGCAATAACTGTAATGTCCAATACCAGAAGTGGGATTCTAAAGTGTGGCATTTTATTCACATCCAAAACAGAATAAACAAAGCATAGATGGACCCCCATGGGGCTACACTCCTGGTAATGCAGATTAAAAGAGACCAGAACACCTCCTCAACACTTTAGCCCTCAGGCTCTGAACCCACTGGGCACACAGCCCGGACGTGCACACTGCTTTGGGTTACACAGCCCAAACTTGTACACTGTTCTGGGTTTTCCCTGGCTCGGCTCCCTTGTCAGCCACTTGGACACCTTCCGTACTTCATGGAAACATTTTCTGGTGTCTCCCTAAACCACCTAAGAGCACCACAGCTCCATCAGGGAATCTTCCTTTCAATCCCACATCTGGATACTTTCCTCAGACACTGGCCAAGTACCTGAGACAAAGCAAAAGGTGTCTCAGAGAAAATCCGTAGAGGTGAATTTGGTTACTACTGATGGGGATCTCCACCTCTCGCTCCCACAATTCATACCCGGCCATTTCTCTGTACAATAAACACCTCATCCTGTAAAGCTTTGCAATGTAGATTCTTGCTAAATGTATTTCACATTCCATCTACTTGTCTTGCTTCCCATTTGTGCTGGACTTGAACACACTTTTAAGTGGCATTGTCCATTACTCTAGAACCCCCACTGAGTTAAGCAGTCCAATCCCCAATTTCCTTCACTCTTTGTGCTGGACTTGAACATACTTGAATTAAGTGCATTGTCCATTACTCTAGACCTCCCACAGATTAAGCAGTCCAATCCCCACCTTCCAACTGTATTTGGCTGTCTTTTTCTGACCCCACAGTAACAGTCCCTTTAGTTTCCTTCTGTTCAGGTGAAAACACTTGGCCCTTTTTCAGAGCGAACTCACCCTTTGGTTGCAGGTGTTTCACAGGCATTTCCTCCACAAGGAATCTTTCTCTCAGAGCTTCTGGTGCCTCAGCACAACTTAAACAGGCAGCTTCTTTCCCTTAGCCGGACCCAGGAGGGTTACCTCTGGAAAACAGGCAAACACCTTTCTGCCCATCCCCTCAGGGATGGGGCTACTGAACCATTGAAAGCGGTCTCCACCACTTCAATTACCAGTTCCTGTGTTCCTCTTCAGGTAGAAACACACACCTTACCCAAAAGTAGCTCTAAAACAGAGCTTAAAGCTCTGAGAGCCTACACACACTCTGCTGCACTACAGTCTCCACTCAGACTGCACACAGACTGGCTTCAAATTCCCCAATGTTCTACTCTAACCTCCAACTGCAACATTCCAGTGTGGCTTATGCAGCTGTGAAAGTTCTATTATGATGTCATCCCTCAGTCTCAGCTGAGACTGAGAATGGAGTGAGACAGTGTGAAATCCATTTAACTGGAGTTTCACAAGCTGCCTTCCCTGCCTACCACTAAGTCTTACTGGGATTCTAGTAACCCCGGGTAACATGGGGGTTATATATATATATATATATATATATGTGTGTAAAACAAAATGGTTATATTAAATGCACACTGAAAATAGAAAATAGAGTTAAAAATCTATGTTTTGACCCTAGGTCTTCATCAGGAAATATCTAAAAGAGAACAAAACACAAAGTTAGTGTAGCGGGGAGGTAAAATGAGGGGTATATATACGTGGGGAAAGATAAAAGGGGAGGCTCAGGGAGAAGAAGTGATAAATGGCAAGATTAAGAGAGAATCTGTGAAACAAAAAGGTGATGATGGGAAAGATAATCCATAATAGGAATGAAAGAGCTAGGGAGGTCCCCAGGTGGGGACTAATTAACAGGGCCTAGTAATAAGGCTGAAAGGTGACAAATGTGTGGGAAGGAGACAGAGATGGAGACTTATGGTGAAAATGAAAAAGAAATTAAATATGTACAAATACAAATAGACTTTAGGGAGAATAAGGGGTGGCTGAAAGATGTTAGTGGAAAATAAGTCTATCATTTAAACCAGAGGGCTGCTGGGAGCCAAGGAATATGATCAGCATGGCTTCCATGTTTTTTCTATGGTCAGAATCCCAGAAGCCCTGCTGAAGGACACAAACAGAAAGGTCATTGACTCTGTAGTCCCTGGAGATAAAATGGGATACAATGGGTTTAGCAGTGTCGCCATTCCTGACTGCTCTGTAATGTTCCCTGTAATGGTCAGCAAGGCACCTACCAGTCTCTCTGATGTAAATGGCTGTACACTTCCTGCAAAGAATACAATACACCACATTAGTGGAGGTGCATGAGAACTCCTTGATGATGTGAAAAACACCTGTAGGCCCCCGAATTTCAGTCACACTGGAAATAAATTTGCAGGTGTAGCAGCGAGTCCTATTGCAAGGTTTGGTACCTGGGAGGGAGGAACTGTTAGGAATAGGTAGGCTGCTTTTAACCAGGAGATTCCACAGATTAGGTGGCCAGTGATAGGAGGAAATAGGTGGTTCTGTAAAGGAAGTGCCAATGTTAGGGTCAGTTTGCAAAATTGGAAAGTTACTGGTGATGATCCTGTGAAGAGAAGGTGTGCTCTGATGGAAGGGAAGCACTAGTGGAAATCGCCATTGTTCTTGTGTGACAGTATCCTTCCTGCGGGAGTCAAGGTTATGGGGCATGTTACTGACCCAGGAGAGTGCTCTGTTCACTGTGTTTTTAGGATATCCCCTGTTGATAAAAAAACTGTGCATTATTTGGGTCTGCTCAGCAAAATCATCCTCTTCACTGTATAACCTGCGAAGTCTAAGAAACTGTGAATAAGGCATGCCATTCCTGATATGTTTAGGATGGAAGGAGCTGTGGAGGAAGAAAATGTGAGAGTCAGTGGGTTTGTAATAAACCGATGTCTTCAGACCAGTGTTCTGTACTGACAGCTGGATATCCAGAAAAGGCAGTGTAGAGGAGGATACTTCAACAGTGTATTGAAGGGAAGGATGGGCCGTGGTAAACTGAAGACTTGAAGGATCTCCCTGGAGTAGGAGGTGGCCCCCACACAGTCATCAATGTAGCACTTGTAGAGTTCAGGCACAGTCCCTGTGAATGAGAGAAAAACATTTTCCTCCACCAAACCCACAAACAGATTAGCAAAGCTGGGACCCATCTTGGTATCCATGGCAACTCCACTGACCTGCTGAAAAAAATTGTTATTAAAAGAAAAAGCATTGAATGTAAGAACCAGTTCTGCCAGATGAGTTAGTGTGTGTGTGTTGTGGGTGGCTGCTGGACTTCCCACTTATTCAAGAAATGGTACAAAGCTGTCAGACCATCATCATGGGGGATCGCTGTATAAAGAGATTTGATGTCCATGGTGAAGATGAGCTGATGAGAGTCACTGAATCTGAACCTGTCAAATAACTGGAGAGCATGGTTAGTGTCTTTAACATAGCAGGGCAGGGACTCAATGAGGGGTCTCATAAGGCTGTCCAAAAATGCAGAGATGTGGGATGTGGGGCAGGAGCAGGCAGACACTATAGGATGACCCGGGTTACCTGTTTTGTGGATTTTGGGAAGGAGATAAAACCTGGATGTCTGGGGGTGCTGAACTATGAGTTTCTTAGCAGAAGCAGGGAGCTTTTTGTTTTCAATAGCAGATGTGATGGTGGTGGTGGTGACAGTCTACTAGTCAGCAGTGGAGTTCTGTGGAAGAGAAGAATAAAACCTGGTGTCAGAGAGTTGCTGTGTGGCTTCAGTGATGTATAGCTCCTTTTGCCAGACCACAACAGCACCTCCCTTAACAGCTGGTTTGATAACAATGTAATTCCTACATTGCAGAGATCTGAGGGCTGCAAGCTCACCAGGTGTCAGGTTGGAATGGTTGTGCCTGCAATGAAGATTGAAGTTAGTGGTGTTTTCCATGCATTGGTTAACAAAATAATCAACAGCAGCAAAATGTCCTGGAGGGGGTGTCCATGCACTTCGTTGGGGATTGATATCGTTGATTGCTCTGGTGATACTGTCATCATCTGTGGGAAGAGGAGTCTCATTATGTATATATGTTTATGCATTTGAAATATATTTTGCTCTACTATTTCAAAATTCAAGTTTTTGTTCTTTTAATGTTATGTCCTTGCATAAAATCAAAAATACTTATTTGTGCATACACGTTATTGCAGTTTCTATATATTTTGCATTTTAGGCAAACATGTTTTGAATCTATCCAACATATATATTCGGAGTCACTAATATATTTGGAACTATACTATACTTGGTAGATAGACATAAGAAGGTATAGGCCCAATGAATCTGTTTCCCACCTTAGCGGGTCCACTTTGTTGTATTATTGTGTAACAGGTACCCATCCAAATGATTTTTTAAGGTGTCAGAAGAATCTGCAGATACCACTTCTCTGGGCAGGTTTTCCATATCTGTACAGCTCTCTGAGTAAAAAAGCTCCTCCTAGATTTCTTTCTGGAGAGCGCTAATTTAATCCGTTTATTAAGACATTTAAGATTTATGTCCCTCATGCTGTATTCCAAATCCAAGCTGTGCATTAACTCAATGTCCTTTACTATTTTAAACATCTGGAGCAAATCCCCTCTCAACCTTCTTGTCTCCAAGGTATACAGCCCCAAATCCTGCAACTTTTGGTCGTATGGCCTATCCCTAGTCCTGAATCATTTAAGTCACTCTTCTCTGGACCTTCTCCAGGTTGTTGATGTCTCTTCTCAGATGAGCACACCACAGTAAAGCACAGTAGTCTAAATGCAGTCTAATGTACGATTTATATAATGGTAGTATAAAGTTTCTATTTCTACAATAAAATTCTCTTCTTACACCACTCATAATTCTGTTTGTTGTTTTAATAACTTTACTGCAATGTGTGCTGAAAGTTAAGTCATTTTTTATTATTATGCCTAGGTCACTTTTGCTGTTCATTTTCTGAAGTATACTGTCATTTAATTTCTATGTATTATTCTTATTGTTTGATCCCAGATGCATGATCCCACACTTGTCTGCATTAAAGTTAATTCGACTCTCAAGTGCCCATGCTACCCAATGGAAGGTGATGAGTACCAGTGCCCGTAGTCTGTGCAACACGCTCCCAGAACTAGTGGCCTTGATGGAGGAGGGATGCCTGGATATTGTGGCAGTCACTGAAACATGGTACACAGAGAACCATGACTGGGATGTCAACATACCAGGATACACAGTCTACAGGAGGGACGGGGTGGGTAAAAGAGGAGGAGGAGTAGCTATCTATATAAGGGAAGGGATTAAAGCAACAGAACTAAAGAGTAATCAGGAAGTTGATGAGTCACTATGGGTCACCCTGGAGACAGGAAATGGCACCACAAACTGCACGGGGGTTGTGTACAGACCCCCATCTCAGAGGTAGGAAATGGACAAGGAAATGATAGAAGGCATCCTTAAAATGGTAGAAAAAGGGGAGATATTCTTGATGGGGGATCTATATATGCCAGATGTTAACTGGAGTACCTTTGCTGTAGGCACATCCAAGAGCAGAGTCATTCTTGTTGCCCTACAGGGGGCATGCCTCAGACAGCTAGTGTTGGAACCCACTTGGGAGGGAGCAATCTTAGACCTGGTACTCTCAAATGGGGAAGGAGAAAGGATCTCAGATTTAGAAGTGGGTAGCCATCTGGGAACAAGTGACCACCAAACAGTGTGGTTCACAATAAACACAGCCATAGAGTCAAGCCATACAGAAATAAGAGCACTGGACTTTAGGAAGGCTGACTCTGGAAAAATGAGAGAGTGCCTCAGAAAAGCACTAGCAAATGGGCAAGAGGGAGGGGTGGAGAAACAGTGGGGAATAATCAAAACAGCCATCACAGAGGCAACAGGCCTTTGGGTGAAGCAAATCACCAAAACAAAATGAAGGAAAAAAACACTATGGTTCTCAAAAGAGGTGGCAGGGACGGTTAAGGAAAAAAGGATAGCATTCAGGAAATATAAGGAAACACAGAAGGAGCAGGACAGGGAACTTTATCAGTTAAAGCAGAAGGAGGCAGGGAGGGCAATCAGAATAGCAAAGGCACAAACCGAGGAAAAGAAAGTCAACTCTGTTAAGAAAGAGGATAAAACCTTTTATAGGTACATTAGGGAGCGAAGAAAAAGCAAGGGGGTACACAGAGACTTGATAAAGGGGAGGGAATGTGGGCAGAGGGTGACAGTGAAGAAGCAGGGATACTGAACGAATATTTCTGCTCAGTATTCACAACAGAAGAGAAGGGGGAGGTACCTAAACCAAACATGAGAGAAACTCTGAATGGGGGGGGTCAATACCAGTACATTCACAGAAGAAAGGGTTTTGAAAGAACTCTTGAAACTGAGGGTGGGCAAAGCAATGGGGCCTGATGGGATTCACCCAAGAATTCTAAAAGAACTAAGGGTAAAACTAGTAACACCACTGACTACTCCCTTTAACAAATCATGGGAGGATGGGGTGGTACGTGAGAAATGGAGGAGGGCAAATGTGATTCCACTTCACAAAAGTGGGAGCAGGGCAGAGGCAGGAAACTACAGACCAGTTAGTTTGACTTCAGTGGTAGGGAAAATGATGGAATCACTTCTGAAGGAAAGAATTGTTGAGTACCTAGAGGCCAGTGGGGCACAGGACCCAGGCAGCATGGTTTCACAACAGGAAGGTCCGTCAGATGAACTAATAGATTTCTTTGACTGGGAGACCAAAGTAGTAGACCAGGGAGGGCTGTGGAAATGGCCTACCTAGATTTTAGCAAGGCATTCGACACAGTCTCACACAAAGATTAATATACAAGTTAGCCAGCCTTGAGTGGGTCCCAAGGTGGTAGCCTGGATAAAAACTGGCTGGACAACAGGACGCAAAAGGTAACAGTAAACGGAGTCTACAGTGAAGAAAGGAGAGTAACTAGTGGGGTACCGCAGGGTTCGGTACTGGGACCAGTCCTCTTTAATATCTTTATAAGTGATATTGGAAAGCACCTGGAAGGAAAGGTATGCCTCTTTGCAGATGACACAAAGACAGGGTTGATACACAAGGTGGGGTGGAAAGAATGAAAAGGGACTTGGCAAGGCTGAAGGAATGGTGAAATATGTGGCAGCTCAGATTCAGTGCAAAGAAGTGCAAGGTAATGCATCTGGGAAACAAAAACCCAGGGGAAGAGTACACAATGAGGGGGTGAGTTAATAACAACAACAAAAATCGAAAGAGACCTAGGAGTAATTATATCAGATGACCTAAAGGTGGGCAAGCAATGTGAGAAGGCAGTAAGGAGGGCTGGGGGGATACTGGGATGCAAAGGGAGAGGCATCAGCAGTAGAAAACAGGAAGTTGTTATCCCTCTCTACAGACAGTTAGTGAGACCCCATCTGGAGTACTGTATGCAATTCTGGAGACCCCATCTCTGCAAAGACATAGACAGAGTGGAGGCTGTTCAGAGGAGGGCAACCAAAATGGTGCAAGGTCTGCACCAGAAGACATACGAGGAGAGACTAAAGCAGCTTAATATGTATACCCTTGAGAAAAGGAGGGAGAGGGTGGACATGATAGAAACTTTCAAGTATCTCAAGGGAATTAACAAGGTACAAGAGGGTAATATCTTTCAGAAGAAGAGATGTGCAAGAACAAAGGGGCACAATTTGAAGAGAGAGGGGGGCGGCTTAGAGGTAACGTTAGAAAGTATTTTTTCACAGAGAGAGTTGTGGATGCATGGAACAGCCTTCCTGAGGAAGTTGTGGAGTCAGGAACAGGGAGAATTCAGAATGCATGGGACAGGCATAAGGCAAGTCTAGTGGGGGGCAGGAGGAAGTAAGCTGTTGATTAACTAGAATCTGCAGCTTATCCGTCAAGTAGGGAAATGGGCAGACTGGGTGGGCCAAGCGGTCCTTATCTGCCATCAAATTCTATGTTTCTATGTTTCTATGTAAAACCAGAGTGATAGAAGAGATATCCTCACATCAAGGTACCCAGTTACTACAACGCTCACCTTTGGAAGAGCTATTTTAAAAATTCTCCAATGCCAAGGTTTTTAAATCCCTGACTAGGTGCTATAGGATGCCATTGGGAAGCCTTCCAGACCCTATGGGAAGAATCAAAAAGTCCTGGGAGGAGGATATCTACCCAGATGGTCTCAGGGAATGGAGGTTAATCCTAAAAAACATTTTAAAATGCTCTGTTAACAATTGCCTGCGAGTTATACAGTATAACTTTTTTATGCAGTCCTACCATACCCCTTAATTAGCACATAAAATAGACCCAGAGAGCTCTCCATATTGCTATAAATGTTCCACCCAGGTGGGCACTTTTTACCATAAGGCATGGGAGTACCCTAAAGTCCACAATTTCTGGATAGGGATAATAGACATCCTCTCCAGAACCTTAAACAGCATACCTAGGCTAGATCCAGTTGAAATACTACTGGGGTTTCCAGTACAGGGGAATTGGAGATCTATGAGAGGCCACAAATTATGGAGGATTGGCATAGTGGTGGGAATGCGGGAATTGGCGCTGTATTGGAGACTTAAACAAGTCCCTACGGCAGCCTCTTGGATAACTTCACTTATGCAGGTAATGAAACTAGAAAGGACACAGTACGTAGTCAGAGGATAGCTAGGCAAATATGATGACATTTGCCTCCCTTTGGAACAGGATCTTTCCAGGAACTGGTTCCCTAGCTTTTGATAGGGGGAATAGATTCAATGATAATTTCCAATCACCCTTCTCTATGTCTCTTAAACTTATAATGTTATGTAGTTATCAATCTGAAATGTTTAACAGCTTAAAGGATAACTTGATGTATATATTTAGTAAATATTTGCTGTGTATCCTGCACTGATAGCTTAACTTCTATTCTATCTATTGTAATAGATGATTCAAGCAATGTACCTGTGCCTTATGAGTATGGAAGTATCCTCCCAGTCTTTGGGAGGCAAGGTATGCCTGAATGAGTCCTAATTTAAATAAAGTTTACAAAAAAAAAAAAATGGAAATACGTTCACTCCAGAGGTACATTGGGAAGATGTCATAACCTTTGACCCACCAGGAATGACAAACAGTCAGGCTGCTGAACTCGAGCACCCCATCACTATAGAAGAGGTCAGGAAAGCCACATCTCCACTGAAAGTGGGTGTTTCACCTGGGGAGGATGGCCTTACAAATTAATTTTATAGGCATTCGTCAGAGGATTTAAGCGAAATCCTGTGTAATGTATATAATAAAATACTGGATACAGGTAATACTGCCTAAGTTTTCTGCTGCCATTATTAATTTTTACACAAAAAGGGTCAGAGACAGGATTTAGGAAATTGGAGACCAATCAGTCTCCTAAACACTGATTACAAAATGTTAGCAACCATACTGTGTCATACACTACAGAAAATAGCTCCATCAGTGATTCATCCTGCTCAGTCCTGTTCTGTACCTAACAGGACACTACAACAAAACTTAGCTTTTAAAAGAGAGGTCTGTGAATTTGGAAAACAAAACAAAAAATCTCTGGATACCTGATAGCCTTGGATCAAACCAAGGCTTTTGACAAAGTATCTCATGATTTCTTGCATATGATTTTAGAGAAATAAGGGGTACCAAAACAATTTAGGACATGAATAAAGATCTTGTATCAGGGGGCTTTAATGTACCCCACAGTAAATGGTCTGGTTGGGAAGGGCTTATACAGTAAACGGGGGGTAAGACAGGGATGCCCACTGAGTCCACTGCTGTAAACTTTCATGTTGGACCCAGTAATTCGGATGATAATACAGGACAGTGACATCTGGGGAATTACACCATCAGTTGCAATGGCACCCCAAAAATTTGCTGTATATGCAGATGATATCTGTTTAACTATAAAAACTAAGGAATTGGTTTTAAAAACCATACAGGTATTGGATTTATATACCAAACATGCTGGGGCAGAAGTTAATTATAGTAAAAGCACAGGAGTGTATTTGTGTGAAGGTCCTTTTTGCTTCACCATAGGTCAGATACAAATATCCAACACAATCATTAAAATCTTAGGTTGCCACTTTGGCAATGGTGATTTAGCTATTATAAACTGGGTGGAGAAAATAGAAATAGGGGAAAGAAAAGTAAATCAATGGAAATCATGGTCCCTGTCAAAACAGAAGAGAGTCCTGATTATTAAAAAATTTCTGTTACCAACTTTCTTGTACATTAGCTCTATGTTTCCCATTCCTGTAATCTTTGAAACAAGGAAATAATAGTGTATGGTGGAAGGTAGTTCACAACCGATTTTCATCACTTTCAAAACGTTTTGCGTTAGTAGTGACGTCCTCAGTGCAGCAGAATGACTTTTCGTTCTGTTGCAGTACGGATGTCACACTTGAATGTCCTCCTACTGTAAGTTTTGGCAGTTGTCAAAACCTATCTTTTCGTTCTACCACGGCAAAGCTTTCTTGTAAAATCATCAGCCAATACAGTCTCTCAATAGGCAGGGCAATGTATCTTGGGGCTCAGTTTTTTTTTTTAAGGAAGGTCACGGCACTTGCTGCTGGACAGGGGGGGGTGGAGATAGAGAAGCCAACTGATCATTTTACCGTAGCCATCAGACTCCCTGTTTGTTCATAAAGTAAACTAAGTCAAACAATTTGTATGTTAATTGTGTTCCCCTTCTCATCTTGTGTCTCCTCAGTCGCTGCGGCAAAACCGTGAGTCTCCTCACATTTATGTGTTGAAATTTGTTATTGCCATTTATTGTTTCACCCTGTTGTAAAAAAAAATAGCATGTGTTGTATCATAGTAAAATTTCTCGCCTGCTTACTACTGTCTCTTTGTATTTGTTTAGCATATATGGTTAGACCATACATTATATAGAAAAGTATATGACTAAGTGTTCACAACAGGGCTGCTCTTTACCCTTGTCGTTACTGTGATGACTAAAGGACCTCTCGAGCTGCGCTCTCGAGGTCATCAGTTATCACAGTAACGACTCAGTTGAAGAATAGCCCTATTGTGAACACTTAGTCATACACTATCCTATATGTGCTGCTTTTTTCAGATGGTATGGGGAAGTCGCTTGAATCCTATGAAAAGGGATTACACTTATTTGAAACTTACACAAGGAGATTTGGGAATGATTCATCCCTTAGTTTTTAATCTTATTTCTTTTTACATTTAAATTTTGGGGGGGAAACTGGGAGGGAGAAACACCCCTTGGAAGACTGGTCAATAGCTTTATTCCTGCCCTTTTTGAGAAAGTGGGAGACAGAGGTTCCTAGACTTACTACTGCTATACAAATACCAGATATTGCTATTTCCACTATAAAAAAATCAAAACTATGGAAAGTGACAAAGTCACAAGTACAGAGTTTAAAAAGAAAATCACTCTATATAAGGTTAATGGAGCAACATTTCACTGTACAAGTAGATTTCCCAAAATGTTTACCTACAAAATTAGGAAATGCACTTAAAATATTGACAGATAAAAGAATTCTGGTAGCAATGTGGGATGTGTTATGGTTAAGCTGCCATGGAAGATTGGGGGTGACGGGAAATCTTAAGCATAAACCAGTGTCAGAAAGACAATGTATTAGATCAGAATGTTTAAGATGAGAGGAAACTATGGAACATTTTTTTTTCTTTTTTGTACATATACCAAATTATTTGGGGCAGATTTGGCCACCAGATGGCAGTGGAGGCCAGTACAGTATGTAACTTATGAATGTCTAATTTTAGGTGATTATACTGGTTTAGTTCCACAAAATCACTATAGTACCTTAAACTTGATTTTTGCTTGTATTAAATATTATTTGTGGCAGGCAAGATACAGGTTTTCTTTGCAACATGTTAACACAGCAACACTAGTTTTAATTAAGCAGATTGAAAAAGCAATTCTTATACAGAAAGAAAAAGAACAGGTATACTTAGAACCTAGAAATTATCATTGTATGTGGAGGAATGTAGCATGGATTTAAAAAAATAAAAGAGAAAGAAGAGGGGTCCATACAATGGTATAGGCATAAGAATAAAGGATTTGATGTAAGAATTTCTCTTTGGTTATCCTGTTTTTTCTGTGTTTTTTTCCTTTTTTCTGTGTTCTCCTTTGCAAATATTTGTGCATATGATGAAATATCTTGGGTTTTCCACTGATTATGTTTTTTTGTGTAATATGAGATAAGATGTGTTTGCTTTCTGTTTTCTGTATGATTATACTGTTTTTGCTTCGATGTTATGGTTTTCTTAATAAATAATTCCCCTACTCTTTTCGACAAGTGCCATGGGATCTTTAGCATCCACCTTAACTATCACCAATTCAGGCAGATGGGACCTCCGTTTAATGTCTCATCCGAAAGACGGCACCTCTGAAGTACAGCACCCCCCCCCATGCTGCACCACAGTGTCAGTATTGGGATATTGAAACAAGTGCCAGATGTGAGAACTGAACCCACAGTCCTCTGATCTCCCAGCCTCAGAGGTGAGTGTGCTACCTACTGAGCCACTGACACTTTTATTTTCTATGGGGCCACGATTGGCAGATGGGGGAGCACTACAGTCCGGGGAATAGGATTTTTTTTATATGGGATTGGCATTCGACAGATGGGGGGATGACTAGACACCAGATATTTCTTTTTGTTTCCTGAGGCCAGCAATTGGCAGGTAGGAGGTCACTAGACACCAGGGAATGAGATTTTTTTATATAGAGTAGGCGATTAGGGGTGACAGGACCACATTGTTTACCTGACTGGCAATCGGTGGGGGGGGGTGCAATGGGGAGAGGGTTAGTGGGTTAATGAATTAAACTGTGGGGGGAAAAGCCATAGAGCTGAACACTGGCAGTGATCAGTTCTGGGAATTTCATCCTGCAGTTTAATACATTAACCTGCTGTTCATACATTTATTCCACTGTTTCAAGACAGAATTTCTGTGAACATTGGTGAAATGATTTCCGACCTTTAAGTCCGACTTTCACGGTAATTCCACCGGTGGAATTTTTTCTTTGCACACCTCTGGTTTAAAGGGGAGGTGTTCATGGCATCAAAATGATGTTTCCCAAGGTTTTTACTTCCCTTGCTGGTCAGATGAAGGCTTGCTCATGACAGAAGTTATCCATTCTACCATGGAAGGTTTCCCAGGTTTTGATGGATTTTATGTTATTTTCAAGGCACCATTTTCTTAACCAATTATTTAATATTATGATTTTTTTTTATTTCTTCCCTCGCTGGCTCTCGGCACAGGCAATATTTCCAAAAAGATAACTTCACACTTGCATTTTTCGAATGTTTTGTGCAAGGTTTTGAAATCTCTTATTATTGCATCCTCCCACTGTTTCCCTATATTATTAGTGCCTACATGCATTGTAGCTACTTGCTTACTTGCTACTGGTCTTATAATGTTAGGCAGCATCTCCTGGATGTTGTTTAGCCCCTGCCCCCTGGGAGAATACTTGATGCTGCATTTTCCTTTTTCCATAAGGTGGAAAATCTATCTTTATATTTGATCATTTAGTCCCCTAGTATGAAAACCTGTTTTGGGGACTCTTCCTTGTTAGCATTATTTTCTGTTTCCATTTCAAGGGCAGTTTCTACTTGGTGAGTTGATGCAACTGCTTCTTTTTTTTTTTTTTCCATTAAGATTTTATTAAGGATATTTAATACAGAGAATGCATCCGGGAGAAACATACACATACAGCATAGATATACATACATATCCCAGATTACAGACGGATCCATCCTCTGCCTACCCCAAGTCCTACCCCACCTACCCCCCCAACTATCCTCAGCACAAGACATCTGGTAATACATCTTTTACCCAGGAGGGGCAGACCCTATTCTAAAGGGAGTAAACGGCATGAAGGGGGCCCCAAATCTTATTAAACCTAGGTAGCTTATTCTGAAGAATAGCTATCGTCCTTTCCACTCTGAGGTTGGCGAGTAGCTCCTGTAACCATTCAGTATAACTGATTTCCATAGAGTCCTTCCAATGTTTGAGGACTACCTTTTTAAGGGATGCCGAAATTAGAGATATATGGAATTTCCTGTTCCTAAATGGAATAGGAGCTACATCCCCTAACAAACATATCTCCGGCGTGAAAAGATCCCCTAGACCCAATAAAGGGTCAACCTTACTGTTGATGGCTATCCAAGCGGACTATCTTTGGACAATTCCAAAAGATGTGAAGCAGGTCCCCTTCCCCTTGTTCACATCTTGTACAGGATGAGGCTGAAACCATTCCTAAGCTCGCCAACTTCTGGGGGGAATAATAAATGTTGTGAAGTATTTTAAATTGCATCAGTCTAAGCCGGTCTTGGAGGATAACTTTATGACAGCTGTGCCACAGTGCTGTCCAGTTAAGATCCTCTTCAGGAAATACAGAGGCCCAATAAGAACTCAGTGCCAGGTTCTGGGAGTAGGCCCAATTGTATAAATTACTGTATAGATTACAGACAGCATGCAGTAGGCCCACCAAGGGGCTCAAGGTCGACTGAAATTCTAATTTCGGAGCAGGTATTGGAGTAGTACCCATCCTTTTAACTAAGAGGTGGCGAAGTTGGTAAACCTTAAAGATTACCGTAGTTGGCAATTTAAATTTATTCAAGATCTCTAATGCGGTAAGTAAGTGTCCATCTGATGAAGTTAAATCTTTTAGTTGACACTGTCCCAATTGTGCGAGCCAAGAGATGTTGAGGGGCTTATCCTTGATTAGAAAATGCGGATTACCCCTTATAGGTTGAAACGGATCTCTGGAGTGATTATATTTTAGATATCCGCATAACTGTGAGTGGACCCTGACCGATACCCCTATCGGAGATTTCCTGAAAGCAACAGGTAAGAGTTTAGGGTTAAGATGCAACAGGGCCTCCGGTGCAAAACCATGTTTCCTAATGAGGGATAATTCAGTTTGTAACCATAGAGGTATATACGAAGCTTGGGTCAAAAGGTCCACGGCCTGCACCCATCTAAGATATTTATTGACATGACCAGCCCAAAAATACAGGTCAAAATGCAGTAGTCTTAGCCCACCTAGTAGCTTAGGAGCAGCTAATTTGTGATAGGCCATCCTAGCTTTTTTATAGCCCATACAAAGTTGGCAATAAGCCCATGGATTTTTTTAAACCATGAGAGTGAGAGCCAGATGTTTAACATATTAAGGGGATAGAACAACCGCGGAAACACATTCATTTTAGTTAGGTTTATCCTCCCCCATAAGGAAATTGGAAGTAGTGCCCATCTTTTCAGGTCTAAATCAATTGTGTGCACCAAAGAGTCCAAATTTAACTGACGGATCCGTGTTGGGCTCCTGGCCAAAGTAAGACCCAAGTATTTAATGGAGTCAGATCTCCAGGCTAATCCCAAATCAGTAATTTCCTGTTTGAAAATTTTGTTGTTAAGGGGGTATACCACTGTCTTCTCCAAATTTAATTTATAATTAGCCAATTCACTATACTCCTGTATGGTTCTCAGTAAGGCCGGGATAGATTTTTTAGGGTGCGAAATATACAACAAAAGATCATCGGCATATGCAGTTATTTTAACCATATTCTCCTGAATTTTAATGCCGTGCACCTCATGATTACGCGATATACTCTTTATAAGGGGCTCGAGATAGAGATTAAAAAGAAGAGGGGACAACAGGCATCCTTGCCTGGTGCCCACATGCAGTTTGAAAGGGTCTGAGATGACCCCGTTGCATGAGATTCTGGTTGAGGGCATTAGATACAGGGATCTAATCCACTTCAGGAACACGTCGGGGAAACCAAAAGTTTTCATTGTGGTTAACAGATAATTCCAATAGACCCTATCGAAAGCCTTCTCTGCGTCCAACGAGACCAGCACCATCGGGAAGCTGCTCTCATTGGACGCAGAGAAGACATGTGCCAACGTCCTTAAGTGGTCACTGGCTGATCTACCTTTCATAAAGCCGACCTGTTCCACTCCAATTAAAACCGGTAGGATCTTATTTATACGGTCAGCCAATAACTTCGCCAGAATTTTTATATCATAATTAAGCAATGAAATGGGCCTATAACTAGAGAGTTGTTCGGGAGGTTTATCTGGTTTTGGGATTAAGACAATAAGTGCTTCAAATAGGGAGCTATCCATTGCCTGACAATTGAGAATATATTGGAATAAGGAGACCAGAAGTGGGGAAAGTTGTTTAGAGAACGCTTTATAAAAATTAGAAGAGAATCCATCTGGACCTGGTGTTTTATCCAGAGGGAGACCCTTAATAACTTGCTCTATTTCACCCTGAGAAATGGAGGTGGTAAGATATGCCCGCTGAGACTCTGAAAGAAAGGGAAGGTTCAGACCCTTGAGAAAGGAATGTATATTTCCCCCCATTGGGGGATTTTCTATTGCGCTATAAAGCGATTCGAGGTATCTTCTAAACTCTTCTGCTATCTCCTTAGGGGAGGTCCTAACCGGACCACCATCCGTGGGCTGGACTGCCGGAATTATTCTAGAGGTTTCTATTTGCTTAATGCGCCTCGCCAGCAGCCGGCCCGCCTTCTCCCCTTGGTCAATATAATTGGCCTTTGTTTTAATTAGTGCTAATTCAGCTTGCTCCCCCAGTAAGTTTAAGTAAAGATCCCTCAGTTTAATTAACTCCTGTTTGTCTTCCTCCGTAGACTGAGGGGATAAATTGACTTCTCTAAGTCTAATCCAAGTCAGGAGCTCCGACATATAGCGTTCCTTCTCTTTTTTCTTTTTGACTGCCTGGCCTATCAAAATACCCCGTATAAAGGCTTTAAATGCTCCCCAAACCATATCTGGTCGGGTAATGCCATTCAAATTGTTTGAAACAAACTCATCTATTTGTGACGAAATGTATTTGACTGAGTTATGATCCCTCAAGATTTGATTATTTAGTTTCCATCTGTTACTTCTTCTAGGCAGGGATGAAAAGGAAACTGATGAGGAGACTGCGGCGTGGTCGGAGGGTGGCCCTGCATGGATTTCAGCGCCCAATACTCCTGGAAGGAGAATACGAGAGATAAGAATATAATCAATTCGAGATGCTGTGCCTTGAACTTGAGAAATAAAGGTGTACTCCCGAAGTTTTGGGTGGAGAACCCTCCACACATCGGAAAGGCCAGATTGGTCCAGTAGTTCCCTCATAGCTCTTTGGGCTGGCGAGAGACCCTGGTTAGTGGGTTTAGACCTGTCTTTTAAGGGATCCAGTACTAAGTTGAGATCCCCACCTATGTTCATAGGGATATCTACAAAGGGTGTTAATGCCTCCATCAGCTGCACGAAAAAGGCCAGTGTATCTGTATTTGGACCATAGATAGATCCAACCAGAATTTCTAGAGCATGTAACTTCCCTTTGACTAAAATATATCTGCCTACACTGTCTTGTATTACCTGAAGAGGGGTACAAGGCACAGACCTGTGGGCTAGCACCATAACACCCCTACTTTGTGTGTTACCTTGAGAGGCAAAGACTTGTCCTATTTGAAGATGCCTCATGTTATTACTTTCATTATTAAGCAGGCGTGTCTCCTGTAAAAACACTATGTCGGCTTTTAAGAGATTTAAATTTTTAGGATTTTATATTGCTTGGGTTTCTGCCGTGCCCCCTTAATATTCCAGCTTAAGAATTTAATAACTCTTGGTAGTGCCATTACACCCTTTAAAATTATGGTTAACTGTCCATTTTGACTTTAGCAGCTCCTCCTAACTTTCCTTACTTGAGTCTTGTGCACCCCCCCACCTGCCGCCCTAAACAAAAATATCCCACAAACATTATACCCAAAAACTTAAGCACAAACCAAACCCCATACCACTTCCACCCCCCTATCCCACCCGTTTTATCATGGTCCATGACGGCAGCTCGCCCAGCTGTATCCTCTCATGCTCCACCACCCCCCTGTCCCGCTCCAAAAACTGAACCATAAGATACCCTTTAACCTTATGAGCCCATAATATCCTGGAAAAGAAAAGAAAACACTCAATAACTAATTTGGACAAGGAATACAAAAAAGAACAGGGACCATAACCCTTCTCGCAGTTACATTGCTATTCCCAAACATATCCCTATTTAAACTTCTGTGTGCCCAAAATAAACTTGTAGCAGCTTCTAGGACAGAGCCCCTCGAAAATCTGCACCTTGGGTATTAAAATAAAATAAATGGAGTACCCTAGGCTGATCTCTTGTGGCAAACACAGCAATCACAAATTTAACAGATGCTCTCCCCTTAAAAAATAAAGTTGTCCAGGGACAGTTAATACATGCACTGCCTTACGTTGTGGGAGAAACCCCAGAAAAGGAAAAAGGGTTGACAACCATCCTCCAGTGGTTGTAGCACCTAGATATGTCTAAACCAATATAGACAACAAACGAAAGTCTTTTAGCCAAAGCTCTGGCTCCCTCTAATTGTGGAACTACGGAAATGCAATTTACAGTCAGGACAAAAAAAACAGTAAGCTTGATCCTCGCTGGGATCCTCGGTAAACACTGCTGAATATCGCCTGTTTTCATGCCGGATTAGGCCATATTATCGATCCGGGGGCCAGTCCCATCTACAGTTCTTAGAGTCCCATCCATTTTATCACCACTGGCATCTTGAGTAAACCCTCCAGTGACAGAATGCCAACAAGACAAAAGTGTGGAGTGGTGTTGAGTTTCCTGGAATACAAGCCCTTATCGTGTGGAGGGACAGCACATATTATAAGGCAGTCATATGAGCAGACCCTAGGAGAACCCCCCCTGTAAATAAAAGAGGAACATACCACCAAATGGAAACCTTAGATTAATCTTTCCAGCCGCAGTTTATAAGGAAAACATGCTTCTTAAGGGAGGCAACATAAAGATCTCATTTAGCTTTAAATAGGTTAGGGAGCGTGGATTGAAGCACAGCAGTCGCCGATTCCACATCATTGTAAGCTTTCCATGTATCCGCTGTAAGGATATGCAGCTTTGCCGGGTATGACATTCTAAATTTTATGCCCGCAGCGATTAGCTTGGTCACCACAAAGGGAGATCCTGAGCCACTCTAAAACTTGCCCCTTCCCACTGCAGCTCTTTGGCCTCCTTAACCTTCCCCATAAACAGCTGTTTCTCTTGATAATTCAGAAACTTGGCAATTAACATATGGGGGGGTGCACCTCGAGGTGGAACAGGGTGCAGAGCGCGATGTGCTTTCTCAATGCTGTAGCAGGGCCCGAATGGTGAGGGGCCTGCTATCTTTCCACGAGCTCTGAATAAATTTCACAGGATCTACTCCTCTTCTTTTCTGGCAAGCCGATTATTACTAATGCTATTACGACGGCTTTGCCCCGAGATCTCCTCCACCTTTGATCCAGCCTGAGGCGGTGATTAATATGGGCCAGTGCCAGATCAACCTTGTTGGCTCAGTTTTCCAGAGATCGTATCCGGGCTTCACTATCGGAGGTCTTTCTCACCAGGTCGTCGAGAGCTGAGGTAATACTTTTGATCTCAGTGGCAATCTCAGAGATCTCCGCTTTGAAAGGGTGAAATTCTTCCAGGAACCTAGTTACGGTCAGCGGCTCCTCCACCCCAGTACCAGGGCTGGATGACTGGGGGTGCTGTTGCGCTGAGGCCCGTGACTTCTTCGGGGCCTTCTCCAGGGTTGCTGGTGGGGTGTGTTTTGGTGGAGCCTTGGGCATTTCTGCTTCCATCGGCGACTCTGAGGGATGTCAGATGTAGATAAGCTGTTGTTAGCCGGATCTGAATAAAAATTCCGCTGAGTTAGGTAATTTGGATCGATTTTAACAGGGGGTAGGCAGAGCTCCTCAAGAGTGCAGCTAGCAAGAGGTCTGCATCACGTGACTCCTCGATGTAACTGCTTCTTTACTGCTCATTATGTTTAGTAGCTCCTGTGATTGATCTTCAATATTTTCTAAGTCTATTAGAGGGGTGAAATGATTTTCAGCTTTAATTTGAAAATTCATGGCCCTCCTTCCTTTTTTGTTTCTGTGTCTATTTTTTTCCTCAGAGGTCCAGTCATCATTCTCATTTTCTAATTCAACTTGCCTTTTCATGTTGTTCTCTTTGTTTTCAGTCTCAGTGGTTATCTGCCCTATTTTATACGTATCCATTTGCTTTTGTAGCACTGCTATTTCTAAGTCTTACTAGCATTTTGGCTCTTAATTCCCCCCAGTTCAATACATGGTTTGTAGGTGAAAACAGCAAAGTAAGAATTTGTTTTTGTGCTGAAATTGTTACACATTGTGCATTTAACCCCTAGTTCCCCATTCACCAGTGTAACTATGCTCATGTCCATTGTTATCTAAAGAAACTGCCCAGTCAGGTGTGCTGTAATTAATTCTTTTTTAGCTTTATACTCCAGTAGGTGTAATCTTTTAATAGCTTCAATATGGGAATTTTCTCTCTGAGATGTATGTTACTATGTGGCATTCTAGTACTGTTGGTGTTTGTGTGAAATTTGTTTCCAGCTCTCTGTTGCCCCACAATTTGAAGGTGCTGGTAGTTTGGTTTATGTCGGCTCCCAAAACACAAACTTATACGGAATCAAAAGCTATATGGCTTTTAATGATTTTGCTCTATCCTACCCTAAGTCACCTTAATTCTGCCCAAGTGTAGCTAATTAATTAGTCGACTGTAGAGTAGTTAACCTGTTTTGGCTGTTTGACTCAGAGGTGCTGGAAGTTTTTGTAATGTCAGTACTCTGTACTCAAACTTATGCAGAGTTTAATGTTCAAAATGCTTCAGCAATTTAATGCTTCCATCAATGAGTCACCTTGTTTCATCAATGTACAATTTATTTGTAGTCAGCTGTGGTATAGTTACCCTTAATAGAGCTGTTTGTCAGGTTTATCAGGTAATTGGCATAATTATATAGTATAACACTTATAACTGGTTAGGGGTGTCCCGTCAAAACAGTGAGTGCAAAATGGCAAAGACAAAAACTGCAATAGGAAAACAGTGCTTGTCATTTTGGTAACGTGGCATTGAAATTGCTTGCCATTTTGATGACCTACAGCTTTCCTCCCTCCCCAAGTTGCATCCCCCGGAGTTGGGTATATATATAGTAAGGGAGGTGTGGATGGCAAAGCCCCCTGCAAAGAGGGGTGCAACAGCCCCACACAGACAGTCACTGCAGCGCTGTATTTGCCATTTCATTTGATCGCTGTTTTTGTGTGCTCGCTGTATGTGGCCACGTTGTTTTTCTGTCGCACTTTTTGTCTTTGTCATTTTGAGATCACTATTATCACATGAAACCCTGGTTAGGGTCCCTCCTTGAGTTTATGGTCTTTCTTAAAGAACTACAGAACCCAGCATTCTCTGATTGGTAACCTGGCAACTGACCACACACCCCTACTCTTGTCAGGTTTATTAAGTAGTCTGCATAATTAGATAGTATAACAATTATAATGGGTTAAGGCCCCTCCTCAAGATTATGGTCTTTCTTAGAGAACTACAGAACCCAGTATACCGTGGATGGTAACCTGGCAACTGGCCACACACCCCACTTCTCACTGACACTACTTGGTCAGTGCTCTCAGTAAGACACAAAAATGCTGTATAATGGTCTTACTGCTAAACACTATGTAGTAGCACAAGTGTTTTTTTTCCCTTAACCAACAGAACTGACCCAATCACAGAGAGCAAGTTATTTACCCAGAGAGAACCAGAAAGTGACAAACCTGGGTCATGCAACTGCTCTGGGAATAGCAGACTAGAATAGCCCAATTTTAAAAGTCTTAAAACAATGAAAAGCTCCCTACAGAACTTACAAAACTCTGGGCTTCACTATAAAAGATTATAATTCAGTTAAAACTGACATGGTGACAGCAAAGGCATTTCCCTGGGCTTTCAGAGAACTGCAAAGCCCAGCCTACTCTGGCTGGTGTCCTGGCCACTGCCCACACACCCTGATCCCCACAGATGCTGCTGCAACAAAGCTTTCAATAAGAAAATGGTGCACTCCATTCCTCGGGAGCACTTTGGGTCATGCAACAGTCCCCCTAGTCAGACCCAACCCACCAAGGAACTTGTACTAACATGTATTGACTTCAGTTATCTTGCCCCCCAGGGTTTATGGGGAAAAATTTGTAGAAAATGGTTTAGCAGTCACACAACATACAACCTTAATCAAAACCAATACCTGAATGATTCTTAATATTTAAGTGGTCATCCTCCCTCCCTCCCTCGTCTTCCTCATCTGACGCCAGCAGATGCCACTTGCCTCTGCCCATGTCACCTTTTCTTCGCACTCCTCTCTGCTTGGGGAGGCTGTATCCTTTATTGCCTGGTTACTGTAAGTAGGGCCAGTATCCCGCTCTCAAACCCTGGTCACTGAGATAGTTTAAAATATACTTTAGAACTTAAGAATTAGAAAGAGTTGTTACCAGCCATTAAAACAGCTAGCAAAAGCCCCCCTGGAAACAACAAAGGGTCTCCTCTCCACAGCTCTCAGCTGTAGGGTCCAATCCATTGTTAAATGTCTGTAGTGCATGGATGTCTGCCTATGGCTTAGACAGCATCAGAATCAGTAATGGGTACACCCTCAGGCACACTCTCACCTGAGCAACCTTTCTACAGCTTGTGGAGGCTGCACCCTTTATTGAATGGCTACCAGAAGTAGGGCCAGTATCTTGCTCCCAACCCCTAGTCATTCAGATGCTTTAAAATATACTTTAGAAAATAAGAAGGGTTGTTACCAGCAGTTAAAAAAGCTGGCAAAAGCCCCTGAGAATACACAAAAGAGTCTCCTCTACACAGCTCTCAGCCATGGTGTCAAATCCAATGTTAAATGTTTGTTCATTTTATTTTTTTATTTATTTATTTGCAACATGTTTCACCAGGAAGGACAACATGAGCTGTGAAACAGTTCATTTCCAGAAGCGTACTGGGGGAGGGGGTTACAAAGGTGGGAGAGCAAATAAACATAGAAAACATATTACAACATAACGCTTACTGTACAGAGAAGAAAAAATACTAGTACCATTTACAGTTAAGGAGACTTACAGAATTAACAAAGACACATTTGACTTACATGGCAGCTAAGCCAAGATTAAAGCCTAACTATCACTGTAAAAGCTTATATAACCCTGCCATGAGAAGTAGGGCCTGGGATAGTAATCAAAGAAGTGCTGAAGTAAGAGACTGGGCAAGTAGTAAGTGCTAGAGTAATCACAAGGGGAGGCAGTTAAAGGGAAAAAGGAGTGCAAGAGAAGAGAGGAGGGGGAGAAGGAAGGAGATGGCCACAGGCTATTCCTCATGAGGATATTGAGGACCCCATAAGAAGGACAGATCATATTAGGTAAGGAGGAGAGAGAAGAGGACTGGAGGAGGAGGATATGGCAGTGATGAGTGATACGAGAGGGGTGGGTGATTGGGGAGTGGAAGTAGGGAGGAGGATATGGCAGTGATGGGTGATATGAGAGGGTAAGTGACTGGGGAGGGGAAGTAGACACAATGGGAGGGTTAAAGAGTGGTAAGGTGGCAGTGGGAGAGGATAGCTCTGACTTAGGGGGACTGATGGACTGATGGATGTGGGATGGAAAGAGTGGAATAAATTGTAGTGCAAGGGGGGGAAGAGGAGAAAGGAGAGACAGTGGAGGTCTATACCACTTCGGGGGGGCAGGGGGGAGAGGAGAGGGGAGAGACAGTGGAGGACTATACCTCTTCAGGATGTTGAGAATCCTGCAAGGGGGACTGGTCCAGGTAGAAAAGGAGGAGAGAAAGAGGATAGGGAGAAGTATTAGAGTAGGGAGAGTGTGTGGGTGCTATCAGCAAGTGCAGTTAGGGGAGTAGAAGTTGCACAGAGCCAAGAAGAGGGAGGAGGGGATGAGAAAAATCTGATAGGAGGTGGAAGCAAGTTCCAGAGTTTTGGGAAGCGGTGTGAAAAAGCTTCCTTGCCAGTGGAGGTGGAGCATCGAGATATAGCAAGAGTTCAGGAGTCAGAAGATCTAAGGTGTCTGGAAGAGGGAGAGAGAGCAGCTAGTGAAGAGGAGAGGTAGGAGGGAAGAGTACCAAACTGGAATTTAGAGGTGAACCTGGCACAGTGTGAGAGGCTCCTGCACTCCAGGGAAGGGAGAGCTAGAGAATGGTATAAGGTACAGTGATGTGTGCAGGAAGGGGAGTCAAAAGCAAAGTGACAGAAGGCATTAAAGAGGGTGTCCAACCAGGTAACAGAAGACTTGAGACCAGCACTGTAGACTATGTTGCCATAGTCAAAGATGGGGAGTATCATTTTCTGAACAATATCATGCTTTACCGATAGTGGTAGAGCACTGTGGTTCCTGTAAAGGGCACCTAGGTTGGGCACAGTTTTTTCAGGATGTCGTCAACATGTTTGGAAAAGTTACAGTGTCAGTCAAGCCAGACACCTAGGTATCTGAAAGAGGTAGAATCCTCTATCGTTGTCCTGTCAAGGGTGTGGAAAGAGGGGAAAGGGAGTCAACTGAGAGAGTCTCTGTCTCATGCCAAAGGTCATGGAGACTGTCTTCTTGACACTGAGGAAGAGTTGATGTGAACTTAGCCAGTGCTGAATGTTGTTGAAGTCAAGCTGAAGTCTAGTAGTCACATCTGAGGACGAGTGGCCAGAGGTGAACAAGACCATGTCATCAGCATACATGTGGATAAGGGACAAGGATCAGGCTGATGGTAGGTCATTTAGGAATATGGAGAATTAAAGTGGGCAAAGAACCAAGCCTTGGGGCACACCAGTGATGACTGGTAAAGGGGGAGATGTGGTATCATCTATTTTAACAGACTGAGTTTTGCCTACAAGGTAGGCATGGAACCAGTTGCAGCCAGGCTTGGATAAGCCAGATGGTGAGAGGGTTTTGAGGAGGAGGGAGTGGGAGACAGTGTCGAAAGCCTTTGCAAGGTCAACAAAGATAGCCAAAGTAATGTGACCTTTATCCATGGCTAAATGGACAGAGTCAGTAAGTCTGAGTAAGGAGTTGGTTGTGGAGTGCTTCTTCTGGAAACCAGATTGGAAAGGAGTGAAGAAGGAGTAGTCATTCAGAAAGGAGGAGAGTTGGGAGAGGGCAAGGTGCTCTTGAAGTTTAGCCAGGGAGGGTAGCAGAGAGATTGGGCAGTAATTCCTGGAGGAAAAGAGATCACCACCCTTGGGTAAGGGAAGAACGGTAGCATGTGTCCAGGCAGTTGGGATGGTTGCAGTGTGGAAGGACACTTTGAGGAGGTCAGCTAGAGGGAGGGAGATGGCAGTTTGTAGTGCACTGAAGTTTGCCTATGGCTCAGACAGCATCAGAATCAGTAACAGGTACACCCTCAGGCACACCCTCACTTGAACAACCTTTCCACAGCTCACGGAGGTGGCACCCTTTATTGACTGGCTACCAGAAGTAGGGCCAGTATCATGCTGTCAACCCCTAGTCACGCTGATGCTTTAAAATATACTACATAAAATTAAATGTAATATATATATATATATATATATATATATATATATTAGAGGCAAAAATCCATTTATTGCATCAGTTAGGGCTGTTCCACAGTGACAAAAGGGAAATTCGGTGTTGGGGTTGAAACCCTTGGACCATAGCCCCCCAACCGACGTACAGTGGTGTGCCATGGAGTCGTTGGCCTAACTCACACCCCATCACATACGTAAAGATTCTGAGGTGTAGGAAAATGGGGTGAGAGTTAGGACCGACTACCCCATGGCACACCACAATGCCAATTGGGGGGGTGGGCTGTGGAGGGTCCAAGGGGGGTTTTCAACCCTAACACCAAATATCCTTGCTTTTGTCACTGTGGAACAATCCTAACTGATGGTCCAAGGGGTGTTTTCAACCCTAACACTGAATTTCTTTGCTTTTGTCACTGTGGAACAACCCTAACTGATGCATTAAACAGAGTTTTTTGCCTCTAATTTCCCTTCTTATTTAGAATGATGATGAGAAATAGTGAATGTAATGTGGCGGCGGGGGCCCTGCGCTCCCACCACGTGATGTCTTGTGACATAGTAACAGGAACAGCAATGCAAACAGAAGTGCCGACAGTGGCGCACATGGTAATGCAAATGTAAATGGTAAAGGAAACGTTAATAGAAACACAAGAGCAAAGTGATGCCAAAGCAAACAGTGATGCAAACGGACATTGAAGCGTGTACGAAAATGCAACTGGTAACACGAACAGTGATGGCAGCAGTATTTAAAATGGAAATGTTAAGTGTCACAGTAAAAAGAACACGAAGGGGAACAGAAACGGAAACGTGAACGCAAGTGCACACGTAAACGCAAACCGTAACATGCACAGGCACCAGAATTGTAAATGCAAATGGTAAAGATAACAGGAAGAATAATGCCAAAGGAAACAGAAATGGAAACGGGAACAGAAGCGCGTACGGAAATGCAAACCGAAATGTGCACGGGCACAGTACCGCAATTGTAAATGCAAATGGTAACAGTAACAGCAACAATAACACCAAAGCAAACAGAAATGCAAAAGGAAACACAAGCGAATATGGAAACGCAAACCGTAATGTGCACAGGCACAGTAAAGGAATTGCAAAAGCAAATGCTAACAGTAACAGCAAGGAAGACGCAAAACGAAAGAGAAACGGAAATGCAAATGAAAGGGCTGTCATAAACAGAAACGGCAATGCGCATGGTGACACAAACAAAAACACAAAGAGAAACAGTAGTGTAAACGCAAATGGTAACAGTAACGAAAATGCAAGTGCAAATGACAAAGCAAAGGGTAATGCACACGGTGGCATACACGGGAACGTAAATGCAAACAGGGACAGAAACGCAAGTTGAAACAGTAACTGGAACAGTAACGGAAGCGCATACCCTGTTTTTGCTGAACAAGTGCATACAGAAACACAGTGTGTACAAAGAATGTATGCATTGTAATAGGCATCAAAGCTGAAAACGAGCATTGGAAGTACTTAATTGCTAATATCTCAGCAATCGCACAACGTAGAAAAAAAATCTAAATTTCACAAAAATCATGATTTTCCTGGCTAGGATTTTGTTATTGCATAGCTTGCAACAAAAAATCTGTATCTCGCATCATTTTCGAGATACGAGCCCCAAAAAGTGCGACATATGCCACCATGTTAGTCTATTGGAAAAAACAACAACTTTGGAATACCGTAATTTTGCAGCCATGCAATATTTTTTCACCAAACCACCTAAAGGCACATCTGTGAGATGTTGGCTGCATTCCCTCCAAATTTCAGCCCAAAAGACCTAACCGTTCTTTTGCAGCAAGGTGGCAAGGTGGCAAAGAACTCCTGTCATTTTGGTCATAGTGTTGCAAAGTACTTTTGTGATTTGTGAAAGCTTTCACACAGATTTGCGAAAGTGTTGTGAGCATGACAGTACTTTGTGAAAGTACTTTTTCCAGAACTTTGAAAAACATATTTCTGGGGTGTTTAACCCCAAAATAAAGACATGGCTAGCATCCTCAGGCTCCGACAAGGTGAACACAAAAAGAATTGTGTCCCTAGATGGTTCCAATTTTAAATGCCAAGCATTTTTTTAATCACGAACTGAAAACAAAATGGTGGATTTGCAAAAGTACTAGGGCCATTTGCGACAGTAAAAAGTGCATTTGCGAAAGTGTTGCACTTTTTGTTACCTTTGACTTATAATGGGAACTTGTTTTTTGAATAACTTTTGAACCGTTCAATATTTTTTCACGAAATCTTCAAAAGGCACATTGGGCACCCTGGCCGCACAATCCCTGAAGCTTTCAGACCTCTCGTGCAAACCATGCGACCTGTAGGCACGAGCAAAGAATTCATCATATAGCGTAAATGCACGCGCAGATCACGCTTAATAACTCCGCAGCTCTATATCTGACTGATACGAAACTTGGCAGATCCCAAGGTGTATGGTTTTTGGATAGTGCATTCCAAATTTCTTGCAAATCCGTTGAACGGTCACCAAGTTATTAAGGTGTAAAGTTTGACCCTTTAACCTTAAAAGGGCTCCTCAACTCCAACTATGGTAGCACTACCGTGATACCTATAATATATATATATATATATATATATATATAGACATAAAACTATACATACATAAGACAGGTGCTATGAAAACATAAACTCTTAATTCAACACAACTCAGATTTACATTCACAATACAAAGAGGCATACAGGGTTAATTACATTTTTACATTCCATACAGTGCATGACATAATAGCATAATTTGAGACTACAACATAAGTGTTATGTGTGAGGTCACCGGTTGCAGTTACAGTGGCTATCCCCAAGCAGATGTGCCTTGAGGGAGGTTTTAAATGTGCAAACAGTACAACATTTTAAGTCCTCGGGTGGAAAACTATTCCATTGGGCTGGTGCACATAGTGCAAAGGACCTGTCCCATGTGTTAGTCCTGGCCCTCAGGACCTCCAGTGAGGATCCAGTAGAGGATGTAAGTGCCCTTTTATGGGATTTGGGCTGGATAATGCCTTGGAGACTAGGAGGTGCTGCAGTGTTGAGTAGCTTTTAGGTAAGACAAAGGACGGGGTACTCTAACCTAGCCTCAAGGGAGGTCCAGTTGAGGGCAGTTAGCACATCACAGTGGTGGGCTCTAGGCTGTGCAACTGCGGCAAAATGTGCTGCTTTGTGGTATAGTACCTGTAGACTATTAAGCCCTGAGCCACGAAGGGATTGTAGGAGTGGTGCACCACAGAATAACTGTGGCAGCAGTATTCTGTTGGCAATGGCCAGCTGTTTTTCATTGGTGAGATACCCACTAAGCTTGTTAAGTAGGCCCATTTTTTGTAGCAAGGATTTCGTCTCCACCTCGACATGTGGTTTAAGTGTGAGTTCCTGGTAAAGAAGGACCCCCAAGTATTTAATGGAATCTGTAACTTCAAGCTTGGAACCATCCAGTGAAGTTATATGCAGAAGATTTTACCTCTTTTTGCGCAGTTGCCAAGTGCCACACAGCATGGCTTTAGTTTTTTTTCAGGTAGAGAACAAGTTTATTGCTTTTTAGCCAGTCATCCAAGTTCCTAAAATCTGTACTCAGGCCAGTTTTGATCTGAGCCACATCAGTTGAGCTTCTAAACAATACTGCATCATCTGCATACAGTTGAAGCTTGCCCCTCCCAGTTGTTAGCCATGTCATTGATAAATAGAGAGAACAATAAGGGGCCCACAATGGAATCTTGGAGCACCTCTATAGAAATAGTAAGATAGTAGTATAGTAAGACCAAAAGGGGAGAGGGGAAGTGTGGAAGAGGACCAGAAGAAAGCTGACATACTGAATAAGCACTTTTGTTTAGTATTCAAAAAGGAAGAGGTAGGTGACGGGTGACAGATAGTGGAGAAGGGCATTAAGCGAAGGGAGTTGGACACTAGCCCTTTTATGGAGGAGAGAGTCCTCAGGCAACTAGCAAAACTAAAAGTAGACAAGGCTATAGGGCCAGACAGAATTTACTTTAGGATACTGAAGGAACTAAAGGAGGAACTGTCTGTGCCTCTGACATCCCTGTTCAATCTATCACTGGATAAGGGGGAAGTTTCACATGACTGGAAGAGGGCGGATGTGGTCCCACTACACAAAAGTGGGAATAGGGAGGAGGCAGGAAACTACCAACCTGTAAGCCTGACTTCGGTGGTGGGCAAGGTTATAGAAACACTACTTAAAGAAAGGATCGGGGAATACCTTATTTATTTATTTAGTTTTTGTTGACCAGGTAAGTGCACTAGACAAATTCTGCCTATTTTCAGGCATGTCCCGGGGCAGGGGGATACAGATGAATGCCAACTAACCTTAAACCAGATTAAGCTGTTGGTGTTATTTGTTTAGTGAATGGGGAGGAATTTGGCCAGGGCACCAGGGAACTTCCCCTACTCTGCCAGCAGGGGGCTTGACTTCCTGCAGAGTGGAGGAGCACAGTTTGGAGCCAGACAGCAGGAGATGAGGAAGTGCTGATGTGGCAGAGTGAGTGAGATGCTAGAGGAGATGCAAGTCCCAGATGGTGGAGGGCTGGCCTCTACATCTACCTTAAAACTGCCTTTGGATGCCAAATCTGAAATTGAGGAACTCATGTTAACATCAAGAACTGAGGAAAATGAGATGGATATTTTTGTATCTACTGAGGATCTCAGTACAGTGGAAAAAACTAATGAAACAGTGAGTCCTGACCTTCCTGAGATGACACCCATTGAGAAAGTGATCTGGCTAAAAATTCAAGCAGAAAATTGCAGGCATTTGCAAGACAAGAACCATTTAGCTGCTCAACTTACTTCTCTGCAGGCTAGAAATCTGCCTGTCAATGTTCTCGGCCTACCTGTCAAGCCAACACCCTTTTCGAGTGACGTAGTAGCATCAAAGAGCACCGAGAAGGCGGGTGAGTAAGCAAATATTGTACTTTTGCATTCTGTGGGAAATCCTTCTTGTACTGACATGCAATAGGCTGGCAGTAAAAGCGCCGAGGAAGGCGCATGCCTAAAGCCTCAGATAGACTCCAATACTGGGAAAAAACAAACTTCTGCATCAACTGATGTGGGGGAGTTGTTAAATAATAATATGATTACTGATAATGAGGAGGTCAGGGCTGAAGAGACGGGAAATGTTACCGGAGAGAAATGTCAGTCTTCCACCACTCTCTCTAAAACTGCAGGGTTTGTTCTCCGAAAAACGGCAGTGAATGATCCTATTCAAACTGATAATGGCATAGTCTATCAAACCTCTAACAAACTGCAGGAAGATACAACCACCTTTTCTTTCTCTGCACGACGGTCTTCTGCTAAAGTGGGGGTTAGGGAAGAACATAAGACCAAACGCACAGCGATAACCCTAGCAAATAGAAATATTACTAAAACCCCAAAAATGCTATCAGCACCCACCATTACCAGCCCCCTTTCTGAGACAATGGGGCCTAGGAATTTAACTACCACAGCAGCTATTTCTAAAGCCTTTGCTCTACCTATTGATTCAGACTTCTCATGTGAACACTGGTCTCCCCAGAGAGCACTGAGTGGAGCAAGGTGGAAGCAGCTCTCTGATGGATCATGGCATCAGGACCCAAATTGGGAACCTAAGCTTAACTTTGTACAGGACTCTCCTGAGTAGTGCCCCTCCACCAATTTGCAAACCCCAATGCTGCTACCCAATGACAACTCTAAAACAGTTGTTCCACAACCCTGTCAAACCGCAAAGGAACAAAAAGCTCTCAAGCTCCCTTCTTTGCCTGGGGAGGGGGGAGCTGAGCAGGAGGATAAGAACCAGCACAAGTACTCTGAAACACCACAACATACGGAAGAGAGTCAAGGACCAAGTGCTCAGCAGAGACCAGTCTTATCAGAACTCTTTTCAAAAATTAAAAAAGAAGCTGCACCACAAAGAAATGTGATGAGAATCCTGTATAAAGGTGGACTGGACAATCGACCTGATAGACATTACGTTGGGAAACTATTGTTGAAAGACTCTTTACACTTCTCCCACAGAGAAGTGTTTACTTTCATTAACATTTCAGGGGAGGATAGTTTCAATGACAGCTTTTGATCTGCACATGCTCTTGATTTATTTTGGAAGCATCATAGTCAAGTTAAATTCTCTCCTTTATGGTCTCCCTTCCTGGTAATTCCCCTATCAAAACCCCTCATTAAATTTGTCACCGTCATGTTCAGAAACGAGGGGTCCATGTTGACAACATTACATACTATCTTTCACAGAAATGTGAGGTCCTCAGTAGCCCGGAGGCTATTTTAGACACTGAGATGTTTTGAACAGGGAGGTGGAGGTATAAAGTGAAGCTATGGCAATCAGACTCAGGAATAGACCACATTCCAAATTCTTTTATGTTGGGAAGGGACAGGGGCATTTGTTTTTATGCAGATCAGCCCCGAGCTTGCTGCAAGTGTGGGTCACGAACCCATCTGTCCAGTTCCTGTGATAAACCCAGGTGTGGAAACTATGGGGAGATAGGTCATTCCACCTTTCAGTGTGCAAACCACACTAGGTGCGATCTCTACGAGGATACTGGCCACACCTTTTCTGAATGTTCTTAGGCTGCCAAGAACAAAGCTAGCTGCAATAGTCCTGACCTTCTAATCCAGCAAGTTCAAGATTCCCATAACCCTCTTTCTGAACATGCAAATGCAACAGAGGACCAAGCTCCTGTCCCCCTTCAACCTGTTCCTGTTATTAAATCTGAACCCAGGACTGACCCCCCTCCCCCATCACCCTAACCCCTGTTTGCTAATCAGATCCACAAGACAAGCCTGACACGCTTCCTTCAGAACTTCCACAGACCTCCTTGCCAGTGCATAGTTCTTCTAGGAACATGAACCACCCTGCCCCCCCTCCTGACCATATTGAGACCGAGAACTCCTTTGCAGTCCTTGCCACACAGTGGGGAGACTCAGAAATGGAAGTAGGCGACTCTGATGTTTAGTCTCCTGTATCTGACCATATCCCAACTACCCAGAATACAGCCAGATATAAAGGGGAAAAGAAAAAGAGTTGGAAAAAAGATCAGTAGGACTGTAGTTTAAAATGTTGAACCCTGGCTTTCTTACGTATAGGATATTTAAATATACATAGTATGCTGAATAAACGTTTCTGTATTTATAATTATGTAAGACTTGCTGCCTTTGTTTTTTTCTTCCTACAGGAAACATGGATGTTCACGGGGGACCAGGCTAGGTTCTTTTCAGAGGGAATGGCAATGGGAACCATCTTATTGGTCCTCTGGCATGGACAGTGCAGATGTGGTGGGTTTATTATTTGTCTCTTATTATTTTTCCCTCTTAAAATTGATTGACTCAATTTTCTGGTAGGGTGTTGATTTTGGATGATGTATGGAAAAGGATGACTTGTCATCTCATAAATGTATATGATCCACAAACCAAAGCAGACAGGGTTTCCCTGCTATCTGCTCTGCAACCTTTTTTAATCACCACTAATACTATTTTTCTTTGTGGAGATTTTAATTGTTACATCTCACCACAAAAAAAGAAAGCCGTACAAGATTCTGGAAAAAAACAGTATTGTGACTCAAATGCACTACAGCTTTTAGTTGAGATGGCTGATCTATATAATTGTAGTTTAAATCAAATAGCAGGGCCAAAATTTACATACCAAAGAAACAAATACAAATCCACCACAGATTATATGTTCACATCAAAAAATGTACAAAACAATTCCTTTAAATCAGACCCCATAGAAATCTCAGACCACCTTCTACTTAAATGTACACTTCAGGTTAAAACCAGGTTAAAGCTAGATTTCAACACTGCCCTAGATAGCTTCTGCCAGAGAATTGTCAGAGAACACCAGGACAAGGAGCTGCTGTTGTGACTGGACTTCTCTACTGAAACTATATTGCCCTCCTTCCCTTCCCTCCCCTCCACCCACCCACCCAAAGCCAGTTCTACTTTTATAGGCACAGGATTTGACTGACAACGGGAACCTCCTGTTCGGGAGCAGGAAGTAAGTGATCACAGAGCCACCAAAGACTCACCATCCTAGAAGGACAAGAGTAGCTCTCCGTCCCCTCTTCGCTGCTGGAGGTCTGCCTCTGAACAAGTAAGGGGACTACTGAGATATATAGGACCTTCTTGTCTCAGAACAGGAAGATCAGGTGCTTAAAGGGCACAGAGGCAGTAACTAAGTAGGGAGAAAAAAAAATAAACAGAGGAAAGAGTAAGTATTCCAAACAACAGTGAAGGGGCCAGAAATAAGACATGATGGGAGTGGTGCAGTGCAGTGCAGTGGCTGTGGAGCAGCAGTCTTCCGGGAGACGTTCTGGAGGCTGTGATGTTGTCCCATCTGTAGTCACCTCTCTGAGCTGAGGGAGGAGGTTGCTCACCTCCAGGCTGAGTTGGCCAGGATTTGTGGGACCTCCTCTCCCATCCAGGGACCACCAGGGCCATTGCCTCAGAGGTTGCCAAGAAAGAGGAGCGGTTGGACCACAGTGGGCTCAGGGAGGGTGAGGATGGTGAAACAGAGGTGCATCCCTCCAGTTGTACTTCTCCACACATCATATGCCATTCTGGCAAAGTGTGGTTCCTCTATGGAGGCACCCACAGTAGAGACCAAGGAGGATGCTGGGAACCTCCACAAAGGAGACCCACAGAAGGGTGGCATGGGACCCCATAGGAGAAGGAAACAACTCCTGGTGGGGGACTCCATTGTTAGGAAGGTATAACTGGGGGAGGAAGAGGAGAAGGAGGTGAGGTGCCTGCCTGGTGCCATGGCTTGGAGGGACAGGGAGCGAATCCTCAGGATCGTTGGAGCAGCTGCACAGGGGAGGGAAATGGATGTCACTGTCCACCTAGGGACAAATGACCTGGCTAAGAAAGGGATCAGAGCAGTGCAGGAAGAGTTTTTGGAGTTGGGGAGGGGCCTTAGACAAGTAGCACACATGGTAAACTTCTCGGAGGTGCTGCCTATCTATGGCATAGGTGAGGCTAGGGTGCTCCATGACATGGGATTCAATCAGCAGTTGAAAGACTGGTGCAGAGCTCAGGGATTTGGCTTCATTGGGGACTGGGGGTCCACCTGGAGTGATGCAGGCCTATACTGGAGTGATGGTCGGCATCTGTCCAGGAGGGGAACCAGGATCCTAGGTGATAGGTTTAAATGCTTCATTGGCAAGCATTTAAACTAGCCAAGGGGGGAGGCACTGGAAAGAAGCAGGGAAATCCTAGCCCCCCCAAAAATGTCAGGGTAGTAAGTGAGGTAAACACAAGTTAGAGATGTCGATAGGGAGAAGGGCAGGGGTAAATGGAGAAAGTGACAAAGGCAATAAGGACAGGGATGGGGCAAAAAGGGGTAAGGCCATTAGGAAATGGAGGGTAATGAGTGCCAATGCCTGTAGTCTGGGCAACAAGCTCCCTGAACTGGTGGCCTTGATGGAAGAGGGATGCCTGGATATCATAGCAGTCTCAGAAACATGGTACACAGAGAACCATGACTGGGATGTTAACATACCAGGGTACACAACCTACAGGAGAGACAGGGAGGGGAGAAGAGGGAGAGGAGTAGCTCTCTATGTAATGGAAGGGATAAAAGCAACTGAACAAAAGAGTAAACAGGAAGAAGAGGAGGCACTGTGGGTCACCTTAAAGACTGGAAATGGCACCACAATCCGCACTGGGGGTTGTATATAGACCCCCATGTCAGGTGGCGGGAATGGACAAGGATACGATAGAAGGCATTCTTAGAATGGCAGAGAAAGGGGAGATACTGTTGATGGGAGACCTGAATATGCCAGATGTTAACTGGAACACATTTGCTGCAGCCACATCCAAGAGCAGGGCCATTCTCGATGCCCTACAGGTGGCATGCCTCAGACAACTAGTTTTGGAACCTACTCATGAGGGAGCAATCTTAGACCTTGTACTCTCAAATGGGGACAGTGACAGGATCTCAGATCTTAAGTGGGTAGCCATCTGGGAACAAGTGACCACCAAACAGTGTGGTTCACTATAAACTCAGCTACAGAGTCAAACCATACAAAAGTGAGGGTACTGGACTTCAGGATGGCTGACTTTGGCAAGATGGGAAAGTGCCTTAGAAAAGCACTAGCAAATAGGCTAGAAGAAGGGGTGCAGCAACAATTGGGAAACATCAAAACTGCCTTTGTGTGAAGCAAATAAACAAATCAAAATTAAAGAAAAAGCCACTATAGTTCTCAAAAGAGGTGGCGGGGAAGGTCAGGGAGAAAAAGATAGCATTCAGGAAGTATAAAGAAACACAGAAGGAGCAGGACAGAGAGAGGTACCAGTTAAGGCAGAAGGAAGCAGGGAGGGAAGTCAGAATAGCAAAGGCCCAAACTGAGGAAAAGATAGCCAACTCAGTTAAGAAGGGGGATAAAACCTTTTATAGGTACATCAGTGAGTGTAGAAAGGCAAAGGGAGGGATAGTGAGGCTAAATAGAATGGAAGGTGGGTGGGCAGAGAGGGACAGTGAAAAAGCAGGGATACTGAATGAATATTTCTGCTCAGTATTCAAAAAAGAGGAGGCGGGGGAGGTGCCTAATACAATTAACAGAAGCACTCTGGATAGGGGGGTCGAACCCAGTCCTTTCACAGAAGAAAAGTTTCTGAAAGAACTCCTAAAACTGTAGGTGGACAAAGCAATGGGGCCTGATGGAAAACATCCCAAAATTCTAAAAGAATTAGAGAACTAGTGAAACCACTGACTACCCTTTTTAACAAATCATGGGAGGATGGTGTGGTACCTGGGAACTGGAGGAAGGCGGATGTGATTCCCCTTCACAAAAGTGGGAGCAGGACAGAGGCAGGAAACTACAGACCTGTCAGTTTGACCTCTTTGGTAGGGAAAGTGATGGAATCACTTCTGAAGGAAAGAATTGTTGAGTACCTAGTGGCCAGTGGGGCACAGGACCCAAGGCAGCATGTGTTCACAGCGGGAAGGTCATGTCAGACAAATCTAATTGATTTCTTTAACTGGGTGACAAGAGTAGTAGACCAGGGAGGGACTGTGGACATGGCCTACCTAGGCTTTATCAAGGCATTTGACACAGTCCCACACAAAAGATTAATAGTCAAATTAACTAGCCTGGGAGTGGGTCCCAGGGTGGTAGCCTGGGTAAAACATTGGCTAGACAACAGAAAACAGAAGGTAATTGTAAATGGAGTCCACTCTGAAGAAAGAGGGGTTACTAGTGGGGTACCGCTGGGTTCAGCACTAAGTCCAGTCCTTTTTAATGTCTTTATAAGTGACATTGCAGAGGGACTGGAAGGAAAAGTATGCCTCTTTGCAGATGACACAAAGATCTGCAACAGGGTTGATACACAAGGAGGTGTGGAAAGGATGAGAAGGGACTTGGCAAGGTTGGAGAAATGGTCAGAAGTATGGCAGCTTGGATTTAATGCAAAGAAGTGCAAAATAATGCACCTGGGAACAAAAATCCAGGGGAATATTACACAATGGGGGGGAGAGGTAGTAACAACAACAAAAGTGGAAAGGGACCTGAGGGTAATCATATCAGATGACATTAAGAGTAGCAAGCAATGTGAGAAGGCAGTAGAGAGGGCTGGGGGGATACTGGGATGTATAGGGAGAGGCATCACCAGAAGAAAACAGGAAGTTGTTATCCCTCTGTACAGACAGTTAGTGAGACCCCATCTGGAGTATTGCATCCAGTTCTGGAGACCCTATCTCCACAAGGACATAGACAGGATAGAGGCAGTCCAGAGGAGGGCAACTAAAATGGTGCAGGGTCTGTAAGAGAAGCCATACAAGGAGAGACTAAAGGAGCTTAATATGTATACCTTTGAGGAAAGGCGGGAGAGGTGGTCATGATAGAAACTTTTAAGTACCTCAGTGGAATCAACAAAGTCCAAGAGGGTAGTATCTTTCAGAAAAAGAGATGTGCCAGAACAAGGGGACACAATTTGAAGATGTGAGGGTGGTTCAGGAGCAATGTGAGGAAGTATTTTTTCACAGAGAGGGTGGTGGATGCATGGAACAGCCTTCCTGAGGAGGCTGTGTGGTCTAAAACTGGGAGAATTCAAGAATGCATAGGACAGACATAAGGCAATTTTTGTGGGGGGATAGGAAGAAATAGGCTGTTGGTTAACCTGGATCTGCAGCTTATCCTGTAGGTAGGGAAATGAGCAGACTAGGTGGGCCAAGCGGTCCTTATCTGCCATCAAAGTCTATGTTTCTATGTTTCAGGAGGCACCTAGTCTGCCAAAGACAAGGCCTCGGTGGAAGTTGAACTCCTTTGTCTTGCTCGACACATAAGTAAGGACCAAACTGCTGGAGATAATAAATGCGAGACTATCAGTTAGGTTTCTGTACACTGATGTATGTGAATGGTGGGCAGATTCCAAAGCGGACTTCAAATCCTGTTTTTTTAAATATGGAAAGAATAAAGAAAACCAGAAATTTCTTAAATATCTACAACTCCGGCAACAGCTCCAATACTTATATTCCATTTCAAATACTTCCAGACAAGATTACATGGCCCAAATCCAAAAACTAAAAGAGGACATGAAAATGCACCCGTATGACCAGGCTCACACCATCAAAGCAATACTGCAAAATGGAATCCAGAAATCACCATATGGAGATCCCTTTGAAGCCTGTAAAAGGTTTAAAAATTCAGTCTTGATGGTAACTCTGAAGGATGCTGATGGGGATATTAAAACCTCCACAGCAGACATCCATAACATTATTAGAGAATTCTTACACTCCCTTTCTCTACCAGATCCCCCCCCTCTGAAATACCAATAAAACCATTTTTAAATCGCATACAACCCCACCCCCAAGATTCAGGAAATAATATGATTCGGCCCATTACAGCTCTTGAAATTGAGCAAGCAATTAAAACCCTTAAAAACAGAACATCCCCAGGATAAGATGGGCTTCCAAATGAGTTCTACAAGACCTTTGCTAAAGATCTAGCTGTATGTTTAGAACCTGGTTTTTCCTATATATTGTCCTTACACAGCATTCCACAGTGGTTCACTGAAGGACTGTTGATTTTTTTATTTTAAAAAAGGCGATAAGACATCCATAAATAATTGGAGACCGACTACTATACTAAATATTGATTACAGAATCCTGACCTACACTTTAAATACCAGACTAAGAAACTATGCAGCCACAGTACTCTCCCTATTTCAATTTAGTGTTATCCCTGATAAGAATATACAGCATGCACTAATGGTCATGAGAGATATTATTGATTATTTATCCCTACATGGCAGGAAAGGCTGTATTATCTCTCTTGATCAATATAAAGCAATCAATTGGGTTTATTATCCATTTTTATTTTGTACATTGGAAGCGTATGGTGTGCCCCCGAAGGTCATCAGTTGGGTTAAACTGTTGTACACCTCAGCAGTAGTGCACCCAATTATAAATCATTAAGTAACAGAGGGTTTCAAAATAAAGGCGGGGGTTAGACAAAGCTGCCCACTTAGCCCTTTATTATATATTTTCACTTTAGACCCTCTACTCAGACTCTTGACTGACCAACCCCTATGGGAAGGCATTTCTGGGACCCAGAGGGATACAGCAATGCACCTCCAGGCATATGCAGACGCCATATGCCTATTTTTTTCTGACCCTTCTCAACTGACTCATTTTTTAGCTTTTATGGATCTTTATTCTTGGGTTTCAAATGCGAGGCTCAATATACAAAAAAGTAAAGGTTTCTTTGTAGGCTCTGGCCAGTTTGAGTCTGTACAAATAAAAGGGATCACTATCTCCCCTACACCCCTAGAAATATTGGGCATCACTTTTGGACCCCAAAATATGCCAATGAAAAATTGGGACACTGTTCTCCAAAATGTGGACCTTAAAGTACAATGACGGAAGCAGTGGAAAATGTCAAAACTCAAAAGAATCCAAATTATAAAGCAGTTTATTGTTCCTATCATCTCGTACATAGCTATGATTTCCCCCCTCCAACAACAGTGGAAACTAAATTATATAGTCTTTTTATTTCAAATGCTGTGGGGCAGTAGGCTCAACCCTATAAAGAGACAATATACTTATTTACATAAAGAAAAAGGAGGTCTGGGGGTGATTGACCCCGTGTTTTTTTTCATACTCTCTTTTTCTCCCAAACCATAACATGTGGTCTAAACGCCTTTAATTCTTTGCAACACAAATGGGCAGCTTTGAATCTGAGCAGATACTTTAGGGCATGGACAAATATTCCACGAAAGGTATCTCCCCATCTCTACATACTGTACCTGAGTATTTCCGATCAGAAGCCTAAAAACTCTATAAATGGGGTTTAACAAAACAACAGATAGTACAAGAAACAAGGCTTCACTTACATATTTTTTTTTTTTTAGTTTTTGTTGACTGGGTAAGTGCACTAGACAAATCCTGCCTATTTTCAGGCACGACCCGGGGGAGGGTAATACAGATGAATGCCAATGGATCTTGAATCAGATTAAGCTGTTGGTGGTATTTTTAGTGAATGAGGGAAATTTGGTCAGGACACCGGGGAAATTCTCCTACACTTTTCGAGAAGTGCCATGGGATCTTTAACATCCTCATGAACTACAACCAATCCAGGCAGATGGGACCTCGGTTTAATGTCTCATCCGAAAGACGGCACCTCAGACGTGCAGCACTCCTATCACGCTGCACTACAGTGTCAGTACTGGGATATTAACCCAAGTGCCAGATGTGGGAACTGAACCCACATCACAATGTAATGACTAGCACTTACCCAGAGGTCCCTGGTTTCAAAAACTGCCCCACCACTCTCATTTCTCAGGTTCTTAAACAACTGAACAATAAAAGGATTCCCACTCATATGTGGGAATTTGTATGGTTATCTATGCATGGAAGGCTTAATGTCCAGGGGAATCTTAAGCACAAAGCAAAGGAAGAGCGAAATCGTCCATATCTAGCTTGTATAAATATGGAGGAAACAATGGAGCATTTTTTCTTCCATTGTACCTACGCTGAATCCTTCTGGAAATCCCTAGCAGACAAATGGAAGATGGGATGGCTGAATATATTGTCATATGATACCCTAATTTTGGGACAGCTTTCTCAACAGGGCATGCAACACCATCCAGACACTTTGATTATTTTCTGCTGTATTCTAAAATACTATCTATGGCATGCTAGATGCCAGTGGACCTTATATCAGCGAATGATGCCTTATGAAACTAGTAATATTCTGATTCAGCAAGCAATGCAACAAGTCTATGTTTCAGATATAGCGGCACATACCTCAAGGAATGTATATAAATGGTGGAAAGGTTTTTTTTCTATGTTTATTAAATTCAAGTAAAAAAAAATGAAGGACAAGTATGTCGTCAATATTAATAGGAATATTATGGGGGAACCTGTCTAAAAGAATTCTAAGGAAATGATGTTCTTTTCAGTTTATTTATTATTTACAAAAATATGACATATTATTTTTTTTTCTGTGTTGTACAAAAGTTCTACCCTATTGCTGCTATTGATTTCTTTTGACCTTTTCATTTAATTATTTATTTACAAAAATATGATGTAATATTATTTGTGTTTCTTTTGAGTTTCATTAATTGTACAAAAGTTTTTTCTGATGTTATTAATTTCTGCCAGTATGGGGACCCCTTGGCCTTCTGTTCAGGATGGCCAGTCCAGCTGAGATGCCGGAAGCTATGGACATCAAGGTATCAGGGGAGAAGGCCTCCTCCCCTGCCCTTTCTACACAAGAGGCCGTTAACTTGGAGTGGGCTGCTGCTGCATTTTCTGACAAAGAAAGTAATCCTGATGGGAACTGACAGACATCTCTGAGGATGAGGTGTTGGAAGAAGTTTGTCAGGGGCAGGTACTGAAGCCGACCAGGACCGCTTGCAATTGCTTTGGGCGTAAAAAATCAAATATGAAAAAAATTACAAGAACTGGATTTTGAATTACGGACTCTGTCGAAACACAAGTCTGACAGCTCTGCTGCTTTGGCTGTCAGACCTAGGATGAGTCATACCTCTGGAATTTTGGCTCCCTTGGCAGCAACTCCCCCAGCAGCTGTGGTCTTGGACTGTGAGCTGGGCGAAGGTAAACAAGTGGCTGGCAGTGAAAACAGTGTAAAAACCTTATGTCATCAGCCATCTTGCCCGGCGCCTTCAGTTCCCACAATGTCTGCATCTCTAACCACAGCAAAATCGGCAAAACAGCGATTGGGGTCCGGAAAGCAGGCCCGCACCTCCATTGGAACATGTCCTACTAGTACCAAAGAACCTGAAATGGTGGTTAACACCGAAACTGCTTTCTTCTTTTTGGACAGACAGCAGACAAAACTCCAGAGGAAGCACCTTTCTGAATCCATTCTGGACTGTGAAATTGATTTTAATAATTGATCTCCTAACCATGCTCTAGAAAACACAGGCTGGATTCAGGGAACAAATGGAAGTTGGTCGCCTAATCCTGTGGATCCTACTTTTCAAAACATGCTTCAAGACACCTCTACAGAAGTGGCCACCAACACAGAACCACACACGAGCTTCAACGTTCCCCGGGGTAATTCTTCTTTAAATGTTACTACTATTGATATGACTGATACTGTGTCTAATAGGCCTATTGATTCTGTTCCTTCTAAGCAGTCTCCCCATGTACTCATCACCCCAAAAGTTCCTCCAGAGGATGATACCCCCTCACGGTTAGGCCTAGTGAGAAATTATTACAAAACCATCAGGACAGGCCCAACCTAGAACCTATGATCAAACTTTCAGACTTATTTTCAAACAAGGGTGAGCCAGCCCCCGCAGTGCAATGCTACTAGAGTTTTGTACAAGGGAGGCCTGGAAACCCCACCCGGATAAGATTTACATAGCCAGGACCTTATTAAAACAAATCTATGAAGTTCTTCTCCTCTGAAATATTTACCCTTATTTCCCTGGTTAATGGTAATTATGATATTAGTTTTAAGAATATTTATAATTTGGACTGATTCTGGGCTCAATATCAGTCCTTAAAAAATACCCCTGTTTGGATAGCATTTCACACCATTCCTTTGACAAAACCGCTTGTTAAACACATTACTGTGATGTTTAAAAACGAACGTGTGAATTTTGAAAACATTCTTTTTTGATTGAGACAGCGTTGCGAAATTTTGGGGAAACCAGTCCCTACTCTTGATAGTGAACAGATTTGCGATGAAGGTTGGAAGGTTAAAGTAAAACTTTTTTCTACTAATAATGGTCTAGTACACCTTCCTAGCTCCTTTTTTTGGGGAAAGATCGAGGTAAAATTTTTTATAATGGACAACCCAGGTCTTGCTTTAAAAGTGGTTCCCAAACACACCTAAGGTCTGCATGTGATGTCTGTCATTGTAGTCACTGTTTAGAGTATGGGCATGTAGCTGCTAATTGTTTGAACCTTTTTAAATGCAGCTTTTCTGAGCACATGGGGCATGCCTATGGATACTGTCCCTGGGCTTCTCACAACAGGGAGGACTGTCCTTCCCATGAAGGTTTGATTAACCAGGCACAACACCAAGAGGCTAAGCACCTTGCAGAGCAACCTATTAGGTTAGATACTATAATCCCTAGTCCATATGAGACTCCTCCTGTGTCAGATCCCCCTACACAAGAGGTCATTACCCTTCAGGGTGTAGTCCCCTCCACATCTCACCAAACCTCTATCTCAGAAGACATGGAATATGGGGCCCCTATTTAGTCAGAGAGAGCAAGTCCGGGCCTCACAAACATGCCCCCCTCCCAGGGAGAAGGATTCCCCTTTCAAAACTGTGGGGCAGGGAAAACCAGTTCCTCAGAAGGTGAAAGAGAATAGACAGGACCCCAATCCTGCGGCCTGGAAATAGGGCAATGAGTATGCCACACTGTCTTCAGACAGAATGGAAGGGGATTCTGAGGATGAAGGTATGGAAACCTCCTCTATCACCTCCAACATTAACACAGAGTAAGGGGGGAGGATTCCATTGCTAAAAGGACATGACAGAGTCACACTTCTAGAACCCCTAGTTCTTTCTTTGGTTCCTTTTTTGACACTATCTCTCATTCCTCAGCCTAAATGAATAACCTTACAATAAGCACATTTAATATTAACAGTATTAAGAGTGGAAAAAAGCGATTAGCTGCTTTAATTTCTCTCCATAGATTTAAGAGTGACATCATTTGTATTCAAGATACATGTTTGAAAATACATCTGGAGTTTCACCAAGTCTCAAAGATTTGGACCTCAGGACCATCATTTTGTTCTACAGGTATTGACACGTGATGGGCTTGGCATTCTGTTTTCCAACCCCCAGCTCCAAGTGTCTAGACTTATTGACATCCACCCAGGTAGGGCCTTGCTCTTGGATATTGTCTATTTTTCTGAGAGGTTTCGCTTAATATCTACTTATGCCCCCCAATCTAAGACCTAGAGAGTTGTCTTGTTTCAGAAAATACAGCCTTTCCGTCATACTTCCCATTTAGTAATCTGGTTGGGAGACTTCAAATGTGGCTCAACACAAGCAGACAGGGGCCTCCAGACTAAGAAACTATTTTGTGACTCCTCTGCATTACAGCACATTCTTAACACAGCGGGGCTCCTGGATGCCTACAGGAAACTACATCCAATAGTAGGTTATACCTATTTTAGGGGCCCCCTAAAAACCCTCATTAACTTTATCTTTGTATCCCCAGTACTAGATATTTCCAATTTCCATACCTGCCCTAGTGAGTTCTCAGATCACGTAGCTATAAAGATGCAGGTCTCTTGGGACAAGGTTCCCCATTGTAAGAAAAATCAGTGGAGACTTAATGAATCCCTGTTAGCAGATCACAAAATACCAAAAAAAATGGAAACAAGATTGGGCTGCAATACTTTCATTTGTAGAGTGTTATGAGGACATTTTACAATGGAGGGAGGACACAAAAAATTCCTGGCTGACCGTCTTTCAACAGAGGTCCCACTATGTCGCCAATAAGGAATATCTAAAATACTTGCAATTATGGCAACAATTACAGCACCTTATTTCTCAATCTGACCAGACACAGCATGATTACAGCCCACAAATTAGTCTCATTAAAAAACAAATGTGGGATATACAATATGATCATGCAAAATCCCTCAGCCAAGAATTCAGATTTGGAACTCGAGTCCAAAAAGGCTCCTTAGACCCGTACAAGGAATGTAAAAAGATGATGGATAATAGAATCATTAGTGAACTCCTTCCCTCCACTGGATAACTGGTACATACCTCTCAGGAGCTTTTGGAAAGAGTAGAACAGCATATAGATGGGCTACTTGATTCCCACCCTTCTGATCCTGACCAGCAAGATCTTCTTGCAACTTTAGGTCTGCCCCAGGTTTCAGAACTAGATGCACAGTACCTGACACAAGATATCTCTCTTGGTGAGGTACAATGTGCCATCACTCAGTTGTCAAACCTCTCTGCCCCTGGTAATGACAGTCTGGGGTCAGGGTTATGTAAGACTGTTTGTGAGGATTTAGCTCTTGTATTAGTTATACTTTTTAATTATATATTACAATCCTCCACATATCCCGCATCAATGCAGGAAGCAATTTTAGTTGTATTACATAAAAGAGGATCTCGACAAGATCTTGCTATTTGGCATCCAATCAGTCTACTTAATACAGATTTAAAGATTTTGAACAAGACATTATTGGCTAGATTATCCATAGTAGTCCAGTACCTTATTAGTCCTCCCCAAATGTGTGCTGTGGCAGGCCGAAAGCAATATGATAATTTGATATTATTAAGGGAACTATTTTTTACAGGGGGGAAAAAATCTTCAAGGTTATGATATGAGTCTAGACCAGGAAAAGGCCTTCGACAGACTATCTCATAAAATACTTTTTCAACTTTAGCAGCCTTTGGGGTTCCAAACACCTTTGTAACCTGGATCCAAGCTATGTATTCAGCAACATCCATCATCGCAAATGTTAATGGGTGGCATGGAAGAAGAATTAAGATTGGTAGAGGAGTTAGACAAGGATGTCCATTGAGTCTGCTGTTGTATGTATTTGGGATAGAAGTTTTGATCAGGATGTGTTTAATGAATAGAGATATAAAAATGATTGTGGCAATCCCAAATTCTCCACCCACAAAAATATTAGATTATGCTGCTGATTTGGTTTTAACTTTATCCACCGCTTGTTCAGCAGATGTCTTAACAGATTTGCTATTGCAATTTTCTGAGTTCTTTGGCTGCAGGATCAGCTTTAGGAAAAGTAAAGGTGTGATTTTTGGGTAGAACTTCCTTACCACCCACTGGGAGACTGGCAGGGGTAGAAGTTACTGGAGACCCTGTATCAATTCTAGGTATAGAATGTGGGCCTGGAGACATTTCTAAAACTAACTGGGCTAGGATAATGGTGCTGGCTAATAGTATAGTGGGTGGCTGGAAAGAACAACAAATTTCCAAAAAAAGAAGGGTAGTGTTAATTAAAACCCTACTAGTTCCCATATTTTTGTACTTGAGCTATATCTTCCCTCCCTTGCAAAAAGTCATAACAGGATTGTATAGGATTGTATAGTATTTTCTTTCAGACTTTTTGGGGATCAAGATTGAACCTAATAAAAAGGGAATTCACATATTGTCCTATTTTACAAGGGGGTTTTGGTATGATACACCCAGTAGCCTTTTATTTTAGTGTATTCCTTAGTTGCAATTTTAGCCTTGCTTTGAGGCTGGGTATAAGCGGGTGGGGATATCTAGTTGACATATGGCTCAATCTCTGCCTCCCTTTGTGGGAGGCTAAGACCTCCAGATTACTGAACAAAGCAATGCCTATCCCACAATATGGTTTAGACAGTATGAAGTTAGCAATTAAATGGGATCTTTCTGCTATGCATCTTCAGAAGTTAGATAGAAAACAAATTTATTCAGCTATTTTGCAAAAATGAAAATCAGGCAGAGAAAGTCTTCCCAAGTTGCCCCGCTTTACAAGTAATAAAAGTTTTGCAACAATTGTCAAACCCCAGAATCTCCCCCTTGCATGGGATTGCACTTGGTTCTATAACTATGGCCGACTGAGTGCAAAGGTGAATAATAAACACAAACAGACCTCAGAGAGATATTGCCCAAGGGAATCTTGTTGTCAAACACTAGAAATGCAACACCTGTTTTTAGAGTGCCCTTACATTCAATCCTTTTGCGTTCTCCTTGTTAAAACCTGGAAGGAACCTCTGTTTTTGAACCTTGATTATTAGACCCTTATTTATGGTCCTATGAGTGGAGTCTTTGGTAGTGAACATACTGATGCTATGTACATTTGTTTTGTAACCATTAGATTCTTTATTTGACAAGCCCGTTGTAAGTTGGTCTTGCAACATAAAATTGTTAGTCATTTAGAACTCCTCTGTAACATACAGAAGTCTTTAAGGAAAATGAAACAACTGGATATGATACGATTTAATAGGGAAAAAGTACACCATTTATGGATTAATTGTGATAACTGGCTTGTATAATTTATGTATCTTATTTCTTTTTCCCTTTTCTTATTTTTCTGATAATATGGTTGTAATATGGTGATTTTCACAGAAACATAGACTTTGACAGCAGATAAGGACCGCTTGGCCCACCTAGTCTGCCCATTTCCCTACCTAGAGGATAGGCTGCAGATCCTATTTAACCAGCAGCCTATTTCTTCCTACCCCCCACAAACATTGCCTTATGTCTGTCCCATGCATTCTTGAATTCTCCCACAGTTTTAGACCCTACAACCTCCTCAGGAAGGCTGTTCCATGCATCCACCACCCTCTCTGTGAACAAAATACTTCCTCACATTGCCCCTGAGCCATCCCCCCATCTTCAAATTGTGTCCCCTTGTTCTTGCACATCTCTTTTTCTGAAAGATGCTACCCTCTTGGATCTTCAATCTTCAGTCTTGCATTGTAAGAAGGTTTTCTGTTTGCCTTGTTATGAGCATTGTTTTGTTTGTAATGCAGTCCAAATTTTCAATAAAATTCTCATACTGTTTTCGAGAAGTGCCATGGGATCTTTAACATCCACCTGATCTACCACCAGAACAGGCAGATGGGACCTTGGTTTAAGGTCTCATTCGAAAGACGGCACCTCAGGAGTGCAGCACCCCCCTTATGCTGTACTACAGTGTCAGTATTGGGATTTAACCCAAGTGCCTGGCGTGGGGATAGAACCCACAGCCATCTGATCTTCTGGCCTCAGAGGAGAGTGTGCTACCTGCTAAGCCACTGACACTAATACCAGTGGATTGCAGAATCTGAAGCAGTATGAGTTCACAGTGGGGAGATCTTGCAAGCAAACCTGATAGAGTTTTTTGACTGGTTTACCAGGGAAGTGGATCAATGAGGAGCAGTGGATTTGGCCTACCTGAATTTCAGTAAAGCCTTCGACACTGTTCCACAAAGAAGACGGATAAACAAGCTAGGCAGCATGGGAGTGGGTCCAAAAATATTAAAATGGGTACAAAGTTGGCTAAGTAACAGAAGTCAGAGGGTGGTGGTAAATGGAGTTCACTCAGAGGAAGGTAAGGTAACCAGTGGGGTACCACAGGCATCAGTACTGGAACTGGGACTAGTCCTTTTCAATGTCTTTATTAACGACATCACACAGGGTCTGGAAGACAAGGTGTGCCTGTTTACAGATGACACAAAAAATCTGCAACAGAGTGGACACACTGTCGGGAGGGTGGAAAAAATGAAGGAAGATCTAAAAAAACTAGAAGATTGGTAAAGGGTTTGGCAACTGGACTTCAGCACCCCAAAAAATGAAATTATGCGCATGGGGCACAGAACCCCAAGGGCAACATATCATTTGGGGGGGAGGTGTTAACAATAACAAAACAGGAAAGGGATCTGGGGGTCATCATATCTGATAAGCTGATGGTATCAAAGCAGTGTGATAAGGTGATATGAAAGGCTAGTAGGATGTTGGGGTGCATTGGGAGGGGTATCACCAGCAGAAAAAGGGAGATAGTGTTACTCATCTATAGATCAATGGTGAGGTCAAATCTGGGAGTACTGTGTCCATTTCTGGAGGCCCCATCTCAGGAAGGACATAGACCAGGTGGAGGCGGTACAGAGAAGGGCAACCAAAATGGTTCATGACCTGCATCGGAAGCCCTGCAAGGAAAGACTCAGAGAATTAAATATGTACTCACTGGAGGAAAGGAGAGGAAGGGGAGACATGACAGAAACATTCAAATTCCTCAAGGGTAATAATAAGGTACAGTAAGGTAGCATTCCTTCTTGTGCTCCATCATCTTCAGTGAATCCTGCCCTTCTTCCCATGAATCAATTGTTGCACACCTATCCTTCCCTTCCCTTCCTATGCCCCCTCTACATTGGGGCCCTATATGCCCCATCAAAGTCCTCACCTGACCCCATCATCAAGACCATCTCTTCAATCTCCACCAAAACATCCAACGATGAGCTTGTGCTACTAGGCGATTTCAATCTTGACTGGCCCTCCCCCTCTGCTAAACCCACCATCCTAAGGCTCGAATCCCTAAATCTCTCCCAGCTAATCTGTGAACCCACTCACCTAAACCACTGGTCCCAAAACCACACTCTTCTGGACTGGATTCCATCTTCCTATCCCCACCATATCTCTGCCTCAGGTATTTTCTCCGATGCCCTCTTTGACCACTGTATCACTTATTGCATCCACAAAATCCATTCACCACTCTCCCTTCCCAAATTCATCTGATCCTGCTCTTTACACAGCCTCAATGTCCCTACCTTACTCCAAGACCTTGCTAACGCAGACTGGCTACCTGTGCTGTCCTCGTCTGATGTTGACCTTACCCTATCTCAGTTCTGCAGTATTTTCCAGAGAATCTGGGACATGCATGCTCCCTGAAGGAAAGCAAGGGTAAAATGCCACCACCACCCCTGGATCACAGCCAACCTCATTGCCTTGTGTTGCTCCAGTGACAAAGCATGTTGATTTTACAAAGCCTCCCACGCAGCAATTGATTTTGAATCTTATAAGCACCTCAGAAATAACTGCACTAAGGCCACCAGGCAATCAAAATCTTCCTATTTTAAAGTGCAATTCACTCAAACCCAGAACTCCCATGCATCTTTCTAGAAGTTGATCAACTCCCTCCTTGCCCCCCCCCCCATTAAACAGACTTACCGACCATTACTATAGACGATAAAACCATCTCGGATCCTGACCCCGTGGCTGAGCTATTCAACAAGTTCTTTGTCTCCTGTGCCCTCACCCAACTCCACCCCTCCCTCCCCAACCTGGGAAATCCATCCTCCCCTGACCTTGGTTTCCTCATTCCACCCATCATACCTCTAGAGGTATACAACACACTCTACTCTCTTAACTCATCCAAATCTAGCCCTGACGGACTCCACCCCAAAATGCTCCGTATCTCTGCTGCAGCCATTGTTGCCCTCCCGAACCACATACTGAACCTTTCCCTAATCACAGCTACTGTTCCTAAAGCCTGGAAATCAGCCAAAATCATCCCTCTTCACAAAGGCGATGACCCCTCCCAACTGGGAAGCTATAGACCTATCTCGCTCCTCCCCTCCCTTGCCAAAGTCCAGGAATCACTCATTCTGTCCAAACTGTCAAACTTTCTTTCTTCCAACAACTACCTTTCACCAGTTCAGTCTGGCTTCCGAAAACACCACTCCACAGTTACCACCCTTCTGTGTGTAACTGATTCCATCCTCACAGCCATGGACAATAGCTAAGTCAAAGCTGCCATATTCATAGATCTGGTTAAAGCATTTGATTCTGTCTCCTACCCGTTATTACTCAAAAAACTTAGCTCTTTTGGGTTCGCCCAATTTGCCATCTCCTGGTTCCATTTATACCTCCACAACAGGCAACAATCAGTTCAAGTAGGTGACACTCTCTCCTCTTCCTATCATATTTGGCATCCCCCAAGGCTCTATTCCTGGCCCCCTCCTCTTCTCTCTCTTCATAAACGACCTTCCCTATTCCTGCCTCACCTCAAACGTGTATCTTTACGCAGATGTCACTGTCATCTTTTCCTTGGGCCCCTCCTATGACAGTGTCCTCCCCATTCTCCAAAATTATTTCAAAAGAGTCCAATCATGGTTTCTTGAGAACCTGCTCACACTCAATGCAAAAAAAAATGGTCACAATGGTATTTGTTTCCAGACAGAAGCTGGCCACCCTACCAGCACGCCGCTGTTATCACCACAATGGATGACTCTCCTCTGGAGATAGACTTAGCCTTCAAATACCTGAAAGTTTTGCTGGACAGCCACCTCAACTTCTCCACTCACATCAAGGTGATCTGCACCAAACTCTGGCCAAAACTCGTCATCCGCTATCGCCACAAATCTAGCCTACCAATCCCCACCCAGTGTGAACTTGTACCTAAAACTATCTTGCCCATCATAGACTATGCCGACATAGTCTATGATATAGCCCCATTCTCCTCTCTCCAGACTTGACATCCTTCTCAACTTCTTCTGCCGCTTCACCACTGCCTCGCCCCCACTCACTCACCACTGCCTGCTCTACGCTCCTCTCTCCCTGGCACCACTCTCCCATATGCGAACCATCCACGGCACCTTCTTCCTAGCTAAATTCTGGTTTGGGTCCCTCCCCCCACTTCACCTCCCACCTCACCTCAGCCACCTCCCTAAACTGCCCTCTTTGCCACAGGGACTCCCCGCACTTTCCACCTCCCTTGCCCTAGCTCTCTTACCGGCCAAGCTGCCTTCTCGTACTGCCTCTTCCTTCTCTGGAATAACATCCCCCCCAAACCTTCGCCTGGCCCCTTCTTGTTCTGCCTTTACTCGTCTCTTTAGGTTCCAACCCACCCCTCACTGTCCTTAATGCTCAAATGGTCCCAGTATGCATCTGATGCACCACACAGTCCCCACTCACCTACCCCAGCTGCCTAGTCCTAGCTGACCTCATCTCCTTACTCCCACTCCACATGCAATTGTAGCTGTTTACTGCCTAACAGTGTATTGTAACTGTTTGTAAAAATGTTGTGCAAACTGTCTGTATTCTTTAATCTATTGTTACTTTCTGTACAAACTGTACCAGGGTCACACCTGGAAATGAGACTTAGCTCAGTGTGCCTTTCCAGGTCATCAAATTTTAAGTAAAATAAATATTGCACAAAAGGAAATGCTCAACAATGAAGGGGCATGATATGAAGCCACAAGGGGAGACTTAGAGGGGATGTGAGGAAATATTTCTTCACGGAAAGGTTGCTGGATGCCTGGAACAGCCTCCTAGCAGAGGTGGTGGGTGCCAAAACAGGACCTTAGTAACAGGGCTGGGGAGGTTAAAGCCAGAGATCAATTAGGGTCTATGGTAACACAGTAGGCAGGGAATTTAGGGCAAACTAGGTAGGTCAAGAGGTCCTTTACTGCTGACTGCTTCTATGTTTCTAAGGAAGTTGTTGATAAAGAAATCTAGATCAAAGTTGATATTAGGCAGTGAGGTTAGGTTGCCCCAACGTATCTCAGATAAGCTGCTCCGGAAGGCATTTTCATCAAACGCTTTGAGATCTTGAGCAATCAAGATTCTTGGAGGGGGTTTAGGTGAATTATTTCACCAGATGCAGAACACTGGAGAGTGGTCAATAAAGGCATCTGGGAGTATTCCTGTGGCTTTTATTCTATCTGGCCTATTAACCAATATCCAGTCAATAGTGGAGTGGTTTCCAGTTTTAAGAGATTAAGTCAGGTGGGTTCAGTTATTAGCTAAGTGATAGGGACAGCTGGTATTGCAGACTCATCCACATACTCACTTATCCAGTTAAGGTTAAACTCACATAAAACAATTAGCTCACCAGGGAGTAGTCTGCCACATAGTTTGTTAGCGAGACCATGGTTTTGTCCCTCCAAGAAGCAATTTATCCAATAAAAACTGCAGAGTCAGTTGGTTGTATGGGTACAGGTAGTTCTGTGACTTTAAGGGAATTCTTAACAAAGATCAGTGCTCCTCTGCTTTACATAGAAACATAGAATTTGACAGCAGATAAGGACCGCTTGGCCCACCTAGTCTGCCCATTTCCTACCTAACAGATAAGCTGCAGATCCTAGTTAACCAATATCTTACTTCCTCCTACCCCCAACTAGGACTGCCTTATGTCTGTCCCATGCATTCTTGAATTCCCTCACTGTTCTTGACTCCATGACGTCCTCAGAAAGGCTGTTCCATGCATCCACAACCCTCTCTGTGAAAAAATACTTCCTCACATTACCTCTGAGCCGTCCCTTCTCTATCTTCAAATTGTGCCCCCTTGTTCTTGTGCACCTCTTTTTTTGAAAGATGCTACCCTCTAGGACTTTGTTGATTCCCTTGAGGTACTTGAAAGTTTCTATCATGTCCCCTCTCTCCTTTCTTTCCTCAAAGGTATACATATTAAGCTCCTTTAGTCTTTCTTTGTATGTCTTCTGCTGCAGACCCTGCACCATTTTGGTTGCCCTCCTCTGGACACCCTCTACTCTGACTATGTCTTTGTGGAGATGGGGTCTCCAGAACTGCACACGGTACTCCAGATGGGGTCTCACTAACTGTCTGTACAGAGGGATAACAACTTCCTGTTTTCTACTGTTGATGCCTCTCCCTATGCATCCCAGTATCCCCCCAGCCTTCCTTACTGCCTTCTCACATTGCTTGCCCACCTTTAGGTCATCTGATATAATTACCCCCGGGTCCTTTTCTATTTTTACTGTTCTCAGTATCTCACCCCCCATTGTGTACTCTTCCCCTGGGTTTTTGTTTCCCAGGTGCATTACCTTGCACTTCTTTGCACTGAATCTAAGCTGCCATACATTTGACCATTCCTCCAATCTTGCCAAGTCCTTTCTCATCCTTTCCACTCCATCTTGTGTATCAACCCTGTTGTAGATCTCTGTGTCGTCTGCAACAAGACATATTTTTCCTTCCAGTTCCTCTGCAATGTCACTTATAAAGACATTAAAAAGGACCGGTCCCAGCACTGAACCCTGCCGTATCCCGCTAGTAACCCTCCTTTCTTCACTGTGGACTCCGTTTACTACTACCCTTTGTGTCCTGTTGTCTTGCCAATTTTTTATCCAGGCTACCACCTTGGGACCCACTCCAAGGCTGGCTAACTTGTGTATTAATCTTTTGTGTGGGACTGTATCAAATGCCTTGCTAAAATCTAGGTAGGCCATGTCCACAGCCCCTCCCTGGTCTACTACTTTTGTCACCCAGTCACAGAAATCTATTAGATTTGTCTGACACGAGCTTCCCATTGTGAATTCATGCTGCCTTGGGTCCTGTCCCCCACTGACCTCTAGGTACTTAACAATTATTTTCTTCAGAAGTGATTCCATCATTTTCCCTACAACTGAGGTCAAACTAACTGGTCTGTAGTTTCCTGCCTCTGTCCTGCTCCCACTTTTGTGAAGAGGAATCACATCCCCCCTCCTCCAGTCCTCAGGTACCACCCCATCCTCCCATGATTTGTTAAAGAGAGTAGTCAGCGGTGTCACTACTTCTACCCTTAGTTCTTTTATAATTCTTGAGTGAATCCCATCAGGCCCAATTGCTTTGTCCACCTTCAATTTTATTAGTTCTTTCAGAACCCTTTCTTCTGTAAATGGACTGGTATTGACCCTCATCTTCAGAGTGTTTCTCTTGTTTGGTTTAGGTACCTCGCTCTCCTCTTCCTTTGTGAATACTGAGCAGAAATATTCGTTCAGTATCCCAGCTTTTTCACTGTCAGCCTCTGCCCACATTCCCTCCCCTTTATTAAGCCTCAGTATGCCTCCTTTGGTCTTTCTTCACTCCCTAATGTACCTACAAAAGGTCTTATCCCCCTTCTTAACAGAGTTGGCTATCCTTTCCTCGGTTTGGGCCTTTGCTATTCTGACTGCCTTCCCTGCCTCTTTCTGCTTTAACTGCTCAACCTCTCTTTCTGGCAGAAACTATATTCAGGAAGGTCAATTTCATGATTAAGGATTTGGGGTTTCAGCCAGGTTTCAGTGATCCCAACAATGTCAGGTGAGTAGAGATTAACCCAAGCTTCATGTTCATGCACTTTAGGCTTGAGGCTGTGATGTTTATGTGTTTCAACTTCAGCCCCTTGGTGGTAGCCCAGATAGGGTCCAGAGGGGGAGAGACCCTGTAGTTATTAGGTCCAGGATTGCATTCCACATCCCCAGATAATAGAATAAGCAATTTAAGGCAACTCATACATACAGTGATAATTTGCGGGGCCTAATCAGGTAATCCTTTAAGAATGATGCCATGAGATAGCAATTCTCATTTTCCCCAAGTTCATGTACTATCAATTGAGCAGGAGTAATCCTGGTGACTGATAAACCAGTGTTTGTTAGCCAGAATGGCTCACTGTGCTGGCCATAAGGTGTGTTAGGGCAAATGGCAATAACAAGGTCTGTGCATACCAGTGTTGCAATAACACCAACAGCAACAGCAAAGCCCTTGGCAGGCGTATCAAAAACTGATTAATACACTATCCTCTAGCAGCAAGCAGGTAATTTTTCATAGTCTGTTCTAGGTGGCCTTGAGCAGGGAGTGAGGCCTATAACATAAAAGTTTAAGGAAGAGGCAAGCTAAGCACACCCAGTAGAAGGCTGTCACTAGCTAAACAGGCCTAGTGTACCAATCCTACCCATGTGAGAAACATGTAAGGCATTTAGCTAGAAGTGCATACAGATGAGGGAACCACTCATAGCAGTTCATGCTTCACTGGACTAAAGAAAATACCGGGGTAAAAGAACAATTTTGGCAGTGGGCTTATCTCAGAAATGGTGTCAGGGAGAAACAAGCACAGGATACTCCAGTCCCTAGCTGAGCCCTAGTGCAATCAATTCCTCAACATAACAGCCCCTGCCCTCAAAGTAGGAGTGGCAACACTAAACTAAATAGGCAGTGTCCAGCATACTGGAGCATGTCCAGGAGAATGGGATGGGCGACAGTGTTGAAAGCTTTAGCTAAATTGACAAAGATGGCACAGGTGACAAGGCCCTGTTCCATGCCAGAGAGTATAGTATCAGTGAGCCAGAGGAGAGAGGCGGAGGTGGAGTGGGATTTCATAAAGCCAGACTGGAAAGAAGTGAAGAAGGAGGTCGAGTCAAGAAAAAAGGAGATTTGGGAGAGAACAAGATGCTCCTGGAGTTTTTCCAGTGTGGGGAGGAGAGATAGGGTGGAAGTCAGTAGGGGAAGAGAGGTCCCCACATTTAGCGAGGGGAATGACAGCAGCCAGCTTCCAAGAGTTAGGGACACAGAATAAGGGGAATGAGAGGTTGAGGAAGTAGGTGATAGGAAGGGCAATAGCATGAGCAGAGAGATAATGGAGTCTGGGGTTAAGACCATCAGGGCTCCTTCCTTTAAGTGGATTTAGAGCTAAGAGGGCCTTAAGAGTAGCAGCAGGGGTAGTGGGTAAGAAAAGCAAGGAGGGAGGCAGTAAGTCAGGTAGACAAGCACAAATGGCTAAACAGCTGACAAATTAGAAATTGTGTCGTTTGTAATTTAATTTTCATTCATCATATGCCCTTAATCATGCTGGGCCCTACACACTATGCCTAGGCACCATAGTATGCAGTGCATAGGCACCACTAAGTTACACAGTCATGCAGTAGGTGCCCGGCAGGACTTCAGTGGCATGCATGAAAGAAGCCTATCCCCTCAAGCACACCAACGTCTAGCTGTGGATTGCGTTGTGCATTGGCCTCATGCAGGAGTGACCAGGGGTGGAGATAGACACTGTGCCATTTATGAAGGCATGGAGTGGGGATACAGGCTATGCCTTCAGGCACCCTGCTATAGCTGATATGCAGTCCCTCCTTCCCTCAGATGTTGGCCTGGCAGGCAAGTGTCTGACCCCATACTGCAGCCCACAACCCTTCTGACATGCTTCTTTGGCTGGGAGCTACTGGACAGCATTTGCCCATAGAGCATATGCCCCAGTCAGTACCAAAGTATACCAGTATCCAGAATCCCCTACTCTGCATTGCATTCTATGCCCTGCCCACATCCTGCCACCTGTCCCTGTTATGCAGCTGTGGGGTTGGGCTATGGCTGAGTGGCCAGCATTTGTGAATGGCACTTGGTATGTGCTTGTTCAGGTATAGATGGACACATTCCAGATACGTGCTTTAAGCACATTCCTGGACCACGAGAGTGCATGGGTCCCATTGTGAACATTTCAATCTCGTGTGTAGCATTCCCTACACTTATTTGCTTTCACAAGCTTTACATTAAAAAGCATCAGATGACAAATTGGTAAAGGAATAAATAGCATAACAATAAAAAACTTTTGTTGGCATAAACATGTATTCATTTGGGACATTAGCAAAAATTAAGCAAGGTATAGTAGATGAAAGACTTACATTTGGTCACAGTAAACAATATTCCCATTTTCCAGATACCTTCAAATTGAGGACCATGGATGGGTCACTAAATATGTGAGGAGCAACCAGCTTTAGAGTGAAACTAAGGAAATTAATTACGTTATCATTCTGGAAAAGTCTCAACTACTCTCCCTAGTGGCCAACAGTTATATTGCATTGATGGTCATCAGTAGAAATTGACGATTCCTCAAGGTTGGAAATTAAAACCAATTATTAAAAAGGTCTGAGAACTGGAGCTTTCTGATTGCTGTAAACATTCTAACAGTCTTATGTTAATCTTTTATTAACATACACATAAAGACTAATCACATGCTAAACAAGGTTTAACATTATTTAGAAAAACATTTTATTATAATAGCAATAAGGCACGCCCAGGGATTATGTTAACGGTCAGTTAATCACCCTCTAGGGGCATGTAGCACTCAGCTATGTCTCATGCCACATTAGACCCCCTAGAGGCTGATTAACAGACCATTAACATAACCCCTGGTCATGCCGTATTGCTTAATAATCCAGCAATATAGTGTATTTACCCAGAGTAGATCAGGGATTATAAAATTGACTCCAAGAAGAAGGAAAGGCTAGTATTTTTTCTTATGAATCATTTGATTTGTCTGCTGGAAAAAAGTTTATTAACTGAGAGCTTAGACCATTTATACTAAAACACTACTTTTGGAAATCACAAAAATGATCAGAAAAAGACAAAAGGTTGTGAGAATGAAAAATCCTAACCAGTTGTAGTAAACTCAAGGAATGCACTAATTGATCAACCAGGAAGGGATGTTTTAGCACAGGAAAAAATGTTTTCAGATTACTAGGACTAACAAAGTTTGTGGTATCTAAAGAAAAGGTAAATAGAAAAGACCAAAATAGCCAGAAAACCTAAGAAATTGAATTTATTTATTTATTGAAATGTTTCACCAGGAAGGCACATTGAACAACAAGTAGCTAGTCTCCTGGTGCAGTCTGGGGGGGTGGGGTGTTTCAGTAGGATGTGAAAATTAGACATACAGTTAACATTTATCATAACTGTGGAAAACATGTACATTAGCATTTAAAATTACACATGCATTATACAGTTGTAGAGTGGCATATACAATTAGTATTTAATATGACTGAGAATTATACATACAGTAATATGCTCTGCCCAAACAGGGAAGGAAGTATGATTGTTCAGATACAAGTGAACTAATACGTATTTAAGTGCTGAGAAGTAAGGAGTCATGGGAGAAGGGGGGGATGAGGGACGAGGACAGGGAAGTCAGGAATGGCCTAGAACTAACCCCTTCAGGATGCAGAGAACACTGCCAGGGGGCTGAAATGTGTGGTGGCCAGAAGGTAAAGGAGAGGGAGGGAGGAGGGAGGAAGGGAGGGGAGGGAAGAGTGGCAGGGGAAAGAAAGGAGGAAATAGATTTGGTAAGGGGAGTGTAGAATAGGAGGATGGATGGTAGTGTTAGAGGGAGGAAGGAAAGAATCTTGCCTAATACTGGCCTCTCCAGGATGCTGAGAGCCCTGCCAGAGGGCAGATTAAGGGAGGGCCAGAATTGAATAAGGAGCAGACTGGGGCTGGAGAAGGGGGGACGAGGCAATAGCCCAGTGCTAGACCCCTCCAGGATGCTGAGAACCCTGCCAGGGGACAAGCCAAGCATGGGCGAGTTGGAATGGGGGGTAGAAGGGCAGAGATAGAGACAAGGGGCCGGAGAAAGTAGAAAATGGGAGTACTAGGTAGAAAGGCTCTAGGGGAGAGGGAGGATTTGACAGGAGAATGTTCAGCGAGTAGCAGAGCAGGCATGAAGGGGAACTTAGGGAGGGATAAAACAGGAGCAGTTAAGTGAATGTAAGAGTTGACAGGAAGGTAACCAAGAAATTAAAAATATAAATAAAGCTATCTAATGAGAATGTGAACGAGATGAAGTTATTCAGGCGAATAAACTGCTACCCAAAAAGTAAAGTAAGGAATGTAGAAACTACCCAGTTAAATTACTTAAATCTACTGTATATTGTTAAATGTTTCAGGAAAGTTAAGGTCTTATTTTTTCAAAGTATTTTTAAGATGCAATACAATACATTGGAAACATTAAAGATAAATCTTTTTAGAATAGAAATTGTAATTCTGCATAAGGAAGAGGATGTCAGAACAAAAGACTGGAATTTCAACTTTAATACTGTTTTGATTAGATTTCAAATTATACACCTTTTGCTTTTTAGGAAATATGAATACATTTTTTCCGTCTCAGTCATTTTTTTTAAGTTCCAAATAACTTTATAAATCAACATTGCATGTAGTACCAGGAAGTAAACATATACTTATTTTGATTCTGAACAGTGAAAAGTACAAAAATCAGTTGTGATTTAAATAATTGCCAAATAAAAGTTTATATTTAGTACTGTAGTTTTGACACAGAGCAAGTACAGTCTATAGCAACAACAATGAAAAAAAAGAAAAAAATACAAAATATTTCAGTTCACTTCTTATAAAAGAAAATAGATCAGTTTAAATAATTTAAAACTTGTAAAATGTCCACATTGTTTTGTATACCAATATTCCAAGATGTTCAAATACCTTTTAAAAATCAAAAGTAAAACTAAAAAAACAATAAAACAGAATTTAATATTGACTAACTAATTAATCAATCAATGAGTTAACTGACAATAAATTAATGCAACTTACCAACCCAACACTACAGTATACTATAACATATACATATCTACAGAGATCTATAGTACTGAAGCAGCGAGTGCAGTGTGGTCTTTGATCCTTCATATTAATCCATAATTTAAATTCTACTTACAGAATTTTGAAATTCTGCTTTGGATGGAATTATGCAGAAATAGTCAGTTTTCAAAAAAATTGACAGAATTCCATTTTATTACATTTGAAAATGTCACAGAATACATAGAGAATAATGGACAGGCAAGTGTGTGTTATGAATATTTTTTTCACACCCAAGGGATTGATGACCCATAAACCTCGAGAGTGAAGCTCGAGAGGTTTATGTGGTCTTCACACCCTGAGGGTGTGGAAAAAAAATATTCATAGGCACACACTTGCCTATCTGTTATTTTTTATAATTACTGGTGCAGAGAGTCCCATCCAGCCCCAATAGTCCGAGCCCCCTTGGAGAAGTCCGGTAGAGGTGCTTGTAGAAGTCCGCTGGAGATCAGGAGGTCGGTAAATGGGAGATGAGTCAAAGATTGTGCAACATTTAAGAAATTGTTTGGCTACTTCAAACAGTTAGCAACGTTACTAAATTCATGCTGTTAGCCCGGGCTGTTAGCAGTGCAACGACCAGGAAGTGTTGCTGTGGCAATGAAGATCTTCTGGTTGCTGTGGAGACCTGTAAGAGAGGAAAAAAAAACTGTATTTCTCCAAATTGTGCTGTTCTGAGGCTTTTTGGCTACTAAAAAAAGAATTGTGAGGGGTTTTGAAGAAACACGCCAGACGGAGGCAGTTGTGCTGAATGTCACACTGGTAAGGAGAACCAGTTTGCAGGACAAAATCACAAGCTCTTAAGCTGTCTGAAGTCGAGTACTGCACGACTGTTCTAACAGTGACTTTCAGGCGGTGGAACACTGTAATAACTCGATTTTGGGTTATTACAGCATTTTAACAGTGCCTGAATTCTGGTTGATAAAGGGGGTCACCAGTAATTATAATTTATTAAAATACATTGATCCAATAGGACCATGTATAATTGATTACCTCAGATGTGATCTAACAATGATGTCTTAAACCATGTATCTTCAAATAGTAAACTGACCAGAAAATGACTATATGACATTATCCTTAAGCAATAAACTGATTTTAACAATCAAAAAAATTGTGGCACCTATCTTAGTTACAGATAACTACAACTAACAGAAACATAGAATTTGTCGGAAGATTGGCCCATTCGGTCTACCCATTTTTCCTGCCTATACTGTCACTGTGGGTTCTACCTGATCTAAGGCTATCTCCCAACCTCCTGCTTTCCTGCTGAGATTCCTTGGTGCCTATCCCATGCATGCTTGTAGCCCACCACTGTGTTGCCCTGACCAACTCTGCTGGAAAACCTGTCCAGACATCCACCACTCTCTTGGTGAAGAAATACTTTCTCACATCCCTCTGACATTTCCCAAAAGGCACAGGAGATGCCAGGCACCCATACAGAGGTGTACTGTTTGGCAAAATCACTCGGATTCAGAAAATTGATGCAAGTCTAATTTATGAAATAGCCAAATGGTACAAATGAGTCAGGTCAGTGAGCACTAGACAGACCAATGCTTTAACTGTTGCCTTTATTAGGAGGTAGTGTTTAAGTGGTAAAGAACCCCCCCAAATACCAGTAGCTTAATCAGTGCAGCTCATCTCAACAAGGTTGCTACCTACAATTAGTGCTGAAGTCATGGCTTGGAGGGGGGGGAGATAAACAGAAATGCAATCAGTGTTAATAACAGACTTTTTATTACAAATATTTTAATGATACAACAAATAGTGTATAACACTAAAACACTGAATTGTATGTATTCATTAATTTATTGAAATGTTCACCAGGAAGGCACACTTAACTACAAGTTGCTCATCGCATGGTGCAACCTGGGGGGAGGGGGTACAAGTGGATATAAAACAGATTATACATACAATTTCAGTTACATACATGAGGATATTAGGTGCAGAGGTTGAGCTACACTAACACCAACCGCTGTTGGAATGGTGTTGCAATTAATATAGGTAAACAGTACAATTAACCCATTAAAGTGCTATAGGAAGAAGAGTAGGTGGAACAGTGGAAACCAGCTGGGGGAAGGAGAAACAGTGAGATCAGAGAAGCCAGGGCATTACCAGTAAATACAGAAACAAGGTCTGGATGAGTGTGATATTTGACTCAGGACTAAGGCGAGCTCAAGTAACATCTCTGGCAATGGAAAGAGTATAGGAACAAATGTAGGAGTGAGTTTAATAGTGCATATGTGTAGGTGGCTACCAATTAAGTGCTGGTGGTGTAATGGAAGGAAGAGGGAGAGCGGGAGGAGGAGGAGGTTAGACTAGGGCAAAGGAGAGGCATGACCAGAACCAAACCGCTCCAGGATGCTGAGAACCCTACAAGGGGAAGAACTGGGCAATGACAATTGGGATGGGGAGGATAGTGGGTAGGGGGGCAGGTGTAAGACAGAGGACAGGGGGTTGGGAAGATAGGTAGAATAGTGTGGGAAAGGTAGGAAGAGGCGTACTTGGAATTACCCACTCTAGGATGCTGAGAACCCTGCAAGGAGGCAGAACCAGGCAAGTACTTGGTTAAAGAAGATGGGGGGGGGCAGGTGTAGGACAGAGATAAGGGGGGAAAGGGAAGGAAGAGGCGGGCTAGAACTACTCCCTCCAGGATGCAGAAGCAGGCATTGGATTATGTCTGAATGCTGAAATTCACAACAGTGTTAGGCAACAATCAGACAAGTACTTTTTGAAATTCATATTACTGCAATATATTAGGAATTACTAACCAGGGCCATTCTTGAATGAAAATAACATCCTTGAACAATTATATGCATATCGAAGTTCATACAAATGCTGAACAAGCAAGGAGAAAGCAAAGGGAAAAAGGAGGGAATTACTCAAAATTTCCAAACAAGGGGGTAAAATATTCTAAATTCAAAACTGAATTGTTTTTTTTAAAACATCAAAATGAACTACTGTTTAAAGATTTTAATAAGCAGACCAGCAATATCTCCTGAACCCGCCCCTCAAATCTTTACATAAGCTGGATTATGCAGACATGATACCAGCATTATAAAATACCATTTGTCAACTGAGGAACATGGTGCAGGGAACAGATAGAAACCTGAGGAACAGATAGAAACTGCCTCCCAGGGAACTGCAATCTCCCCAAGAAGTTACTTTTCAGCTGAGTTACCAGGAGGATCAGCTACTCCATTGGCTGGTCAGCAAGAAGAGCTGTAATGAGAGAAACAAGAAAAGGAAGAAAATCTTTTACATCGTAGGATACAAAAAACATCATTACCATTATCATTAGAGCACTGTCACAAAAATCATTAAACAAGAAAATTATTTCCAACAGAAAACCAATTTTTAGAAGAAAAAGCACCGTAATATATCTACAAAAATGTTTAAGTTCCCACTCATTGTTTAGTCCCTGGTGTTGGATAGACCCCAAATAGAAAATCCAAAATCTCTCCCTCTGTAAGAGAGTTTTCACCCTATCACCACCTGTAGGGTTTCTTCCAACCACTTCAAGTGCCATGAATTGGGTACCTACTGGTGAGTTAGTATACACTTCAGAAAAAAGTCTTCCTACAGGTGTATCTGCAATTCCAGAGTGAATACTTCTGATGTGTTCATCTATCCTCTGTTTAAGAGGCCTGACTGTACGGCCAATATACAACATGGGGTAGGTGCACCTTAGGGCATACTCTACATATGCGCTGCTGCAGTTCATAAAATTAAGTTGTTCAACCTTCCTATTGTAGTCCTGTAAGTCGAATGAATTGTCCTGGTGGCAATATATACAGGTCCTGCTAAGACAGAGAGAAAGAGAAAGCAGCCAAAGCTTCCTTAAATCAAGGAGGTTATTTACTAGGCTACACTGAATTGAATTATTACTTTAGGACCTGTTTAAGTAACTAGTTTTGATTCTTTGTTTTTGGGGTTGACTTTTCTTAGTTTAACTTTAATTTGCCAGGGAGGAACTGTAGCTGGGAGATATTTGCAGTCATTTGTGACTAGATCTGATACTTAACCTCTGTGAAATAGGTGTCTGAAAGGAAGGAAGACACTCCTTGGGGTGGAGGGTCAGAGTTGTAGTTGATTGTTTCTGGAGGGCACATGTTTCCCCACCCACCTGCCCCAAGTGCATACTTCCTTTATAACAGGGGTTCTGACATCACTTCCCAAAACTGCTAACAACATATACCTGCTAATATCCTTAGAGGCACAGCACACTTAATAGGGGGTAGAGACACTCACAAGCTTGCACTAACTAAAACAAGAACAAAAAAGGAAAAAGAAAAGCATCTGTAACAGGAAGGGACACAGACATGTGGGGGTGGTGCAATGCACTGGCTGTGAAGCAGCACTCTTCCGGGAGACATTCTGGAGAATGCGTTGCTGCTATATTTGCAGGCACCTCTCTGGTCTGAGGGAGGAGGGTGTTCGTCTCCATGCTGACATGGCAATGATTCAGGAAACCTGTTCCCCCACCCAGGGACCACCCAAGCCACCACCACTACCTCAGAGGTTGCCAAGAAAGAGGAGTGGTTTGACCATGGTGGGCTCAGGGAGGATGATGGTGGTGGAACAGAGGTGCATCCCTCCAGTTGTGTCTCTCCACAATTCATTCACCACTCTGGCAGAGAATGGTTCCTTTATGGAGGCACCCACAGTGGAGACCAAGGAAGATGCTGGGAACAGCCATAATGGAGACCCACAGGAGGGTGGCATAGGACCCCACAGGGGAAGGAAACAATTCCTGGTGGGGGACTCAATTGTTATGGGGATAGAACTGGGGGAGGGTGGGGAAAGGGAGGTGAGGTGCCTGCCCAGCACCATGGCTTGGAGGGACAGGAAATTAATCTTCAGGATCATGGGAGCAGCTGCAGGGGGGAGTGAGCTGGATGTTATTATCCAACTAGGGACAAATGACCTGGCTGAGAATGGGATCAGAGCAGTGCAACAGGAGTTTGTGGACTTGGGAAGGGGCCTTAGACAAGTAGCACACACAGTAACTTCTCAGAAGTGCTACCTGTCTATGGCATGGATGAGGCTAGGGTACTCCGCACTATGAGATTCAATGACTGGTTGAAAAACTGCTGCAAAGCTCAGGGATTTGGCTTCATTGGGGACTGGGAGTCCTCCTGGAGGGATGCAGGCCTATACTGGTGTGATGGTCTGCATCTATCCAGGAGGGGAACCAAAATCCTAGGTGATATGTTTAAATGCTTCATTGGCAAGCATTTAAACTAGCCAAAGGGGGGAGGCACTGAAAAGGAGAAAGGAAATCCTAGCCCCACCCCCAAAAATTAGGGCAGTTAGTAAGGTAAACACCTAGATAGAGCAGTCGATAGGGAGAAGGGCAGGGGTAAATGGAGAAAAAGACAAAGGCAGTAAGGACAGGGATGGGGTAAAAAGAAATAAAACCATAAAAAAATGGAGGGTAATGAGTACCAATGCCCATAGTCTAGGTAAAAAGCTCCCCGAAATGGTGGCCTTGATGGAAGAGGGATGCCTGGATATCATGGCAGTCACGTAAACATGATACACAGATAACCATGACTGGGATGTCAACATACCAGGGTACACAATCTACAGAAGGGACAGGGAAGGAAGAAGAGGAGGAGGAGGAGTAGCTCTCTATGTAAAGGAAGGGATCAAAGCAACAGAACTAAAGGGTAAACAGGGAGGAGAGGTGGCACTGTGGGTCACCCTGGAGACTGGAAATGGAACCACAATCCGTACAGGGGTTGTATACAGACCCCCATCTCAGGGGGAGGAAACGGACAAGGAAATGATAGAAGGCATCCTTAGGATGGCAGAGAAAGGGGAGATAGTGCTGATGTGGGACCTGAATATGCTAGATGTTAACTGGAGCACTTTTGCTGCAGCCACATCCAAGAGCAGGGCCATTCTTGATGCCCTACAGGGGGAATACCTCAGACAGATAGTTTTGGAACCCCCTTGGGAGGGAGCAATCTTAGACCTCGTACTCTCAAATGGGGACAGAGAGAGGATCTCTGATCTTGAAGTGGGTCGCCATCTGGGAACAAGCAACCACCAAACAGTGTGGTTCACGATAAACTTAGCTGTAGAGTCAAGCCATGCAAAAGTGAAAGTACTGAATTTTAGGAGGGCTGATTTTGTCAAAATGGGAGAGTGCCTCAGAAAAGCACTAGCAAACAGGCAATAATGTGGGATGGAGCAACAATGGAGAATCATCAAAACCACCATAACAGAGGCAACAAGCCTATGTGTGAAGCAAATAAACAAATCAAAATGAAAGAAAAGACCATATGGTTCTCAAAAGAGGTGGCAGGGAAGGTTAGGGAGAAAAAGATAGCATTCAGGAAGTATAAGGAAACACAGAAGGAGCAGGACAGAGAACTGTACCAGTTAAAGCAGAAGAAAGTGGGGAAGGCAGTCAGAATAGCAAAGGCCCAAACTGAGGAAAAGATAGCCAACTCGGTTATGAAGGGGGATAAACCCTTTTATAGGTATATTAGGGAACAAAGAAAGACTAAGGCAGGGATAATGAGGCTGAATAAAAAGGAAGGTGGTTGGGCAGAGAGTGACAGAGAAAAAGCAGGGATACTGAACAAATACTTCTACTCAGTATTCACAATGGAAAAGCAGGGGGAGATACCTAATCCAGTCAATAGAAGCAATCTGGATAGGGGGGTTGATATTAGTCCTTTCACAGAAAAAAAAAATTCTGAAAGAACTCTTAAAACTGAAGGTGGATAAAACAATGGGGCCTGATGGGATTCACCCCAAAATTCTAAAAGAACTAAGGGAAGAACTAGTAACACCACTGACTACCCTTTTTAATAAATTATGGGAGGATGGTGTGGTACCTGAGGACTGGAGGAGGGTGGATGTGATTCCCCTTCATAAACGTGGGAGCAAGACAGAGGCAGGAAACTACAGACCTGTCAGTTTGACTTCAGTAGTAGGGAAAATGATGGAATCACTTCTGAAGGAAATAATTGTTGAGTACCTAGAGGCCAGTGGGGCACAGGACACAGGTAGCATGAATTCACAGTGGGAAGGTCGTGTCAGACAAATCTAATTGATTTCTTTGACTGGGTGACCAAAGCAGTAGACCAGGGAGGGGCTGTGGACATGGCCTACCTAGACTTTAGCAAGGCATTTGACACAGTCCTGCACAAAAGATTAATAAACAAATTAGCTAGCCTGGGAGTGGGTCCCAGGGTGGTAGCCTGGGTAAAACATTGGCTAGACAACAGGACACAGAGGGTAATAGTAAATGGAGTCCACAGCGAAGAAAGGGGGTTACTAGTGGGGTACCACAGGGTTCAGTACTGGGGCCGGTCCTTTTTAATGTCTTTATAAGTGACATTGTAGAGGGACTGGAAGGAAAAGTATGTCTCTTTGCAGATGACACAAAGATCTGTAACAGGGCTGATACGCAAGGTGGGGTAGAAAGGATGAAAAGGGATTTGGCAAGGTTGGAGGAATGGTCACATGTATGGCAGCTTAGATTCAATGCAAAGAAGCGCAAAGTAATGCACCTGGGAAACAAAAACCCAGGGGAAGAGTACACAATGGGGGGTGAGATACTGACAACAACAAAAATGGAAAGGGACCTGAGGGTAGTCATATCAGATGACCTAAAGGTGGGCCAGCAATGTGAGAAGGCAGTAAGGAGGGCTGGGGGATACTGGGATGCACAGGGAGAGGCATCACCAGTAGAAAACAGGAAGTTGTTGGCCCTCTGCACAGACAGTTGGTAAGACCACATCTGGAGTAATGTGTACAGTTCTGGAGACCCCATCTCCGCAAAGACATAGACAGGGTGGAGGCTGTCCAGAGGAGGGCAACCAAAATGGTGCAGGGTCTGTACCAGAAGACATATGAAGAAAGACTAAAGGAGCTTAAGATGCATAGCCTTGAGGAAAGGAGGGAGAGGGGGGACATGATAGAAACTTTCAAATACCTCAAGGGAATCAACAAAATTCAAGAGGGTAGCATCTTTCAGAAAAAGAGATGTGCAAGAACAAGGAGGCACAATTTGGAGATAGAGGGGGACAGCTCAGAGGTAATGTGAGGAAGTATTTCTTCACAGAGAGGATTGTAGATGCATGGAACAGCCTTCCTGAGGATGTCGTAGAGTCAAAAACAGTGGGGGAATTCAAGAATGTATTGGAAAGACATAAGGCAATTCTAGTGGGGGGTAGGAGGAAGTATGCTGTTGGTTAACTAGGATCTGCAGCTTATCTGTTAGATAGAGAAATGGGTAGACTAGGTGGGCCAAGCAGTCCTTATCTGCCATCAAGTTCTATGTTTCTATGTTTCTATGTATTATAGTGGCCACATTGGGAGTTGGAGGTAGCCACTGTTTGAATGCAAGGGTTGCAGGTGAGCGTGTGCTAGTATATATCTACTATGAACAAGTTTGTCTCTCAAAATTTCAGCCCTGGAGAATGTCATTCTGGGCTTGGTTGTGAGGGCTGCTGAAAGAGCTAGATCCTGTAACAAGATGGGCCAGTATTTTCTGATGGTCCGTCCAATTTTCCCTGACAATCTAGAATACTTTGTTACAAAGGTCAGCTGTGCCTCACCATTCTATGCCTTAGGCTTGGGAAGTAACAAGTTACTTGTATCCTGATTTTTTTTGTCCTTGTAAGGGCCTCTCCCAATTTTTTTTTTATCATACCCTCTATCTAAGAATCTCTGTAAGACCTCTTGAGATTGTGCATCAAAATCATCATCCCTGGAGCAGTTTCTGCATATATGCAGAAACTGTCCATAAAGCATGTATTTAATAAGTGGACGGGGGTGAGAGCTCTATGCTCTCAAAAGGCTTTTAAGGTAAAGGGTTTCCTTTAGCCCTTTGTCTGTACATTAAATTGTCCATCAATGAAGAGGGTAATATCAAGAAAATCCAGAGAGTTTTTGTTAGCAATACATGTAAACCTCAAACCAATCTTGTTGTCATTCAGCCACACCAAAAAGTTGCTTGCATCTTCCTCAGTCCCCTCCCAGATGCAAACAATGTCATCAATATATTAATGCCACTTAATAATATGACCCAAAAATGTGTTGTTTGTCACTGAGTAAATCAAGGATTACTACCAGAGTCTGAGGAAGAGGTTTGCAAACAACAGTGCAATGGTGGCTCCCATGGCTGTGCTGCATAATTGTAAAAAGTAGCTGTTAACAAATTCTAAGCAATTGTGCTTTAGCACAAATCTTAGTGACTCCACCAGTAAATCCACAGAAAGATTCTTTTTGGGGATGTATTTTAAGAATGTGTAGACATGTCTGAATTCCCTTCCTATGGTCAGTGCTTGTATATAGGTATTTAGCATCAATTCCCAGAAATACATAATCAACCTTCCACTTAAAGCCGTCGAACTTCCACAGAACATCCATCGTGTCCCTGAAATGAGACTGCAAATCATATATACATTCTTTCAGGAAACAAATCCAAACATTTTCAAATATTATCTGCTAATGATCCCATCCCAGATATAATTGGATGCCCAGCTGGTGACTCCAGTCTCTTTATGTATTTCAGGGAGTGCATAGAAAGTTGGTATCATGGAAGAGTTGATCCAAAAAAACTTGAACTTATCTTCTGATATATATTCCAGAGCACTCCCCAGTTCTAAAAGTTCTAATAGTTTCTTTTCAAACACATCAATTGGATTTTGATCCAATTTTCTATAGTTCTGCTGATTATTCAGGAGGTTGGTGACACACTTGACATAATCAATTTCATTTAAGATGACAATGTTGCCACCATTGTCTGCAGGTTTAATAATGATGTTTTTCTTAGTTCACTTTGTTTAAAGTCAGACTCTCATCCTGAGTTAGATTCCTGCAGACAAAACATGGTAGATTTTTAAAAAAGGTCATCTGTCTCCCTGAGTACTACACTCTCAAGTGTCCTAATAGAGGGATCATTAGAAACTGGACAGAACAGAGATCTAGGCTTGAACAGCCTTGTTATGTTGATTGAGTGTATGCACTAGAAACATATTGCAGCAGCTTTCCAGAAGTAGGTTGTGGAGGTGCGGCACTGTTGTGGCCAATGCCCCCACAGCCTTTAACGGCTTGGCCCACTTTCCCCAATGCCATTGCATGCTGCTGCTAACACTAGTTCAGCCAGAGTGCCACAATCTTGAAAGGTTTCAGCTGCTGCAATCAGGGGCCACCTCGTCATTGCAGCGTAAACCCTTCGCTGCAATGAGGAAGCAACCCGTCATTGCTGGGCAGAACCTTGTTACAGTGATACTGTTTCTGAACATGGCGGTGGCTTGCCATGTTCTAAATAATAAGCCTCATCTGCCGGGGGTGCCCAATCCCCTTGGCAGTATATTCCCTACCATGTTTGTTTGCGGCAGGGGCCCCAATCCCCATTGGCTTCAGTGCCCCAAAGTTGATGTTGCCAACAGGGGAGCCCGCTCCCCATTGGCATTATGTAACCCCCCATTTTTGTTGTGTGCTGATGGGTTGCCCAATCCCCGTCAGCATAATGTCACCACCCCCACTTTTGTTGTGAGCTGACGGGGGTGCCCAATCCCCGTTGGCATAATGTAACCCCTCCCTTTTTGTTGTGTGCCGACAGAGGTGCCCAATCCCCCATCGGCTACAACTGCCCCCCAAGAAAAGACTCCATTGGCACACTGGGAGCCCACCACAGCCTGCCACATGCCCCTGTAAAAACAAAAACGATCCAGCAATTTTTTTCCCCCCTGTGGAAAAAGGAAATGGTCCCCCGGCAGTCTCCCAGCCCCGCTTCCACAACCAGCACCCACCCACTGCACACCCCACACCCCCCCTCACCCCATACTTCCCTCCGGAGTCCAGCACGACCATCTTCAGTGGACCAGGAACATGTCTGCACTCTTCAAAGCCAACCGCAAAGTGAGGAAATGCCGGTAAGCTGTATAATGGAATAAATAGGGTTTTTTCAACTTTGATGCATATCTCAGGAATTTTTTTGAATTTTGGCACCACATTTTCAACATGGGGTTTTTGGGATCCCTCCTCATCAATTCTGGCACTGTCATGGCGTTATTTGGCCCCAAAAGGTGATTTTGTGGTCACTGCGTGGAATCCCCTTTTGAGACTGATTAATGAAATGACAGTGCCGGTGTTCATGAGGTGGGCTCTCAAAAAGCCTATGTTGCAAATTTGGTGGGAAAAATCCAAAATATGACTGTTTTATGAACATGCATTGCGCAGTTGCTACGCATGTTCATAACTTTGCGAATTTGCAATATTTTCACACCAGAATTTCAACATTGGCATGTTTTCAGACCTCCTTGTGAACAGTATAGCTATCATTTTCCACATCCTGGCCGAAATGTGTTTTCGCCCTTCTGGCTCGAATAACGCGATTGCTGTGGGAAATCAGTGTTCGGGACAGATCAAGAAAATGACAGTGACACTGTTCATGAGCAGAGGTCCTAAAATTCCTATTTTGAAAATTTTGGTGATGATACTCCATCAAATGACTGTGTTACAAGTGTGCGTTGCGCAGTTTGCACACACGCTTGTAACTTCGTGAATGAATATTTTCACTCCAGATTTTCAACATTGCCATTCTTCTGTACCTCCTTATGAACAGTACAGCTGCCATTTTTCACATCCTGGCTGAAGTGTGTTTTCACAGTTCTGGCGCAGAAGAGAGTGGTCGTTGTGGGAAATCCGTGTTCGGGACACATAATGAAAATGACAGAGACACTGTTCATTAGCAAAGGTCCTAAAATTCCTATGTTGAAAATTTGGTGACAAAAGTCCATAAAATGAGTGTGTTATGAATGTGCATTGTGCAGTTTCCATGCAAGCTCGTACCTTCGCAACTTTGCAATATTTTCACTCCAGATTTTCAACATTGCCATTTTAACACACCTCCTTATGAACAGTGCAGCTGTCATTTTTCACACCTGGCCGAAATGTGTTTTTGCTCTTCCGGCGTACAATAGTGCAGTCGCTGTGGGAAATCAGTGTTTGGGACACATTAAGAAAATTACACTGACACTGTTCATGAGCAGAGGTCCTAAAATGCCTATGTTGAAAATTTTGTGATGAAACTCCATAAAATGACTGTGTTATGAGCGTGTGTTGTGCAGTTTCCACGCACCCTTGCAAGTTCGCAAATTAGTAATATTTTCATGCCAGATTTTCAACACTGGCATTTGTTCACACCTCCTTATGAATAGTACAGCTGTCATTTTTCACATCCTGGCTGAAATGTATTTCCGCGCTTCCAGTGCAGAATACTGCAGTCGCTGTTGGAAATCAGTGTTTGGGACAGATTAGGATTGAGCGACTGAGAGAGGGGGGAGTGACCAAGCTCAACTGAGCTCTGTCGGGATTGCTGTGGATTTCTTTGTGGGCAGGAAAAGGAGCCAACGCAGGCAGGAGCCCAGTACAAAAGGGCAGCCTGCAGCGCCGGGAGACACAGAATGAGTGAGTGAGGGAGGGAGGGTGAGTGAGTGAGCTCAATGAAGCTCTGTTGGGACTGCTGTGGATTTCTTTGTGGGCAGGAAAAGGCAACAATGCACTCAGGTGCCCAATACAAAAGGGCAGCTTGCAGCGGTGGGAGAAACAGAATGACCGACTGAGAGAGGGGGAGTGAGCAAGCTCAATGAAGCTCTATCATGACTGCTGCAGATTTCTTTGTGTGCAGAAAAGGGTGGCAATGCAGGCAGGAGCCCAGTACAGAAGGGCAGCCTGCAGCGAAGGCAGAAATGGAACGAGTGAGTGAGACAGGGGGAGTGAGTGAGGCCAACGGAGCTCTGTCAGAACTGCTGCAGATTTCTTTGTGGGCAGAAAAAGATGCCAACAGAGGCAGGAGCCCAGTATAAAAGGGCAGTATGCAGCACCAAGAGAAACAGAATGAGTGAGTGAGACAGGGGGAGTGATCAACCTCAACGGAATTCTGTCCGGACAACTGCAGCTTTCTCTGTGGGCAGGAAAAGGTGCCAATGCAGGCAGGAGCCCAGTACAAAAGGGCAGCCTGCAGCGCCGGGAGGAACAGAATGAGTGAGTGAGACAGGGGGAGTGAGCGAGCTCAATGGAGGTCAATCGTGAATGCTGTGGATTTCTTTGTGGGCAGAAAAAGGTGGCAACGCAGGCAGGAGCCCACTACAAAGGGCCAGCCTGCATTGCCAGCAGAAATGGAATGAGCAAGTGAGAGAGGGAGAGTGAGTGACCTCAATGGAGCTGTGTCGAGAGTGCTGCAGATGTCTTTGTGGTCAGAAACAGCCGCCAATGTAGGCAGGAACCCAGTGCAAAAGGGTAGCCTGCAGCAGTGGGAGACACAGAACTAGCGAGTGAGGGAGAGGGAGTGAGTGAGCTCAACGGAGCTCTGTTGGGACTGCTGCAGATTTCTTTGTGGGCAGAAAAAGGCGGCAATGCAGGCAGGAGCCCAGTACAAAAGGGCAGCCTGCAGAGCTGACAGAAACGAAATGAGTGAGTAAGAGAGGGGGAGTGAGCGAGCTCAACGGAGCTCTGTTGGGACTGCTGCAGAATTCTTTGTGGGCAGAAAAAGGCATCAACAGAGACAGGAGCCCACTACAGAATGGCAGTCTGCAGTGCCAGGAGAAACAGAATGAGCGAGTGAGACAGGCTGAGTGAGCAACCTCAATGGAGCTCTGTCATGACAGCTGCAGATTTCTTTGTGGGCAGAAAAAGGTGCCAATGGAGGCAGAAGCCCAGTACAAAAGGGCAGCCTGCAGCACTGGGAGAAACACAATGAGTGAGTGAAAGAGGGGGAGTGAGCGAGCTCAACGGAGCACTTTAATGACTGCTGTGGATTTCTTTGTGTGCAGAAAAAGGCAACAATGCACACAGGGGCCCAGCACGAAAGACCAGCCTGCAGCACCAGCAGAAACAGAATGAGCGAGTGAAAGGGAGGAGTGAGCTAGCTCAACAGACCTGTGTCAGGACTGCTGCAGATTTCTTTGTGGGCAGAAAAAGCTGCCAACAGAGGCAGGAGCCCAGTATAAAAGGGCAGCCTGCAGCGCCAGAAGAAACAGAATGAGCGAGTGGGGGGGGGGGGAGTGACCAACCTCAACCAAGCTCTGTCGGGACAGCTGCAGATTTCTTTGTGGGCAGAAAAACATGCCAATGCAGGCAGGAGGCCAGTACAAAAGAGCAGCCTGCAGCACTGGGAGAAACAGAATGAGTGAGTGACATGGGGCAGTGAGCGAGCTCAACGGACCAGCGCAATCAACATTCGGCATTGACAAATGCTTGTTCTTAATGTTTCAAAGCTTTTACCTGATGTATCAGAAGGGCTCAATAACAGTCTCCCTATCTTCCCCCTCATCTAGTGCTTCATGCAGAAGGTTTTCTAGTGCTTCGAGATTGGTGCTGTCTAATAAAGACAAGTTCTGCAGAGTAGATTCAGTAGAAACAAACTCATGATGAGTCTCAGTTCCACCATTAGAGGGCAAAATATGGTCACTTAATTTCAGTAACACTTCAACATTGTATAAATCAGGAGACAGAGAGAGAGTGTCCAGTTACTATTCTGCAAATTATTTTCTCTACATGGTACAAATTCACTTGTGAAACCCGTGTTATTACGGTTCGATGTGATAATAGCAAACGCTGAAAGGCGATCGCTATTATTGCGAACTGCATTATCGCCAAAAACATTTTTGGTGATATGCAGAAAAAGGTGACTGTGAAACTGTGCATGCGGGGGGGGGGTACAGCCCCCCCACACCACCCCCATGGGGAGCTTCACCCCCCCTCACCCCATGACTAAAGATTCTCAACTCCAGGGGGGTGCATGTCAGGAAGGGAGGCACAGCCCGGTTTAAAAAAAAATTAAGTTCCACAGCTGCGGGAAACAGCAAAATTGTACCCGCTCCCAGTCCTGAACCCAGGGCCTGCTCTGTCAGAGCCAACCACCCTACCCACCGTACCACATGGTTGGCTCGGTGGAAGCAGGCACACTACAGGATCACAACACTGTTACCCATCCCTCCACGTCCTGTTGGCCACCCTTCCTTCCTGTTGCCCAGCCTACCCTCACTGTCACAACCGTCACCATCCCCCTACCATCACCCATGATGATAGCACCCTCACATGGGTTGCCGTTTTGACAGTCACTCATATGCGGTCACTATCATCATGGTATACCATTATTACTCTTGTTATTCCTTGAAAAATACTTGCAAACATGAATATGTCTAAAGAATCTAAATAGACACACCTGTACCAAGAACTTGTCAGAGTCAGAGTAAGAGATAAAGTTAAATACCTTTTTGAGGACACAAATACAGTGGGCCCGATTTTCAAATGAAAATGCAGGGCTTGCGACCAAGCCATGTGTCCCTGCAAAGTTTGCTGCACCTGCGTCCAAGGGTATGTTGCAACTTGCACTCAGTTTTATAACCTTTGATGCAAGTGGCAACAGTACCATCATTTTATGGCAGCTTGCACCAAAGGTGTGGTGCAAACTCCGAAAAATTACTCTCCCATGGCGCAAATGTACAACGGTGGAGCTGCTCTCTGTCCTGATTTCAGTACAAGTGAGTTGGGCCAGGGAGGTGTGGCTCCGATTCTTGCAAAATCAGACTTGCAGTATGACCTGACACAAGCTGCTACTTGCATCAAACTGCCTGTCACAAATCTATTGCATTGAATACAGCCCGTTTGAAAATCAGACCTAGTATGTGTTGGTGTATGATTTTCCTCAAAGAGATTAATCACTTCTTTTTGGTCTTGGTGTTGCTGGTATCACTGCATAAGTAAGCAAAAAGACACAATGGGGTGTACATTGAACAGCTATTACTGCAAGTCCAGGGGTGTAGTGAGGCATGAGGCCACAGGCCAAGTGCCTTCAGCCCCAGGACATGCAGTAATATCTGTCCAGTTCACACCACTGGAGTGTCTTATTGTGCTTATAAAATGGGCTACATTTTTTTTTGTCTATTAACAGTCAGAAAAATGTTTATATGTAGAAAAAACATATTTGCTTATATAAATTTAGGATAAAATGGTACTTCCACCCAATAGACAATGACATCATCTTGCATGTCCTGCAGAAAGTTTGTCCTGTATTAGCATCAGTAATAAAGCTTGCTGAGAGCCTACTAGGGTAGCACTACCCCTTCTGTGTATTCGACTGGTGTTTTTTTTGTTCTACTGTGATGGACAGGGGAGAGAGAGAGAGAGAAAGAAGGAGAGCGAGAACTTTTTTTAACTTTTTTTTTAATTGAACTGTGATGGATGGAAGCAAGGCAGCACAGGAGGAGAGGATGGGAATTGTAGCAGGAGTGGAAGGGAACTTTTCAAAGTGCCAGGGCAATGACAGCAGACGTGTTTTTTTCTTTAGTAACAGATACAAATGATCAGCATTTCTAAGGCATACATTAAGTTTGCTAAGGATTTACTGAGCAGGTGAAAGTACATTTTTTTGTCTTACTTTATTTTGTTTTAAGAGATGCATGTTTGTTTTTGAACACACATAGTATTAAGCAGCCCCCCCTCCTTCTAGTGACACAGTCAGTACGATTGCTGAGTGAGTGGAAGTATTTCCTTCTCGGAGGCACAATCTGTAATGGGACTAAGTTAAGCACAGTAGAAAAATAAACAAAATAACTGTGGAAATGGATTTTTGTAAAGACGGCATGAAATTCTATATTTCTATGTTTACGTGTGAAGATAAGAGCTATCGGAGAGAACGGGTGCAGGTATGCTGTGGGACTGGCAGCAGGATCGAATGATCAGACCACAGGACAAGTTAGTATTTTTTTCACTCTAGTCTGTTTTTATATTGAAGGGGCAAAGAAATGAATAGCTAGCAGTCCAGAGTTTCCTGATTGGCCACATGTCCAGTATGAGCAGCGTTAGTGAGGGGAAAGAAAATGGTGGTGGTTAAAAAAACAATGTTCTAACAGCTCAGTGATTTTTCTTTCTTTGCATTATGGTCCTGCTTTTCTGAACATGTGTAAGGCCCTCACCCCTGCTTTTTTGTAAATGACAGGTGGTATGCTGTTGAAGATGACAGCAGTACCAGGTGGGGGACTGGGTTCGGGGGGGACTAGGTTACTCAGCACAAGGGCTTAAGTTTGGCTACTCTGCACAGGGGCACCCAAGTAAATCCGAACACAGGAAGCAATAACTGTAATGTCCAGTACCAGGGATGGGATTCTAAAGTGTGGCTTTATTCACATCCAAACTGAACAAACAAAGCATAGACGGACCCCCACGGGGCTACATTCCTGGTAATGCAGATAAGAGAAACAGAACACTTCTTCAACACTTCAGCCCTCAGGCTCTGAACCCACCAGGCACACAGCCCGGACTTGCAGCTGCTTTGGGTACACAGCCCGACTTGTACTGTATTTGGGTTTTTTTCCTGGCCTGGATCCCCTGCCGGCCACTTGAACCCTGTCCATATGGCAATGGACACATTAACCGGTGGCGCCCTAAACCACCTTAGAGTCTTCAACTCCTTAAGGGAAATTTTCTTTCAATCCCATGTCTTGGTACTTCCCTCAGCACTGGCCAAGTCTTGAGGCAAAGTAAAAGGGCCACAGAGCAAATCCGTAGAGGTGAACCTGGTTACTAAAGATGGGGGATCTCCCACCTCCAGCTTCCACAATCCATACCTGGCCATTTCTCTGGACATTAAACAACTCTTTTTGAAAAGCTTGGCAATGTAGATTAAAGGGTAAACGTATAGCACATTTCCTCTACATGTCTTGACTTTCCCCTTGTACTAGACTCAAACATACTTAAACATCTCTTCCTGAAAAGCTTGGCAGTGTAGATTGAAGGGTAAATGTATAGAACATTTCCTCTACATGTCTTGGCTTTCCCCTTGTGCTGGACTTGAACATACTTTTTCTTTGGCTTAGCCTATTCCTCTAGGCCTCCCACTGATTAAGCAGTCCAATCCCTAATTTAAAACAGTTCAGGTGAAACATAGGCCCCATGACAAGAGTAGAACTCACCCTTTTGGTTGCAGGTGCCCCACAGGCGAATTCTTGACAGCTTCTGGTGCCCCAACACACTTGGAAAAAAATAAGACAGCTTCTTCCCTAGCCGGAAACCAGGAGGTTGCCCCTGGAATAACAGGCAAACCTTTTACCCCCCATCCCCTCAGGGATGGGGCACAGAGACCAGTAACAGCAGTTACCTGTTAACAGTGGTCCACCACTTCAAGAACAGCTTACTGTGTTCCTCTTTTGGCGGAAACACACACCTTTCCCTAAAAGCAGCTCTATATCAGAGCTTTAGGCTCCTAGAGCCTGTGCATAGACTGCTGTGCTCCTCTCTTCAAGACTGCTCACACACAACTGCTGCCCACTGTTTAAAAGCTCCCAACATTCTAACCTAACTCCCTTCTGCAGATTCCAATGTGGCTCATGCAGCTGCGATAGTTCTATGGTGATGTCATCCCTCAGTCTCAGCTGAGACTGAGAACAGAGTGAGACAGTGTGAAATCCATTTAACTGGAGTTTCACAAGCTGCCTTCCCTGCCTACAACTAGGTCTTACTGGGATTCTGGTAACCCCAGGTAATGGGGGGTTACACTCGCCCTGGGCCAGGAAAATGACTGTCCGCAGTCATTATTTACCCGGCTTAGACTATCCCACCCTATGTGCTACCTGCGGAGGGGGCTGATCAGGCCCCCTCCTACCATGTGCGAGCACAGGCAGGCAACATTAAGGGCCTAGAGGCCTTTGGCTGACATATCAGCCTCTACTCTACCCACTAACTATGGGTGCCTAGTGGATCTGGTAGAACTGTCCAGAGCATAGCCCTAATAGCTCAGCACTGCAACCCCTACTGCAGGTCAGGACCACAGCCTGTCTATCCCCCCTAGCCCTCTAGGGAAAACCTGTCTGCCTCTAACTCAAATCCCAAAACAAAACAAACAGGGGACCTCCCCAACCTTGGGCACCCTGTAACCACACACCAGGAACTAATACAATCTATTACATTACTCCCCCATACCCCCACAACCACACCTGTGGAAGGAAAGGGTTACTACAGTAACAACAACAATAACAACAACAGTACTTTAACTACTACACACTAAAGTACTATTGAGGAACTCCGATGAGCCCCTCCTCCTCTTCTTGTCTTCTCTTTTATCTTCTTCAGGAACACCTGCAAGAAAAAAGAAAGACAACACACACTCCTAACTGCATACACAGTCTATCTAAACCCCTACCATCAAAACACTGGAGAATCCCTAAAAGATTGTTTTTAGAAGAGGTAGAAAAACAGTATATACACTAGAAAACAGTAGAAATACAATGACATTATTTACAATACAAATTTGGGGGATGGAGTGCCCTTAAAGTCCCATCTAGTGACCACAGTGCCCGAAGGCTAGTCCATTAAAGAGTCTCTCCTGGACCGGAGCCCGGTGAAGCACAGTTCTAGCAGGCCAAAGTCCCAAAGGGGAGAGTCTTTGAGGACAGTTCACACATTCTGGAGTCTGCTAGTGTAGGGGGTGTACTGCAATCTCATAAGGTTAGAAAAGTTTGGACTTACCAGCCCCTTGTAGAAGGAATAACACACACCGACCTGATCCTCGGCCGAAGACTCTCCCTGGCAGCATTCTTCCAATACAGCTGGGAAGACATCTTCCGGGAACTACAGGAGGGCACATCTGGGAACTGCTGGGTTGATGTCATCTCTGGAGATGGAACCTTAGAATAGGAACAAAAAGGAAAACAGCTGGTCTGACGTCATCCGATTACCAGGCGATGGATCAGGATACAGCTGGGCTGGTGTCCTCTCTGGATCTGAAGTCATCTGGTGGGCCAGTCGATGGATTCTGAAAAGTCAGTACACTGTAGAACTGATGAATGTGGGGAACCTGAGTCCTGGATGTCCATACTGGCGGAACAGCAAAGGAACTGCAATGGCTGGTGTGGCAATATTGACTACCACTGCTCTGCTTTCCTTCTGGTAGGCACGGGCACATCTGCAGGGAGGTCTTTGCATTGAGGCCAATAGTACAGGGGGTCAGGAGCTTGAATTATTACTCTGTCTGGGCGCACATAATTCACACTGTGAAAGGTTTCACATCCCTCTCCATCCACTATTCGAACAGTGTCCATAAATAGTGTCCTGCTTCTTTTCCACTGGGTGTATTTTTCATGAAACAGTCTGTTCCTGACGTGCTTGTTTGCACCAGAATGCACACATTTCATTTCTTCAGCCCAGATCCAGGATTTCTTGCTGTTCTCAATCTCCTCCTAGACTCTCTGAGGAAAGGTAGGAAAGGACATCCCATAGATTTCATTCACCTTCCTACGAACCAGTCTCTCCTCTTTACTAGTTTTGATCAACCTGAGACCGCTGGCCTGGCTTGAGGGCGTCCAGTCCTGGTTCTGTCAGCTACGCATTCTCAACGAGATGAAAAACGGATCCCTGACTTCTTCTTCTTGCACAGCCAGGGCAGTGGCATCACCACTCTCTTCCATGCATTCTTCGTGGGCAAGAGCTTGAGGCTGTGTACCCGTTCCTTTTCCACAAGGCTACATAGGTTCCCCCTCTTCTTCTTCCTCACTGAGAATCTGTGCCCAGGAGTGAGCAGTTGTCCTCACTCCTGAGACTATCCATTCATCACTAGGCGCGGAGGTTTATATCTCCCATTCAAAGGCCTCCCTCATCTTATCTTCTCCTATGAGACTTGGGCTAGGCCCCCCCCCAGGGTTCTACTGATGCTCTCTGAATTATCTCTCTGTGATCCAGCATCCGAAACATCAGCATATGGTTCTGTCTGCAAATCTGCACCCTGTAGCTTTGTGCCACACTCCCCCCAAGGGGCCTTCCTCAACAGGCTCCGCCTGGTGCTGTGTGCTGCCAACTACAAATTCCTGAACTTTTGTCCATGTGGGAGCCAAATGAATCTTGGGTGCTTTAAACAAGCCGTATTTCTCTAAGCACCCCGAACAGTGAGGTACCATGAAGACGTCCCTTCCAGCATTTAAGCATATTAAACACACTTGCACTGGATATCCAGGAATTGCCACATGAGAAGGCAGTTGTCCTCCATAGCAACACCTTTCAATGTCCCTTAACTTATTTACTTCTGCTGCTACTGTAGCCCGGGCATGAACCGGGTAGCGGGCTGGTCCTGAGGACTTGACTGCAGGGAAAAACAAACAAATGCTCACTGTTACTGAAAGTCCCACTTCACTGAACACTTTCTTTCACTTTTAAAATGGCTCCTCTGCTGCTGTGTTTACATTACTACCCCACCTTGTAATGGCGGCGGCAGCACTCCAGCGCATCAACATTCAGAAATTGGGTCAAGCCACTGTGCATCCAATTTACACACACTACTGATAACTTTGCTCAAAACTGCACAAACTTGCACTGTTCTTTCTCTAGCACATTTATATGATTTGCCACGGACTTTTCATTTGCTGAAAACATTTCTTTAGCTCACGGTCCCTTAAAGCCTCAGGATTTCAAGCACAGGATTGCCTGTAACTAGTGCGGCACATTTTGCTACAACTCACAGTCTCTTTACTGGCTTTGAAACTTTATTCTGACGCTGAACCCGTAACTATGCTCACAGTCAATGGCTTAACAGACTTGCTCTTGCTGGTAAAACTTGACACAGTCTTTATTTGCAATGCGACTACACTGCTGCACACATATGCAGCTGGCTTTCGGCAAAAATCACTGTTTTGAGCAATTATTACAGTTGGTACTCACCGTTATCAGTAGCTGTTTGCTGTGATGGAAAAATGGCCTGCAGCCAGTCTTGGAGGCCTCAGAAAGGAAGCGGGTTGGCGGTCCTGCTGATCGTCTCTCCGATCACCAAACTCACAATCCAGTCGATCGAGATATGGGCTGAGCTCGATTTTAGCCAGAAAAGTCTGTTTTTTACACTTATACAGCGCTTTTTAATCACCTCAATGCTACTCCACTAAGCCAGTACGCGCACTCCACTCACACTCCCTCTGGAATGCTGGGCAGTCGCTGCAGAGCTGGCTGGGGGGCAGGACTGATTGCAGCCTCACCAATCACACAACGCCTTGCAAATGAACCTCTTTCCCTCGCAAGTGCTCTTCTCTTCACGGCGATCATCAAGCAGGCAAATTTAAACTGCAAAAACCACTTTTTCCTTTTTTAACTGACTCCACGGCGGGAGCCCATTTCAACCATTTAGCATGGCCATTAACACAGCAAGTCTCTCAGTTTACTAAAAAGCATTTTCAACGTCCAGGGCACAATTTTCCTGTTGCTACCCCTGGTCTTCCACACTTTTCTTTATCACAACAGTTCTTTAGAAAGCATTTCCAACGTGCAGGGCACAATTTTCCTGTTGCTACCCCTAGTCTTCCGCACTTTTCTTTATCACAACAGTTCTCTAGAAAGCAGGCAAAAACGCTGTAAATGTTTGATGCAGGACAAGGGCATACTCTTTCAGCTTTACTGCCCCTTGGTAAACAGTTGGCATTTTAACAGCAGCATATGAACCACAGCACACAGCAACACACTAGTTAGCCTTGCTTCAGCTTTTTGGGCTACCCACTGCCAGACAACCAAAATGCGAGCACTTTGCCCCCCGAGCACCTTTCCTCCCTAAATTAAATTTCCAAAGCAGTGCCTCCATTTTGTAAGGCCCTCACCCCTGCCTTTTTGTAAAAGACAGGTGGTATGCTGTTGAAGCTGACAGCAGTACCAGGTGGGGGACTGGGTTCGGGGAGGACTAGGTTACTCGGCACAAGGGCTTAGGTTTGGCTTCTCTGCACAGGGGCACCCAAGTAAATCCGAACACAGGAAGCAATAACTGTAATGTCCAATACCAGGGATGGGATTCTAAAGTGTGGCTTTATTCACATCCAAACTGAACAAACAAAGCATAGACGGACCCCCACGGGGCTACATTCCTGGTAATGCAGATAAGAGAAACAGAACACTTCTTCAACACTTCAGCCCTCAGGCTCTGAACCCACCAGGCACACAGCCCGGACTTGCACACTGCTTTGGGTACACAACCCGACTTGTACACTACTTGTTTTTTCCTGGCCTGGCTCCCCTGCCAGCCACTTGAACCCTTTCCATATGGCAATGGACACATTTTCCGGTGGCTCCCTAAACCACCTTAGAGCCTTTGACTCCTTAAGGGAAATTTTCTTTCAATCCCACATCTGGGTACTTCCCTCAGCACTGGCCAAGTGCCTGAGGCAAAGTAAAAGGGCCACAGAGCAAATCCGTAGAGGTGAACCTGGTTACTAAAGATGGGGGATCTCCCACCTCCAGCTTCCACAATCCATACCCGGCCATTTCTCTGGACATTAAACAACTCTTTTTGAAAAGCTTGGCAATGTAGATTAAAGGGTAAATGTATAGCACATTTCCTCTACATGTCTTGACTTTCCCCTTGTACTAGACTCAAACATACTTAAACATCTCTTCCTGAAAAGCTTGGCAGTGTAGATTGAAGGGTAAATGTATAGAACATTTCCTCTACATGTCTTGGCTTTCCCCTTGTGCTGGACTTGAACATACCTTTTCTTTGGGTTAGCCATTCCTCTAGGCCTCCCACTGATTAAGCAGTCCAATCCCTACTTTAAAACAGTTCAGGTGAAACATAGGCCCCATGACAAGAGTAGAACTCACCCTTTGGTTGCAGGTGCCCCACAGGCGAATTTTGACAGCTTCTGGTGTCACAACACACTTGGAAAAAAATAAGGCAGCTTCTTGCCTAGCCGGAAACCAGGAGGTTGCCCCTGGAATAACAGGCAAACCTTTTACCCCCCATCCCCTCAGGGATGGGGCACAGAGACCAGTAACAGCGGTCTCCACCACTTCAAGAACAGCTTACTGTGTTCCTCTTTTGGTGGAAACACACACCTTTCCCTAAAATTAGCTCTATATCAGAGCTTTAGGCTCCTAGAGCCTGTGCACATACTGCTGTGCTCCTCTCTTCAAGACTGCTCACACACAACTGCTGCCCACTGTTTAAAAACTCCCAACATTCTAACCTAACTCCCTTCTGCAGATTCCAATGTGGCTCATGCAGCTGCGATAGTTCTATGGTGATGTCATCCCTCAGTCTCAGCTGAGACTGAGAACAGCGTGAGACAGTGTGAAATCCATTTAACTGGAGTTTCACAAGCTGCCTTCCCAGCCTACCACTAGGTCTTACTGGGATTCTAGTAACCCCGGGTAACAGGGGTGTTACACATGTTTTTACCTGTGCATTGAAAAGATCTGATGCACAGGTAACAACCAATCAGAAAGCAGGATTTTATCTTCCCATTTTATGTTAATTTTTCCTTCGTCCTTTCCTTCCTCTTCGCATCTTCCTCTTATTTATGACTATTATTTTCTGCTCTGTTTTTTTCTTGACTGTCACCAGAGTTTCTTGTACTAAAAAAAAAAAAGCTAAACAAAAAACTCAGAGTTAGAGGGTCCCTCATCGGCATCTGATTCAGTTTCTTCTGAGTTACTTAAATTGATGGTGACTTTTTTTTTTTACTGGGTCTGCTCCTAAAACAAGATCACCCCCTGCTGTGGGATCTAGAATTCCTAGGCCAACTAAAGATATGTCCTTTTAAAAAATCTTTATGATCATCTTCAAGTTTCTTTTGTTTTCTGTCTATTAGTTCTTTCTCATGTCTTTCCAATTTTTTACTCAGATGCAAATCCAGGTCCTTAAAAAGAGCATAAGCTATGCTGGTCCTCTTGTGCAATGGCAAGGCATCTTCATGCAATGTTGACATCCCGGGTTCAGGAACGGACCATAGAATGAGAGGGCTGGCTGGGCAGAGAAAGATTGAGCACCTGCGAGGTGACTATCCTTCTTCGGGGGGTTGTCTGGCATGGCAGCAGCCCCTGGAGGAGGCTGGTGGACCCACACAACAACCGGTGCCAGTTTACACTGGAGGTGAGGACAGACACTGGCTGTCATTGAATGTCCCACTTCCAGGGGACAATCCACGCAAAAATTCCAGCCCCAGCAATGATGCCCTGCTCAGTCTCCATCTCCATTGCCCCCATTGTCTGCCAGGAGGGTCCCATCCCATGGCCACACCCTGGGGAAAAGCCAGGGCTACCTTATATGTGACCATTGGGGGTGTCCGCCCAGTGGTTCTGCCCAGGGGGGTAAGCCTGGGCATGGTGGTGACAGTGTGCTGGGCAGAAGCAGAGTTCCCTTGGGGACCAGAGAAAAAAAAGAGCACGAGCTGTAAAAACTGACAGTTCATTTCTGATTTTTGTAATTTCTTACCTGATGGTGTATTTATCATTATCTTCAGCTATGATCAGCTAGATAAATGCAATGCATTAGTGCATAAAATTGCAGATTGTTCCCATTGCTCTTTACGTGTCTAATTCTTGAACCTACAGGATGGTGTTTTTGTAACCCTTAGTCACTGTGGTGATTGATCTTTTTCCAGGTAAGTCTCAAGTGTAATGATGTTAAAGAGCAAGTTTAGTTCCTGAAAGCTTAGTGCCTCCAGAGCCACAAATTTTTGTTTAATTTCAATTGTGCAGCTTTTGCTAGATGCTGCCATTTCAGTATGTATGATCTTATCCTCAATCCTTGCTTTAGGGTGGTAGTTTCTTCTAACACTATGAAACAGGTGAGGGTGTCAGTTGGCTGGGATGCTGATATGGAGTCAATGCTTCAGAAATTAGGAGTGCCCATACTGCAAATATAGTACTGCATATGCTCCAATCCACTTACATCCACAAGCTCACAAAAACCACCAGAAAGTCCCAAAACCTGTGCTCAATGCAGTTTACCATACAATAATGTATTCAGTCATCTGTAAGAAGCCTAGTAATTTATAGGAATAGGTGTGCACAAGCTTAGAAGAGCTGCTGTCTGACAGGAGCTGCAAACATTGATCAACTCAGACAAAAGGCACAGGAGTTGCTGGGAACTCATACTGTTGTTACCATTCAGGAAAATCACTCTGGCTCATGACATTTACTCAAATCCAGTTTATTAAATAGCTAAACAATACAAAAGAGTCAAGTCAGTGACCACTGGTGCTTCAAGTGTAGTCTTCATCAGGGGACAGCGTCTAAGTGATAAGGGATCCCCTTAAATACCAGTCACTTATTCAGTGCAGCCAGTCCCAACAAGGTTGCTGCTTACAATTAATGCTGAAGCCATGGCATGGGAAAGGGGTAAGGTGAACAGAAATTCAATCGGTGTGAATAGCAGACTTTAAATTTCAAATATTTGATTGACACAAAAAGTGATATATAGCACTAAAACACTGAATGCTGAAATTCAAAACAGTGCTAGGCAATCATCAGACAAGTACTTTTTGAAAGTCACATTACTGCAATGTATTAGGAATTACTAACCAAGAAGGCCATTCATGAATGAAAAAACACGTTTCAGTATTTATATGCATATCAAGGTTCATACAAATGCTGAATAAGCAAGGAGAAAACAAAGGAAAAAAGAAGAGGGGATTACTCAAAATTTCCAAACAAGAGGGTAGAAAATCCTAAATTCGAAACTGATTTTTTTTAAATGATCAAAGGAAACTACTATTTAAAGATAAAATAGCTCCCAAACCAGTCCCTCAAATCTCTACATAAGCAGAATTATGCAGGCACAATATAGGCATAATACAATACCATTTGTCAACTGAGGAACATGGTGCAAGGAACAGATAGAAACTTGAGGAACAGATAGAAACGTCCTCCCAGGGAACTGCAATCTCCCCAAGAAGTTCCATTTCAGCTGAGTTACCAGGAGGATCTGCTACTCCACTGGCTAGTCAGCAGGAAGCGCTGTAAAGACATACACAAGGCAGTGAAGACAATTATTTAAATCATAGGATACAACAATTTTCTTTACCACTAGGGCATTGTTACAAAAATCATTTAACCAGAAAATGATTTTTAACAGAAAACAATTTTCAGCAGAAAAAGCCGCTTCATTTATCTAGAAAAAATGTTTAAGATCCCACTCATTATTTAGTCCCTGGGGCTGGATAGACCCCAAAGAGAAAACCAAAAGCTCTCCCTCTGTAAAAGAGTTCTCTCCCATCACCCTAGAATTTCTTTCAACCACTTCAAGTGTCATGAATTGGGTACCTACTGGTGAGTTATCATGCACTTCAGAAAAATGTCTTCCTTCAGATGTATGTGCCATTCCAGAGTGAATACTTCTGATGTGTTCCTCTGTCCTCTGTTTAAGAGGCCTGATTATATGGCCAATATACGAAAGGGGAGAGGTGCACCATAGGGCATACACTACGTATTCACTGCTGCATAAAATTACATGGTTAAACCTTCCTATTGTAGCCCTGTAATTCAAATTATTTGCCTTGGTGGCAATATAAACAGGTATTACAGTGGCCATGTTGGAAGGTGGAGGTAGCCACTGTTTCAGTGCAGAGGTAGCAAATGAATGTGTGCTGGTATATTTACTATGAATAAGCTGTCCACCGAAATGTCAGCCCAGGAGAATGTATTTCTGGGATTGGTTGTGAGGGTTGCTGAAAGGGCAAAATCCTGTAACAAGCTTGGTCAGTATTTGTTGATGGTCTAGTCCATTTTCCCTGACAATTTAATATAATGTGTTACAAAAGTCAGTGGTGCCTTGCCATTCTGTCCCATAGGCTTGGGAAGTAACAAGCTACTTTTTTCCTGACTTTTTGCCTTTGTAAGAGTATCTTCCAATTTTGTTTTCTGTCATACCCTTTATCTAAGACTCTCTGAAAGAGGTCTTGAGATTGTACATGAAATTTATCATCCCTGGAGCAGTTTCTGCATATACGCAGAAACTGTCCATAAAGTATCGATTTAATAAGTGGATAGGGATGAGAACTCTCTGCTCTCAAAAGGCTATTAGTGGAGTTGGTTTCCCATAGCTCTTTGTCTGTACATTAACTTGTTCATCAATGAAGAGGGTAATATCAAGAAAATCAAGACAGTTTTTGTTAGCAATACATGTAAACCTCAAAACAATCTTATCATTCAGCCACACCAGAAAGTTTCTGGTGTCTTCCTCGGGCTCCTGCGAGATGCAAACAGTGCCATCAATATAATGATGGCACTTCACAATACGACCCAAAATGGGTTGTTGGTTACTAAGTAAATTTGGTATTCCTATCAGAGTCCAAGGAAGAGGTTTGCAAACAACAGTGTCATGCTGGCTCACATGGTCATGCCGCATAATTGTAAAAAGTACTGTAATTGTTATCGAATTCAAAATAGTTGTGCTTTAGCACTAATCTTAGTGACTCTACCAGGAAATCCACAGGAATGGATTTCTCCTGGGATGGCATCTAAGAAAACGCGAACATGTCTGAATTCCCTTCTTATGGTTAATGCTTGTATATAGGTATGCAACATCAGTTCCCAGAAATACATATTCGTCCTTCCACTTAAAGTCATCATACTTCCCCAAGGCATCCATTATGTCCCTGCAATGGGACTGCAAACCATATACATATTGATTCAGGAAATAAAATCCAAGAATTTTCAAAGATTATCTGTTAATGTTCTCATCCCAGATACAACTGATGCCCAACGGGTAACTCGAAACTCTTATGTATTTTTTGTGTTACCTTTTCTCCCATGGGGATCCCAGCTGGCCTCATCGTCTTTACATCCCCTGTGATCTGGCTGCTGTCTGACCTGCGCCGTCTCCTACTGAGGGTGACCACAGATTACCCCATGGCTTACCCCCTGTGGCAGGGGTGGCAGAAGTCGATCAACTCCCCCACCACACAATGGATCCACTCACGGTGGTCCCTCAAAGAGGGGCAGGACATCATGGATGGTCATCAAGCCACAACAGCTGGGCACTCCCCTTTTTCTGTGTTCTGTTGGAGGCAGGGCGTGCAATGTTGACAAGGGCTCCCTGCGCACGCGTCTGCACACATGCATCCGCCAGCTGCCCTGCCTACCACCCCATTCTACCAGACCAGATGTGTTGACACCCAGCCTCCACTAGGTGTCAGACTTATGCCGGACACTGTACCCTGACCCATCCCAAGACAGGACAACAGGCCATAGGATGCTTGATCCATTACCTCCCCTGCCAACCCCCAGCAGCCCGAGCTCGCTCCTGAACCCAGGTCATTGGCGTGGTGCGAGGTAAGGCATCCAGCACCTCAACCCTTAGCGCCACCAGGCTGGCAACTCTTATGCATTTTTAGGAGTGCATAGAAAGTTGATGTGATGGGAGAATTTAACCATAAAAATTTGAACTGATATATATTCCAAAGCACTCTCCCATTCTAAAAGTTCTAACAATTTTTTTCTAAACACATCAGTGGGATTTTGATCCAACTCTCTATAATTCTGCTGATTATTCAGGAGGTTGGTGACACACTTGACATAATCAATTTCATTTAAGATGACAAGGTTGCCACCCTTGTCTGCAGGTTTAATAATGATATTTTTTAGTTCACTTAGTTCAATTAGAGCCAGACTCTCATCAGTAGTCAAATTCCTGCATACAAAGGGTGTTAGATTTTTGAAAAAGCTCAATTATTTCCCTTAGTACTTCACTCTCTATTGTCCTAATGAAGGGATTATTAGAAAGTGGACAGAACAGAGATCTAGGCTTGAACAGTCCTCTCCTTGATGTTTCAAAGCTTGTACCTAATATATCAAAAGGTTCAACAACGGTCTCCATATATTCCCCCTCATCTTATGCTTCAAGCAGAAGGTTTTCTAATGCTTTAAAATTGGTCCTGTCTAATAAAGACATGGGGCCCAATTCTAGAAGTTTGGCCCAAGTCACCGCCATACGCGACTTGCACCAATCGCAACTGTGACATTGATCCTGTGCCCTATTCTAGAAGGACAGGGTCTCCGCGTCTAAGTCCTGTAATTTGCGACATGCGTCCAGGTACACCAAACAGAGGGCCCACCTGGTGAGCATGTCATAAGCTGCAATGCAGGTTGCAAGTGCCCCCCCATGCCCAGCAAGCCACATTAGATGCCCCCTGCGGGGCTGCCCACACCAACTGTCCCCCGAATACTACATTAACTGCCCTGCTGCGAACACCACATCAACTGCTCCTGAGCATCCAGTAAGTACCCTGCAGTGCTGGCCATACCTCCTGTCCTCCAGATCTACCATTGATATGCCCTGCAGAGGCGCAGTCCAACCCCCACCCATCCCTGACCCCAAGTCGCGGCCATGAACACGGCATGCACCCAGCCCAGCCCTGGTAGTCTTGTGGTTTCACCCCTCACCCAGCTGTGCCAGTCCACCCAGCACCCCCTCATCCATCCCCAGCCAGTGACTGGCACAGCCCACCTCTCATCTCCATGGCCAGCCACCACTGTTCAGTAGGAGTGCTACTGTAAAGTTGCACTCAAAAATAATTTCTGAGCATGTCTTTTCAGTACATGCCCAACTGAACTCAGTCAGCGGCTGGGCCACAGAAGTGAGAGTTGGGCTGTGCAAGTCGCCTACTGGGGACGGGTGGGGGGGTGCTGGGTGGACTAGCATGGCTGGGTGGTGGGCCACTAGACTACCAGTGCTGGGCTGGGTGCATGCCGCATTTGTGGCCAGTGACTCTGGGTCAAGGCACGGGTGGGGGGTTGACTGTGCCACCCTGTGGGGCATATCAATGGTGGATTCGGGGGACAGGAGGTGTGGCCAGCCCTGTGGGGCACTTACTGGATGATTTGGGCACAGTTGGTGTGGGCAGCCCCGTGGGGCACATAATGGAAGCATTGGGGGCAGTTGGTGTGGGCAGCCCTGCAGGGTACTTAATGTAGGATTCAGGGGCAGTAGGTGTGGGCAGCCCTGCAGAGCACATTATGGACACTTCAGGGGGCAGGGGGTGTGGGCAGCCCTGTGGGGCACCCATTGGGGTATGCTGGGCATGGTGTGGAGGGCAACTGTGACATGACTGCTGCATTGCAGGTGGGTCTACAGGAACCCCGGAGGGCATCCGTAAGTTACACCAGCTAAAAGCTGGTGTAACTTGCATTGCCGGTTCTCCTCTGAGGGTTCTTGTAGAATCCCAACATTGGGAACTTTGTTGCTGCCCTTCTGGAATGGGGCACAACAGCTGCCATAAACCCCCTAGTGCCATGTCACAGGGGGTTTATGGAGCAACTGCCAGCATAACAGCTGTTCGGCTCAAGTGGCCTGTGCCATGTCACAGCCAGCATTGTAGATTTGCGCATGTCGCAACTGCTGGTGTAAGTTGATACATGCACCATTCTACTTGGCGCAAGTGCTGTTACGCCAGGTGTAACTGTACTAAAATCAGGGCCATGTTCTGCAGAGTGAATTTAGTAGACATAAACTCATGATGAGTCTCAGGACTACCGTTAGAGGACAGCACAGGGTAATTTAAATTCAGTAATACTTTAACATTGTATAAATCAGGAGAGAGAGTTCTGTTACTATTCTGAAAATTAATTTTGGTAAGTGGTGTAACTTCACTTGTGAGACCCATGTTATTACTCTGGTTATTCTTTCAAAAATACTCACAAAGATAAATAAACCTAAAGAGTCTAAATAAACACACCAGTACCAAGAACTTGTCAGAGCCAGCGTTAGGGATAAAGTTAAGTCCCTTTTTGAGGACAGAATTATGTGCTGGTGTAAGATTTACCTCAGAGAGGTTAATCACTTCTTTTTGGTCTTGGTATTACTGGTATCACGGCATACAGTAAGTTTATTTTTTTCTTCATCCTTTTCTTCTTCAGAGGATCTTCCTGTTTTCCGACTCTTATTTTCTGTATGTTTTTGACTGTCTCTGGAGTCTCTTGTACTAAAAGAAATAGAAGGTCCCTCATTGGCGTCTGATTTATTTTCTTCTGAGTCACTTAAATTGATGGTGACTTTTTTACTTGGTTTGCTCCTAGAGCAAGACCACCCCTGCTATGGGATCTGGAATTCCTAAGCCAACTGAAGATATGTCCCTTTAACAAATCATTATAATCTTCAAGTTTCTTTTATTTTCTGTCTATTAGTTCTTTCTCATGTCTTTCCAATTTTTTGCTCAGATGCAATTCCAGTTCCTTAAAAAGAGCATGAGTTTTAAAGGCTGACAGTTCAGTTTTGATTTTTATCATTTCTTCCGAGACAGAGGTGCATTTATCATTATCTTCAGTTATGATCAATTTGGTAAATGTGTTAGTGCATACAATTGCAGCATGTTCCCACTGATATTTACATGTGAAATTCTGCAACCCACAGGATGGTGTTTTTGTGACCCTTTGTCCCTGTGGTGATTGCTCTTTTCCAGGTAAGTCTCAAGTGTAATGATGTTATAGAGCAAGTTCAGTTCCTTAAAGCCTAGTGTTGCTAGAGCCACAATTTTTGTTTTATTTCTTGTGTGCTTCTTTCACTAGATGCTGCCGTTTCATTATATATGAGATTAGGAGGTTTAGGAGGGAGGTCAGGAAGCACTTCTTTACGGAGAGGGTGGGGGACACTTGGAATGTGCTGCCAGAAGAGACAGTGGGCAGCTTCAAAAAAGGTTGGGATAAGCATAGGGGAAAGGTAAAGATCATTGATAGGGAGGATGGAAGGAGTAGGTAGGGGTGGCAGGGACAGTAGCTCAAGCAGTGGACCCTACAATATGAGCGGACTAGATAAACCAAATGGTATTCTTCTGCTGACTTCTTCATATGTTCATATGTACACTTAATCCTTGCTTTTCTGGTGGTAAACTCATCTAACGCTGTGAAACAGGTGGGGGTGTCATTTGGCTGGGACACTGATATGGAGTCATTGCTTCAGGAATTAGGAACACTCATACTGCAAATATAGTGCTGCTTATGCTCCACGCCACTTACATCCACAAGCTGACAAAAACAACCAGAAAGTCCTGAATCCTGTACTTGATGCAGTTTACCATAAAAAATGCATTTAGTCCTTTGTAAAAATCCTATTAATTTGTAGGAACAGGTGAGCATGAGCGGAGGAGGGCTGCAATCTGACGGGAGCTGATAACTCCAATTAACTCACACAAAGGGCACAGGAGTTGCTGGGCACTCATACAGAGGTGTACCGTTCAGCAAAATCACTCTGGCTGAAGAAATTGATTCAAATCCAATTGATTAAATAGCCAAACAGATCAGGTCAGTGATCACTAGATGCTCTATCGCTTCAACCATAAGTGTCTAAGTGGTAAAGGATCCCACCAAATACTAGTCACATATTCAGCGCAGCCAGTCCCAGCAAGGCTGTTGCTTACAATTAGTTCTGAAGCCATGGCATGGGAGAGGGGGAAGGTGAACAGAAATTCAATCAGTGTAAATAGCAAACTTTCTTTTTTTTCTTTTTTTTATATACATTTTATCCCCCAGATTCTCCTGGCTGCCCCCTTCAGACTGACCCCCTCAGCCCCATCACCCAGCAATTCCCAGGACATACCTCAGCCTATGACTTCTGCCACAGGGCTGTGGTGGTGCTTAGTCACCGAGTGTGGAGTCTGCAGTGGGTCAGTCATCACCCTCAGCCAGGGGTGTTTTTCCTCTTTTTTCTTCTTTTCCCATCACTGGGGTGCACACGTCAGATGAGCATGCATGGAGGCACAGAAGTCCCACAGCACCTTCTGTTCTCTGGTGCCCAACAGACCTGCAGAACCTTCGGGCCTCCACTCATGGTCAGTCATTCAGTAGGAGCTCCAGTACTCCCTCCCTGGGAGAGAAGAGCAGCCTAGGGATGCTCAATCTTCTTCTTCCCTAGCCTACCGCTGGTAACCCGCTCGCACCGCGAATATGAGTCGCTGGCATGGCAGGAGGTAAGGCATGGATGTCTCAGACCTCCTTGTCACTGGACCGGCTCATAAATAATAGACTTTCATTTACAAATATTTAACTCAAAAAATAGTTTATAACACCTAAAACACAGAATGCTGAAATTCACAACATTGTTAGGCAACAATCAGACAAGTACTTATTGAAATTCACATTACTGCAATGAATAAGGAATTACTAACTAAGAAGAGCATTCTATAGATGTATCCCTTTGGAATATCCCACATTTCCCCTTCTTTGTGCCCAATTATTTTCATCCCCCACAAGGTCTCTGTGAGTGCCTCTAGGTTTTGGACTTCCAAGGGCGTGTAGGTCTCAGACTATAATATTGCTGGATATGATTCTGGTAAGATCCACTTTCATGCAACAATTGTCCCTGTATGCTTCCACACTACACTGGGAGGTTTCTGTTCTTTTGCTACTCAGCTAAACTGCACTTCCCTTTTGGAACCCATACATCTAAGGCCTGCCACTGGTGACTCATGCACCAGATGCCTCCCCTATTCTTTAGTTTAAATCCCCCTGAATACTGCTTCCATCAACATAACCATTACCTCTCCATCTTGGCAGAACTGTAGCTCATCTTGGCTGTGCTATGGTTCACATTCATTTGACTTTGGGAGGGCTTTAAGCCCGAGATTCAATGTTGGGGAATAGATCCTCCCACATCCCACTCATAAGCTCTTATCTCAAAGCAGTTCACTGCTTATTATCTGGAAATCATTCTGTTTTCCTCCCTGATCTTTTTCATGGAGTATGCCTTCTTTTTCTTGCCCTCTGTGTCCAGGGGCACAAGAGCCTTTCTAAATGTGGGGAAGGGGCCAAGGTCTGGGGGTGAGGGGGTAGCCATGAAACATTTTTGTAAAAAGCTGGAGGTCTGAGGGGTTTAGGTGCTCTGTGGTGAGTTCTGGGGCATTTATTAAAAATAAAAAACATTTTTGTCACATCTTCCCTACTCCTAACTCCAGGGATATTTTTTCCCCTGGAGTCAGGGGTGTGGGATCTCTGGTTGACTTTAAGTCTGCAGCCACAACTGGGGTGGGCAACTGTCTGACCAGTGCCATAGACAATCCACCACGTAGGCATTAGTGTAATGTACTGTGAAAGATTTTTATAAAAAGGCTGGGGATCTGGGAGTTGCTAAGCCCTTGCGGTTCCCAGACCCCAGACTTATATAAAAATCTTTCACAGTACATACTACTTGGAATAACCTTCCTCCCAGTCCCAAATAAGCTACTAGCTGCAGCATCAACACCTTTAATCACATCACGTGTATGCCCACCTCCACACCCCCTGCAACTGCATCTGTCCCCAAATCCTTTGTGTTCCAACTGCCTAATCCAAGTCCCACAGTGCCGTCCCTAGCACCTTTTCCCTTAAATATTAATCCTGTAAATGTGCATCTACTGTAATTTTTGTACTAAGATGCTGCCTGTAGTAAATATTATTTTTAGTAGAAACATCAGCCTGCTGTAACAGACCTCCATGTGACCCTTTTGAAAAATGAGGATTCAAAATATGTCTGTTCTGGTGTTCACAATTGTGATAAAGGACAGCAGTGAGGAGGGTTACATACAGCATAATTAGGGGGATGATGCATATGCTTAAACTGGGGTGCAGTGAAGTCAGACTGACATTTGGCAAGAAGAGTCAGATGAGCGAGTAGATCAATAAAGCAGCCAGCAAAGCTATTACCACTACCACTTGACTTGAGCTGCCTTACTGATTTGAGTTTGCCTTTTGAGACCTGACCTTAAGACCTGCAATTCCATATTACATTTCATTTAAATATAATGTTGTGCTTCAAGGATTTTTATTTATTTATTTAAAGGTTTTACCAGGAATGCATGCTGAGCAGAATACTGCTCAATTCCAGATGCGCCCTAGGGGTTGGGTGAAGGGAGTACACACATAATAGACATGTTCCGATACCTTTCAAGACATTCTTACAAGAAGAAAGTGAAGTACTGCAGGCAGACTGTACAGGTCATTAGACAGTAAAATGTAGTAACAGAGTTCAGTTACAAAGCATATGACAATGAAATATAGCAACAATTACATTAAATTAATACAATACTTTTCTAGGAATCCTGTTTTCATTTTCAGGTATGGGAAACCCAAGTACTTGGTACGTTTCAAAATAAGGACACAGATCACATCTTAAAGGCTGAACCTGAATATGGTCTGTTTCCTTTACCTCCTTTAAGAGCTCTCTTTTGAGCTTTAACAGATGTTTTTAATTGTGATGGTATATGTGTGGCCCAAAAGGTATAATTCTCTTGTTTCTAGTCCAGAAATCTATGGATTCAGGTTATGTACCAGTACTTGGGCTCATGCTAAGTTTTAACACTGTAAAGTAGTATAGTTTGCATTGATCTGCCAGAGGACTATGGTTAGAGAGAGAGGCTAAACAAAGATCCCTTCTACTCACCTCTGTTAGTTGTCTAAATACAAGTAAACAGTCTCATGACAGCAATCACAATGACCAAGACGTTGCCCCAGCATTCTGATCAGTGTTCTCCCTATCAGTAAATTGAGTTTTATTGCAAGCATTGATTACTATGGTATGGATAACATTTTGTTAAGTGCACAATTGCTGCCACTCTTGCTTGCAGAAAGCACTGCGCTCCAAGTACCTAACACCCTGTTCTGTAAACTGCTTTTAGTTACTTGAGCTCTAAAATGTGCTGTATACAAATAAATGCTATTCCATTCTACTCTTTTTGTATCCTAAGTGGTTTTAAACAGATCAGTAAGAATCCAAGTGAATTCCAGTGATGGACCAGAGACATCAGATCATGTCATTCTGGCTGCAAAAAGAAAACTTTTTGGACTTGGACTGACAGACTCACCTTTGTTTCTAGGCTTGGCATGCAAGCTTATTCAATAGTCCGATGATTAAGGTGCGCTCAGGCCAAAGGCCACTGCTGTGGATACGTACTGCAGCACATCCCAGCACGGCAGTGTGCAAAATGGGCAACAAACTTTTTCTAACAAAAAAAAAAACATGGCTGCAGGCAGAGACCGGAGAGCAGAGAAGAGAGCTGGACTTGGAGAGTGATGAGGGAGATTATCTTCTGTAACACATGCCACCGCTATGCTCCATTCCAACTGGTAGTTTCCAACCATCCAATCCCTAGCCAGCAGTAATGCAGCACTAACTTATGTGGCTCCAATTTGATTGGACTGAGACAAGATCATTCAAGCCATGACCTTTAACCCAATCCTCTTGCCTGCCATTTGTGGTTAATTTAAAGGACCTCAGGCAGGTGCATGGCAGGAATGATGGTGGGATCATTTAAGGCTGCTGAGGAGTAGCAGGAAAAAATGATTTAAATCCCAAGTTTCATAAAAGTGAGGGGATGCCCCTGCTTTTGAAAGTGGAGGGCCCCCTTGGCCCTGCTGGCTCCAGCTCCTATGTCTTGCCTCATTTTGTTTCTCTGCCTTTTTTTGCCTTTTCCCTTCTCCCTGCCTCTGTTTCCCTCCTGTCTTGTTTCCCTTCCCTAGAGTCTCCTTGACTGCCCCTTCCCTGTATACTCCTCTGTTTGGAGGCCCCACTGATTGTTTATCTTAGCTTTAATGTTTCCGCCTTTTGGGGGTCGTACAGCTGTAGGAGGACATTGACTCTTATTAGCAGCTTTCCGAGCCACGTGGCCTCTGAAACCTGCCTTTTCTGCTCATGAAGAATGTTTTTTCCGTGGGGTATAAACATGTGGGATTACCTACCTGCTCTGCTCTGCCACCAGTACTCCCCCTTCACACTGGATGCCATCTGTGGCTGCGCTGTACTGCTCCTGTTGGCTGGCAGCCCATGGTGGCTCAAGCCTTCTTTTCTGTCTAAAACCTGGTAACTATCTGCAAGGAGGCTCTTTCATTACCTGCGTACCTCTCATTAGTGAGGAATGTGATGGCAGTCTGTTATCGGTGCTCTCCAAGGCCTTCAGCTGTCTGAGTCTGTTCCTCTGTCCTACCCAGCCTGCTCTCTGCTTCCACTCCCAACCATATATTCTAAGTAAAATGTCCATCTCTGCCACCACAGCCACTATCCTTCCTCTCTGGAGTTTTGCCCATCTCCTTGCCACAGTGGTCTCTCTGCCGCAGCTTCCATCGCACCCCCCTTCTTTCCTTCTGACCTGCTCTGCCGGGGCTGCACTTGTTACCAGATGGTCTCGCTGGGGTCTGTGATCTGGTTTCTGTGACAGATAAGCATGACCTATGCATTTTTTTGGTGTGTTCCTACCACTGTAATTTTCCTTCCCTAGAAACTGTTTATGCTTATGCATGTATCAGGCTGGCTGGTAAAGCAAGTAGTTTCGAACTACAGCATTCCAAATTCTGTTTTGAAATTGCGGGGTAGGACCTACGACTCTGCATGTTGCATAGTTTGCCTGCCGGCATCAGGTACCCTCTTTGTTTTTTACAGTATGTGAGTATTCAGCATTTACTTGCTGTTGCTGGAATACCATAAGGATCTGTCCTTCCATAATATGTTGTGGGACTTTCAATTCACTGCCTTTGCCATCTACTCATCAGTGTAGCCACTTATCAGTCCTTCACGCTTCATTTTTCATAAAGGTTTTCCAGCTTACTGAGGCCTCCATTACCTAATCTTTTCTGATAACATCATGACATGCAGTACCTCATTCTCCTGCAGATCCCAGAGAGGTCTGAAGCACTCAACAGGTTACATTGGTCAAGTAGGAATCCTTTCCTACCTGCTAACATAAACAAATCAAGGAACAAATTGTAAAGGTCCTTCTCCTCTCAGTCCTCCCTTCCATCCCTTTCTGTTGTCTGTCTGACCTGTTCCCTCCTCCACCATTCTCCCTCTTTGTTTTGGCTTTGTGTTTTTACCCTCCTGTTCTCCTGTCATTTGTTTATTCCATCCATTCCATTCCATTGTCCCTCCTCCTCCTTCCTTCCGTTTCTCCCCTTTTCCTCCTTGGATGCATGCCAGCTGCCTCATAACTCTGTCCCTAGCTCTACCTGGCCGGTATTGAGCAAAGGTGGGCTTGTCCTCTCTGCCAAGGATGGGAGTCCTGCTAGACTGCTTTCCATCATTATTTCACATAACAGTATGTCCGCCATCATCCATGCAGCTGCATTCCTAGCTGTACCTGGCCAGTACTGAGCAAAGGTGGGCTTGTCCTGTCTGCCAGGGTTGGGAGTCCTGCTTCACAACTTTCCATCATTATTTCACCTCACAGTATGTCCGCCATTCCCCTCTCAGCTCCGTCCCTAGCTCTGCCTGGCCAGTATTGAGTGAAGGTGGGCTTGTCCTGTCAGTCAGGGCTTGGAGTCCTGCTCCACCATTTCCACAATTTTTTCCTATTGCAGTATCCCTATTCTATGCTTCTCGATGGTGTCAAGTACCTGCCATCTTCCACATTCATGGCTGATTGTGGCTGAGTGTCTACCAGTTTTGCCTGCTGTGACTCCTTGTTCCTGGGACTGCCTCTTTTATCCTGCTGCCTTGTTTTGACTTCTTTCTTCTCAACAGATGTATTGTCTCCCTTCCTGGGATTCTCTACTCTGCATGGCGGGTTTCTATCCCCTCCTCCCTCCATCGATGATGCTTCTAAGTCTCCATTGCCTTCTACAGCTCCTGTGGGATGCAAATGAACCTCCAAGATTCTTCATTCCATCCAGGATCGGACCTTCTCTTGCCTTCTCATTGTACTTTCAAGCAAAGGATTTCCTACTAGCCTGTGGCCTGGGTGCTGGAGCTTTACAATTTATTCCTAGCCTCCTTGTCTCACCCTGTGGACCACCCGGGCCCTAGCCACCTGCCTCATCTCAGTTCTGAATTTTGAAATTTGCTGGCTCAGATTACGTTTCTGTTTTGGATCTTTAGTCTCACATCCATTCTCTGGCAGCTTGTGTTCCAGTTCCGCTGCCTCCTTGATTTGATCCGTGTCTCCCTGAGGATGCCTTATCTCCAAGCAACTCTCTTCTTCCTTCTCTGGATGTGGTTCCTCCTGTTGTTGCCATGCCTCTTCTGCTGCCTGGACATTCTCGATGGACTGGACATTGAATTGGTTTCCCATCTCATTTTTTCTCCTGATGTCATGGACATTCACATTGTCTCCCATGGTGCTGTGTCTATTATCCTGACATCTGAGGACCCTCACCTTCTTCGCCAGTTAATGGAGTCAGCATTCATCCTGGCTCTTACTCTCTTGAGGGCATTGTCCATTGTGATTTTCAAGTCCACCATGAGAAATTGGACACTTGTTTTATCTTCTCATTGTCTTCAGCTTGCATTATGGTGGGCCACACTTTGTGACTGCCATCACTCCCTTTCAGCCCCAGTGGTAGCCACCGTGGTGCACTTCAATGCGAAACTGTGACTTCTTCCTTCCTCCTCATTTCCATCCAGGATTTCTCGACCTTCCATTTCTTCATCTCCTTTAGGATTGACTTGCATGATTTCCACTTCTCATGCTCACCAGGATATGCATGGTCATCCCATGAAGACCATGGAGGTCTATGTATTCAACATGACTTCGACAACCAGGTTGTTCTCCTACCATTTGCTTCTTCATGCATCTCTGCAGTTTCTGTGGTGGGGCTCATGCCTGTTTTCTTTGTCCCCCGGCTCCTGAACCATTCTGATGGCATTCCATTTATCCTTCCATCCCTGTGAGCTTGCCTGCCCTGACTCAGTTCTTAGCTTCCCCTCCATCTCCTCCATATGTGCAGCTTCATCTGTTTGGGTTCCCTTTCACTTCCATTCAGGCATCTCCATTCTCACTACTTCCTGCTCCTTCCAGCTTGCCAGTCTTCAGTTTGCCATTCAGATACAGGACATTGCCCATTTCTTCCTCTGGAAAGATTTTCTCCAGGATTATTTTGAGGCTTTCCAAAGCCCACCGTTCCCTATCTACCATATCAATCATATTGACATTTTCAACCAGGATATTTTCCAATAAAATGTGGCTCGTTATTGATTTATCCACACCTCATGGCTTATCAATGCCTACCATCAAATCTCTCATCCCTGCTGATGACTTCCCTTGTCTTGCACCCATATCAATGATGTCATCACAATCATAACTCTGCTTCATGTTTGTCATTGACCATCAGTTCTCCCTTTGCTCAATGATTTTCCTGATAGATCCACTAAATTTTCCCTCAGTTGCAGCATGTCTGCTCTTCTTCAGCTCTTCCACAAACTGTCAGTCCACCTAGTTGCAGAGAAATGCTAGGCCCATCTACACCCCTTGACTTTCTGGGCATAATCTTTGATTCCAACTGTGTGGAACCCTGTTTACCTCTTGGAAAACTGTCTAGGATCCAGAAGCTAGCAAAATCCCTTTAATAGATGATCGTGCACACAGTGTGAACTATTTTCTCTCATGGGATACCTCAGTTTCACCATGAGAGTCATCCCACTAGGTCAATCCTTCATTGCACGTCTTCTAACCCAACCTTCATTCATTTACAAACTTATACACCACATTGAGACCTCTGCATCAGCAAAATCAGACCTAGTCAACTAGTCCTTGTTTCTATCCAATTGAAATGCCTTTTCAAAGTTCTACAAGGATCCTTCTCTGATCTGCACCCTAAATTTCCACACATGCATCTCCAACTCATGGCTACACATCCATCTTTCACCTTTCCTGGATTGCTGCCCCATGACTTCTGGATATTACATCACTCCAAGACCTTTTTCCATATCTCCTTTATTGAAGTACCCATAGTGGCTGCTGCATTTCTTTGAGGGCATCATTGGACCATCAGTCAGTATCCATGTTTTCTGACAATCAATCCTCCATAGCTATTATCATCGAAGGACAACTTGCATCTCATTCCATCATGCTGTTTGTGCAGAGGCTAACCTGGCTTTCACTCATTTCTGATTTTCCATTTACCTGCTATCATATTCTTGGCTTAGTGAATGAGCCATTTAATGCTCCATCTAGTTTTCACTTTCAGGCATTCCATTGCCTTCCTCCTTCAGCGGATCCTTTAAGGATTCCTCCACCATCCTTCCATGATGTATTCATGGGATATGCTACAATCATCAGCAAGCTTCTCTATCATGTGGGCCTCTTTAGCTTCTTCCTTCGGGGCTGCTTCCACACTAGCTTGGAATATGTACTTTTCATTTATGCCTTGCAACTCTCTATTCCATTGCCATCTCCATTGACCCGGTAATAATATTTCAGACCTTCTGTCTCCAAGCACTGTATCTATCCTATAGATCCATGCAACAGTATTTATCTGAAATCCATTTTTTTTCTCTCACAATCTATTCCATCCTCACCATCTGTATATTGCAACCCTTCAATCAAACTACCATTCTTGGACTTCCAATGAATGTTCATTCCTCATACTCCTCACCTTCCTAATCAAGATGGATCACTATTAGGATGCTTGCTAGACCTATTGGACTCAAACCATTCAAATCAACTTCCAGTCTTATGGTTGCATCTGTTATTGATTTAGCATTTTACAGATTCCTTCATCCAGAAAAATTCACCGTACCCTAATCTCGCTCAACCAACTTTCTCAAGACATCCAACCTATAGAACCAAGCCAACTCTTATAGATCATGTCATCGCCTTCCTCAAAAACCAACAGACTGCATTACAGAATTTTCATATCTTATTATCCTTCATCAAACCTGTGGTGCCTAGTAGTTGGATTAGCAATGTTTATGCCTTTTCATGCAAAATTCAATCCTTCCTCTCATTTGTTAACCTCAGATAACCAATCACCCATGACTACAAATGGTTCATCGATTACTTCAGAATTCTTATCAAAAACCTCAGACTTGATCCATTTTCATATTCTGGTCACTCATTTCAAATTGGAGCAGCTACTTTAGCATCAAGAAACAACATCCCGGTGCATATCATCAAAAGACTTGGGAGATGGAAATCATCGGCATTCGAATCATACACTCCTAATCCAACCTTGGACCTTAGACAAATATTTATATTTATCTCCTCTTAGTATGTCCAGAGAATGGGCAGATGAGTGGCCATGGGTTCTCAGAGGTTTCCCCCAAGGGTCTTTTCCTCTCCTGAGTGCTTCTGATTATACTCCCCGTGAGTTGGAGAAGGTAGTTCTTTTTGGGCCTTCTATTTCCTGCTGCTACCCAGCTCAAACTACTAAGGATGGGAACACAGAAAGGCCAAATATAATAAAATATTTACCAAAGTTCACAGGTATCCATAAGCATCACATATTCACCAAACATTGAATGGAAGGGCTATAAACCTGAGTTTCAATGTGAGGGAATAGCTACTCCCACATCCCACTCACAAGTTCTCATTTTGCAGCAGTTTACTGCTTAGTATCTGGAAATCACCCTCCATCCTCCTCATACTCCTCCTCCTCCTCATCTTCTAGCACTCTACTCACCCTTGATGCTGGACCTTCTTTTCTCTACAGTTACCCAGCTCAAACTACCAAGGGTGGGAACAGAGAAAGGCCAAAGTTAATAAAATATTTACCAAAGTTCATAAGTTTCCATAAGCATCACATATTCACCAAACATTGAAGTACGGCAGGCAGGCAAATCACCTGACCTGCACTGGCATCATGGTTCTGCAAAGCCCCTCCAACACTCCAGCTACAGTGACACGCAGCATCATGTTCCATCATGAATAAATATATTCAGATACTTCTTACACAGTAGCCTCCGTTACAATTAATTGGAATGCTTGATGTTATTGTTTTCAAATGCTAAAAACATACATTGTTATTTGCAAGGTTGCTAAAGAGTCACAGGGTGGCAATGGAATACACAGAAACAATGCTGTTCATATGTGTTCTCCTCATACTATGTCTGTAAGTTTGAGTGGTTTGATGGCAAATTGCAAGATGACAGGCAAGTGCAAAGTGATAAATGTGACCATTTCTGATGGTTCTTCACCTAAGATACTGATCGACATGAGTGTACCTGGCACTGGATACCACTGTGTATTTCCCATGGAGCCCTAAAGGAATGCTACTTTATTACCACTGTACCCAACCATTTTCTTCCTATTCCATGGCAGCTCAAGTGAATACCTGGGCAAAATGTACCGATATGGCTTTCATACAGTTATCACAAAATTTCACAATTTTCACCAACACTCACAACTTTTGACTTTAATTACTGATGGTTTTTTTTTTTAAGTTTTTGATTTGTTATACCTTGGCCATCCCTTAAATAAAGTTCACACATACAACCTTAACTCTCCAGGACACTAGGTCAGGGAAAAGGTAATTTAATATAAGAAGACTGGATGTGCCACCAGTCTGTTTCTGCCACTGGATTCTATGTTTCTATTTTGGGTACTATGAACATATACTGTAGTACCAAAGCTGGTGATATTGTGTTCTCTAAATTTAATGTTATAAGGGCATAAAGTTGTGCAGTTTATGTACAGTGGAGCCTGCCTGGATGCAGCACAGTGCCTCAGGTTATTGCATAATAAAAATGAATAATGGACAATGAAATTGTCTTGTTTTTGGCAGTAACTCTGCTGCAGAATGCTGCAGTACTGTGTTGCATCCTGGTGTGCTCCACTGTTTTTGTGAATTTTTATTCAAACATTTCATAATGTTTAGCTACTTATAACTCAACCCTTCTAAAACTAGAGCTCAGAAACTTGGCACACTTTTTTAGGAGGTAGAGGATTAGAAATATACTAGTATTGGAGCAATTTGGACAATTCATTTTAGAATTAGATAGATATAACTGAAATTTAAATTTTGGGAACATTTTGCCAAATGTAAATAGTAATTTTGCCAAAATGTCATTGGTGGAAGTTACATTTTGTCCAGATCTACTCAGGGTTAATAGTGACAAGTAATATAAAATAGCAAAAGCACATAACTAAAACACTAACAAAGATTCCCACAGAAATTGGCATTTGCTGGGTGTGAACCCATGTTGCTTAAAACTAAGATTCTGCTGTGGGCTTATGATTATACACTTTGGGGTTGGGGGCTTTGAGGTAGAAAAGAAGTTACTGACAGGAGGGGTGAAGGTTGGGAGAGTGAGTGATAATTTTGAGGGACAGGGTGAAGGAGTGGGGGAACATGCTTTTCTGGGGGGAAAGGAGTGTGTTATAATAATAACTTTGCCAGGAAAATGTAGAGAGTGGGGGAACGGGCAGGGTAATATAGAGAATAGTAGATGGGCAGCCATGCAGAACCAGTGTGTTCTGCCACAGAGGGGTTCTGATTCCCCATGACCTCAAGAGCAAAGCTCAAGAGGTTGATGGAAATCAGAACCCTGACATGGCAGAACACACTGGTTCTGCATAGAGTTGCCCACCCACTATATATAGTGTATGGTGACCTGAAATCAAGTTTTATATAGTTTATTTATTTATTACATATTAGGATAACAAAATACCTTTGAACCAATGGTTCATATACAAAGGTTCCACATCAAAAATACAGTCTGTAGAATAAACAATGGTAGAGGAACAGAAACAAACATAATCACATAAATGAGTAAGAGTGTCATGGTACAGAAATCAGAAAACATTATCAAAATAAAGTGAATGATAGTGTTGTGGTACAGAAATCAGGAAGGGATAAGAATAAACCAGGGAAGGGTAAAGGTGAGGTAGAGGATACAGTCACTGAGGTGACGCAGGAACATCCACCAGAACTAGATACATAGTGGATTCTCTGCAGAGGGAGGACCTCAAACAACTGGTACAACAACCCACAAAAGATAGGGCTATCCTAGATCTAGTACTGACTAACAGGGAAAGAATCACAGATCTCCAGGTAGAAGAGTCGGCTGGGGGCCAGTGACCATTACATGGTGTGGTTCAATTTGTCCACTAGAACTAAATCATCCCATCATCCCATTCCAAGGCAAAAATATGGGACTTCAGAGGAGCTGACTTTGATAAGATGGCCAACAGAGTTAAGCTGCCCTGGCAAGAAGAAATATAGGTGAGGGAGTACAGGCAAAGTGGAAAGGCATTAAGGATGCAATACTTGAAGCAACATCCCATTGTGTTAGGGAGAAAAGCAAGAGCAAAAGAAGGAGGAAACAACTTTGGTTCTCAAAAACAGTAGCAGAAAAGGACAGAGCCAAAAGGCTGACCTTTAGGAACTATAAGGGAATGCAGTGGGACGAAGATAGGGAGGCATTCCAAACTTCCCTAAGGGAGGCAGGGAAGGCAGTAAGGCAGGCAAAGGCCCAAACTAAGGAAACACTAGCACGAACAGTAAAAGAAGGGGACAAGACATTCTATAGATACATTAGTGAAAGGAGAAAGTCCAGAGGGGGCATTGTCTAGATCAAAGGGGAAAAGGGGGAGTCTGTGGAGGAGGACCAAGTAAAGGCATCTATCCTAAATAAGTACTTCTGCTCAGTATTTACTGAGGAGAAGGTAGGGCTGGGCCCATAGCTTAGCACCATGGGCACAGGGGGAAGGGAGGTGTGCACAAGTCCTATCACAAAAGAAAGGGTCCTACAAGAGCTCGATAAGATCAGGGTGGACAAGGCGATGGGACCTGATGGCATACATCCCAGGGTACTAAAGGAGCTAAGGGTGGAACTAGCAGAGCCATTATCAGAACTGTTTAGTAAGTCTCTGAGCACAGGAGAGGTCCCAGAAGACTGGAGAAGGGCTCATGTGATCTCGCTCCACAGGAGTGGTAACAGGAAGGAGGCAGGGAACTACAGACCAGTCAGTCTTATCTCAGTAGTGGGCAAGATTATGGAGGCACTCCTTAAGGAAAGGATAGTGCAACACCTGGAATCCGCAGGAGCACAGGATCCAAGACAGCATGGCTTTACAACAGGAAGGTCCTGTCAAACTAATCTCATAGATTTCTTTAATTGGGTAACCAGAATTGTGGACCAAGGGGGTGCAGTTGATGTCACCTACCTTGACTTCAGCACAGCTTTCGATACTGTTCCACTTAGAAGATTGATTAATAAGCTGGGTAGGCTCGGAGTGGGTAAAAAGTTGGTCAACTGGGTAGCAAACTGGTTGGCGGGCAGAAAACAGAGACTGGTGGTAAACGGTATACAGTCAGAAGAGATGCAAGCCATAAGTGGGGTATCTCAGGGATCAGTCCTGGGGCCAGTCCTCTTCAATATTTTCATCAGTGACATTGCAGATGGACTGGAAGGTAATGTTTGTCTGTTTTTACAGGTGACACCAAGATCTGCAACAGAGTAGATGATCCAGATGGGGTAGACAGAATGAGAAGAGATCTGGATAAACTGGTAAAATGGTCAAAAGAGTAGCAACTGGGGTTTAACACAAAGAAGTGCAAGATCATGCACATAGGGAAACGAAACCCTGAAGCTATCAATAGGTTGGGATGGGAGTTGCTGGCAATCACAAGGGAAGAAAGAGACTTGGGCATCATCATCATAGATGGCCTGAAATCATTCAAGCAAACCACTAAAGCAGTAGGTAAGGCTAGAGGAATGTTGGGGTGTATTAGTAGCAGTATCACAAGTCATAAGAGAGAGGTCATGATCCCTCTTTACAAGACACTGGTTAGACCCATCTGGAGTACTGCATGCAGTACTGGAGGCTGCACCTGCACAAGGACATTAACAAAATGGAGGCATTCCAGAGAAGGGCAACCAAAATGGTGCAGGGACTGCATCAGAAAACATATGAAGACAGATTAACGGAGCTCAATATGTAAACCCTAGAGCAAAGGAGGGAGAGAGATGATATGATCAAAACATTCAAACATCTTAAGGGCATTAACAAGGTGAAAGATTCTAACATGTTTCAATATAAGAAAAATAGCAGGACAAGAGGACACTGCATGAGATTAGAGGAGACCGATTAAGGGGTAATGTGAGGAAGTTCTTTTTCAAAGAAAGGGTGGTGGATGCATGAAACAGCCTACTTCAGAAAGTGGTGGATATGAATATAGTGCAGGGCTTCAAACTGGCATGGGATAGGCATAAAGGAGCAACACAGATGAGTCTGAATGGAGTAAAGGCCTATGGCACATTCATAAGGTAGACAAAATGGGCAGAGTGGATGGGCCTTGCAGTCCTTATCTGCCATTATCTTCTGTGTTTCTGTGTCATATGAGTGCAAGTGGTTACAGTAAGTGCAGGGTGGGGCCTGGGTGTACCATGAAAAGGGAGTGGGGGAGAGAGGATAGAGGAGACATACAGTAGGGCTATAGGGTGTGGGAACAAGGGAGGAAGGGATGGGGGAGGAAATGAGACAGGGTAAAGGAAGGAGAAGGGTCATCAGGAAGGGGGTGAGGCTAAAGAGCAAAAATAGGGAGAGGGGAGCAAGGAGTAAGGGAAGTATGAGCACTGCTAGGGTAGTGGTGAGGAGGGGGAAGATAGGAGGGCAGGGCTACAGCATGGAAAAAAGGGATGATCAAGAAGGAGCAGAGGGGGTGGAAAGTATGGAAGGGAAGACTGAGTGAGGGAGAGGAGCATGGAGCAGAGGGGTGGGAGGAAGGAGGAAAGCACGTGGAGGAAGAAAAGAGTAGGAGTGGTAGGGTGAAAGGTGTGGAGGATAATGACTGGAGATAGAGGGAGAGGGAGGGGGTAGGGGAGGTCAGAAATGAAAGAAGACTGTGAGCGGATGAGAGGAGAGATCCAGGAGATGATGTGAAGGAAAGGGAGGAGGAGGGAGGAGGGCAGGAGGCCTAGCTGGTACACAGTCACAATTTGAGTAGTTTTTTGTTTAGGCTTTTTTTTTAATAAAAGAAGTCTTTGCCATCTCCATCTTATTCAGAGAGTTGCATGGTTGATACAGACTAGATGTCCCTATGTTTGCATTTTGCACTCCTATTAGTTGATAATCTGGTTTGAGAGGGATTTTTAAGAAAATAAAATGGCAACCATAACTCTCACTAAGCGAGAGGACTTGGAGGAACTGAATCTTTTTTGTAATTTCAAGTATCTGTTTAATCTTGCATTTAATTTTTAATGTAACCCCCCACTGGCCACTTGTTTAGCTAGTAAGCATACCTCCCATATATTTCTGTCTGGGGAAAAGAGAGGGGTGGGGGTACAAAGCAATAAACAACATTTACAAGACAGCAAAATGACCTTTGCCAAACACTGATCCTGAGGAGAGAATTTTGCTAAGGGCTATGCTAGGTTTGCACTTCTGGAGGGGTACCCAGTAATTCCACACAGGAAGCATTAACTAGATTGTCCATACCAGGCTGGGATTCTAGAGTGTGGCTTTATTCCAAAACAGTTGGTGCACAAAAGCAAAGATAGACCCCTAGGGGTTTACACTTTGTGGCACAAGGCAATTGTTTAACAATATCATCTGCATGCTGACAGAAACTCTAACTTCCCATATATCATAGGATTTGAACTCTTTTCAGTGGCAAGCCTGAGCTGAATAAACACATCTTCTAGTGGCAATGGCCACAATGGAGCACACAATTTCTTCTTCTGTTGGCACTGGCCACAACTTAGAACATATTCCTATATGGCATAGGCTTTAAGGTAGGCAATGTGGCAACTGGCCACAATGGAGCACACTGCTGCTCAAGACTAGGACAACCCACACCAGGGGGCAAACTTTAATCTTCCGACATTGGCCTTATGCCCTGAATAAACAGGCACCTTACAGAACCCAAAGTGCTGAACTGGTCACTCCAGATGGGGGATTGCTTCTTCATCCATACCCAACCATTCTTTCAGAGTTACATCTCAACAGTTAACTAACAGTAGAACTATGCTTCTTCAGAATGTTTGGCACATTCAGCATGAGAAAACACTACATAGGAGTGTAAAATTAAAGTTCTGTACAAAGTGCTAAGTCACACTTGGGACTCCACTATTGTCAGCCAACTTTAGGAAAACTTCTTGTGAACAGTCTCAACACAGAACTGGGTGACTAGGTCCCTTTGTCAGAGTAACACCCCAAAGAAAACAAGGCAGGAACATTTCTCCTGGGAACTCACAGACAGAATTACTCACAGTTTGTACACAAAGGCAGTTTCAAATGTCCTGGATCAAATCAGGGGATTGCCCCTCGGATTCCCCTGCAGTTCTTCTCATCCCATTGGGGATAAGAACATCAGGAACTCCTGTTAGATGGTTTCCACCACTTCTACAAGACAGGCAGATAGCTTCTTAGACTAGGGTGAGAAAAAGTAGACTGTTATCAGAGCCCACACTGCAGCTCTTCACTCCTCCAACTGCTCACACTCAACTCCTGGATGACACTCACTCAAAATTCTAAAACTCCCCCACTCACAGCAAGCTATGTGTCTTATGATGCTGCAAGAGTTCTAAATGACATCACCTCCCTGCTCTCAGCTGAGACCAACCTAACACTGACACTGATGGGATTCTAGTAACTCCAGGGAACAGGGAGGTTACACTCACCCTTTGCCAGGTAAATGACTGTCTCCAGTCATTTCTCTACCCGGCACCAGGCCATCCTACTCTCTGTGTTACCTATGGGGAGGTAGCACTACTTCTCCCCACCATGTGCCAGGCACAGCAGGCAACAGTAAAGGCCCAGAGGCCGGTTGATGAAACTTCAGCCCCTTTCCCACAATCTATCTATGGAAAATCAGAGGCTCCAAGAAACTGCTTGAAGCATGCCTTAATAGACCAGAACTGAGGCCCCTACTGCAGGTCAGGACCACAGCCTGTCTATCCCACTAGCCCTCTAGGAAAAATCTATCTGACCAGACTGCCCCTCGGGGAACCGTCCACCAAGCTCCCAGGGTACTTGCAAACAAAAAAAAAACAAGGAAACAATACATTGCAATGCATTACATTTCTCAAAATTCCTCACAATCACCTGTGAAGAAAAAGCATGTTAACATCCTGTTAACCACAAACAATCCTAAATCTCTAGGGAAAAAAATGAACTCAGCTGAGTACCCACATCCTCTTTTTTTCTTCTTCAGGAACACCTGCAAGAGAAGAAAAACATAAAATTACATTCTGCATACCACACAGTGTCCAAACCTCCACCTGAACACTAGAGAATACCAAAAATATTTTTCTAAAAAAGTACAAAAGTAAAAAGTGGAAAACAGACATTTGGAGGGGGTGGAAGGTCTTAAAATGTCCACACTAGTGACAGAATGTTGTTGCCCAAGGGCAAGGTCCATAAAAGAGTCTCTCCTGGGCCAGAGCCTACTGAAGACCAGTCCTAGAACAGGGCAGGGCCTGAAGAGCACTGCAATCCATGGGGAGAGTCTTTGAGGACAGTTCAAACAGTTTGTGGTCAGTCTGCCAGATACAGGATGTGTTGTGCAAAGTCAGTTAGAAAATAGAAAATATGGCCTTACCAGTTCCTTGAAGACTGAAAACAAAGGATAGCCTTACTTCTCCAAGCTGAAGACTCTCTCCCAACAGGCAGCATCTTTGGATACAGCTGGGATGATCTCCTCTGGAAAATCAGGTGATGGAACAGGAAAACTGCAGGTATGATGTCATCTGGGAAACCAGGCGATGAAACAGGAAAACAGCTGTGCTGACGAACCTAAAAAATCCTGGAACACCAGTAGAACTGCATCTTCCTCCTTGGATACTGCTGCTGCTGGATGAAAAAACACAGGGCTGCCACTGTTTTGCTTCCTTCAGGGCATGCTTGGCATATTCATAGGGAGTGGGACCATTAAGGGTAATACCACTCAGGGTGAGGTGCAAGAACTATGACACCATCTGGGTGTGCAAAGTTGATGTTGTGGAATGTCTCATTCTCTGCCTTGTCCACAATTTGCACAGTGCCCATAAACAAAGTTCTGCCCAATTTCCAGAATTTCATACTACCATTTATGATTCTGTCCCTGACACATGCTGCTGCACCAGGGAATAAATTCTTGCTTGCCTCTTCCAACAACCAGGACTTCCTCTTCTGTTCAATTTCCTCCCAGGCTCTGCTAAGAAAAGTAGGAAAGGACCTCCCATATATGGCGTTGGCCCTCCTACATATCAGTCTCTCCTCCTTGCTACTCTTCACAAGTGTATGGCCCATGGCTCGGCTTGGGGTGGCCAGTTCTGGTTGAGCCAGTGCTGCATACTTAATGAATGAAAGAACTTGTCCTCAACCATCTCTGTAGGCAGGGTACTGGAGCCTTCTTCTTCTTCTCTCTCTGGCTCCTCCAAGGCAAGAGCATGAGGCAACTGTCAGGGACCCTCAACATGAAGATATATTTCTTCATCCTCCTCTTCTTTACTCAGTATCTGAGCCCAGGAGTGAGCAAATGTCCTCACTCCTATGACAGTCCACTCCTCACTGGGCACTGAGGTAGACACCTCCCAATTCAATGTCTCTTGTAGTTTGTCCTCCCTACTGGGCTAGGACTTGGACTATCCTTCCATGGATCCATGGATCCTTCCGTCACTCTGTCCATCTGGGACACAGGAATGGAAACATCTCTAGGTATCTGCACTTGCAGTAGATCCATTCTCTCTCCTTCTGTGCCACACTCCATGGGGCCTTCTACAACAGGTTCAACCTGGTGCTGCATGCTGCTACTTGCAGGGTTTCCTACTTGGAAGCACCAAGATATCTCATCAGCGAGAATGCTGACCTCCCCCCACAGTGACAGCACAATACCAATGCAGGTATTATGCTGCCTCTTCTATAACTGTTTTCTGTGGGGGGCTGTGCCCCCCGCACCCTCTGAACTCTAGGATTCCAACTCCAGGTCAGAATTGGTCTGGGGAGGGGGCGGAACACTGGGGGAAGGCGAAACACAGAAAAAGGACCATTACCGCGAATGTCGCCGTAATGGTCTTTTTCTGTGTTTCACCATTGGAGTGTCAACCACAAGGGGTGCTATGTTCCTACTTTGGTCAAAGAGGGAGCAGATCAAATTTGTGATGCCCTCTCTGGCACTGCACCCCTGCTCATACCATACTTCAACAAGACAATCCAAACAATGGGGTATCAGAAACACATCCCTTCCAGCCCTGAGACATATAATGCATAATCTCACTGGATAGCTAGGAACTGCTACACCTGGAGGCAACCCCTCACCATAGAAAGTTCTCTCTATTTCTCTTAGTGTGGCCACCTCCTCTGCGATCATAGCTAGAGCATGATCTGGGTAGCGGGAAGTTCCCGAAGCCATGTCTGCAAGTAAAACACATAAAAGTTCATTGTTATTTATTTGTTTACCAGTCTCTTTACAGTCTCACAAAATGGCTCCCTGCTGCTGTGTTTATATTGTTAACCCCACACTGTAATGGTGGCGGTAGCGATCCTCATGCATGAAATCTGTTTCTGACTCAAAAACTGCATTTCTGACCTTTTCTGGCTACTGATTTTGCTTAAAACTGTTATTGATTACACTGCTTGTATCTCTCTCACCACATTCATTTGATTTTACTGGACTTTGTGATCAGCATATGAATCAGACTATTGGAACATGCTCAAAGTCACTTGCAAGTCACAGCATTTTTCTGCACAGGATTTCCTGTTTGTTGCAGCCTAATATACAACTCACAGTCTCTTGTTTGCTCAGAACCATTTACAGTTGCTGAACCCATCATAAATGCTCACAGTCTATGCTCAGAATTTTTGCTTGCTGTCTTGCTGTTTTACAACTCACAGTCCTTCCTTGCAAAACAGTCTCACTGCTTGCACACAGATTCAGCTGGCTTGAAAATCATAACACAGTTTGATGTTCAGATGCTTGGATGGTACTCACTGAAATCAGTAGCTGGCTTCTTTTGGAGGAAATGTTCTGCCTAGTGCCAATCCTGGAAGGCTTCTGGTGTGAAACTGGCTGGCAGTCCCGCCGATCGTAGCCACGAATGCCATGCTCACGTTCTAGCCAGTAGGACAAAGGGCTGAGCCTGAATTTACAAATCAGAAGTCTGTTTTTCACAGATTAGAATGTTCACAAGCCCCACGATGGTTGATCCTGGTCTGACCAGCTTGCACACCACTCGCTTTCTCCTCCTCGAACACTCAGCTGCACATAGAAGTTGGCTGGGGGGCCGGATTGATTGCAGTAGCACCAATCACTCGACACCATGCAAATAAGCCTCTCTCTCTCTCTCTCTCACTCACTCTTCCTTCATGGTGATCGTTGAGCAGGGCAAATTTAAACTACAAACTGTAACTTTTTTTTTCTTAGCTGCAATTTTAGCAGCAGGAGTACAGTTTTGACCATTGTGTCACAGATCTTAACAATTTCTTTAGTAACTCCTCCAATTTGCGCACAGAGTACATGAAACATTCAGGGCACATTTCCCGCTCTGTTTCCTAAATTCCACACTACTTTTGACATTTTAAATTACAGATTAAAAAGTTCTGTAAAATGTTCTTAGTGCAGAGACAAGGACATACACTTTCTGGCTTTACTGTCCATTGTAAGTTGGCACACACACACAGCAGCACTCTGATGTTTCTGTACTAGCAGGCATGTAAGTGGCACATATGGATGGGCAAAAATCCTTTTGTGCAAAGCTTCCTTTCCTGTTTTGGGCTACCATGCTACCAGACAGGCAAAACACTAGCCATACCCTCAGCAAAAATCTCTTGTTCTTGCCTCAAATTCAACAATATCCTAAATGAGACCCCATTTTTGTAACCCCCTCACCCGCCACTTGTTTAACTAGTAAGCACACCTCCCATATTTTTCTCTCTAGGGGACTTTTTTATGGGCTGAATTGATGCCAGCCATAAATGTACAAGTCACTCAATTTCACCTTGCAGAATTAACAGTGCCGAACTGACGGGCACTAACTTTTCCGTGCTCGACAGATGTGACACAGCTACGAAAGGATACAGTCGTACATATAAAATTTAACACACTATGTGATAGCTGCACCAAATAATTTACAATAGTATATTTTAAGAACTGCTTGCAATCCACTGGAAATTAAGTTATTATATCTACATGGCATTATTATCAACCAAACATTATTAAATGAAAAACATGACCAATAATGTGACAGATATTGTCCAAACTCATACATAGATACATAGACAGTGTCGGCAGATAAGGGCCTATGGCCCACCCAGTCTGCCCATTTGAGCTTGTAAGTTCAGTTTATGTTTTCCTAGAAGTCTGTTGCCCCTTACCCCTGACCTCCAGAATTCCTTTATGTCTATCCCATGCATTCTTAAATCCCATGATTGTTTCAACCCCCACCACTTCCTCTGGCAGGGTGTTCCACTTGTCCACCACCTGTTCTGTGAAGAAATTCTTCCTCACGTTTCCTCTGAATTGTCCTCCCTCCAACTTCATCCCATGCCCTCTAGTCCTGGAACATCTTTTTCGCTTAAAAATAATGTATTCCTACACCCTGTTCCTCCTTGTAAGATACTTGTATGTCTCTATCATATCCCCTCTCTCCCGCCTCTCCTCCAGGGAGTACATGTTCAGTTCCTTCAACCTGTCCTCATAGGACTTGTGATGCAATCCATGTACCATCTTTGTTGCCCTCCTCTGAACCTTCTCTACCCTATCTATGTCCTTACGTAGGTAAGGTCTCCAGAACTGTACACTGTACTCCAGGTGGGGCCTCACTAGTGTCTTGTATAGTAGAATTATGACCTCCCTTTTCCTGCTTGTAATGCCGCTGCCAATGCAACCCAGCATCCTATTTGCTTTACCTGCTGCCTTGTCACACTGTTTCCCTACCTTGAGGTCATCAGAGATGATAACCCCAAGATCCCTTTCCTGCTTGGTGCATGCTATATCCTCACCCCCCAACTGATATATTGTGCCAGGGTTTTTGTGCCCCATATGCATTATCTTGCACTTCTTTGCATTGAATTTCAACTGCCAAACCCCTGACCATTCTTCAAGTTTCTGCAGGTCCCTTCTCATTCTGTCTACACTCTCTGGTGTGTCTACTCTGTTACAGAGCTTTGTGTCATCAGCGAACAGTGAAATTCTGCCTTCTAGGTCCCATGCAATGTCACTGATGAAGATGTTGAATAGGATCGGTCCCAGCACTGAACCCTGTGGTACCCCACTGGTCACTCTTCCCTCTGTGGAGTGACAGCCATTTACCACCACCCTCTGTGTCCTGCTGCCCAGCCAGTTACCTACCCACCACGCTACTGTCCTGCCCACATCCATATTCCCCAGTTTGTGTAATAGTCTTCTATGTGGCACATTGTCAAAGGCCTTGCTGAAGTCCAGATAGGCCATGTCCACTGCCCTCCCCTGATACACCTCCCTAGTCACCCACTTCATGGTTTATGTTTTTCTATTTGAACAAGTTTCTTGTTGAAATAGGGACCTGGAACTGAGGCTGCAGTCTCTTCTCTCCCTTCCCTCCCTCCCTCCCTCCTCCCTCCCTCTCCTCTCTCTCCTCTCCTCCTCTTCTTCTTCTCTCTCTCTCTGCCACATCATGCACTCTCTCACCATGGTCTCTCTCAATGTTCACTCTAAGATTTTGAGAGGAAAATAAAAGATATTTGTTCTGAAAACACTAGGTTTCATCAGAATAGGGCAAGGGCTAACAAATTCCATGATTAAATTCCCCGACTCCCTGGTTAATTTTTTTAGAAATGTGACCCCCCCATGTTGAGATACCTGGAGCCCTTCTGCCAACCAGTACAGCGTACTTAAATCTTTAAAATATTTTAAATCCTACCTATCATCATTGTGACCTTTCTCTCACTCTCTCACTTTTTATTTCAGTAGTACTGCACCATCATGAAGGAATGGAGATTTTTTTATGGGCTGAACTGACGCCAGCCATAAATGTATAAGTCACTCAATTGCACCTTGTGGAATTAATGGTGCCGAATTGATGGGCGCTAACTTTTCCGTGCTTGACAGATGTGTCACAGCTATGAAAAGATACAGTCATACATATAAAACTTAACACACTGTGATAGCTGTACCAAATGATTTACAATATCATATTTTAAGAACTGCTTCAAATCCACTGGAAATTAAGATATTACATCTAAATGGAATTATTATCAACCAAACATTATTAAATGAAAAATGTGACAGATATTGTCCAAACTCACGATTTACGTTTTTCTACTGAACAAGTTTCTTGTTGAAATAGGACCTTTGCATACCAGAAGGTCCCTGCAAAGACTAATGACACATGGAAGATAGTGCTCCATGCAGCACAAAGTAATTTCGGCATCCTCAAAGTTATGGGCACAATTTATCAAAATCATAATATGTCTAGTACAGAACCACACAATAATATTACACCTGCATGTCAGCTTAGATGTGCAAAGGGACAGACTTGCACATGAAAGGCAATCATCAGCTTGCAAGTAGGTTTGACATGTTTTCAGTGTCTTCATTTTTTATGTCCTTAAATATGTAAAAGCACATCTGTTTTTATATATATATATATAAATATATATATATATATATATATATATATATATATATATATATTTTAGTTATTATTGGCCAGGCATTCACATGAAATCACAAGACCTGAGACAGACACCTTCCTATGTTTGGCTTGGTTTATTATTCTTAATAATATTGATGGTAGTCATACATGCAGAACACTTGCAGTACTATTTGTGCTGCATCTAAGGGGACTAGAGCTTCCACATGATTGCTTTGTGTGCACAATGTCAAAGTATCCCCAAATGCCACTAAATAAATATCACCTATCATTTTCAAAGAAAAAAAGGTTTAATGTTAATCCGGCAACTCATGGCCCAGAATGTTCGACAAGCAGGCTGTTTCAACAGTTCCAATTTTGCTTCCTTTCCTTCAAGCCAAATGACATAACATGAAGGTTGTTTGTAACTTGCTGATTTATGTATATTCCACTTATCTCATCCTCATGTTTACGTATATTGCTGCCCAAGACTTTTGATGTTCCATACTAGTGAAGGAGGTTACCTGTGGATCATATTCTGTAAACACAATGTTTCCAAAAAAATTTACCAACTGCATGTGGACATTGGAAAATCCAGACTCAACCAAATATAGTATCTACCAGAAATTTTCCAAAAAGGCCCTGAGCTGCTTTACTTTTTCAATCGTGGCCTATCAATTTAAATTATTTTCCACATAAAATACAGGATTTGTTAAATAACAGCTCTACAGTGTACCTTTGTGATTCCAAGAATATCTACATATCATTACATTATAATAGAAATTTTGTTCAGCTTCGCTGCATACATCCTACCGATTTCCCTGGATTAATAAACAATAAATGATCGGAAATCTTTGTTTGCAGTTCTTGGTATTTAACAACGTGACTGCTACCCAATTTGGGTGTCAGGTGTTGTGCACTTGGTTGGAAAGTCGTTTACAAGCAGAGAATGGTGTGGTCGAGGCATTTGGAGTCAAGTACACAAAATGCAGCTGTCCCTAGCAGTTGGAAGATGGAGGAACGGAGGATCAAGACCTTCCCATTCTCAATAACATCATACTGCCATTGAATGAGCAGACAAAGGGGTGCCTGGCTCAGGAGCTGCAGACTTCAACCTCACAAATGAGGCCAAGTGCCCACCAAAAATAGAGAGGTGCCAATCACTCACTGCATTCTGCCCAATCCTGAATCAGCTCTTTTGCATGTGTGCCTGTATTTTTTTCAAATTTAATATGGTTTATTAAATTTTATAAAATATAACAAGAACAAACACAAACTCACATCAGCCATAACAATGCTTACCCAGTCTGACCCCCCCCCCCCCAAAAGTACCAAGAGTAATTTAGTCATAGTCGAGGTGCAGGTCAAGATAGTGAATACATTGATAATTTCCAGAGAACATACTAAAACATGGAAAAGCCACAATGTGATAGAAGCAAAATAACATAGCCCTGCAAAGCTCACAGTTTTCCCCTACCCGCCCTCCAGCCCAACCCTTCCCCCTGTGTGCCTGTATACTGAGTGTATGTGGTGCTTCTCTGTCACCTTGGCTGTGGGATGTGTGTGTGTGTGTGTGTGTGTGAGTGTGTGTGTGTGTGTGTGCATGTGCATATGTGTGTGTGTGTGTGAATGTGTTGTGTATGTGTGTGTGTGTGTATATACGTGCCTGTGTGTGTGAAATTTTGATCAAGACAATATGTCAATATGTTTTATTATTTTATTGTGTTATGCCTTTCCAGTATAAAAAAAATAAGAATGAAATGAAAAATAAGTGAAATTGTTTTACTCTATTCTCTGATTGTGATATCATCTATTTTATCCATTCATGGTTAGAGCATACCTAAACTATAGGACTTGCCCGGTCAGATCAGGGCAGGTGGCAATCCTACGTTGTGTGTGTGCCAGGACACAAATCACCCTATTATTCAAGGATGCATTTAATAACTGATAGGAAGTCCTGGGGGAACACAGAGCTTAAGTAATCTCTTAAGTGGCATTGTGTTCTTATGATAAATACTGTAATACAATAGCACATTTATTGGTTTCCATACTGTGTACATTTTCTGTTCATGCATACATTTACACAGTTCTGCACAAGGTGTTACAATTTTTTTTCTAATTCTTTATCAATATACAATGCTTACTTCTGAGATGCTTTTGATAAAAAAAAAATGTGTTCACTGGCAACCAGATATAAGTAACAATATTTCAAGTTCCAACCTGGGCCTATAATTCAGATATATAATTGACTCTTAGCTGAAATACAATGCTCCTGTTTTTCTTGGTGGGTCTATATGACTTTCTTATTTGGAAAATGGTGCACTCTTGTTAAGCACCACAGATATTTTATAATTGTAAAATTGTGACCAGGTATGACCTAGAATGTCATGTAGTTCAACAATATATTTGAAGGCATAAAAGCTGCATCATACTTTTCAAAACATGACAAAGAGCAACCTGATGGCAAGTAATGCTGTATGCCTTTGCCCACACATAAAAAAACTGCAGAATTCACCTGTGCTGTACAGTGAAGTATCAAATCCTAGTGAAAGACAATTGGTTATCCTTTTCCACATACAGTATGCATAGTTTTCTTTAACATTGAAGATTGAAAACAATTTAAATTTGTCCAATCAAAAGTTCAGCCTTCAAGGGCAAACTGCTCAGTTTATAAGAAGAAGAAATAATCTAATTTCAAAACACTTAAAATCTGGAACTGCAAGTAGTGCCTGTCTCTTGCTTAAAAAAACTCAAGAAACACTTCAAATTGACGTTAATGCTGCTCAGCATAATTTAAAACCAGTTAGTGTCCCATGAAAAGTGATTAAAGTACTGTATCAATCTAAACGCTAAATAAAAGGATGACTGAGCAATACTGTTTTCCTTTCCTTCCAAATTAAGAATGGTATTAAAGATGATTTCAGTATTTTCTAATTGGAGTATAAGAACCATCTTTTATTTTTTCAGAGTTTTAATTATAAAACTGCATAAGTACAATAGGCCCTCAACTCTGTGATGGTTAATATGTGAATGCTAAATCTTATCTAAAGCAGTGGCATAGAAACAGAAACATAGAATTTAAGTGCAGAAGAGAGCCAGTTGACTGACCCAGTCTGCCCATTTTCCCTACTGACTGTAGTACCGTAGATGCTACTTGATCCTCCCTCCTCTAATGATTAGGTTTCCCTTATGCCTATCCATGCATTTTTGAATCCTACCACAGTTTTTGTTCCCACCACTTCCACTGGAAGGTTGTTCCAGGCATACACTACTCTCTCTGTGAAGAAATACTTCCTTTCATTTCCCCTCAGTCTTCCCCACGCCAGATTCATAGCATGTCCTCTTGTTCTTGAGCATCTTTTTTTCTGAAAAATGCTTCACTCTTGTACCTTATTTATATCCTTGAGGTATTTTAAAGTCTCTATCATATCCCTCTTTCCCTTCTTTCCTCCAGGTGTACATATTGAGGTCCTTTCTCATATGGTCTCTGGTGTAGGCCCTGCACCATTTTTTGTTGCTGTACCCTGGACTACCTCTACTATTTGGGATATTTAAAATATGACCCTCTGATCCTCTTTACAAATTAGGCATTTGGAATATTTCAGGGTGAGCTGTTACTCACTATAACAAATTATTCTGTACAGCATTTTTGGTAAATGGGGGAATAGTTTGGGATTATGAAACACTGATGCACAATACACACCATTATTCTAGGGGTAAGTTTCAAATAACCACTGGTCTTTTGTTAGATTATATTTAAGTTCTAGACTTTGCGTACAAAAAGACAAAGCAGAAAAACATTAGGGTTTTGGGTCTCCAGAGTTTGGCGAATCAGTGGTGGGGTCTTCCTTGGGGGTTGTCAACCCCAAATGCCCAGGAACAGATTAATTCATTATAGGGATGGTGATCAGAGTGTGTGGGTGTCACTAGACACCAGGGCAACATTAGACACATACAAGAATGGCAGTGGAGGCTACCACTAGACACCAGGGAAATGGTTTCTCATTGTTGTCATTGCAACCATTTCAATGGGGTTTTCAACTTTGACGCATAACTTTGGCAGTTTTGCCTCATTTGGAACTTTCCTGGTAAAACTATTAAACAAAACTAAACTAATCTGTTCAGTAGTCCAGTGCCCTTCAGGTTTGTTGAATCTTGATCCTCAATTTCTTTGGGGGAGGCCGGTCATTCTAATGTAAGCAGCCTGAAGCTAGTTCTCTGTTTTATGCAGAGCTTTATTCTAGTATCCTCTTTAACTAGAGAATGTGCAGCTACATGTATTCACTGTACTTACAACTCCCATTGCTGTTGTTTGTACGACATCAGCCTCACATTAAAAAGTAACAACATTGTTACTGAAAGAATCCATGTTCTTATCAAGCAATATTAACAGAGTCATTTTGATAGCAACTGTGAAAGGGAACAACATTAGGAAGGACCAAGCCATTTTAACTGGTGCAGTCAACAGCTGCTGCAGCAAGGGTGACCCACACAGTCTGCTGCAGCAGACTGGGCCATCACTTTAGACCATGAAGCCCTCAATGATATCCACACTCCTACCATTACAGGCAGTGGCAGGCAGGAGCAGTATGCAGGGGGGTTGGAGAGTAACAGAAATGGCAGTTGTGACATTGGCAGAGATTCTGGGGGGAGCTGGCCTTTCAGTGCAGGCTGCAGCTAACTAGGGTATTAGGAAGGGCTATTGGAAGATGTACCCCCTCCTGCCTACATTGCAGAGGAGATTTCTGTCAGAGCAGGAAGCAGCAGAGCACCAAAGGAGCATCCCGTACATGGTGGGGAGTCACAGGTTGGGGAGGTTTCTTTATCTGTATACTGTTATGGTTCTCCTTTCACTTATACTGTAGCTACTAAAATCAGCTATAGATGAAAAGGACCCTGGCTAGCCCAACTGAGACCAAGTACCTTTTCAAAGTGAGTTCTAGCTTTTACCCATTTTTATGGCTGTGGGCATGGGCTACAGCCATTTTGGCGTCACTCTGAAAATGAGCGACCATGGCACGCTTCCATTAGACTTCCAGAAGTATCCTTCTGGCAGTCTAATAGAGCTTGAAACAGTCCACTGCGGTCACTCGCTGCAGAGCTGCAGCAGCACTATTTTTAACGCTACTTCCACATTCTGTAGTAGAACTTGCACATGTGCACCACATGCACATGCGCAGTTCCACTGGTGCCACCATCTTGAGAATGTCAGTATGCCCTTCAACACAACTGCGCAAATACTGTGCAGGTGCAGTTCTGTCAGCGGTGCTCATTCCTCAGAGCTTTTTCAAGCTCATCGCAGCCGTATTGGCTCTGGCTAGAATTTGTTAATATGAGTTTGGGGTCTGGTGCTGTTGTTTTTAAAACTATTTTAACATCTTGTAGTGTCAACTGTCTGGGTTTTCACTGTAAGGTGTCCAGAGCCCCTTGCATTTGGTACACTATAAATAAAAAAATTAAATTGTCTTGTTTGCTTGCCTGTGTTATTGCAGGGTACCAGGATAATTGCATTGCCCTGACCTCTCAGTCCATCTCTACCTATAATTGGTCAGTGACTTTTTAAATGTAGAATTTGTTTGCAGAAAAGGACTGCTTGGCCCACCCAGTCTGCCCAGCAAAAGGAATGATGCATTGACCTGGAATAATGAATAATTGAATAATGTTTACTGTAATTTATTGTCTCAGTATAAGAGAAGTACCTACACCTGTTATAACACTTTCATCTTTAGTTCTTTTTAGCCTCAAACCAATGCTGAGTACTGAGTATTTATGTTTTTGAATACAAGTACTTGGCGGATATCTAGAAAAAATATGTTTGCACATCCCTTCTAAGCTTCCAGTTTGATGCCCAGAATTTGCTGAAAGTGGGTCCCTGCTCTTTAACTGGGACTGCTGTATTCTTCTGTCAGCAAAGATGAGGGACACAGTGGTGTGTTAGGCCCAAGCAAGGCAAGTGTCCAGTTGTGGCACCAGCACAGAAGGGGTGCTCTTAAGTAGAGAGTACTGTACCATAAAAGCAGAGCTCAGCTTAAAATGTAAAAAGTGTTATTATAAAACCATATGTATTATTGTCACCCTTCTATTCATAGATTCTTCTTACCACTTTTTGGACGTGGGTATAGAGGTGAGGGGGTGGTGGGAGTGCTGAAAGGGGTGAGGCAAAAATTTCTGTTTGGGGTGCCACTGGATCTGAAACTGGTCCTTGAGGGGGCATGACAAGCACTTCAACAGGCCTCCAGGGTGCATGATATATCTGCCTCTCAGACCTGTCTGTACTATTGGGCTTCAGGACTGACTGCCATTATGCACTGACCATGCACACTCCATAACCCAGCATGATAAGAGAGTGAACAAGTAACTGGCATTAGAGACCATTAAGGTTCTCAGAAAAAGTCAGGAAAGCTGAGGGAGCTAAGAAAAATGCCTTCTACAAGTACAAAGAAAAGAAGGTGGACAAAGAATGGGGTGAATATTTACTGAGAAATAAAAAGGCTAATAGGGTGGTCAGGGAGGCAAAAGCAGACACAGAGCTGTGTATTGAAGAAAGGGGCCAAAGACAAAGAAAAACATTTTTTTCTGGTATATTAGAGAAAAAAGAAAGAAAGAAAGAAAGAAAGAAAGAAAGAAAGAAAGAAAGAAAGAAAGAAAGAAAAAGAAATAATTGTTAGGCTATCAAAGGAGGGTAGGGTGAAGAGGACAATGGACAAAAAGCTGTTGTACTTAATGATCATTTTTTTCTCAGTTTTCACCAGGGAGGAAGGCAGACCACTGGGGGAGAGTAGCATCAAAGTGGTAGACAAAGAAGCCCTGGATATGAGGCAGCCAATATTTACAAATGACAGGCTCCAGAAAGGGCTAGCAGCCCTCAAGATAGATAAGGCCTTGGGACCAGATGGGTTGCATCTGCGGATACTCAGGGAGCTGACAACAGAACTGGCTGAACACCTGGTAGGACTGTTCAACAGCTTACTATGGACAGGAGTAACTCCTAAGAACTGGAGGGTGGGAGATGTTGTTCTGCTCTGTAAGAGGGAGGACAAGGAACAAGTGGAGAACTATACAGGCCTGTGAGTCTGACCTCTAGTGTAGGAAGGCTGAGGTAGTCACTGTTCAAATAAGACCTAATGGACTACCTGGAATGTAATGATCCCCAGGACAGTACACAGCATGGGTCTGTGGCAGGGAGGTTCTGTCATATGAGCCTGACAGCTTTCTACAATTAGGTGATTAAGGAAGAGAACAGGGGCCATGCTGTGGATGTACTATATTTCAACTTCAGTAAGACATTTGACTCAGTCCCCAGCATATGTTTGCTGCAGAAGATGAAGGACCTGGCTGCAGCAAAAGACATAGCTGTGTAGGAAACTGGCTAAATGGTATGCTGCAGAGGGTTGTGGTCAATGTGATCAAATCAGAAGAGAGGGAGGTCATGAGTGGAGTGCCATAGAGATCTGTCCTGGGCCTGATCCTCTTCAATATGTCATTAGTGACATTGGGGAAGGTATACAGGGCTGGTTGTGCTTCTTTGTAGATCACACTAAGCTCTGTGAGAGGGTGAATAACATCAAGGGAGTCAGAGTAATTCAGAGTGACTTATAAAAGCTAGAGGGGTGGTCTAAGGTTTGGCAGCTGAAATGCAATGCCAGAAAGTTCAAAGTAATGTACACAGAGAATGAGAACCCTTGGACAGAGTACTGGATGAGTGGGGTGAGGCTTAACACTACAGCTGAGGAATGTGACCAAGGAGTTATCATCAGTGACACCCTCAAGCAATCCAGCCAGAGCCAGTGCAACAAGGCTGATGGTAAGACAAGTATGATATTGGGGTATATAAGGAAGGGTATTGATAGCAGAAGGAAGGAGATAATTCCACCCCTTTATAGGTCTTTAATGAGACCACACCTGGAGAACTGCATGTAGTTCTGGATACCTCAGTAAAGAGAGGGATAGGTTGGAGATAGTGCAGTGCAGGTAACAAAAATGATTCAGGGCCAACAGGGCAGATCTTACAAGGAGCATCTCATGGCACTGAACATGTACTTGCTGTAGACCAGAAGGGAGATGGGTGACATGATAAAGATCTTCAAGTTCCGAAAAGGAATAAACAAGGTGAACTGCAAGGAACTATTTAGTTATAATGCTAGTTTTGAGGTCAACACATGTTGTGTTAGATTAAGTTGATTGCATAGTCTTATGAATTCTTTGCTTTGTCTAGATGTAGCAGAGTTTGTTGTCCAGCAGATGTCCCTGTGGTTTAAATCATCCCAGAACAACACGTCTTCACGATCACAAGCACATTCTGTATTGATTATTTCATTTATTTTGTATAATTGCATTTGGTGGTCGATTAACATAGGTCAGTGAATTTGCTTCTTGGGGACTTCTTTACTTGTTTTCACCAATTTTTTCTGTTATGTTTTGATTTTGCTAGATATGTTTGTGACAGGGATTCTGTCGGAGACAAATACCACAATCCCACCCACCTTTTTTAAATCACGCTCGAGCCTGAATAGGTGTAATCCCTTAACTCTTTCCTTCAGGAGTCTTCCTGTGGCTACCAAGTTTCAGTGAGGAAAGCAATATCAATATTTTTTTCTACTGCTAGTCTAGCTTCCAAATCCTCCATTTTGTTATTTAAGCCTGTTGCATTGCACATGATGCCTTTGATGGTATTTTTAGAGTTGTGTATTTATTACGTTGCAGAATGCTAGGACTAAGCTTGTTCCCCCTTCCCTGCTCAGTTCAGTGAAATACTCTGGGGGTAAATTTTTTTAGGTTAGTTTACCAAATACGTTTGCTACCATTTGAGACAAATGAAGGCCATCTGTGGCATACAGGTGTTTTTTCTCATAAAACAAAACAAGACAGTCCTTCTTGCAGCAGTTTTGCAGTCTAATATTGATGCACTCGATGGTCTCCCCCCTTCACTCAGGGTCCGATGCTCCCCACTTCCAGGGAGAATGGGGAGTATTCCAGATATCAGTGGTGTCCCACCCCTACTAGTAGTACCCCTTTCAGTATTCATTATTTCCTCACATGTCTTTTTTGTGATCATGGCCGATCTTGTTTATACTCGTATGGACTGCTACTATTGGGTTTTTACCACAGTTGCTTATCATGCTGTTTGGGCAGATGGGTCTGAATGTCACTATTCTTCACACCAGGTAAGCAGATCACCATTCTGTTCATTTTGTCCTTTCCACATATAGTGGTATCACACCATCCAATTATAGAATCTTCAGCCACAATTATTTTTCTTGAATTTCCCTGTGTTATGGTATTTTTGCTACGCATGGATCATTTGGGGGAGGGACTTTATTTGGTAGGGCTACAGATCTTTTTGTCAATGGGATTTCACGACTGCCTGCCACAGCTTTTATTATGCCTGTATTATTTTTTTAAGTGACTTGATAACCATTCATTATCACCCGAAGCATCCAGGTCCTGTCTACCGCTTTTACTGTATTTCTATTTTCCACAAGACTTCTTTTCAGATCCCCCCCCCCCAGCTCTTTTGTTGTTGTCTCTTCTCAGAGCATTATTTGTGGTCTCAAAGTTTTAACAAAACTCTCAATGTTAAGTACTTGCCAACGTCACTGAAATTATTTGGTTGCTATCAGTTCTGTGGTTAATTCCTGATCTAGGCATGCAGTTTTCACATAGATAGGCTTGAGGGTCCGCATGTGAGCTTTTCTCAATATACATTAGATATTAGGAGGGAGAGGGGGGACATGATAGAAACTTTCAAATACTTCAAGGGAATCAACAAAGTCCAAGAGGGTGGCATCTTTCATAAAAAGAGATGTGCAAGAACAAGGGGGTACAATCTGAAGATGGGGAGGACGGCTCAGAGGTAATATGAGGAAGTATTTCTTCACAGAGAGGGAGTAGATGCATGGAACAGCCTTCCTGAGATCGTAGAGTCAAAAACAGTGGGGGAATTCAAGAATGCATGGGACAGACATAAGGCAATTCTAGCGGGGGATAGGAGGAAGTAGGCTGTTGGTTAACTAGGATCTGCAGCTTATCCGTTAGCTTTGGAAATGGGCAGACTAGGTGGGCCAACCGGTCCTTATCTGCCGTTAAATTCTATGTTCCTATGTTTCTATGAGAGCATGAGTGGAAACTGAAAGGAGGGTGGTTCAGGAGGGACATGAGGAAGTATTATTTTACAGAAAGTGTGGTGGAACAATGGAACAATGTGCTGGCAGAGGTGGTGGGCACTAAAATAGTTGATGGTTTCAAGCACCGTTGATACAGAGTGATCGGTATAGTGATCACTCAGGGTAACAGAATAGGGAAGGAGAATGGGATGTGGGTGGGACAGCTGGGTCTGAAGTTGGACAGTAGTTCCCAGGGTTAGCTAGGGAGCATGGGCAAGCAGGATGGACCATTGATCTTTTTCTGTCATCATTGTCTACATTTCTATAGGTGTGTTTACATGACTGATGTGGCACAAAAGTGAGCCGATGCAAGAAGGTCTGTACCTTGAAGGAAGTGTATTTCTTCTGTCCACATTGCAGATAGTGTACCATCACAGGTTGCTCCTGTAGGACTCCGGGAGCTCAAGGGGTGGCTCTTTGGTTGTGGGTGGCACACTGGGAGCATCAAGTGAGCATCAAGGGAGCGTCTGCCTTGTGTCGCAATATGCAACAGTTTCAGTCCATACAGAGGGTGAAACTGCCTAATATGCTATGCAATCTCAGTCTGGAAGTGGTTGTGGGAGCGCATCAGTGATTGGTCTACCATGATGGGCTAAGTGTACACATGGGGGTCTTGCACCACCGCAACATGACTGCACGACATAATACAGCACAAAAGCTGCCATATAAACACGGCTAAAGTTTCTATAACCTGAGCTATGGGGTTGATATAATCAACTTGGGGCTATGTGCTATTTACGGAGATGCTTAAGTTTTCCATATCAAACTCAAATGCAAGGCATGAGTTGTACACAGGATACTTTAATGTTTCTGTCAACGACAAATGATTGTAAAACACATACTTTAATGTTTCTGTCTATTACAAATGATTATAAAATACAGTGGCCCAGATATTCAAAAGAGTTGAGCCATGCGCAATAGGTTTGCGCCTGCGCAAGTCCGACATGCGCCATTCTGCAATATTCAGCAGGAGGCAGTTGCACCCCTCAAATCATGCTGAGCAACAGCGCAATGATAATGAAGGCATGCGCAACCGAAGGGGGAGGAACCATGCATAAACTGCATAGCCCGATATTCAGCCTGGGCCGTACAGAGTTATGCAGGCGCAACCCCTACCTGCGCCTGCACAAGTTTACCCTGAAAAAGGAACAAGTCGAGGGCCACCGACAGGTGAGCTGCTGCATTGCAGGGTGCAACACAGCAGCTGCCACCTGTGGGTGGCCCTCAACTTGTTCCTGCTGCACCTGGCGGCGCCCCCATGCCCCAATTGCAGGCATAGCTGTACCTCCCCAGTAGCCCCATTACGGGCATACAGGGTTCATCCCCAGTAGCCCAATCATGGCATAACAGTGTTCGCCTCCCTAGTAGCCCGATTGCAGGCTTAATAGTATTCTCCCCTCAGCCTGATCGCGGGCATCTGTCCCGCCCCACAAAGTCAATATCCCTGGTAGTCCAGTGGACCAGGCGGAGCCCAATTGCGGGTGGCATTCCTCACCCCCCAAAGTCCAAAATCCCTGATGATCTGGTGGCCCCCCACCCACCTGCCCACAGGCCCCATCACCGCTCCCCGTCAGCCGGCGGGTGGCATTACCCACCCACCTGCCACCCCACCGCCGACTGGCAGCTCGGTGTAGCTGCGTGGCCCATTGTTCAGAGCATGAGCCAATGGATGCAGCCTATTCCATACAAGTCAGTCCAGATATGTGAATGAATTCATTCACATATCTAAACTGTTTTCCCAATATGATCAGAGGCTGCACGCCCATTAACCGCATGCTCTAGACCAACGAACGCGGCAACCATAGCGAGGTGTCAGTCGGTGGACAGGCGAGTGTAGTGGAGGGAGGTGATGCCGCCCGCCGCCGACGGGGAGCGGGAAGTGGGCTCTGTGGTGGCTGGTGGGGGACCACCAGATCACCAGGGATTTCAGACTTGGGGGAGTGAGGAATGCCACCTGCGATCGGGCTCCGTTCAGTCCACTGGACCACCAGGGATATTGGACCTTGGGGGGGGAACAGATGCCCAGGATCGGGCTGGGGAGGAGAAGAATACTATTATGCCTGCGATTGGGCTACTCGGGGACGGGAAGAATACTATTATGCCTGAGATTGGGCTACTCAGGGGGGAAGAATACTATTATGCCCGCTATTGGGCTGCAGGGTGCATTGGTCCCCGACAGCTGCTGCCTGGCAGGGGCCAGGTGCAAGTCGTCGAGGATCGGCACACCTGCATGCTAATGGCATGCAAATGGGGCTATAATTAGATGCAAATGGCCCCCCGTGTCTTGCATAAATTATGGCCCCATTTGCATGTCACCCTTGGAATATCGCAGGTGCTGTGCATGGTGCAATGGAACTTGCGCCACCGCATCTCAATGCTCCACTCTGACCACTTGTGCTGGTGCAGTTCCACTGCGTCATGCACAGTGGGTGTGGCCAGGGGGCGATAGTCAAAGAAGTTGCACCATAGCGCAACTCCGTTGAATATCGCCCTGGTCACACCCGTGCACAACTATTTTGAGCAGCGCAGGAGTTTGCACCACAAACTGGCGCAGTTTGAATATCTGGGCCAGTGTTTTTAAAATGCACCAGAGATTAGTATTTACAAATACTGTACATACAAGTATGACATTATATTTTTAAACTGATTTCATCCCCAAGAGGCTACAGAGATTCTGTGCTATACAGTATAGCTATATACTATAAAGCTAAGTGTTGCTGGGCAAAGGTTTTCATGCACTCCCAAATGCTGTTATATCTTAGCAACGACTTAACTGCTGCAGTACACTTACTTGTTAATGTACCACAGTAACCACATCACAGGCAAAATCATGTGCTCTCAAGCTCTCCTGAAAAAGGGGTTCTTGTCACTCAGTCATCCCACTCAGCACCAACCACCCCACACCCCACCAAGCCCTTACTTACCAGCTGGGGGTCCAATGCTGTAATCTTCTCTGGACCACAGACATGTCATCACTCTTCAAAGCCGGTCCATGAACTGAGGAAATCAGGTATACGGTTCAATATATTTCAATGTGGGTTTAAACTTGATGGCAAAACATGGCCATTTTTGGATATTTTTGCCAAATTTTCAACATGCCTTTTTTGGACCCCACCTCATGAACAATTACACCTTTCGGGCAGGAGTTGAAAATTTTCTCTGCCTTTGTTCATGAGGTGGGATCATAAGAAGGCTATGTTGAAAATTTGGTGTAAAAATATTTAAAATAAAAAAAGTTATGCCCCTACATTGAAATTTGCAAACACAGGATCGTAACTTTGGTAATTTTCAATATTTTGAACCCACATTTTCAACATAGCCATTCCTTTACAGCATCTTATGAATGTAACAGCTGCCAATTTTCAAATCCTGGCCAAAATGTGTTTTTGCACCTGAAAGGTGATTTCACAGTTGTTGCGTGAAATCATCTTTCATTCAGGAGTAGAATATTTTATCTGCACTTGTTCATGAGGTGGGGTCATTAAAAGGATATACTGAAACTTTTGGGGAAAAAAGTATTAAAAAACAACAAAGTTATGAGCCTATGTTGAAACTTATAGACACAGGCTTGTAACTTTGGTAATTTTCAATATTTTAAACCCAAATTTTAAACATAGCCATTTATTCACAGCAACTCTTGAATGTGGAAGCTATCATTTTTCAAATCCTGGCCAAAATGTGTTTTCGTACCTGTGGCACGAAATAACATTTTGGTGGCACAGAATGATGTTTTGGTGAGGATTTGAAATTCTTCACCTGTCGGGTCCATTAGGTGGGGTAATAAGAAGGCTATGCTGAAAATGTTGATGTAAAAATACAGTAAAATGCCAAGGTTATGACTGAACATTACTTTATTTCTGTGTTCACTCATAACTTCATTAATTTTTAATATTTTGACTCTAAACTTTCAACATAGCCATTCTTTCACAAAACTTCATAAATGTGATGTGTCATTTTTAAATCCTGGATGAGATGTGTTTTTGCACCTCTGGTGCAAAATGTCATTTCAGCCAATATACCATAAATGATACATATCATGTGCTACATCAGGCGTAACTTGACTTGCACCAAAAGAAATGGTGCAAGAAGCAAGTTATGCCAAGAGTTGTGACATTCAGTATTCTGCAAAGCAGCCTGTGACATGTTGCAGGCTGCTTACTCCAAAGTGGACACACACCACCAGGTATGCCCTAAACCCCCTGTGACATGGTGCTGGGGGTTTATGGCAGTGGTTGCACCCTATTCTGGGGGGGCAGCAACAAAGTCCCCAGTGTTAAAATTCTACAAGAACTCCCAGTGGGCATCTGTCAATGAATAGTTGCACCAGAAAATAGCTTGTGTATTTTGTATCCACTGGGGATGCGTGTCGATGGCCCAATCCATCAGTGTGTGCCACCCCCCAGCCCCATCCCTGCACCACCAGACATCCCCACAGGGCTAGAGGTACCCCCCAACACACACACACACACACCTACTTCAGGTGCCCAAATAGCTATGGGACCCCCTCCCTGAGTCCCCCAATACTGTGCACTGTAAAGCCCCTCTGGGCTATTGGACCCACATTCTCCCAATCCCTGTAATGTATGACCACTAGCCCCACAGGGCTGATCATGCCCCCCCAAGCCTTGATGCCAGCCGCTCGCACATGGCACTGTCCTGTTAGTACTGTACACATATATACTCCCTAATCCCTGGTAGTCTAGTGACCACCCAGCCCCCTACCCAGCATTGCCAGACCATCCTGCACCCATACCTGTCCCCAGCCAGCAACTGACACAGCCCACCTCTCACCAACATGGTCAGCCACCGACTGAGCCCTGTCTGAACATTTACTGTATACACATGCTTAATGAATGAATGACATTTCATTCCTTCATTGAGATTGTATATACAGTATGCACTCAGATAGGGCTTGGTTGATGGCTGGCCATGGTGGAGAGAGGTGGGCTGTGCCAGTTGCTAGCTGGGGATGGGTCAGGGATGTGTGGGGTGGTCTGGTGGCCACTAGACTACCAAGGATTAGGGAGTGTATATGTGTACAGTACTAACAGGACAGTGCCATGTGTGGGCAGCTGGCATCGGGGCTGGGGGGGGCGCAATCAGGCCTGCGGGACTAGTGGTCATACATTATGGGGATTGGGATGGTTGGGGGGTCTGACAGCACAGAGGGACTTCTCAGGGCTTGGGGACAGGGGCAGGGTAGGCACTTGCATCCTACAGACTTTTGGATGCAGCTTGTGACATACACCTGAGGTACGCCCTGCATTTGGCATACCTTTGCACATGTCGCAAGTCACAGGACTTAGCCACGGAAACCCTTCCCCTTTGAGAATCAGGCACAGGGTCCTTGGCACAACTGCACACCTCACATGTTGCAATTTGTGACATGCATAGGGATGTTTATAGAATCGGGCCCTATGTCTATAGGACGAATCCTCAAACAAGTATCTTCAAAAGTTGAGGTTCAAATAAAAAAAAAAAGAGGTGCATACCTGCAGCAAATTTTCAGCATTGGCAAATGCTTGTTTAAATTGTGCTTCTAGAAATGCAGATAACAGTGACATACATGTGAAATTGAGGACAAAAATAAATGAAATCTGTTCATCACAAGGGGAGAGTGAAATGATCATGTGTGACGTTATATGACTATTGACTCTAGTTAGGTTAAGCTATGGTTTCTTCTACTTGCAAATGCCAGCAACTTACAGTTGCTCACTGTTAACAAGGCCACACAGTCATCCATATGTTAAAAGTTTTTCTGCTGCAGCGGCATTACAGTCCCTGAGTGAAAAAAAAAAAAAATGGTACATTCCTCGTACTCAGTTATACCTTCATCATCTTAAAGTACAGGTAAGAAAAAAGTGACACTTAAACTATAAATAAATTTGGATTATGGGCACTTAAACATAAACCCTGCATTTTGAAACATTAAATTCCAGCCCCACAAGTTAGCTTATTTGTAATATATATCCCTAGATCTTTTCCATTTCAATTGTTCTGCGCTTAGTGCCACTTTGGACATAATAACTTAATGATGGATTATACTCTCTGTGGCACTAAGCGCAAAACAATTGAAATGGAAAAGATCTAGAGATATATATTACAAATAAGCTAACTTTTGATTTTCATATTCAAGAAACAGTTAAAAGGTGTAACAAAATAGTGGGTGTATTATGAGAAACATCAAATGCAAAAGGAGGGAGGTTATGATGTCACTTTATACAGCCTTGGTTAGGCCACATTTGGAGTTCTGTGCACCCTTTACATCTGTACAAAATAAAAATAGTATGAAACAAATGGAGAAGGTTCAGAGAAGGGTGATCAAAAGGATTTATGGTATGAGGGGGAAGGTCTATAAAGAGAGATTGGATAATTTAGGTATGTACTCACTTCAGTACAGGAAATTAAGAGGCAATCTATGCTATACATATAATGCATTCCACAATAAACAACTTTGGCTAACTTCCTGTCTTTGTAGTTCAGAAAATACAAGGCATATAAGGTCACATACTCTAAGATTAAGAGGGGAAACAACTAAGACAAAGAAAAGGAGTGAGTGGTTTAACCAGAGAATTGTAGGACATTGAAATGCCCTCCCTGAGATGATGGTAACTTCTAGAACACCAACACATTTTAAAAAACAACTGGATAATCATATGGGGGAAAGAAAGACAATGTATTTCCACTGATATGTGACGGGTCATCACGGCCTTTGGCAGATAGACCTGTATGAAACTATGAAACTAAGTTAACCTCATGCTATTTAGTATTTACTGCTGTCACTTTTAAATAAGTAAATTGAAAGCTGGTATGTTTAAAAGAGACTTTGCATAACACAGTCAAGGTACTGCAGCAGAGCACATGTAGCTGGTACACCTCATAGTATGTCATAATTGCAGTCAGTCAAGACACTAAAACAATGTACACAAATTCTTGCTGGCAAATTGAAATAATACAGACAACTTTCAAAGGTTATGAGTAAATATACCAATAATTCTTGTTGGTAAATAATACATACAATTTTTGAAGATAATGTGTAAATATACCAACATTCTGGCTGACAAATTGAAATAATACATACAATTTTTTCAGATAATGAATCAGCTGGCCAGTAAAATGTGTATTTCATTGACATAAATAAAAAAGTGGTTTCCTTGCCACATAATATGTCAAGAAATATTAAATGTAGCCACAGCAGTTGCCATGTGATGTTTAAGGGACAGTGTTTGTCAACCCCTAAGGCTTCAAATTGTTCCTGTGTTAAAAACAAACACACTTTATGACTTGTTACATTCTATAAAGACTGCTGATGTAGCTGATTGTTTGATTCTGGTCTCTTTATTTTGTGTAAAAGTGAAAACTAGACTGCCCCAGGCCAATACTGATACACACCACAAAGTTGTTTTTTCAATGTTGCACTCCTTCATCAACTTCATATTTTCTGGCTGGTGGAAATACCACCACACAGTCTAGCTAATCATGATGCAGTGGGGGGAGAGAGAGAGGGGGAACACAGCATCATGAGTGGCTTTTGGGGGTAACTTTGTATTATTCAGGAGGTACTGAATTAGAGTTGATCAAGGTAGGATCTGACAGGCATGTTAATATTTACTTGTAGCAAAAGCTTGCTTTTTTAGGAAAACATTTTTCATTGCACTGCTGCTGTAAAAAGTGATACTAAAAAAGAAGCAAATAACACAACCAGCAACATCAATGAATTTTACAAAAGGTAAGGAATCCAAAAATATAGGTTTGCATTTCAACTAGAAATAATATGATGCCAAAGGGGTTGCCAGTGTTTCTTTTATGCCAGATTTGGTCCTATTCCCACTGATGTCAAACTTTTCCTGTAAAAAAACATGCAGACTTTAGGACCTATCTACAAAACAGTTTGCTATGGAAATGGTGAAAAGTGTGTTGTGTAGTAGAATGAGAGAGGAGAGACAGACATGTCATCACAGTGTGTAAAGTTTCCTTTTTTTCCAGAGAGAACCCGTCCCACACAATATTTACCAACCACCACCATTTAAGTTGTCACCATCATCATCCACACCATTCACTTCAGTATCAGCTTGTATACTTTTGTAGGGATATAAAAATCTTGCCTTATTAACTTTAATAAATGTTAATGTGAGTACATGTTCTGGCAGCAACCTGTTTCTGGTGTCTGTCACAATATTGCCAACTGCACTAAACATGCACTCTGAAGAGACACTTGTTGCAGGACAACAGAGATATTTCAAGGCTTCATCATACAACTCTGGACATATTAGCTTTTTCTATCTCCAGCATACAAAAGGGCATGTGTCAATAGGAATAAGTGGTTCTTCCAGGTAACTGTGCCATGAAGGACTGTGGTCGCAGATTCTCTTTACTGTCTATACTTTACCTTAATTTCTATGTACTCAATAACCACACCCAATGGTTATTCCAATAAACTCAGTTTATTGTCTGCACACATATATGTGGGAGCCTCAGCTAAAGGAGAGAGCTCCCCGAACAAAGTTTTACACAGTATTTTATAGCACTTCTTATCTTGGAAAAACACCAACATTTCAGTATAAGCCAATCATAGTTTTCAGCAATGTAACAGAAAAAACACATTGAAGCATTAGGTACTTTTCCACTGGCTTATTTCATTTCTTTCCGTTACTGCTTGATACATATGCCTGGGTCAAGCTGACCTAAGAAGAAAGCGATGAGTTTTACTCACACCATAACACTACAGCTTGTCTTCAATGCCACTCACGTGCTCTTATCTTTATACTTTGTCCAAGCCTGCTAATCAGGCTGGTACAACCAGTTCTGCTCAGTTTTATCTAGCTTACTATTTTTCATAACCTAAGGAACTGGTTTCAGCCAGCACGAGCCATTGCTTTCTGCTTGCTTTGTGATTCTTATGAACCTATAATGACCCTTAGCTTTTACTCAGACCTGGCTATATTTAACTACACTAGCAGCTCTACATTATAGTATACTGTAACACACTTTACTTTATATGTATGTATAAAAGAAAGATATATAAAATAAATTCCTCCACACTCCCCCCTTTTGATACTCTGTATCAACTAACCACCCCCCTTTTTATTTATATGATTTAAAACTGGTTTCCAGCATACAGATAGTTAAGGCATGGAGTTACAAATGGAACACAATGGTGAGTTTGTAAAACATAATACAGAATTGAGGGATGTCAACACCACAATTGAAATATGTGAAAAAATGCTAACATGTGATACCATATATAACACAATATAACATAACAATTTTGTTGATGAAAAAGAGTTCATGGAATCCACTTTGAGAGTGAATAAGGTAGTTGCTACCTTGTGTTGAGGTGTGGCACACCCTGGGAGCTTGATTGAAGAATCTATTGATAATGTCTCTTGACAGATAAGTCCTTATAAAACATAACAGTCCATAAAGTTAACAGTCCATAAAGTTCATATAAGTATCCACAGGTTGATGTAGTTACAGTACAGATGAAATGTCATTTGCAGAATGGTGGTAACCCACAAGGCATATGGGGCAATGCAGACAGTAATTTAAAACAAAACACCAGCATAGTAGAAAAGTCAGTGTTCATTTTGCTGGCTGGCTGATTAGTAGACACACTGGCCAGGGGTGCATTAAGTCCTTTTAATGGAGTAGTCACACACACACACTGGCATGGCATTTGTTTTGTCGTAGTTGATTACACCCCAGCATAAAGATTAACAGTCCATAAAAAGGTAACAATTGACAATAAACCATTAAGAACACAGTCCATAACAGAGCAATAGGGTTGTAGAAAGTACCAGCCATGTTTGGAACAAGCGGCAGTGAAGAAAATGGATGTATTGCTTGAAGGTCAATTGAAGCAGAATCTTCTCGCTGGAGTTGGGAGTGCCCCTTCCCCAGACTTAACTTCATAGTAAGCAGAAACAATAAGCTTGATTGCAGAGTCTGAACTGACTGGACCTTCTTCAGTTGATTTAAAGTTCTACAAATAGGTGTAATTTCGCTGAAAACATTACACTTGCAGAGGTTACTGCTGTTGAACGTGGAGATCTTATGTGTGCCACACCGTGGAAACCTGCAAACTTGCAAAGTGTGTTAGACACTGAGTTAAAAACACATAAATAACAATCTTTTAAACCATTTACTTCTTGTTTTGTAAAGAGTGGTGTGACAGAGCCTAAATTCTGGCAATTAGAAAAATAAAAAATAAAAATGGGACATTAACCGCACACCTGGGGGTGCAGGCCGAGGAACAATTATACCATTTGACCATCTGTAAATCATGACAATGTTATGGTTACCTCCTGCTTTTAAATCACAGAAGCAGTTATGACAGTGATGAACATTATTTCCCTGTCTGTTGCAAGCAGGCCTGATGGAGACCTGAGTTATAAAATCCTGTAATGTTACAATACATAGATACATAGACAGTGTCGGCAGATAAGGGCCTATGGCCCACCCAGTCTGCCCATTTGAGCTTGTAAGTTCAGTTTGTTTTCCTAGAAGTCTGTTTTCCCTTACCCCTGACCTCTAGAATTCCTTTATGTCTATCCCATGCATTCTTAAATCTACGTGATTGTTTCAGCCCCCACCACTTCCTCTGGCAGGGTGTTCCACTTATCCACCACCTGTTCTGTGAAGAAATTCTTTCTCATGTTTCCTCTGAATCCTCCTCTCCAACTTCATCCCATGCCCTCTAGTCCTGGAACATCTTTTCACTTAAAAATAGTGTTTTCCTGCACTCTGTTTCTCCCTGTAAGATACTTGTATGTCTCTTATCATATTCTCTCTCTCCTCCTCTCCTCCAGGGAGTACATGTTTAGTTCCTTCAACTTGTCTTCATAGGAATTGTGATGCAATCCATTTCTGCACCATTCTCACCCCTTGTACTCCCTTCAGACCCATTACCCCCCTCTTCCTCAGTAAAGACTGAGCAGAAATACCTGTTCAATATGTCAGCTTTACTGTTGTCATCCTCCACGCGACTCCCATCCTCCCCCTTCAGTCTCACTATCCCTCCCCTTTGTCTTTCTTTTTTCACTTATGTACCTGTAAAAGGTTTTGTCCCCTTTAACCACTGATTTTGCAATGTGTTCTTCTGTCTGAGCTTTGGCTTCCCTTACTGACTTTCCTGCCTCCCTTTGTTTCTCCTGGTACTTCTCCCTATCCCCTTCTGCCTGTGTCTTTTTGTATTGCCTGAATGCTATCTTTTTGGCTTTCACTTTCTTTGCTACCTCTTTGGAAAACCGTAATGGTCTCCTCTTCCTTTTTCTCTTGCTAACCTGCTTAATGCAGTTACACGCTTCAAACATATTGTTCATAACAATATGCCTTTTACACAATGCAATTAGTGGGACAAATACATATGTTGTTGGCCTATGCCTATTTAATAACAGTGCTCATTGCACCTGTGACAAGTGAAAAGGTCTACCTTCTTTACCCTGTATAGTGAAATACTCCAAAGTACTGAGTGGGGTAAGGCTTGAAGCATAGGTTTGGAGTACAATCTAAATTGTGCATATTATAATTGTTAAAATGTAAAATGACAAAACCTGCATAGAGTACACTCATTCTTCAGGGGTACCTGTGAGCAATAAGACAAACGGAGCATTAATTTTACTTTTGGTTTTGTTTTGGAACATATTGTAGGGTGGGTCAGCAATCACTGCCCCAGTATTTAAGCTTAGTTATGAGCATTAAAAACGTTATACATGTGGAGCACTTTTCTGAATACACACATGATACAGTGTAGCAAGATGTATATCAAAACATTATAACATAAACATGAAACATAAGCATGTTTGTAATAGAACAATTTCAGTATTGAGCATAATGCATAATGCATAAAATACATTTTAAACAACACATATAGACTGTAAACTTAGCTTAGAGTCCAGAAATGTTAGAGTACTGTGAATTTACTGGTTGAAAAAAATGCATTCATTGCTGTAAGGCAATGACAAAAGTTGTTTTGCATTTGTTTTAACAGGATAAGAAAGCTGAAAAGACAATCAAAAGAATGAATATGTGTGGACATACATACACAACTTCACCCTCCAGCGTAACTGATTATTTGCTGAGGGCAGAAACCCTTGTACCAATAATAGGTGTGAGATTTAACTGTTTGCACTAGAAATAAAACAGAAGGGCTTGAGCTGGGTTATGCTGTTAAAATACTTTGGGTCTTTTTAAAACCTGTAAATAAGAAACAATTATTGGCAAATACACATTTTCCTTATTTACCCCTCTGGGGGGACAGTGATGTACCTTGCAATTTTTGCTTACCCCCTCCCTCCAGGCTCCTACTGGTGGAAGAGACAGTTTGAATACTGTAGCAATAAAAAGGTTAGCTCTAGATGGTGACATGAATATTAACCCAGAAATGGTCTGGCAATATTAGTAGCTAGTCGCGCAGCACCTTAAAAAAAAAATGTGCACTGGATAAATGGTAATGAGGTGGCCCCATTGCAGTCCCCACCTACTTACACTTTAAATTATAACAAGATAATATTACAATTAGTTTAGTAAGTTTTATACCTTACTATAAAGATGAGAACTTCTTTTCTCTAGAAGAAAGAGAAGAAACACAGACAAACAACAAAACAAACACACACAGTTTAAAAATAAAACAAGATTATTTCCATAGGATAAAAGAAGCCAAGCGTCCCTGGGTTCCTTATCCTAAGCATGACAAAATGTCAGCTGAGTTTATAAAAAATCCAGATTGATGGTAATACCATACATACGTATCTCTTAGAATGCATTTCAAAAGACAAAAATGATTACACCATGGTCACACATAAAACAAAAGCCATTGTTTTAACTGTAGATGTAAACTCTCAAAACAGCTGTAATAGTCCTTTTTCAAAAGCGTACTATATATATATATATATATACATACATATATATATATATATATAATAAAAATATGGGAGATGATGAATAATTCTCCCTTCCAGCTGGAGTATTGCCTGTGTTGGCTGCAAGTCAGAAGCAGTGAGACGAGAAGAAAAGTTTGTTCCTCTTCACTTAGAATACTAGTTTTGCAATAAAAGTCAAATTACATGGTTCACTCTTGGTGTGCTTTCATGAAAACATACATTTTGTGTGAAAAGTTGTGCTTTAGGTATGGAATACACATCAGGTTTGAACTGGTAGTAACATAAAATGTTGAAACACAAGAAGGTCAAATAACGTGCAAAAGGTCACAGTGTGCATGCAAGGGTCGTTCAAACCCAGTTATTTTTTTTTTTTTAGTGTCCTTGAACACTACTGATATTAAATATCTTTAAAGCATAGAATAAAACTGCTGGCCAAGACAGTACACACACATACACATACACATACACATACACATACACATACACATACACATACACATACACATACACAAAAAGAAATACTTAACACAAAATAAGACTGACATTGTTTTACACCAATTTGCTGAGGTAATGCCCATAGTTTCATTAGAAAACTGTACGTGTTTTAGATATATGTGCTGCCTCCTGCCTGTCTTATAACACTGACAATTTTTTTAAAACCAACACATTTATACATATCTACATGCCAAATCTTTTCAGAACAAAACACTTTTTAAACACATTCTAACTCCTTTCAACACCTTTAAAACACGCACAACATACCATCTGTAAGTGAACACATTTAGTATAACATGGTTACACCTTCTGGGGCATAGCCAAAATATGGCACTCTGCCATTTTGCAAAAAGTTTCTGGTTTTAGCTAGAAGTATGATAAAGCCATTTATAGCTGTTAACACATTACATTTTTACCTAGCAGTGGCTTGGCACGTTGCTTGCAAACTACAAATCTTTCTGCACATTGCAATCTATGACGTCATATCTCTTTACCTTCAACACTACCTGCTCCGACCAACAACTACATACAAAAGTTCTTCACTGACCCTATCTAGGCAGCACAAATGTTTCATTAAAAATAAAACCAATTACAACAGTCAGATACGAGGCAAAGAAGCTTTCTCTTTCTTTTTTTTTTTTTTTACTGTAACATGTTGTGCACTGAAGGCAGTCAATCCTATCTAGCAACCTTGACAACAGAACATAATTACAGAACACAGATATAAGCTAGAAAATATGCACGAGAAAGATGGAGCATTACCTTGTTTAGTATATGATTACAGAAATAAAACAGACAGACATAAAACAACTTTGAATAAAAATTCAGACTTACCCGGTGCCAAGGTATTTTTCTTCTTCTTTTCCGATACACTAGTCTGAGTAAGAGAACTGACTGCAGGACCTTCATGATAATTTCCAAACACTGCAGCTATTAACCCTTTCAAAGGTTTTCTTTTGGCCATTTTAGTAACCTGCCAAACCAAGTCTTTTTCCAGAGCTCTGGGTTGCAGTTTAAAAACAAAACAAAAACAAAAAATCTCTAACAGTACTAGGTTGAGATCCATCTGGTAGAGGTCCCCCGTATTTCCCATTGTAGTCCCTAAAAGGCGCCTAACCGGTCTTGGAGTGCCCACCCAACACTCCTACTTTTTCGGGCATCCCCTGATGCCGAGTGCCCACCCAGCACTCTTGGTGCCACCCCAGCACCTAAGACAGTAAATGATGGCTGTCACCGCTTCAAAGGCGTCACACATATGGTGGGACTTGAACCTCCGGGGCCACCCTCCCCTGAGGCTGGGACTTGGCAGTCCGATCACAGTGTGACACGGAGAAGTGAAGCCATCCTGCCGACTACGCCAAAACTGTGGTCGCAGATTCTCTTTACTGTCTATACTTTACCTTAATTTCTATGTACTCAATAACCACACCCAATGGTTATTCCAATAAACTCAGTTTATTGTCTGCACACATATATGTGGGAGCCTCAGCTAAAGGAGAGAGCTCCCGAACAAAGTTTTACACAGTATTTTATAGCACTTCTTATCTTGGAAAAACACCAACATTTCAGTATAAGCCAATCATAGTTTTCAGCAATGTAACAGAAAAAACACATTGAAGCATTAGGTACTTTTCCACTGGCTTATTTCATTTCTTTCCCATTACTGCTTGATACATATGCCTGGGTCAAGCTGACCTAAGAGAAACGATGAGTTTTACTCACACCATAGCAACGTACAGCTTGTCTTCAATGCCACTACGTGCTCTTATCTTTATACTTTGTCCAAGCCTGCTAATCAGGCTAGTACAACCAGTTCTGCTCAGTTTTATCTAGCTTACTATTTTTCATAACCTAAGGAACTGGTTTCAGCCAGCACGAGCTATTGCTTTCTGCTTGCTTTGTGATTCTTATGAACCTATAATGACCCTTAGCTTTTACTCAGACCTGGCTATATTTAACTACACTAGCAGCTCTACATTATAGTATACTGTAACACACTTTACTTTATATGTATGTATAAAAGAAAGATATATAAAAGAAATTCCTCCACAGGACAAAGAATGCTCAGAAGAAGAAACAATGTAAGTCAGTATGGCAGCAATTTGGGAAAGGTTTTGTCTCAGATTTAGCTTGATACTGGGGGTGGAAGTGGGAGTTGTGGAAGAAGTGCTGCTCACTTTTGGTGACTTTTCCTGTTCTATATCTCTTCATGAAGATGGGTCTGCATGTTATGGAGATGACAAGTTGAAGCACAAGCTAATGTGCGTCTCTGTGTGTGATTTCTGTGACTGCTGCAACTCATCTGTCAACAGAAATTTGTAGCGCTCTGCATCTTCTGTTTTTGGAAGATGTGTAGCTTTGAACCTGGAATGTAAGAGAGTTGCAGGTAAATAGTGTTTTGATTTCATCATGTCAACTAATCTGTCATTGTTTTGAAAGCGGCACACATTTTCTTTGCAAGATTTCTGTGATACTGCCAACATGTTGTCTCATCTTCTGATCTGTCTCTTTCTATCCATAGAGTCATAACACTCAGATAATGTGAAAGCAACTTTTATTTATTTATTTATTTATTAATTTTGGCGATCGGGTTAGCCCACTGAGCCCCGGAGGGCTCCTTTTCAGGGGTGACCCGGGAGTTACATAAGACAAGAAGTACAGTACAGCTTTGGTGCGGGTTACAGGTGTCACAATAACGCAGCTCAGATATCAGAGCAGAAGAATAGCAGTACAAAAGGGGTGAGTAGGTTGTACTACAGTAATAACACTGAGCGGTTAGTTAGCAGATTGACATATTGTTAGGTCAGAGTTGGCGGATAGCTTCCGGGTTAGTTATTTATCTCAGGGTACATGCCAAGAGCCAGTGCAGCAGCAGGCACTGGCAACTGCAAGGTGGGCCTTAAGCCTAGTGCAGAAAGTTTTTTGTTGTGGGAGCTTCCTGCACCCCAGGCAGGAGCTGGTTCCACAGTGTGGGAGCGGTGAGGGAAAATTACATACTGCCTACTTTGGTTCTGATCCTGAGGATGTCTAGGAGAGTTCAGCCAGATGTGCAGAGATGTCGGTGATTGGCCTTAAGAGCGACGAGGCCACAGAGGCTGGGGGGTTGGGCCAACTAACTTGTACACTAAGCAGAATAGGGGGGTACTGGAGGTGCTCATCCAGTGAAGGCCAGTTTAGGAAGGATAGGGAGTCACAGTGGTGGTCCCTGGGGTTGGCCTGGGATGCAAAGTGAGACACCTTATTGTACAGTACCTGAAGTCTGTGCTTCTCCAGCTTTCTCAGCCCTTGCATGATTGGGGAGGCATATGTGATTGTCCGAAGGAGGGCGCTGGTGGCGACTGAGATTCTAGCTTCAGGTACAAGCTGGTCTTTCAGTTGGTATAGTATGCCTAGTTTCCCATGTAAGGATTTGGTGACTGACTCCACATGGTTCTTCAGGGTGAGACCCTGGTCCAGGGTTAGGCCAAGGTATTTCAGAGAGGGCACTACTTCTAGGCTGTTACCAGACACAGTGGTAAGTTGAAGGTGCTGTGTTCTGTCCTGACCAAGGGATCTAGGGCCAGATAGCATTGCCTTAATTTTGGACGTGTTGAGGACCATTCTGTTCTCAGTGAACCAGTGCTCCAGTGCCTGGAGGTCACCTTGGAGTTCGTGGCTAAGGCTTCCCAGATTGGCGGCGGAACGGTAGATGACTATATCATCCATGTCCTGGATGACAGAGCTCCCATCACATTGGTTTGGTAGCTCATTAGTGAACAGGGAGAAGAGGAGGGGCCACGTATTGACCCTTTGGGTACCCCATCTTTTTGTGGGAGTGGCCCAGAGATGGCAGCCTTCCACTTTACCCTCTGCATGTGGTCAGTCAAGTAACTCTCGAACCACTTTAGTTCATGGCTCTCAAGGCCTATGTTGCTCAGCTTAGTGAGTAGGAGATTTTGGTGGACCAGATCAAAGGCCTTGGAGAGGTCAATGAAGACCACACCAGTAGGGGTGCCCTTGTTCATGTCTCATAGTACATCTGTTACAAATTTGGTCAGTGCCATGTCTGGCCCATGTCTGGTTCTGAAGCCATGTTGGGAGGGTGCCAGGATTTTATGGACCTCCAAGTAGTCACGAAGTTGCCCATAGATCAGCTTTTCCTGGATTTTTGACAGGATGCGGAGTAGGGAGATTGGTCTATAGTTGCCAATAGACTCCCAGCAGCCACCCCTGTGGATTGGGACCATGTGGGCCTGTTTCCACTGTGTGGGGACGGCGCCCTCTATCATAGAGCGGTTGATGAGCCAGGATAGAGGTCTGGCTAGGGGTGGGGCCCCGTCCTTTAGCATCTTGGGGGGAATCCCGTTGGGTCCCCCTGAGTCAGAGATTTTTAGGGTTTTAAGTTGTGATAGAACCTCCTTTGGCTTGACTAGTCGTAGATGAAAGGATGGGCAATCAAGGTCCGTGGGAACCCTTGTGTTTAGGTCAGTGATGAGGGGGGTAAGCCAGCCTTATACAAGTCTAGGTTAGTAAAGAGGTTGTTTCAGGAGGTGGCAATTAAAAGGTCATCTTGAGTTAATTGTCCATTGACCTTGATGGGGCTGTTTCGGGCTTGCTGTTCCCCTTTACCAGTTCATTGATGTGAGCCTAGAAAAGTCTGGGGTTCCCTAGGTTATTTTTCTGAAGGCACGTGACATACTCTTTTTTTGACTTTTTTATGGCCAATTTGCATTGATTCCTAAGGGTTTTGTATGTCACGAGGTCGCCCTGTAGGGAGGAGTGCTTGAACCTTAGCCAAGCCTTGTCGAGGTCCTTCATAAGAGCCTTTAGAGGATGGGTAATACATTTGTAGCAGCTGCCCTTAGCACAAAGTATTTTTCTTCGGGGCAAGGAGGTTAGCTGCCGTATTAAGCGTCCTCTGGAAGAAGGCCACGGCCTCATCCAGGGTAGGGAGTCGCTTGATCAGGATCCAGTCTATATTGCTTAGGTGATCAGAGAATTGTTTGGGTGTGTATTAGGTGTAATCCTGCATGGCCAGAATATGAGGTGGCACTTTGAGCACCCTATTCTTCCAGATGCAGAAGATAAGCGAGTGATCTCTCAGTGCGTCAGCCATGATTCCAGCAGACTGGATATTGCAGGGGTTAGTCACTAGGGCCCAGTCGAGGGTAGAGTGATTCCCTGTTTTGTGGTTCAGTCTGGTGGGTTCAGAGATTACCTGTACAAGGTCTGCACCCTGTATCAGGCCCAAGAGGGACTGGGTGGAGTCCTGGGTCTAGTTCAGGTTAAAGTCACCCAATATGAGGTGTTCAGTGGTGATGTGTTTAACTGTGTCCTGAAGGAATGCCTCCAGGGATTGAGAGGTGTTCTTGAGTGGGTTGTATACGCATCCTATGGTAAGGTGCTTACAGTAACCCAGGGTAATGTGTACGAAGATCGACTTGCTGTCAGATCTGGCATTGTGTGGCAGGATGACCTCTGTTGAATTCAGGGTATCTTTTACATATATGAGTACCCCTCCCCTCTTTTGTCAGTCCTATCTTTCTGGTAGGAGTTGTACCCAGGGGCAATGTCTTCATGTGGGAGGATGTGAGGTTTGAGCCAGATCTCTGACACAGCCAGGACATCTGGGTTGAAAAGTTCCAGCCAGGCTTGTACTTCCTGCATCTTTGGTCAGAGGCTGCATGTGTTCATATGCATGATCTGCAAGTCCTTTGAGGACAACCACTGAGGGTTCTGCCGGGAGGCTATCAGGAGATTGCCAGTTGTGGGACTAGGGTTCGGTTGGATATCTCCTGCTAGGAGCAGGAGGGTTGCAAAGAGGCAAAGTGAGGTAGGGTTGAGCAGTGAGTATAGTCCTCTTGCGTGCACCCTCCTTACATAGTGGGCGATTGAATACCAGGCACCTTTCTTAGTGAGTACCAAGGCCTCCAGTAGGGAATGGAAACTACCTTGGTGGGGGGGGGTGTGGTTGTATGGATAAGGGAGGGTGCTGGGCTGCTGAGGATTTGTTGGTTTGGGTCACCTGCGCTAATGAGCACATTTATCCAGAGAAGTGACAGGATGTACGTGGTGGACAGGAGTAGTCCTTTGCTGGGCAGATAGTGACAGGGAGTATCAGGCTTCATTGTCATGTCTTTGTGTAGTAGGGGCCCTATGGTTACAGATGTATATTTGGTGCATAATTACATTATGAGTGGGATAACCTGACTCAGATATGCACCTTTTGAGGACTTGTCTCTTGTAGCTGTCTCAAAAGGAGATAGGATGCAGTGCAGTCTTCATTAATTTCCACTGTAGCACAGAAAGCATAAGGCCATCACCAATAATGTAATTGGAGCAATATTCAGGTACAGCTTGCTTTTGTTTCAAGATGTGCTGCAGCATATAAAGAGTTGAGTTCCAATGAGTGGAAACATTTTGAATCAGTTTTTGGTGGGGCAGCTTGTGTTTCTTTTGCAGTTTGGATAATATCTGCATGGCCTAGGTTGAATGTGAAAAGTGAGTGACAATTTTTTTTGCAAACAGCAATCATACCATCAACTTGTGTTTCATTGTTCTGGAATCCAGTGACAATTAGAATGTAAGCAATGTGCAAGGCAAGAAGCATGCACAAACTCACCATCCTGTCCTGCTTTCAAGATGTTGGCTCCATTGTCAATTACTGTAAAGCCATATTTTAGACCATGAGAATAAATCCAGTTGTTAAGGCGCTCATGTAGTTCTTGTAAGATATTTGAAGCTGTGTGACTTTGCCCAAACTTTTTTACAAGCAGGAGCACCATCTTTTGGGGTGTGTTTGTTTTTGAAGATGCACAAGAAAAACTGACTCACTGAGTGGAAAGGGACATACAATTTATATTCTGACTTCCGGTCCACATATCTGCTGTGACATGAATAACCCCGCCCTCTGCAGTTCTAAGTACAAGTATCACTGCCGCTTTTAATGCCTCATAAATGTTTGGTATTTTAACATAGGCAAAGTACCTTTGATGAAGTACATTGTAATGAGGCTCTGCACGTTTCATGACCTCCCTAAAATCTTTATGATCTACCAGAGTATGGAAGAAGGGCTCCAGCTAACAGTTCCCCAATTTTTTGATCAAGATGAAGACTCCTTGGATGATTTTTGGCAAAAGTATTCTTCCTTTCCAATGCCTGAGACAATGTTAGCTGCTTACCACATGTCCCTGCTGGTTCACTAGACATTGCTTCATTTACCAGATGGATGTTGGGGTGGTGGACTTGGACTTACACATTCAGTGCCATCGCTGGATGTGCAACTGGTGCTAATGGTGTTGGTGTTGGTGGTAATCGTGGTCCTACTCCTAGGGCTGGCACTGGTTCTGTCTGCATCAAATTAAGAAAATTAATTATGCATTTCTACAGATTACAGACCCTTCTCATTTGTGGTCTGGATGGTAAAGGATATGGTTTTAGGCTGATCACGCAATAGTGAATTTTTTTTCAGATGGCATTTAAGAGCTGTACTGCTGGTGCATGATGCGACTTTACAATGGTTTACACTTTGTTTACATAGGGAACAAAGTGCTCTGCATGGATCACTTTTACTGATGGAGAAATAATTCCACACCTCAGATGTGACAGATTTTGTTTGAGTGCTAGGAAGATAACTAAAACCTGTTTGTGTTTTTTCAGCTGTCTGAGCAGAATCCAGGACATCCTCCTTGGTGCTAGAAGAGTGGGCATGGGCAGTGGCCCTAGATGGGTTCTCATTTTTAGACAATGTAGAAGTGGCAGATTCACTGGATTTGTACTTCTCATTGGCACCATCTATGGATTTATTTGCAAGTGCACTACCTGATTCTTTGTCGGCAGACTTGCTCACTTGACTTGGTTGCGAAACTGATGATACATCACCAGTCACAAAAGTGTCAGACTGAGACAAAGAGCTACTGTCTGACTCAGAGATTGAGTCATTGCCACTTGCACTATTACTGCTAGTCACAGGGACTTTAACATCATGAATGGCATACCTTATGGTGCCTCTCCATGTGATACCATCAGCTGCACACGTTTTCTTAAAGGGTCCTCCTTTACCAGTTCATTGTTGCTCTTTTGCTGTTTGTTGTATTTTTTCCATGTGAAACATTTAGACTATTTTTGCTAACACCAGGGCTACCACTACCACCAACACCTGCTTCACCACCAGCACCAGATGCTTCATCTGTGTTGGTGTCAGCCATAATAGCAGCAGTATACTGTACACACAACTCCAGTGTTACAAAACAATGCGGTCTGTGGTCACTGCAATTCAAAAATGTAGTTTTGACTGTATGTCACTGTGATGCAGTGGCCTGGAAGGTAACTGAAGAATGTATAGGTCTGCAACTAAAGTTGGATCCCAGATGCAAGGCTTACAGAATGGTTGGGCATTAGGCATATGCAAAACAGTGTAAGGTGCAATGTCAGGTATTGTAATTCTGACTATGAATAAAAAATTATTGTTTTAGTATGGCAAGAAATTGCCTATTTATTTTTCTAATATATTTCAATATTTTCTTGTTCTGTAATGTATTTTACTTTATGCAAGAGGATACTATGCACTGAGAGCTGGGTGGCACACAGTCAGCAAATAGCAATACAGTCAAAGGGCACACAGAAGGATGATGGCCTGTAAGCCACATAGGAAACACAAACACACACATACACACACACACACACACACACACACATACTTGGTACAGTGCAGCAGTCAAAAGGCACATAGCCGGATGATGGCCAGTATGCCACATAGGAGTCACACACACTGGGTACAGTGCAGCAGTCAAAGGGCGCACAGCAGTATGATGGCCAGTACCCCACATAGGAGTCACACACACACACACACACACACACACACACACACACACACACACACACACACTGGGTACAGTGCAGCAGTCAAAAGGCACACAGCAGGGTGATGACCAGTAAGCCACGTAGGAGTCACACACACACTGGGCACAGTGCAGCAGTCAAGGGGAACACAGCAGGATGATGGTGGCCAGCACGCCACATAGGAGAAGGATTCACAAAAAACAATGACACATAGATTTTTTTTTTGGTACTGACAATGGATGTTTCTATCTCTCCTCCTAACTGGGAAATATATTTCTGGCATGTATTTAAGGATACCACTCAACTGGCTGCTGGGCTGCACATAGTCACACACACTGGTAGGGTACAGTGCAGTCAAAGGGCACACAGCAGGGTGATGGGCTGGCCACAGTACGTCACAGGAGACAGAGTCACATAACATAGCTAAAAGGATTTTTCTGTCTCTCCTTCCAACAGGGAAATATATTTCTGGGATGTAGCTAAGGATACCGCCACACAACTGGCTGCTGGGCTGCACACAGGCACACACACATACTGGGTAGATAACAGTGCAGTCAAAGGGTACACAGCAGGATGATGGGCTGGCCACAGTATGCAACAAGAGACAGAGTCATACAACACAGTTAAAGGGAATTTTCTGTCTGTCCTCCTAACAGGGAAATATATTTCTGGCATGTAGTTAAGGATACCACCACACCACTGACTGCTGAGCTTCCCACAGTCACACATACTGGATAGGGTACAGTGCAGTCAAAGGGAACACAGCAGGATGATGGGCTGGTGGTCAGTATCCCACATAGGAGTCATGCACTGGGTACAGTGCAGCAAAGTGCACACAGCTGGATGAGCCTGTACACACTGAGACCCCCAAGGCTCCCAGTCAGTTCCACCACCAGTCCCTGACCTCCCCTACTCCTTTCCCAACAAAGTTGCCATTTAATACCACTGCCCTGCATGGCTGCTCCTTGATCCCCCTTTTCCTTTCTGTAATTTCTGCCATACAACAAAATGCCCTGACATACTGCCAGTGCCTGCCTGAACTCTGTGACTTTTTCTGACAAAACCCGAAAGACACCAACAACCGAAGAGCAGAGCAGAACACACATCTGCTCTGCTAGCAATCCTGCTCTGTCTGCCCAGCTGATTTCCTGCTGCGCAACAATGAAATCTGAGTCACATGACTGAACTACTGCACACATTGCACTGCCACCGCTGCTCGCGTGAGTGTACAGGAAAATTTAACTAGTCTCTTCCGAGTCCCTCCCTCCCAGTGTCTGCACAGCCCCCTGAGACCAGACTCCTGTCCCCATCCACAGCAGGCAGTGACAAAGCAGCGCTAGCATGTAACTTGGTAGAAATAAAAGGATTCAAACCCTTTTGTGAACCCTCTAGTGTTTGAATTCTAAATTAGAACTCAAACACCAGTGTTCAAGATTGGTTTGAATCTTTGACAGACTAGTTCTGACAACTCTAATGAAGGAAACTCTTCTCTTGGCATAGGGCCTGGCACCTCTGCACTCATGGGTGTCAGAGGACTCTGTGCATTGACTGACAGATGGACTCTTTTCCCTGCATGTCTGTATCTGTAGCCACATGAAAGCACAAGGACCAGAGGGCACTGTGCTTCCACAGCCCCATGAATTCTTGGCAGCTGTTGCTACACTTCCATAGGTGGACAGAGTCTTCTTTTGGTGCAGGTCCCAGAAGGCCCAGTGCATCTGCATGTGTTCACATGGGTCCTTTGTGACCTGCGTGAATAAGGATACAATTCCACTATCTCAAAAAGAAAGGAAATTCTTTACAGAAAACTGCATAAATGAACCAGTTAGGATTCGAGTTAATGCCACAAAAGTAGGGAAATGTAGTGTAAGGGTTTTCAATCCTAACTCTCCACCCAACCACCCAAGCAGCAATAGGAAAAAAACATTATGATTTTGGATCTCTGGAATCTTGGTGAATCAGTGGTAGGATCTTCCTTGGGGTAGTTAACCCTAATACCTTCCCCATTCCTTGAGCAAACCAGGTCTGACGTGATCGCCTGTCTTCACACAGGGCATGCAGGGCCCTGCATGAAGACAGCTACAGCAGATTCTACTGGCAACATGTGATGAGACATACTTCTCTACCTTTGAAGAGTGTATCACTATGAGACACTGACTTGGACCTGTGCTTCAGACAGGAACCTGTGGACTGGGGGGAGGCACGAGTATTTTGACAAGGAAGACCCTACCACTGATTCGCCATCTCTGAAGACCCAGTATCTTAATGTTTTTTTTTTCCTTTTGCTGCTTGGGTAGTGGTGGTGGGGAGTTTGGGTTGGAAGCCTTAACACCACATTTCTATACTTTTGTGGCATTAACTTGAACCTGAACTAGTCCTTTAACACAGTTTCCTGCAAACAATATTATCTATATATCTATATTTCTCATCTGCTGCAGCAGCCTTGAAGAGGATGCCTTCAGTCCTGGGGTGGAAGTCTCTCTGCCCCAGTTGACTCCTTCCTTTGAACTCAACAATCGTCAGCCATACAGATCCCTTTGAAACAGCAGGAGTCATTTCTGAACTTTTTGTAAGTTTAAAGCCAATCAGAGAGCTCTTCATATCCTGATGCCTGCTAGTGGTCCTGTGTGAGCGGTTCCATAGTGAGTGGCACAGAAGGAGTAGGAGTCCTTGAGGGGATTCACCAGAGTTGAGATGCCAGGACACCAGGAGACTCTGCCCAAATCCCCTCCAGAGTGTGTAAGTAAGTAGATCATTTAGACAGTTAATATTGCTTAGACATACTGTATAACCCCTTATTTTAGCGGTTAATTTATTTACGAGATATCCGTGGGTAGGTATAACACACGAAAATTTATTCATAGCGATTAATATTTTACAGCATTGCATTTTTATTTGGTAGTGTGGTGGTCGCAATGCTGGTCTCAGAGCAATGGGGTTATCGTTTATCGTTATCACTGCACATGGAAAGCGACAAGTAGAGAGTGCTCCTACTAGTGTGCTTCTACTGTGCTGATCTGCATATCAGTGTGTGGTGAATGATGGGGTTAACGCTTCACTTTGATTACTGTAACTTGCCTAACTTGTGTTGGTGGTGGAAGGAGTTCATTGTCACTGCATAGGGAGTAGCAACGAGCACAGAGTGTGCTCCTACCAGTATGCTTCCTACTGTGCTGATCTGCACAACAGTTCAGTGTGTGGTCGAATGAAGGGGTTTGCGCTCCACTTTGATTAACTTGCATAACTTGTGTTGGAGGTGGAAGGGGTTTCATTGGTGTGCTTCTGAATGCTTAATGTACAGTACTACTGCCTGCTTGCTTGACTTTACTTCAGGGTCTTAAAAGCATAAACTTTATTGGAATAATAAATAAAAAGAAGTCAAGTTTCAGTAGTAGCTGAGGCACTGAGTGTGTGCTTCCATAATTCCAGCCTTTCAGAATCCGCAAAGAATTTCATCTTCTTGCTCTCCCACTTTGCTAATGCTTTCCACCAGCCTATGAGCATGCTGTAGTTTCAGGGACTGCGTTCTTAAATCGACGTTTATTTCCCCTGATGCACATCCATTTTTAAGCTGGTGTGATACTGCATCGTCGTACCATTTTGTGAAGCACTACTTGAGCGCATCCTTTAGCAACTTGTTTACAGTGAGGTCCAGAGGCTGGAGTAGATCAATGTACGATGCGGGCAGGAAAATTGGTATAATAGCATTTTGCTGCAATGCTTCCAAAACCTCCTGAGTGGTATGCCCCTGAAACAGATCCTTTATTAGCAGTGATCTCTGTTCAGCCGATAGTTCCATCTGTCGTTTGATTTTATTACAGTAAGGGATCAGAACATCATTGATAAACTGAAGCATTGTGGCATTACATGCCCAGTGGTTTTCTGAATGGCTGATTAACCAACCATCAGGGAATTTAAATGCAGGGTGGCAGTTATTGGTTTTGCCCTTATAAATGATCTGAGGAGAGAGAAGTTCACCAATCATTGACACAGCAAGCACTACTGAGACCTGCCTCTTGTCACCCAACCCACAGACCACGACCTGTTTAGACCCTGTAATTGCCATGGTCCACTGGCTGCATGGCACCAATTGTACTCCAGTCTCATCCAAATTGATAACTAAAGCTGGAGGGATCAGTTCTCGGCTGCGTGCTAATGACACCTTGCCGAGGAATTGTGACTTTAGATCAATAAAGTCGAGGGGTGTATTATATGCTGCCTTTGTAGCTTTTCTCTTTGAGTACCCCATGTGACTCACCAACTTCCAAGACCACTGTCGACTGAAAGAAAGGTGACCACCATTTTCACTCAAGAGGTCAGGGTTATGTGCTTTTACAACACCATATGCGATAGCAGACACTACCCTGGCATTAACTGCTGCACTCTCTGACCTCAGACTTTTTACTATTTTTTTAAACTCCTCTTCAACTTCCTCAAGAAGCAGTGCAGGTCATCCTCAGGGCTTAGTGGGCAGCTCAGAGATAAGTTGACTGGGGTCTGGGGTTTTGCTGAGCTCGGATAGGTAGTCTTTCTTAAAACCTCTCATAGTACTTTCGTTAATGGAACCTTCGTATTTCTTATTGCAGTGATGAACGACATTCATAACACCGTTCTCAACAGCATGTTTCCCAATTTCAAATCGGATAGCTGCACTGTACCTCCCATACTCTCTTCTGCGCTTTTTGGCTGGGGGACCGGACAACTCACCAGACAGCTCACCGACAACAGACTCAGCAACTTGGAGGGAGACTGAAGCAGATGGCTCAGGGTTTCTGCATTAAGCGGTGCTCCAGATAAGTCCCTCTTAACAGAAATTTTCTTGGAAAGCCAGGAAAGAAGTGACATCTTGAGTTTTGTTGGCTTGAAGTACACAAAAGGCTAGAAATACAGTCGCCATTCTTTCTCAGCAATTTATAGACTCCTAGAAACTGACAGCTGACTTCCGGGTTTGCCGAGCACCATAATAATGCTAATAATCTTTTACGCTGAAAAGTCTGGGAGCACAGCCACAAGGAAATTTGGTTGCGTGATAATAAAGCGTTATACAATATCTGTTACTACACTAATTTGTACCCCATTATCTTGCTGTCTTTTGTAGAGTCTATGCTGCCTTCAACTATGTTGCTTTAATACAGCTGTTGCTTGGGCTAGTCTCACTCCACTCACTCACTCACTCACCTTGGGTTGTTTGAAGTGGATGTTGCTAATGTCTCCTATGAGTATTGCATGGGTAATCTGTGCTAACTCTCTAGGATCCCACGATATTTAAAATTCTGTAGTCCTATCTCCACATAGCTGCCTCATTCCTGTCTGCCCATTGCTACTACTCAGGTCTCCCCCTCCCCACACTGCATATATTTGGGTTCTATAGACAAACTGTAAGAAGCTTAGGGTAGACCCAGTTATGTTAACATTGCTATAGAGTCACAACCATGGCATCCCCTCACCCTCCCATCTCCATTATGTACTGAAAGTAAGAAAACTGCCTCTTGATGTCTTTTTTTTAAGGGGTAAATAAAAAGTCCACCGCTGATCACACCCTCTCCCCTCACCTGACCTCCCACTGTGCACCCACCTCCCCACACCACCCTTGACACCTCCACACACCTAAGCCTGAAGAGGTCCCATGTTTGAGATCTGCTCTCCCGATTGAAGACATGTCTTGCAGCTGGAACCGGCAACTGCAATATGAGAAACTAAGGGAAAGGTGGTTCAGTGTATTTCAGTGGGGGTTTCAACTTTTATACATAACTCAGCCATTTTGGAGATTTTGATCCCAAATTTTTAACGTGGCCTTTTGGGTACCCCACCTTATGAACAACATGACTGTTATTTCGCAACGTCTACCCAAAAGGTGATTTTGAGGTCACTTGGTGAATTCACCTTTAAAGTGGGATTTGCATAAAGACAGTTATATTGTTCAGGAGCTGGGAACCCTGAAAGGCCATGTTGAAAATTTGGGGTCAAAATTCCAAAAAATGGCTGATTTATGACCATTCGTGGCACTTTCGCTATACACGCTCGTAACTTTGTAAATTTTAAATATTTTCATACCAAATTTTCAACACTTGTTATTACCACATTATACAATGGCAAGGAAATTCCCTGTATTCTGATTGGTCAGTGGGTGTCTGAGACAGTGATGTTATTACACAATAACATCACTGTATGGATTTATTGGCCCACTTGGACCTTTTGCATCATTTGATTAACCACTTTTTTCTCTTCAGAAACACAAAAAATTGACTAAAAACATTTTTAATTTTTTGTTTGTTTTGTATAACATCGAGCCATTGTATAATTGCAATAAGGCACTCCAAGGTGTGTGTTATTGTGTAATAACTTCACTCCTGGGGTGGTGGAAGCACTCGGCTTCGCCTCGTGCTTCAACCCACCCCAGAAGTGACATTATTACACAATAACACACACCTTGTCATGCCTTATTGTTTAATTAAATGTGTGTCACAGCTGTCATTTTTCAGATCCTGGCTGAAATATGTTTTTGCACCTGTGCCATGGAATGGTGTTGCAGTAGCGAGGAATTATGTTTCAGTGGGGATTTTAATATTTTCTGTACTGGGTACATCAGATCAGGTAACAACACGGCTATGCTGACAATTTCATCACTCTTGTCCTATACATGGCCCTGCACTTCCACAACTATGTGCATATACACATCTAAGGAGGAACTGGGAGTGCAGGACCCAAATGGCCCTGCACTCCCACTAGCAAATTAGGATATGATTATACAGTCTCAGAAAGTAATGAAATAAATTGCAAAAAAACTTCATTAATGCATCAGTTAGGGTTAAAGCAACAAAAGAAGGGAAGTGTGGCATTTGGGTTTCCAACCCTAACACCCAACCCCCACCTTACACAGACCAAGAGGTGTCAAGGGGTGGCATTGGGATTGCCAGCTCAAACTTTCACCCCATTCCATTTGAAAATAAGCTGGGTGGGTACAGTATAGGAAAATTGGGTTAGGGTTAGGGCTGATGATGCCAGTGCCACCCCAACACCTCTTGATCTGTGCAGGGTGGGTTGGGTAGTTAGGGTTGGAAACCCTAATGCCACATTCCCCTACGTTTGTTGCTTTAACCCTAACTGATGCATTAACAAAGTTTTTTTTTACTATCTATCTATCCATATATATATATATATATATATATATATATATATATAGTAGTCAAATAATGGAGATAATTTTTGACACCACCCTCTTTGAAGAGTCACTCATGGACAATAAAGATACCAAATGTACATTTGAAATGGTACTGCTCTGGACCACATCATTGCATGTACAGTACTTGTAAATAGCAGGCACATGGGGCTAACCAGTAGCCAAATGTTAGAATGATGTGCTATTGGTCAGGTGATCTTGATTCAGTAATGGACTCAGGTCACAAAATTTGGGTGGTCAAGGTTAGTGAAGAGCTACCAGTGGCAGCATGTTCCATTCCATGTGGTTATACTCAATTTGCTGTCACAGCAATATTTTATGGTGTGACAGGAGATCTTGCTTCTTTGCAGAGATGTCACTGTATGTGTGCAAGGCAACTAGGGGACAATACATGATGCTTGAGAAATAGACAAGAGCAGGCAGTTCAGTGGCTCGAGTTACAAGATCCAGCAGTCTCAGGCTCCATGTTCTCCTCCGATTGGGGAGAGTGGGGTAGCCATCACTTATGACACTGCCATGGGGAGAAACCCATGGAGAAATCAATGCATGGAGAAGGGACTGAAAGGGCTGGTAGCTCAATGGGCATAAACCCAAGGTTGGCATCTGGCAAAAAATAAATAGCATGATTTAAAAAAAATTGAAAGTAAATAAGTTTCTACAGTCTATTAATCTGGAAACTATACCCAGCTTTGTTGTCATGAAGCATAAGATTGATATAGTTAAATGAAAGACTCAACAGGATAAAAGTAATATTCTTTAAAATATTTATCCCACAGAAACTGCTATTATAAACATCTCATTATTTCAAGCACAGCATAGAAACTGATACTGTGGCTTCTCTGGCAGTTTCACTGAATTAATGCTCCAGAGTAAAGAAAATGGCATATTCTGTTTTTACCTGGGGAAATCTTGATTAAATGGTTCCTTGACATCTCCTGGGCATAAGGCATTTTTGCAGCTCTCCAATTCTTCATATATTTTGCATAACCTTTTGTGTAAGGCATATATAATTTGTCATGTGCAAGCAATGTTCCGTGATGGGATACTGCTCATTAAGCTTGCAGAATACAGTATATTGGTGTTTTATACAATAACAATATTGCAATCAAGAAAAAAAACATGTCTGAATGTGCAGTATTTTTGTTAATTACTGAATTTGGCAGAGCTCTGTCTGTTTGGCCACACATACACACACACACACACACATAAACCAATCCTCCCCCACCCCAAAATTAAACAAATTTAAAGTTAAAATTATAAGGAGACCCAGATATAAGTGGCCTGACAAGATAAATTAGGTAGGGAGCCCAATGAATCCTTATTAAAGTACACAAAAGAAGTCTCTGCTTTTATCGCTAAACAGGGGATGCTCACCCCCCTGGGCTGCAACAAATAATCCAACTGTTCAGTCACTTCACAGCCCTCTCATGGCTGAGAGTTCCAAAAAGTCAAATTAACCAGCTCACCTTCTATGATACATATAATTTGAGGGACAGATTGCCTGTGGGAATTCAGGACTCTAACATCAGTTCTGCGGATCCCTGGGACATCTCACTACCCAGCCCCACTCCCAGCAGAGGTTCCTCAAGGACAGTGAGACTACAGTACCTGTGGGCTGAACCACAGTCCCACCTCCTACTGTGGAGTCCTGCAGAGTTCAAAACTGAGCTCCACGAACTCCACAGACTGACCAGCAGTCCCAAGAAATCAGGACCCACTGTGTCCAGCAGCAATCTTTCCTGTAATCTCTCCATCAGGTTTAGAACCCCAGATGCTGAGCACCACAACTTAGATTCTATTCTGGTTCTCTCTCTCTTGCTCCTTCCTGTCCTTCTTTGGTCACCCTCTGCTATTCTTTTCTGGTGCCCAGTTCTTGACACTTCACTGCTCAGTCCTGGACTGCTCCACAAGCTCCAGGATGGGTGAGCAACTTTAGACTCCTCCACAGCTAGTACTGCCTCCAGGAATCGCCAACTCCCACTCCTTGATAACCAATACTCTGCAGCTCCCACTGATACAGTATGTACAGCACCAACTTTTATCAACCTAACTTTGTTTCAACTTCAAACTGCTAGCTAAAATAAAACAAAAAATCTAGACTCCTAATTCTGCCTCACTTTTCACCCCATCTAGTGCTACCAATCAAAACTAACCCCATGCTAGTTAAGCAATGTTATCCTTAACAAAAGTCTTACAAGTTGAAAGTTAAATCACAAAATAACAGAAAGTTACTAAGTTTTAAAAAAACCTTATGTCTCACTTAGCAATGGCAGCCCAGCGTGGCTGCCATCTTTCATTCTCTGAGGGAAGAGAAGGACTGTGTTGAGTGGATTGATGGGGAGAGAGAACCAGGCATTTGGAAAATGATAGGAGAAATCAGCATGGCCTATGGAAGTTTTCCTGGGGAGGACGGAGAGGGAATGGGAAGCAATGTTCAAAAGGGGATAGGAGAAATAAGGGGAGAAGAAAAGAAAAGGGCAGATGGGTGGTGGGGAAAAGAGAAAACCCAGAATTTGGAGGTGAAGGTGGCACAGTGCTTGAGGTATCTAGCATCAAGGGAAGGGAGAGTGAGGGAGGAGGAAAGAGAGATAACAGTGGTATGCATGAGGTGGCACAGTCCAAAGAAAAGCAGCAGAAAGAGTGGAAAAGAGGATCCAGTCTAGCAAGGGTGGACTTGGGAGCAGTGCTGTAGACAGTGTTGCCATAATCAAAGATAGAAGGATGAACTTCATGACTAGTTCCCTGGATGAAGGGAGAGGGATACTGGATTTGTCTCTGTACAGTGCTCCCAGTTAGGGTGAAGCTTGTGGTGGATAGCATCAGTATGTACTGAGAAGTCAAAGTGCTGCTTTCCAGCCAGTATTTAAAGAGGGGACATCCCAAAGTGCAGTACCATCAAGGGTGTGGAAGGAGGGGAGGGGAGAGGCAGTCTGTCAAGCCTCTGCCAGAAACCAAAGGTTGTGGAGATAGTTTTTTGGATAATTATTACAATAATTCTAATGTTAAGTAGTTCTGTAGGTTTTTCACAAACACTCATATTTCTAGTATAATACTTCCTATCAGGGCTTCAATGGTCACTTTATCTTCTGACATTAAAGCCTTCTTCTGTTTAAAACATAAAAACATAGAATCTGACAGCAGATAAAGGCAGCTTGACCTACCCGGTTTACCCACATCATCATCTTCATCATCTTCATCATCTACATCATCCCCATTCTCTTCCTTTTATTCTCCTTCTTCTTCATCTCTTTCTTTCTCATCTTCTTCTTCATCTACTTCCAGAATGTAAATCAAAGATAGTCCTTGTAGAAGCTGCACATGGATCATGGTGCTCTCAATAATAAATGGCAGTAGAAGACAAGAAAATCTGGCACTCGCCCTCCATAACATAATGACACACTGCTCTGCAAAGTAGTTTAATGACAATTTATTAAGTGGTCCAAAATATACAGATCTTGTGACACTTGACATGATTTGGAATTGATTCCTTTCTCAAATTTAATGTTTCTACGGAAGGGAGGAAGAGGAGGTCCTCTGAAGGGTTGCAGAAAGTTCAAAGCCAGATCAGGTCATGAAAACCATTCATGCTGCTTAAAAATATATAGAAACATAGAATTTGATAGCAAATAAGGACTGCTTGACCCATGCAGCCTGCCCATTTCTCCCTACCTGAACTATAACTGCAGACCATGCCTGATCTACAGCACAACCTCCTCCCTCTCTTCCATTTCACAGAAGAAAGGGTTCTGAAAGAACTCCTAAAACTGAAGGTGGACAAAGCAATGGGGCCTGATGGGATTCACCCCAGAATTCTAAAAGAACTAAGGGTAGCACTAGTAACACCACTGACTACCCTTTTTAACAAATCATGGGAGGATGTTGTGGCACCTGAGGACTGGAGGAGAATGGATGTGATTCCCCTTCACAAAAGTGGGAGCAAGGCAGAGGTAGAAAATTACAGACCTGTCAGTTGGAACTCAGTAGTAGGGAAAATGATGGAATCACTTCTGAAGGAAAGAATTGTTGAGTACTTAGAGGCCAGTGGGGCACAGGACCCAAGGCAGCATGGATTTACAGTTTGAAGTTCATATCAGATGAATCTAATTGATTTATTGACTGGGTGACCAAAGTAGCAGACCAGGGAGGGGCTGCATACATGGCCTACCTAGACTTTAGCAAGGCATTTGACACAGTCCCACACAAAAGATTAATAAACAAATTAGCCAGGCTGGGAGTGGGTCCCAGGGTGGCAGCCTGGATAAAATATTGGCTGGACAACAGGATGCAGAATGTAACAGTAAATAGAGTCCACAGTGAAGAAGGGGGGGGGTACTAGTGAGGTACTGCAAGGTTCAGTACTGGGTCCAGCCTTTTTAATGTCTTTATAAGTGACATTGCAGAGGGACTGAAGAAAGAAAAGAAAGAAAGTCAGTGTGTGTTCTGTGCTGGGAAGGGTACTGTATCAACTTACTTTGCTTAACCAGTAGGAGGAGAGAGAGCTTAATTGGGGGTGTGGCTTAGACACTATAAAAGCAGGTGACTCCAATTACAACTTCTTGTTGCTAGCCTTTGTTCCTAATTGCCCTCCATCCCACTCCTCCAACCACACACCCTAAGCCAGTTCTACTTTTATAGCCACTGGATTTGACTGACAACAGGAACTTCCTGTTTGGCAGTAGGAAGGGAAGGATCATAGAGAAATATTTGTTTTGTCAACCCTAAAGGAAAAAAGTAGCACGATCTCCCCCCCAGCTGCTGGTGGTCTGACACTGAGCAATGAAGAAGGAGGCTACTGAAGAATATAGGAAGTTGCTGTCCCAGAATAGGAAGGGTGACAGTTGTAAGGAGAGGTGAGAGTAAGCATACAGAGAAACAGGAGAGGGGATACAAAATAAGACATGATAGGAGTGGTGCGGTGCAATGGCTGTAGGGTGGCAGTGTTCCGGGAGACATTCTGGAGGTTGCGATGCTGCCCTATTTGCAGGCACCTCTCTGGTTTGAGGGAGGAGGTTGCCCATCTCCAGGCTGACCTGGCTAGGATTCGTGAAACCTTCTCCCCCACCCAGGGACCACCAGGGCCAATGCCACTACCTCAGAGGTTGCCAAGAAAGAGTAGAGGCTGGACCAGGGTGGGCTGAGGGAGGGAGAGGGTGGTGCAACAGAGTTGCATACCTCTAGCTGTACCTCTCCACAATTCATATGCTCTTCTAGTGGATAGTGGTTCCTCTATATAGGCACCTGCAGTGGAGAACAAAGAGGATGCTGGGAACCTTCACAAAGGAGACCCACAGCAGTGTGGCATGGGACCCCACAGGGGAAGGAAATAACTCCTGGTGGGGGACTCAGTCATTCGGGGGTAGAAGTGGGGGAGGAAGAGGAGAGGGAGGTAAGGTGCCTGCCTGGCACCATGGCTTGGAGGGACAGGAAGCGAATCCTCAGGATCGTGGGAGCAGCTGCACAAGGGAGGGAGCTGGATGTCACTGTCCACCTAGGGACAAATGACCTGGCTAGGAATGGGATCAGAGCAGTGCAAGAGGAGTTTGTAGAGTTGGGGAGGGGCCTTAGACAAGCAGCACATACGGTAACCTTCTTGGAGGTGCTGCCTGCCTATGGCAAGGGTGATACTAGGGTACTCCTTACCAGAGAATTCAATGAATGGTCAAAAAACTGGTGTAGAGCTCAGGGTTTTGTCTTCATTGGGGGCTGGGGAGCCACCTGGAGGGCTGCAGACCTATACTGGCACGATGGTCTGCATCTGTCCAAGGGGGGGACCAGGATCCTAGGTGAGAGGTTTAAATGCTTAATTTACAAGCATTTAAACTAGCCAAGGGGGAGGCACTGAAAGGAGCAGGGAAATCCCAGCCTCCCCCCACAAAACACAGTAATTAGTGAGGTAAACACCAAGGTAGAGAAGTCTTTAGGGAGTAGGACAAATGTAAATGTAAAAAAAGGCAAAGGCAGTAAGGACAGGGATGGGGCTAAAAGGGGTTAGGCCATCAAAAAGTGGAGGGTGATGAGTAACAACGCCCGTAGTCTGTATAACAAGCTCCCTGAACTAGTGGCCTTTATAGAAGAGGGTTCCCTGGATATTGTGGCAGTCACAGAAACATGATACACAGAGAACCATGACTGGGATGTCAACATACTGGGATACACAATCTACAGAAGGGACAGGGAGGGTAAAAAAGGAGGAGGAGTAGCTCTCTATGTCAAGGAAGGGATCAAAGCAACAGAACTAAAGAGTAAACAGGGAGCAAATGAGGCAATCTGGGTCACCCTGGAGACAGCAAATGGCACCACAATCCGCATGGGGGTTGTATACAGACCCCCATCTCAGGGGGAGGGAATGGACAAGGAAATGATAGAAGGCATCCTTAGAATGGCAGAAAAAGGGGAGATATTGTTGATGGGGACCTGAATATGCCAGATGTTAACTGCAGCACCTTTGCTACAGGTACATCCAAGAGCAGGGTCATTCTTGATGCCCTACAAGGGACATGCCTCCGACAGCTAGTATTGGAACCCACTTTTGAGGGAGCAATCTTAGATATGATACTCTCAAATGGGGATGGAGAAAGAATCTCAGATTTAGAAGTGGATAGTGATCTGGGAACAAGCAACCACCCAACAGTGTGGTTCATGATAAACACAGCCATACAATCAAGCCATACAAAAGCAAGAGTATTGGACTTTAGGAGGGCTGACTTTGGGAAAATGAGAGAGTGCCTCAGAAAAGTACTAGCAAACAGGCAAGAAGGAGGGGTAGAGGAACAATGAGGAGTAATCAAAACAGCCATCACAGAGGCAACAAGCCTTTGTGTAAAGCAAATCAACAAAACACAACAAAGGAAAAAAAAACCTCTATGGTTCTCAAAAGAGGTGGCAGGGAAGGTTAAGGAGAAAAGGATAGCATTCAGGAAATATAAGGACTCACAGAAGGAGCAGGACAGAGAACTTTATCAGTTAAAGCAGAAAGAGGCAGGGAAGGCAGTCAGAATAGCAAAAGCCCAAACCGAGGAAAGGATAGCCAGCTCTGTTAAGAAGGGGGATAAGACCTTTTATAGGTACATTAGGGAGTGAAGAAAGACCAAAGGAGGGATATTGAGTCTTAAGAAATGGGAAGGAGTGTGGGCAAAGGGTGTCAGTGAAAAAGCAGGGATACTGAATGAATATTTCTGCTCAGTATTCACAAAGGAAGAGGAGGGGGGGAGTTACCTAAACCAAACAAGAGAAACACTCTGAAGATGGGGGTCGATACTAGCCCATTTACAGAAGAAAGGGTTCTGAATGAACTAATAAAATTGAAGGTGGACAAAGCAATGGGGCCTGATGGGATTCACTCAAGAATTCTAAAAGAACTAAGGGTAGAACTAGTGACACCGCTGACTACTTTCTTTAACAAATCATGGGAGGATGGGGTGATACCTGAGGACTGGAGGAGGGCGGATGTGATTCCTCTTCACAAAAGTGGGAGCAGGACAGAGGCAGGAAACTATAGACCAGTTAGTTTGACCTCAGTTGTAGGGAAAATGACGGGATCACTTCTGAAGGAAAGAACTGTTGAGTATTTAGAGGCCAGTGGGGCACAGGACCCAAGGCAGCATGGATTCACTATAGGAAGGTTGTGTCAGACAAATCTAATAGATTTCTTTGACTGGGTGGCCAAAGTAGTAGACCAAGGAGGGGCTGTGGACATGGCCTATCTAAATTTTAGCAAGGCATTTGATACAGTCTCACACAAAAGATTAATACACAAGTTAGCAATCCTTGGAGTGGGTCCCAAGGTGGTAGCTTGGATAAAAAATTGGTTAGACAACAGGACGCAAAGGGTAGTAGTAAATGGAGTCCACGATGAAGAAAGGAATGTTACTAGCGAGGTACCGCAGGGTTCATTACTGGGACTGGTCCTTTTTAATGTCTTTATAAGTGACATTGCAGAGGAACTGGAAGGAAAAGTATGTCTCTTTGCAGATGACACAAAGATCTGCAACAGGCTTGATACACAAGATGGAGTGGAAAGGATGAGAAGGGACTTGGCAAGGTTGGAGGAATGGTCGAATGTATGGCAGCTCAGATTCAATGCAAAGAAGTGCAAGGTGTTGCACCTGGGAAACAAAAACCAAGGGGAAGAGTACACAATGGGGGGTGAGATACTGACAACAGTAAAAATGGAAAGGGACCTAGGGGTAATTATATCAGATGACCTAAAGGTGGGCAAGCAATTTGAGAAGGCAGTAAGGAAGGCTGGGGGGATACCGGGATGCATAGGGAGAGGCATCAATAGTAGAAAACAGGAAGTTGTTATCCCTCTGTACAGACAGATGGTGAGACCCCATCTGGAGTACTGTGTGCAGTTCTGGAGATCCCGTCTCCACAAAGACATAGACAGAATGGAGGCTGTCCAGAGGAGGGCAACCAAAATGTTGCAGGGTCTGCACCAGAAGACATGTGAAGAAAGACTAAAGGAGTTTGATATGTATACCCTTGAGGAAAGAAGGGAGAGAGGGGACATGATAAAAACCTTCAAGTACCTCAAGGGAATCAACAAAGTCCAAGAGGGTAGTATCTTTCAGAAAAAGAGGTGTGCAAGAATAAGGGGGCACAATTTGAAGATAGAGAGGGGACGGCTCAGAGGTAATGTGAGGAAGTATTTTTTCACAGAGAGGGTTGTGGATGCATGGCACAACCTCCCTGAGGAGGTCGTAGAGTCAAGAACAGTGGGTGAATTCAAGAATGCATGGGACAGACATAAGGCAGTCCTAGTGGGGGGGGGGTAGGAGGAGGTAAGCTGTTGGTTAAATAGGATCTGCAGCTTATCTATTAGGTAGGAAAATGAGCAGACTAGGTGGGCCAAGAGGTCCTTATCTGCAGTCAAATTCTATTTTTCTATGTTTCTATGTTTCTATGACTGGAAGGAAAAGTAAGTCTTTTTATAGATGACACAAAGATCTGCAACAGGGTTGATACACAAGGTGGGGTGGAAAGGATGAGAAGGGATTTGGCAAGGTTGGAGGAATGGTCAAATATATGGCAGCTTAGATTCAATGCAAAGAAGTGCAAAGTAATGCACCTGGGAAACAAAAACCAAGGGGAAGAGTACACAATGGGGGGTGAGATACTAACAACAATAAAAATGGAAAGGGTCCTGGGGGTAGTTATAAGAGATGACCTAAAGGTGGGCAGGCAATGTGAGAAGGCAGTAAGGAGGGCTGGGAGGATACTGGGATGCATAGGGACAGGCATGACCAGTAGAAAACAGGAAGTTGTTATCCCTTTGTACAGACAGTTAGTGAGACCCCATCTAGAGTATTGCGTGCAGTTCTGGAGACCCCATCTCTACAAAGACATAGACAGGGTGGAGACTGTCCAGAGGAGGGCAACCAAAATGGTGTAGGGTCTGCACCAGAAGACATACGAAGAGACACTAAAGAAGCTTAATATGTATACCTTCGAGGAAAGGAGAGAGACAGGGGAAATGATAGAAACTTTCAAGTACCTCAAGGGAATCAACAAGGTACAAGAGGGTAGCATCTTTCAGAAAAAGAGATGTGCAAGAACAAGTGGGCACAATTTGAAGATAGAGGGGGGGAAGGCTAAGAGGTAATGTGAGGAAGTATTTTTTCATGGAGAGGGTTGTGGATGCATGGAACAGCCTTCCTGAGGAGGCTGCTGAGTCAAAACAGTGTGGGAATTCAAGAATGCATGGGACAGACATAAGGCAATTCTAGTGGGGGGTAGGAGGAAGTAGGCTGTTGGTTAACTAGGATCTGCAGCTTATCCTTTAGGTAGAGAAATGGGCAGACTAGGTGGGCAAGCGGTCCTTATCTGCCATCAAATTCTATGTTTCACCCAGGAGGAGTCTTCTCCCCTCGGGTTCTCGTTACTGTCTACTTCAGCCTGTGGAGGGGGTCAGTTTCTGACTCCCAGATGCCATCCACCACTCCCTTACCTAGTTTAAATTTTCATTGAAGTAACATTTAAACCATCCACTGAAGATTATGGTTCCCCTCCTGGATTGATGCAGGCTATCACCCCTGTATAGGCCCTTATCTTCCCAGGTAGGCCCCCAGTCCACAATGTAGCTAAACCCTTCTTCTCTGAGCCATTTCTTCAGCCATGAGTTGAAGCCCCTGGTGCAGATATCCCTCTTCTGTCCCCTGTAATAGACAGGCAGCACCTCAGCGAAAGCCACTGAGTAAGCTACCTGTCTAAGATCCATCCCCAGCTCCCTAAACTCCTCCCCCTGCACTATCCCTGCCCTGTCCTAGCCAGGTCATTAGTCTCCAAGTGAACAAGGACATCCAGCTCTCCCTCCTGTCCTGCTGCCCCAGCATTTCTCATGATCCACTTTCCATCACTCTGGGCTGAGGTGTGTGCAGATGGGGCAGCACCACAATCTCCAGATGGTCTCTCTGAAACTGGCACCCCACAGCCACTGCACTGTACTACTTTCAGCATTCCCAGCTTCTATACTTAGAAGTTAAATGAACTATATTTTTAACCTGCATCAACTACAAATGTTTGGAAGTATGTGTTGTTTTGTCTGGCTTTGAACTTTTCTGCATAATTATATTACTATGTGCACTACCAGCTGGAAGTGTCCCTTTTGTCTGAAGATTGTCCTTAAAAGGAGCAGAGCCAAGAAGGGGGGAAGAGGCCCCCAACTGAGGAGGAAGTAGTTGCTGGTGGGGGAATCTATTGTTAATGTACCCTAAGGAATCTCCAGTTAAGTGCAGGAACGTCTGGACTGTGGTCCCCCACTTTGTGCACAGTGCCTGCCCTTTGTTGTGTATTTTCACCAGCAATAAGCTTTCTTCACTTTTGTGGAAATTTGTGTATTTTCACCAGCAATAAGCTTTCTTCACTTCTGTGGAAATTACGGATTAACCGTGACTCTTTGGCTGGCTCTGTGTGCATTTTCACTGTGTGAGAGCTGATATGCTTGGCTGTGGTGTTTATTGTTAGGTGGATAGACTTGGAAGCAGTGGGAGAAAGGGAGAGGGAGTTGAAATGCCTGAGAGGTGCTGTAGCTTGGAGGGTGCAGAGCAGATCCAGTGGATTGCTAGGGCAGCAGGAGATGGGAGGGAGCTAAATGTCATTATCCACATGAAGATAAATGACCTGGAAAGGGACAGGTAGGAGTTGTGCAGAAAAATTTCACAAAGCTGGGGCAGGCCCTCAATCAGGTGGCATGTAAGGAAGCTTTTACCGATGTGTCACCTGTATATGACCAGGGAGAAGATGGGATACTTTACACCAGGGCTTTTGACAATTGGTTGAAGGCATGGTGTATGGAGGAGTGCTTCAGCTACTTTGGGGAATGGATGCCAATCTGGGAGGATATGGGCCTCTAAGGGAGAGATGACCTGCATCTTTTCAAGAGGATACTACAGTCCTTAGTTAGAGGTTTGAATGCTACTTGGCTGAGTTTTTTAATTAGCCAGGATGTGGCTGTAAAACGAAGCTGGGCAAGAATTCTCCCCAGGTTGAAAAAGCAGTTGGGTGGGGAGTAGGCAGAGAACAAGTGGGGCAGCAATCAAGAAATCAAGAAGAAAGGAATGAAGAAGACAGGAAACACAGAAGATTTCAAGGGAAGAGGGGGTGAGGGGAAGCTTCAAGGAACAGTACAGGCAGGATGGGGGGAAGGGATTAAGGTATGGAGAGCCTTGTGTGCCAATGCAAGGAGTCTAAGAAATTTGATTTTATTTATTTTATTCTGTGGTTACTGGGTATGGTTTACTAGGCACAAATGCCTGTTTACAAGGGCAACCTGGGAACACTGAGGAATTTAAGTGACTTGATCAGGGTCACACAGTATGCAAATGGAGGTTGTGGGAATCAAATCCAGGTCTGGCTGATGTACCATGCTTATTCACAGCTAATTATGCTAACCTCTAGGCTGTACTGCCAGTCCCATTCCAGACCTGGAAGCCATCATGGTGGAGGCTGACCTGAATTTGGTGAACATAATAGAACTGTGGTGCAGTGATAGCCACAAATGGGACATGGCCGTACCAGGCTATTCTCTGTTCCAGAAACACAGAGAAAGGAGGAGGGGAGGCATGGTTGTACTATATGTGAGTGAGGGGGAGGAGGAGGGCATCAAGATCATGAAAGGAAAGGGGTACCAGGAGGAAAAAGAAGGAATAGAGGTGCCGTGGGTCATCCTGGAGACAGTTACAGAGGGTCACTATCCATACAGTGATTGTATACAGACCTCCAGCACAGAGAGAGGAGTTGGAAAAAGTACTTGAGGAAGTCATCATCAGAATAGTAAGTAAGGGGGAGGTGCTACAAGCTGGGGGCTTCAATCTGCCATGTAAGGATTGGAGCCTTCCAACTGCAGCTTCAGCAAGGTGCCGAGCCATCCTTGACTCCCTGCAAGGGACTATTCCCAAGCAGCTAGTTACAGATGTCACTAGGGACAGAGCAGCGCTGGCTCTGGTGTTTACAGACAAGCATGGCAAGGCAAGACAAATTTTATTTAAAAGACTTCCATCCCGGAGGTTCTGGGTGCTGTACACAAATCAAAGGTATCACGTAATAATAGCGACCCAAAATGAGTGACTACAAAAATTGTGACTCATTTTGGGTACTATTATTCTGGGCTACCCTGCAGAATAGTGAGGGTATGGGACAACGACTATGGGGAAGAGTGAACGGAAGGGACCGGGAGCAGATTACATTTTGCCACAGCCACAAACTGAGACACTTCATTCTTGCCAACATCCAGATTTTGCCCCCTCACTGACATGCACCCGCCTGGAGTTGAGAATCCTAATTCAGGAGTGTGTGTGTGGGTAACAAAAACACTTTTTTAACATTCGGATGTCAGATCACCTTAAAGTGTATATCACTGATTTGCTTTTCGGTGATATACACTTGCCATAATAGTGATCGCTGTTTTGCAATCGCTGTTATGAAATGGAACCCAAATCAAATCAATTACAATAATAAAACCAACAATATAATAAACTTTGCAATAAATATAAATATGGCATATCAGACATCACTGTGGGCAGCCCTAGGTACCACTGATAACCATACTGTGCAGTTTAACATGGTGGGAACAGAGGCAAACCACACAAAGATGAGGGCCCTGAACTTTAGGAGGCAGAATTTAAAGAAATGGGAGGCTGCCTCAGAAACAGCCTCATTGGGGAGATCACCATGGAGGGGTAAATGCACTGTAGGAAACTAAGGAATGGTATAATTAAGGCAATCTATGTGTGAAAGATGTAAGGAAAAGGAAAAAGAGACAATTATGGTTCTTCTGGGAAGTAGCCAAGGTGGTGAAAGAAAAAAGCATTGCATTGAGGAGATATGAGGAAACAAAGAGGAAGGATAACAAGTAGGTATACCAGAGCAAAGGTGCAGACAGAGGAAAGGATAGCAAAAGGGTAGCTAAAAGGAATGACTTTCTTCGGGTACGTGAGGGAGAACTGGAAAGCAAGGGAAGGGATAGTGAGGATGAAAAGTGTGGCATGGGAGACTGCACAGAAGAGGTTCATGAAAAGCAGACATCCTGAACAGATACCTCTGCCCAGTCTTCACAGTGGGAAAAAGGGAAACAGACCTCCACTGAACAGCAGGAAGAAAGTGGGGAGTGGATACAAATCCATTTTCAGTGAAAAGAGTCCTGAAGGGACTTGCAGCTCTGGAAATGGTCAAATCTAAGACAGAGGATGGGATATATCCTAAGGTACTAAAGGAAATCCAGGAGGTGCTTGCTGCCCCACTGATGACCTAATTCAACAGCTCACTAGAAACAGCCATGGTTACAGAGGACCGGAGGAGAGCAGATGTGGTCCATCTCCATAAAAGCAGCAGCAGAGAGGAGGCTAGCAACTATCAGCTAGTCAGTCTCACATCAGTGGTGGGGAAATAAATGGAAACCCTGTTAGTGGAAAGATTGGTAGGGTATCTTGAATCTAATGGGCTACAAGACCAAATCAGCCTTGATTTATGGGGGGGAGGTGATGCCACAGGAATCTGATTGATTTCTTCAACTGAATGACCAGGGAAATAGATTGAGGAGGGCAGTGGATATGGCCAGTCTGGTCTCTAGCAAGGTCTTCGACACTGTGCCACACAGGAGACTAATAAAGAAACTGAACAGACTAATGGTGAATTGAGTAAGGACTGGTTAATGGACAGCCAACAGAGGGTGGTGGTTAATGGCACTCACTCTAATGAAGGGAAAGTGATGAATGTGGTGCTGTGGGGCTCGGTAGTGGGACAGGTCCTCTTCAATGTCTTAGTAAGTAGTATTACAGAAGGACTGGAAGAGACGCTATGCCTTTTTGCGCATTAAAGCAAAACCTCTAATAGGATGGACAGTCAGGAGGGTGTGGAGTGAATGTGTAGAGACCATTGTAAACCTGAGGGGTACTCAAGAGCATGGAAGTTGGGGTTTACTGCCAAAAAGTGCTAAATCATACACCTAGGACACAGGAACCCAGGAACTGAGTATCGTGTGGAGGGGTGGTACTGACAGTCACTAAGCCAAACATAAATCTTGGGGTTATCTTATCTGATGACCTCAGTGTGTCAGGGCAGTGTGGCAAAGTAGTGGGTTGGGCCAATGAGATGTTGAGATGCATATGGAGAGGTATCTCCAGCAGGAGGAGGGAGGTGATATTGCCACTGTATCACTCACTTGTGAGACCCCACCTGGTGTAGTGTGTCCAGTACTGGAAGTCATGCCTCAGAAAGGATGTAGACAGGGTGGAGGAAGTCCAGAAGGGGCAACTAAAATGGTTCAGGGGTTGCAACAAAAGTCCTATGAGGATAGACTAAAGAATCTCAAAATGTAAACTCTGGAAGAGAGGAGACAAGAAGTGACATGATAGAGACATACAAGTACCTCACAGGGCGAACAGGGGGAAGGAGGGGAATATATTTCAAATATGAAAGAGCACCAAGGCCAGAAGGCATGCAATGCAGCTACAGGGGGGAGTTTAAGAGGGATGTGAGAAAGCACTACTTCACTGAAAGAGTTGTAGATGCCAGGAACAGACTGCCAGTGGAAGTAGTGGAGGCAAAAACAGAAGGGGGATTCAAGCATGCATGCATGGGATGGACATAGGGGAATATCAGTTAATAGACAGAGAGGGGCGAGGGTCACCCCGGAGACCATTTAAGTGCTATTGAGACAGAGTAGGCAGGGACCATCTGGACAGAATAAGTGGTCCATGTGATCCTTTTCTGCTGACAAATTCTGTGTTTTAAGCCCAATAATTGGGCTTCCAAGATAGTGTGTGATTGAACAAAGCATCCAGGTAGCAGAAGGTGTTTGTTTTGTCAGATTGTATACCCCTCCCGACATTGTAATCACTAAACTGCCTCCTCCTCCCCCCCAAAAAAAATACAAACATAATCTTGGATAAATTTTACTTCAAGTTAATTTGTTTGAGGTGATCAATAACCATGGTTGTACCCCTTTTAACAGCTAAGGGCGTTCTGGAAATTAAAACTTTGCCATCCACATACAAGTGCAATTTAATATTCTGAACATTTATATAGAGTGTGAAGGTATCAACTATATTTAAACAGTGAACTAATGTTTTAATACAGAGGTTCAAGAGTAAGGGGGCCAGCAAGCAACCCTTCTTGACCCCTTTCCACAGATATAGGTCACACAACTTGCCATTCCTAGAAACACAAATTCTTGAAGATGTATTTAAATGAAGTGTTTGGACTAGTCAGTAATCTGCTTTCTATTCCATAACCCTGCACAGTTTACCAAAGAATGCCTCTGTTCACATTATGTAAGGTTGATTTATTGTTTTAAAAGCAACATATATTTTAACATTTTTGCTAAACATATTTTCTGAGTATACAGATCAAGTAAAAATTAGACTCAAGAGGACTAAATCCTTACCTATATCCTCCTCGAAAATGGGGAAAATATTTTTTTTTCCCATAACTCAGCAGTTTAATAAGCTAATATAATTACTGAGTACAATTTCAGTCTGATACATGAAAGAATTATTGGATGCTAACATTAGAATCCAGCTGTTACCTGTTTTGAAAATTGGAACTATGATCCCAGTGTTCCAGCCCAGGAGGGACAGGGCTGACAGCATCAAAAACACACACTGCCTCCTAGAGCTATGAACAGCCTGCAGCCTAGCCAAATGTCCTGCTGCACTATTCATATGAGAGACTGTTGTTATTACACAAGTTCTTTCCATTTGCTGGTATTACCTGCGGGGGCACCACAAGGGAATGGGATGACAATATCAAAAATGTGGGCTGCCCCCTACAGTTACAAACAGCCTGCAGCCTACTGTCTCTCCCTCTGCCACATAACATCATCAGAAGTGCTAAGTTTGAGTACTGGTCAGACATACATATTAACAATCACTATGGTTTTATTCCCCACTCCAGCAACTAGCCACAGTAATGAAGGCTCTCTCATACCTAGTCTTTTACTATGAGATAGTGACTTGATGAATACCACAGTTGCCAGCCCCTCACATGATTAATAAACCCACAATAAATTCTACTCCACTTTTTTTTAAATTATAATTTTTATTCATTTTCAGCCAAGACATGATACAATCAATATGGAGATTTCCAGGAATACATAAGTAAATATTCACAAAAGAAGAGGTCCAGAGTTCTCCTTCTTCATAAAACCATTCAATGTCCTACACAGCCAGTACAGTGTTATGCTTTTGCAACCGTGTTAGTTTGGTTTTGGCTGTTCACACTCTCTATTCCAGAGGAATTACCAACATGTAGGGGTATCAAAGGCAAGGAACCCTGGGAGAGGGTTCCACCCCTAGAGGTGCCACGGGACAATTTCCATGGCCAAAGGTACTTTAGGAAGGATCCCCAAAAGAATGAAATATGAAGCATATGAGCAAGCAGTAACTGTGATGTAATGGCAGATAAGCATAAACAGGTAGATAATGTAACAAGATGGTCAAGTTGATAACGTAATGAAATGCCCAGGTTTGCATAGCATGGTACTGATGATTTGGGTTGAGAATGAGGGGATCCTCTAAGGAGAGGGAATGGCAGGACATCCTCCACCTCCATTTAACAGTGGAACCTACCTAAAGAAACTAGGGGACACTACTGTGCTAACAGTTATGACCTGAGGCAACAGAGGTGAGAAAAAAAACCCTATGAGGAGGAACTCTCTTGGGATCCTAGGCCTAGGTTGCCTTTCCTCCAGGCTTGGGTTAGTTTATTTAGTGACAGCTCTGCAGCTGCAATTTGGAAAACCCAATTAAAGGGAGGTGGAAAATATCCCAATTTTGAGGAACGCTCTCACTTAAACCCTCTAGCGGGAACGCCGTGGAAGGTTGTGAGAAAACTCAGCAACAATACATGCAACCAAGGTGGGAGGAGGACAGCAACTACTGCTGAAGCACTCATCTGGCCTACTCACCCTAAACTCAAACCAGGTGAACCAGAGGCAGTCATAGGGAGAATGCGGTGAAGGTGCCTTGCTAGGGGAAACCCCTAAAGCCAATGGATAACCGTTATAGTGGAATACTAGAGCCAAATGAGATTGGAGTAACCACCCTTCACTGCTAGTCTTAAATTCTACACCAGGAGCTGCTGTCACACAGTGAACAGCTAAAGCCAAGCCCGGGACGAGGACATTCCCAGCTATGGGCCAGGTGAGAAGGATCCAGCCCAAAGTCGGGCATACTCAAGATGCAGACTAATGCAGAGTGAGACCTTTGGCTTCAGGAAACTCTGCACCAGAATGGAATGGCTGGTGTGCCCCAAAAACTGGTTGAGAGCTAAAAGCTGGTGAGCAGCCAAATGAGCACTGATATGCTGAATCTTAATGAGTGCGGAGTGCTGAGACATTGCAAGGTTGAAGCAGATTGAGTGCAGCAGACATCCCAGAGGCTGAAGTCAAGAGGATGCAGTAGGCATGAGCAATCAATTGTGTAAGCAAGTGAGGACCTGCACATAGGTAAGTAAACAGAGTAGTAACAAGAGGACCTGCTTGTAGGTCTGCACAACATAGTAGCAATGAAACAGCACTGAGTAATGGGGAAAGCCAGACAGGCATTTAAAGCCAAATCAAGGTGACAAACCCTCTGAGGATTTTCGGTGGCAAAGGCAGGATTTAGAATAGAAATAATTAGCCACATGGGGCTGCAACTCCCCAAACACTTCCCAGTCCCCGCCGTAGGACAAACAAGAAAGTGAAGGAAGGGCCTAGAACTACATGCAGATATAAAAGCTAGTTTAACAGCCTCAGCAGGACTTTTAGTTGACCTCAGAGTGAAACAGCAATGTATAAACAGAGAATAGCATGACTGAACTGCATAGCAAGGTTCAGAGCTTGAACCAGGTGAAAACAATCAGACTTGATAGCATGGGGAGCAAGTAATTCTGTAGCAGAGGAAGCAGTAATTCTGGGGAAGCAGAGTGAAAACAGTTGAGTATGCAACATGGAGCAGCTATGATTGAGCTGAAACACACAGATAATGATTGCATTAGCATTGCAGTAGTTTAAGAGTTGTGAGCAACAGTACAAATAGTAGGAGTTCAGGAGCGATATGCTAGGAGCTTGGAAACAAAAGTCCCCCAGAAAAAAACAAAACCAAAGACACACAAACACAGAAAACAGGAAAGAAAGAGAGAAGAAGCACACACAGCCAAAGGCAAAATACAAACCAGAAGCAGGAAAGAAACATAATCCAGCAGACAAGCAGGAGTAGCAAGGTGGAGGGGGTAGGCCCCAACCAGCTCAGACGAGAGACAGACAGAGCCGTCAGCTGCAAAGAAAAAGTGCTTCACAATGAGGCTGAGAGGAACTGCTTATGTAGCTTGGGAAGTGAGAGTGGCTGACTGCTTGGCCATTGAACTCCTGGCAAAGCCTTTCCAATTAAGCAAAATCAAGTACTGCACTTCATCTCACAACTTTAGGTTCAAAAACGGTAATCAACATGAATAGGGACAGTATAACACTATTATGTCAGTATTCCACAGTAAGCTCTTAACCATAGCAAGCCATGATTTCTACAACGTCAACCCCTTCTTTTCTGCTATAAAATGAAAAAAAGGAAGCCAACAACTCCTAAACTTATCTTTTTGAAGTCTAAGAGAGGCTGTTACCGGTTCCATAATCACATTTTTTCAGCAGTTTTTTAACCAGTGATACTCTGAAGGAACCTTCAATGTTAACCACAATTGATTAAGGTTTTTTAAAGCTGCCCCAACCAAAATTAAAAATAAGTATAAAGCAGTTGAGCTCCGGATCCCCTGGGGATGTAAACCCAGAACCCAAATCTGAAAAAGAAGGGGTATATCCATCTCTAACATATTTCCTTCTGCATAATCCGTCGTCTGCTAGTAGTGTCACAAGAGTGGACAGTCCCAAAAAATATGGGTGTGGTTCCCTGAGCTCCACAGCCTCTACAACAATGATGCAAATAATGACACCCAAAATGTTTAACTATCACTGGGGTATAAAAATATCGTAATACCAGCCACCATCAGAACTCACACCATGAAGAAGAGGCTGAGGTAGTGTGAATCCCCCACCAAATCCAGGCCCAATCCTCCTCTGCCACCAAGACCCCCGCTTCTGTCTCCCATTTATGTTTAATTTGAATCAGAGGATCTTCCTCCAGATCCCCCCAAAATTATAAAGTTTAGAGATGACACCCCTCTTATCAGATTGAATGGCCATGGATAGTATAACAGTTTGTAAAGGGTTACCCTCCATCTGGAGGATGTTTCTCTGCGAGACCCCAAGACAAAAATGCCAGATTTTTAAGTATCTAAAAAGGTCCCAAGACGGAATCCCAAATTCCTCCCTAAGTTGCAAAAATGTTTTAATGACCTCTCCAGCAAAAAGTTGGCCCACCTGTCAAAGACCCAATTTCGCCCACTTATGAAAATTAACATCCCCACAACCCAGAATAACACTTAAACATGAACAAACAGGGTTTTTTGTACACAGTGTAACCTTAAACTTAAAAACCCTAAAGATCTCACCCAATAACCTTACCATATGTGCCACCCATGGGTTTGATAACCGCAAGAACCGGAGAAAGGATTTGTCTACAAATGGTATATCTGCAAATTGTATTTGGTTGAAAGCTACAGATTCCATGGTCAACAAACTTGGAGTAGGGTGAGAAAGGGAAGTGATGAAGAAGCAGAGTTGAGCAGCCCAATATTAGGCCTAAAATTGGGCAAGGCTAAACTACCCTTACTTTTGGAGCCCAAAAGTAAAGACCACCTAATCCATGGTCACTTCCCTCCCCATAAAAACTTGGAAAACATAACATTTTAGGAACGTCCAAAAAGAAATCAGTAGTGATACCGGTATAGTTGAAAATAAAAAAGAAAATGTTAACACATTCACACCAACAGTTTCTGTTCTACCACTAACTGAAAGGAGGAGTTCTCTTCAATGCAGACAATCTTCCTGTATTTCCGATAATAATTTAGCACAATAATTTATTTATTGAAAGGTTTCACCAGTAAGGCATGTTGAGCAATAGGTTACTTGACTCCTGGTGCTATAATTATAATTAATGCTATACAATTGTGTTACATTTTTAGGTACATGCTGATTACACAGCGAAACTTGGACCGTGAACGACAGTACAGAGACAACATCGACAGGTCGCTGTACAGTCACTGTGGGACCCGGCACTGCTTCCTGGGAGTCTTGCACCCCTTCCCCAAATCAACTCCAACTCGGAGTTGATTAGTTTGTGGGGGGAGAACCCCCCACAAGGGGGGTTCAGCGGGCAAAGCCCCCTAAAGAAAACCAAGCCTGTAGTGAATGGTTTTATGCCAACTGCAATTACGGTCGACATAAAGCCGACACTGTAATGTCGGTGGACTAAAAAATTGCTGAACCAGCATCATAGAGACATTTTTAGGAATCTATATTCCCAAATATTTAAAAACCCCCTTGACCTGTTTCAGCCCATAATTCTGCGGATTAAAATCATCCAATGGATGGCCTCAATACATGATTTCTGTTTCAGTATCATTAATCTTAAATCTGTAGAGTTGACCATATTCATTTAACAGGGCTTTTGCTTTTGGAAGTGAACAAGCAGGGTTAAAATATATAATAATGCATCATCAGCATATTGCGATATACACAGTTCTTTTCCAGCCACCTTGATGCCCTGATAAGTCTGTGATTGATGTAGCATTGCTGTTAATGGTCTACACTTAAAGCAAACAAAAGTGGATAGAGGGGATAGCCTTGCCTTGTGCCCTTCTCTGTTATTATACTGGGGGAAAGATGTCCATATACTCAAACCTGAGCCCTTGGGGTATTGTACAAATTTCAGCACCAAGTACAGAATTTTTTGAAAGAATTGAAACCTGGAAAGGGTACCCATCAAGAAAGCCCAACTGAGGTGATCAAACGCCTTTTCTGCATCAATTGATACAACTGCACCCAACCGCCCTTTGGGCAATAATTTAGAGATAGAAATTACATTCAATAATTTCCTAACAATATTCTTCAGGTGGCGCCCCAGAATAAATCCTGTTTGATCAGTGTGTGTATAAGGGATGGAGCTACGCTTTGCATTCTCAGACTAATTGCTTTAGTGAAAATCTTGTAATCACAATTCAGAAGTGACACTGAACTAAAATTCATACATTAATTAGGCTCTTTCCCAGGCTAAGGCAATATGGTAATAATTGCATCCTTCCAAGAATCTGGTACAGTTCCAGGATCATGAGCAGAATTACAAAGTTTAGTAAATAATGGAACAAGTTCTGAGGTAAAAATATTATAAAATTTGGAAATGAACCCATCTGGGCACTGGGATTTGCCAGATTTTAAAGTCTTAATGACCCCTAGAATTTCAGCTTTTGTGAAGGTGGCTTCTAAATCTTCACACTGTTTCTTAGAAAGGGTAGGCAACTCAACCTTATTTAGAAAACTATCTATTTTAGCTTCATGCTCAGGTCCTCTTTCCTTCAAATAAAGACCAGAATATCAATCATAAAAATTCTTAACAATCTGATGAGATTCCACATGAGTAGTAGAAGAGGGTGCATCTACAAGAAGGAGAGGTACATATCTCTCTATGGCCTGCTTTCACAGTCACATACTGTAGCAAGAATCTTACTAGCTTTAGCTCCTCCTTCATAATATTTCTGACTCATAAAACATAAGGAATTTTCCACCTTATGTAGTGCTAGTCTATTAAGATCGTCCCTAAGTTTCTTAATTTAGGATAAGACAGAGGGGTCCTGATTCTGTTTATGGGCCTGTTTCAAATGAAATAACTGGGCCTCTAAGTTATTATGACATTTCCAAAAATCTTTATGCTTAGCTGAGGTGTAAAAGATCATATGTCCCTGTATCATGGCGTTTAGGCCATCCCAAACATATTTAAGCAAAGTGTCTTTCCCCTCATTCTCCATTATGTAAAGTTTGACATCTTCCTTGATAGAGGTAACAAAGAGGGGTTTGTGAAATAACCCCACATTTAAATGCCGTGACCCCTTTCTTTTTGTTGTACCTAAATCTATAGGACTGAATAACAGGGCACGGTCTGAAACTGATATTGGGAAAATCTATTGCCTTAAAGGTGTGTACCCATTTCTGTTGTGTATAGAACCGATCAAGGAGGGCATATGAATTTGTTGCTGGAGAAAAAAACATATAATCTTTAGACTTAGGGAACTGTTGCCTCATGGGTCTACCCAACCCCCTTCTGAAATGAGATTCCATAATAATTTGGAAGCAGTCTTACCTTTTATAGGGACTAGGTTTCTATCTAAATTGGGGCACCCTACACAGTTCTAGTCACCTGCAGATATCAGTTGACCATCAGCTAGGGATGGCAAAAAGGAGAAAAAAAATGCTGAAAAAAAATCCCCTGAAGGGAGTATTGGTGCATAAACTGAAATCAAATGGATCGATCGACCTAAATAAGTCCCAGTTACCCCAACATATCTCCCTCCTCGGTCTGTGTATACCTTCAAGGGATAAAACAGAAGACCCCACCGAAGTAAAATAGCAATATCAGCTTTCTTTGAAGAAGGGTAAGCTGCCGCATAAGCCTTTCCTACCCATGAACAATGAATTTTGCCATGTTCTACATCTGACACCCTAGTTTCTTGTAAAATACTAGCATCACACTTCAAACGATTAAACTCTTGTAAAATCCTGGCTCACTTCACAGCACTATGTATGCCTTTGACATTTAACAAACCAACAGATAATGTTTCCATCCAACAGTTGTAACAAGATGATGGAAACATTGAACCAGCCTGCCCTGGCCAGAAACAAAAGTACATTACCAAAAAGAACCCATGTCCACCAACAACATAACCACCCCAGGAACCCTCCCAACCCACCCACACCCTCCCTCCAGAAACAACATCAACAACCATGAATAATCTCAAAAACAAAGAAGTCCACTTAGGGGCCAGTACCAAAAGATACAATCCTGTGCTACTGATGGTACTCCAAAAATGCCTAAGGGAACTATTATGGTTCCCCGCAGAGGGAAAGAGCCTCCCCAGTTGGAGGCTAACAGTGAGAGTGTGACAGCTGTCTTCCCATGCAGTAGTCGCAAACCACACTGCCATCTATATGAAAAAACATCTGGAAATGTTTTCCTAGTGCCTTCCTGGCACCCGCTGTAACTGAAAAATCTCCTTTTAAAAGGGCAAAGATAGTACAGAAAAAGGAAAGCCAAATAAAAATATAATCCCCTTTTCATACCAAAATATGGCTCAATAGTCATTCAAAAAACTCAAAAAAGAGGGACAAAAAGCTAACACTCCTAAAGTCATAAAGGTAACTTATACAAAACATGTAACTTTCAAGTCGCCGTGTGTAGATTAGTCAAATCTAAAGTAAAGTTCAGAAAATTTGTTGATCAGTAATATACGAGCTGTTAAAGTCTCTGAGTAAAAAGTATGAGAGCGACACCACCTTGTGTTCAGGCATAGTCCATACAAAGTTAGACAATAATATTATCCATTAACAAAATCACTGGTGAAATCATATATATTAACAGCTTTATTCCAAGGAACTCAGTAGCCTGTCTGTTAGCTGAATTAGGCTTCTTCACAGAAAACCTGGAGCACCTGTAAAAGAAAAAGCAAGGGAGAGAAAGAGAGAAAGAAAAAAAAAACAGCTCATCAGAGGGTCACTAATTTGAAGTCCTCCTGTTGGGCAGACCAGCACCAATTATGACAGGTCCCACTCCAGATAGCATATTGTCAAGTCTGAAGCTACTGTACAGTACACATTGCCAGTTTATCAAGTTGAATCTTCTCTCTGAAAAGATTGCAGCAAGGCTTTAACTTCGGCCAGTGCCTGCTCTGATCTGTGCTTCTTTCCTAGTGGGGAAACTGTAGTACAAGAATCTTTCTGTAATTGTATTTTTTCACAGATATTCACACATTCCATTTGTTCCTCTGGAACTGGGAGATTGCGAGCACGCAGCTCATGATACACAGTCAGGATCTTCATACACCTTCACCCCTTCTGGAAAGTGCACTCAAAACCTAGCAGGATAAGGTGTTGAGATCTTTAGCTTGTGCTCCTTAAGAATGCTGAAATGGGGAACAAAAGCATGTCTGTGAGAGGCTAGTTCAGGGGAATAGTCATTATCCAGCCTTAGTTTGTGACCCTTCTATATAATCTGTCCTTTCCGCCAGGCTCTTATAAGAATAGATTGTTTGACATCCTAATTATATAATCTGAATATAATAGATCTCTGTCTCTGTGCAGAAGCAGATGGGCAAGGGGAGAGAGCCCTGTGTGCCCTCTCAATAGGTTTAGGGGCAGGCACATCTCTTTTATATCTATAATGGAAGGCAAAAGGTCCTGTAACAAGGTGATTAGATTGCCCATACCCTCCTCTCTTCTAGGCAAACCGTATAGTTGTATATTAGCGCAACGTGATCTATTTTCTAGATCATCGCACTTCACCCCTAGCCTTTGGGATTCTTGTAGGAGCTTTATGGTGACACGTTCCAATCTATTCACATGTGCATCAGTAGAAGTTTGATGTAATTCAAGGTCCCGGAATTTAATGTCCAAAACTGTAATGGAGGCCTTCAATTCTTCATGCCTCCCTCGGCTTTCCTCCCAAAATACCCAAACTTCTTCTAATACAGCAGCATTGCTGACCATCTGGTCTGCCTCTCCAGACCATGTCAGGGAAGCTACTGCTGAGAGAGCAGACACCATGGTAGCGATCGAACAGAGCTGAGGAGAGTCGGCTGAAACTTCACTACAGGAGTCATCGCCTTCACTTTCTTTGTTCTGCCCATATACTTTGGTAAGCTCCCTTAAATAACTGCTGCTGAAAAGAACTGGTTTAGTGAAGAATGGGAGAAAGAAATAAGTGGGTGCCTGGCAGAGCTCCAAATTAGTACTGCATGTCTGATGGAGGTGTCATTGGAAGTTCAATATCAACTTTTTTATCATTTAATTTCAAAGAAATCTCTGCAGTATTCCAACTAACCAGGCTACGTGAGCAGTCTGAATGGGTTATAGTGGATGAACTTGGTCAAACAGATGAATCAGAATTCAAGGGCTCAATTTTTAAAGGGCCAAGAATGATGCAAGGTGATTGCGCCAGAAAAGAACGATGCAAGGAGCAAGCTGTGTCAAAACTTGTGTCATTCGTGATTTTCAAACGTTGCTTGCATCAAAAGCAGAACTGCTTCTGCCAAAATGGCTTGCATCAGGCTTGAGTCAAAAAAATAGGTGCATTATGTTGCAGTAGGGCTTGCATCAAAAAAAATGATGCATCATCCACTGTTTTTGGATTTTCTAAGGTGGAAGCTGTTGACAGTGTGCCAAAAATACATGCTGCTGTAAGACCAGCCAGGGCTGATCTAACTGACACTGAAGAATATAAATGTGAGGGTAGATTATGTAGGGAGTTGGTTATCTAGCCAATATTCCCTTGTAAGGCTAGTTGACTGTGCTATGGGGTCCTACATGCCATTGTCTTAGGCATTTTGTCTGGAGTAATTTTTGACTCGTCTTGTGTCATTTTTGCTCCAGTCACTATTTTTTGACTCAGTTAGCTTCATTTTTTCAACTCAGCTTTCTTTCTTTTTTTTATTCATCTTGCATCATTGTTAAACTTGGCTTTGCCTCACTTTTCTCCATAAATGCGTTTGTTTTTTTGACTCAATTTGCTTTATTTTTTTGACTCAACCTGCTTCATGTCTTTGGCTCAACTTGTGTCTAAACTCAGCCTTGCCTCACTTTTCTCCATGCCTGCAGGTTTTGACTCAATTTGCTTTTTTATTTTGACTCAATTTTTACTTAATTTTTTTGACTCAACCTGCTTCATGTTTCTGGCTTAACTTGTGTCACTGTTAAACTCAGCTTTTCCTCACTTTACTCCATGCTTGCAGTTTTTCACTTAATTTGTTTAATTTTTTGACTAAACTTGCTATTTTTTTTACTCAACTTGCGTCATTGTTAAACACAGCTTTGCATCACTTTTCTCCATGCATGTATTTTTTAACTCAGTTTGCTTCATTTTTTTACTCAAGTTGCTTCATTTTTTTTTTACTCAACCTGCATCATGTTTTTGGCTCTGCTTGCATCCTTTTTGCTCTGCATCATATTTTTGAGTCATCCTGCACTCATTTTCACTCCATCTCACTCAGTGCATCATATTTTTGCCTCAGTTGTTTCCTCATTCTCAGCTTGCATTATTCTCATCCCATGCATCATATGTTTGACACAGCGAACCTCCTGCATCATTTTGGGGGGGCTTTACCACAGAGAATGTGGTCTTGATTTTCAAAGCCCTGAGAATGATGCAAGATGCCTGGATCAAACATGATTGATGCAAGTGGCACCATGAATCAAAAGATGTAGCAATACTGATTTTTGAATGAGGTCTGCATTGACAAGAAGAGCTGTCATGCCAGACAGACACTGCTCCAGCCTTGCGACCAAAATCGGAGAGCTGCACCACCTGCTTTTTTGGAATTGTGCAAGGCTCACCATGGACACAACATGGGGCTCTTCTTAGGCCAGCCAGGAGGTGGTCTAAGAGCTCTGTTCTACTGCATAACAATATGGCAATTGGGGGGAACCTCCCAGGAGGAGGAAGGGGCAAGAAGAGCAGTGGGGGTGCCCTAGGGAGCATGGGGGAGATGGCAGAAGACCAGTGTGGTGATGTGGTACCTGGCTGGGGTGCACATTGCAATGAATGGCAGTTGTTTGGCTGGTGGTCCTGGGAGGATTGGCAGGAAGGGAAACTGACCTGGCCACAGGTGGGCACAGCTGTGGCACCTGCTCCAGAGATGCCACCAGCCAGAAGCTTGAAAGTGGGATGCATCAGCTGCAGGGTGAGAGCTGCCAGTGGTGGAGTGGAACTTTCTTTGGGCACCACAGTAGTCACCTAGCACCCGGCTCCCCCAAATTGTGGCGGGCTGCTGCCCACATACATTCTTCTGGCTAGTTGCACCTCTGGGGCAGGTGCCATGGTTATGCCCACCTGGGGTCAGATCAGTTTACCTCCCTGCAAACCCTCCCCAAACTGCCAACCAATTGACTATCAGACTCCACAATATGGACTCCAGCCAGGTACCGCATCACTGCTCTGATCTTCCACCATGTCCCCCATGCCCCCTAGGGCACACCCACTCCTTCTTGCTGAAGCTTCCTTCTGCCATGTACAGTCACGTCTCTTCACTGCCCCTCAACTGTTGCACCAGATGGGGGGGGGCAGATCCCTGTGGCAATTCCCACAGGTGTGCCAAATGTGTGGTGCCAGCCTGCAGCTCAGGAAAAACCTGTTTCTTTGGCACAGGACCCCCTCTTTTATAAAATTGGGTGCAGGGTCCCTGACACACCTGGACTTCGCCACAGCCCTAGACTGGTACAACTTACATCTTTGAAAACTGAGCCCTGTGTTTCTTGTAAAATAAGGCTCACAGTCTTTGGTACACCTGGATTGGATGCAAGGTGCATGTTTGACACACCTTGAATCGTTCTAAGGGCCCTTGTAAAATCTGGCCCTGTGTTTTTTGCAAAATAGGGGGCACAGTCTTTGACTCACCTGGATTGGACACAAGGTGGATGTTTGACTTACCGTGCATCATTCTAAGGGCCCTTTGAAAATCTGGCCCCAAATTTTCTGCGGTACTGGATACCAATAAACACACTGTTTGACTCCTCTCAAGAGCAACCAGCAATAAATGAGGATTTATCTGTTTCAGTCAAAATTATGCCATGTATTAATTCTGGGATCCTTTTGTGCATGACCCCAACTGACTTTTTGTTTTCCAGGACTGCACATTTGTTATCATCTTTTAAAACATGCACATGATCTACAGGTTAAAGATATGCATTGATTCTTTGTCATTTTTGAATTTGTGCCTGGGTTGTGGATTTTTCCTGACAATAAATATTTCTTTTTTTTAATATTAAAAATAAGAATACATTTCAAAGAAGGTTAGATGAGTGGCTTGCAGAGGAAAGCATAACTCATATTTTACATAAATCAGAGCAATGGGCTTGAATAGCCAATTCTGTCTGATTCTATCTCTGATACCATAGTGTCATCCATAGTTAAACTAAACCACCTACTTTAATTGTTGTATCTAATCTTCTATACAGTTCTGTTAAATCATACTTTATCTCTATAATTTTGTTTCTAACTTCCAATTCTCTGACTACAAAGCATATTCATCCTTTTGCTGGTTGAGCTTTATAGTTATAAATTGACTTCAAGTCAACCCACTTTATTTCCTGCAACTCCCTATGCAAATATTACACACTACAATTTTTAATGTTAATATATTTTCATTTAGGTGCAAATAAACACAGTTTGTAGCACCTCTTACACATACACTTTCCTGCATTTACTAAACATTAGTGTTACATTTACTCTGAGGGCTATGGTTGCTGGTGTCAGTACTGAAGTCAGTGTTAGGGTTTGGTGTAGGTTTGCAGACCTGGAGACAGTCAATTCAAATTCATTCCAGGTGAGGCTTGTGGGTAGGTTTGAATGCAACTTGAACAGGAAGCAAACTGTAGAGATTTAATTACTGAACTCCTTTTCCCCTGTGTATGGGGAATCTGCACTGTTAGAATTCATATGCAGACTGATACACAACAAAGACAAGCCTTGGTGAATGCATTACTGTTTGGTTGCACATTGTGCATTATGTTTTTGTTCTTTCTCACTACAACTTGTGATTCAATTGCTAAGCAGTTGCTAATACTGCACCAAACATCAGATTGTCTTCTTTATTGCTCCTAGCTGCAAGATATGCAACACCAGACAAAGGATGTGTGTCCAAAAACTCCAGATCCAACCTTGTGAGTTGATAGGCCTGTTTACACTATTTGATCTGCACTGTTGTGAGAGGTGCAAATGAGTTGCATTGTTGCAGGTCAGACAGCGTATACACAATGAGGAACACTGCAGGTGACTGCTATGTGATGTAGAATGATCAGTGGTTTTATGGGTTCCTATACCAATACAGGCATTTTTGCCTGGCACGTAATCATGCCACTCTGCCTGCACAGGTGCAGTCCAGTGACACATCATAACATGCTGTGCCCCTTCTTTCCTACTGTATGTACATAAATCTGTGGTGCTTCAGTTATTATTCTTACAGTTTTGTTTTGTAGTGCTCATAAAGGCATTCAGTCAGAACCCTCTGACTTTGAGTCCACCAAAAACTGATCAGCTGTTGGAAATCATTACTGGCCTCATTAGACAGGGTTATCTTGACTATTTAGACTGGGGACTTGTCTATAAATATATTATATCACTCTCTACAGCTCTATATCTGGTCCTTTCAGTTCACTCCTGTTAGTAAAATGTTTTTCCCTCACCTGGATACCTTACTGCAGGCAATTATGCATTTTGTCACTCAGAAATGATCACCCAGTTTCCCTATTTACTAATTAAAATGTCTCCATAACCAGAAATGTTATAGCCTCTTGTTGCCAACAGCATATACATTGCATACTCAGCTGGATGCCTTACTGCATGCTGCTATGCATTTTGTCACCCACATATAATCACCCAGTATCCTTTTTCACTATTTAAAATGTTTGCATACCCAGTAATATTATAGCCTATTGTTGCCAACAGCATATACATTGCATCACTGTTTAAATCTATAGGTGTGTAGAACAGGTTTTGAACACATGCAGTAACATTCTACAAAATATACAATTGTTTTCAAAGCAAGTTTATGATTTATAATTCAGCAGCTCATATCCAGTTCATATTATGGCATGTGGCATCCTCATCACTCCATTATTGTTAACTCACACACATGTCAACAAGGAAAACTGACAAGGTACTTGTCACATCAGGAACTATGTAAACTTCTGCCCATTTCTTCTTTCACAAACATGGGTACATGTACCTCCTGGGATTCTGACTTTGCCACTTTGCCTCCTTTCCCATAGTCTGCAATCAATCAGATAATTTCCAAGTCGGGAAATGAAACTGAAGCTCTTAACTCCACACTGGATTTGCATCCATGATGTCAGATCTGTGGATATATATATTTTTTTAATAGCTACATAGCCAGTATTGAAATTATGGGGGTCTTCCTCTCTTAGTCTGGAAAGGGGTGCATTTTGGAGTTAGGGCTGCTCCTTGTGATATTCTGCCAATGCTGAAATGGTCTCCAGACAACTGTGCGTAAATTTGCAATAATATCTAACTAGGGGTTATAAGATAACCACATGAAAATGAAAATATTGCAAAAAGTCAAAAAGACCAAAGATAAGGTTGCTGCCACTTCCCTTGATGCACAAATAAGCAGTGTAAAGTTAGGGATGGGGGTGGGCACATACCCTTCAGATTAAGTTTCTTGCTTGTTGCTTTATTTTACATTTACTATGTTGCTTGGCACAACGTTCAGCAACAAAGTATGGTTTCTTCAGGAGTCTGTCTTTAATACTATATCAAAAACATATGTTATATTTTAGTACTGTATGTACATTTCACAAATAAACCTTTATAGTACCTACTTCTTGATAAATAAAACACAGCCTATATCACCCTGCTTCATTCAGGCTTTTCCTGTATATTGTTCTTTACATCAAGGTACACTTATTTTATCAGGCTCTGTGAAATTCAGAAGAATCATAAGCAATGATCTGGCTTCTTAAGTAAAGTCAAAGCATTACTTGCACTCTTATCATAAGTGCACAACCATCACAAAACAACCATTCTGTGCTTATACTTGTATACAACATAGCAACCAGACCTTCCAGTCCCGTCACTGCAGTTAAATTCACTATCTACCTGACTGCACGCCATCATGGAGCATATATCTCCCTGTATTTATATTGCATTTTATATGATCTTACTTGGTCTCTGGAAAAGATCAGTCACAGTACTGTACATAAATGATTGCTTTGTGTTTCTTTTGCATATAAGGTCCTTTAAATGTGTTTTAATGCAAACTGTATTCAAATTTTTGTAATAAACATACATAACAAGAAGCTTGAAATATGCAATAAACAACTTCATAATACAAATCATTTAGGCCTATTAGATTAGAAATACAAATGCAGCACACTAATTTATGTGAATATCATAGTCTACCTCTAAAAAATGTTAAACCTTCATAACACGGGGCAGTTACAAATGAGGGAAACTTTTCTAATGCAGTGGTCTATGACATAATATATCAATAGTCACAAAAGGATCATAAATGGATACAAGAAAGGATGGCAATACCTTCAGTAATGCCATTAATTGAAACAAGGATGTCACTCCAGGAGTCTACTTTGTATTATCTATATATTTCACCTGCGGCCTACAGACCCTGAGTAATCAAATGATTATCGAAGAGATACTATTGAAAAATCACTCTTGTTGACAATATTCATCCCATTTAGCCCATTTCATAATGGACTTAAGATTCTGTGCATCATAGTTGAAATTACATGTAGTATACATTGCATCATTTATTTGCAGGTCTTCACTATGTTTCCCCAATCTTTTAAGGTGGGAATGGCAGTTGTTAGCCATCATCTGGTTACAACTTTAAAGATGGCTACTTTTAAGTATCTATTCTGGAGTGATTTGGTCCCTTGAGTGAGAATGCATAGAAATAATGTCTCAAAATTGTATGGAATCACAATCCCTAGTACTTTTGTAATTGTTTTAGCCAGATCCTGAAAAAAAGATTGGGACATGACCAGAAGATGTGCAAATGATCACACTTACCTCAGCACTTTCTCCAACATGTATTCAATCTGCCCATGGAATAATGTTTGGTAATTAATATTCTTCACCTAAATTCTCTCCATTGAGGGGAGAAAGTAGCCTTGTGGACCTCCAACCATGCCATCTCTTCATTCAGAGTTACTGCCCCGTTGGCTCTCTCCTTAACCCATTTATTGTAAGTAACTAAGTAAAACTTTATTTCTAAAGCACCCATCTCTGGAGGCTCTAGGTGCTGAACAATAAAACATACAATGTAAAATTACAACAAGAATAACTTATTACAAGCATGTAATACAATATAACAAAATTTAATAAGATTGAATTTAAATAATGTAAATAGAACATCATCAACAAGTTTAATGTCAGTAAAAAGCCTCCATAAATAAGTTGAATGTTTTATTACATTATTTATCCCATATAGGGTGAAGCTGTTGGTTTCTCTTGTTTTGAAAAAATCTATAAAGCTGAGAAATTTGCTGGGATTCTGATCCAATATCTCATTCAACTAAAATACTTTTTTTTCTCAAGGTGGTGGGAGATCCATAAAAGTCCCTAATATGAAGAAGAGATTGAAAGTAATTCTAAGCAGTAAAAATTGATTATGATCAGTCCTAAGGAGAGGAGATTTTCCTGGATCTGATCCTTTAAAATTTTCTTTAACATGATATTTAGATCCAGGTATGGAGAAATCGCTCCACTTGTCCTTGTCCTTAGTGAGGCTCTGTACCATAAACTCTCCCACCACAGTGCCTTACCTTATGCTCAGCGAGTCTCTGAACCCTGAGCTATCCCCCAGTACTGTCTTACCTTGTGCTCAGTGAAGCTTTTCACCCTGAAGCCTCCTCCCTTTTACTGTATTACCCTTGTGCTCACTGAGATGCTCTACCTAGAGCTCCCCCAGTATGTCCTTACCCTTGTGTTCCATGAGGTTCTGAGACTTGATCTCTACTCCCCAGTACTGTATGACCCTTCTGCTCAGTGAGGTTTTGCACCCAGCTCTCTCCCCCAAGAACGGCCTTACCGTTGTTCTTAGTGAGGCTCTGCACCCTGTTCTCTCCCCCAGTGCAGTTACCCATTCTGTCCTCATAAACAAAAATTCCCCAAAGGCCACATAAGGTACTGTATCTGGTCATTAGGGAGCTGTAGGAATACACGGAGCAAACAAATTGCTAGTACTGGCAAATGGTGATTTCTTCTGTGAAGCAATCTGCACATTCGTCCTTCCCATTGCAGGTAATCCCATAGCACTGGCAAGGTGCTATGGGGGTCATTTATGTCTCATTATGACTTCTTACAGGCCAGGAGCAAACAGGAGCTCCTTAAAGAGCACTTAACTCCACACACCACCCATCCGCTGTTCTAATATGTTTTTAAGATTGCCCTGATTGTCTCGTGTCACCCACACCACAATCACTGCTTCATTAGATCCTAATGCCCTCCCTGGTAGCCTAGCTTCCTCTCTCCATCACTATTCTGATACTGAGACATGGATGCAACTATTCCACTAATAATCCATTTGCTCCCTCCCCAGCCCAATCGTCATTCTGATATGGTCTAACATCCTCCCTTGTACTCAAGTGTACTCACCCCAGTTGTCATTCTGATAGTCAGACACCAATGTAAATATTTCCTTGATAGTTCTGTGGCTCCCCAATGTCCGCACATCAACATTTGCTCTGGGCCCTCACCCCAGCCCACGCTTCAGCACCTACCATTCGCCCCTGTCGGCCCTGATTCACCCACCAATGACAGTGCTGTTGCTACATCAAATATGGTGACCAGCACAGATCCCTCCCACACCTCCTCAGCCAGTCACCATCACATCGATAGGGATCATACATGTGCATCCTGTAGAAACATTCTGAGTACATGAATGCTCGCTCCCTGTCAGTCAGATAGTGGCTGTCCAAGGAGGTATGCAGAGGGTCCTTGTCAGCCACTGTTTTAGTCCTGGCAGCAGGACTGTTACTTATGGATGGGTGAGTCTAAGCTGATGGGGGCGGTAAGTGGGCAGGCTGGGGTGGTGCCAATGTTAGGTGTGCTGGTGATCTGGGAGCCACTGGACAACCTAGGAAATAGTTACTGTACATTGGTTTCTTACTACTTGAATAGCAAAAGGGAAGTTGTGGGTGAACACTTAGCTACCAGGAAGAGTATTAGGACATATCTGGACATATCTGAATGGTGATTGGGAGGATGGGGGCCACTAGACTAGCAGGGAAATATTTATTTTGTGGTCAACTATTGTAATGGCAATCAGGGAGTGGGTGGTACACTAGGCCGCCAGGGTGGGCACTAGGATACAACTGAATGGCAATTAAGAGAAGAGGGCACTTGACTACCAGGATTTAAAGGTGACTGTATCAGAACTGTGATGGGGGGGGTAACACCATGGCAGTAAAGACCAGGTTTGCAGAGGTGTTAAATAGCATGCTACTAATGGCTGTTTAATGCCTCCACAAGCATTTAAGTATATATTTTTGGTGGAAGTGTGTAGAGGTCAGACAAGGGTGCAGACCTTATTGCCCTGATCACACAGCTCAATACAATTTGCCCCTCCATGGGGTATTTTCTGTCCATATGAAACATATTGTTGCCCATGTTGTTTTTATATAACACTCCTGGATATCCAGAATATCTACTCTGAACCGTAGTAAACCAGTTTATGTATCACCAGGACTGTTTGTACTATATGGTTTTAAAATGCTGTGCAAATGTACTTTTTCTTCATATCCTGTTTCATGATATTACACTAGATAACTGATTTAGGTGTTAATGCATGCTAATAGTTGTATTGTCTCTTGGTCTCTGTTAATCATATGGTTAACTTTGCCTTTTTAAATAAAAAGCATTAACTGCAAAAACAAACCTCTGAGTATGCCAGAGTGCCTATTTACCAGTCTCAGTCAGGTGATTTCCTTAGATGTCCTGGTATGCTGCACTTTAGTACTGCTCACAAATGGGTTAGGGTCTCGCTGTGTCCTTCAGCATTCCATTTTCAGTGATACTCCTGCTTTAGGGTTACTAAACACTGTTAGCCAGGCACTAACAAGATATACAAACTGCAAGGCTTGTGCAAATGCCAAACTACATGAATGTGGGTATAGTACTGAGTTCATACATGTATATGTTGTATTTATGATCCCGTTTTAGACTACTGTCACTTTGAATATAGCCACTAATAGGTATCCACTGGGTGCAATTAACTGTGATCTTTGTATGAGATCTGTCTGTCTGTCTGTCTGTCTATCTATCTATCTATCTATCTATATTGCAAAAACATAGTTAATGCATCAGTTAGGGTTAAAGTGTCAAAAGTAGTGAAATGTTGCATTAGGGTTTCCAACCCTAATATCCCAGCCCCCACCCTGCACAGATGAAGAGGGATCAGGGAGTTTGCATTGGCATCTCCAGCCCTAACGCTCACCCCATTCTCCTATGCTGTGGCCACCCAGCTTATTTTGTAATGGAATGTGGTGACCATTAGGGCTAGAGATGCCAATGCTGACCCACTGATCCCACTTTGTCTGTACAGGGTGGGGGGTGGGATGTTAGGGTTGGAAACCCTAATGGCACATTTCCCTACTTTTCATGCTTTAACCCTAACCGATGCATTAACAAACTTTTTTGCAATTTATTTCCTTACTTTTTTAGATAGTATAATAGTATTTTAATTTTACTGTGGGAGTGTATGGTCCTTCAGACCCTGCACGCCCATCTCTCCACAGATGTGCATATATATCTAGCTGTGGAAATGTAGTGGCCTCTGGCCCCTGCACTTCCATGCATGAAGTTATGAGCAGGTGTAGTGAAATCTCAGCAAATAGTCGTAACTGTGTTATCTTAAATAATGTTCACCCCAAATGTTCAACATAACCTTCTTATCACCTCATTGCATGTACCCAGTACCAACAACTTTCAAATCCCTGTTGAAATGTAATTCTGTGTAACTGTAATGCCATTCTATGCCACAGATGCGAAAAAATATTTTTGGCAGGATTTGAAAAATTACAGCTGTACTGTTCATGAGATGGTGTAAAAAAATGGCAGTGTTGAAAATCTGGAGTGAAAATATGAAAAATTGACGAAGTTACAAGCGTGCGTACAAACTGCACAATGTATGCTCATGATGTGGCTATTTTTTGGATTTTGTTTCACCAAATTTTCAACATGGACTTTTTGGTACCTCCCCTCATGAACACTAGCACTGTGATTTCGTTAATCAGTCATGAAAGTTGATTTCACATAGCGACCGCACCATTATGCGTCACAGGTGGGAAAACACCTTTTGGGCAGGATGTAAAAAATGACAGCCATACTGTTCATGAGAAGGTGTGAAATAATGGCAATGTTGAAAATCTGGAGTGAAAAGGTAAAAAATTGGCAAAGTTACAAGCGTGTGTAGAAACTGTACAATGCACCCTCATAACGCAGGCATTTTTGGAATTTTTTCACCGAATTTGCAACATGGTCTTTTTGGGACCTCACCTCATGAACACTGGCACTGTTATTTAGTTAATTGGTCCCAAAAAGTGATTCCATGCAGTGACTGCAAAATAAACTTTTGGGACCGAGTAACAGATGACAGTGAGAGTGTTCATGAGGTGGGGTCCCAAGAACCCCATGTTGAAAATTTGGTGAAAAAATCTCAAAAAATGGCCGACATATCAACATAAGTTCAAAACGTCATTGATAGATTTTATATGGCACTTACCTAGAATCATTAGTTTGCAGTTCAGCTTTGAAGAGTGCACACAAGTCGCTTTCAACAGAAGATCACATCCACTGACCTCGGGAGGTAGGTATGGGGTAAGGAGGGGATGCGTGGAGGTGGGTGCACGGAGGGAGGGTCGGGATGGGGGAAGGAGTACGGGGAGATGATGAGGGACTGTTTTCTTTTTTACAGGTTTCAAAACAATAAAAAGATGTCGGGGGACTGTTTCCTTTATTACAGGGACTTAACATTGTTTGGGTACACTGGGAGTGGGCTCTGCAGTGTACCACTGTAGTGGGAGGTGTGACAAATAACTGGGGACACTGGAAGTGGGCTAACCAGTGTCCCACACTGGCAGTGCTGGGGGGGTGCTAGTGCCAATAAGGGGATTGGGCACCCCATGTCAGCAAATTAAATAAAACATGTTAGGGGACACTGGAAGTGGGCTCCCCAGTGTCCCACAATGGCAGGGAGGGGGGTATATGGCCAAAACAGGGATTGGGCAGCCTGATGTCTGCAGTTTTTTGTGTGAAAAAAACATGAAAAATGACCAGAGGGTGGTGAAAAGGATTTCCTTTTTGACACTCACTAACTTCTGCCTGGTAAGTTAGCAAGCAGTGAAAAAGGAATTTAAATTGCTAATAAAACACCCTTGGAGGCTGCACTTCATGCAGCCACATAGGAATCCATCTAAGGGAGTCTGGATGAACAATATATATAGGATAGTGTATGTTGCACTATACACAACAAGGCTATTCTTCAACCAAGTGGTTACTATGCCGACTGATGACCTTGTGAGTAAAGCTCAGGAGATTTCACAGTCGGCATAGTAACCACGAGGTTGGAGAACAGCCTTATTTGTGTATAGGGCATCATACACTTTTCTTTATAGTGTATGGACAAAAACGTGACCTTCATAAAAAAAAGCACATTGCAAGACATCAAAGTTTCTGCTGCAACTACTTACTACTTTTACAGCAGTACTGATCCGTTCTCGGTTAGATTAGCGCTACCAGAATAGTGCCAGTCAACTGAGCGCTAGTCAGGATAGTGCTTCACAGACAGTCAGCAGGGATGTACAGCACTTGCGATATGTGCTTCCCTGGCTGCTGTCCATGGTGTCTCCAGAGGACAAGGGCAACAAAGTACTAAGTGCTAACCAAGCTGCTCCCAAGGGCTGGGACATGCAGCAGTTTGGCCACAAGGCAGTGGAGACCAAGGTTCTAATCCTGATCTCTGACCATTTTACACAACTCGGGACATGTGTTTTCTAACAAGGGGCCATGGGAACAGTATTCCACAACCCCACAAATTTAACTTGCCCCATGATCTGCTCTCCCTTAAGTCTGGGGGTGCAGGGGGCAGAGACCCCCTAAAACAAATTCAATGGCATTTTTGCTATGCTGTTGATGCTAATGGCATTGTGATTGACTATGTTCCGACCCAGTGCCGTACTGATCACTCCCAGCAGCTGAGTCTTGCAATTGTTGACAACAGCAAGAGGATACACTTCTGCCCCCCGACCCATCCACCACACTACCAAAACAGAAAGAAAATAAACAATGGATGTCCAAGCTCAGCTGCTGTGTGACTCCTGACACTTACTTTAGGAACTCCCACCCCCATTCAGGCACATTGATGTTGGCGATTGGAAAGGGGCTTTCAAAGAACCGCGGCGGACATCCCTAAAATGAGGTATGTTAATCATTGGAAAGAGTTTAAATGTATGTGTGGGCTTAGAAAATATTTTTTTTCAAACACTCAGGTGTCATTTATGTGTCACAGACTGCCACTAGATGTGTAGTTGAGCTGCCTGCTTATTTTGTTGCTCGCAGTCATGACTGTGTGACGTTCATGGTGCAGCAGAATAAAAAGTTTTTCTGCTGCACTACTAATGTAACTACTGCAGCAGAACATTTGAGCCTTCACTGAAATACAAACATACAAATTGCCAGCAGAAACAGGCCTTATGGTCTATCGAGTCTGCTTGATTGTGCAGCTAGCCCCTTAGCATGCAGCTGCCCCACCCTTCCCTCCCTCCTCACCGATCTTCCCCTCACTCTGTCCCATCCCTCTTGAAGCAGCCCACCATCCTATAGGAAATCACCTCCTCTGGTGGTGTTCCACTTATCTACCACCCTCTCTGTGAAATAATGTCTTCTGATTTTCCTCCTGAATTTACCCCCTTCCAACCTCAGTTGATGCCCTCTAGTATCCCTCCCTCTTCTGATCCAGAATATCTCTCCTGTATTAGCCTTGTTCATCCCCTTCAGGTACTTAAAGTTCTCGATCATAGCGCCCCTGCCCCTTCTCTCCTCCAGCGAATACATGTTAAGCATGTTCAGCCTTTCTTCATGTGAATTCCCCTCCAAACCCTGGATCATCTTTATTGCTCTGCACTGCACCCCTCCAACAGTCTGATGTTCCTCTTCAGAAATGGGCCCCAGTACTGCACGCAGTATTCCAGGTGTGGCCTGACCAGTGGCCTGTACAAGGGAAGGATCACTTCACTACAGCTAAAAGAGATCCCCCATGCTATACAGCCCAGCATCTTGTTGGCTTTCACTGCTGCCTTCCTGCACTGAGCTGAGTTGTTCATATTCCCCGTTATAATCACCCCCAGAACCTTTTCCTCCTTTGTGCTTCCCAACTGTACCCCTCCCAGCTGATAATTCCTCCTCTGGTTCTTAGCTCTGAAGTGCAGTACCTTGCATTTCTTGGCACTGAACCCTAACTGCCATGTGTCTGACCACTCCTGTAGTTTAGTCATGTCTCCCTGCAGTCCCCATTACCCCTCAATGTCATCTACCACAGCCCCCATCTTGGTATTGTCTGCAAACAGATTGATCTTACTCTGGGTTCTGTGTAAGATATCTGCTATGAATATCCCAAACAGCACTGGCCACAGTACTGATCCCTGTGGCACCCCACTTGTTACTGCTCTTGGCAATAAGAGTTTCCTCTCCACCACCACCCTTTGCTGCCTGCCCTTCAGACAGTTTGTGATCCATCTGACCATCTTAGTACCCACCCCTACATCTTCCAACTTCCCCCCTAGCCTCCCATGCAGCACAGAATCAGAGGCCATGCTGAAGTGCAAGTACAGGACATCCACTACATGGCCCTTGTCCATCTCCCTGGTCATGCAGTCATAGTACTCAATCAAGTTTGTCTGGCAGGACCTGCCTGAGACAAACTCATGTTGCTGCCTGTCCTGGAGACCATTGTCCTCCAAAAATGTCACCAGCCTCTCTTTAAGGATTATCTCCATAAGCTTTCCCACAATTGATGTGAGACTCACTGGTCTGTAGTTACTTGGATCATTCTTCGGGCCACCTTTGTGAATGGGCACCACATGGGCCAACATCCAGTCCTGCGGTATGCATCCTGTGTGTAGAGGTATTGAACAGGTCAGCCAGTGGTACTACCAGGCTCCCTGCCAGTTTCTTGAATACCTTAGGGTGAATGCCATCAGTTCCCAGTGCCTTGTCCACCTGCAGTGCCTCAGTCCTTCCAGTACTCTGCACTCTGTAATTTCTCCATCTGTCACCCCCTTCCCTGCCCCTCCCCTGCCCCCTCCACCACTTCCATGAGGTAATTGTCCACCCCTCTCTACTGTGAATACAGAGCAGAAGTATTCATTCAGTACCTCTGCCTGCTCCTCCTTCCCTTCTCTACCCACCCCCCATCCTTTTTGATTCTCACTATCTTTTCCAGGTTCTTCTTTCTTTCACCAGTGTATCTGAAGAAGTCCTTCTTTCCATCCTTAATGCCATATGCCAGCTTCAGCTCTCTGGATGCCTTGACGGCTCTGACCAGTCTTGTAACCTCCCTGGACTTCTTTGTATACTCCTCCACATCTTCCCCCCTTCCTGAACTCTTGAATCTTTGGAAAGCTCTCCTCTTGGCTCTCACCCCCTCCATTACCTCCTTGGTCAGCCAACTGGGCTTCTTTGCCCTTCTCTTCTTACTCTGTATCCTAGTACATGTTCCAGTAGCCTCTGCCAGCCCTGCCCTAATAATACCTCATTTTTTGATTGGCATCCATGGTGGGTTGGATTCCCTTCAGATGCCTTAACAGGATTTCCCCCATCTTGTTGAAGAATGCCACCCTAAAGTCAATCACCCTGGTACCCGACCCTCCAGTTTGCTTTCCCATTCTGAGTGTGAACCACACTGAGTGGTAATCACTCCCTGCCAGAGAGTCTTCATCCTCCAGGTCCCTTATGGCTTCCCCATTTGATAGTACAAGGTCCAGAGTCCTTTACAACCTAATTGGCTTGTGCACCAACTGCACCAGGAAGCTATCCTGGAATGCCCTCAAAATAACCTGCTCTCTAGCACATGTGGTGGCTGGCGTGCTCCAGTCCATCCCAGGTAGGTTACAGTCCCATACCACCACTGTGTTTGCTTTCCTGCAAACCCTCCTAATTTGATCTGCCATCTCCCTGTCCAGCTTCTCCCCTTGAGTTCATGCCTTATACACCACCCCTATCCTCAGTACCCTGCCCTTTGGATCCTGAAGCTGCATCCACAGGGCCTCTGTCCTGCCTTCCTCCCCCTCTTCATTATGCACCTTATTTCTTCCCTTAAATAGATCACCACCCCCACACCTTTCCTGCTTGCCCTGTTCTTTCTGAACAGACTGCATCCAGGGATCATCATATCCCAGTCCTGGCACTGGGTGGCCCAAGTTTCTGTCATGGCTGCAATGTCCACCTGTCCCACTGCCAAGAGAGCCTGCAGCTCAGCTGATTTGTTTCCTAGGCTCCTCGTGTTTAGTAACACTACCCTCCATTCTACTCCTATCCCTTCCCCGCCCTGATTTGCCTCCCCTTTCTCTCCTACCATATTGCCCTCCCTTATAACTTGAGGATAGGCTCATCTGGCTCCCCTCTCTGGAAATCCTACCTACCAGTTTTCCACTTGCCACCCCCTTTCCTAGTTTAAAGCTACCCTTGTTGCTATGTACCCCTCCATCCCCTGCTTCAATACTCCCTTCCTCTCTCTGCTCAAGTGTAGCCTGTTCCCTGCATACAGGTCATTATTATTTCAGGTTCTGCCCCAGCCCCCTAATAACCCACACTCTTTGGTACAACACCATTCCTGCAACCAGTTGTTGAACTCCCCTATCCTTCCCTTCCCTTCCTCGCAGTACTTGCACAGGGTACTGGGAGCACCTCCAAGAAGGGCACTGATTTCCCCACCTCCTCACACAGCTTCCACAGTTCCTCGAATCTCCCCTTTACTACCTCCATCATATCTCCTGATAGGTCATTCATATCCATGTGCACCACAACAAGTGGTTTCTTCCATCCCCTCCCTGTGCACCTGAGAATGGCCTGTCCTGCCCTGCCTGCCATCAACCCGGGAGCAGACTCAACCCAAACTAGACTATGTCTTTCCCCCTTACTGCCTCATCTGATCCTTTTCAGTGTGGAGTCCTCCAACACTAGCACACCCCCCTCCCCTGCCCCATTCCTCCCCTCCCCCCTTTACCTCCTTGTCCATCACTAATGTCTGCCCTTCCTGCCCATTTATGTCTCTTCGCTTCTCCCCTATGACTGCCCCACCCTCCCCCAACCTGTGCTCCCCCATCCCCTTGGCCTCATGCTATCTTTCACTTTCCCCTCTTTCCCCCTGGCCCCCTTTTGTCTGACCTATCAGCAGAACTCTATCTGTAACAGCACTGTCCATACACTACACATGCCTTGGTGTATCATGTTAGCTTCATTTTTGTGGATTTTCAATTTATTTATTTTTTAGAATGGAAAACAAGATGGCAGCTCATGTAGAAGTATTTTTTTTCTCATGAAGAGGGATTCCAAATCTCATGAAGAAGGACTGATCTCATGAGACTCAATCCTTCTTCATGAGATGAAATCCCCTTTGTGAGAAACACCTCTATCCTAAAAATGGAATGTTCAGCAAAGTCCCATAGGCTATAATGGGAACTAAAAAACTAAATAACTTTGCAACCGATCAATGGATTTACACACAATTTTCACTGTCTGTTCTTCTACCAAAGTTCTTTGTACCCTGCAAAAATCAGGTAGATGTCCTACACCGTATGACTGCAAGGTGATGAGGAATAAACAGCAAAACCAGGTGCTTTTTTACTTTGTTTCACTATCCAGATCTCAGAATCCATGCATCCGACCAGAACAAAACTTGCTACATAAAGAGATCTGCTCCACAGGACAGAGGATTCCAAATTTCATGCAAATCTGTTATACAGTTGCAAAGTTATTAAAGTATGAAATTTCAGGTTTAACATAGAAACTGCTGTTCAACCCTAACTATAGAGGTGCTATCGCACCTTTATAATACATATACACATATATATACATATATATATATATTATACCTGCATGGTAGTGCAGGTATAGTTAGGGTTGAACAGCCACTTATATGTTAAACTCCAGAGTTTGCACTTTAATAATTTTGCAACCATTTGATTGATTTGCTTGCAATTTTGCATGTGCGCTATCCAATCATTGATCTCTGCATCTGGAAAGTTTCATTCCAGTTGGATGTATGGGAGCTGAGCTGTGGAGTGTCAAAAATGTGAAAAATCCTCAACATTTGTGCAATTGTTTGCAATAATGACCGCGTACAAAATAAAAGGTAGCTCAACAACAATTTTTTTGTGCATGAAAAGATGTTATCACAAGGAATAGTGGTGCCATGAAAACATCAAAGTTGTTGTGAAAACAATGCTCAAAAACATTGTTCTATAAGCTCTTTGTCACTAACATTGTGCCAAGGTGGATTGTGCTTTTGGGCTGACATTTGCAAGGTGGCAAGCCCTGGGCCCACAGATGTGCCTTTTGGTAGTTTGGTCCCAAAACATTCAATGGGCCCATAGTTACAGCATTCCAAAGCTGATAAATTTCCCATAGGATAACATTGGGCACCCGCAGCACCTTTCGGCACCCGTATCTCTAAAACATTTCAAGATACGGATTATTTGCCACCTGAAGCTTAGGACTAAGCATGCATAGAGATTTAGAAGTCATGATTACAACTGCAGTGGAATTTATTTCATAGTTGCTATGGTTAGTGAGGTTTTGCCAAAAAAGGGTTATTGAGGGTTCCTTTTCAGTACTATGGGGCTGTTATGCGGCTCATGCTTATATACCAAGTGGGAGCACAGGGCCCAGAGGGCCACTCCCACACACGCATACCATTACACAAAAAATGGGCCATGTGAAGGGAGCACAGGACCTGGAGGGCCTGTGCTCCCACAAACAAATGCCAGTTACCAGTTACATTACACTTTCTCTAAAAGAAGGGAAATTCATTGCAAAAAACTTTGTTAATGCATCAGTTAGGGTTGATAGCACAGTGACAAAAGTATGGAAATGTGATATTAGGGTTACCACCCCTACCACCCCACCCCCTTCCACCCACCACACACCAATAGATGTTGAGGTGTGCCATGGGGTTGCCTGGTCTAACTCTCACCCCATTCTCCTATACTGTATCATGTCAGCTTATTTAGATATGGAATGGGGTAAGAGTTAGACCTGACAACCCCATGGCACACCCCGATGTCTGTGGGTGTGTGTGGAGGGTGGAGAGGGATAGAGTGGTAGGGGTGGTAACCCTAGCATCATATTTCCATACTTTTGTTGCTGTGCCATCAACCCTAACTGATGCATTAATGAAGATTTTTGCAATTAATATATATTATAATGCCACAGTAGTGGCACTATAGTTAGGGTTGAGTAGGCAGTTTAATGTTAAACTTCAAATTTTGCACTTTAATAACTTCGCAACTGTTTGTACAATTTGACAAACATTTTGCATACACAGTCTGGTACCATAGATCTCTGGATCTAGTAAGTTTCTTTCTGGTCAGATGTGCAATTGTGGAGCTGTGGAGTCTCACAAAGTGTGAAAAATCTTCATTTTTTGGCAACTTCTTTGCTCGTCTCTTCAGACCAAATGATTTGAGGTCATGGTCTGTAATTTTCAGTGTATATGGGGACTGTCTCACTGAAGTGCCTTTTGAAGGTTTGGTGAAAAAATATTAATCTGTTCAAAAGTTATTAAACTTTTAAGTTTCCCATTGTAGCCTATGGAAAAAATATATGTGCAGCAAGAAAACTTTCACGAAAGCCCCTTTTACTGCCACAAATAGGTTTTTCACTTTCATGCTGTTGCCTTCTTTTCAGTTAGTGGCAGCAGAAAAACACTGTAATTCAAAAAATACCCCCCCTAGGTGAACACCAACAGTTGTGTTTACATAATCGGGGCCTGGGGACCATGCTACTGGCATTAGTTTTTCATAACAATGCCTGGAAATGTTTTTTTCATTTTTTTCAGCCATTTTACTTGCAGAACTTTTGTGAAAGTTCTGGGGAATTTCATGAAAGTTCCACAGAATTTCAAAATTTTTTTGCAAAACTTTTGCAAATTTGTGAAACTGTATCCCCAAAAAAAGTTTCTTTACCACCACATAAAAACAAAATGGTTAGGACATTTGGGCTGAAACTTGCAGGGCAGGAAGGGCTTGCACCACAGATGTGCCTTTTGCTGGTTTGGTGAACAAATATATAATGGTTATATAGTTATAACATTCTGAAGTTTTTATATTTCCCATAGGATGACACTGTGGTGTCCGTGCCACCTTTCAGAGGCTATATCTTGAAAATGGTTCGAAATATGGATTTTTCACTAAGTGCCGCTTAGCACAACTCAGGTGTACTACACATACATGGAGGTTGCCGGGTCATGATTATAACTGTGGAATTTTTTTCCAAAGTTACTATAGTTACTGAGATATTGCCACATTTACAGCACAAGGGTTACCTGGAATGGCTCTAGGGCTGTGCTATGTTTCTATACTTATGGGTAGATTTGGATCCTATTATGCAATAATGGGAGCACAGGGCTCTACATTATGCAGTAGTGGGAGTGCAGGGCCCCGAGGGTCCTGCACTCCCACAGGGACACACAAGATCATTAAAATATCTATATATTTATGTATAGATGGGAGTGCACTCCCACATGAAAATCACAGACAATTAGAAAATGTATGCATGATGGGAGGGCCCTGTGCTCCCACAACCACATACAAGTAACATTACACTTTCTCGAAAAGAAGGGAAATTCATTGCAAAAAACTGCATTAATTCATCAGTTAGGGTTGTCATTACTGCAACAAAAATTTGTAAATTCAATGGTAGGGTTACCAACCCTACCACCCCACCCCTGTCACACCCCTCCACACACCAACAGGTGACAGGGTGTGCCTTGGGGTTATCAGCCATAACTCTCACCCCATTCTCCTATACTGTACCATCTCAGCTTCCTTACAAATGGAATGGGATGAGAGTTAGGCTTGATGATCCAAGGCACACCATGATGCCTGCTGTGTGTGAAAAGTAGTAAACAATAGGGTGTAGTGTTAGTAACCCTAACATTGAATTTCCAAACTTTGTCACTGTAATGACAACATTAACTGATGTATTAATGGAGTTTTTACAATGATTATAAATATATATATATATATATATATATATAGATAGAGAGAGAGAGAGAGAGAGAGACAGACAGACAGACAGAGAGAGAGGGAGGGATAGAGGGAGAGAGGGACAGAGGGAGGGAGAGAGAGAGAGAGAGAGAGAGATGTACTGTATTAATGTTTTAGGCTTGCTAATTGTACTTCATTTCTGTTATTTCCTTAAAGATTATTGTATTATACTTGTATGTGTCATTTGTGCAGCATTTTCAAACTTTGGTTTTCCACTGTATCATTTCTTGGAAAGTGTATGCTGTCCTACCCAGTACCTCCTTGTGAATGAACTTACTCAGTGGAGTCTTTTCCTGATGAAATAAATAAATAAAAAATAAACCCTCTTTGTGCTCACTAAGTCCTTCTAATATTCTGGCCCTGTGGTCCCTGGCTCCTTGCAGGACCACTGCAAAATGCACTGGAGAATTCTGGGGAAGGGGGGGCTGGTAGAGCAGAATATGTTTCTACAGCACGTTCTTCATAAGCTTGCATAAACATTAAAAGCATTTGTAAGAATGTTAAGCATGAAAGCACTTGTACCTAATCCACAGAATAATATAAATGTGTAATGAATGCTACATGTACAGTATTATTTTCTGAGTCTGTGGGATAAAAATTTTGCTTTCTAATCATGCCTGTAAATGCATCAACTACCGTTACAGATGCTGGAAATGGTCAACTGGAAAAATGGTCCTACTGCCTTAGTTCACAACCTTATCCTTTGGACAGTTAAGGAAAAAAACTCTCAACATCTGTCTTCTCTTCTGATTATTGTGCTCGATAATTCAGTGCACCCAAATAAGCAACAATTAGTCAGTACAGCATGTGTCAGAAGACCCATCAAGTTAATGCAAATTAAGTCAGAATAAATTGATTCTAGTTGGCAGCCAAGCATATTAGCATGCATGGTGTAAGAAAGGTTTCTACTTCATTAACACTTTCACTGGCAGATCTCAGGACATATTGATCAGTTTAAGTTGTTATTCTTAAAGAACAGTAAAATATAATGCATGTAATGTTCCATTATGATTCTTATTTGAGTTATTTTGGTTCACGTGCCATTTATTTAATTGAACTTAGTCTCAGGAAATATGTGGGGGATAGCATTACTTCATAATTGAAGCAAGTTTTTGCTAGGGTTAGTAGGTACATGGAAGGGATTTTAATTAACATTCATATCGTTTATCAAAAAAATATATCAGGTGGTAGCAGAAGTCCCAAAGGAAAAGAAACTCAATTAAAAGAGTAGAACATTTCATTTAATAATAACATTTCAAGATCTAGGAAAAGACATGACATTCACTTGCAGTACACACCAAAATGGGATTTCCAGCAGATTTGATGTACTCATAGTGGTAATCTCAGCTGAGAGGCACACATTCTTGTTTCAGGAATATGATGGACAACAATTTATTTATGTGTTTATTATGCTTTTTATGCTCCTTGTCACTGGGGCTACTCCCCTTTTAGCCTTGACTTCCAGCCCTGTCCCATCTTTTCTCTGACATGTTCCTTCAGCCTTTATTGTCATAGTACAGCCTCTGTCCTGTGGGGCTTCCTATGGTTTTTATTCATCTGTTCCCTCTTGGTCCTCTACTGTGGAAGGTGGAGTGGCCAGTCAAGAGGGTAGGACCCAAAAGCACTGGGTGTCAACTTCCACACATTGTGGGAGTCTGTCCTTCAGTTCCTCACCGCCCTCAGGATGCTGGCAGCTGGGGCTCAAACTGCACATCCATAAGCAACTGCGAGTCAGCGCAGAGCACCAGCTGGCATCCTCATACACAATCCGTTCCAGCTGCAGGAGGTAGTATTGCAGTGGCGCATGCTGACCTTCCTCCCTCTCCAGCAGAGCAGAGAGTGAATCCTCTGGGAGGCTCAGTCCTACTCTATGGACCACTTACTGATTCAATGAGCTACACTTGTTTTACATAGATAACAAGTGCTTTAAATTGACAGTTTGTTGTATGGATTTAGTGTATCTGAAATGACAAAGTATTAAGTGGAATATTAGTTGTATATGATTTTGTATTTCATTTATTCACTGTGGGTCAGTTATATTAAAGGATCCTTTTTGTCCATAGACTCATCTGTGAAATAGTCAAATGAAATTATATTTTCAGCATGTGTATTTTTTCCATATCGAAATGGTCTCTGAGACCTTCACTGTCTATATTTTCTCCCCATCACTTTTTCATCCTCCTGGGTGGACCAGGCAGCTGTTCAGCCCTATCCTCAGGTGTCATTGGCTGTCCTGCTGCCTCTTTCCTTTCTTGAAGGGAGGGCATTACCACATAGACCCCACCATGTGGTGGGGCCAGTTGGGAGTGTTTTCCTCCCCCTTCCCTGGATACTCACATCCACATTCCATGCTTACCCCTCCAGGAGTGGTAGAGTTGTCAGTGACACCTCAGGCAGGGCTTAATTGAGCCTGGTTCCCCTCCAGTTTCCACCTTTGTTTTTTTCCATGGGCTGCAGCAGACTGAGAAGGCACATGCACATGAAGGTGCACATGCACTCCAGAACCACAACCCCCACCCACCTGATTTTGCATCAGCCTTCCTCGCATGGGTACTATAAGCAGGCCTCCACCTGGTTGCAGCTAAGAGCCAAGACAGCTCACCACCCCAGATTGGGAAAGGATAGGTGCCAGGAAACCCTTTCAATGCCCCCCCACCAACCCCAGGCAACCCGTGCTCATTCCCTAACTCAGGTCACCAGTGTGGCACAATAAGGCATGCCTCAGCCCTCTGCATCACTGGGCTATCTTTATTTCCTATACTTGCTTGGTGCATGCATTCTTCCTATCTTGTAGTTGACCATCCTGACTTCTGAATCTACTGCAGAATTTTCTCTATTCCCCCTGACCTGAGCTTGCACTGCTGAACTCCTTACTGTATGCAGAGGGAAAGAGAGCCATCTGTCAGATATAAGATGGATTATGCATCCAATCCTCACAGCAGAAGACAGGACTTGACAACGATGTAGCTGCCATTATTTGATCTGGCATACTTGCTCTTGGGGGTCTTGGATAATCAATATCTATTATTTTTTAACATTAAGAATGTTATTGATCTTTTGCACAGTGGTACAATACAATAAGACATTGGTAGACAAGCAGTACGGGGTTGCAAATACAAAGTAAAATTAGCATATAAACACTTTACTCAGTAACAAGAAAGAGAAACTGAAAAAGAAAATTCAACAGAGCAGCAGTAATGCTTTCAAGAAAAAAACTACGGTAGCCGATGTAGATCTGCAAGCAGGCAAACAGTGACATATTCTCACTTTCAAACTTCCTTTTTATCCCATTGCCCAAATTCAGTGAGGAGGGGAGATGAAAGCTGTTGGAGTACTGCAGCTAGTGGCTGGTGAGGCAGAGCTTCCTTACATTTACAACAAAAGTGTCCATGTTGCATGATATTATAGCATTTTCCTCATAGACAGATGTGAGATCCTTTCCAAGGAGGCTAATTGTCCCAAGACCTGGAGCCATTCACTGTGGGTCAGAATTTTGGTGAACCTCCAGCATCTGATGAAGAGGCATTTAGCTATAATGGTAGCTGAAATGACCCACTTAGATGAAGGGACTGCTTTTGAAATATTTGATGTGGTTATACCCAACAGTGCTAGAGGATGGAGCCAGTGTCAGTAGTCCAGAGCTGTTCCCCAAAACTGAGATATGAGTGAACTTGACCACAGAATGTAAGAGAGGGAGCCTTCATGTTCATTACATCTCCAGCAGAAATCTGAGTGATGAAGCCCCATTTCACTTAAGAGCTGGGGTGTTCTGCACCATGGGTATAAAATCTTTAGCTGGATCAGGTGCAGTTTCATGTCTCTGCAACAGATGTTTACTCTGTACCAGTCGATATTCCATTAGTGATCAGAGACAGGTGTAAGGAGTTTGTCTGCAATTGGTTCTAGACGTTTGCCTTGGAGTGGGGTGCTTTGTCCCTCAACGTTTTATAGATGGCACCTGCATCTCCCCTGGAAAGTTTCAGCCAAGACTTCAGGGAATGTTCAGTTGGCATATCTGAGTGTTTCTTTAACAACGAGGCACGCAAGTATCTGATATGCAGGTAAAGCCAGAAATCATGCTTGGATGAGTTATAAAGGGAGGTGAGGTGAGGAAAGAATAAGTGTGAAAGGAAAAAGCACCTTTGTTACATAGGTCTTGGACAGTGAGGATATCTTTAGCTTTCCATCATCCTCTTGCCATTGGTTTGTGGTTGATGCAGAGCATCTCATTGTTCCTTAAGGGAGCATATGCAATGGGTGTTGCAGGGAGATGCAGCTGGGAAGAGATTTGCTTCCAGTATTTAAGGGACTCTGACACTGTGGGGTGTCTTAGTGCTGCTTTGGTTTTAGCAGAGTTCAACACCACTCTGGGACTGGAGGATAGGTACAAGAACCTCTCCATGGCAATCTATAGCAGAAGGGAAGCAGAAGGGAAGAGAAGGCACTTGATTGTCTGAGCCTGGACAAAGGCCATGTGATAGCCCATCAAATTCAGGAGCCCTCACCCCCTTTCAGTCAGTGTTGCCTCAATTTGGGTCTACTAAAGTGATCAGCTCAACTCTCCCATAAAAAATTCCTAATTAGGGTATCTATTTTTGATAACCAGATGCGGGGAATATTAATTGGTAGGCTGACCAGAATATGAAATATTTTTGGTGCCACTACCATTTTAAGGGACACTTTCCTGCCAGTGAGGAACATATTCAGCATTTTCCAGTGGGCAATGTCTTGCCATAGGTTTTCCTGAAGGGGATGTGAAGTTGACTTTGCATAGATCTGATAAGTAGGGAGCGATTTTGATGCCCAGGTCGATAATTCCTGTCTCACTCCAAAGTCAGGGTGCTCTCATTACTGTTTGGTGGGTAAATTTTTTGCTCAAGGCGAATACCTCCAACTCACCATGGTTAATGTATAACCCTGATAATTCAGAGAAGCCAGTCAGGAGCATTTGGAGTGGAGTGACCAAATGTTGGACCACAGCTGGCAGTATAAGGTTATCATCTGGTCAGCTGGTCCATCTGTGATGCCCTGTATGTTGGGGTGTTCACTGATAGCAAAGGCAAGGGACTCAATAGCCAACAGGAAGAGAAGATGAGAAAGGGAACAGTCTTGCTTGATGCTCCTTTGTAATGGGAAGACCTCTGAGAAGGTGTATTTGTCTGCAATTTGGCAACAGGATTATTATATGGGGTATACACAGTCTCCCCAAAACTGGGGCCAAAGTCCTGGGCCTTCAGAACTTAAAAAATAACACCTTTAGATTGAGTCAAAGGTCTTCTTGAAATATACAGTTGGACTGCTGCAGGAGTGGGGATGGATTGGAGCCATTTTACTCCCTGCCCGTCTACATATGTGGTGACAGGATGGTAACCAGCCTTCCTTGTCAGTGTCCTGATTGTATTGTGTTGGGCCTGCTGCAGCACCCTGGGAATTAGGATAAGTTGGGGTGGGGGTGGTGTCCATAGAGTGGGTTTCTTAAAAGGAGGGGATCACCATGCCAAGTCAGGAGCAAGGATAAAATCTTCTGCGGCTGCAGGGGTTTCAAAGAAATGAAATACCCCGTTCCTGGAAATATGTAGTGTGGTTGGATATCATAGACTGTAAGGGGTCCTACTCTACTGAAGGACTTTCCTGATTGCAGTAAAGGCTCTCTTTCTCTCAATGAGGACCAGCGAGAAGTCCAGAAATATCTAAATACTGTGTCCCAGCCAAACCAGTGGCCCTCTTTCACTAACCAGTTGCATCACACATTCTTTGATGGGGAAGCAAAGGAATTTACCAGCAGAGGCCTAGGTTTTTGTCCCGGTTAAGGTGGCTGGGCTATAGATTGGTGAGAGTGTTTAGTATGTAGCAGGATCAACCACTGGTGTTTAAGGATCCTGGCAAAATAGTTTGCAAAAAAGAGTTTGTGCCACATCCCTCCACTCCTTAGAGGAACCCAACAATCTGAAGATTCTTCTTTCTACCTCAGTTCTCAAGGTCATCTATTTTGCTTTACAGTCATCAGATCTTGTGGTCCTCATCCCGGAGATGCAATGTGGTCAGAGTAAACCTCCTGCCATACAGCCTGGAGAGTGGTATGAGTAACTATCTGTTCTAGGTCAGAGACGTCCTCTTGAGAATGCTGAGTGACTGCTTTGATTTCACACCTTTCTGATAAAAGTTGCCTGAATATAATCTTGATTTCCCCCATATCCACAGGAGTCAGTGGAAATGCTGTCACTGGGAGCACCATTTTCCCACTGAGCGAAAACCATGAACTGTTACAGTACCAAAGAAAAGCACTAAGAAGCCATAGGAACTCAGCCACAGGTATTTAGGGGTGAGGGCTTTTAAAGTAGTGGCTTTAGAAGGGCAGATGTCAGTGCTAGTAAGCAGATTAGGCAAGATTTAGGCTGAAGGGAGATGGAGACAACAAGATTAAGCTGTCATCTTGTCAGCAGTCAAGCCATACCCCTCATCAATATCTATAATAAGAGAAGATTAGAGGGGGCATTGATTTGACATTGAACTTCCTGGCATTCACCATACTAGACTGTAGCAGGATGGGGTAAATCAATCTCCCCCTGCAGTGCTCAGAGCCAGGCTAATATAAATATATTGTATGTGGACACACTACTGTATGTAACAAATTAAAAGCAAATACATAAATTATCATCCTCCTCAACTCTGTTTCTTCCTTTGCTACCTCTGATGGACTACTGATTTTGAGTGACTTCAGTTTCAGTTTGGTCTTCCCCTGCTTCAAACAAATGCACCCAGTATTCTGAATCCCTCTACACATGCTGCAAATCATTGAGACCCATCTTGACTGTTTCTCCTCAAATCACTCTCTGATTGGGTTCTTGCTTCCCACCCCATTTGAACTGTGGCAGGCAGCACCCTCCCAGATACTCTCAGTCACCACTGTATGGTCTGATGCATACACACATATCTTCTTCAATGATATCTCATATTCAGATTCAGATAAGTTTATTCATGTTTGACTAAAAAGTCATTACATATTTACAAAAAAATAAGGTAACACAAAAAAATAAAGTAAAAGATGAAACATATCCAGAGTCAATATACATGAACAGTGTAAAAAATTGATTATGAAGGTAATTCATTTCAGCAAGTACGTTTTTGTTTTGATATTCAGATTTTCATACAGTTCATTCAAAAAATGATCCTTTCTTTCTTTCTTTTTCTTTCTTTCTTTCTTTCTTTCTCTTTTGTTAACTGGGTAAGTACACCAGACACTGAAATGCCTATTCTCAGGTACAGTCTGGGAGGGTTCAAGTCAGAAGACAAGGAATCCACAATACAAAATATTAAACAATGCAACATGCACAGGGAAGTAATCAGCAATGCACAATATTGAACAACATAAAATACTAAAGGTATGGCAAATGGCAGGGTACCATGATCAAATACAATGTGTGTCACAGCAAGGAACATGGTGCAACAATTTAGGTACCACTTACATATGAAGAAGACACAAAATAAAACCTCTACTATCCATTACCATAAGGATAACCCAGGGATGCTACTTGATTTTATTTTTCAATTAGGACATCTTCTCCACAGCATACCACACAATTACCAGGAGTGTCATGACCACACTTGAAACTGTTCCATAGTTGAGGCCATCCATGTTGACATCCACATGCACAAAATCAGACATGTTGATATCACCTATATAATGTGTGTGGCTCCATACTCTTCAATATTTTTTTTTCTCATACTGAGGACATGTCAGGCTGGAGCGTCGTTGTTTCATCACTGTTTATTCAACATGGAAACTCCTTTTTATGTTTGTTTGCAAATTGCAAAGCAAACATGTTAGGATGACAGTTTGGAGTATGTAAGTGTTTCAGGCTGATAACCACAGAATGACACATAAAGCAGCCTCTCCCCTTTGGCATCCAATGGTTCTGTGGGGCTCTGGGTTCATTTAAACACAAACATGGGACCATTATTGCAGGAAGCTGTAGCCTGTTGCATTGCAAGGGAACATATATGAAATGTCAAACTATAGACCGATCAGTTTAACCTTAGTTGCAGGCAAAATACTTGATAATATAATAAAAGATAATATAGAAACATCAAGTCTTAAACATAGACACAGAACAACATGGATTCACCACTGGACAGTCATGCAATACAAATCTACTTTGTTTTTATGAGAAAATCAGTGCCCATCTAGATTAAAAAAAAATATCCTGTGACATAATATTCTCATATTTCAAAAAAGCATTTGATCAGGTTCCACACTGGGACATCACTGATAAAACAGAAAAAAAACCAACAATTAATGAACACCTAATTACTTGGACAATACATTGGCTTACAAGAAGAACACAGAGTTAAACTAAAAGGGCACTCCTCAGGTTATGGCCTTGTCACTAATGGAGTCCCGCAAGGGTCTGTACTGGGGCTGGTTATCTTCCGTATTTTCATATGTGATTTAACCATAAACATATTACAATTGGTTCTCAAAATATGTGGACAATTCAGAATTAGGGGATCCATGTTGCACAGCTGACCAGGTGAAAACCATTCAGCAAGACCTAAATACAATTTCAGATTGGGTGAACTACTGGGAAAAGCAACTTAATTTAGAAAAATGTGAAGTAATGCATTTGGGTTCAAACAATAACAAAGCCAGTTATTACCTAAGCAGCTTGATGTTACAAGAAACAGTACTAGAATGATATCTAGGTGTCTTTGTGTTATCGGACATAAAACAACAGAAACGATGTAATAAAATAATAAAAAAGCTAATAAAGTACTATGGTCAATGAAAAGAAACATATGATCTATACAGAAAGAAGTAATTTTCTCATTAGACATTGCATTTGTGTTAGGTTGCATCTTGACAATGCAAGTCAATTCTAGAATCCACCCAGGCAAACAAATATCAGACAATCAGAAAGAGTACAAAGAGCCACCACAAAATGTATTGCAATACTAAGGAATAAATGTTATGAAAGGTTACAGGAAATAAGCCTAATGACACTCGAAAAGGATAAAAGAGGTGATTTATTATTCTTGAGTAGCATAGTTCATGACACAAGCTTGATCTTTGACTTAAACCTTGAATTCAAGCAGAACCTAAATGATACAAGAGGCCATCTTCCCCAACTAACATCCAGGCATTTTAAAACTATCAGTTGCAAATTTTATTTTATACAAAGGGTCATCAACACATGGAACACACTACCGCTGGATATAATCATATGTAAGTCAAAACACAAATTTATAGAAAACCTTGACAAACATATCTTGAACAGATACCAACTGCATTATTTTACAAACTACTAAGAGTTAATTGTAGGCAGCATTCATTCTCATCTCCTCAGTTGCCATAGTATGAACCATAGTATGCCAGACTCCTGCACATCACCACATGCTGATGCCTTCTTGTTGAAAGTCACATGATAGTTGGATGTGAATCATGAGTTAAGGTGTCAATCTGGCTGTGATTCTCTGGTTTAGGTCAGTTTGCCTGTGAGGCAGATATGTGTCCAAAATGTAGCTGATACATATTCTGTTGAAATGTAGGGTCCACAAGTCAAGCCCCTATAGACAGAGTGGAGGTGGTCCTAAGGAGGGCAAATAAAATGGTGCAGGGTCTGCATCAAAAGACCTTTGAGGAGAGACTATAAGACTTCAGTATGTACACCCCGGAAGAGAGGAGGAAGGGGGGATATGACAAAGACCTTTAAATATCTCACAGGAGTAAATAAAGTATAGGAGGTAAATATTTCTTGGAAAAAAGGTGCTCAAGAACAAGAAAACATGTAGTGAAGATGGAAGGGGTTAGATTCAGGAGGTATGTGGGGGTAGAGTACTTCTTCACAGAAAGAGCAGTGGTTGTCTGGAACAGTCTTCCCGTGGAGGTGGTGGAGGCAAAAACAGCCGTGGGGTTCAAGAGTGCAATGGATAAGCATAAGGGAACCTTAGTGGAAAGGAAGGGGGGGGGGGACAAAGAGCAGGAGATCAAGCAGGGTCCGCAATGACACTGTAGGTAAGGAAAAATGGGCAGACTATGTAGGTGAAGTGGTCCTTACCTACCATCAAATTCTATTTTTCCATGTTTTTGTGCTTACGTGCCCATGTAGATAGTCCAGGGCAGCTTTCCAAGGTAAATAATGATTTAAAGTCTGTCCCACAGGGCTTTAATTTGTCATTGTGCAGCCATTTTGTGGATTCCTAACCCTCCTGCTGTACTCCACCTCGATTCTGATATTTAGCCTTTCAGGGTAAACTACTTCCTCTGTGTAACTCTGATGTTTGGTGGCACCTGCCAGCCTTATCTCATCTTAGGGAGACACATGCCCCCCCCCCCATTCTGGTTTTCAAAGCCTTATTAAGTAATTTAGGCCCTGGCAGGCATTTTCTTAGCCAGAGAAAGTGATTACACTTAATGTGGTTTATTTTGCATGCTTCTTGCTCTTCTCACATTAGAAGCACCTATAGTACATGCAGCAACAGGAGCAATTTCCTCCAGGAATGCCTGCCATCTCTGCTCAGCAGCTTCAGCTGTTGCTTTGCATCCTTGCCCATCTTCCCGCAACATTTGCCCTCTCCAGGGCACTAGCAGTGTGCAACAAGAGTGCCTCTATTGTCAGTGGCTCCTGCTGCATTCATTCAGCAACTCCAAGCTGCACACCCCCTCTCTCTCTCTCCCCACCTGAGTCTCTGCTAGGCTGGTGCCAGAGGAGAATACAGGTGTTTGGCATCTTTCAATTAAGTGCAGTTGTGTTTTTCTGTTTTGTCTTCTCCTCCTTCATTTTAAGAGATGTTCAAGTTGAGGCAGATACATGTAGACAGCTGTCAGGAAGGGAGAAGACCATTTTGGACCCTCTAGATGCCAGGGAGCCTCTATTTTCAAAGAAATCTACCCAAAACCCAAAAGAGACCCATACTAGCTCATTGGACCACAACGGCTACATTGCATTTAAATGCAGGACACTCAGGTTACTGAAGCGAAAACCTGAATACGACTCCTTCTGGCTGCACTTCCATCTTTAATTCTATGTTTCTGTCTCTGTCTGAGTCTCCTTATTTCTTATACGTTTCTATTTCTCTGCTTTAACCTTCTCTCTCATGTTTACCTTCATGGGGACAGGAACTGATTTCTGATGTGCAGCTGCTTGTAATGTCTCCATTTTCATAAATTATATTCATACCTCTAACGGAACCCTATTTTACTGTGTCTGAACAAAAGTTGAAGCTGTCAGTTGTATTTTGTTTTCTTTTCTTTGTATGGACACAATTCTGTGCAGTTTCTTTCATGGAACCAAGAATTTGGAATTTTCACTATGTCACTTCATAGTTTCAGAATCATGAGCACCGTATTGATAAGTTCATGCTCACATTTCTGAAACCATGAAGTGACATAGTCAAAACTTCAAATTCTTGGTTCCATTAAAGGAACTGCACAGAATGTTGTCCATACAAAGAAAACAATATAAAACACAACTGACAGCTTCAGCTTTTTTTCAGGCAAAGTTAAATACGGATACTTTAGAGGTATGAATATAATTTATGAAAACAGAGACATTTCAAACAGCTGCACATAAGCAATCAATTCCTGTTCCTTTTAATATGTGCCTCTTGTGCAAAATACCTTTTATTTAGTTTATGTTGTTATTCTGTGCCTATTGTACATTTTCACTATGCTGTCTCTGTTCCCACTATGATTTATTTCCCATACTACCCATTTTCCCCTTTATTTCCACATGTCTGACACAATACTGACTCCTTGCCTATCAGATAATTACTGTGTAATGTTTAACCATCCCTATTTGTCATATATTTTCTGTTAAGAGCTATGGAACCTCTGTGACCTCTTCTCTAGTCTTATTTTACAGGTATGTCCAGATGTCACTGTGAGACACCCATCCCAGGCTTCCTAGGATCCAGACAAGAGATCCTCTTCTTATTACCTATGCTAGGTGGTTGAGCTGTAATGGTGTGGTGGTGTCCGTTACACAGTCCTAGCTGTCATTTTTTAAATGCCTACACTGGAAGCCCAGCCTTTTTATCAGCTTTAATTTTCAATGCTGACAAGGCTGACACTGGAAGCCCATCTTCAGTGTCAGCTTTCACTTTTTTTAAATAACCAACTAGTCATACTGGCAGCTTATTGTCAAGTTGGAGGACTAGTGACTGAGTACAGTGTACATGTGACTAAACAATAAAGGGAAGTTTGAATTTTACAACAATTGGTTCATTTTTGTATTGTGATTTTGGTGTATTGGCGGACAGAGCGTAAGCGCAAAATCAAAAGGATTGCTATTGTGCTCCAGAAGTCTACTATTTAAGACCAGAGGTAGAAGGAGAATCTCCACGGAAATGAGAAGTTATACCTCATCTAAACTATCTCTGCTAAATAAAATGTAAAAAAAAAAATCATTACCAGGAGTGAATGTTTTTTTAGGTCCCCAGCAGGCAGTGAAGGCAGTGTGTACTCGTGATTAAAGCATTATAGTGTGTGGTTGAATGCTGTCGAGCATGGAAATCCATGCTCAGAACAGTGTTGTTGTGCACTCTTGGCTACATCATGGATGTTGTTTTGCTGCACTGAGTACGTCACCAGTGCAGCATAACAACATTGCATGCAGTCGCGCATGCACAATAAAGGGGCCATTGGTGAGAGAAGGAATGGAAGTTATCTGCGCCGGTGCAACACACCACAGTAAGGATGTTAAAAATTATTTTGGGGACAGTGTTTGCCAGGAATGAGTGCCCATACACTATAAAAAATTGTGTATGAGCACTCATACACAGACAAGGTTATTTTCTGATCTTATGGTTTCCGTGGTAACGAGACCTCTCGAGCTGCAATCTCGAGGTCTCTTGTCACCATGGAAACCACTCGATCAGAAAATAACCTTGTTGTGTATGAGTACTCACACATTTCTCTATGTTATGAACTAATAGACTGTAGGTTTGAACCCTACTGGTGCCAACTACCCACCACATGACTCTAAGAAAGTTTTTTATCCTGCAAGTTCTCCAGTCCTCCCAGCTATGGAAATGAGTAGAACCAGGCTCACACTGGAAATGAAAAGTATCTCAGCTGCTCTGTCCTAGCTAAATACAGCAGGGTCCCATGTTAAATGGGAAGTTTCATCTCAGCCAGCTATTCTTGGACTAAAACAAACAAGCAAACAAAAAACACACACGTTGTTGGAAGTCTTCAGCCTCTCTAGTCTCCCCCCCCCCAAGGCTCTGCAGTCTATGGGTTAGACAGTTGTTGGTAACTGGGAGATTGCAGGTTCAAACCCAGTTAGAGCCAAACACTCATACTGTGGCCCTGAGGAAGTCACTTGACCTCCCAGTGTTTCACTCCACCAAGCTGCAGAAATGGGTAAGAGCAGGATTGCATTGGAAATTATGTGTTGCATTTCATCTGGATATCAATAAAACATTGCCTGTAGTTATCAACCATTCTCAGTCCACCACCCACTAAAGGTAGTGGATAGAGTGTGTGCCAGTGGTTCAAACACTGCTAGATCCAAATACTCACTGTGTGACCCTGAACAACTCACTTAACCGGGGCTTGAGTTATAGCCCCCTCCACTGCTTTGTCAGGTGCCACAGTACCATCTTCCAGCCCAGGATGACCCTGGATCCCTGAGCTGAGCCAAACTGCCAATCACCATTTGAAAAGGTGGCACTATCAAAAGATGTCAGATTCAGAAGACAGCTTCTGCTCAGCTGGTCCACCAGAACTTTTTTTGTCTACTGCCTACCCAGGAGTCATGAGGGGTCTGAGTTACAGCCCCTTCCCTGCTTTGACAGACTCCACAAGCACCATATTTCCCATCCAGGATGACCCAGTACCTCTAAGACAATTCAAGCACCCAATCAGTGTTTGAGGAGGCAGCACTAGCAAAAGGCACCAGATTCAAAAGACCAATTCTGCAATGACTCTTCATCACTGCTCCATTAGGACTTCCATCATTTGCTGTCTGCCCAGGGGTCATGAAGGGTCTGAGTTACAGATCCCTCCTCTGCCTTGACAAATATCACAAGCACCATATTTCCAGCCAGTGATGACCCTATATCCCTGAGCCGAGCCAAGCAGTCAATCAGCATTTGAGGAGCTAGCCCTAGCAGAAGGCACCAGCATCAAGAGATGGCTTTTACAACAGCTGTTCATCGCTGCTCCGCCAGGACTTCCTTCATCTGCTGCCTGCCCAGGGGTTGTGAGGGTTCTGAATTATAGCCATTTTTCCTGCCCTAAGGGATGCTGCAATCACTGTCTATCTAGTCCAGAATGACCCTGCATTCCTGAGCTGAGCCAAGCAGCTAATCAACATTTTTCACAACATTTTATTGGTTTCCATTTAGTTTCTCACAACAAACAGGGAACATGTGCATACATAACCATGAAAACGCCTTTAAATCAACTTCTGTAAGGGTTTCTTAGCAATTCTGAAATCTTGATTTAGTAGTTGCCGTATTGGTCCTTGCAAGAACAGATCCAGAAGCAAATGATTTGATACCTTTTAATGGACCAACATAGATGTAACAACAAGAACAAAGTGCTCTAGCTTTCGGACCAACCAGTCCTTCTTCAGAAGCTCATGGCAGTTATTTAGAAAATACAATACTTATAACAGCTAGATAATGCAGAGAAAAACAGAAAAAAATCCCCATTGGTTTAAAATACTCATTAAAAAAAAAAAAAAAAAAAAACAGAAGATGATGTCAGAGAAGTTAAACAGTACAATACTGCCCTCAGTCCAAATGAACCTTGGGTTAAGATGTGCTTGGTGCAACAAACATAAAGAATCCTACTACACATAAATTTAATTGACATAAGAAGCAGATAACTCCCAAATCAAGCCATGAGTGCCACAGTCAGTATAAGGATGCGATTAAGCTGGGTGGGGTTGCCTTTCAGTAAAGACAAACTAAGATAGTTATAGGGCTCATGAAATTACAATGTATGCATTAAAGACAAGAATACCAGTAAAGTTGTCTAAAAACATCAGTGCACAATGTGATGTGTAAAACCTAGCTAGAGATGTCACCCAGCTGTATTTTCAAGCTAAATAAAAGGCCCAAGAAATTACAAAACCTCAGGACTATATAAATGATAATATAAATATAAATTGATAATATTAGTGTTAAACAAAAACTCTAGTAGAGGAACCTCAAAGAATTCAGACCATGCATCCTGATATGTACTGATGTCAATATATACTGAGAATGTAGCAACTACATGTACCACAAGTGTCTAGGGAATCTGAAAAAGAGATAAAAAAGTAATTTATCTCCTCCTGCTCATACAAACAGTACAACCTAACCCACCCCACATCACAATAATGTGGGTGGGGGAGATACATAGCTTAAACGAGATGTTGTCTTTCTCTCTCTCCCCCCTCCTTTTCTCTCTCTCTCTCTCTCTCTCTCTCTCTCCCCACAGCACACACACACACACACACACACACACACACACACACACACACACACTCTCAATCTCTCTCCTAGTGAACCTATATTAACTTCAGTCACTGTAATTGTTCCCCAAAGGAATACAACTTGTAATGAAATTCTGAGTAAATTACTACAATATTAGCCTAATGTAAAAAGATATGTGCAGGACCCCCAAGCAAATGAGATCACACATCCCAATATGTACAGAGTTACAAAAATTATATATAACAGTATAAGATAACACTCCTGTATGTACACTAGCAGGCTGGGTAAACTGAATATGGTGCAATGGGGTGGGTTAGGTTGTACTGTTTGTATGAGCAGGAGGAGATAAATTACTTTTTTATCTCTTTTTCAGATTCCCTAGACACTTGTGGTACATGTAGTTGCTACATTCTCAGTATATATTGACATCAGTACATATCAGGATGCATGGTCTGAATTCTTTGAGGTTCCTCTACTAGAGTTTTTTGTTTAACACTAATATTATCAATTTATATTTATATTATCATTTATATAGTCCTGAGGTTTTTGTAATTTCTTGGGCCTTTTATTTAGCTTGAAATACAGCTGGGTGACATCTCTAGCTAGGTTTTACATCACACAGTGTGCACTGATGTTTTTAGACAACTTTACTGGTATTCTTGTCTTTAATGCATACATTGTAATTTCATGAGCCCTATAACTATCTTAGTTTGTCTTAAGCTGGGTGGGGTTGCCTTTCAGTAATCACATCCTTATACTGACTGTGACACTCATGGCTTGATTTGGGAGTTATCTGCTTCTTATGTCAATTAAATTTATGTGTAGTAGGATTCTTTATGTTTGTTGCACCAAGCACATCTTAACCCAAGGTTCATTCGGACTGAGGGGTATTGTACTGTTTAACTTCTCTGACATCATCTTCTGTTTTTTTTTTTTTTAATGAGTATTTTAAACCAATGGAGATTTTTTTCTGTTTTTCTCTGCATTATCTAGCTGTTATAAGTATTGTATTTTCTAAACAACTGCCATGAGCTTTTGAAGAAGGACTGGTTGCTCCGAAAGCTAGAGCACTTTGTTCTTGTTGTTACATCTATGTTGGTCCATTAAAAGGTATCAAATCATTTGCTTCTGGATTAGCAATTCTGTTCATGTTCAGAAAAAATAAACAAGATTCACATACACTCTCCATTATAGTTCAAGAAAGTCTTCAGGTATGGATGTATCATACCACTATTATTGATATGACATGGCTTTGTGACAGGGAGCTCCTGCCACTCTTGAGGACCAACCTTTTCTTAAATCTGTTGCAACAGTTCTTCTATTTCTTAGTGTATTCTATTCTTTACAATTTCTAGCCGATAAGGTTGGCCACCTATGGGCACCTCCCCTCCCCTTTCATGACTATACTATAGTGTCCTCTTTAATTTTCCTTTTCCATTTCAGGTCCTTGTACAGGGAGGTTCTTGTTGTGACCGCCAAGCATATGTAAAGCAGGTTGTGTTTATCATTGTTGGATTTAGTATGTAATAACACTATGTCATAATATACCTTATGTTTATGAAACCTGTAAATATTGAAAATACCATGGCACTATGTGTTTTTGATAATGGTAAAAAGTACTAGGTGACTATTATAGAAATTAAGTTAGTTGTGCTATTTAAAATGCATTTAAATTGCTGTAAACTGAACCAATCTGAAATGTAATGATGATGTGCATATATCCCATGATGCTTTGCATTTGAAAGTATGTATGATGTTGTATTTCTTTGAAACTTGATTTTTTTTGCCAGTGCCTTTTGGGGTAACCCTTCTTTCAGTGATTCTGCATTGAGGTTCTTTGTCTATAGCTTGTTTTTTTTTTTGTTGTTGTTTCTTCTTTTATGGCCCCCACTACCCAAGCAAAAGGGACCCACATAGGAATGAAGAGTTTTCACTGAAAAGAGATTAGATCAAAGATCAGTGTCAGCAGGTGCTGGCTATGTGCAGAGAAAGGACACACATAGTATGTTATTGCAAACTGATGTACTGAAGAAGGAGTATGGTATTGCAAAAGCTTATTTCCTGTATTTTGAATAAACATCACACAGAGATTTTGTGTTGAACATGAAGTTTGGTGCCTGGTCCATCTGTTATCCCACAACTCCTCTACATGCTTTCCTGAACAGAAACCACCATCTATGTTCCTCAAAATTTTATAGGGAAGGGGCATTCCATTTCTCAAGAATTACTCTTTTTGTAACCACTGTATCTATGGTGGCCATCTTCTTTCCAGCTTTATTAACATTAAGATTGTTGGTGTCATTAAAAAACAATTCCTTGAATTTTCATGGGATTTGTATTTTCCACAAATAGCAGACAATAATTTGCTTGTCTGTTCCCACCATTTTAGTATTTTTGGCCAAGCTCATAAAAAGTGGTATAAATCACCAAAAGTTCTACATTGATGCCAACATTATACATCCCCTGAGTTACCAATTTTACCTAGCATCTGAGGCATAGAATAGGCTTGGTCAATTAGTGTTTTCTGACTGGCCTTATTTTTAACATAAATATACTCATGTGAAAATAATGCATTATAAAAATAATGCATTTGTTAGGGAAAAAGGGCAAACTAGCTGGGCCACATGGTCCTTATCTGCCGTCACCTTCTGTGTATCTGTGTACTGTAAGCGTTATTTGCCTTAATAAGAAAATTCTGCCACTACTGATTAGAGAATTCTGGATTTACTTCTGAACTCTACTTTTTATTAGTTTTTATACATGAATCAATCTTATTCTTTAACATAGCAATGTCAATTCTTTGGAGTAATTTTTTTAATCCTTGGGGCCGATTTCAGTACAAATTTCGCAACTTGCAGGTGTATGCGAGTTGTGACATTTGCCGCTATGCAGGGGAACCTGTGCCATATTCTAAGAGCGGCGGGGTCCTGGCACTTATGACGTGCAACTTGTGACACATGTAGGCTAATGCCACTGGCATGGCGTAATAGCCCCACATGTCGCAAATCACAGCCCGCTGCAGACTGACTCCCAGAGCACCTGCACCCTGGTATACCACAGCATGCACCAGGGGGCATGGGGGGATGGACAGGTGGCACAGGTGTCCAGGATGCACGTGAGAAAATGGACCCCTGGGGTTCCCCGACATTCAGTGGGGTATGGATGTGTTTGGGGGGGCAAGAGGAGCACTGCAGGGCCTTTGCTGTGGTGCTGCAAAGTGAGCATCTGTCAATTGTCACTAATGGATGCCCCTTAGAGCATCTCTGAGATGTTCTAACTTCACTCCACCATTGCGGCTCCTGGAATAGTGTAAGTGGGTTATGGCACCCGTCCTTTGAATAGGGCATACACTGGTGTCAGAATTCCACCCTTGCACCATGTTATTGAGGGTTGCGATGTAGTGGGTGGTATAACCCACATTTGGCATAACCTGCATACGACATGGATCAAGGCATCTTTTGTAAGTGCAGTCAGCATAATGTATGGTGCAAGTTGCAATTTACACAATGGGGTTTGGTATAAGTTGGCGTGTGCCAGCATACACCATCTTGGAATTGGGCCACTTGTTTCAGTATATGCTCATAGGTGCCGATTCCAGGATGAATGTTGCAACTCACAGGAGTATGCAAGTTGTGGCATTTGCTGCTATGCTGGGGACATTGCACTGTATTCTAAGAGTGACAAGGTCCCAGCACTTACAATGTGTGGCTTGTGACATGTGTAGGCTAATGCCACTAGCATGGTGTAATAGCCCTGCATGTTGCATGTCACAGTCCACTGCAGACTGCCCCCCCCCACCCTGGAACATCACGGCATGCACCAGGGGGCATGGGGGGCTGGACAGGTGGCACAGAATTCCAGGGGCACAGTGGAGAATGGACCCCCCAGGGGTCCCCAACATTCGGGGGGTGGGAGGCATGGTCGTGTCCGTGGGGGCACGGGGAGCACAGCGGGACCTTTGCCACAGCGCTGCCGAATGGGCATCCATTGGATGGCACTAACAGATGCCCGTTAGACCATCTCTGAGATGCTCTATGATAGCTCCACCAGTGCAGCTCCTGAAATTGTGGATGTGGGTTACAGCAGCCACCCTTCTGGAATAGGGGGCAGTTGCTGCCGTAACCCCACCCTTGCACTATGTTGTTATGGTTTGCAGCTTAGTGGATGGCATATCTCACAGCTGGCATAGCCCACAGCTGACATGGCACAAGGTGCCTTTTGGAATAGGGACTGGCGTAATGCATGGCACAAGTCGTGAGTTACGCCATTGGGTTTGGCGTAACTCGACTTGCGCTTGCATACACCGTCCTGGAATCGGGCCCATAGTCTTCCAACAGTTTCCCTACATTCATGATGGAACCAATATTACATTTCATATTCTGTAAGCTAAACTTATTTTTTAAAGTAAGATAAGTTAAAATGTTATTCTCCATCTTCCAGTAGCTGAGGCCATGTTTGAATCTCTGTATTACTTCATAGTAAAAATATTCCTTTAACTCCTTCTCCCCAAAAAAACTAGTACTACCCCACATATTTAAATATAACCAAGGGAAATAACTACTTTCACATAATTTATTTTTGAAGCAGTCTATATTAATGAGTATGCTGTAGCAAATAATCATGGTATAACTGTTAACTTCTACTAGGAATTAAAAATGATATAATTAATATTTATCTTACCTTCTATATTTATTATCACCTGCTTCAAAAGGTGTTCATTTCTGGGGGAAAAAAAACTCAGTCCCAAAGACAACCTACATTGGTGGCTCAAATTATACATTCCAAGATTTGGACAACTACATCCTTCCATATAACTAGGAATAATAATGTGTTGCCAGGCTATGCAGGGTTTCCCTTCCCTCCACAGAAACTTGATAGAGAGTCTCTTAATATCTGCAAACTAGGAAATCAAGGGAAAATCAATTACTGTTTACAGTGTAAAGATGAAATGTGGGAGATCCATCATATTTATTATTTCTATATAGCCCCACAGTGAAATAGCAATTTTTGACAATTATCCAACAATAATTTAATTTTATTTCTCACTTATTCAAAATTTATTTTAATAGCATCTGACTGATGGTTAGGGAGAGCAATTCCTAAATATTTAATAGTTAAACTGACTTTAAAGTCTCTTCCAAATTCTGGATCTATATGCTTACTATCCAATATTTGCATTACAATTGATTTTTGTCTATTTAAACTATAACCCAAAAGGTTTGCGTATTTTTCAACATTTTGAGGAAGATAGATAAACAATGGTTTATATTTTTGATTAATAACAAAACATTACCCGCAAAAGAATGTACTTTGAAGCAGCAGTGCAACAAAACTGGACAAAAAATGTGACCCTACCTTTTTTTTTTTGCTACAAAAGATTACAGGCACCTTCCAGTTTTATTTGATAGTACCATTTTCTAATTTCACCAACATTTGAGTATTTTATAAATGTCTTAATTTACATTTTTCTCAAGAAAAAAGATGGCCACCACATTTTACATCTAAATAACATTGTAGACCTGGCAAGGCTTAAGACTGAGAAAATAAAAAAAAGACTCATGGTGCACAGCATAGGAGGTACCTAGACAACTACATTTGAGATGCATGTTAATATTTTTCTTAATTGTAGCTGAAACTGGCTTTTTTTTTTTTGTGCCTCTCCTTCCTCCGGGCTGCTCGCTCCTTCGGGTCTCTATTGCCCCTCCTGACTGCCTGCCCTGATTCCCACACTGGCTACCAACCTCATATGGCATTCCCCCTGGGTAACCCAGCGTATCCCTTCGCTATATGGGTCCTCCTCAGAGGGGAAGACCGTGTGGGGTGGCCAACACTACTTCATTTGGCCTGGGGTACTGCTGAGGTGTGTCGGTCCTGAGATCGGCGGCAGCGGAGGACAGAGAGACCACCATCCGGCCAGCCAGGAAGTATTTTTCCCTGGTTTTCTGTGGGGAGTGACATCCTAATGTCAAGGCATACACCGACGTCTGTCACTCCCCTTGAGCAATGAACCCGGTCATTACAGCTGTGCTCCGCCAGGAGTCAGCATGCGCCGGTGCTCATCCCCACCCTCCCCCCGGAGAAGGAGAGCTGTCACCAGATGCTCCATCCTTCTCCCCCTGTCCGGCCCGCCAGCGACCCGAGTCCGTTCCCGAATCCAGGTCACTGGCGTCGCAGACGGAAATCCAACCGCTGCGCCGAAGGGCCGGCCTCTGAAACTGTTTTTTTTTAAAAAAACTTTTTTTTGCACTGCTGCTTTAAACTGATTGTCATTCACTACTATTCCCTCACTTCCCTGGTTATAAGCAAGCAATCAGCATTTGAGGAGCAGTGCTAGCAAAAGATACAAGTTTAAAAAGATAGCTTCTGCAATGACTCTCCATCACCACTCGTCTAGGACTTCCTTTATCCACTGCCTGCCCAGGGATTGTGAGGGTTTTGAATTACAGCCCCCTCCAGTGTCTTGACAAATGCTGCAACTATAATCTTTCCAGCTGGGAACAATCCTGCATCCCTGAGCCAAGTCATTCAGCCAATCAATGTTTCAGGAGCAGTTGCTAGCAAAAGGCTTCTGATGCTAAAGATGGCTTCTACAACAGCTCATCATTGCTGCTCCACCAGGGCTTTCTTCATCTGCTGCCTGCACAGGGGTCATCAGGGGTTTGAGTTATAGCCCCTCTGCTGCCATGACTGATGCTGCAAGCACCACATTTCCATCCTGGGATGACCTACATCCACAAGACAAGACAAGCAGCCAAGTATTGTTGGAGGAGGCAGTGCTAGCAAAAGGCACCAGATTCAGAAGACAGTTTCTGCAATAGCTCTTCATTGCCACTCCACCAGGATTTCCTTCATCTGCTCCAAGCTTAGGGACCGTGAGGGGTCTGAGTTACAGACCCCTTCCCTGTCTTGATGAATGCTGCAAGCACCATATTTATAACCTGGGACAACCATGAATCCCTGAGCTGAGACAAGCAGCCAACCAACATTTGATGGGGCAGTGCTAACAATAGGTGCCACATTTAAAAGATGACTTCTGCAGAGGCTGTTCATTGCCACTCCACCAGGACATCTTTCATCTGCTGCCTGCCAGAAGTCATGAGGGTTCTGAGTTACACCCCCTTCCCTGCAGTGACGAACACTGCAAGCACCATCTTTCCAGCCTGGGATGACCTGCATCCCTGAGCTGAGCCAAGCAGCCATTCAGTGTTTGAAGAGGTGATACTATTTCCCCCTTTAAATTTGACACCACCCAAGCAGTCCTCCATGCTGCAGACTGGAGCATGAAGGGCCATAGAGCAAAGAATGTCACATTGTGGGTGTCAGCTGTGGAGTCAGCTGTTGGCCGGCCATGTTGCCTTATCAGTAGGCCTCTGTCTGTTCTTGCTCTGTACTGTGAATGGTACCTGATGGGTACTATACTTTAATCCTCCCACATACTGCTGTCGGTAAATAGCTGTTTTTCCTTTTTGTGGAGCTACTCGCAATCTCGTTTTAGCTATGCCAGTGGTAGCAATTTCAATAGTCATTCTAAATTGTAGTATGTTGTTGTAATAGTCTGTGCTACAGCTATTGGTCCCTGTTTACACCTTATGTGGGGCCTGCCTGCATAATTGCTTTTTAACAAATGCCAGCACTAATCTTGCTGCACAGCTTCTTATCTGGGTGTTTTGTTTTGCTTGCAATTCTATGGAACCATGGTGAATCCCTATTTGGGGTTTGCCTTCATATCTGTTTAATAGCAACAAATAGTTGCTTACTATGCTGCATTGCTTTCTAGTCTGGTTTTAAATCTTTGTTTGTTAAATGCTGGCAATACAATAGGGTCATGGCAACTCTCTGTCTGGGGTCTGCCTTCATATCTGTTTCTTTTAATTCAAATGCTGGTAATATAATTTGGATCTTGTTGAATCAGTTAAGGGATTGTCAATCTCTTTGCAGGTGGCTGCCTTAATTCTTGGCTTAAATGGAGCTAACCTCTATTACCTGGGTTACTCTCACTTAACCACTGATTTTTTATTGCTTATCTAATTAATTTCTTGAGGATGCTGTCCCAACACTCTGGCATCCATACTGGTGTTACACAGTTAACCCTGCTAGTCATTACTGACTGAATAACTCCTACAGCTGAATACCTACCATTGCCTATCTTTAACTACACTCAAGACTTCCTGTTCTCTGATAGTAAGATGGCCACTGATCTGGGCATACTGTCAGCTAGCTCTGAGTTAGCTCTGGGCAAGCTCACTAATTTAGTTAATAGTGTGCTTTTAATCACATTCTAAAGACATTCTAGGCATTTTTTAGCTTGTGCTGTTATTTCTGTTTCGTTTTAGACTAGTCTTATGGTTAGAGTCATTTTAACAAAGTTAGCGTAGGGCATTTAGTGAGGTAGGTAGACTGCGTTATTCTTTATTATTTAGCATAGAGTATTTTAGTTACAGTCACCACCATACATGAGCTTCAGAAAGTACCTTTCAGTTTGTATGAAACACCTTTCCCACTATGTAAACAGGCACCATCATTTCCTTAAGTGGTGTTTGGGAACTTCTTCTTGTGTTCTCTGTTAGCAGATGTGAATCCCAACTGAATGTGATCTGTGATTGCTTGCTGCTCCAGCTGGCTAGTGAGTATGGTAGCCTGCTGGCTTTCACAGTGTCTGGCAGAAGCTGAAAGTGAGAAGTTGATCTGTAAGGGCTCTGTTTTAGGAGATGAAATCTTGTGTTTGTGGACTGGGAAAGCTTCTTAGGTTGCAAATAATTTACATCATTAATAACAAGAGACTCCCCCAGTTACACTTGATTTTTCTCAGGTGACTAGGCGTTGCAGTGTGGCCTGGGAGGAGAGCTGAAGTTTTCAATTGGCTTCAAATGGAGCTACCAAAGGACTAGATCTGTGATTGAGGGAAGTACCTCATTTCAATTTTCTGTGATTGTTTGGTGGGGAGTAGATAAACTGGAATTGCTGCCTCCTCTCTGAGTGGTGCCTGGGACCATTTTGACCCTGGTGCATCCAGGCATGAGCCCAGGTGATTAGCAACCTTGTAGTAGGAACCCTGTTTGCATATCCCTAAGGGTCACAGAGTCGCCATGGTACAGATGGAGCCAACTACCTGTTCTACTATCTCACTGTAGCAAAGTGATTTGGGGTCTGAAAGGCACCATGAAGGTGTACTGAGACTATTCCACCCCCCACACACACACACTTTAGAGCTTGTTCCTTGGATTCTTATTGACATGACTCCAGTTCACAGAGTGTGGACTGGTGTTTGAACATTAATATTCTGGAGTTATTTTTTTTTTTGCTATATTTCCTAATGTGGCTGTTAGAAATGTGCACAAATTCTGTCCAAAAAAGTGGCAGTGTATGGAGAATTACATACGTGTTGCTAATTATAACTTTTATTGCTCAGTACTCTGTGGTGGAAACTATGCTAGTTTATTTTTATTTTATTTTCCTTCCCCTTTTATTTTATTGTGATTTTAAATTATGTATGAGTCGGGGGGGGGTATAAATGGTTCAGCAGTGCAATTGTAATTGTTAAGTGAGTCAGGGTATGTTTGTGTCATTTAGGGGAGTTGGTTATTTTTTGTCTCTTTATTACTATTCAGTGTCAGTGCATCTGTTTATTGTAAGTGTGGGGTTAGATATTCTTGGGACTAAATTAAGTGCTGGTGTTGCAACATGTGCAAAGGTGTGTGAGAAGTTATGGGCATCTATTCTGCTGACCACCTGCAGCAGCTCATTCCTTTCATGTGAAACCCATTAGTCCTCCCTGCAGGAGTCTTCAGCCACAGCTGGGGACTGTGGATCTTCTGAAGGCAGGGGCAACACCTGCAGTAGAGGTCCTGGGTATGATGTTTTGGGTGTGGAGAATTGGGGTGGTGAAGACAAGGAGATGCCTGGGGAGGAACTGGAATCAAGATCAGGGTCAACCCTGTATGGTCCTCCTACCCAGAGTTTTGCCAAATGTCAGCAAGCAGGAAGTAGTCTGTCCATCCGGCTGTACTTCTCTCCTTCAGGACATTCTTTGTAATGCATGGTCACTGTGAAATAGAACAGTGGTAATGACGGATTTCAACAGATTCCTTAACTGACATTGGTTGCAGCACAGAGACCTGGCTGGGCAATGACTCTGGACCTGTTCTGGAGGCATCTGTTCCACCAGGTATTTTGGTGGGTACTTTGCCTGAAGAGGGATCACAGTGAGGACAGGATGACTATTTGCTTTAAATCCACTTTGGCACTCAATGCACTCTCAATGAAAACTGCCAGGTTTTTTGAATATGTGGAAGTTTTTTTATTTTGAAAATTGATTACTGGGAATGGTACATTTAGCTAGTGCTCATTTCCAGTTGTGATGCGGGGGAGGGGAAGGTGAAACAAATAGCAGAAATACAAAGTATCAAAACATCTGAACAATCATAAGGTACAATACAATAACACAACAATTAGAATAATCATTAAGCAATTTGCATGTACAGATAATAAAGTGCAAAAAATGCCTAACAGTGCATTACAAAATAGTAACAATAAATAGTGGGCAAGAACAATATTGGCAGCAGGCAACTGACCAGGAGGCAGGATGATTGTTGAAGCTCAAGGAGGAGAAAGAGCTGTAGAGCTGCAGTGGAATGGATGCTTGACCACGGCAGGAGCAAGGAACCAGCTGGTTGCTACCCGAGTGAATAGATGTGCTTCATGTGTTAGTGGTAAGATCATTTTCATATATCAATCACTGAGCTATGGGAGTGATTTCTTGCAGGATCTGGCAGAAACTGTTGGTGTTGGGGGATTGCAGTGCTTGGGTTGATGATGAATCTTCGCAATTTTAACAACATCTCCTCCAGTTGATGTACTCACTCAGACTAACACAAGCAGTTACCGCCAGAATACATCAGCATGGTCACACTTTGGACCTCATTTACAAACTGGAACTTGACACTAGTGTGGTCAAGGTTTATCTGGTCTTTTGATCAGATCATTATGCAGTGTTGTTCCTTTGTGAGGTATACTGTCTTACTACCCACTCTGTGAAGAGGATCCGCTACTGTCCAAAACATATTTTGGAGCCTCTCAAGCTCTTGGAGGTACTGGGTGCCTTGAGCATGATGACTGCTTGTGCACAGGTGGCTGAGATGACCATAGAGCACTATTACATGGTTTTCAAGCTGCTTAAGACTCCCTAGAACTTTACTCCATTCATATCCTGACATCCTGTCACAGCTCACTGTGGTGCTGTGGTGAGCTGTGTCAGTTGAAGACTAATGGATTGAAGTTGGAGCATTCTTGAAGAACATCACAGTCTGAGGGAGACAGGTTGGCGTCGACTCATTATGGTGAGTATCAATGGGCAATCAACCAGAAAAAGACAGAGTTCTTGTCAGTGTTGATTGCTGTAAGGACAAATTGGTCAGCTCATCTCTTCCACCTTGTATATAGGTTGTTAAATCCTCCCTGTTTGGGATCTGTCAGAGCTTTTTCAGCAGAAAAGTGCAAGGAGTCTGGTGAATTTTCTCTGACAAGATGTCCTCCATTAGAGTGGTATTTCTTCAAGAGGTCTGCCATAGGCTGGTAATGGATGACCTTCTGGTGTTGTAGATGAGTTTACCTGTAGTGAGTTCTGGAAAGTTTATGAGGGTGAGATGCTCCTGGTAACACTACTGCATTATATACCATTAAAATACCATAAACATACCCATTACATTTCCATCACAGTAAGCCATTACATTCCCATAAGGGGTATATAAATCACTGGTGGAAACACACATTAAAATCTTAAAAACCATTAACACCCCATTCATTTTATTGTGTTTGATTGGGATCAGATGTCCATTAATATTTAATGAGCATAAAACATTTAATGGGAATATGGGCACTAATTCATGCACCATTGACACTGTTTAATGCCCATTAAAGTAATGTAAAGTTGCCATTAAGCAATCCATTTAAAATCAATTAAATTATCCAGCATTTTTAGTGGGTTTTAATGGGTATTGCTTAATGGCCATTAGACTATCAACATTTTTAATGAGTGTAACCCAATTAAAATTTCCTATTAACTGGTATTTAAATAAGTGTCATTAAAATGGAGATTTTTATTTTAATGGTGCTATTTATTTTAATGGTTCATGAAACCCATTAACTATTGTGACATGATGCCATTAATTTTTATGCAAAATATCATAATCATGTTGTGCCCAGCATAGACACAAAACATGTTCTGCACCCCAACCCACAACAAAGCATAAGGTTTTTTATCACACCCCCACTATCCTGGTGCTTACATCCTCTACCCTTCCCATTCCCACAAAATAGTGTGCTGCCCTCTATCCATGATTAAATGTAGAGATCTCAATCGCCCATGCAACCCTGCTAGTACTGGCCTCTGTTTTCAGTTATATTCCCTGCTGCCCAGATAACAGATGCGGCTGCTCCATTACAAGATTATCCTATAAATCAGTAATAGATTCCTTACCTGGTCTGTAGAGGATAGGTAGACATCTGACATTGGTGGGAGGCTGTGGGGACAACATCTGGTCAGCACAGTAAAACAGAAAAAATGGGAAACATTTTTGTAAATTAAGGTAAAGGTAAAAAGTGTACATAGCAAAACACCAGCAGCTATGGGTGTGCACATCCTGAATAATATTTCCAAATACCACAAAATCGCAGATAACAGCATCCCAAGTATTTCCCACTATCTGTGGTACTTGTACTCAGGAATTTATTAAAAAAAAATATATATTTAAAAGACCCTGTCCTTTCCAAGATGGCAATGGCTAGTTCCTAGGCAACACCCTGCACACTCCTATGATTTACCACCCTCACCCCTTCCCTGTTTTTTAACTTGGATTTAAAAAAATTGCATACTCCTGGTATTTAAAAAAGAAACCTCCTTAGCCAGACCTCCACCCCCAAATCATCATTATTTAGATGTTAGGCCCCCCTCCTAACCTCCAAGTCATGATTACGGACCACATGTAGCAGGATATTCAGCATTCCCCTCCCCTTCCCTCCCTAACCCACAGCACAGTCGGCCACAAGCTATCAGTTTATAAGCTGAATGACAGAGTGCAACAGTGTGCATGATCTGGATGGAGGAGGTCGAGCAGTGTGTGTCATTCAAGAAGCTATGAAGAAATAAATCTTCCTGGCATTATCAATGGCACTCAACACTGTGGCCACTCCCTCTCACTTGCTGGTGCCTTCATGCTATCTTGAATATTAATATAAAGCCAGTTTCTACAGTGATTTCTAAAACTAGTAATCCACCTTTCAGAATGTTCAGAGAAATAATTCACCATTTAGAACATGAATTATTTCTCTGAACAGCTGCACTAATCTCACTCCTTCTCCAGGAAATCAGACACAGGGCTTGGAGTGTGAGCTGATAGGGACAGGTGACAGGTAAACCACCTCATGAGCGCCGATTTCAAAACAGCGCCCAGTAAAAATAAAAAAATAAAACAGTACTGGGCGCTGTTTTGAAATCACTGCTCATGAGGGGGTTTGCCTGTCACCTATAAGTTTTTATTTAGTTTTTGTTGACCAGGCAAGTGCACTAGACAAACCCTGCCTATTTTCAGTCACGTCCCGGGGGAGGGGGATACCGATGAATGCCAACTGACTTGGAACCAGATTAAGCTGTTGGTGGTATTTTTAGTGAATGAGGGAAATTTGGCCAGGACAATGGGGAACTTCCTCTACTCTTTTCAATAAGTGCCATGGGATCTTTAACATCCACCTGAACTACCACCAATCCAGGCAGATGGGACCTCGGTTTAACGTCTCGTCCGAAAGACGGCACCTCAGAAATGCAGCACCCCTCTCATGCTGCACTACAGTGTCAGTACTGGGATATTAACCCAAGTGCCAAATGTGGGAACTGAACCCACAGCCCTCTGATCTCCCGGCCTCAGAGGCAAGTGTGCTACCTACTGAGCCACTGACACTGCCTGCTCATATCATTATATATAATGAACCTATCTCCTTGCAGAATGCACTGGTAACCTCACACATAGTGAGGTTAGTGACATCATGAGAGAACTCGAGCTTTAATGTCACGCTCACGATGTCACTAACTTCAGTCAGTGTGAGGTTAACGGTTTGTTTTGCATGAAGAGGGGTTCATTATTCTCTATATGTGCCTGCAGCCTTATCACATTGGAGCCTTCTACTATCAAATTTCATAAGTAAGCAAGGTCAGACCCGGTTAGTGGAGATCTCCAACAAACACCAGGTGGGGATGAGGCTGTAAATAGCATTCCTTTCCAGGCCAAAAAATAAATAAATAAAGTCACTACACATTACAGTGGTGTAGTCACCTTGTTATATGCCACTCACCCTACAGGGCAGTAAGGTAATTAAATAGGACTTACTTGATCCATCAGAGTCAAGGAGTCCAGAGTTGGGGTGTCCTGGGTTTGGGGTATTCTGGTAGGACCTGAAAGGGAAGAACAGAGAAGGCTGAGGAGACACAAAGGGTTAGAGGTCCTAGAGGAGAGATTAAGGGGTTAGAATTAAACAAAGATACTTACAGTATCTGATTGGTATACAGTCTGGCTAGACCTGTAGAAATAAATGGAAAAATAGATTAGTATGGGGAACTTATAGTAGTGAGAGTAGAGGCAGCGAGCAGGATTTTCAAAAGCCCTAGATCGCCACAAGCCCTGGTGTGCCACCGATATGACGCATAGGGGCTTGCAATGATGTAACGGGATTTTCTATCCCATGTGACAATTGCTGCAAGTTAGACCAGCTTTTTCTGGTGTAACTTGCAGCAATCCTGGGGGTCATTTTTATGGAGCTTGTGCCAGATATTTGGTGCAAACTGCCGTAATTCGTGGAAACTGTCACAACTGTGCCCGAGACTGTAAAATCATGTGCAGTTATAGGGAAAGGTTGGCACACTGCCAGAGCCTGACTGCTGCGGCACAGGCTGGACAAAAGCCCTGTGCCATGCCTTGAAAATCTGCCCAGAGAGTGAAGGGACAGAAAAAGGAAACAGTACAGCATAGGAGCAAAGGAAGGGGAGTGTTAGAGGAAAATATACACATAAGGCAACTTGAGATAAAGAGATAGAACATAAAAATACAGACAGCTAAGAAAAGAGAATAAAGTGATCTTGGGGGCTCAACAATACCTGCTGAGCGTCCCTAGGTGGCTTACCGGTGGCCAGCAGATTTAAGTAGTAGCCCTGATGGACTAGTGGGGATGCTTTTGGGCTAGTAATTTCTGCATTATTTAAAAAGGGGACATTGTGGTTCAGGGGCCTTGAGTTGTCCCAGGAGGCCAGTGTTTTAAAGGTATATCCCTGTGATGTAGTGGGCTAACTCCCTCATGGCCAGTGCCAAATGGTGGAGGTGGTTTTTTTTTTTATTATATTTTACCTTTCCCTGGCATCTAGTGTGGGGGGGAGTCCCAGGGCCTTGATTGTATGTAGTAGTCAGGTAAGCTGGTCAGAAAACCGCTGACCAGAAATGCTGCAACTGCTGCTATGCAGCTATCGGTTTAGCCCTACCCCACTAAAGTGCCAGTGCCAGTTAGCACTTTTAACTCTCATCCCGCATGGCATTCAGACTGTGGCCTGCTCCATATGAGTGGGAAAAAATATGGAGATTTTCAGGAAGTGGAGGAGGCTAGGGAAACTATGCCTCCCTCTACCAATCAGCCGCACAGAGTTTATATGAAAAGTCTCCAAGGGGCATGTTAAGAGTGTCATGAGGGTGGGCTTCAGTAGGAGGCAGCAGAAACCACCAGCTGAGCCACATGGTGGCTGAGTGTAAGTACCCTGAGGTGCTAGGATGGGACTAAGAGATCAAACGCACAGGATGGGGGCCACAAAGGAAATGATGTACTTCTGCTGAAGGTCAATGCCCGAAATGGGCTTAAAAGAAGCTGTGGGTGGCAGGAAGGGGGAATCAGTGTGCTCCCTGATGGGAACATGGAAGTGGCAAGAACTGTATACAATAGAGCTGCACAGCAGCTGATGTCAGAGCATGAGGGCTAACTAAAGGATTGAGGGAGGAAAAGAGAAGCAATAAGGGCCAGGAGAGCCATAGAACATAGAAACAGAGAAAATGACGGCTGAAGGAGACTATAGGTCTGTCAAGTCTGCCAATGGGTTTCCTGGACTTTCTATGGGTCCTGGACCAAGCCCCCACCCCACTTAGAGTATCCTCTATACTTATATGGGCCCTGTCCCTGTCCCACCCCCTCTTGAATACAGCCACGGTTTTGGATCCCACCACCTCAGCAGGTAGTTTATTCCATGGTTCAATTACCCTTTCTTTGAAGTAATGTTTCCTTATATCCTCTCTGAAGCCTCCACCTCAAAGATTCCATTCATATCCTCTAGTGATTAAGCCATCAACCCTAATAAAAAGTTTGCAGTAGGACACTTTATTAATGCCTCTCAGGAACTTGAATGTCTCAGTCATGTCCACTCTCTCCGTTCTAGTCTCCAGAGAATACAAGTTCAGTGACTTTATGCAAGCCTCATATGAGAGCCCTTGTAGACCCTGCACCATCTGGGCACCCTCCTCTGCACAACCTCCAGCCTATCCCAGCCCTACTTCAGGTGAGGCCTCCAGAACTGGACACAGTGGGATGGATTTTCAAAGCTCCAGGAATGCCACAAGCCCCTGGCACACTGAACATATGATGCTTGGGGCTTGCAGCATCCCCTGCCGGTGATAGGGATTTTCCATCCCTTGCTCTGCTCACTGCACCTTAGACCACATTTTGTGATCTAATGTGCACCACTCCTGGAGGACTTAGTCATGGAGCTCATGCCAGATATGTGGTGCAAGCTGCCGTAAAGCAGAGAAACTGTCGCAACTGTGCCCAAGAATGGAAGTTCAGGTGCAGCTGCAGCAAATGGGATCGGCACACTGCCGAATTCTAAGTCCCCTGGTGCAGGATTTGACACAATCCCCATGCCACCTTTTAAAAATCCTGCCCAGTATTCCAAATGAGGCTTCATCTGCTATCTATAGAGCAGAAGGATCACCTCTTGCTCCCTGCTGTCAAATCCTCTACCTATACACCCCATAACATTTTATTTGCCTTACTGTAAACTTTGTTGCATTGACTTGATTGCTTTAGGGTGTTACTTATAATGACCCCTAGATCCCGTTCCTCATGTGAGACACTTAGTAGAATGCTATTAAGCTGATACAGGAAGTAAAAAGTGTTGCACAGGGACCAAGGGTGCTCAGTGACAAACCCAGTAATTTTGAGAAATAAGTCACGGCACACCTTGCTCCACGCCAAATAATTGAAGCCACAAGTAAGCTGATATTCTGCCCTTGGAACCCCTTTTCCCAGATGCATTACCATACATTTCTTTGCATTGAATTTCAGCTGCCATCTTTCTAATCTCTGCAGGTCTTTTTGCAGGTCATTCACCACCTCCGCACTGTCAACTCTACATCCAAGGTTAGTGTCATCTGCAAAGAGGGCAATCTTGTCCTGAATGCCTTTGCCAGTGTCACTAATGAACATGTTAAAAACCACCAGACCCAAGACCGAGCCCTGGGTCACCCCACTAGTGATCTTTCCCTCCCCTAACTTTGTCCCATTTACCACCATTCACTCACATATGTCTTGCAGCCAATTACCAACCCACCTTACTATGCTCTTTGCAGTGCCTTGGTTCTCCAATTTCCTTAGCAGGCATTGGTGTGGTACTGAAGCAAAGGCCATACTAAAGTCAAAGCAGAGGAGATCCACTGGTTGGCCCTTGTCCACTTCCTTAGTCATCCAGTCAAAAAATGAAATGAGGTTGGTCTGGCATGACCTTCTTGCAACAATCCCATGCTGTGCCATGTTTTGAAGACCGTTCCCTTCCAGATATTCTACTAGGTCCTGCTTAATTAATGTTTCCATTAACTTCCCGGCTATTGATGTGAGGCTTACCGGTCTGTAGTTGCCGGCCTCCTGTCTACTCCCACCCTCCCTTGGGGAGTGGTACCACATCTGCACTTCTCCATTCGCATAGCATGGTTCCTGTTTGCAATGAATGGTTAAACAAATGTGCCAAGGATTCTGCCAGTTCCTGAGTAAGTTCCTGCAGCACCCCAGGATACAGTTCATCAGGCCCTGGTGCTTTGTCTCTCTTTAGGTGCATCAGTACCTTTCTGACTTTGTCTGTGATATAAGATGGTGTGTCCATTTGAGGGATCACTCTGTTGGCTGCCTTGATGCCACTATCTGGAATTGGTCCACCAATTTCCTTGGTGAATACTGAACAGAAGTTGTTTAGTGCAGCGGCCTTCTGTTCATTGTCTTCCATGACCTTCTCACCATCTTGGAGCTGAACTATCCCCTCATGTTTCCTCCTCTTCTCCTGGATGTAACAAAAGAATTGTTTGTCTCACATCATAATCCCTGAAGTGATCCATAGCTCAGATGATGCTTTCGCCAGTTTCACTGCTCTCTTTGCTTCCTTGCTTTTCTGTGTGTATTCATTCCATTCATTATCTACCCAGGCCATTTTATACTTGTGGAAGGCTTCTCTCTTGCTTCTGATTGCTTCCCTAACCTGAGTAGTGAACCAAATGGGTATCTCATGTTTGTTTCCTTTGGTTTCTGACCCTATGCACAGTTTGGTAGTATCTAGCATGGCTTTTTTTAACCTGACCCACATGTCTTCTACCTCCAGCTTTTTGTGGATCCCTGACAGTTTTTCCTTGTCTAGCTGTTTCATCATTTCAAAGTTTGCTCCCCTGAAGTTCAAGACCATAGCCCTGGATTGAGATTTAACATCCTCAAGGGATAGCGCAAACCAGATGGAGTTGTGGTTGCTATTAGCCATTGGGTTCCCAACTTTAACAGCACCAGCCATCTCTTAGTTGGTGAGGACCACATCAAGGATGTCCCCAAGCTGAGTCAGAGTGTTAACTATCTGGATGAGTAGGCAGTCCTGTAAGGCTTCCACCACCCTCTGACTCCTTGAGGATTTGGCCATCGGGATACCCCAGTCAACATCGGGCAAGATGAGATCGCCGACCATCACTGTATTCCCTTTCTGAGTTGCATCCCTGATCTCTTCTAAAAACTTTTCCTCCCTATCCTCTGCCTGTCCTGGTGGTCTGCAAATGATCACAAAGTAGATCTTTTTTCCAGATGCCAAACTGAGGTGCACCCACAGGGATTCTACACCTTCCTCTTTGCTGATGTTGAGCGTCATGGTTATCATCCCCTCCTGGACATATAGTGTTACCCCCACAACTCACCCCCATCCTATCAGTATGTTGACTAGCCTGGGATCAAAAGTTCCCAGTCAATTTTCTCCATAGCACCATGTTTCCTGTATTGTCATCAGATACATTTGAGCCTCTGTCATTACTGCCTGTAGTTCACTCATTTTATTTCCCATTCTTCTTTTGTTGAAGTACATTCCTTTCCAAGTATCAGCAAAAATTCTTTTCTTCCCTTTATTTGACTCTGTCTTCGTATTTATGATTGCTTGGCCAATATTGCTTCCACCCCAAAATTTCTTTTGCTTCCTATACATCCTTGCAGATTGTGTGGAAACTTTCTTTGTTAGAGGAGGAGCGACTGCTAAGTACCCATCTTCCCTGCTATTATCATTAGGTTTTCTAGCCATAAGCTCCCCCTCTCCTAGTTCAAAAGCCTGGGAAAGATGTCAAAGTTTTGTCCAAGTGTGCTCACCCCTTCCTTGGTCAGATGCAGTCTGTCAAATTTGAAGAACTTATTTTCTCAGAAATCCCCCAGGCGCCAGTGAACTGGTAACCTTTTTCCTTGCACCATCCTTGTAGCTAATCATTGAGTTCTGCAATCTCCCTGTCTCTGATCCTGTTGGTTTGATCCCCTTTGCCCCACACTCAGAGGACCTCTGAAAAATCCAGAGAGGATGAACAAGCAAGCAATTGCTTGCTCAACTTTATAAAGCTTTGCCTGGCCTCCTTGACTGTCTGGTTCACCAGGTCACTAGTTCCGAGATTTATCAGTATTATGATTCCTCTGTCCTGTTTGTCCACCATCCTCCCAATGCATTCTATGTCTCTCTTCACAGATGCTCCTGGCAGGCATTTGACTAACACCTTTGCCTGCTTCTCTTCTCCCAAGTGTCTCTCCACTCCTAGTACCATTGACTCTCCTATAACAAGCAATTGTTTACCTTTTATGTTTACCCCATAATAAAACTGCACAGCAGCAAATAGAAGATCCCTAATGGGCTAGTAAAATAGAAGAGCCTCCAAGGGCTACAAATCTAAATAAATATATTTACCTGGGGCAAAACAAGCAGTCCCTGAGACAAAAGGAGGCAGGCCAAGTTGGAGACTGCTATGAAGGACATTGATGTAGGAAAATCCTGATGTCAGTAGGGAAGCAGGATCAACCAGATATGCTAAGATGGGGGATGAGGGTGGGTGTTAACTTAAAGGGGATGGATATTTAGCAATGGGTGGTGGGGTCGGATTTTGGATTTTTTTAGCAGCATTTTCTAGTGGCTTTTTATTTTTGCATTTATTTTAAATTGATGCACAAATGCACACTAGCCTGGGTGAGACCTAGGTTCAAATCCCACCAGAGTCATTACTCACTGTATGATTCTAAGCAAGTCCCTCTCAATGTTTCAGGCCTCCCAACAGTAGAAGGTTAAAAACAAACCTCACTGTAAACAAGGTATTGCATCTCAGCTGCACTTTCCTGAGTATACTGCTGTGCCTGCCCTTGCAGCTGTCATGCCTAACTCACCCCACCCCAGTGGGCCACACTATTCTTCCTTTGAGCCAAACCTTCTTCATTACTGAATCTCACAGGCTCTCCCACTACTTTTATTTTGTCATTAAATTGTTGCCTTATGCCTACCTGTCCTCTCCTCTTCATTCCATCCCAATTCTGTTCTCGCCTTCTTTATCTACCATGTAAAACTTCTGCTCAACAACGTGCCTTTTCCATCCACTTTCATAACCTCTGGAACAAACTCCTGCTCCCCATTTATCTCCACTCCTCCCCCTCATTTCTGAAACCTCTCCTTAGGACTCATTTTGCCTCTTTTGTGCCTATTTCTCCACACAAGCTCCATGTCTTCCCTGCTCCTATCATCTGCCCCCATCTGATTTAGTCTCCCCCTCCATCCCTTCTATGATCCCCCCCATTCTCTCTCCCTAGGGGTGCCAAGGGCCAGTCCCTTAATTGGTCACATCCTCCCCAACCCACCAGTACCCAAAGATCAATAATTTAGGTGTTAGTCCACTATCCTGACCCCCAAACCACCATGAATGGGGGGGGGGGCATTTCTTAAATCATAATGTGTCCAGTCCATAGTCAGTCAAATTAATAAATGAGCATGTGTAACTGACCCCACCCCCATTATTTTTGGCTTACCTGGTGGGCTGTTGGGCCTTCATCTGATCCCTCCTGTTGGGCATCTCTTAATATTTTCAGCCATCTTTTTAGGAGTAGTTTAACATGAGTATGTTGTATGTGTCCAGATTATAGCTAGTCGAGATATGGGTTGTGGCCCTCGGGGGATCAGACAGCAGAAAGGTGTATTTTAAAAGGTAATGAACCAACCTGCAGCACAAGTCTGCTGAAGGTGAGTGGAAGGGCCTGAATCCATTGTGTGTGTGTGTGTGTGTGTGTGTGTGTGTGTGTGTGTGCAGAGGTGGAGCAATATGTAGTAAGTGCTTGGTTTTAATTACTATTATTTTGTTTAATGTCATTATACTCCAGATGTCTCCCCTTTGGTGAGGACCAGGTCCTTCTTCCCTATGCCAGCTCTTTGTAACTAATATGCTGGGGTAACATGCTCACCAGCACTGTCTGGGTACATCTATTCCCCTTCTCTCGCTAGGATCCACCTTACACTACCTCTGTTGATTGGAACAGCACACATCAGGCAAGCTCCACAAAAGGGGGGATTTTCAAAATAATACAGAAGTGGAAGGGATACCTAAGGGTGGGTATTATTTCAAAAATCATAAATTTTTTATAGGTATCGCAAATTTGAAAATTTAATGGCACATACTTGTTGCTTAATGGCCGTTAATGTATTAAGAACTGACATACAAAATATATTAATGGTATGGAAAGACCATTCATTTCTACTAGTGGTATTAGTTAGAAAATGTAATGGCCATTAATGTATTTGCAACAAGTGTAAATATGTTTCATAGTTAAGGAAATCTCATTAAAATAATTTAATGGGTATAAATTTGACCATCAAAAGGGGCTTTTGCAAGATTTAATGGGAAGAAAACCATTAAATAGTTGATGGATACCTTCCATGGTTAATTAATGGCCTATCTTAGGCACTTATTCACCATAAGCCATACCCTAAGCTTGGAGCATTGTACAGGAATAAAGCAACTATTCCACTCCTGCACACTTAGAAATTGTAGTAAAAATGATTCTCCCTATCTTTGACTATGGTGACTTAGTCTACAGTGGTACTCCTAAATCTTCCCTTGCCAGACTGGACCCCCTTTTCCATTCTTTCTATTATTTGGCCTTAGATTGTCCACCTCATACTCACCACTGCTTTCTTTACTCATCATTTCTCTCCCATCTCTTGATGCTAGGTGCCTTTCCCATTGTGCATCTTTTATATCCAAATTCTGGTTCAGCTCTCTTCCCTCCTATTTTAAATCCCATTTGCTGTCTCTTCCTTCTTCCTCCTACCTTCTCTGCAATGTTAATTCTCCTTCTCTTTCAATTCCTTCTAGAAAATCTACTGTTGGAGAATCTGCTTTTTCTTACTGATTTCCTAAACTTTGGTCCTCCTTTCCCCTTTAAATTCATTCTGTGTCTTCTCCTTCCTTCCTAAAGTCTCCTGTTTATGACTTTTGTTTTCCTACCTGCAAATGTCTATGATTCTCTCCTTTTCTTATTCCCTTTCTCTATACATATAACAGTGTGTCTTATTTTCTACTTGCATTCATTTATTAATTTGCCTCTCATTATTTATATTTATGCTTCATGTGTTACTACATTACTGTAATTGACTTCTTATTTTCATCTGTTTATTGTTTAGCTATCTCCTTCTCCCCTTTCATCCAGGACAAATCTGTAAATAAGCTGTTCTTAGCTCAGTATATATTTCCTGGTTAAACTTTTAAATAAATAGATGAATAAACAAATGTAATGATGAAAAAAAATAACATTAATATTAAAGTCAATTTAATTGAATTTTTGATGGCCTGTGCATACAGTACAGAAATATATTAATGGTATAAAAGACAATTATTTTCTACAGGTGGTAGACAGTTACAGTATTTAATGGTGAGCATTTGTTTTTAATGGCCATTAATGTATTAGAATGTGATGGAAATAAAATACTCATTAAACAAATTTAATGGTTATTTAACACACCATTAAAAAGCTTGATTCAAAATTTAAGGGGAAGGACTAAACCCATATAATTTTAAAGTGGCATATGTTAATAAATTAATGGCATGAACAGCAAAAAAACACATCAATAATTAAAGGCTAGTTAATGGGTCACAAGGTTATTTTACCCTTTAAACATGCTTAATTTCTACCTTCCATATTCGTGGTTTCAGAATATACACAGTGCTATTTCATGGTTTTTGTAGAAAGGAAAACCGCCAAGAAAATCATATATGAAGTTAGGGGCAGCGAAGCTATGTGGAGGCCTTAAACTCCCTAACTTTTATCATTATTATTTAGCAAGCCACATGGCTAAATATTTACGGTGGACCCATCCAGCTTTCCAGATCCAGGGAAATGCCCAGGACCCAGCGTAGTTACAACTAGAGCGGCACTGTATCAAGCAGAGTGGTATAGATCCCTCGGCTTTATTATATATGACGATTAAAGAATGCCACCCTTTCCTTAAGGATGAACTAATTTTAATGTCCATTAAGGTCCACAAGCAGTTATGCAAGGCTATTAAATATAATAACCTTAAAGATATTTCCCAGCCTCTATATTCAAATCCCAATTTTAAAATTAGTGTGCAGTGCCTAAAGCCGTATACATTATCTCAAAATTCTAAGGTAATAATATCGGCCCTCTTGGATGATGGCAAACTCAAAGCTACTAAGGATCTTATGTATATGTTAAACATCCCTGAGAGGCAGTTTTTTTATGGACACCAGGTCAGGCACCTATTAATTACCAAATTTGGAAATGATAAATTGGATGAAGATCAATCAGGGCTTTTAGAAACATTATGAACCTTGGCCTGGCAACTGCATGCTGTCTCTAAAATTAATTCGATCCTGTACCCCCTTATCTGTCCTGGGGTGACTGGCAGGTCAACACACTGGACAGAGCAATTTCCCACTAAGGATCTAAACTGGGAAATGATATGGCAGGCAGCGGTCTCTTATACTTCCAATGATAATCTTCGGACAATGCAATTTTATATATTGCACAATATGTATCTAACTCCTTCCAAGTTAGCAGCCATGGGTAAACTAAGTGACAATATATGTACTAGATGTGGTAATGCAGAGGGTACTCTGCTCCACATACTATGGGATTGTCCGAGGGTGAAAGTCTTATGGAAAGAGATATAAGAGAAAATAGACCCTTTATTAGGTCTGGAAGAGGGTTTCATACCTGAGATTTGTATGGTGGGGGACTATGCCACTGTCCCTGTTAGAGAGAGATGGTACAACTTAGCCCTTATATCCCATACGGTTAAAAACTGGTGCTTAAGCACTGGAAGGATTCCTCAGTAATTACTTACACGGAATGGTTGAACAAACTACTTTACAATCTTAGAGTTGAAAAAATGATTGCGTCTTTAAGACATAATCTTAGATGTTTTGAAAAGAAATGGGGGAGGCTTTATGCGCTGTACTTATCCAATATGGATACAGTTACCTAGGTGTACAGTAGTCTTTCAAGTAGTCAGTATTATAATGATACGTTAACTCCTGGCCCCGAACCTGTTTTTTTTTTTTTTTTTTTAATACGATGCTGGTGCTTGCATTCCGGTCGAGCAGCCCTTTCCTTGGACCTGTTTGGTTGCAGCTTGTATGTTAGGTTAGTCTTGAGGGGTGGACATTGGGAGGTGGAAGAGGGGAGGGGGGGTTGGGGCCTAGTTGAGCCAATGTAACCTATACATATTTGTATATTGATATATTTTACATACATAATTGGATGAGTGTATTTCCTACTGTATAGGGTTACTCAGATCTGTGTGGTTTGATGTGTTCAATTGTTTGTTGATTCTTTTTGTTACTCAAAACTTTAATAAAGCATATTAATTAAAAAAAAAAAGGCTATTTAATGGGAAGATGCACCGACTGTTAAAAATGGTGATACAATGTTTAATGGTGAAAATTAATTGGATTGCATAATAATAGGAAATTAATGGAAATTAATGCCATTTATTAATGGATTACATGTGCAGTAGTGAATGCTTGAGGGTACTCCACTTTTAACTAGAACACACAAAGGAACTAAGGTTTTCCACTCAACTGTTTGTGTCCTTTACCATGCATATGCTAGGTAAGCTAGTATCTAAGCAGTGTCTGTCTCATTGGATATACTCTTGCATTTCTCTTTATTAACAGACCTCTGACAAAGAGCTTTCTGGCACAGTTACAAGGTATGCCACTTGGGGCATGACACGCCCTGTGGCTAGTTTTTGGTTATTTATTTATTTATTCAATTTTGGTAACTGGGAAGGCCCACTGAGTCTCAAAGGTTCCTTTTTCAGGGAAGACCAGGAATTAGGTTAGTCTTGGCTATTAAGAGCTGTACAACTGCTACTGGAAAAAGATACATATACAAAATATGCAACTGCTACCTGGAGTAAGATCTATACATTTGCTAAATATTTATATTCTAGATCTGGTTTCCTGTAGGAGGACTGGTTTTGGCCAGGCTGTGCTGAAAGGCCTACTGTCTTAAAGGGGTACAGTTATCCTCCTTATCTGTTGCCATACCTCTCTCCTGGGGTTAATGCACTGCTATATATTTACTGATTGATTGCTAAATTGATTTTTTGATTGATTGATTGAACTTTGATTGAACTTGAATACCAGGTATACATAGAAATACACAAAATCTTGTTTACAGGTGTGATCTGGGAAGGAGGGGGTTACAAGGGTGCTAAGCTCAATACATAGCAGTCAAGTAGGCAAAAAAAATATATAAAGTGCAACAGATGCCAAACATAACATACGGTACATTAATCACAGTAGTAGGTGCATGGGGACTACAAAAGAGATCAGTTTTCTTTTTTCCAGCATCTTGTGTAGGGGTAAGATAGCAGAAAGTGTGGGTCATCTGTGGATGTATATGTCAGGTGTTGTGTCATTGAGCAACCTGATACAAGAGCATTCTGAGGTTCCAAAGACCCTGAGAGCACTTTAGAGGCCTTATAAGGATTTTTGAATTGCATCAGGTGACCAGGTAAAATGAAGCTTCACTACAGGTAAAAAGGCATATTTAATCCCCAGAGTACATAGTTCTACAATAGCAATTTAAGACAATGAAGACAAGTGAGTAGAATCAGGTACAATTGAAACAGGATGTGAACAGTAACTTATGGTAATGTCTAGCAGAGAAAGCATGTTGGGTGGGCAGAGAGCTGAGCTAAGCCGTTCCATAACTAAAGGAGTCTGCAGCTGAAAGCAAGTTGACCAGATTTCTTTTTGCACTTGAGGAGGGGAAATCAGGGGACAGTATGTGAATGTAGATTTACCCAGAGTTCTGAGATAGGATAAGCAGACCTTTCAGATATCTGGAAAGTCTTATTAAACCAGTATGTAAAGCCATATAGGCCTAAGTACTGTAAGCATCTTCTGATGGGGGGTGAATTGCAGACTGCCATACAGAGTACAATGGTTTGGTTGACAGCTTTTGAATCCAATGTGGTCATTTACCACACCTTGAGTACTGTGTACAGTACTGGAGACCACACTTGAAGAGGGACATACAGCTCCTGGAGAGGGTACAAAGGAGGGCAACTAAGATGATATGAGGACTAGGGGATTTGACATATTAGGACAGACTTGAGGAGCTCTGCCTGTTTTCGTTGGAGGAGAGGAGAGACAGACGGGACATGATTGAGTTCTTCAAGTACCTCAAGGGAATAAATAGGGTTAACACGGAGGGGATCTTTAGACTAAAGCAGGGAGGTATCACCAGAGGGCATGGTTTGAAGTTGGAAGGTGGAAGGGTGAGGGGGAAAAAGAGGAGGAGGTTTTTCACTGAGAGGGTGATGGATCCTTGGAATGCGCTGCCTGGTGAGCTGGTTCAGAGATCCACAGTGGAGGGCTTCAAGAGAGGGTGGGACAGACACAGAAAGCGGATGTATCAAATGATGGCCTGGCCCAGGGGGGTTGGGATGGATGATAGGGGTTTCTGGAACACAAGGGAGGGCCTTGGTACCCAACTAGGGATCTGAGGTTCGAGCAGCAGACTCAATAGACCATAAGGCCTAATCTGCTGGCAATTAGTATGTTAGTATTTAACTGTGCCAGTATGTTTGGAGCTCCAATTATGATGGAGATAAAAAATAAAATACTGTGTAACACAACTTTTCTACTTCCCATCTGCAGTGGATATGTTGAAAGCATATCATTTCTCAAAAGATATCTCTATACTCCTGTCATCATAAATGCAGGTAAAATATGAAAGCAGAACCAACTGTGTAAACAGAGCTCTGCTAATACTCTAGAAAATCTCATATCCACTCCCAGAACTTAAAGATTTAAACTAGTGCATGTTGTCCCTTTGCGTATGTTAACAGATTCCACAGATGTACCTGAGGCTCTGTCACTCCTGCCTTTGGCACCAGCAAAATCTTTTGCTACATCTGCTCCTCCACTGATTCAAATGGCAATGAAAAACTGTCTCATGGTTTAAGGTAAGCTGGCTGCTGTCACTGATTTACTTCACTCACTCCTGGTAGGATCAGCATAATTATCTCTTACTGGCCCTTGCTCAGCCTTGCATAAAACTCCCACATTAAAGTTAAGCAAAGCACACTCCAAAACTGCGTTGCCTGCAGAGTCACACACACTACTGCTGCTCCTGACTCTGCATTACTGGACATGGACCTAGGGTTGCCATCTTTGGATAAGGCGAACACCATATGCTACACTACAACCCAAACTCCACCCCAGTCACCATCCCTTTTGTACGATTAAGAAGATCGCTCCTCTTCCCAAGTCATTCTTTTTTTGTAAATATATGATTATTAACATTTTTTAACAATTAATGCAATGCATAACTGTGCAAAGATACAAATCTGTACACTACTGTGACAATACATGGAAAATGGACAATGACACTCTGAGTCCACCAATGCTATAAACCTCAGGAGCCCTGCATGCCCCAGCACTGCAGTGGGGCAGCTTGAGTTTCTACCTATGCATTTCAGTTATTGCTTCTATGCCCATGAGCAGGAGAGGTATATTGGGAACATGACATGGGGATTAGTATCTCACCTGTTCACCCAATGCCCTCCATCCTCCCCAATCAGTTCAACAGTCCTGTCCTCCGTCTCCCTCCCTGTGGGTGAGCTTTTAAGGAACAATGGTAGGAACATGTTGCATTACATACGTTATCCATTTAGTCCAGCTAGTTCTATCATTTAGGTTAAAGGTAATTCTCTCCATGGTGTTTGTGCTGTTCACTGTACCCCACCAATGCTGAAGAGTGGATAGCTGTGTGCTGCACCACCTCTTGGTGATATAAAGCCATTTGTAATGTCAAAGAAGACATTAAAAGTGATAGGAAATAATTTTTATTCTATTATTTTTTATTCATTATTTTTTTGCATTTTTGGTAATCAGGCAAGGCCCATTTACAGGGTGCTCGGCAGCACAGAGAGGTTAAGTGACTTGCTCAGGAGGCTGTGGGAATCAAAACCAGGTCTGAAGGATGTGCCGAACTCATTCACAGATCATTGCCCTAACCTCTGCTAAACACTCTGGGCCCAATTCTCAAAGCCCCCGGCAAGGCACAAGGGGCTAGCACCACAAACAATTGTGCAAAGTGCCCCTTGCACCAAAAGATGCACCAAGAACAATCCACAAAGGTAGCCTACGTCAACCACAGGCTGGCTGCCCCATGCACCCAAAAATGGGCCATGGCATGGCACTAGAGGGCATGTGGCAGACACAAGGTGCCACATCCCTGAAAATGAGATTCTCAGATCTCTCCCAGAGGAAGAACTTCTAAGTACCCTTAGACCAGCCTGGGCTGGTCTAAGGGGACATAGAAGAGTCTTCTCTGGGAGACGACCTGTGTACAGCAATATGCCGCAGTACTCCTGCCCCATTACCCAATGTTGCTATCTTGAAGACTTACTGAAGAACTCCCCTCTGTGGTGGTACAGTGCACCCCCTTTTCGATCCTGATGTTGCCCCATGTAATGCACAATTCACACACCCCTCCCAGATCCTGACATTGGCAGTTTTATTTCAGTTACCACGCCATCGTAGCAGGTGGTTTCACCCCAGCAGGAGTGCCCACCACCGCTCCACCATTCAGCCCGAATCAGAGCTGGCACCCAGCACAGCCCACCTCTCTCCTCCGCCACTGGCCGATGACTGAACTGCCACTGAGTATTACTGTACTGTGTATGCGCTCATTGAATAATCAGAGAGCATGTACACTGTACCATGAGTGCTCATTGATGATTCAGTCAGCAGCCAGCCACGGAGGTGAGAGGTTGACTGTGTTGGTCGGTGGATCTGATTAGAGCTGGGGGGAGAGCTGGGTTGTGGGTGATACCTGCTGGGGTGGGGGGGCCACTATATCACCATGGCAGAAGGGGTTATAACATATGAATTAAAACCAGCAATGTTGGGATCGGGGAAGGGGTGTTATGAATTGTGCATTACATGGGGCAATATCAGCATTGGGGAGGGGGTGTTATGAATTGTGAATTACTTGGGGCAACATCAGGATGAGTACCACCAGGACCCTGCCCGACAGAGAATCAGATGCAAGGTCCCTGGCACACCAGCCTTCAGTGCAAGCTGCTGTCTGCCACAGCTTGCACCAACCTAAGCCCCCTTTGAGAATCGAGCCCTCTCTCTTTTTCTTTTCCACATCAGTCATGTATTCTGATACACTTTAATCCAAATTTGATAAATTAATTATCTATTTTGGTATTGCCTTCAATTCTGCATTCTGTTCCCTTTACCACAGTAGCTACTGCTGTTTCTTTTCATATTTCTTAGATATTCCGTAACATCAGACACACCATTCAATGCTATTCATCTGAAAGTCTTGTAATGGTGGAACTAATAACATGTAAAGTCCAGATTTTATGAAAAAATGAGAGCAGTAGCTGCTGAGGACTCAGATGAGAAGAATACATATAGTGAGAAAGGCAATGGAATTAAATAATGAATTTAACATATATGAGTCTAAAACATAGATTATAGAACAGACAAAATGGAACACATGAGAGCATATAAAGGCATAAAAACTGTTTCTCATCACAGCCATAAAAGGTGATGGGGCTGCGTGACCAGACAAAGACCCTAAAAACAGATTATCCAGTCTGAAATCAGAGAGTTGGCAACACTATCCCACTTTTCCAACCTCTGCAAACATTGTACTGTCTGACTATCCCCTTAGTATTGCCATTACTAACTTTGCATTTCTTGCTACAGGCACTCATTTCCTGAGTTCTGCAGAGGCTGTTTATGTCTCAAAATCCTCTGTCATGCTCTCATCAAACACTGACACTGCTGTCTCTGCATTACAATCCATTCAGATGCTATACATTTGCATGTTACTATTATTGCTATTCCTGGAAGCAAGTGAACTTCTAGTTTGGGAGAGGAGGGAGGCGAACATGTCATGGAAATACCGAAACTCAAAAATGATTTTTCCCCAGTTTAAATCAGCATAAAAACAATTTTGACCGGATTCAAAGCACTCTGTCCACACTGTCTGTGATGCTGATTTCCACCAACAACAAGAGGGAGGCTCAAACATTGCGAACAGAGGAACTAGAGGAATGAGTGGGCACAGCTAAGGGCACTCTTACTCCATTAACAGGTGTAGTTGCCTCACATACCACCCAATTTACCCTTCTGATGAAAAAAGTCAGGAACCATGAGAAGAAGCCCCACAGGGGTAATTGTTAAGCTGGTTAATGTAGCAGAAGTTCTGAAGGGGCAATTTTGCTCCATTCTATGAAATGATGGTATCAGAATCTATGGATCAGAAATATACCAAGGAAAACATCATGCAGGACTGTGCTCACTGTGGTGCTCCTTAGAATCCCCTTCCAGCTCAGTCTTCTAGTTTATCATACCCTCACTTTGTATCTATACTTCTCACAGATTTCAGGACAGAAATGCAGTACTGAGGAAGACAAGGATGGATGGGGTCTGATATTCAACTCCTGTAAATTCTTTGCACACAGGCTACAGCTGTGCAATATTATATTTATAGAAGTCTTCTGATGAGTTGAAAGAGCAGCTCAGATCCAATGGAATTAAATATGCCTTCTTTCCTCTAGTGAAACTGCATTTTTATCTGGTCACTTAATTCATTTCAAAAATCCTGATAAGGCATCTAAAGTGCTCTCCAGATCTTTGGGACCTCAGTATGCTCTTGTATCAGCTTGCTGAAAGACACAACACCTGAAAATATACATCCACAGATGACCCACACAGTCCTTCCATCTTACCCTCTACACAAGATGCTAGAAAAAGGAGATTTGATTTCTCTTGTGGTCCCCATCCCCCTAAATTATTTATTTTTTTGAAAATTGTTGACTGGGAAAGACACACTGAGCCAAGGTTCATTTCTGGATGTGAACTGGGGGAAGGGATCAGGGGATGCAAAATACATAGTACTGACATAGTTCACAGTTACAGTAAAGTGCATTCAGAGAACGTGATTTGAAACAAAAGTAGGTACAAAAATGAGCTAGCAACAAAATCAGGCATTCTGGCTGTGCCTACACCAGGTAGGAGATAAATGCAACGGAAGCAATCTGGTATGGAAAAAACAGGAGTGGGGGAGGGAGGAGTTTTAGCTAGCACCTGAGGGAGGCAGGGGAGACAGTGAAGTGGATGTAGGAGGGGAATTGATTCCAGACTGATGGAAGACAATATGGAAAAGCTGATTGCCCAGCAGAGGAGCAGAGATGTGAAGGTGCAAGGATCCCTGGAGCAGAAGGAGCAGGAACCAGAGGGGATGAAGAGAGGTGTGAGAAGAGGTATGATTGAAGGACCCAACCCTGTATTTGGAAGCGGCGCTCCCAGTTTGTGAGGCGGACCACCTGCCACCTCCGGCCACCACCACCCCGACTCAAAGGACAACATCTGACTGCCCTTGTGGTCCTCGGATTCGGCTCAATTTCCAGGGATCAGCGCTAGAAGTGGCACTCCCAGTTTGTGAGGCAGGCCACCTGCCACCACCGGCCACCGCCGCCCAGACTCAAAGGACAACATCTGACCGCCCTCGTAGTCCTCAGATTTGGCTCGATTTCCAGGTACAGCCGCAAACTGTTTCTCAGGTGCTGACACCACTGATTGGTGTGCCTTTCTACAGGAGTATCCTCATTGGCCCGCTCTCAGCCACCCAGTCCTCCGGATTGGTGCGCCTTTTACTAGGGCCTTTTGCATGATTCCCTGGGACTGGGGCTAGCTTCTGCTCAGATCTCCTCAAGCTAGTGACAAATCTGCTAGTCGGTGCTGTTACCTGTTGTGTGAATTTTACAACCTACTGTCTTTTACTCACTAATTACATGCCTAATTCTATACTTGTTACTGATGCTTAGATTTTGTCTTTAGATTGCTCTGTGTGCCTACCAAACTGCCTAGAGTTTAGCTAATGTTTTGTACCTAGATGATTTTATTCTGTTGAACTCTTTTGCACAACTACTATCTGCTGACTCTAGGTTTAGTCCAGCCTGTTTTTGCACTACTGCGTACATACCCTCAATCTCTGCGCTTTTTCGTATTTTTCCCTTCAAACCTAAACCCCCTATCTCTATACTCAAACCCACTGTCTCTCTAATTGCTAAACCCTTCCCCACTAGACTGTTCTTATCCCCTCTGCTCATGGTTTTCTCCACCCTCCTGTTTAACCTTTGCCTCTCCTAAATTACTGTTCCCATTGTTTTTGAAATCTGTTCCCCATCCCCTGCTGTCAGCCTGTCACCAGTCGACCGCCCACGTCTTTTCTGTGCTCCCCTACTTATAGCTGCTTTCTCTACCTCTTTCCTCCACAGGGATCAGTGCCAGAAGCGGAGATCCCCGTTTGTGAGGCGGGCCACCTGCTGCCTCCGGCCACCGCTGCCCCGACTCAAAGGACAACATCTGACCGCCCTCGCAGTCCTCGGATTCAGCTCAATTTCCAGGTATGGTTGCAAACTGTTTCTCAGGCACCGACGCTACTGATTGGTGCACCTTTCTATGGGAGGATCCTCATTGGCCCGCTCTCAGCCACCCAGCCCTCCAGATTGGTACACCTTTTGCTAGGGTCTTTTGCATGATTCCCTGGGACTGGGGCTAGCTGCTGCTCAGATCTCCTCGAGTTGGTGCCAGATCTGCTAGTCAGTGCTGTTACCTGCTGTGTGAATTTTCTTCCCACCCCCACCCTCCCAGGCCTCCATTAAATACGCAATCGCTCTGCCTACACTGAACATCTCTCCTATCCCATTCCTCTAGCGTTCTGAAGCTCCTCCCTCCTTTTACTGTCTGTCTCATATTGCCCTCTCTCTACAACTGTGTCACAAAATCCTCTATTCCTAGCCCCTTTTCTTTCTAACCACCATCTTTCTGTGGTTGCTCACTTCCTTTTGTCTCAGTCCTGACCCAGCTTTTTTCTAGCAAATACCTCAAACTCTCGATTTACCATGAAACTAAAAATATTACTGTCTCTTATTATACCCTCCACTGCTCTGCTCCACCTATCATTGCCTTCTGTTCCTCCTGCCCCCATGTCTACTCCACTATTCTTGCACCATGACTACATTTTCTCTAATCTTCTCCAGCTGTCCTCTCTCCGGTATAACCATACTCTGATGCTATTAAACAAGCCCTGGCTCCAGCTGGTTGCCTATGTACTTAAGCAATGTCTTCTGAACTCAAAGACCCTATGTCCTTTCCTGTGACATAAACTGTGGTATCTCATCTTACTAGCTCTGCCACTCTCAGGAGATATACACTCAAATCCTTGTCCTAGCACAACATACATAATCCTCTCCCATGTGCCAAGGGCCTTACTGTTGTTCACCACAACATCAGGAGCTTAATTCATAACTATGCTGAGCTACAAGCCTGGGTCGTCCTATACAAACTGGATATCATCTGCCTCACTGAAACCTGGCTTAAACCTCACGTCCTTGACTCACAGTGCTCACTCCCCTCCTACAATCTCCTGAGACTTGATAGACCTACTCCGAAAAGAGGTGATGGTACTGCCATTTATTTTAAAGATCATCTACAACTCTCCCTTATCCCTTCATCTCCCCATAACCACTGCGAAGTTCTTCGTGTCCTCCTTACACTAGGCCCCAAAAAACAACATATTGTATGTGCATACAATCCCCCATCCAGTGGCCAGAAAGGACTAGAAGAACTGCTTGTTCAGACTTCTCTTCTATCTGGAAAAATTGAGGTTCTTCTACTTGGTCATCTCAATCTAAACTGGCTAGGTAGCTCTCTTCATGCCCTGCAGGCCAAGATTCAAAGTTTCAACATTCACCAGGTGATTAGTGAACCCACTAGGACTGCCCCCTACTCCAACTCTAGTTCTCTGTTGGACTGGGTAATGACCAACCACCCGGAAAACATTATCTCCTCTGGTGTTCTAGCTGACGCAATCATTGACTGCTCCCCCACTTTTTGTATATGGGGCAAATCAAAACACTCCCCCTCACAGCCCATTTATCACTTTTCGTAACTGCTCCAATCTTGACCCACAGTTTTTCCTGCTGGACATTGCCACGGTTGACTGGACCCCCATTTTTAACTCCAATTACCCTCAGACTGCTCTAAACATTTTCCTGACTCACTTCTTGGTAGTCCAGGACAAGCATTGCCCCCTTATTACCCGTCGGGTAAAAAATAAACATAGTCGATGGCTAAAGTCCGACCTTCTCACCAAACTGAGACAGAGGGACAAATCCTGGTGCTACTACAAAAGCACGGGACTTCTTGCTGACTTTAACTCCTACAGAGCCCTCAGAAACTCCTGTAAGAAGGAAATCAAAAGGGCCAAAAGTGCAAATTGCAAATATCTCTTACTTAAATCTTATGGAGACCCCAAAAAATTCTGGTCACATGTAAAATGTTTCCTAGGATCTACTCCTGCCCCCACTCCAACCGATATGTCCCTAAATGGGGTCCATTGTAATAATCCTTCCACTACAGCTAACTTTCTCAATACAGTTCACTGACCTCACTAACTATACCTCTGCTTTCCCTCCCAGACCTTGCTCTTATGACCAGACTTCTGATGCTGGGCCCAAATTTCTATTCAAATCTGTCATTCGCATTGAAGTTCTAAGGCTGCTCAATAGTATCTCGGACTTCACCATTGCTGGGTCAGATAAACTTGAGCCTAAACTCCTAAAGCTAGCAGCCCCTTATATAGCTGCACCTCTTGCAAAAATGTTTTCCCTCTCCCTCTGTCATGGCCATGTCCCTGAAATCTGGAAGACTGCCAGGATTACCCCTGTCTTCAAAAAATGTGACTGAAAAAATCCCTCTAACTATAGGCCCATTGCCATATTACCTGCTCTAAGCAAAATCCTTGAGAAGTTCGTCACCATCCAAACTATTGACTATCTACAGAAATTAAACCTTTTCTCATCAGCACAATATGACCCGCAAGGGTCATAGCACCACCATTGCCTTACTCAGGTTTACCTCTGATACTATAGCAGTCATGGACTCAGGTTTCCTTACAGGGGGAATTTTCATAGACACGACCAAAGCCTTCGACCTTGTAGATCACCCTATTCTTCTCTGCACACTAAGATCTTTAGGTTTCTCACAGGGTGTGACTGCCTGGTTTGACAGCTATCTGACAGACCATAAACAATTTGTTAATTTCAACTCTACCCTATCAGATTATACTACCAGTAATATAGGTGTTCCACAAGGTTCTATCCTTGGTCCCCTGCTTTTCTCCCTCTTTATTAATGATATTACCTCAGCTACCCCCAATACTGCCTCCCTACTTTATGCTGACAACATTGTCTTGTACACCAGTTCTAAGAACATCTCTGACATAAATTTGCGACTCTCCCAAGATTTTATATAACTAGAAGAATGGCTGGTAAAAAAGAGGCTTGTCCTAAATGTCTCAAAGACCCAAGCCATGCTATTTGGCTCCAACGCTAAACGTAAACTTGCCCAGCCCACTTTCAATATCTACACCAAAAATGTCTCTGCCATCATGGTTGTACCCTCTTTTAAGTATCTGGGTATCACACTTGATCCTACTCTCAACTTTGAGCTTCATATCCAACAGACATGCAAGATGACTAATATGAAACTTGGCATGGCCTACCGCTCCAACTATGTACTCACTCCGTCAACTAGGCTTGCCATAGCCTGTGGCTTACTACTGCTGTCACTCACGTATGGGGTGGCAGCTTATGCCTCATCATGTAAGACTAGCTTTCAGAAGTGGTATGTTGCATACAATAGTATCTGTAGGTATGCATCTTCCTCAAATCGGCTAAAACACCACTGCCTCCTCTATTCTGAGCTTGGATGGCTTTCTCCGGCAGCCTCCCGGGATTATGCACTCATCCAGAATCAAATGCCTAAATCCTTGGCAGAATTCTTCCTTAATCAGTTGCCCAGCTATGAACTACGCTTTGCTGCCAAAGCCCATGTCATCATCCCTAGACACCACTCCTCCAAAGGGGAGAGTGCTTTCTCCTGCAATGCCCCTAATAAATGGAACACCCTCCCTCTACCCATCCATCAGGCATCCTCCCATGCCTCTTTCAAACACTTGCTGCATGATCATCTTGCCGTCCCATGCTCTTGCCCCCATTTCAAACCCCTCTAGCACAGTACTTGTTTTTTTCACTTTTTCCTCTACCCAAAAGCCTCCTTTCTGCTCCCTGTCTCAACTGACGTGTCTCAGTACTATCCTGTCTCCTGCTTGTTACAATCATAACTCTTTATCTTAATCTATTAATCCCCTATCTCACCAACTTTTTCTCCCTTTCATCCCCTTACACCTATTTCGATTTTCCCTCTTTTCTTTTGCTTTCCTTCTTCCTTAACTACCTGCTGACATGCTCACTTATCTTAGCTTAACTGATGTTTTCTACCACATTGTTTATAATTGTTACTATGCCTGCCCACCCTTAATTTTATTATTACCCTATTTTTGTTATTGTAAACCTGTTTGTCCTACTTTGTACCGACCCGTTCCCATTACTTACACTGTCTTGATATATTGTATTGTATTTCTCTGTCTATATGATCTGTTCAAGTCTATTGTAAAAATGTTTTGTTCTTGTATTCTCCCGGGTCGTGCCTGAAAATAGTCATTGCTATGGCTAGTGCACCTTACCCAGTAAACAAAAACTAAATAAAATATAAATGAGGCACAGTGGTTCTTGTGAAGTGAGGGTAGGGAAAGAATGTATAAGGTGTAGTACAGTGAGCAGTGGTGAGTATGAGAGGGGAAGTTGGTAGTTAAGTGGCAGGAGGAGTTGCTGAGGGTGTCCAGTCCAGCCAGGGAGGTGGAAGGAGTGGTATCATAGACTACGTCTGCATAGTCAAAGACTGGGAGCTCCATCTTGGTGACAAGTTCATGGCACACCTGCAGAAACAGACATTCTTTATTGTGTTACAAGGCACCAAGTTTAAGGTGAAGCTTGGAGTGGATGGCATCAATGTGGGCAGAGAAGTCATGTTTGCTGTGTAGCCACACACCAAGGTATTTGAAGGACTGAACCATTTCTAGAAGGGTGCCATCCAAGGTGGAGAAGCGAAGCAGAGTTGAGATTCTGGCCAATATTTTGTTGATGTCAAGGTCATGGACACAGTTTTTTTTTTTTGTATTGGACCAGAGTTGGTTTGATTGAAACCAGCACACAACATTGTGAAAGTCTAGCTGCTGCAGTCCTTCAACAGCAGTAGTGAAGGAACTGGAGGTGCAGATGTCTGCACATCTTCATATATGTGGATATGCGAGTTGGCACAAGTTGTGGGGGTGTTGTTAAGGTAGATGGAGAACAGGGTGGGACCCAGGTGGGAGCCTTCTGGCACCCTGGCCTGGATGGGAAGAGGAGGTGACAGGGCGCTACCAATCTGTACTGACTGCAGATGGCCCAAGAGGTAGGAACAGAGCCAGCTGAAAGCAGGAACTGAGAGGTCAGCAGAACTCAACTTATCCAGGAGGAGCAAGTGGGACATTGAGTGAAAGGCCCTGGCCAGATCGATGAAAATGGCAGCTGTGATGTGCTCCAATTCATCCTTGAGAAGATAGAGTCAGTTGCATACTGCAGTGAGGAGACAATGGAGGGATGTTTCCAGAAGCCAGACTGGAAAGGGGAGAGGAAATTGATGGAGGATAGGAAGTTGGAGAGTCTAGTGCAGACAAGTGTCTCCTGCAGCATAGCAGTTACTCCAGAACTTTCTGGGTTAAGGAAGAGGGGAAGGTTCCATATTGGGTTTTGTTCAGAATATGGATTGTAATGACGGGTTGCTGAATACCCATACTTTTTAGTGTGTCAGGAAATGCAATATTTATGTTCTGTTACTAATGGCTAGCAAGGTTGCTTTTTTAACTTGGAGTATTAAAGGACATGGAGATATGTCCAAAATCAGGAAGATGTTGAATTCAGAAAGAAGGAGAATTGCTTGCTTTTACAAGAAACACACTTTATAAATGTTGAAGTAAACTATAAAACAACAATAACAACAACAACAAAACTTAGTCAGATTCACAAGACTGTTGTTATCCAAGAACTGAAATTTCAAGGTCAAGCTATAGTCCAAACAATTGTATGTGATCCAAATGAAAATACTCCACACTTCATTTTAGAATGCTGTCTTTTTCTCTTTTTCCACTTACTCTCATTACTGCCGATGACTTTAATCTTACAGTAAACAATGTATTCAACAAATTAAAGAAGAGTAAAGGTAGAATCCAATCTTCGATAAACACTATTAAACAATACTTGAAGGTTCTCAATTTAGCTGACTCATTGAGAACTAAAAATCCAGATGATATACAATAATGAGTTTTCTGAATAGACCACTAATCATTCACATATTGAGCTCTATCTTACTGCAAGCCCATTTATTTACTCAGTAATAGTATTATTATTATTATTATTATATCAGATCATGCCCCGGTCTTCATTTCCATTACCCAAAGCTCTAAAAAGAATCCTAAACTGTAGCCTCTGGATCCACTCCAGTTTAAAGAAATATACTTTACTGATTATTTAAACAGTGAAAGTAAGCTTTTCGTTGTGCTTAGTACTCAGTCTGGCTCCTCCACAATTATCATCAGGGACACTTTCAAGGCTTACCTGAGAAGAGTTATAATTGCCTGTTCATCTCAAAAATATATCAAGTATTTGTCCATGCTGAATGTTTGCTTGCTTGTATTTGCTGTGTACGATGGGAAAAGAATGTGACGGATAACTAGTAGATTCATTCTACTGTAGGTCCCCTCCCCACAACTCCAGCCTCCACCGGTGGTCTACCCACCCTGTAGATGAAGTAAATAACACAATAAATCAGCTTATGTCAGTAGGGATTGCAGCCTTTCCCACCCACCATTTATGCTGGATACCACTTCCCTTTAGAAACAAACATTATACTAGTATAATGAATTTTGCATAGCTATAATAAACCTGAAGTAACATAAAAAAGCAGATAAATAGAAAAATACCTTTCATAGAGTGATCCTTTTTAGCTGAGGCACTCTACTCACTTCCCTAGTGGAAGTGAAGGGGGGGGGGCTATTAAACATGCGGTTGCACAGTACCCGAGGTAGAATTAGCAATGAGGGAACCCTGCCACTTTCTTCCTCCAACACACATCTATGAGAAGGTGGCTGGATGGTCTAGTAACTCCAGGGTAATAGGGGGAGATGGAGGACAGGGTGTCAGATCATCCACTCCTGTTTCAAAAAGGTTTGCATAACCACCAGCAACTTAGGGATCTGTTGATTCTGTGAAGCCTGTAAGGAAGTGCTTTACATTAAAGAGGCTCTGTTTTGTGACTGGAGTGGTCATATTATATAGGCCCCCAAGCAATAGAAATTAGTCGGGGGTACCGCCCCTTCACTTGCCTTGCTGTAACTCACTGTGGGGGAGCCAAGTACTGCACGTACGTCCCTTTACAGAGGAAGAAGTGCCGGCAAGCAATGTTTCACCCCCTTCCTATTGTCTTATTGGCCGTGAAGGTAGGCTAGTGAATGAACTGTTAAAGGAGACTGCATATTTTCTGTGTTCAAGAATGTGTAATTCTGTTTTCCAAATATTAAAATCTGTTGTTTTTCATTATCCCAAATTGCATGCAAATTAGCATGTTCTGCACTAAAAATGTGGCTTAATTGGTTATTTTGCATACATATGGCACCAAGTGTAGTTGTAGATGTGGTGCAAAGAGGTTTTATACATCTAAAGTGACTGTTGTGTAGATACATTCTATTTTTAATCAAACACATGCATACACACACACACATGTACTGTTTCACTGCCTATCAGAACCATTGAGTCTGGGTTTTTATTGGAGATCAGTCGCAGCAGTTCTGTCTGTATCATTTCCATTTGGAAAGTGTGATTATTTAAGAGGAATTACCACAACAAGGCACAGCACAAAGAGTAGGGGTGAGCAACACTTTGCAGATTTTGAATTCACAAATTTCATGAAATGACAAAAAATGTTGCAAAAGTCCTGATGTTGACAGTTCAAGGTACACATTGGTGTAACAGTTACATCCATCAATCTGATTTGTGCATTAATGTGTGCCCCCTTCAAAAATGCCACAAAGTCAATTCCTGCCATTTTCTGTATTGCTAATTGCATTTTTGTCACAGCTGGATTCATTTTTTGAAAACAGAGTAGATGTGAGCCAGCCTGGTGGTGCAGACGGTTGAAGCACAGGACGCCACACCTCGTGCCACGCTGGCGACCTGGGTTCGGGGATGACCTTTGCTCATCGGGATGCCAGAGGGGGAAGGGAGAAGAAGCAGGATCGAGCATGCCGATGGGAAACTCTCCTGTCCCGAGGGAGGTAAGGATGGGTTGGCGCCTCCTGTAGTTCTGCTCCTTCCGGGCAGAGGTCCGGTTGGTAGTGCAGGTGGACAGGGGGTGGCAAAAAGTTAACAGGAGGTGGAAGGGCTGAGCTGATACCACAGGGTGTGTGCATGTCTCCACACATTCGCACAGCCATGTGCCGGGACCTCTAGAGGAGGGGCAAGGGGAGAAAACCTGCAAAAATACCAATGTGTCCCCATCGCCAGGTTGGCAGGAGGAGGCAACAGGGACCAAACAGTTCAATAAAAATAAAAATTAAAAAAGCAGAGTAGATGTGTGCAGATGCAGCTTGGCAGATGAAGCCACAGCACCCACTTGGCTTTGTATGTCTCAGTTTGATAATCTAGCCCAAAATATTGAATTTGTAATTTAGTTTTCATACCATCTCAGATATGGAAAGAGATGTCTCAGTAATCATATTTAGTATTTTCTTACAGCATACTAAGTGTGGGGCTTGCAGACTTTTTTCTGCAAGCTCTGATTTTTTGAGGAAAATATTGTAAGACTCATACAGTGCTAAGAAAACAAATGCCAACAATGTAATTTGTGAAATAATTTTACATTAAGGAGATAGAAGGATCCAGGTTGCCCCACCCCTTGTAACTGGGCTTGTAACTGTGTCTGTGTTAGGAGTTCAGGAGCAAACCTTGACTGGAAATACTCTTGTGGAAAGATTGACTTGCTCAATTTGTTATATTCAAACACTTTTTACTTTCTTCAATCACTATACCACCATGTGTGGCTGAAATTTCGTTGTCAGCACCAGTTTCTCAAGGCAAGAACAGTTTAAATAAAAAATGGCTGTAATGCACTTCATCCAGATGTGAGCTGAGAGAGACAAAGCACTTAAATAATGTCACAATAAATACATGAAAATTGTCCCCAGATCCCCACCCAGAAATAACTCACCTCTACAGCTTTGTCACTTTTGGATGTTCGCTGGCAATATTTATTTAAAGGCACAATTATATATTTACATCCTAAATTCTGTTCAACACTCAATATTCACATTTAGACATATCAATCCAATATCATGTTCTTGGACATAACAGTCCTGTCTTCCTCTTGTGGTTCTTCCTTCTTGTTCTCTTCCTCATTCAAGTTTCTTCTTGGGGTCCAGACACTGTGGTCCGGCCCCTCCATCACCATAACTGGGTCCTCACACTTACTTGGATCTCTCCTCTGCCAGGTGTGGACACAGTGATCCACCCCTGACTTTATATCCCTCCCCTCCCTGTTACTCCCATGTCTGGGTTCCTTTGTCCCCAGCCCATGATGCCTACCCCTCCCCTTCTACCTGCCCCTCTTTTCCCTTGCTTCCCCATTTTACCCCTCTCTTCTTTTCTCCTTCATTCTTCTGACTGCCGGCGAGGCTCCACCTAGCCTCCCAGCATTCCTGCCGCTCATCTGTTGCTCACCTGGCCGGGATGGGCTCCACCTGGAGATGCCCTCCTTCTATGCCTCCTCCATTCTTTGTCTATATCCTGTCCACCCCTTTCTCGCTAGGGAGGGTGGGTGGGACTTTCTACAGCAGAAAGAGATCTCCCACCAGGCTACAGGCCCTTATAAAGCCTCTACGGACCCCAATCAGGACTCCATTAAGCCCCTGGCCAATGGCCAGCAAGCCCTGCCTGGTCAAATGACCCACCTGTGATGTCACTGGCTCCTCTCCTCCTCCTATCCCCATCCCCTTTCCCTACCCCTCACCCTTTCCCTCTTTTTCTGGCTGTGTCCTTGGGACAACCTGGCTTGCCTTTTCGTGGCAAGCTTAATTATCCCTGGATCCCCACCCAGAAATAACTCACTTCTACACCTTTGTCACTTTTAGACGCTCGCTGGCAATATTTATTGAAAGGCACAATTATATATTTACATCCCAAATTCTGTTCAACAATCAATATTCACATTTTGATATATCAGTCCAATATCATGTTCTCGGACATAACAGTCCTGTCTTCCCTCTTGTGGTTCTTCCTTCTTATTCTCTTCCTCATTTGAGTTTCTTCTCAGGGTCTGGACACTGTGATCCAGCCCCCCATCATCACCATAACTGGGTCACCACACTTACCTGGACCTCTCCCTTCCCCATGCCAGGTGTGGGCACAGTGATCCTCTCCCGGCTCTATATCCCTCCCCCCTCACCTGTAACTCCCATGTCTGGGTTCCTTTGTCCCCAGCCCGTGATGCCTACCCCTTCCCCTTCTACCTGCCCTCTTTTCCCCTTGCTCCCCCTTCACCCCTTCTCTTCTTTTCTCCTTCATTCTCCAGACTGCCATTGTGGCTCCTCCTAGCCTCCCAGCAGTCCTGCCGCTCATCTGTTGCTCACCTGGCCGGGATGGGCTTCCACACCTGGAGATACCCTTACTTCTATGCCTCCTCCATTCTGTCTATATCCTGTCCACCCCCTTTTCGCTAGGGTGGGTGGGTGGGACTTCTACAGCAAGAAAGAGATCTCCCACCAGGCTACAGGCCCTTATAAAGCCTCTACGGACCCCAATCAGGACTCCATTAAGCCCCCCCTTGGCCAATGGCCAGCAAGCCCTGCCCTGGTCACATGACCCACCTGTGATGTCACTGGCTCCTCTCCTCCTCCTATCCCCATCCCCTTTCCCTACCCCTCACCCTTTCCCTCTTTTTCTGGCTGTGTCCTTGGGACAACCTGGCTTGCCTTTTCGTGGCAAGCTTAATTATCCCTGGATCCCCACCCAGAAATAACTCACTTCTACACCTTTGTCACTTTTAGATGCTCACTGGCAATATTTATTGAAAGGCACAATTATATATTTACATCCCAAATTCTGTCAACAATCAATATTCACATTTTGATATATCAGTCCAATATCATGTTCTCGGACATAACAGTCCTGTCTTCCCTCTTGTGGGTCTTCCTTCTTGTTCTCTTCCTCGTTCGGGTTTCTTCTTGGGGTCTGGACACTGTGATCCAGCCCCCATCATCACCATAGCAGGTCACCACACTTACCTGGACCTCTCCTCCCCCGCCAGGTGTGGGCACAGTGATCCTCCCCGCTCTATATCCCTCCCCTCCAATGTTACTCCCATGCCTGGGTTCCTTTGTCCCCAGCCTGTGATGCCTATCCCATCCTGCTTCTTCCTGCCTCCTTTTTCCCTTGCTCCCCTTTCCATTGACCCATCTCCAGCTATGCGATGGACGATGGGGCTCCCCCCTTGTAGGTTAGAACCTCAGGCCTTTTTTATAGGTCTCCCACACCAGATCCCCAAAGGGCCGAAGGAGCAGGCACATGCTGAACTCCGTCAAGTGTACCCCATCTGACCGGTACACCTCAGGCTCCTCATACGAAATATCCCTGTGCTGGATGTGAACCCCCCCTCCATCACCAACACTGCCCTCGCTACCTTCCTGTTCAGTCTCTTCCGTGACACCTCTACTGCCTTAACCCCTTTCGCTCTCCTCCAAACCTGCCGGGATGTGATTTCGGACCAGTCGATCATGACCCCCGGCCACCAACTCTTTATCCTCTCCAGATCTGAGATTATGTCTCTCATCAGAGACCCCCATGGACTTCCCCCCAGGTCGTTCCCCCCAGATGGATGATAATACAGTCTGGCCTGGCCCAGCGCACCCATAGCTCTTCCAGCAGGGGGAGCAACTGTGACCACCTCATGCCCCTCAGACCCTTCCACTGCACTTTGGTGTCCTCTGCCTCCGGGTGCAACTGCTTCCCTCTCCTAATGGCAGCTGCAAACTTCTCTGCCTAGTAGATGAATGAGTGCCCCACAATCCACACCTGGATGCTGCTGTAGAAAGAGAATAAGGAAACAAGTTAGCCATGTCAACACCTCACATATCTCTTGTAACACTTGGATTGCCACATCCCCACATGTTTGATCTCCTCTTCCCCCGCCCCCTTGGCGGCCATCACAGATGCCACCCCTATCTGGAATGAGTACGGAGTGAACTCCTTGGGGTTCTCCCCCACGAATGCCAATGTGTTCCTCAGCACCACCTCAATATGGAAACCCGTCACTGGGGACCCATCCCCGTGCAGGAACCAGGCTCCCTTTGCCTGTCCTTTAACCTGCCATAGTCTGCCATGGCCCGGACTGTGCATACACCAGTTCCAGGGTGCTTGGGCACCTCCACTGCAGTGCCCTTCCCTCTCTGGTCCATCTTGGACCTCCGTAGCCAGATGATCACCCTGTCCCCATTATACATCATATTCTCACTTTCCAAAGCCAGGGCAGCCGCCTCTCTCCTGGGTGCCATGACCTCACCCACACTGAAGGCTCCCTTAGCCATGATGGCAAAGATAGCTCTGAACAAACATGCTTCCTTCACAGAGCTGCAGACATAGTCCAATGCCCCCACCACCCTATGAGCAACAAGCCCATTATTGGCCTTCTCCTGTCCTGCCTTGTGCCCTGTTCCCTATGCCAACCCATGACCATCTGCCTTACAGCCCATCCCCCCGCTGTGTCCACCCACCCCTGGTCACTACGGATCCAGCTGATGCCAGCCAGCTGGACCACCATGGTGGCATAAGCCAACCCTTCCTCCCACTTTTCTGCTACAAATCACATTACCTGTTCTACCTGGACCGACTCCACTGTGTCCCATCCTATACGGGACCAGAATGTCTTGAAACCTTCCCAGGACCCCTCATAGACCTTCAAAGTGTTAGCTGACCATGACTATCTGTACAGGGCCCATGCTTTGTCCCTCCAATCTCCCACAGACTGCCTGGAACCCTGGTTTTGGATGGTGCGGTGTATGGCGCCAGCTCTTGGAATTGTTCCATTTGAAAACAAGAAAGATAGTCAGTTACCACATTTTGTAACCCTTCAATGTGCTGTGCCCTAAAAGACAGGTTCAAACGCAACTCTAGCAGCACCATGTGCCACAGGATATGTCCCACTGATTCCATGTTCCCACTCTGCCTGTTTTTCACTTCTACTACCCCTTTATTATCACACCAGAATAGGATGCACTGGCCCTTCATCTGGTTACCCCAAATCTCCAATGCCACCCATATGGGGAAGATATCCTGGAACGTGATATCCTTGGTCACTCGCCACTCCTGCCATTGTGCTGGCCATTTTTCAGAGATCCAATCCCCTTGGAAGTAGGTCCCCATCCCGAAACCTCCCCGCTGCATCCATGTACCGCTCCATGTCTGTATTGCAGGCCCACTCCTCCTGCCAGAATGTCACCCCATTGTAAGAATCCAAAAATTCTTCCCATACCCTGAGGTCTTCCCTCACCCCCTTGCTGATGTCCACCCAGTGGTGGGGTTGCTTCACCTTCCCCATGGCTCTTCCTAGCCTTCTTGTAAATGCCCTGCCTGGGCTTATGGCATTGCAGGCAAAATTAAGGTGCCCCAGCAGCTGCTGTACTTGTACCAGCAGCACACTCCTCCTCCCCCCACTATAGCTAAAAGCCCTTTCAACCACACCACCTTGTCGTCTGGCAGCCCAAAACATTCCTTTTCGGAGTCCACCTCTATCCCCAGGAACTGCAATTGGTGGGCGGGGCCCTCCATCTTACCGGCCGCCAAGGGGATCCCCACTATGCTGCACCAATCTTGGAAGTCCCGCAGCATTCTTAGGCCTCCACCTGAGTGGCCCCGATTGAGAGGAAGTCATCCAGGTAAAGGACTACCCTCTTGTGCCCATACCACTTTCCAAATGCCCATTGGACCCATGAGCTGAACATCTGAAATGTAGACCATGCCACTGAGCAGCCCATGGGCATGACTTTTCAAAATATAGGCTGCTCTGGCCGACCCTGTGGTGTTGAGGGTTGAGGTGCTGGACACTACACCTCATGCTGCCAGCGACCCGGGTTTGGGAATGGATTCGGGTCAGTGGGGGTCGGTCGGGGAGGGAGGATGGAGCATCCCAACAGATGTTATATAGTGCCTGACATCCTGAGAGAACCGGAACTGGGGACGAGGGACGCTGTTAGGCACTTGAGAGGAGCGTGCATCTGCACGTTGACTCGCCGGACTCACATCCTAAGTGCCAGTGTCTCAGGGGGTTGAGTAACAGAGGGATACAATTTTGGAGGAAAAAATCCTTCACCTCTCCTAGGTGACGATCTCTCCAGCAGCATGCATGCCACCACCGACAATATGAGGGCAGACTCCATTGTGCAAGCCCTCTCCCTGAACATTTGGGGGAAAAGGTAAGGGGGATCTTTCCTCGCCCTGTCTGGGGGGCAATCCGGGCCATCAAAGACTTAGGGGCGTCAAGCTGGGGCACTCTAGGGGCAGGCTTTGAGTCGGGTAGGTTGGCACGCTTGAGGCATTGAGGGCTCTGACTGAGTGGAGAGCTGAAGGTATAGAAGGTGGAGGGGGATAAAAAGAGAGAGTAAAAAAATATATATATAGGCTGCCCTTGAATTGGAAACCTAGCAGGTCACAATCCGATGGACAGACTGGTAACAGGTGGAAAGCAGACTCAATGTGCATCTTTGCTAGCCAGGATCCCTCCACTGCTTGAATCAGTTCCACTGCCTGATCCAATGAGGTGTAACAAACCATGCTTAATGACTCTGGGATCCCTGCATTGACTGATTCTCCATCTGGGTATGACAGATGGTGTACGAGCCTGAACTCCCCCACCTGCTTTTTAGGCACCACCCCCAAAGGTGACACCCAGAAATGCCTGCATGGGGGTTTTTGCAGAGGCTCCAGCACCCTCTCAGGCCTGATTTCCTCCTGAATCTTAGCCCAAACTATGGCTTCCATTCCTTTGATGGACCCCAAGTTCTTTGCCCGCATCCCTACCCATTCTACCAAGAAACCCAGCGGGAAACCCTCCCAGAAGCCTTCCCTCAGTAGCTTGGCTCCCTCCCGGTCAGATTAACCTAGCGTTCAGGCTTCCACTACCTCTAGCTTGATGGGAGCACAGTCCAGGCTGTAGCCCCATCTCCCAACTGCTGTTTCCCCTCTAATTCCACCAGTAGTTGGAATTATAGCTCCCTCTCCTGGGTCCCCCCCGGACCCTTCCCAGTCCCCTCCTTCCCCCCCGAAAGGGCTGCTCCTGGAGCTGGCCCCCTGACTGCCCGGCCTTTCCCCTTGCCTGCAGGTCATTGCTGGGTGTGACCCCTGCACCATAAGCAGCATCTCTGAATTTGCAACTAGGCCAAGTGCAAGCTGCCCTATTTAATGCCCAACAAGCTTTCGGCACCTGGGCCGGTGAGGCCCTCTTCACCGGCTCCAGCCCCTGTCCAATAACCGGACCCGATAGGGTCCTTACCCACAACTACGAGTGGGTAAAATCCCATCTCAGGTCCCCTTTTGCTGCCATTCTCCTCCTGAAGGCCTCATCATACTTCATCCAGCTGAAACCTAGCTTCACCTTATAAGCATCTCTGATGATCGCCATATAAGTCAGCAGTGGGATCACTAGGTCTGGTTGCTTTTCCAGCACCAGTGCGCTGTATATGAGAAAACCCACCTGCCATGTGTCGATGCTCTTCCCCTTAAACTTCGCCTCTTCTGCCCTGTGCCCTACTACCGCCAATGCCACTGCCATTTTGGACTTTCCCACCGACTCCTTCTGCTCGTACTTCTTGGCTGTCTCTTCATTGACCAGGCTGAAGATATCTACATATTCCCCCTTCCACATTTTTTCTTTGATTGAGACCAGAACATGGTCTCCCAGCGTGAAGCCCGGTGGCCCATCATACAATTTCCAGGCACCCCTTGATGCCCCTGTCCCCAGGTTCCCCTTTTTGCCCCTGTCTTTAATGGCCTGAAGAGCCTATTCCAATTTCTTCACGTCCTCTTCCCCATATCACCTAGCAGACCCTCCAGATATTCCTTCACATCTGACTTATTGTTAACGTCAACCTCATCCTTACCACTGTCCGGCCTTGGCCCTTCTGGTACCGGTATCGGTTCTGGTGCCAGCCTTGTTGCAGGCGCTGGGCCGGGTCCCACCTTCTTTGGCCTCTTGTTTGCCTTCCCGGCACCTGACCTCTTGTCCTGCTCCTTCCGCTTCCTCTGGACCTCCTCCTCTGTTTCCCTTTTCTTTGCTGCTTGTACCAGCTCTGTCATCTGGCTCATCAATTTTGATGCCTGATCCATCATCTTGGCGCTGGACACTGGGGTCTTCTTGGGTGCCATCTTTACTTATCCTGTGACTATATTATATAATAAGCATACATGAGTATGGACCCGAACATCCGCGAGGCTCCCCCCTCCCCCCCCGGTTGGTAGTACACTTAACGACGCCTGTAGGCCCGGCTGCGCCTGTCACCCCCAACTCCATCGGGGACAGGGACTGCATGGCCTCCTCATCCAACTGTGCCCCACACAGCCTGCTACAAAGTCTCCGGGTAAACCAGTTGCTTCTAGGACTAGTTCCCGTATCAAAAAGATTATCTGGCTTATAGATTACGACTTAAAAACTATGTTGTTTTAACCTATAAAGTTACAGTACATCAGAGGCCAAATGTATGCCACTGGATAAATATAAATGTTCACTTTGAACACAGACAACAGCTAGATGTAGCTGAGTATTCATATCTGTTCTTTCTATACACCAGTGTCAAACATGTAGCGGGATTCTATGCTTTTAGAATTCTGTATCAATCCTAAGGAAACAATACCTTTAAATTTTGATTTTGTTACCAGGTGTGGGGAGATTTATACTTTACTCAGAAGTAATTTGTTTACTCTTTTGGTAACAATTGTTCCTTACAGGTGAGAAATGCTTTATGCTTGCTCAACCAGCGTTCACATGCCATGCACGGCCTGCCTCCCAAAATGGCGGCCACACCATGGGCTAGGCTCCACCAGGCCCCTCTCACCATGCCTGTCCTTGTAGCCAGGCATGGCGCTACTCTACTGCTGTCACTGCCCCTAGGGGTGGCCTACCCTAAATGCTGGCCTCGATGGCCCCCGGCTGCCCTGCAGTGCTCTTCTCGCAGCACCCCGAGCACCAGTGCTCTGCCACCCTGTTGCCCTTCCTTTGGCCCTTCTCTTCCAGGCCCCCAGAAAACATCACCACACCATCTACCCATGTAAACTGGCCTATCCAGCCCACAGACCCCTTGTGCTGCTTTCCAACGGCCCCCTAGCAGCAGCACGCTCTCCTCCAAATGTCCTGGATTTATCCATGCTCCCATGACCCACCGCAAAAACTTATTCCCCTGGCCATCATGCAACTCATGTTGGGACCATTGAGCCAAAAACATGCATCTCGTGCCCCCCCATGAAACGCCAGCCCTTCCTCTGCACTGGAGACACCAGCACCACGTAAACATCGCTTTTCTGGCCTTTCTGGCCTATTTCTCAGAAGAAGCCAGAAGGGGAAGGAAGGAAACATATTCAATTCAGTGCTTTAGAATAACTGGTAATTGCTATTTTTCTTTTAAACTTAGATTGCGGCTTTTAGTGACACTGTACTTTCTTTGTTGTCTTTACTTAGAATTGTTTTTGGGCTGTTGAACATTTAAAACGTAGTGGTGGTGTAATTCTGTGCTGACTTTAATTGCTGCAAATTTTATCTTGGCTTGTCTGACTGCCCTGTAGTTGGGTGAGGGTGTTAATTGTCTGGCCTCTGACCTCAGCTACGTGATAACTGGAGGTGGGGCTTAGTCAGAGTTGAGGTAGCAAGTGAGTTTTATTTTCTCAGAAGAAGCCAGAAGGAAGGAAGGAAACATATTCAATTCAGTGCTTTAGAGTAACTGGTAATTGCTATTTTTCTTTTAAACTTAGATTGTGGGCTTTTAGTGACACTGTACTTTCTTTGTTGTCTTTACTAAGAATTGTTTTGGGCTGTTGAAAATTTAAAACGAGTGGTGGTGTAATTCTGTGCTGTCTTTAATTGCTGCAAATTTTCTCTCCCTCCCCTTCCCCAACTCTTAATTATATGCCCTGGTAAATCTGATTGACAGGAGCTAAACACAGGGTATAGTAAGGGGTGTGAAGTAGGAGGGGCATAAGGGGGAAGAAGCCCACCCTCAGCATGACTAGTGTTTTGACTCATTTATTTATTTATTGGTTTTTCTTTTTTTTTTTAAAGAAAATTAACTGAGGATCAGTGGCAGGATTTTTAGGACAGTAAATTAATAAAAAGTGAACTAGGAGAGCTTCAGTAGCAGACAAGTAGTGGAATAGCAGTATAATTGCAGTATAATGTGGGGAGTGGTGCAGTGCAGTGGCTGTGGGGCAGCCATATTCAGGCAGACCTTCTGGACACTGAGGTGCTACCCTATCTGCATGCATCTCTCTGGACTGTGGGATGAGGTAGCCAGACTCAGAGCAGAAGTAAACTGGGTCAGGAGTACCATCACCCCTATCCAGAGACCACCCAGTCCAATGTAACTGCATCAAAGGATGCCAAGAACGAGGAGCACTTGGATGACAGTGGGCTCAGGGAGGGTTAGAGCGGTCAGGCAGAGGCACATCCCAGATCCTATTCCACTCAAGAACTCATATGCCACACTGGCAAATGAGGACAACCAAATAGAGGTACCCAGAAAAGTGGAAGGAAAGGATGTGGAGGTTAGCCAAGGAGGTGACTTCAGCGGGGAAAGCAGTGGACCCCAGAGGAGGAGGAGGAGGAGGAAGCGAATCCTGGTGGGGGACTCCATCATAAAAGGGATCCAGCTAGGAACACAGGAGGGGGAGGACAGGGAGGTGAGGTGCCTACCAGGTGCCATGGCATGGAGGGATGGAAGGAAGATCATGGGGATCACTGGGAAGGCAAGACAGGAAGGTGAGCAGGATGTCATTATCCACCTAGGTACTAATGACCTGGCAAATGGGGAGCCAAAGGAAGTTCAGGAAGAGTTTAGGAAATTGGGGAGGGGTCTCAAGCAAGTAGCTACTTCCGTCACTTTCTCAGAAGTACTTCCTGCGAGAGGCAAGGGAGAGCATAGGGTGCATGCACCAGGAACTTTAACTCATGGTTGAAGAACTGGTGCTGTGAGGAAGGGTTTGGATTCATTGGTGACTGGGGACCCACCTGGAGGAATGGAGGTTTGTTCAAGCCTGACGGCCTGCATCCATCCTGGAGGGGAATCCAAGCACTCAATGATAAGTTTAAATGCTACATTGACAAGCATTTAAACTAGCAAAGGGGGGTGGCAGGCCAGCAAGGAGGGTACCTACTTGCTCACCCCCACAGCTAGCAGTGGAACCAGTGAACCAGAGGAGGGCTGTCTCTGCAAAGCAGTGTGCAAAAGATGGAGATTAGTGCCCAAGAGGTGGATAGGGCAGAAAAGGGCAAAATTCAGCAGAAGGGCAGACAGCAAGGAAAACCAGGGATAAAGGACAACCAAGGAAGGGGCTGGAGTAGAACAGCGAAACAGTCTAGGGAGGTCAAATCATGGAACGCCATGTGTGTAAATGCCAGGAGTCTTAGCAACAAGATGGAAGATCTGGAGGCTGTCATGGTGCAGTCAGACCTGGACATTGTGGCCATCACTGAAACCTGGTGTAATGATAACCACGACTGGGAGATGGCCATACCTGGCTACAACATATTCAGAAGAGACAGAGCAGGCAGGAAGGGAGGAGGAGTGGCACTGTATGTGAAAAACGACATAAGGGCCACAGAGATCCAGGAGGAACAAAATGGGGGAGAGATACTGTGGGTTAAGCTGGAAAGGAAAATGGGGACAGCCATCCGCACAGGTGTGGTCTATAGACCACCAGCCCAAGAGGAAGAAACAGATAGGGAGCTGATGCTAGCCATCCAAAGGATGGCAGACAAGGGTGAGGTAGTACTGGTTGGAGACCTCAATATTCCAGACGTGGACTGGAGCATCCCAGCAGCAGCATCAACTAGGAGCAGATTTATCCTGGACTCCCTTCAGGGTGCCTTCCTTACAACTGGTTATGGAACCAACTCGGCAGAAGGCAATACTGGACCTTGTGCTCACAAACAGGGACAGTGTGATGGGGTAACAGTGGGGAGCACCTGGGGAACAGTGACCACCAGTCACTGTGGTTTGAAATCACAGAAAGAGCAGAACCAAACCACACAAAAACACGTATCCTGGATTTTAGGGGCAGACTTTGGGAAAATGGGGAGATACTTGAAAGAGGCATTAAGGGGAATGGGACAGGATCAGGGGTTGAGGAACAGTGGGCAGTATTTAAAATGGGATTACAAGAACAACAGAATTATGCATTAAGCAGGTTAGCAAGAGGAAAAGGAAGAGAAGACCATTATGGTTTTCCAAAGAGGTAGCAAAGAAAGTGAAAGCCAAAAGATTGCATTCAGGCAATACAAAAAGACACAGGTAGAAGGGATAGGGAGAAGTACCAGGAGAAGCAAAGGTAGGCAGGGAGATCAGTAAGGAAGCCAAAGCTCAGACAGAAGAACACATTGCAAAATCAGTGGGTAGAGGGACAAAACCTTTTACAGGTACATAAGTGAAAAAGAAAGACAAAGGAGGGATAGTGAGACTGAAGGGGAGGATGGGGGTCGCTGTGAGGATGACAACAGTAAAGCTGACATATTGAACAGGTATTTCTACTCAGTCTTTACTGAAGAAGAGGAGGGTAATGGGTCTGAAGGGAGTACAAGGGTGAGAATTGTACAGAATGGACACAAGTCCCTTTACACGTGAAAGGGTCCTGATTAATTGGAAGTAATAAGAGTTGATAAAGCAATGGGGCCAGATGGGGCACCCTAGGGTCCTTAAAGAACTAAGAGGTGGTGGCTGAACCTCTGGCTATCCTGTTTAGCCGATCACTGGAAACAGGGAGGTACCCAAAGACTGGAGGACAGCAGATGTAGTCCCTTATACAAAAGTGGGAACAAAGAGGAAGCAGGGAACTACAGACCAGTCAGCCTCACCGGTAGTGGGGAAGATCATGGAAGCACTACTGAAGGAGAGATTGGTGGAACATCTGGCTGTCAATGGACTACAGGACCCAAAGCAGCATGGTTTCACCAGGGGAGGTCATGTCAGACCAACCTTGTTCAATTTTGACTGGGTGACTAGGGAGGTGGATCAGGGGAGGCAGTGGACATGGCCTATCTGGACTTCACAGGCCTTTGACACTGTACCACATAGAAGACTATTACACAAACTGGGGAATATGGGTGTGGGCAGGACAGTAGTGTGGTGGGTAGGTAACTGGCTGGGTGGCAGGACACAGAGGGTGGTGGTAAATGGCTGTCACTCCACAGAGGAAGAGTGACCAGTGGAGTACCACAGGGATCAGTGCTGGGACCGGTCCTGTTCAACATCTTCATCAGTGACATTGCACAGAACCTAGAAGGCAGAATTTCACTGTTCACTGATGACACAAAGCTCTGTAACAGAGTAGACACACAGAGGGTGTAGACAGAATGAGAAGGACCTGCAGAAACTTGAAGAATGGTCAGGGGTTTGGCAGTTGAAATTCAATGCAAGGAAGTGCAAGATAATGCATATGGGGCACAAAAACCCTGGCACAATATATCAGTTGGGGTGAGGATATAGCATGCACCAAGCAGGAAAGGGATCTTGGGGTTATCATCTCTGATGACCTCAAGGTAGGGAAACAGTGTGACAAGGCAGCAGTAAAGCAAATAGGATGCTGGGATGTATAGGCAGGGCATCACCAGCAGGAAAAGGGAGGTCATAATTCCGCTATACAAGACACTAGTGAAGCCCCACCTGGAGTACAGTGTACAGTTCTGAGACCATACCTACGTAAGGACGAGACAGGGTAGAGAAGGTTCAGAGGAGGGCAACAAAGATGGTGCATGGATTGCATCACAAGTCCTATGAAGACAGGTTGAAGGAACTGAATATGTGCTCCCTGGAGGAGAGAGGAGAGAGGGATATGATAGAGACATACAAGTATCTTACAGGGAGGAACAGGGTGCAGGAATACACTATTTTAAGTGAAAAGATGTTCCAGGACTAGAGGGCATGGGATGAAGTTGGAGGGAGGATGATCAGAGGAAACATGAGGAAGAATTTCTTCACAGAGCGGGTGGTGGACAAGTGGAACACCCTGCCAGAGGAAGTGGTGGGGGCTGAAACAATCACGGGATTTAAGAATGCATGGGATAGACATAAAGGAATTCTGGTGGTCAGGGGTAAGGGGCAACAGACTTCTAGGAAAACATAAACTGAACTTACAAGCTCAAATGGGCAGACTGGGTGGGCCATAGGCCCTTATCTGCCGACACTGTCTATGTATCTATGTATCTATGATGGCCCTCCCACTTCCTGCTGGGTTCAGCTCCAAGTCCCCCATGCACATCTCATGCCTCAGAACAACAGCGCCTGCCCTTTCAGCACCTCCCAATGCCTGGCATGCCTGAACAACCTTTTGCCTTGCTGGCACTCTCCTCTCCTCCCCTCCTGGGCTCAGCCCCAGCAACAAAACGCACTCCTCATGCATCAGCCATGTGGCGCCAGCGGTGCCAGCCCCCCCCCCAGTGTCTTTCAGGCCTTACCTACCTTGTGCCTTGATGGCCCCAAACCCTCAGCACCAGCCCACCTGGAACCTTGCAGACTCCATACCAAACCTCGGCCTTGCTGGCCGTCCCCTTCTCCTGCTGGGTTCAGCCCCAGCACAAACGCTGGTGAAACATTTCAATAAATAACACAAAACAAAACAAAAAATAAATAAATAAATAATTAAACACACTCATTGCACACCAACCACGTGGTGCCAGCTCTCCCAGCACCTGGGACCCAGCACTACACCACAGAAACCTCCTCCACGAGGAGAGCAAACCACAAAAATCTGCTGCGCCATCCACCGGCTTTCCTCCACGTGGCCCAAGCCAGAGCCTCATGAGCTCATCCTCCCAGTGTCAGCACACAGTGCAAACAATACTGGAGCAATATTCATGGCCACAGCACCCACATCATTTTTTTTTTTTTTTGCATCACTATACCACGTTAGCCGAAATGCTACCCTTTCTGCACTTGGCACCAACATTGCTAACATTTTACTGCACTACTCAGTACATTTTTAAAACATTCGCCTCTACTTGTGTACACCAACTAGCCATGTTAATATGGAAACAACGCATTTTAAAATCCAGTCACCTGGTGCCTGGGGCCTTACCAAACAAGGCCCCATGCCCTCAGTGCCTTACCTCAGATTTGCCAACCGATGTGCTGTAATTCACTCCTGAATTTCTACAGCAAGAAAGAGGGCTCCCACCAGGCTACAGGCCCTTATAAAGCAGGAGGCAGTATAGCGCAGTGGTCTAAGGCTCTGAGCTGCAAATCTGGTGACATCCAGCAGACCAGTCCTGGGTTTGAATCTCACAGCTTCCACTTGCATACTGTGTGACCCTAAGCAAGTCACTTAACTTCCTTGTGCTCCCAGGTCACACTTGGAAACAAGCTCTGGCTTAGTGTGCCTTTCCTGGTTAAACAATTTCCCTAAAGCCTCTAAGGACCCCATTAAGCCCCTCCCCTTGGCCAGTGAGCCCTGCCCTGGTCAAATGACCCACCTCTGATGTCACTGGCTCCTCCCTTTTCCCTACATCCTCCCCCTTTCCTTGTTTTTCTGGCTGGAACCTTGGGACAACCTTGCTTGCCTTTCAGTGGCAAGCTTAATTATCTGCAGTTGAACATACATTGTATGTACACATCTGTCAATCCAATAAATTGAATTCTTTGTGTATATCTTATATAATATCCCTAAACCCAGGATGCCATGGCATATGCAGGAAAATAAAGATGAAGGGCACATTTTCCCCTGCTCTCTCCCATCTTGCATCACATTGTCTAAAGAGCAACTTTATCCTGAAATATATCACACTTTTTCCTTTTGTTACTATAGCCCCACAAAGTTGCATACTTGCATACAGACTGGTAAGTCCCAGGGGAACTTTTTTTTACGCATGCTTTTAAAAGCTATTGCTATTCCACCTGCACACTATCAGCACTTACTGTTCATCACTGCCATGGTCAAAGTCTGAGAAAAAAGTTAAAACCCACATTAATGTAGTGACAGAATGCTGAATCCACCATATTTCTTTAAAAAAAAACATTCTTAATTAAATCCACCATGTAACAGTATGAGGGACTTGCTTTGTAGTGCAGCAGAACTGAAAAGCACTATGTTACAACCTACCAATCTCGGGGTTCATGTGATACAGCTGAGCTGAAAGTAGCCTGGCTCTTGGAGCTCTGCCTGTGGACTGTTATTCTTAAGGCACTCTTAATCTCCCATCTGCTGAATACGAATTATCAGACATCCCTGCCTGAAGTCAGGAAACCAGATACAGATCCATCGCCAGATTTAAATATGCCTAAGAAGCTGAAAAAATACAAAGTTCAGACTGACACAGCACCTACCTCGAGCAATATGGTGGACTGCTCCAGAGATTCATCGTCTTCCAGCATGGGCCAGGACCTTCAGGATATCAGAGCATCCTTATCCAACATTACAATGCAGCTTTCCAACTTAACCCTGATGCTTGAGGCTGTTAAGGGGGGGTTGACTGCTTAGGAGCACGGATAGCTTTAGTGGAGGAGCGAGTGATCAGAATGGAGGATTGGGCCTCACCTCAAAGACCGCTGGATTGCCACCTTAGAGTGGGAGCTGCAACTGGTATGGGACAAGCTCGATGACCATGAAATGAGAAGCTGGTGTAACAACTTGTGGCTTCTCAGGCTCCCTGAGTGGCTAGAAGGAGATACTTGGAAGGCTCCACCTATGGTTCAATGGACAAGCAGCCAGCCACTCCCACTTCCTGAGCTATGCAAGCAGTTCCCCTAAGCCTCCTTCTGAAGCACTTTTTCTTTGCGGCCGGTGGCTCTGTCCGTTTGCTCTGCAACTGGCTGAGGTCTTCTCCCCCACCTGCTGCTTCTTCTGTTGGACTCTGCGTTTTGTTCCTCTGCTTCTGGTTTGTATATTGCCTCCGGCTGTGTGCTTCCTTTTATTCCTTCCCTGTTTTTTCTGTGTTTGTGTTTTTGTTTTCTTTTTGGGTGATTTGATTCTTAGCTCCTACCATTTGCTTGCTCCTACCGTTTGGCACTTTTGTATCTCCAAACACTGTTTTGCCAGCTCCAAACACCGCTTTTGCTTACTCCCATTGCTATTGTAACCAGTACTTGTGTTTTTACACATACCAAAGTTGCTTCCCATGCTACAGGCCTCATTGCTCCCCATGCTATCAAGCCTAATTGTTTTCACCTGATTCAAGCTCCCTCTGACCCTTGCTATGCAGTTCCATTATGTTTTCCCTGCTCAGTCTACCTCCCTTGTGATCATAGCTGTTTTCACAGCATTGTGCTTTTCTCTGTCCATGCTTAAAGACTACAACTACTCATAGCTGATGCTATTCCTTGTTTGTAAACTGCTGTTCTACTCCGAGGTCAGCTAAAGCTCCTGCTGATGCTGTTAACTAGCTTTACTATCTGCATGTGGTTATCGACCCTTCCATCACTTTCTTGTTTGTCCTATGGCAGGGACTGGGAAGTGTTTGGGGAGTCGTGGCCCCATGTGGCTAATTATTTCTGTTCTAAATCCTGCCTTCACCACCAAAAATCCTCAGAGTATTTGTCACCTTGATTTGGCTTTTTAAATGCCTGGCTGGCTTGCTGCACTATCATGCTGCCCCCATTTACGTTCATGTCCCATCATTGCTACTATGTTTTGCAGACCTATGTGTCGGTCTGACTATTCCTATTGCTTGCTGACCTACGTGCAGGTCTGATTACTATTATGCTTCCCTGAGCAACTACCCTGCTTTACTGAACTACATCCAGATCAACCCCTGCTTATGCCATCATTGCTCACTGCTCCCTGCCATCTGCCCTCTGCAAGGTTTCAACACTCAATGCTTATTCACTCCTCAGCAGTCCCTGGGTGAGCCAGCCATAGCATTCTGGTGCTGGGTTCCCCTGCAGCCAATGGTCTCGCTCTGCACCTAGAGTCTGCAGTATGGGCATGTGAAGCTTAGGGCAGGGTCATTCTCACCTGGCACATAGCTGGGAATGCCCTCACTCTGGGTGGACCTTTAGTCATCAACCATACCGATGACACCCCAAATTGTAGAATTTTAGACTCTGCTGTGAAGGGAGGTTACAGCCCCTGGCAAGGCACCTTCACCACATTCTCCCTAGGACCACCTCAGGTTCACCTGGTTTGTTTTCTGGATTGGTAGGCTGGGTGAGTGCCTGGGGGGGTCATTGCTCTCCTCCTCCTCCTCCTCCCACCTTGGTTGTAGATTGTTGTAGAGTGGCGCTCGCAACCCTCCACGACATTCTTGTTAGAAGGATAGAGTGAGAGCTTCCCTACAAATTGGAATATTTTCCATCCTTATTCTTCGGGGCTTCCAAATTGCAGTAGCAGAGCCGTCACTAATGACATTATCCCATGCCTGAAGGGAAGGCGACCTAGGCCTTGAATCCCCAGAGATTTACTCCTCAGAGAGGTTTTTTTTCTCCTCCGTGCTAAAGGTCATAATATCTAGTGTAGTATTTCCTAGTTTCATTAGATAGGATCCACTGTTGGATGGAGGGGGATGGTGTCCCTTACTTGCCATTCCCTCTCTCCTTAGGAAGTCCCCTCCTCCCCTTTTGCAACCCATCAGACTCATGCCATGGCTACCCTGCTGTCCTATTACGTGATCAAACTGCCTCATGCTTATTTATTACCATGGCTCACAACTTCTGATTGTTTATATGTTTCTTACTACTTCCTTTTGGGTTGCCCATATGCTTCATACTATTACTTTCTTTTTTGGGGATTCTTCCTAAGGTACCTTTAGCCAAGGGAAGCATCCCACGGCACCTCTAAGGGTGTAACCCTCTGGAAGGTTCCTTGCCTTGGTACCCCATAGGGTGGTAATTCCTCTGGAATAGAAAGTGTGAACGGCCAAAACCTGAGTAACACAGTTGCACAAGCATAACACTTACTGGCTGCGTAGGCCATTGAATGGGAAGGCTCTGCCTATGGTTCAATGGACAAGCAACATCCACTCCCACTTCCTGAGCTATATAAGCAGTTCCTCTTGGCCTCCTTCTGAAGCACTTTTTCTTTGCCCCGCCATCCTCCCCTCCTCCTCCTCCAGTGACAGCACCTCTCTCCAGGGGATTTTTCCTAAGGTACCTTTAGCCATTGGAAGCATCCCATGGCACCTCTAGAGGTGGAACCCTCTAGATGGTTCCTTGCCTTGGTACCCCTACAGGCTGGTAATTCCTCTGGAACAGAGAGGGCGAATGGCCAAAACCTAAGTAACAGAATTGCACAAGCATAACACTTATTGGCTGCATAGGCCATTGAACCCAGTGGCTTATATTCAGTCATTGCTCTCACAAATTCTAAATCATCATTGGGACTGTCTGGTGGAGATTGATAGAGCACACCATATAACCTCCGGGCCAGTATACATCCCTCAGCAAGGCAGCCCCCATCCAGTTATTTTCTGCCTTCTTCACTACCAGGATTGTGAGCTGATCTTGTACCTTGCTAAGCAGCACTCCACATTTCACTAGCAGGGGGCTAAGCTGGCTATTTATCCCGATTTCCCAAGCAGGATTTTGGACAAATGTAAGTCCTTTGATCACGTCCGGTATCTAGCAAGGTGGAAGGGCATTCAATGTGTTTTAGTGCCTCCTGCAGTGCTTCAGATGATAGTAGTGGTCAGGACAGAAACCTTTATGGAGCTGTCAGCTGCCTTTCAGTTTTTGCACCTGCTGGATGATGCGGTGGATTTGTCCTTGTCAGGGACTATTAGCAATCCATCTCTGCCTAAGTCACAGTGATCTACTTTAACACTTAAGTGCAAACTGCCCTCAGCTCAGACATCTACCGCAAGTGGAGCAGCTTCTATTGCATTGGGACTGGGTCAGGAGCCCATGGAAAATGGACAGCTTCAGAATGGGTTGAACAATTTATTTCCACAGGACATTGAAGCTCTTTCGCCCTGGGGTCCAGGGTCCCACACTATTACTGACTGATATTTGATAGCTCCTGCAGTCTGTTGTTATGGAGAGGTGAGCTCTGGCCCCTAATTTTGTTTTTTGGGTCATCAAAGCATGGTGTTTTGTTATTGGGCTTGAATTCTCCCCTCCCTATTTGCGGTTTTCTATTTTTCTTCAGAGGTTCTATGGACCAGTAAGCTAAGGCAATTTTGCTTTATAGTGGGGGAATCCTTCAATTAGGGAGAGCGAGGGAGGGGTCGTATTTTGCCTGGGTTCCCTGTTACATTTTCTCAATGGGATTTTGTTAGCTTTCGTTTAGATCTTAGTAATGACCGAATTTGTCGTAAAGGGTCAGCTGCTGACTTCTTGTGGGTATTTTTTTAGTACCTCATTCTGTTGTTAATTGTAATGTGGGCTTGGGCATTATTTGGAGACTTTTTTAAGGGCTTACCAGATAGTTTTGCAGAGTATGAACTGGGGAGGAATAACAGAATTCTGGGGCTGCTTGTTGATGTTGTATTCTGTCGCTTAACCCCCTTCTTTTTTATGGCTATTATAGTGGAATCGTGGAGGAGGCATGAAATTGGGTTTCAAGCACAAGGACTATGGTATTCCCGGATTGCTTCCTCATCACATTTGATGGTTATTTCTTTCTTTCACTCTTATCATTATTTTGGTTATTTTGTGATGTCATAGTAAACTAGTTCAGACTCTAAGAAGGGGAATACCATGGAGAGGCTTCTTTTGGACCCCCTCTTTTGTTTCGCTGCATGGGCTTGTTAGCTGGGGGAAGGCTGATGTAGTGCAGTTATCATCTGATATTTCTCAAAGTTTGCAGCAGGGTTCTATGTCATAAGTGTGATTGCCGAATGGTGATCATACTTATGGTGAGTGTACATTACTGAAATTCAATTTCGGCGAAGTGCAACTCCAGCGCCAGCCAAAGTGGCGCAATAAAATCATCATATTTTCTTTTATGCTGGGGACTGTGCCCTGCACCCCCCACAGGGCTTCACCCCCAAATGCTCCTACTAATATCTCAACTCCAGGGGAGTGCATGACGGGGTGATCCATAGAAAATTAAAAATCCTGTCTCGGCCAAGCGCATAACATTTGCTGATGCCCAGACCCAAACACTGCATCCCCACCACCGCAGGCTGGTACCCACCCTACCATGCCACGGCACCAGCTCAGTGGCAACCCACAGCATCACCCCTCACAAACCCTTCTGCCCCTCGCTCTGCGCACTTGCTCCCCCCATGTGTATACATGCGCGACATCCTGTCACCTTTAGCAAACCCTCCTCATCTGGTTGCCCTTGCTATGCCCTCACCATTAGGGCAGTCACAGCAAGTGGGTTGCCGTTTTGATAGGTGCCCATTTGCGGTTAACCAAACTCACAGGATACCTTGCAGCAGCTGACTCATAATCACTGAGGGAATGGGGAGGGGTGGGGATCATGGTTTCTGTGGATTTAGGGTTTGTTATAAGGGGGATCCACAGGCAGAGGCTCAGTGGCCATCTTATATCCTGCTTAACCATGCTGGGAGTATGCACTATTTGTTTTGTAAATAGTTCTTCTTTTGCTGTTGGGGGTTGTTTGGGGGGGGTTGTTTAGTAGGTACAGTTTAGTAATATTAAGTTATAATGTTAAGTGGAGAACTGGCATTAGACTGCAGGCTAGCCTGGGGGAGGAGGGGCAGAGGGGCCTTGCTTAAATTTCCATGTACTTTGTTCCATGCCTTACAAAGTAGTTAGTTGAAATGTACATGGACTAAATAGCCTTGTGAAAAGGAAGTGTGTCCTTACACACCTTATGAGGTTGGGTGGACATATTATTTTCATACAAGAAACTCATTCGGTTTGGAAGGAGGTGGAAAAGTTGGGCAAGCTTTGAGGGAGACAGATCTTTTTTCTGCATCTTATACCTCGAAGAAGAGGGGGTGGCTATTTTGTGCCATAAATCTATTAACTGGGCTGCAGAGCAGGTCAGGAAGGACAAGGAGGGTTATTGGGTCTTGGTACAGGGTAGTTTGGATTGCAGACCTGTGTAGTTGGGTGCAGTTTATGCCCCTAACACTGATGATCTTCAGTTCTCCCAGCAGTTATTGGATATGGGTGCCCAATCAGTGGTATTGGGAGGGGACATGAATCAGGTAATGGACCCCCTCTATAATGGGTGTACCCCCTCCTCCTAAAGCTTTATCCATGGGCACTTAAGGCTTTGATCAAGGACCATGGGCTTTCAGATGTCTAGTAATTGAAAAATCTAATGGCCAGAGACTATACATTTTATTCTGCCCCTCATAATATGTATAGCTGGACAGATATGCTTTTGGCATTAGGGGAAATTCTGCAGGGGACTATTCATTCATTCATTGAATCAATTTTGATCTCAGATCATTCTCTGGTAATGTTTCTTTTTAGTTGGGTAATTTTTCAGAGTCAGACAAGCGGTGGCAATATAATGTTAGCCTATTTAGGGATGGGGCCTTCCAAGAGTGGTTACGGCAGGAAGTTTGGGTCTATCTGGAGGCCAATGCAGGGGGGACACTTCACCTAAATGGGTTTGGAATGGGTTTAAAGCTTATTTGTGCAGGAGAATTATTGCCTATTCTGTTGCTAAGAAAAAACAAAAGGGACAGAAATTGAGGTTTTGGAGGAGAAGTTGGCCACACTGCAACTTCATCATAAGGCCGGGGACCCTTCTCCTTCCTTGTTGTTTGAAATGAGGACCCTACAGTATAGACTGAATGTTCTGAACTCTCAACAGGCAGAATATGCTTTGTATAAAACACGTCATGCCTTTTCGGTTGAGGGAGAAAAGGCTGGGCGTCCACTTGCCTATCGTCTAAAGAAAAGGGCAGAAGAGACAAAATTGTCTGGGATCTGATTGGGGCAGCATCTTGTCACTGATCATGCAGGGTGAATATTGCATTCTGGGGTTACTTGAGAGCCTATATGCATCTAGGCTGGAAGGTAAAGAGGATTATTGTCCTTTCTCTTGGATTTACTGGTTTATCTCTGCTGCGATTAACTGTAGATCAGAGACCAGAGTTACAGGGCCAATTACTCATGGGAGGTTAAAACTGCCATACATAGGCATGCTGTAGGAAAGCACATGGGTCTGGATGGGCTGTGGTTCAGATTTATCAGATCTTGGAGAATTTGGTCACCCCTTCTCTAGTCTCTCTTTCAGAATGCTTGGGAGACTGCTACTCTTCCAAAGACCCTCACAGAGGCCATGATTATTGTGCTACCAAAAAAAGGGCAAAGATCCATGCCAGTGCTCTAGCTACTATCCCACCTTTCTTTTAAATGTTGATTATAAGATTTTGACTAAGAAGTTGTTGAAGTGGCTGATTAAGGTTTTAATGGTTCTGATCTACTCTGACCAGATGAGTTTTGTCCCAGGGAGGGATGGGGCTGAACATCTTCATAGACTGGTTAATTCGATGTGGGTTATGGACTCATCCCCTGACCCGGTGGTGGCTGTGGCACTGGACATGGAAAAAGGCCTTGATTCTGTTAAATGGCCTTATTTATTAACTGTCCTCTGCACCTTTGGGTTTGGAGAGGGGTTTCTTTGGTGGATTAGTACTATTTATGCAGCTCCCCGGGCCTCTGTTTTGACCAATGGTCATTTGTCGTCTGGCTTCCTGTTGGGCAGGGGTATGCATCAGGGGTGCCTTTTCTCCCCTGCTCTGTTCCTCCTTGTGATAAAACCCTTAGCACAGGCCATTCATTGCCTACTCCATATCCAGGGAGTGAAGGTGGATAATTCTAGTTTTAAAACCATGCTCTTTGATGATGATATTTTGCTTATGATGCGGCAGCCCCTTACCTCTTTACCGGCTTTAATGGAGTTCTTGAATAGGTTTGCAGATTTTTCAGGCTTTCATAACAACTGGAGCAAGATGGAGGTGTTGGATGTAAACTCGAGTTGCAGAGGGCTCTCTTTCCCGGTGAAGGGTCTTTCTTGGGCTAGTAAGCCAGTGTGTTATTTAGAGATCCTAATTTCCTCTGAGTGGTGGGAATGGGTCTCCCTACATTTTGTTCTATTGCTTGTATGCTTGAAAGACAATGTGGATAGATGGAAGAGTCTCCATCATTCACTTTAGGGCAAATCCCAGGTGCTGCAAATGGTGTTGCTTCCCAGAGTATTATACCTGTTGTGGTACCTCCCTCTTCCAGTTCCTGACTCTACTTGTTGCTCTTTTAGCCAGGTCATTAGAGCCTTCCTTTGGGAAGGGTGTAAACCTAGGTTGTCTTTGCCAAAGTTGATTGCTTCCCGGTCCACGGGAGGTCTTCAAACCCCCTGGTTCAAAGGATATTACCTCACTATAGGGATAAGATATTGGATGAGGTGGTTGCATTCAGATAAAAATTGTGGTGGGGTTCACTGGATCACCTGGAAGGAGGCTCTGGCTGATGGCATACCACCCTGATTCTGTGGGATCTGGCTAGGTTCAATAAAGAGCATCCTATTCATTGCTATATGATGGATATTTAGAGAGCAGCAGGAAAGATTATTCTTGCCTTGAGGCAATCACCACTTCAGTATTGGCCTATTTGGTGCAAACCTAGGTTGGTTATTGGGGGCAAATCTTTTTGTTGGCATGAGTGGGTTGATTCAGGTATTGCAAGGTTCATCAGCCTTTTTCAGCTTGACTCTGGCTTATTTAAGAATTTTGTAGTTCTAAAAGCCCAGGTCTCTCTCCCCTTGAGTAACTTATGGAGGTACTTCCAGATTTGTCATTTGGTCTCCTACTATACCAGGGCACAATTGAGATTGCCAGATTGAGGTATTTGTTAGGATCTTTTGGGTTTGGCCAGGGCAGGCCCTCATTCTCGTTTCTCTTATTGTTTTTTGGAACTTCCCAAAATAGGCAACGTTTACAAGTATTTATTAAATGAATATGTCTTCCACCCTAGTAAGGTCCAGTCTAATAAGTGGGATAATTTATTAGAAGGATTGGGACTCTTGCTAGGCTAATATTTATGTGGTTGGTAAGGATGTAGGGAGCTGGCTCATATAATTCAAGACTCTCCATTTTTGCTACAGGACTCTGGTCCTGTTAACAAAGATGCAACTGGTTGATAATGGTACATGTTGGAAGTGTCTTCAAGCTGACAGCATGATGCTACATATCCCTTGGAATGCCCCAAGTTGGTGAACTTGTGGAAGTTACTTTGGACTAAACTACAGGTTGTATTGCAGTGGCCTACCCCTTTGGATCCCACTCTCCTTTTACTGGGTAACATTAACAAGCTTCTGCTGTTATCTAAGCCCCAGCTTCTGTGGTAGATAGCAGTGCTTATTGAAGCAAAGCATGTGATATATTAGAAATGGAGTTCAGTAGATATCCTAACTGTAGAAGAATGGGAAGAGGGGTTATATAATATTAGAAGGATTGGAATGGCTGTCCTTCTTGGCTACAGACAACTGGGCGCTCTATGATAAGATGCGGGGTACATATCTTTCTTTTGGGTCAGGACCTAGTTAAGTTACTGGAAGAGAAGTTTCTTTTCTCCCTATAATATTGGGGGATAATTGGGTTCTTCCTGGGGAGTGATTTGTAAGGGGGTATAGTCCCTAATGCATGTCTCCTCAGTCTAGTATTGGTTGTTTTCTGACTAAGTTGGTATAGAGGCTTAGACTTATAACATTTTATTTATACTGCCAGTTTTACATTGTTTGTTTGTTTTTATTTTGATCATCTTATGTTATCCTCTTTATCTGTTCAGTTTTACTGTAGGCTTCACCTATGCATCCTATTGTTTAGATGTGTTAATTAGTTAGCACTGTTGCCTAGATGATTAATGCAGAATTCCTTAGGTATGTTAGTTCTGTGAGGTGTCACCATATAAAATGACCAAGTCTTTACTTTGTATTTTTCTTTCTCCCTTTTATAACACATTGATTAATACCATTGTACCATTCTCACTGTCACCGTTTAACCAATTAGTCTCAGTAAACTCTCTTCCAGATTCTCTCTCTACAAAGCTCATATTTTTATCTTAATAATAAATAAAAAATTAACTGTTTTAATGCTAAATAATAAAATATAAATAATGTAAAAGGTCCTCAGATATTTTCTTTCTAAAGACCAACTTCTCTGATAGTGATTTTAAAATCCTGGCAAAAGTTTTAGTCACCAGACTTGAAAGAATCTGAGATATACTAATACAGAGTGACCAGATGAGATTCGTGAAAGGTAGACAGTTGGGTGCCGAAATCCCAAGAGCTATTAACTTGATTGACAAAGGCAATTAAACCAACTCTGTGTTGATAACTCTTGATGAGGAAGCATTCGGCCATGTAGAGTGGGAATATCCACACAAGGTATTACTGAAATCCGGCATTGGTACAAAATTAAGAAGGTGATTAAAAATCTTAAATCAATCACCTACAGTTTGCACATGTAGTAGTATACATATGTTCATAAGTAATATAGAAGGGGAGGGGGATGTTGCAGAAGGACCTATGATGTTGAGAGAGGTGGTCAAAAGTCTGGCTGTTGGAGTTAAAAGACAAAAAGTACTGGTGATGTACATAGGTAACAAGAACCCCAGGAAGGAATACTGCATGGGAGGGGTTAACCTGGCAACTACTTCATAGGAAAGGGATCTAGAGGCATCACACTTGACTTCCTGAAGAAAACTAGCCAGTGTAACAAGGCTTACAGCAAGGCATTGAAAATGTTGAGGTGTACTGGAAGGGATTTTGACAGCAGGAAGAAAAAGGTAATACTATCTCTCTACAGATCACTGATGAGACCCTATGTGGAATACTATACCTAGTTCCGGAATCCTCACATGAGAAAAAAAAAAACAGGCTGGAGGCAGTGCAGTATAGAATAATCAAAATTATTCTGGGTCAACAGACCAGACACTATGAGGACTTGGTCGCAGCACTAAACATGTACTCACTGGATGCCAGAAAGGAGACGGGTGAGAAGATAAAGACCTTCAAGTTCCTGAAGGAAATAAACAAGGTAAACTGTGAGGAGCTATTTAGCAGGAATGGCTGGATAGAAACAAGGGGTTGTTGAAATGCAATGTCAAAAAGTGTATGGTGATGCACATAGGGAACAAGAACCCCAGGAAAGAATACTGGATGGGAAGGGTTAAGCTGATCACTATTTCAGAGGAAAGGGACCTGGCTGGCATCACGAGTGACTTCCTAAATCAAACTAGCCAATGTAACAAGCCTACATCAAGGCAATCAGAATGTTGGGGTGTATTGAAAGGGATTTTGATAGTAACAGGAAAGAGGTAATACTACCTCTTTATACATCACTGATGAGATTAAGACTCCATATGGAATACTGTGAGTAGTTCTGGAGTTCTCACCTGAGAAAAGACAGAGATCAGCTTGGCATATACCGTAGAGTAACCAAAATGATTCAGGATCAACATGGTAGATCTTATGAGGACTGCTTTAGGCACGGACCATGTACTCACTGGATGCCAAAAGAGGGAGAGGTGACAAGATAAAGACTGTCAATTTCCTGAAGGGAATAAACAAGGAAAACTGTGAGGAACTATTTAGCAGGAATGGCTGGTCAAAAACAAAAGGACATGAATGTAAGATGGTGGGGGACATTCATGAGGGGTGGCAGAAAGTTTTAGTTCAAAGAGAGAGTGACTGAGCTGTGGAACAGCCTACTAGAAGAGGTGGTAGGTACAGAAACCATTATTGGGTTCAGCCATAGCTGGGACAGAGTAAAGGGTGTGATAATTACTCTGGGGGTAACAAAAAGGCAGAGATTGTGGTGGTATGGAGGGGGCAAGTGCAAAAACCCTGTGTAGACAATAAGTCATGGGGTAGAGTATGGTAAAGCTGGGCAGACTGGATGGACAAGTGGTCTTTTTTTTGTGTTGACATTCTCTATGTTTCTAATAATAATCAGTTGCATAACATTAAACTACAAGGTGGTACAAGACACAGGTGTCCCTTATCACTACTATTCTTTACTCTAGCTATTAAATCCATTCCAATCACAGAGGACACAGACAAATAGAAGGCATAACATCCAATCAAAATTCACATACTATCAGCCTGTACACAGATGACATAATGATGTTATTATCTATTCCAGAAATATCACTGAAAATTGACTTTTCTGCAACTGATGGATTTGATAAGATTTGGTAAAGTATCTAGGTATACTGTAAACTGGACAAAATCAGAGATTTTCAAATTAGGCCCCTCAACCAACATTCAAATATCACTAGAAATTCAATAGAAGGAGGTGGAAAAAGTGAAAAAAAAATAGGTGTATCACTCTTCTAATCTAATTCAAATGTTGTTTCCCTGACCTTTACCCCATTTAACAGAATCTCAATTGGTTTAGTACATTGGGTCAATCTGCCATGGGATTTTCAGTAGAGTAAATGTGATTAAATGTATATTTTACCAAGTTTTTTATGTTTATTTCAAAGCATTATCATACTTTCAGCAGACTTCTTTAAAACCCTAAACAGAACTCCTACACTGGGGAATTTATTTTGAAAAAAAAAAAACAAAGATATCCCTGGATAAATGCTTTTTGCCTAAAACTTGAGGAAGGTTAGCTTTCTCTAACTTTCAAATATATTACTTTATACTGCTTAGCAGCACAAGTTGCTTAAATACCGTACATGATTGATTTAATGACTCCAAGTCATTCAATGATGATATAGAAATCACCAGAGTACCTTATAATTTCTCAAGACACATATCTGTTGCAGGCTACTGAAGAACTAGACTCAAATGTGTTATCTAGCACTGAAATTACATATTTAATTTGGGAAAGGTCAGTTGGCTGAGTAAATTGAAACACAAGGTGTCAGTTGAGTGTCCTATTTAGGGATGCAGCAAATTTAAATTCTGCCAACGAAGTGCCAGTGAAGTGGCCAAATTCACCTGGCAGATCAATTTGTGAAATTTTTCCGCCTAAGATGGAATTTCGCCTAGGTGAAATTTCGCCTTCTGTGAGTGAAATTTTGCCTTCTGCGGGCAAAATTCCACCTTCTGCGGGTGTACTTCACCACAGAAGGTGGAATTTCACCTCAGAAGGTGCAATTTCACCATTTCGCTGGACAAGATTTTGCCACTCTGCCAGGCGAAATTGCACATTTTGCTCCACAAAATGGGCGGCATTTCACAGATTACTCTGCAAAGCGAATTTCACTCACTTTGCCCATCTCTAGTCCTATTTAAAGTAAATGAATCATCATCACTTTAGCTCATACACTAATGACAAAGCTTATCAGTTTTGGTATACCCAAGGGCCCAGATATTCAAAAGAGTTGAGCCATGCGCAATAGGGTTGCGCCTGCGCAAGTCTGAAATTGCGCCATTCTGAGATATTCAGCAGGAGGCAGTTGCGCCCGCAATCATGCTGAGCAACAGCGCAATGATAATGAAGGCATGCGCAACTGAAGGGGGAGGAACCATGCATAAATGGTGCAGTGTGATATTCAAAGACTTGCGCAATGTGCAACAGTGGAGCAAGCGGAAGTTGCGCCATAGCAGAAATGAGCCAAAATAAAAAGGAGCAAGGAAGAGGTGCAAGAACGCTACAGGGAAGCCACATGAGGCAGAGGCAGACAGACAGGGCAGGTGGCACAAACAGGGCAGGCCAGAGAAAGCTCACAGTGAACAGCCAGGCACAGGGAAGGTGTGGGGAGCCACACAGCACAAAGGCCAGCACAGGCAGATGTACCCAGTGCAGGGGAGGTAGCAGCCAGGACAGCGGGAAATACAGTAACAGCTGCGGGGGTGAACGCAAGGGACATGGCCAGTGCCACCTTCCACATGGAGGCCATAATGAGGGGGGTGAGAGGAGGGCGGCAGGGGACGTGGCCGTGGAAGGGCCCGTCAGCGGTATGCCCCCAACAGGCAGTACCGAGCCCTCACCAGTTTTGAGCTGTACACAGATACTGAGATTGTGGGCTAGTACTGCCTGAACAGGGCAATTCTGAGGTGGCTCTGTGAGCTGTGCAGTGATGTGATGCAGGCACCCACACGACGGAGCTATGCCCTGTCAGGGGAGACCAAGGTAACAGCCTGCATGTGCTTGCTCTCCACAGGTACCTTCCAGAGACCAACTGGGGACACCACAGGCATAACCCAGTTGGCCACGTCACGCCACCTCACCCAATTCCTCAGCGCACTGCTGCCACATGCTGAGGAGTACATCCATTTCCCCAGCACAGTGGCGGAGCACACAGCAAACATACAGGAGTTCCACAGGGTAGCACGTATGCCTGGCATGTTAGGGCAATAGACTGCACCCATGTGGCCATCTGCACACCACCTGGCCACAAGGGGGCCGTATACATAAATCGCAAGGGCTATGCCAGCATCAACTGCCAGGTGGTGTGCGATGCCGGGGGGCGCATCATCAATGTCTGTGCCACGCACCCTGGGGGAGCACACAATCCTTTCATCTGGCACCAGTTGGCACTGTGACACAGATTTGAGAGTGGGGACATCCCCACTGGCCACCTAGTGGGTGAGTATGCAAACCACATGGACAATCATAGGGCCTAGGATGGCATGACCAGAGGTGGCATGGGTAGTTGCCTACATGGCCTGGGGCAGGGCGATGCTGATCACCAAACTAACCTCCACCCTCTACACACAGGTGACAGTGGATACCCACTCTGTCCCTGGCTGCGAACACCCTACCGGTGGCCCGCGACCCCATTGCAACAACGCTACAATGAGGCACACGCCACCACACGTAATGTCATCGAGCGGGTGTTCAGCATGCTGAAGGCACATTTCCATTGCCTGGACACCTCTGGCGGTGCCCTACAGTACAGCCCCTCAAAGGCCTGCAGGATATTCCTGGCCTGTTGCATCCTGCACAACATGGCCAATGAATGTGGGATAGCCGTACAGGTCGAAGAGGGGGATAGCAATGGGGACGCTGGGGACGCCAGTGATGACGGTGATGGGCAGCTCCCCCTTGGCCGATGGGACCTCCGACTGCTCCAGCTGGCACAGCTGCACTGGGACACCATCACGGAGGAGCACTTCAGCCAACCCAGGTAAGTCATGGGGCCATGCGCAACCACCAGTGGCCAAGGCACAACCCACAAACATGCAGGGACACACACCGGGGGTGCATGCCATCAAGGGAAGTGGCAGGGCACAGAGGCACACACACAGCCAGGGATGGGTGAGGATTAACATGCCATGCCGAAGGACACACACACACACACACAATGCAACAAGCATGCACAGAGGGCAGAAGGCACACCGACCCAGAACACACACCCTAGCAACACACATGTCCACAGGCCACTATGCCCACTGCCTGTCCATGTGCGTGTGTCAGATGCTGAGCACCATTGCACATTGGTGTACAGCACAATGCAGGCATCATCATGCACATGCAACTGTGGACAGCAGCCGGGAGGGTGTGTAGGTGGACTGTGTGTCCACGTGCAGGGCCGGGTACCCACCCGTGCACTGCCCACTGACACACACAATGCACACAGGGCAGCACCAGACAGTAGCCATGCTGGGAGACAGGTCAGTCACGCGACACAGTGCCACGGCCACCACGGATGCGTGGGCAGCCCCGCCGAGACCCACCACACTGGCAGGCTGACCACTGGCCTCATGGGGTGGCACCGATGGTCCCCCAGGGGTTCCACTGCATGAACGCGACCGTGCCCATGCAGGGGTCTGCAGCACACTGAACATGCCTGCACAAGGAGTGCTAGGGATGCCCACAGCTGAACCCGGCATCGACAGGGTGGGAGTTGCATGACGCCAGGAATGGGGGGTTGATAGTGCACTGCATGTGGTCCACGCATAGGGCACCTGACTGTGTGCCCATTGTGGCCATGACAGCAATGAACGCCTGTGCATGCCTGTCAATGGCAGCGGTCACATCCTCCCGAAACAGTCCATCCATGCCAGGATCTGTTCGGTGTCCCTGCTGCGATGCTCCTCTGCCCACTCCAGAGCCACACGCAGTGCATCCACGGACGTCGCAAGCCGCATCTGCTGCTGGACTGATGCTCGCAGTAGGCAGGTGTGCTCATCCAAGAGGTCATCAGCCTCCTCAGCATCCTGTCCCTCAGGGTGTGCAAGGCCCTGATGTTCAGCACCCCTTGAGGGTGGGTGCTGCGCACCAGGACCAGGTCTCGGTATGTCCACAGGTGGTGCACAGATGCCGCTGAACCCTGTACCCCCAAGCCCAGTGGGCGGCTGCTGATGCTGCCTCTCTGGCTGCCGCACCCCAGGGCTCAGTGGTGCCACCACAGTGGCCGCAACAGTCCCACTGTCCTGAACAGACACCAGTGCTGCCCCACTGGTGCTGACAGGCACAGCCTGGACTGTGCTGACAAGCAGGCCCCCACGGTGGCACCACCCACAGCCATGGGTGCGAATTGCCCGCTGTGTGTCCATCCTGTGCAGCACACGTGTCACCGCCTATGACGGTCGTGGTCATCATCACTGGTGCCGGACCTGCCCAGCCGATGCCAGATGGCTGGCAGGGCTTCTCCACATCTGTCACAACGACATCAGTGCGGACAGCCAGGCGTGCCCCACTGTCATAATGATCCACATATACCTGTGGAGTGGATGGTCCCACCTCCGACTCCATCCAACTGTCCGCAGTGGACAGGCTCAGACCACCTGCGACCCATCCAGACGCCAGGATCTGTAAGGGAAAGCAAAGTCGCATTACTGCATGTGACCTACCCTGCCCCCCCCAGACAGACCATGACTTACCATGCAGTGATGGGCCACCACCCGTCTGGAAGCCACCACCTGGAACACCCTCTATGGGACTTTGTTGCATGCTTCCAGCAAGCCTGTCCTCTGCTGGGGTGAGCTGTACCACCTCAGGCTGTCCCCCACCTGTTGCAGCATGTGCCGCCCTGATGGCAGCCACCTTCTCCTTTACCCTCCTCCTGTCCGTGCCCATCTTCTTCTTACACTCCTGCACAGAGCGCTGGTGGCTGCCATGCAGGTTCACAGCACGTGCCACCTCCTCCCATGCAGCAGCATGGGCCTGAGGGGTGCTCCGTCGTTCACTGAGCAGTGGCTCCTGACCCAGGTAGGCCTCAAAAGGGCCTTGGTTTCGCCTTGTAAAATTCCCTCCTCCTCCCACCACTGTTTTCCTCCCTCCAACAACTTGCTCGGTCATTATGTAGCCTGTAAGAATGGCAGTTGTTACCTGTGACTGTGCAGTCCCATGCAAGTTGCTGAATCCACAGTCCACGCTCCCAAACAGCATGTTACTCACCAATAAGCTGCAGTAACCGACTATGGCCACTGCAGCACATTGTCACACCTTTATAGCTCAATCCATGCAAATGAGGTGAGGAGCAACTTTAATTAGATGCAAACTGCAGTGCTGTGCCATTGAATGGCTGATTAGATGATTTGCATAAGACGGCTTAATATCGCGCTGTTGCTTTGCGCAATTGTGTTTAACGTGCTGAGCCAATGGCGCAGTTCTGTGGCATGCATAGTACACCCCACTGTGCATGCCCGGGTTGCTGACACAGGTGTCTGCTGTGCTGATGACGTGCTGTGCACGATAGGCAATGCAGGGCATGGCCACCATTGTGCCAGTGGCACTATAGCGATGGTCACTATATGGTGCTGTGGCACTGGGCCTTCATAGGTGCAGTGGCCCAACTGCCCGGTAGTCCATTATAGCACTGGCACACAGGCAGCCAATCGCGCTACATGCATTGTCATCCGATGGCGCTGTGCGTGGTCTTGCGCCAGAGACCCTTGACCCTGCGCCTGACCTTTGCCCCCTTCGTGCCATGCGTCAGGCATAGGTGCACCTCTACCACACTGTTCGGTAACAGCGCGATAGGGAATGGCAGTGCTGTACCACACAGCATCTGCACGTGGGAAGCCGCGCTGCAGAGCTCCATATTGCCTACTATAGCTGTTGCAATGGCGCGTAGATGAGCTGCTCAATGGACGGCTATTGAGCTGGCCAATCTGGTGGCCCTAGTTGAGCCACACCATGGGCCTCTCTTTGGGGAGGCCCCCCTTGACAGGGTAAGGACCCAGGTGGCAGGAGGTGGCCACTGCCCTGGATGAGGCAACAGGATGGGGGGCATTTGGCTGAGTAGTTCAGGCACCGCCTATGGTGACTCTGGCGCAGGAGGGAGCCGGAGCTACTGGTCTCGACTAGGACACGTGCCAGGAGGCACGGTGCCATGTCCAGGTAGGGGGTACCATCAACACATCTTTGTCATCCATATAGTCTCAGTGTTGTATATGTCCAGCACATAGGGAAGGACCGTATGGGTTGGCTGGCATGTGTTCACAGGTGTGGGGTGGGTGGGTCTGGCTGGGTGGGAGGGCACACCTTGGGGCAGGGGACTTTGCTTTGGGAATGTACTGATGTTCTTCTCTCCTTTTTTCCCCACAGGCCCCGAAGAAATCTGCAGGGTGCGGGCAGAGTGGTGGAGGGGTGAGGAAACCACAGCCAGGTGGGCTGAGGACCATCAACGGCCACCTGACCGGCACGATGAGGGTGAGTGCCAGACCTCCATGATTAGTATTGCATGCTGTGTGACAGGGTGGGCAGTGGGGCATGGCCACCATTCATCGACATCACTGCCATGCACACCACTTGTTACAGTCAACACTGTCCAGTGGCAAAGCATGTCTGGGTGTGCGTCACTGGTGGTCCATGCGTGCACCAGGTGCGTGGCTGTGCCACTGCCTTTGCACCACATAGCCAAGTCACTAAACGGCCACGGTGGTGCCGTGTGTGACTTGGCCGGTGGGTGTGTGCAGCATTCCACATGGCTGTATGTGCCTGGGTGGGCAGGTCCTGTGGACATGATAACTGCGGGTGGTCACACACCATCACAGTGGTATGTCCCATGGCCGTATGCCATGCACAGTGGGCGGGCTGTATGGGGTTGTGCATTCACACCTATTGACTGTGCTCCCTTGTCCTAGGTACAAGACATCTCTGGGAAATAAGGGACACCTTGAGGGAGCTCCTTAATCTGGCCCACGAGTCCGTGGCAATCCTGAGGAGGCTTGACGCGACGGGGGTGCTGCGGCACCGTAGAGGCAGGCACTCCCAGAGCCAGGAAAAGTGCACATGAAGATGGTCCTTTGGTCCCTGACTTCCCCTACCCCCCGGACCCACCAACACACCCCTCCTATCCCATCCCATTTGTTCACCCCTTCCCCCTGCCCACCCTCACCTTATTTGTGTCCCCCACAAAGCTTGTAAATAGTTTTGTTATTGTACATAGTTCAGTTTTATATTTTACAATACATTTTAATTTTATAAGAATACTGTGGTGGTCTCGGATTTGCAGTGGGCTATAGGTGCTCAGCTGCAGTGGTGTGCATGGCATCAGGGTGGTGCAGTCATGGGTATGTGTGTGTGTCAGTGTGGAGGTGACTATGGTGTGGGGGTAGATATCAGTCAGTGTCTGTGATGAGTGTGTTGTTCCCTGTGCACTGGATGACTGTGTGTAGTGGTCCATGGCACGTGCTGTGTGTCCATGGCGCACCCATCGGTTCATCCATGGCCTGTGCAGCTGACACACATGCCTGTCTGTGACCTGCATGGTCCACTGGCATGTCAGTGGTGGCATTCCCTGCAGGGCAGACACTGTACCCGTCACTTTGCAGGGTTGCCCATGTCACTGGTGTGGTGCATGCCTGGCTCAGGTGGCACTGTGGGCGACATGGTCATTGTCCCACCTCCATGCTGTGGCTTGTGTGTGTTGCAGGGGATGTGCCCCACTGTCTGTGGCTTCTGCTATGGGTGACTACTGGTGGTGTATGGGTCCACGGTGCCTGCACAGGGTGGCTGGCACTCCACTGCCATGGTGGACTGCGGGTTGTGTGTACACGGCTTACATTGGCCCACAATGCGGGCTTGGTTGCCCCACCACTGCGTCCCTGTGTTGTTGTGCTCTTGGGTATGGGTGGGTGTCTGTCCATGCCCTGTGTTGCATCCGGTGTGGTGCATGCTTCCACGCACCACTGTGGGTGTCTGTGCTGGCTGTTGTGGCCAGTGGTGGGCTGGGGTGTGTCACTGGACTACTGTGCAGGGTGCTGTACCACTGGTGGTGGTGTCAAGAACACGACCATCCCATATGGGGTACCTCTTGTGCCAATGCATGGTCGGTCTCTCAGCAGTACCTCAGGGGACTGTGCATGGTGGCACTGTGTCTGCCATTGTTGCATTGCCGTGTGCTGGGTAACCTGCTGATGGGGGCTCATGGTGGGCTGGCTTGCATGGTTCTGTGGTCACAGGGTTGCATTGACACAGTGGGGGTGGTGGCATGCATGGGGTTTCCTGCAGTGGTGGTCTCTGCTCATGGGGGGTGTCTGGGGTCACGGGCAGGGTGTGCTGTGCACTGGGGGGGATGGTGTGGCACAGAGTGGTCTGCCCTCCTTGTGTGCCAGTCGCAGCTTGTCGGTAGGTGTGATGGGGCACCATGGCCAGGCTGTGGGTTGGTTGCTTGTCTCCACGGACCAGTGGTTATTCCAGCCCTCCCCCAGTTGTGCTGTGCTTGGGGTGTGGGGGGATGTTGTCTGTTCTGCTGTGTGTTCCTGTGCCGATCTGTGGCATGGGTGGTGGGCCCCTACCTCCCTGATTGTGCAGTTACATTGCTCTGCAGCTGGGGAGCTCCCTGGTTGCGCTATGGCGCCTCTGGACTGCTCAGCTGAACATCCCTTGTTGCGCTATGGCGCATCAGATCTGCTCAGCTTCCCCTCCCTAGTTGCGCTATGGTGCAGGTGGTGTGATATTCTGTCATTGGCTTTAGGCGCAATTTGGCCTGCTCCTTTTTTGAATATCGCATCACTTGCGCATGGGCACAATAGACTTGCGCTTGCTCCTGCTATTGCGCACTTTTTGGGCGCAGTTTGAATATCTGGGCCAAGGTCTTTATAGCATATTCCAGTGTTTCCATGCAAGCCAGCTAAGATCAGTCCAATAACTTTAAGCTGAGTTCCAGCTGCCACATCACCACTATTTTAGATATATTTAATTCATGGGTTCCATCCAAGTAAATGAGATCCCTTCTTATCCCCACATTACAAACATCTACAGTTTTGCAATAGGGAATGCTCACAAGAAAATTAATTTCATGAATTTGTAACACTGTCTTGGATCTTTCACATGCCATACAACAGTCTATCAGTCACCACTGAGAATTAGATAGGTACAAGATTTAAAGGTGCCCCTATCAGAAGAAGATTAGCTTACACATCCTTTACAAAAGGTATGCTCTCCTCCAAATTACAGCAAATACAATTTTATATTTTACAATTTAAAAAAAAAACTAAAAAGAAAAACCAAAATGGACCTCAATGTTCCTGATCATTGCCCAAGATGCTACAACACCGCTGGAACTTTAATACATATGTTTGCTAATTGTCCAGTCTTGATTCTTATTGGGATATTTTCTATCTTTTCACAAGCTGTAGAAACACATATGCTTTGTGATACACTGTTGATTATGTTATGCGTAGACCATTGAAACTACAAATTAACACCATAGCAAAATATTCTACTTAAAATTGCATTCATGATTGCTTAGGAATGTGTTTTATTAAAGTGAAAGGGCAACACCCCACCAGAGATACAAACTAAGCTTGACTACATAGTCGATTTGATAAAAACAGAAAAAAATACTCTATAATCTAAAAAACAGTATGGCACATAAGATAAAATATGTACATCATTTTTTTTTTACTCCTTTTTTTAACCTGGTGGCTCCAAAATCTCTATCTCGTCCTGGCATCCTTCCCATCCAGCCACTGTCTGGTCTTACCATGGCCCCCATTGAAGCCCTCACTGCTTTATACCCCCGCAGGTTGCCCCCCATGGCAGGGCAGTGGAGAGTCCTGCTCACTCCCCACTGAGACTGGATCCATTAGTTTTAGTGGTGCTCCCGAGGCTGGGCATCCCAAAGCAGCCATCAAGCTGCCGCGACTATGAGCCATTTTTTCTTATGTATGTCCCTTATGGAGTGCAGATGTGCAATGATGTCAAGGCACGCATGCCGACATCTGTTGCACTCCATCCCCTTCTCTGCCACTGCTCTAGTAGTACCTCCGGTTGTCACCAGGGGCCGCTACAGAGCAGGGTTTCCCTGGATCCCACCCTGGGACAGGAGAGCAGTCCTCTGGAAGCTCGATCCTATCGAACCCCTGCCAACCCCTGGCTCTCTGGGCTTGCATCCGAACCTGGGTCACCAGCGTGGTGTGAGGTGTGGCATCCAGTGCCTCAATCCTCAGTGCCACTGGAAATATGAACCTCATTTAAGAACGTACTGTATAATGGTTTGTTATACCATCATTGAAAGAGATCAGCTTAATCACAATGATGATGGTGTTTTGGTAAGGCAATTAGGCCATATCTGATACATTATTTTATATACCCTAAATGTATTTCTTCTTTCTATGATGATGTACTGAATATGCTTGTACTGCTCAACCATTATATATAACCTTATGCTACTTGTATATTGTAACTTCGAACTACAGTAACACAATAAAATCTCCACAAGAAAAAGTAAAATGGTTTGTGTGGGTGGAGCTTTGGAATGTAAGTGACAGAGGGAGCTGTACAATGTGTCCAGTTTTGATAAGCGATACTATGGAGCTGTATAATAGACAATGTCACTGTAGTCATGTATGGGTAAGATAATGTGTTCATTTAGGCATTTTCTGATACCTAGGGAGAGATGTTTGGTCACTGTATAGAGGGCACCCAGTTTCTTGTAAGTTTGGCTGTTCATAGATTGAATATGAGAGAAGCTTAGGAATTGGTCAAGAGTTTCCTTTTTTTCTTTCTTTCTTTCTTTCTAGATTTCAGAATTTACAACCTCTGAGTCAGAGACTCATTTCAAAAGGCTCCACATCATAGGAAACATATGATACATATAGGAGAAACAGCAGTGTAGTACAATACATACAAGTGAGATACAGTACATAGGGCATCAGGCATGTGCAAGGTTTACAATAACATTTGTTGTATTACAGTTAGGAAAATATTTAGTCTATGCACTAGATGATCAATACAGCAAGGAAACTAAACTAGTGACATGCCAGAAGTGCAGGCCTGCTAATGTATAACGTGCAGTATGAGGTAAGACTTTGTCAAATATCATGGGTCTCAGAGGGGAGCCCCGTGCAAATTGTCCCTTGAGCCAAAAACATGCCCCAAAACAGTGGGGTGGTGGTGGTCGTGACCTATTATGGACAGGTGCATGTGCAAGAGGCCAGAAGGTGACTCTTCAGGGCAACCTTGAAAGGGCCAAGCTTAGCATGGCAGGTGATCAGAGTGGGCAGGGTGTTATACCAGGTGAGGGCCCTGACCAGGAATGATCTTTGTGCCAGGGTTGTTTTGACCCTAGAGACAGTAATAGTGGTTTTGTCTGAGGTGTGTGTGTTCATAGAGGGGGTGGAGGTTGTTAGGCAGCCAGTAGGCCCAGGGGGGTTAGGTCAAGCAGAGATTTTTTAGCCATGAGGCAGGCCCGGTATTGTACCCTTTCATCAAAGTTAAGAATCTGGGCAAGGGACTAGAGGGTGCAGGTATGGGTCATTCGGTCAGCACCAGTTAGGAGTCTGCAGGCTTTATTGATCACTACCTTTAGTTTACCTATGGCTATGGCATTGGCTGTGGACTATATCAGCAGGCCATAGTTGATTAAGGAGAGGACTGATGATGTGATAGCTAACCTTAGTGCTTCTGGGGGGAGGCAGGCTCTGTGGCGATAAAGGAGACCAGCTCTTGCATTGGCGGTGGACATGAGGGTGCTGATGTGTGCGTGGAATGTGAAGGCTGAGTCAAAGATGACACCCAGGTACCTGAAGGATGAGACCTGTTCCAGAGCGTAGTGGGAGCTGGATTGGATGGACATTTGGACATTTTTTAGCTTACTTTGGTGGTGGGCAAACAAGAGGGTATTTGTTTTTTTTTTAGATTCAGGATCAGCTTATGCTCAGTGAACCAGTGTTATGTCTGGCTGAAGGCAGACTGGAGAGAGGTCTGCAGGACCAATGGGTCTGGTTGGGAAGCGCAGATGACTGTGTCATCTGCATACAAGAGGATCTTTTTGGTACATGAGGTGGGGAGAGTATTTAAAAATAAGCTAAAAAGTAGAGCCCCAGGATGGATCCTTGTGGGACTCCAGAGTGGGTTGGTCATGAGCCAGAGATAGTATTATTGATTCTGGATGACAGGTATCTGGTGAACCAATCATGCGGTCATTGAGAGAGACCCAACTGTGTGAGGGTGTTGAGCAGGAGGTGGTGGCTGACCATGTTGAATGCCTTGGATAGGTCAATGTGCCTTTGGTCAAGGTCGTAGTGCAGGTGGTTTGAGAACTCCAGGAGGGCCATGGTGGTGCTATGCCCAGCCCAGAAGCCGTGTTGTTCCTTGCATAGCAGGTTGTGTGTGTCTAGGTAGCTTGACAGTTGGTTCGCCACGATTTTTTCCAGGGCTTTGGAGAGTGGGGGAAGAATGAGGATAGGACAGTAATTACCCGGGGATAGGGGGTCACCTCCTTTTGGATAGGGGTAACTACTGTTTTTTTCCATGCTGTCAGAAACTGTCCAAGACAGAGGGAGAGGTTTATAATAGCAGTGAGGGGGGCAAGCAATATGTCCAGAGTGAGTCGGAGCAGTTTAACATCAAGTGGATTGTTCAGGGGGCTGGTTCCATTTAGGGCCTTTAAAAGGTATGGCCTTGCCTCATGTGAAGAGACAGTCCGGAGGCAGAATGGTGGCCGTGGGAGGTGGGGCTGGGCAGCATTGGGTACTGGGTCAAAAATGTTTGGTGGGAGGACAGAGCTGAGTTCCGTGAAACTGTTATTGAGCATATCAGCAATTTCTTTTGAGTCTGTGGTGACTGACCCATTCTTATTGATTTTGGATGGAGGTGGTGTCTGTGACTTGCCATTCAGGGACTTTATATTATCCCAGAACTTGCATGACAAGCCCTAGGAGGTAGTATGGGTGGCTCTATAGTGTTCGGCTTTAGCTTTTCGAACAGCCCAGGTGCATTTGTTTTGGGCAGTTTGGTATGCCTGCCTGTCCACCAGATTTCTTGAGTGATTGGCTTTGTGCCATAAGTCATCATGACTTTTAAGAAGTTGTAGTAGGGATGGCACATTCCAGGGGGCATTGTGTTTCTTAGTGGAGGTTTGCCTTAGGGGGGCAAAGGTGTCACAGGCACAGGTGAAGGAGTCATAGAAATACAGAGGAGGGCAACTAAGATGATACAAGGGCTAGGGGAGTTGATGTATGAGGAAAGACTTGAGGAGCTCTGCCTGTTTTCATTGGAGGAGAGGAGAGACAGGGGGGACATGATTGAGGTCTTCAAGTACCTCAAGGGAATAAATAGGGTAAACATGGAGGGGATCTTTAGACTAAAGCAAGGCGGTATCACCAGAGGGCATGGTTTGAAGTTGGAAGGTGGAAGGGTGAGGGGGAAAAGAGGAGGAGGTTTTCACTGAGAGGGTGGTGGACCCTTGGAATGCACTGCCTCGCGAGCTGGTTCAGAGATCCACAGTAGAGGGCTTCAAGAGAGGGTGGGACAGACACAGAAAGTGGATGTATCAGATGATGGCCTGTCTCAGGAGGTGGGGATGGATGATAGGGGTTTCTGGAACACAAGGTGGGGGGGGCCTCAGCACCCAACTAGGGATCTGAGGTTCGAGCAGACTCGCTAGACCGTAAGGCCTAATCTGCTGGCAAATAGTATGTTAGTAAATAAAATAGGACACAGCAGCATCAATGCTAGTGGCTTGGTAGATACAGGGTTTTAAATAATTGATTAGCAGTTTTTTTCCTGGGACAATACTAACTGTACAGAAAGTATTTATATAGATTTTTTAGAAGTGTTATGTTTGTTAAACATAATGAGGCAGGTCCTATGCATTTTCACAATGTTTTAGAACTTTTATGAGCAAAACGCTGATCAATTTTTAGAGTTAAATAAAACCCTGAGATAGGTGACCAATTCTATTCACCAGATGCTGCTTAAGGTGGCGGAGTTTGCCCTGGTGGAGGTGGCGACAGAGGGAGGTGGTGGGAGAAGGTGTAGGTAACACAGAGGAGTGGTCATCAAGGGAGTTTGGAAGGACATTAACATCCCCTATTTTGCTGGGTCTGTTTGTGAGGATGACATCCAGGAGTGTGCAGGTGCCAGTGGACGGGTTACATCTAGTGGGCTAGGTCACTAACTGGTGAAGGTCAAGGGTTATGAGTGCACCAATGTATGAGGTGGCTGCAGTGCTCAGACAGTTCAGGTTAAGGTTTCCTAACAGAATGTGTTTGGACTTGTGGTTGAGGCTAGAGATATACTCTGTTAGAGAGTGGAGGGCGTGAGCTTGTTTTTTTTGGGGGGGGAATGTAGGCTGCAGTGATTATAAGTGGTGCCTTGGATGGGTCAGGGGCGACTTTTAGAGACAGAACCTGGGCTCTGTGGTCTAGGTTAGGCAGTGGCATGACTTGGGCCAACAGGTTGTCGTTCGCGAAGATAGCACAGCCGCCACCCCTCTCGCCCACCCTGTCTAACCAGAAAAGAGAGTAGCTGGGAAAGAAAACTCTAGCATCTGGGGTCAACTTGGATAACCATGTTTCCACTAGAGCTAGGGTATCAGGATGGCAATTGCCTATTCAGCATTTAAGTTTGGCCGTTTCTTTTAAGATGCTACAGGTATTCATGGACCCTATGCAGAGACCAGTGACTGGGTGTAGTTGCTGCTCATTGGCAGACCTTGGGCCTGGATTTGGGGTGAATGTTTCTGGGTAGGAGGAGGAGCAGTGAGATAACCCTGAGGATGGGTCTGTGGGTGCTTACCCTTTTGGTCAAGAGGCTATGGGGTCTGAGCATGCCCCCTATGCATGGAATACCGAGGCACCACAAGGCAGGGATAGAGGGGCCGATTGTGAGCCAGGATAGTCATGCCTCAGCCAGCAGTAGTGGTGTATGCTTGGGTGGTGGGTGAGGTGCCAGCACTGGGGAGGGCAGTGTCGACATACTCTGGTAGTATGGGTTGGCTTGGAGCAGAGGTGCTCCTGGGTCCAGGGTGGGGGGAGATCCACAGTATGTAGTGAGGGATAGAAGCAGTAGCAGGAGAGGAGACATGGTGCTGAGGTGGGCTGAATGTCTATGTGAAGTATAAGGGGTGGCTTTCTGCATATCCTGAAAAAGGGAGTCTTTGTGGCTCAGTGGTAGAGCTGTGGACTTTGGTGCACATGGTACCAAGTTTGAGTCTGGGAAAAGAGTAAAACACAGGCTATCGGGTAAAAAGGGGTGGGCCAGTGGCCCCACACCAGTGGGGGCCAGGCAGAAACTGCAGGTGGTAGCCTGAAAAGAAGGTGTGCAGTAGCGACTCCTAGTGGTGGGTGGGTGAAGAGCAGAAGAGAGAGAGAGGGAGAGAGGAGGGGCTAGAGTGTGTCTGAGCAGGGATAGGAGTTGAAAAAAGAGAAGGAGGTAGAGAGCTCCAACTAGGATTAGAGATGTTTGCATATTTTTATTATGCTGCTGAAACTGATGCAAAGTCATGAACTTTACACTACACGTAGTGGAGGCGCAGTTTCCTGATTTCATCCTGACTTTGCATAGTAAAGTTCTGTAAAAAAAAAGCCTTTTAACATGAAGAGCCCATCCTAACCCAACAATTTATACTATGCCTACCACTCTCTCACCACCCAGACCCCTTTGAGCAAAGTATTCCCACCCCCACCCTCTAGCACTCACCTCACTTCTACCCACTTGTGAAGAAGTTTGTTAATTTCAACGCCTGCGACCCCTACAGTCTGAATACTTAAATAATGTGATGAAAGGAACTCTTCCCCCAACTCATGCACATCACATACTGCCCACACCATTCAGATCTCATCACACCATCTCAGTGATTAGCTACACCCCCCACCCTACCACCCTCTAGCACCCAATCTCCCTTTTCCCCAAATACCCATGAAAAACTGTCCCAAGTAACAGTAATAAGGTACATGTAAAAAAGGAAAGCATCCCCAGCTATTCAGTATCCACTCCACTACAGAATGCATGAATGATGATGTTTCTGTATAATAACACCTAATTTGTCATGTACCAGCCAAACAGGTGCTACTATAGGTACAGTAGACACCATTTTTCATTCTTTAGGGGACACTGAACAGTGTGGGATGGTGTTCTTCTTCACAGGTATCATATTACAATTATTGATGGTGTTTTTTCATATGGTTTGGAGGGGAAGCTGAGTGTTAGATGGGGTGGGTGGAGTGGGGGTGTGGAATTACAGAAATGGGGTGGGGTGGAGGGTGGTGTTGACAGTGGATAATGTACATGGGAGGGGGTAAGAGTTCTTTTTATCACATTATTTATGTACTGCGTAAGGACTGCAGCAGCAATCAGCATAAAAAATAACAATTTTCCTCTGGCCTGAGGGATGAGGAGGGAGGGAGGAGGGATGGAGATGGGCTCTAGATGGCGGGTGGTGGGGTACGTTGTTTAAAGTGGTCTCAGTGGCAGAAGGAGGTGGACACAGTATGCCACAGCAGGTTGGGTTGGGTTCTTTATGTTGAAAGCTGCTTTAATTTAAAAAAAAAGACTTCATGTAGTTGTTGTTGGCAAAGTGCTACATTGCCTGGCAAGACCTATGTAAAGTGACATTTTGCTGGCACTTTTGCCTGTAAAGTGTCATAATGTATAGTCTATGCTGGGAGAAGGTCATCACTTTCCTAGGCAAAAGCAATCCAAACAGAAAGCAGGCAAAGTGAAGTCTTGGAAACTTTACCAATTACTTCATGAAGTGATGTTCTCTGTCTTTGCACATTTCTAACCAGGATAACCACATGAGAAGCAGCATTCATTTTCATACGAGTCCCAGTGAGGAGAGCAGCAGTCAACAAGTTATCCTAGTAAATCAGGAAAAGTTACATAGGGGCTAAAATATACAAGGCAAAAAAAGAAATCTGTAAGGATAAGTTCATCTTATCAATAATAAAAGCAAGCTAACAAAGTGTGTCACAGCAAATGAAGAGCATGCACATTTATGCAACATGATCATGGCCATTGGAGTGGGATACTAGACGAAAACAAATAAATGTTGTTCCAATGTGGCTGGAAGGACTGGAATTAAGCATTTGCAAGTTAGAAGCATTCCTCAGTTGGAGAATTAGTTTGTTCAAGGTACCTGGTGATTCAAATGCAAAGGTCTTTTTTAACAAATAAAAGCTTAATCCTGGCAACTGAGAAGGTAAGTGCTGCTGTTGAATGGAGTGAGTAGGCACTGCTTGACTGTGTGAGGTGGGCTAGGAGGTAATAAGGGCCTATTCCTTGTGCACAGTTCTACAAGACAGAAAGCCAGTGGAAGTCACGCCTGGTTGAGGAACTTGACCGGTTAAGCTGTTTGTACAGCAGACAATGACTGGTAGAGCATACAGAGGAGAGAATGAACCTGCATAACCTGCTGTACAGTTATGAAGGGGAAGCAGAGTGCTTTTGTTTGCACAGTGGTATCTGATGTCTCCAGAGTCAAGGGAAGAGAGCAGGAAACGTAAGATTATCTTTTTCCACTGAGACCACGGTTAGACATGGAGAGAAGGCTGACCTTGGGCCCTACAATTGGATTTGATCAATAGGCATACTGCATGAATGGTAAGTGGTACACTAAGCCAGATTCCTAGATATTGGAATATGTTGACTTGTTCATTAGTGTTGTCATCTGATGTTATGATTAAAAGTGTATCCATTGAATTAGCAACTTCTGGGATCAAAACAGCATTGACATAGTTTTGGTTGCATAATAATTAGGCAGACTGAGAAATTAAACAGGAGGAGATTGTGCTAAAATCAGACTGGGGTAAAGAATTAACCATGGACATTTTATTGTACTGCAGCAGAGTATAGTGTAATCTGCATAACTATGTAGTTGACAGTTCCCGCTGTACATTGGAAGGTCATTAACAAAAATGGAGATCAGCAGAGGGCCAAGAACTGAGAGTTGAGGAACCCCAATATTTAAGACTGCAAGGTCTGATCTAATGCTTGCTTTTGTTTAAAACAAGAAACAAGATTTCATGTAAAGTATGGAGATGTCATCAGAATTTAATGCAATATTGCAGCATTGTGCAGTGGAGTTACTACAGGAGACAAGGCAATTTCAGTTTCAGTTAATCTCTTTTGTCAGGCAGGGACCTGGCACACTGATTTGGATCCTGGCAGGCTCCAGTGTAGTTGTTGCCAGCAAAGCTCTTCTTTGTCTGGCTAAAACTATGTGTAGTTGGACTTCACTGGCACATTTTCCAGTGAAGTAACACTATGCATGGTTTTTGCCAGGTGGAGCTGCACATTTTACCAGGTGAGACCTATGTGAAGTATCCCCCCGATGAAATGAAAAGAGTGAGAACTGTGTGAAGTGTGCCCCCTGATTAAACGGATTCAGGTAAACCTAACAAATTTCTTCACAAATTGAAGTTCCCCAAATTTGCACATCTCCAACTAGGATAACCGTATGAGATGCAGCATTTCATTTTCATGTGAGTTCTGGAGTGTGGATAACAGCAGTCAACAGGTTAACCTAATCCAGCAGCAATAGTTGTATACAGACTAAATTATAGAAGGCAAAAAACAAACTGTAATGGTAGATATATCCAAACAATAATCAAACCAACCTAACAAGTTGGGGTCACAGCAAATACAGAGCATGAGCATTGTTATGCAACATGATCATAGTTATGGAGAAATGGATACTGGAACCAAACAAATATTGGGAATTCCAAGTTAGCTGGAAAGAATGGGCTTGAACCCTTGCAAGCTACAAGCATGCCTCAGCTGGAGAGGAAATCTGCTCCAGGTGTCTGGTGCTGTAAATGCAAAGGGCTTGTTAGCAGATTCAAGCCTTATTCTGGCAGTTAAGCAGGTAAGTGGTTTATACTGCAGTTTATACTGTGGTTTCAGAGATGGGATTAGACAATTTGTCTATACCTGCCCATCTCCTAATTCATTATAATGGTGCAGTAGCACCACTATAGCTAGGGTTGAGTATGCACTTTAATGTTAATCCCAATTTTTGCACTTTAATAACTTTGCAACCATGCAATGGATTCACACAAAACGTTGCATGTATGGTCTTGTGGGGTAGAACTCTTTTTTTTTTTTCTTTTTCTGTTTATGCCCCTTTCTCTCACCACAGCCTTACCTTCCCACTGGTTCTCCAAGGCACCGGGCTGGCTACACTCAGATCTCTTCCCTGGGGCCACCTCCACACTACCTAGGATTGTTCCCTGGCAAGAAGGGAAGGAGTGACTCTCCTTTCCACCCCCCACCTGCTTTAAGTCCTCGGCAGGCACCTCCATGAGATTATCCAGAGTGATTGGGCTATGTGCCAGAGGCTGTCTCCAGGTTCAGCTCTGGGGCATTTTCCTCTGTTTCTCCCATCTCTCTGAGAAAGTCAGCACACTGGGAGTTCCAAGGGATGTAAGCATGCCAAGGCATGCCAACCATCCTGGAACTCAGCCGACATCCTCCCCTTCCACAGCATCCATGAACTGCACCTGCAGCTGCGGTCACCCAGGTGGCATTGTTACAGTGGAGATGGCTGCAGTCCCACCCCAGAGGAGGAGAGCATAAGTAAGGATGCTCTATCCTCCTCTCCTCGGCTGACCTCCAATGATCTAAGTCTGCACCCTAACCTGGATCATCGGCATCACAAGTGGTAGCTGTACTGCTGTGCTGAAAGGCCAGCATGGAGTAGAACTCTTGATGTGCCAAGTTTCATTCTGGTCAGACATGCGGATTCTGAAATGCAGATAGCAAAAAAATGCAGTAAATCAGTTTTTTGCAGTTTTTTTGCCATCATGTACCACCCAGATGGTTTGATATTTTGTTCTGCAATTTTCAGGCTTGAAAGGGCTTGGCTCACAGAAGTGTATTTCACTGATTTGGTGAAACAATATTAATCCATTCCAAATGTATTACATTTTAAAAATGTGGGTTCTGAGCATACTCAGTCTGCACTATTCATGAGCTATAAGATGACTCTAGGCATCCACACCAGGATGCCTAGAGTCACCTCATAGCTCATGAATAATATTAAGCTTACCTGCATCCCTGTTGTTTCAAATTGAGGGAACTAGAAAAACTGGGTGAAAACTACAAGCTATCCCTCCATGGGAAGCTTGGTCTGTTTAAAACCACTGTTTACAACAATTTCTTTTTGGTTTCACCTGTTCAGATTGGAAGAAGAACAGTTTCTTATGTGCCCCACATTTTCAAAAATATCAGAATAAGCCTAGCTCAAGAATAATCATGAACTTATTTGCATTCCTTTTTTTTAAATTGAGGGAATTAGAAAAAAATTGCTAGATATTTCTACACTCACTACAGAAACAGGAAACTACATCTCTCAGTAAAGAAATCATGTCAGCTATATACTGCATGAACAATGCTTCATTTTGAAAATAAATATCAGAGATCTTATATTGTTGTAACCACTAATAAATAGGAGACTACACCTCCCAGTAAGGAAAATTGAAAACAAGGTCACATTGTACCCATAATGCCTTGTTATGCACATCTACATATTAGGTGCTATACTGCAGTCACCACTACTGAAATAGGAGACTGCACCTCTGAGTAAGAAACATTTAAGTAAATGTTATAATCTACCAAGAATTCCTTATTGCTGTTTGTAAATCAGCCTGTTAACTGTTATACTGCTTTATAAAATGGGAAGAGAAAATCCTGTGTTTTGATTGGTTGTTACCTGTGCATCAAATCCATTTGATGCACTGGTAATAACAAGTCCTCAAGAGCAGGACTGCATTGTAAAAAAAAAAAAACAGTGTGCTGTTAAAACATTCATTTTAAATTTCTGCCATTTTTTCTATGTTCGTGAGGGGAAATGTAACAGTACAAAACCACCCTACTAGGCATATTTGTTAATGATTTTGTTTTTCAAAAAAAGTAAGCACATTGATTGCAAGTCCCACAAATAAATTTACTTTAATTTCACATTAACAAAATAAAATGTTTCTGGTGACATGAGTTGATGTTTCTCCCCATCCCCGCCCGCTGTCAGCAGTTAAGTGAGTGATTTCTGTCATGTCAACCAACCTGCTCTCTTTCCTTTTAGCTTGCATTCCCTAGCATGTAACTGTCAGAATTTGTTTTTTTTTTGTACAGTAAACAAAAATACAAAAGAGAGAAATGGCAGGAATTTTGTATTTCTTGCTTAAACAATTATCGCTTCATAGCTCCCCATCCCCCGCAGTTCTCAGTGCAGTTGTATCCAGGCAAACAGCATCTTTAAGAGCAGCTCCTGCCTAATATTTTTTTAAGTTACTTATATCACACAAAATGCTGCATTCGCTCATGCTAGCTTGTTGTTCCAATCTGTCACTTCATGCCGGCTCCCACTGCCTTCCTTAACAGCAGCGCTTCTGACCAATGCAGTTTAAAAAAAAATTAGTTTCTAGATGTTTTTGGCTATGATAACACTGAATTTCTGGAGATCACGTGATGCCACGGAAGGAGTAGCAGCTCGGAGAGCCCATCACCGCCTCAACTTCAGGATTTACAACATTTTTTATCAACTTCCAGTATATTAATCTTGAGAATGTACCTACTGCAAACCCTCTCAACGATTCCTAGACCTGGTGACGACTCAAGAGGAAGTCTTACTGACAGGACACTGGAAGATCCGATCGTAAGCAGATTGTGGCCTAGACGAGCATGGAGGCAGAGATGCGCCAGGCGCCTCCCCCACACATGTTGCTGCAAACACCGGAGAAGAACTCGAAGCGTTCTAGGGGGCAACCAGGATCCACTTCTAAGGCTGGCATAATCTCAACATCAGTACCACCGGCCGTCCCCCTAACAGAACAGAAATTTTTGGAGGAACTAAACCCATTTCGAGCAACACTCCAGGAACTTACCGCAGAACTGAAGGCCATGCGCACAGAACTTACCGACACTAATCGGGCAATTAAAGATATGGTGGCAAGGACGACCTCGCTGGAAGGATGGAAGACATCCATTGACTCTGAACTCCCTACACTGCACAAAAAAATTAGTCGTATGGAAGTTAAATTAGAGGATTTAGAAGGTCGAAGTCGTCGCAATAACATTCTTATCTTTGGCCTTCTGGAGGGCTCGGAAGGAGCGACCCCGATCACTTTTCTGCAGAAACTGCTAACTAAAGTGGCCGGCCCTTCACCCAACAACACCACATATATAATTGAGAGGGTCCATCACTCACTCAGGCCTAAACTGGTGACCAGACAACCACCAAGGCCCTTAATACTAAAATTTCTTAACTACCTGAATAAAATCCATGTATTAGGGCAAGTCAAGAGTCTTCAGGAAATCTTATGGGAAGGACAGCAATTGTGTTTCGCACAGGACTTCCCTGCTACCATTCGGTAGTGAAGGGCTGCATATCATCCTATTGCTACTAAACTAATTGCTGCCAGCATTAAGTTCAAGGTCCAGTATCTGTCTAAACTATCAGTATACCATCAAAACACCTGGTAAAGTTTCGATACAGCCGAGCAAGCTCAATCCGAGTTGAGGGTGTTGATGCCTGATTTGTTCAAGCCACACTGAGCCCTAGACATGATATTACCTACCAAGGAAAGTGTGCAAGCAACGGGAGAACATACATTTTATTTATGACATTAATTCAGCAACCTTTGTGCCTGAGACTGTAAGCTACGTATAGCCTTGCTTCACCCTCACTTTTTACTGGACGTCTTTCGAAATATATCTGAGGAGTAAAAATCAATAGTAATAAAGACAGCACAGGAATACTTAGTCTGGTCTGATTTAAACCTCAAATACTCCTAGTTCCTTCCCTCTTTCTCTTTTGGCTTCCTCCATCTCCCTCAGAAGAGGAAGAAATCAAGAAACGACGGTTTGCACAATTTAGTTCTATATCCTACCCGTAGGTCATTGCATCCTTTTCACCTCAAGATCTTTTCAACACCTTGCACCATCGTATCTCGAGGTAACCCACGCGATATTCGAGATTATCACCACAAGAGGGTGCTCTATTCCTGTGTATCGAATTGTGGCCTGTTTTATTCAGGGTTTGATCTCTCCTTCAGTTCTAGTATCTACCTGAAGAACATCACCTCTTCAATACCTTGTATACGGCAATGCGAAAACTCTAGAGCTGCAATGCTCAGCAACTTGTTCCTGTGCTTGTGTTGGGAAAGTGGTTCTCACTTTACTTTGAAGAGGAACATTTGTGTGACCATATAATGCGAGGTGCATCTATTCTGCTTCACATCTGGAAAACCCTTTTCTGGTGGATTAGCAGCTGAACAGTGCGAACTTTAGAGATGTTAAACACCGCAATGTCTTTATAAAGGCGCAACTACCTTAAAAACATTCTTTCTTCTTGTTTCTGATGGGAATCCGTATTATTAGAATGTTCACCAGATTTATAAATTTTGGTTATTCTTCTCCCCCCCTTTTTTTTCTTTTTTTCTTTCATTTTTACTGTACCATGTTTAACCACTCCCCTGCTCTTCTTTCCTTTTTATTTTCTTAAGCCAGGTGGGCGAATATAAATAAAGGGCATAAATGACTACCATCACACCATAGTTAAGGTCAAGGTGTTGAATGTGTGTTTAACTGACTACCGTTGTACCAATATTATACAGTACATTAAAACTCAGAGCAGGTGGATGGCAGAAATTGAAGGAGCAGAAAGAAGACAGAGGGGAGGGAGTGTCTAGGGGAACATTTAATTATTTACATTCTCTTTGCCCCTTCCCCATCTGAGGGTTATAATAGATGGTTACACAACTCTGGACTATAGATAGCGAAGGTAACAAGGTGTACAAGGGGAATGAGGTATCCTGAGAGGGAGCACCATTAGAACCCACCGGGCTAACCTTTAGAGTGAGGGCAATTGTTTCAGAAATCTTTTAGTAGGGAATATGATAACAAACATAACTATGAATCAAATGCAGAAAGAGCTCATTAATCTCTTTAAAAGACAATCATAAGTTGATACCAGTAGAAAAGAGGAATACCTTTGTAACCAAATCTGGTCATATTTCCTCCCTTTTTTTTTTTTGTTGTGTACCATACGCTTGATCTATCTTCTCTGGCTATGCAATATCGGCGTGCAAACTTTTTGCAGAACTGGATCCTTCACTTGCGTGATGGACTATAGTGGACTTTGCCAGCTTTATAAAGTTCTGAGAAAAACAATTTTTACAATTCATTAGTTGTACAGGATGAATGCAGGATTGTAGTCTTGGTGCATGAAGAATACTGTCTTATATGCTACAATCTCATTACTTGGAGTTGGGGGTGGGGGAAGGGTAATCTGGAAACTGCAACTTCAAAGGGTGTTATGAATCAGGAGGAAGGGAAGGAGACATGCGTGGCCCCTCAGTGAAGCATCCACTAGACTGTTCTCTCGCTTGATATTTGCCCTGGCTGGGTCTTTACAGAATGATTTGACTGGGGGACAGTACCGGGGGATCCTCTACCGAACAGCTGCATGCAGGAAAGATTAGATATATGGTAAGGGGAGAAAGGGACAGTTGGGTTATTAAGGGGAAGTGGAGGGAGGGGGGTTCAGGTATGCAGTGCGACAATGCTTTATTATGGGATGTTACTCTAACAACCTGGAAAACAAGATCACTCCTTGCTTAGGGTGTATATGTAAGAAATATTAGCAGTAAAATGACCTCATATAAAGTATGTTCATGGAATGTAAAAGGGTCCCAATCCCCAATCAAATGGGCCAAAATACTGCTCCATCTCCATAAACTTGACATTGATATAGCATTTTTGCAGGAAACACTCCTACCCCCCCTCAGATATTGCAATTAAGATGGTCATGGGTTGGTCAGGCCCTAGGGACTGGGCCGGACACTCGTAAAGGGGGGGTAGCGATTCTTATTGCAAAGAACATCCTGTTCCATCTTGTTGATACTATCATAGATTCTCAACATAGATACATCTTGATCAAAGCTTTGGTGGGTCAATTGGAGGTAGTGCTTGGTTCCATATATGGCCCCAACATAGACGACCCATACTTTTTTGTATCCCTCATGAATGACTTGGCTCCATGGTCCCGACTCCTATTCTGGTAGGTGGAGACTGGAATCTTGTTTATTGCAACATCATGGACCGTTCTCCAAGCCGCCCTTTGTCTCCCTCTCCAGCACAGGCTGCCATCAGAGAAATGATGGACTCCATTGGGCTAATTGACCCCTGGAGGGCCCTTTATCCTCACCAACGGGAATATTCATTTCATCCTATTCCACATAACTAATTTTCCAGATTAGATTACTTTCTTGCAGATACGTAACATCTCTCGACTATAACATCCTGTAATTATCTCCCAAAAGTGATCTCCGATCACCATCCCATCCTTTTACATTGGAGCCCCGGTCCACCCCTGCCCAGGGATAAGGTATGGAAATTCAATTGCCAGCTTTTTCATTCTGAACATCTGAAAAACCAACTGTCCGATTTTATTACTAACTTTATTAAGACAAATACCCCCTCCATGCCTAAGGCAGATATACTTTGGGGAGCTTTAAAAACTTCAGTCAGAGGAGAAATCATTCGTATGGCCACAGTTAAAAAAAGACGATTTCCAAGCTTACTTCAGTTTTACTATGAGACATTAGAGCCATGGAATTGTCACTTTCTCCCAACTCTACATCGGATCAAGTTAAGGCCCTTGAAGTTCTAAGGGATCGATACAACTCTATCCTGACCGAGCATGTAGAATATCTTCTTGTATGTTCTAAGATTAAATATTTTGATCAAGGGGACAAGGCTGGAAAGATCTTGGTCCTCCGGCTCAAAGCACAAGCTTCCGATAGAATCATTCCAAGCATTCTGCAACCCAAAGGACAAATAGTCACCTCTCCGAGGGAAATTGTTAATTGCTTCCAAGAATACTATAAAAACTTATACTCTCACGTCTCTTACCCTTTCAATCCGGATATGCTAGAACAGTTTTTGCAGCCTTTACATCTCCCACAACTTAACACATGTCAGACGAACTTGCTTATAACTCCAATATCCCAGCAGGAAATTAAGCAAGCCATTGACTCCCTCCCCACAGATAAATCCCCAGGCCCAGATGGGTTTACCGTAGAATTTTACAAAATATTTAAAGAGTAAATAGTGCCAATTTTGTTAGACTCTTACAATTATATGTTTGAGCAAGGTATCTCAGATCCTACTTTATTTGAGGCTACGGTCGTGGTTATCCTGAAGCCCGATAGAGACCCCCTTCAAGTCACCAACTATCACCCAATTTCCTTAATCAATGTTGATATTAAAATACTAGCAAAAATTTTGGCCACTCGGCTGTCCAGTGTCTGGCAGGGTCTCATCAGCTGTGAACAGGTTGGCCTTGTTGCCAGTAGGACTTCGTCTGATCACATGCATAAGCTGGCCTATTTGATCTCGGTATCCAGGGAGTCCCGAATTCCATCTGTCCTGGTCTCCCTGGATACAGAGAAAGCTTTTGATAGGGTATCATAGGAATACCTATTTTACTTATTGCACTTATACAATATCCCAACACAATATGTAAAATGGGTTAGGTTATTATATACTTGTCCATCAGCATGCATATTATGTAATGGATATCTATCTCAACCTTTCTAGCTGCAACAGGGAACCAGGCAGGGATGCCCATTCTCTCTCCCCTCTTGTTCGACTTGTACCTGGAGCCGCTGGTTAGACGTATCAATTGCTCCTCAGATATCTCTGGGATACCTATTGGACCTAACCAATACAAAATTTCATTTTATGCCGATGACATTTTGCTCCATATAACACATCCTGTAAAATCAATCCCTGCTGCACTTGAAATCATTAACGCCTTTGGTACATTTTCTAATTAGAAGTTAAATATTACAAAAACAGAAATGATGCCTTTAAATGTTCACACATTTCACGCTGAATTTGCTCATTTCGGGTTTCACTGGACTAAGGACAAACTAAAATATCTGGGCATATATCTTTCCAGTTCGGAACCCATAATGAAACAATACAACCTGGACAAAATTCTCACCCAGATAAAAATGGATCTGTCTCACTGGGCCATGCTACCACTTACTCTTTGGGGGCGGATAAACATCCTAAAAATGAATGTTCTCCCGTGAATCTTGTGCTCCTTGCAGATGACACATTTCTTTTTAACTAAAACTTGGATTACTCAGATAAACCAGCTCATGTCTAATTTCCTATGGTGTGCCAAAACTCCCCGGCGAGCCCTGTTTAAACTGAAGAGAAGTAGGCAAAATGGGGGCTTGCAACTTCCGGACTTGTTTCTCTATCAGTTCTCCATCACTTGTTCAGTTATTGCATACTGGATGAAGGATGTCCCATACCATGAACAATTTCAATACATCCCCTTATGGTATCAAATCGAGCAGAATCTTCTTTCTCCGTATAATATATCTCTTAACACTCTCATCTTCTCTCCTTTTAAAAAATTGCCCAAAGGTCTTAGGACCCTTCCCATGGGTACAACACTTCAGGTCCACACCCAGATGTGTAATTTTTTTCAGATATCTCTGATAAAGGGTGTTTTCCAGCCTATAAATGTGAACCTTAACTTTAGAATTGGAGGAGTGCCTCTACCGCACAATTTTTGGCTTGGAAATGTTCAACTGAAAGTAGTGGACCTACTCCAAGAACACAAGCTGATACCGTTCCACATGGCAAGTGTATTGCTTAATCTCCCTAACTATTTTTGTTTCAAATACCTTCAAGTACAACATATGTTGTTGTGACATTTCGGAACAGGGTACTGGGCACAGTACATAGCCGGCCCCCTGCTACCGGCCATTGCCATCTTACCCTCCTCTCATATCATTTACTACTCTTATCACCTCCTTAGGGATGCAAGCAAAGAAATGCGAGGAATGCCACACTAAGCCCCAAGACCATGGGATAAAATTTGGTCGCATTTGTATCAAGATGTGAAATGGGTTAGATACCGTGTGTTACAGATCTATGTAATAAATAACTTATATTACACTCCGGCCAGGCTTCACCAATTGGGGAAAATCTCCTCAAACCTATGTTCTCGCTGTTTGCAGAAGCCTGGCATGTTGTTGCATATACTATGGGAATGTAATAAAGTTATACCGTTTTGGGACAGTATTAGGTCCAAATTGAACCCACTATTAGGGCTATCTGAAGCCTTCAGTCCAGAAATTTGTATATTAAGAAACTATGGAGAAGTATTAAAAGGCAATCAACGGAAATACGTGACGTTAATATCCATATGTGATAAAAAAGTGGTAACGCGCCACTGGCTAGACCAAAGTATCCCAACATATGCAGAATGGCTAAAAGAGATACTTTTCGCCTTACAGGCTGAAAACACGATTGCTCACATGGCAAAGAGGCCACAATACTATCAGAAAGTATGGGCACCTTTACACACTTTACTATTTAATGACCCATGGTATATCAAGCAACCCTTTAGGGTAGCAGTGGGGAGACACAATCCTGGTGTTATGGATGCACTAGTTTGGATTCTCTTCGAGTATCATACTCAAGCTGAATGCAAACATAGGCTACTGTCACCGCATACCTGACAGGGGGGGGTATTTTGGGGGGCTGGGATGGTTTGGATGAGGGACATGATAAGGCTTTGCTTGACCGAGGTGAACAGATTGTCTGAGTCAAGTTAGGACCAGATTTTGTTTAATATTGGATATCATCACGTACTCTGCTCCAGAGTAAATAATCTTAGTAGACTTTATCATACAACATGTTGATATATACTGTCTGTATGTATTCCTCCCTGTCCACTGTCTACTATACAAGATCTGTTAATTCCTCCCTCATACAAACTGGGGGAAATATGGGGGGGGGAAGGAAAAAAAATAAAATAAAGTATATTTATTTTGAAAAAAAACCCACTGAATTTCTAAGCACCGGAGAGAAACAAAAACCTCTGCTCCTCCAGTCATTCAGCAACAACTCTCACTGTACTACGGGGAAGGGGAAAGGCCATTCCATCCTGCAGACATGCTTGCCAAATAAAAGAATGCAGTTATGGTTTCCACCACCCTCAACAGCTACCTCTCCATCATGGGGAAAAAAAAATCTCAGTGCAGTTTCTATTCAAGCCTCATACTAGTTTGGGGGCCTCCTAGCTGCCAGCAATATGACATCATCTGACTGCCAGAAACATGATGTCATTTCAACCTGGCAGAAGAACTATTTTACCCAAAATACTGAACATAATACCCATTTTGTATATATATAAACATGTTTTTGGGACAATTAAACACCTTTTAAAAAAGTAGTCCATTTTATAAGCACAAAAAAACACTCCAGGGTGTGCGTAGAACATATATTACTGCACTTCCAGGGGCTGAAGGCACTCAGCCTGTGGCCTCATACCTTACAACACCCCTGGGTGTGTGGTAATATCTGTTCTACATACACCCCATTGTGTCTTATTTGTTTGTTTTGTTTTTATTTTGTTAACTGGGTAAGGATACTAGTACAGGCCCTTTTTCAGGTCCAACCTGACACAAAAACATAACCATTCAATAAAATGTACAACAATACAATAGATCAGCAAAATATAAAAATTAATAACATTTACATTCATTCAAAACTTTCAACAAATCTTTCAGCTTACTTTTAAAACAATTCAAAGAAGAAACACTTCACAAGTCCTCAGGCAAGCTGTTCCATAAGGGTGATGCAGATGCTGAGAAAGCCCAAGAGACAACTTTAGTTTTAGAAGTCTTAGTTAAAAGAAGAGTTCCCTTGAAGGATCTCAAATTACGTAACCTGTCTTATTGCTTACATAATGATTACCAAAGAAAGAGTTAGCTGAGTTAACAAAAAGGGACTACTTTATGTCCAAATGCTGTTACAATAATAAATTATAATGTTTTGAAAGCAGATTTATTTTTTTTTTATTTTACAGCTTTAACAATTTTTCTACATGTTATACTCTATAATGGAAGTAGTGTAATTTAACAACTGCCCTAAAGATGGCAGAAGGGATCAGTTCTAGTCAGGGTAAGTGTATAATTTATAATGGAACTCTTGTAATTCAGAGACTGCCCTACAGATAGCAGTAGTGAGCATAAAACTTTTAATTTCATATCTTTCCAACCCATTCAATGAATTTACATGCAATTTTCCATGCATAGTTTTGCAGTATAGATCCCTTGATGTGCCAAGGTTTTGTTCCAGTTGGATGCGCAGATTCTGAGATGCCAATAGTTAAAAACATAACACATTTTGGTTTTTGTTGGGCTTTTTTGTCATCACCTTGCACCCAGATGGTTTAGAATTTTGGTTCAAAATTTTCAGGGTAGAAAGGGCTTGTCCCACAGATGTGTCTTTCACTAGTTTGGTAAAAAACATGAATCCATTCCAAAGTTACTACTAGGCGTATGTAAATCTCACAACAACACACCACCTGTTTGCATTACTGCTTAAACAAAAGAAAAAACCACTATGGTTCTCAAAAGAGGTGGCGGGGAAAGTTAGAGAGAACAAGATTACATTCAGGGAGTATAAGGAAACACAGAAGGAGCAGGACAGAGAACTTTGCCAGTTAAAGCAGAAGGAAGCGGGGAAGGCAGTCAGAGTAGCAAAGGCCCAAACCGAGGAAAAGGTAGCCAACTCGGTTAAGAAGGGGGATCAAATAAAACCTTTTATAGGTATATTAGGGAGTAAAGAAAGACAAAAGGAGGGATACTGAGGCTGAATAAAGAGGAGGGTGGGTGGGCAGAGAGGGACAGTGAAAAAGCAGGAATACTAAATGAATACTTCTGCTCAGTATTCACAAGGGAAGAGGAGGGGGAGGTACCTAATCCAGTCAATAGAAGCACTCTGGATAGGGGGATTGATATCAGTCCTTTCATAGATGAAAGACTTCTGAAAGAACTCCTATAACTGAAGGTGGACAAAGCAATGGAGCCCGATGGGATTCACCTCAGAATTCTAAAAGAACTAAGGGGAGAACTAGTAACACCATTGACTATCCTTTTTAACAAATCATGGGAGAGTGGTGTGGCACCTGAGGACTGGAGGAGTGTGGATGTGATTTCCCTTCACAAAAGTGGGAGCAGGACAGAGGCAGAAAACTACAGACTTGTAAGTTTGACCTCAGTGGTAGGGAAAATGATGGAATCACTTCCTAAGGAAAGAATTGTTGAGTACCTAGAGGCCAGTGGGGCACAGGACCCAAGGCATCATGGATTCACAGTGGGAAGGTCATGTCAGATGAATCTAATTGATTCTTTGACTGGGTGACCAAAGTAGTAGACCAGGGAAGGGCTATGGACAAGGCCTACCTAGACTTTAGTAAGGCATTTGACACAGTCCCGCACAAAAGATTAGTAAAGAAATTAGCCAGCCTGGGAGTGTGTCCCAGGGTGGTAGCCTGGGTAAAACATTGGCTGGACAACAGGACACAGATGGTAATAGTAAACGGAGTCCACAGTGAAGAAAGAGGATTACTAGTGGGGTACTACAGGGTTCAGTACTGTGTCTGGTCCTTTTTAATGTCTTTATAAGTGACATTGCAGAGGGACTGGAAGGAAAAGTATGTCTGTTTGCAGAAGACACAAAGATCTGCAACAGGGTTGATATACAAGGTGGGGTGGAAAGGATGAGAAGGGACTTGGCAAGGTTGGAGGAATGGTCAAATGTATGGCAGCTTAGATTCAATGCAAAGAAGTGCAAAGTAATGCACCTGGGAAACAAAAACCCAGGGGAAGAGTACACAATGGGGGAGTGAGATACTGACAACAAAAATGGAAAAGAACCTGGGATAATTATATCAGATGACCTAAAGGTGGGCAAGCAATGTGAGAAGGCAGTAAGGAGGGCTGGGGGGACACTGGGATGTAAAGAGAGAGGCATCACCAGTAGAAAACAGGAAGTTGTTATCCCTCTGTACAGACAGTTGGTGAGACCCCATCTGGAGTACTGTGAGCAGTTCTGGGGACCTCATCTCTGCAAAGACATAGACAGGGTGGAGGCTGTCCAGAGGAGGCAACCAAAATGGTGCAGGGTCTGCGCCAGAAGACATATGAAGAGAGACTAAAGGAGCTTAATATGTATACCCTCAAGGAATGGAGGGAGAGGGGGGACATGACAGAAACTTTCAAGTATCTCAAGAGAATCAACAAAGTCCAAGAGGGTAGCATCTTTCAGAAAAAGAGATGTGCAAGAACAAGGGGCCACAATTTGAAGATAGAGGTGAGATGGCTCAGAGGTAATGTGAGGAAGTATTTTTTCATGGAGAGGGTTGTGGATGCATGGAACAGCCTTTCTGAGGAGGCCGTGGAGTCAAAAACAGTGGGGGAATTCAAGAATGTATGGGACAGACATAAGGCAATTCTAATGGGGGGTTGGAGGAAGTAGGCTGTTGGTAACTAGAAATTGCAGCTTATCCATTAGATAGGGAAATGGGCAGACTAGGTGGGCCAAGCGGTCCTTATCTGCCATCAAATTCTATGTTTCTGTGTTTCTATGAAACTCGAGTAATTCAGTGACTGTCTTTCAGATGGCAGGAAGGATCAGTTCTAGCTGGGTACGTGTATAATTTATAATGAAACTCATGTGTAATTTAGCGACAGCACTACAGATGGCAGGAGGCATCAGTTCTAGCCAGGGTAAGTGTATAATTTATAATGGACTCATATGTAATTCTGTGACTGCCCTATATGTGTCAGTAGTAAGCATTAAATTTTGCACTTTAATTATCTTTGCAACTGTTCAAGAAATGTGCATAACATTTTGCTTACATGGTCTTGTTAGGTAGATCTCTTGATTTGCCAAGTTTTGTTCTGGTCAGATGTGCAAATTCTGAGATGTGGATAGTGAAAAAACATAAAACAAACTGCTGTTTTTTTGCTTGCATTTTTTTGTCATCACCTTCTGCCCAAATGGTTTGGAATTTTAGTATGACATTTTCAGGGTAGAAAGGGCTTTGCCTACAGATGTGCCTTTCATTGGTTTGGTAAAAATATTAATCTGTTTCAGACTTATTATGAGGTATGTGTAAACCTCACAACAACACCCCTTCTTCATGTATAATTTCGTACATGGAACTCGTGCAATTCAGGGACTGCCTACAGATGGCAGGAACGATCAGTTCTAAAAGAGTAAGTGTATAATTTGTAATGGAACTCATGTATAATTTAAAGACTGCCCTACAGATGGCAGGAGGGATCAGTTCTAGACAGGGTAAGTGTATAATTTAAAATGGAGCTCATGTAATTCAGCAGCTGCCCTACAGATGGCAGTACCGAGCATTAGATTTTTTAATATCTTTGCAACTGTTCAAAAGATTGGCTCAAACCTTTGAATGTGCTGTCTCATTGGGTAGATCTCTTGATGTGCCAAGTTTTGTTCTGGTTGGATGTGCAGATTCCGAGATGTGGATAGCAAACTAACGTAAAAAAAAATTGTTGTTTGCTGTTTTTTTTGTCATTGCCTTGCAGCCAGACAGTCTGGAATTCTGGTCTGATATGTTTAAGGTAGGAAGAGCTTGGCTCACAGAGATGTCTTTTGCTAGTTTGGTCAAAAAATATAAATCTATTTCAAAGTAATTAAATTTTAAAATTTCGGTTTCTGAGCATGCTCAATAAGCACTTCAAGATAGCTGTATAAAGGGGCTTGGCTTGGATTCCTAGAGTCACCTCATAGCTCTTCAATAATCATGAGCTTATGTGCATCCCCATTTTTTAAACTAAGGGAATAAGAAAAACCTGGGTGAAAACTATAAGCTGTCTTTCTTTGGGAAGCTTGATCTGTTCAAAACCACAGTTTACAACAATTTATTTTTGGTTTCATCAGTTCACATTGCAAGGAGAAGTTCCTTATGTGTCCCACATGTTCAAAAATGTAATTGTAACCGTTTGAGCTTATTTGCATACCTGTTTTTTTTTTTAATTGAGGGAATTAGAAAACTCGGGTGAAAACTACACACTATCCCTCTTTGGGAAGTGTGAATTGTTTTGAACCATGGACTACAAATCAGTATGCTAAACATTAGGGCTATTGAAGGAAAGTAGTTATTTTTATGTTTACTGGCGCTTGCGCACTAGCCAACATATTGCATTAGTAGCAGATCTGGAGGCGCAGTCACTGTTGGGCAAGTGCAGGGCATGCATCAGTAAGTATGTCCCTCATTCCCCAATAAGCCAGCATGCAGGCACCTCACCAGGAATACATAATGTGGTGAGCACATCTAAGAAAAGGTCTGCTGCAATGATAGCCAAGCTTGTCATGCAGCGGCACCAAAACACGCCCTCCCTACGTGCCTTTCCTGGTGAAGCCCTTCACATAAACATGGCAGAGCTGACTGCTGCTGCTTGGAGAGCCAACTTCAGGGGTGCCCAATCCCCCTATTGGCATGCCCCAATCCACTTCATTTGCCAACAGGGAAGCCCACTCCCAGTTGGCATAATGCACCCTCCCATGTAAAGGGGTGCCCAATCCCCCTTGGAATCATGTCCCCCATTCCAGTTTCATTCGGCGATGGGGAGCCCATGTGATAATGTCCCCCATTTGCTGTGTGTGCCGATGGGGTGCCCATACCCCATCAGCTACAGATCTCCCTCAACACAAAAAAAAAAACTCAGGTGGCACACTGGGAGCCCACCCCAGCATGCCAAATGCCCCTGTAAAACAAAAATGGTCCCGCAATGTTTTTTTTATTTTTATTTTTGTACAACCTGCAAACCTGTAAATGGTCCCTCATCGAGTCCGGTGGTTCTCCCCCTACCCGCACCCATCCTCTGCGCACCCTGCCTCCCCACACCCTCCTCACCCCATACTTACCTCTGGAGCACTACGCAATGATCTTTGGTGGACCGGGAACATGTCTGCACTCTTCAAAGCCGACCGCGAACTGAAGAAATGCTGGTAAGCTATATAATGGCATAAATAGGGTTTTTTCAACTTTGATGCATATCTCAGGCAGTTTTGGGAATTTTGGCACCAAAATTTTGAACATGGGGTTATTGGGACCCCTCCTTATGAATTCAGTCACTGCCATGGCATTATTCGGTCCCAAAAGGTGATTTTGTGGTCACTGCGCAAAATCACCTTTTGGGACAGAATAACAAAACAAAAGTGCCACTGATCATGGGGGGGCTCTCAAAAAGCCTTTGTTGCAAATCTGGTGAAAAAAATCCAAAACATGGCTGTTTTACGAGCTTGTGTTGCACAGTTTCCACGCACACTCGTAAGTTCATGAATTTGCAATATTTTCACTCCAGATTTTCAAAATTGACATTTTTCTACACCTCCTTATGAACAGTACAGCTGTCATTTTACATACCCTGGCCAAAATGTGTTTTTGTGACCGCTCATGACCTCATAGGGGTCAGCAATGTGAATCAGTTTTGGGACAGTTGAGAAATGACGGTGACACTGTTCATGAGCAAGGTCCTCAGATGCCTATGTTGAAAATTTTGGTGATGAAAGTCCATAAAATGACTGTGTTACAAGCGTGCATTGTGCAGTTTCCACGCACCCTTGTAACTTCACAAATTTGCAATATTTTCATGTCAGATTTTCAGCACTGGCATTTTTTCACACCTCCTTATGAACAGTACAACTGACATTTTTCACAGCCTGCCCAAAATGTGTTTCTGTACCTGTGGGGCACAGTGGCATGGTCACTGTGGGAAATCAATGTTTGGGACAGATTAACAAAATCACAGCGCCACTGTTCATGAGGGGAGGTCCCAAAATGCCTATGTTGAAAATGTGGCTCAAAAATCCCCCAAATAATTGGGTTATGGGCGTGTGTTGCACAGTTTCAATGCATGCTCACGACTTCACCGATTTTTCATATTTTCACTCCAGATTTCAACATTGCCATTATTTTACACCTCCTCATGAACAATACAGTTGTCATTTTTCACATCCTGCCCAAAATGTGTGTTCGTCCCTGTGTCGCCAAATGGCATAGCTACTGTGCAAAACTGCCTTTCAGCTAACAAACTGATTGTGCCGCTCTTCATGAGGTGGGGTCACAAAAAGTCCTATGTTGAAAATTTGGAGTGAAAATACCAACAAACACCTAAGACGTTAGGGTTTCCAACTGTACCACCCCACCCAGTGGAGACTGACAGGTGTCAGGGGTGTGACTTGGGATCATTGGCTGTAATGCTCATGCCATTTTACCCCCACCGCCACCCTGCAGCCAGTGACAGGCATCGAGGTGTGCCTTGGAGTGGTCAGCCCTAAAGTTCACCCCATTCTCCTATACTGCACCCATCTCAGCATATTTCCTTATGAAATGGGGTAAGTATAAGGCCCAAAGACCCCAAAGCACACCACGGCACTTGTCAGTGTCTACAGGGTAGGATGAGGTAAAATGCCATGAGCGTTATAGCTGATGACCCAAAGGCACACCCCAACGCCTGTCAGTCTTTGCAGGGTGTGGGTGGAGCTGGCATCAGTTCACTACTTCACCACCATTCCTATAATGCATCTCTAACTCCTGCACTACCAATGCCAATGCCTATGCCAGCGAGACAACATTTGGCATTGACAAATGCTTATTTTAACTTAGCTTAATATAGACAATAGAGTATTGATTTGGGGTTCATGTGAATTGAAAACATTTAAAAAAATTCAACGGCTTAGAAATGTGCAAAGCTAAAAAAATAAAGACTTGGCAATACAGAGACATGGGAAACTATTATTTGCTGTTTTAATTTAGATCTGTCTTGACTTGGGATAAGAGAACATTGACACACTGATGTCAAAGGAGGTAATGTAGTGTAGTGTAGTGGCTAAGGCTCTGGACTATGATGCTGGAGATGTGGGTTTAAAATTAACAGCCCCAATGAATATGATCAAAATATTTGTTTTATAGTAACTCATTTGTTTATAAAAGCTAATTACAGAAAAAACACTCATGCATTTACAAAAACTGCAGAAAAAGTACTATCTCAAAAAGTAGGAAAATGTATTGCAAAACACATTGTTAATGCACTAGTCAGGGTTAAAGTGACAAAAGTAGGGAAATGTGGCATTAGGGTTTTCAACCTTAACACCCTACCCCCATCCTGCAGGCAGTAGAAATGTTGCGAAATTAAATTTCACCAGCGAAATTGCAATGAAATTGACACTTTCACCACATAAAACATTTCGTAAAATTCTAGCATTCTGTGAAATTTTTCACTGGGTGTGAAATTTTGAAATTTCTCCCATGAAACATGCAATGTCTCCATGAAATGCTCAATTTCACCCAATTTTGCCCAAATTTCACCCAAATTTCACCATTTCTCAGGTGACATTTTGTGTTTCTCAGGCAAAATTTCTCATTTCACTGCAAAATTTCACATTTCATCCATGGAATTTCGTATTTCATCTGTGAAATTTCACATTTCGCTCTCGTGAAATGTTGTGTGAAATGAACAAATTTCACAAAATATTTTGCAGAGCGAAATTTTCTAATTTTGCACATCTCTAGCAGGTAGCAACAGGTGTGGGGTGTGCCTAGGGGCTATGAATCCTAACACGCACCCCATTCTCTTATACTGTACCCATCTCAACTTACTTACTTATGGAATGGGCTGAGCATTAGGGTTAACAATGCCAAGGCACACCCTATGCCTGTTGCTGTCTGCAGGGTGGGGGTGGGTTGTTAGAGTTGGAAACCTTAACACAACATTTCCCTACTTTTGTCACTTTAACCTTAACTAGTGCATTACCATTTTTTTTTTGCAATGAATATTATATATGGTTTGTGTTTCCCTCTGGTAGCCAGTTGTCAATACTCTTTTTAAACATATTGGTGTTTTCATGGTTAACCAAGTCATATGATAAGGCATTCCATAGATTTGCCACCCTTTGTGTGAAAAACTATTTTCATGTGGTTATTTTAAATAATGATGTTTTTAATTGTCTTTTGTGATGCCATAGTGCATATGTTTCTTGCCTTCTGACCAATGTCAATGTGTCCATCAAGCCCGCTGTTTTGTATGTTAAACAAAAATAAAATGTCACCCTAATTCTATGCAGTTCCAGTGAATGAAGTCCTACATGAGTTAATCTTTCATCATATGATTAATGTTCCAATCCCCTTATCATTTTCATTGCCTTATGTTGGATTTTTTTTCAATTTTGATATTTTCCCCTGTATTAAGCGCCCCCCCCCCACAAAACTGTGATCTGCAGTCTATTATTAGACTAACTTATGATCTGTAAAGTGGTAGTATTACATGTTCTGATCTAAGTGTGTACTGTCTTTTAGTAGTGTTTAGTAAGTGCTTTGTTTTAGCATATAGCATGGTGAGTGCAGTTATTACATCAGACTGCTCCTTGAGTCTTTCCACAGACCAGACCTCCCCCTCCCCACAGCGAGCAACTGGTGAGTATAGCCATTACATCAGGTTTTGTGGAGCTTCTAAGGGTTAAAAGGAGGTTTGTGAAGAACTCTCTAAAGATTGGAGGTCAGCATGTGATTGTTTCATTTGAACTACTGTGCATTGGGGTTTAACTGTATTTTTGGTGGGTACTTTAAGGAGTCAACGAAGAGCCCGTTGTATAGAAATGTTTATGTTCTTCCTTTTATTCAGGGGTTGAACTTCCATACTCTGTAATTCCTGCTGTGTCCTGAGAGTTATTTAACCAGTCACTAGTCTCTAAGCGGATTCCATGGTTTTGGATCCTAGCCAGACTGCAGGTGCCTTGCCCCCTTCCCCACCCCATCATCCCGTTCCTGACTTGATCCCTGCTTTTGTTTGTACCTAATCTTATAATTCCTGTTGCTCTTTATCCATAGGCTGCTTCTTGAATCTTTCTCCAGACCACAGCTCACCCCTCCCTGCAGTGAGCAACCGGCGAGTGCAGCCATTACATCAGGTATTGCAGAGCTTCTAAAGACTAACCCACCACTGCTACTACAGTGGCTGCCCCTTCACCCAGGGTGGGCATTTCTTTTATAAGTAGTCCTGGTCATGTGACCAGGTCATGTGTTTGGTCAGATTTCTCCTATCTCCCATATTTAGTCAGATTTCCTCTTTCTCCCTATATCCCCATTAGCAGCCTATACTGCTGCACCACTATGGGATGCTGTGCTTCCCTTTGCATTCTCCACTATATTCTAAATTGAAATTATGGTACCCCATACCTCTGTTTACCTGCTCTCTGTATCTCCCTTCCCCCTGTGCAAGCAGCCCTCCTAGTTTCCTCCCCCCCTCAATTTTCTGTTCCCCAACCTGGGACTTGAACCCTTGCTTTTGCTGTCCAGCCCACTTGGACACCTGCAACTCTATCCACTAGGCCACCCAGCCATTTAGCATATACACCTAATGTGCTCTGCTTTATACCTTAGCCCCCCTTCCCATCCCTGCCTATCTCTTACTATCTCCTTAGAGTCTCACCTGCATCTTATATCAGTCGGCCACTAGAGACCACTATTGCTTCTTTTCTCCACTCCAGAGTACTTTATGGTCTCCTCCTGTATATTCTCCTTCTTAACCCTCCTTTTCTTTCTTCCAATCACCTCCCCCCCGCTGTAGCCCCTCCCCCAACTCCATCCTTCTTGCATCATGCCTCCTGTGTGGCCAACCAACCTTCTCCTTCATTGCTCCCCATCTCCCCCCCTCTCCCTTTCCAACTGCCACACACTGAGAATTCACCCTGGGGTACTCAACACCTCTCTCATAAAGCTTGAAGCCATCTGACATCTCCTGCTTCCAACCCCCTCCAAATGTTTCTTTGAGGATACTGTCTAAAGCTCAAAAAGACATTCCCCACAGTATCACCTTCTAGTCTTTCTCCTATTCCTAGCTGGGGATGTTGAGCTAAACTGTGGCTCCTCCAACCCCTCCTTTCCACAGGACCTCCCTAATGGCTTGAGGTTCTTCCATATTAAAGCCTGTAGCCTTCTTCCTAAACTGGATGATGTAAAAGTCTGGATCACTCAGCATTCCTCAGACATACTATGCATCACAGAAATATGGCTGTCCTCATGTATGTCAGACAATCAGCTTGCCCTCCCTGACTTTAACCTCCACCAGCAAGACTGTGGTAAAAGAGGAGGAGCTGCAATCTACTCCTGCAACTCCATCTCTTGCACTGTCACCCACCATGAAGCTGTCCAACAATCACATTTACTCCTCCTGGCAAAACTTACTTTTACATCCTCAATGCCACTATTTCTCTGAGTTTTGTATGCCTCCCTCAAACTCCCTCCCTTCCTCCTCCCTCATCTCCTGTGCTTTTTCCACTACCTCCCTTGCATCTGAGATGAATTGATCCAGCTTGGAGACCTCAATCTGGACTGGCTCTCCCTCCATGGCAACACGAAAGTCTCCAGATTAAAGCACTAAACCTGACCCAGTTGATCAGTGAGCCAACTCAACTGAAACATCACTCCCAGTCCCATACCATGCTTAACTGGGTATTAGCTAGCCACCCACACCACATCAGCTCTGCAGCAGTACTTCCTGATGTGCTCAGTTTTCACTGCCCCACCTTTTGCATCAGAAAGATACAACCTTCTCCTAACCCCCCATAATATATCCAATATCAACCCATTAAAATGCTTGACTCAAATTACACCTTGACCTTGCTATGGCAAACTGGTCACTTGTCCTCTCCATTCCCTCTTTTGATGCTGCTCTCACCTAATTCACTACAATCTTCCTAAAAGTCTGAGATGTTCATGCTCTACTGAAATCAGTAAGGGTAAAACAACATCACAATCTCTGGATCTCACCGGATATCCTAGTATCCGGCAAAACCAGCTATCTCTCTTGCCAACATTTCAAAACCACATGTGACCCAACTGACCTGCAGAACTACTAAACCATCCAAAATAGCTGTACCAAGTGTATTAAGTAGGGTAAATCAGACTATTTCAAAAACCATCTGCACACCGCAAATAACTTTCCATCCTCATTCTGGAATGATCTCTGTTCACTCCTGCACCGCTCCTTTGGATCACCTCCACCCACTCTCTGCATGGTGGGTTCCCTAGTTTCAGACCCTACCTCTGTCGCAGATGACCTAAACAAGTTCTTTATGATCTGTGCTCTTTTGCATGACCTCCCCCCTCTTCTCCTCCCCCTTCCCCATGCATGACCTCCCCCTCCTCTCCTATCCCCCTTCCCCACACAGCCCTCCTTCTTTCAACTGCCTCCAATATCCCCTTCAGAAGTCCTTAGAGTCCTTGGCACACTGAATTAATTCAAATCCAGCCCTGACAGCTTACACCCTAGACTTCTCAAAGTCTCTGCACCCTCAGTCGTGACCCCTCTAACACACCTCCTCAACCTGTCTCTCTCCTCCTTTATCGTCCCTTCAGCCTGCAAGTTGGCTATGGTCATACCTCTCCATGAAGGAGGTGATCCCACTCTCCCTGGCAACTACCACCCTATATCCCTTCTCCACTATCTTGCCAAGATCAAAGGATCACTTGTCCTCTCAAGGCTAAATGACTTCCTCTTTGCTTCCAACACTCTCTCCCTGATCAAATCAGGTTTTAAGAAACTCCCCTCAACCACCTCCTCCCTTCTTCACTTTGCAGATGCCATCCACTCTGCAATGGATCAAGGGCAGCTCACCTTCGCTATTTTCCTTGACTTTGCAAAGGTCTTTAACTCCATCTCTCACCCACTTCTTCACAAGCTAAGAGCCATTGGACTTTCCCCAACTACTATGTCCTGGTTCTGCTCCTACATAATTGGCTGGTCCCAGTCAGTTAAAATCAGCAATGTCCTGTCTCCCTCCCTCCCTCCCCATCCTTGCAGACATCTCACAGGGCTTGTTCCTCGGACCTGTTCTGTTTTCCATGTTTATTAATGACTTCCCCACTGTATGTACCTATGCCAAGATTAATATGTATGCAGATGACACTGTCCTATTCCTATTTGGTCCCTATGCCCCTGCCGTCCAAACTCCACTCCAACATGACTTTACCACAGTATCGAACTGGTTCAGTGATAACTGCCAAAAAATAAATATCAAAAAATAAGGGAATGCAGCAGGATGAAGATAGGGAGGCATACCAAACATCTCTAAGGGAAGCAGGGAAGGCAGTAAGGCAGGCCAAGGACCACACCAAGGAAACACCAGCACAAACAGTAAAAGAAGGTGACAAGACTTTCTATAGACATAATAGTGAAAGGAGAAAGTCCAGAGGGGGGATTGCTAAGATCAAAGGGGATAAGGGGGCATGTGAGAAGGAGGACCAAGTAATAGCATCTATCCTAAGTAGATACTTCTGCTCAGTATTTACTGAAGAGAAGGTAGGGCAGGGCCAACAGCTCAGCACATCGACAGAGGGGGGAGGGAGGTGTGCACTAGTCCCTTCACAAAAGAAAGGGTCCTACAAGAGCTCAATAAGCTCAGGGTGGACAAGGCAATGGGACCTGATGGCATACATCCCAGGGTACTAAAGGAGCTAAGGGTGGAACTAGCAGAGCCATTATCAGAACTGTTTAGTGAGTCTCTGAGCACAGGAGAGGTCCCAGAAGACTGGAGAAGAGCTCATGTGATCCTGGTCCAAAAGAGTGGTAGCCGAGAGGAGTCAGAGAACTACAGACCAGTCAGTCTTACCTCAGTAGTGGGCAAGATTATGGAGGCACTCCTTAAGGAAAGGATAGTGCAACACCTGGAATCCATAGGAGCACAGGATCCAAGACATCATGGGTTTACAAAAGGAAGTTCCTGTCAAACTAATCTCATAGATTTCTCTGACTGGGTAACCAGAGTGGTGGACCAAGGGGGCAGTTGATGTCGCCTACCTTGACTTCGGCAAAGCTTTTGACACTGTTCCACATAGAAGATTGATTAATAAGCTGTGTAGGCTCAGGGTGGGTCAGAAGTTGGTCAGCTGGGTGGCAAACTGGTTGATGGGCAGAAAACGGAGAGTGGTGGCAAATGGTATGCAGTCAGAAGAGATGCAAGTCAGAAATGGGGTACCTCAGGTATCAGTCCTGGGGCCAGTCCAATTCAATATCTTCATCACTGACCTTGCAGAAGGACTGGAGGGTAAGCTTTGTCTGTTTGCAGATGGCACCAAGATCTGCAACAGAGTAGATGACCCAGATGGGGTGGACAGAATGAGAAGAGATCTGGATAATATAGCAAAATGGTTGGAAGAGTGGCAACTGGGGTTAATGCAAAGAAGTGCAAGATCATGCACATAGGGAAGAGAAACCCTGAAGCCACCTATAGGCTTGGAGGGGAGATGCTGGCAGTCACAAGGGAAGAAAGAGAGTTGGGCCTCATCATCACAGATGACCTGAAGTCATCCAAGCAGACCACTAAAGCAGTAAGTAAGGCTAGAGGGATGTTGAGGTGTATTAGTAAGGGTATCACAAGTTAGAAGAGGGAGGTAATAATCTCTCTTTACAAGACATTGGTTAGGCCCCATCTGGAGTCCTGCGTGCAGTACTGGAGGCCACACCTTCACAAGGACATTAATCAAATTGAGGCAGTCCAGAGAAAAGCAACCAAAATGGTGCAGGGACTGCATCAGAAAACCTATGAGGACAGATTAACGGAGCTCAATATGTATACCCTAGAGCAAAGGAGGGAGGGAGAGAGGTGATATGATCGAAACATTCAAATACCTTAAGGACATTAATAAGGTGAAGGAGTCTAACATATTTCAATATAAGAAAAATAGCAGGATAAGAGGACACAGCATGAGATTAGAGGGAGGCAAATTAAGAGGTAATGTTAGGAAGTTCTTTTTCACAGAAAGGGTGGTGGATGCATGCAATGGCTTACCTCAGGAAGTGGTGAATATGAATAGAGTGCAGAGCTTCAAACAGGCATGGGATAGGCATAAGGGAGCAATACAGATGAGTATGAATAGATAGGCCATTGACAGCAAAGGCCAATGGCACATAAGGCAGAAAAAGAAATGGGCAGACTGGATGGGCCTTGCAGTCCCTATCTGCCATCAACTTCTATGTTTCTATGTTCTATGTTAACTTTATAATTTTAGACAAATCACCATGTAGCTTACAGAAAGAATTTGAACAAAACAATAGACAAATTAAAACATGGCGTATGGGCCAGTCATTAATCAAAGACCCCTTGTTTGTAACACAGTTTAGGACAGAATTACAAAAATGTTTTATGGATAATTTAAAAGAAGATATTTCTTTGTTGACTATGTGGGACACATTTAAAACCTGGGTGAAAGGTATAGTACAATCAACATCATCCTATAATAAGGAACTCTTAACCAAAAGGAAACAGAAATATAATTATAAGACAACTTGCACACCTCTTCATTGGATTTATAACAGATTAATTTGAAACAAACAAAAATAAATTGTACAATATGTTAGTGACAAAAAATGTAGAAAAGCAACTATGCACACTGTATACAGTCTAACTATCACCATATATCAGATAAGTCACAAAAACTATTTACATGGCAACTCAGAAAGAAACAAACACAGAAAGCAATAATAAATATTAAAGATGAACAAACTAAAGTCCCCCCTTTGATACCCTCCTCCTACAATACCTCTCTTTCATCACCCTGCCACACTCTACCTCTCCTCTCCTCCTACCCCCCCTTCCGGTTAACATAACCTAACACTGGCCTACATCTACACTCAATTAAGCACTTATAACCTACTCCTCTTATATTCACTTTAGTTCACCCTGTCATCTCTGTTTGCCTCGAAAATCGTGTTCTGCCTGCGCCTCTCTGTAAATTTCCTTTCCCTTCTGCCCTCTGCAATTTTTCATTCCCTCCTTCCATTCTTCCTCTCTTTACTCCAATCACTGTAAATCTTGAATATCTATATTACACTAATGGCTACCAATTACTACTGTGTCACCTTACCATCAATTGCTAAATACTGTTGCCAAGATATTATATGTGTTCCAGTGTTACCAACTGTCACCAACTGTTGCCTATTTGCTATGTGTCTTCATATCTACTACAGTTAACTGTTGCATTGTTAGCCAATGTGATCCACCTGTAATCCCTCCTGCTCTCATTGTATGCAAGTAAGCAAACTGTATTCCAACATTGTAAAAATTTCTCTGTATTCTATCCCATTGTTTCCTACACCCCAGGTCACACCGAGAGACAAGCAACTTGTTGCTCAGCGTGCCTTCCTGGTGAAACATTTCAATAAATAAATATACATCGCAGGCCAAAAGAAATGAATAATTTAAAGACTGTTACCAAAAATGATATACTTGAACAGCAAAACAACCCAAATGCCGATACAGATATCCTCAATAATATAACCATTCCCATTATACCCATAGAAGTTACACACAGCTTAGAAAATCCATTTACGGAACAAGAAGTACAAAAAGCAGTGTCTGATTTACCAACTGAAAAAGCTCCAGGCCAAGATGGATTCACAATAGAACTATATTGAACATTTAATAAACAGCTTACACCATTTATAACAAATCGTTTCAATAGTTTTAACACTTTACAAGAAATGCCGAAAACTTTTGAAGAGGCCATCATTCATGTCTTCCATAAAAAAAGATAAAGATCAACAACTATGTTTATCCAATAGACACATACCCTTTCCAAATACCGATCTCAGAATTGTTTCAATGTTTCTAGCTACTCATTTGGAGCAAGTACTAGTAAATCCAATTCCACAAGATCAAAATGGGTTTATAAGAGGATGACACATCTCAGATAATATCCAAACAACTATTAATGAAATATTAGACAATATACAACCAGATGCAATACTTCTTGCAACAGACACCGAAAATAGTTTTAGTAGAGATGAATAGGGTTAACAAGACTAGTTAAATAGTTTACTAACAGGATCAAGTTTCTGTATAACTCTCCCATAGCTATAATTAAAACAAATTATATTACATCAGAATTTTTTTTTTATCTAAGTAGCATAACACACCAAGGGTGTCCATTGTGTCCATTTATTTTTTGTAATAGCAGTAGAACCATTTGCAATAGCAATTCAAGCAAATGAACAAACTACCATAAATCATCAGAATTATATTTGTAAATACTAACCATAAGATAAGCCTCTATGGAAATTATGCTCTACTCTATCTCATCAACCCACAAATTTCATTAAGGGAAGTGGTGGACTTATCAGAGAGGTTTGCTGAAGCATCGGGCAATAAAAGTAACTAAGAACAAAATGGAAATACTCAAACTGGACAACCCATATCCACTTCAAATTCCAGCTAGCTGCCGTGTACTCATTCCACAACAATTAGATACCTTAGTGTGAGACTGATTGTCAATTTAGAAAATTTATGTGGGTCAAACAAAACGTGAGCTGCCCGACACAAAGAAATGCAGTATGAACCTAGTATAATTTTTAATGTATAGTTAAGGTAACATGAATAGAATATGACCTACTGGTATAAGGATCAAATGTTTTCTTTTTTAGGTAAAAGCCGGACAAAGTTTGATAGGTGATCATTTGAAAATGGAGAAAACTGGGATCGGAGAAGTCATCAAATACGCCATAGCAAAGGAATGACTCCAATGCAAATCCATGAGGATATGATAAATACACTTGGGACAGAAGCACCTTCATATTCAACTGTCAAGAAATGGGCTGCTGAATTTAAGCATGGCAGAATAAGTGCTGAAGGTGATCCCAGGTCAGGGCACCCATATGAGGTGACCACTGAGGTGAACATTGACACAGTCCATCAAATGGTGATGAAAGACATACAAGTAACTATACAGCATGTAGGCAGCACCTTGGGCATCAATTTTGTGGCAGTACAATCTATCTTGACTGAAAACCTGGGCATGAGCAAAGTGTCAGCAATATGGGTATAAAGAATGTTGACAACCAATCATAAATTAGCCAGAAAGGACATTTCAAGTCAGCTTCTTGCACAATACAGGAGGGGTCCAACAAACTTTATCAGTCGTGTTGTAATAATGGATGAAACTGAGTTCTCCATTTTGATTCTGAGTCTAAACAGCAAAGCAATCAATGGAAACATCATGTATCTCCAACACCAAAGAAGTTCAAGCAGGCCACCTTAAGTGACAAAATCGTGGCCTAGGTCTTCTTATCTTGAGAAAGGAAAGACAATAACTGGCAAATACTATGCTGAATAACTGCACATGCTGAGAGAAGCCATCAAACCAAATGTTATGAAAAATTGAGGCAAGGTGTTTTGTTCCTGCAAGACAATGCTTCACTCCACACAGCACAGGTTGCAGTGGCTGCTGCAACAGAATATGGGCATGAACTGCTTCCTTACCCATCCTTCTCACCAGATCTTACTCCTTCAAACTTCTACCTGTTCCCAAAACTGAAGGCTAAACTCTGGAAAGAGATTTGTTGATGATGATGAAGAGGTGATAGCTGCTGTGGAGAGGTTTCTGGCAGGCCAAGACATGGAATTCTACCATGAGGGGATAACAATGCTAGAATGACAATGGGCTAAGTGTATTGAACTGAAAGGAGACTATGCTGAAAAATAAAATTATACTAGATTCATAGTGCATTTCTTTCTGTGTCAGGCCCTTAGTTTGTCTCTAATATACAACCTAAATAACCCATGGTCCCAGATATTCAGACTGCGCCAGGCAGTGGTGCAAGCCTGAGCGCAACACCAGGTGATATTCAACGGTGATGCACCATAGTGCAGCACTGTTGAATATGGCAAGGTCAGCATGCATACTGCACATGGTGCAGTGGCACTATGCTGGCACAAGCCACAGATAAGGAGCATGGGGATGCGCTAGTGCAGTTAGACGCATCACCTGTGATACTCAGCAGGGGGCCTGCAGACAAGGCCATAAGATATGCAAGATGCAAATTGGGCCATTTGCATGTCATTATGGCCCCATTTGCATGCCTTGTGCAGAGAGCCTTGCTACTTGATCCTGGCACCCTGCATAGCATGACATGTGAGTGGGCATCTCAGGGCATCCACCGCCCGTAGCCGTGATCGCTTAAATGTGTACTACTCAATCCCTGTTAGTCTAGTGACCCCCATCCTGAGTTCCTGGATCCCTGATAATTGTAATGGAAGACCATCCCTGGTGGTCAATTGGTCCCCCCTCCCATCCGAGTCTCCAAGAAATGTAAAATGACTGTCCCTGGTGGTCTAGTGGAACCCCTCCAGCACCTAGCCATGATTGCGGTACTCCTCCATAAGGATATGCCCTGGTGATCCAGTGGCACCCCCACCCCTCCCATCCACACCGAACCCCTTGCCCACCCCACTCCCTCCCATCATCTGCAGGTGGCGGCAACCCACCCACATACCACCCGGCCGCACGCCAAATGACAGGTAAAGTATGGGTTGTAAGCCCATTGGTCCCCAGTGTGGACCAACAGGTTTGCAGGACATACTGTTCTAGACAGTCCCAAATATGTGAATGATGTCATTCACATATTTGGGACTATCTAGAACAGTATATCTTGCTACAACCAGGCCATCATGCTGAATGACAGATAAGTATGGGCTGTAAGCCATTGGTCCCAGTGTGGACAATAGGCTTGCAGGGCATACTGTACTAGACAGTCCCATATATGTGAATGACATCATTCACATATTTGGGACTATCTAGTACAGTATGCCCTGCAAGCCTATTGGTCCACACTGGGGACCAATGGGCTTACAGCCCATACTGTACCTATCATTCGGCAGGTGGCCAGGTGGTATGTGGGCAGGTTACCGCAATCACGGCTAGGGGTGGGGGAGGGTTTCACTAGACCACCTGGGATGGTCATTTTGCATTCCTCTGGGACTCGGGTGGAGGGGGGACCACTTGATCACCAGGGATGGTCTTTCATTACAATTATCAGGGATTCGGGGAATCAGGAGTGGGGGGCCACTAGACTACCAGAGCTTGATTGGTATACATTTTCTCGATCACAGCTATGGGTGGGGGGGGTCCACATGACCATCAGAGTTGTGTGTGTGCTTGCCAATGGTGTTCTGGGTGGCCAGGAGTTGTTCTATCTTTTCTGGGGCTCAACTTTGAGCACCCCTATGTGGCACAATGCAGGGTTGTGCCAGCATATGTGCCGCACATCCCAAGCTGGATATCGGGATGTGCCACATATGCAGTGGCATGCCCCCTGCATTTGCACCACATACATTAGCATTGCAACCCAGCGCATTGTGATTTGCGCTGTGCCAGGCAGCCTTCTCAATATCCCGCCAGGGCACAATGCAGGGTTGCGCCAGGAGCAACCTCTTTGAATATCCCGGCCATAATGTTTAATCAAATTCAAACAGATTTTTTTTTTTTTAATGGGATACAGTACCACTTACATTAATAGGAAGGGTAAGTGCAATAACATTGAATACACTCCCAAAACTGCAATTTATATTTCAATGCAGTCCTACTACAATTCTTCAAATATACTTTCGGAACTTAAAAAAAATCTGCCACAGACATTTTAGGGAGAAGTAAGAAGCCCCTGGATGCATATGAGAAATTAACATTTCCCAAAGATAAAGAAGGTCTTACATTACCTGACATTCAGGGATATTATCTGACTGCACAAGTTGCAGCTACAAAATCTTGGTTTCCGCCCCCTCATTTATTAGAAGAATCATACATTATCAAACAAGATACACACAGTTATCCGAATATAAAACATCTCTTATTTTCAAATTATTACAAACAAAAAACTCCATTAATCTATAACCATGTTACAAAAACTACAATAGATTCATGGAAAAAGGTACATCAAATGATTAAACATTAAAACAAAATTAGTTTACACTCTCCAGTATATCTTATTTTTTCCTCCATCAATAGCAGATCTGACTTTCAAAATTGGGGTTCAGAAAGGAATTACAGAATACAGTCAGATATAACTTCAAACACAGTATAACCTCAACGCAATTCATGTCTTCCAATATCTTCCAATCAGAAGTGTTATCTCTCAAACCAATGGCTCCATGTTTGTTCCAGCTAATTCTTCAATTGTTGATTGGCTAGAAAAATTCATTGATAAATCAAATAAGTCTCTTCATTATATAACATTTTCACTACCCAAAGAAATGGAGTACTAGATAAACATGGGCCTAATATTAGAAGGTTGATACAGGGTTTCGATCAAGCCCTGCGTCAACCGTAAAGTTTGCTGCAACTGCACCAAATAGTTTGTCACAACCTGCGCCAAATTTTAGTACATTTGGTGCACTTGTGACATTTTACTCAATTTACAGCAGTTTGCACCAAAGTTTTGGCACAAGCCTCATAAAATGGATCCCCCATGGATGCAAAGTTAGACCTGAGGAAGCTGGTCTAACTCCTTGTATTCAGGGCAAGGGACTTGTGGCAGGTGGCTTTCAAAATTGAGCTTACTGCAATGTTTGACACAAGTCACCACTTGCGTCCACCTCACTGCCACAAGTCCCTTTCAGTGATCTAAACAGTTTTTAAAATTGATCCAGACAGTAATGAACTCTAGATTTGGGGTTACAATTTTCAGAGGAACAGTGGAATAAAATAATCAAGACTGATACAGAAAAAGTTAAAGCATCCAAACTTCAGCAAATTCATTACTATATCTTACAAAGAACATATTATATCCTGGCTAGATTCAATAAAAATAACAATAGTATAACACCGAAATGTCCAAGATGCAAAAATACCATAGATACCTTAATACACGTTATGTATTCATGCCCTTACTTAACTAATTATTGGACCAAACCTACCAACATATTATCAAAAGCATTAGGACACAAGTTAACATTCCCATGTTACTTATAATGTTGGGACTATCTAACTTCTATTTTAAACCTTGGAAAAATAAAATAGCATTCATTACAATATCCATAATACTAGCTAAAAATACATACTTATTAAATGGAAAGACTCCACTCCTCCACTATGTGAAACCTGGGTTAACTATATGCTAGATATCATGAAGCTGAAAAACAATACACTATTCTAAAATAACAATTCTGAAACTTGTGAAAAAATGTGGGCCCATGCCACAATATTATTCAAAAAGGATAAAAAGGATAAATGAGTATGTATCTGAACACCAACTGTACATTATGAACTATGGGTTTGAGTATACTAACATACTAAAATGCCAGCAGAATAGGCCTAATGGTCTTTCGCGTCTGCTCGTTTGGTCAGCCCCCACCCTGGGAGCTGACTATGCTGCCCCCCCTCACCTTCTCTGGCTTCTCCCTTCCCAGTTCCAGATATTCTCGCTGCATTGGATTTTGCTTCCAGAATCCTTCCTCTGTACCTGTCCCACCCCCTCTTGAACCCCTCCACCGTCTCTGCCTCCACCAGCCCCCTAGGCAGCGCATTCCATGGCTCCACCACCCTCTCAGTGAAGTAGTACCTCCTCCTTTCTCCCCTGAATCTTCCCCCTTCCAGCTTCCACCCATGCCCTCTAGTGGCCCCCTCCTCCTTCCTTCGAAGCACCCTGACTGTTCCTCCCCTATTTACCCCCTTCATGTACCTGAAGACCTCTATCATATACCCCAGGTCCCTTCTCTCTTCCAATGTGTACTCATTCATTTTTATAAACCAATGCAAGTAAATGAACTGACTTATTAGGTTACTATATCTGAAGTTGCTTTCTTCTAAGTTAGTAACATATAATTACAACATTCATAATTATGGGCGCTATGCATGATACAGGTGGGGGTACGTGGAAAATTCACATACCCCACTCGGGTAGCTGCGCACCCGTGGACAGGTGCGCACAAGCCATTATTCACAACCGACACCCACCTGTCCATGGCTCCTCCCCCTGGTGCACAGGATTTTGCAGGGCAGACGGGGGGCAGAGTTGCGGACCCAGTTGGGCATCCAATGGAATATTCAGCATGGGTTCTGGAATGGATCCCTTGCACCCAATGGTGCAGGTCCGGGTGTGTGAATAGCTAATGCAGGCACCCAGACCTGCACAGCATGGCCCCTTTGGCTGTAGGCCCACTGCCAGAGCCCATGTGGCATCATGGGCCCCCACTGCACACCCACACTTTCACCAGCAGGACCCCACCAGGAGGCCCATATGCTGGCTCCCTAACACCATATTGACAATACAGACCCCTGAAAGATGAGAGCCCGGGCCACATATGGGCATTTGATGGATGGGTATGGGGTGAGAGGGGGTGTTGGCACCATGGGGGATGATGAACCCACTGACAGGGGACGGGGCTCCACAGGGGGTGCCATGATGCCATGTTCTGAGGCGGAGCCCATGTGTTGAGGGTGGGGTGGGCATTTGGCATGGTCGGGGATTGGGAACAGGCACACTGCCAAGGTGCAGGTCTGTGACGGGGGTCCACATGTGCTGAGATGTGAAGGCACTCACCCAGTCAACTGCCCCAGCCCTCCTCGGCTGCCTAGTGGGCTGGGGCATCATGGAGAGTCACATCCTGGTCCTGTGGTGTCTGGTGGGTGGAGTCCATGGGGCTGTGCAGTGGGTTATGGCAGGTTCCAGGCTGTCATAACCTGCACCAATCTATGCACCCATGCAGCCAGCACTACATGGTTTAGTGCACACTGCATAGTGCTGGCATGCCCTTGGAAAGCCCCGGCGCATTGCAGTCCACGTGGTCAGGGAAATGGCCATGTTTTTGCCTTTTGCCCCATTCATGAATGCTGCACACGGTCCAGAGGACCCCACTCCATGGTACTCACATGTATCGATGCCAACGTGCCCAGTTTCTGTGGTGCATTGGCATCATGCATAGCGTCCCATAGGTTCAACAATTACATCTCTGCATTTAATTAGTATTTGAAACATAGAAACATAGAAATTGCCAGCAGATAAGGACCTACAGGCCCACTGAGTCTGTCCAACTATTATATTTCCATGTCACCCAAGGACTCTAGGTGATCCAGGTAATTTTTCCTGCTGTCCCCCCCCTCCAGAATTCCCTTGTACCTATTCCAAGCAACGTCAAATCCCGTCACTGTTTTGGCCCCCACATCTTCCTCAGGGAGTGCATTCCACCCATTCACTACCCATTCTTTGAAGTAGTGTTTCCTAATGTTTCCCTTGAATCTTTCCCCTTCTAGCTTCATATCATGACCCCTTGTCCTTGAGAGCCTCTTATTCTGAAATATACTGCTCTCTGGGACCTTGTGTATACCTTTTTGACACTTAAAGGTCTCTATCATGTCCTCCTTTTCCCTTCTTTGCTCCAGGGTATACATGTTGAGGTCTTTCAGCCTCTCCTTGTATGTCAAATGGCTGAGTTCTCACACCATTTTTGTTGCCCTTTACTGGACCCTCTCCACTCTATCAATGTCCCTCCTGAGGTACGGTCTCCAGAACTGGACACTATATTCAAGGTGCGGCCTCACCAGCTGTTTGTACAAGGGCATCACCACCTCCCTTCTTCTGCTCGTAACACCCCTGCCTATGCATCCAAGCATTCTACTGGCCCTTGCTACTGCCCTCTCACATTGTTTAGCTACCTTGAGATCATTAGACATGATTATACCAAGGTTTCTCTCCTGCTTTATCGCTTCCAGTATCTGACCACCCATCCTGCACTCTGCTTTTAGATTTCTACTCTCTAAGTGCATACTTTTGCACTTTTTGGCATAAAAGCTCAACTGCCACACTTTTGACCATTCCTCTAGTTTGTGAAAATCCTTTCTCATTTCTTCTATCCCATCAGCAGTGTCTGCTCTGTTGCAGAGCTTTGTATCATCTGTGAATAGACAGACCTTCCCTTCAAGCCCTTCCAAAATGTACCCTATGAAAATAATGAAGAGGATTGTACCCAGTACTAAACTCTGTGGTACCCCGCTAGTCACCTTTCCCTCCCTTGATGGAACTCCATTAACAGTCACCCTTTGCATTCTTCCTGCCAGCCAATGTTTCAGTGATCTCTCATCCTCTGGTCCTGTACATTAATGTATTATTTGTATATCTCAGAGATGTATGATATCTTTTGTTGTATTTTTGATTCAAGCTCTTAACAAATAAAAAAAAGTAAAAAAAAAAGTCAGGAATACCTCTATAAAGCAGCAGAAGCAACAATAACCATGCAGTGATAACTCTCTCCCTGCAGTGCAAATGCAGCCAACTAGCGCAGCGTACCATATGCAACCTAATCCTTGCTGCATATCTAATTTATACTAACGTCCTGTAGCCTGCCATTTAAAGACACAGCTCCAAATTTCAACACTGCTACCCTGTTAAAAACTAACATTGCTATACATTTTAAAAGTAGAATAAGGTAGTTTCATGGGGGAGGGGGGATATGCTGTGACAGTGTACTTCATGGGGATTGAAGTCCCTCGCCTCTCTCTGTACAGGCTCCTGACTTCAGTCCTCCACTCAGTACATTAGCATAGCATAATCCCCCTCATAATGCCTTATTCCTTTTGCATAGACAGCTAGATCGATAGATCGATAGATCGATAGATAGATAGATAGATAGACAGACAGACAGACAGACAGACAGACAGACAGACAGATAGGTAAATAGTAGACCTATAGATTGCAGAAAACTATAGCACATTAAAGCAAAAGTTTGGTTTACATGAGCCTTAACTCTACCCTTCCCATGAACTCTCCCATGAACTCTGTCAAACTGAATGTCAAAGTACCACTCAGATTTCAAGCATATGTTTTAATGTAATGGACCAGATTCTCAAAGGGTCTGAAGACTGATGCAAGATGCATCAAACAACTACCTCGTGCTAAAGTCATTTCCACCAAATACTGTGCACCATATTCTGAAAGAACAGCAGTCTCCACAGCAAAGTCTCCCAAACAGATGCAAGAGGTCCGCTGCATCAAACATATGATACATGAGGAGAGAATGCCACAAGTGGAGACACAACTGCATTGGGCAAGAATGCCACAAGCTGAGCTACAATGACAATGCAAGGGGACAAGGATGACCCATGATGAGGCACAAAGACAATACAGGGGGCAGGAATGCCACAAGGTGAGTAAAACTGAGAACAGAGGCATGGAACAAGAATTGATGCAAGACACATAAAAACGACGATACAGTGGGTGAGAACTGATGCAAGCTTTGAAAATTGCTGCATGGGTGAGACATGACACACATGGATTCAAACCATACAGTGGATGAAATGGATCCAACAACGGCATGTGCAGCCTCCCAAACATTCAACACGAGTTCTGCAGAGGACTATAGATTCTGTCATTGACCGTATCTGGGCTATACCCTCTACATTCTGTGTGGCACTGTTGGAATGACCAGCTCCACCCTGGTCTAATGGATGCCTGCTATTATTGGTGCAATGTCAGGGATTCCACCTTTGAGGATCCCAGAAAAGAAGATGTTGAATCATTTTTGTGGCATAAGACCCCTTGTGACATGCACACCCAGGATTTTAATGCAAGAGTGGTGCAAGCCACTGTGGTGTTGGTGGTCCTGGGTTGGATGCAGGGTGCATTAAAGAATCAGAATTGACACAGACTTTAACACAAGTCACAGCTTGAATTAAATTTGTTTGCTGCAAGGACAGTGCACCATTCCCAGCTCACTGAGAATTCAGCCTGATAAATAAATAAGTATACATGCAATACAGTTACACCCCATAATGAACACTGACTCATATGTTGTAAAACACAGGGTTGCAGGATATAATGCTGAGTCAATATCCAGTGTCCAACCTGCAGCCCACTCATGAAGTAGCTGCATGGTTTAACAAAGTGCACCAGAAACATAGGAGACTTTGAAAATGGACCTCTGGGTCTTTCAGCAACAAGATGCATGGTCATGTGAAGAGAACAAGTCATATAGCAGTCTTCATTCATTAATCAGTTGCACTGCCACACAAACTGTGCTGCAGGGTCACATGTGCTGCATGGTCTCACAAAGTGTAAATGCAACCCAAAAAAGGTATTGGACCACATTTAAAAGATTCCACTTACTGTATGTGGTCCTGAAGTGGTGTGGCAAGTTGACCACTGTGAAACTGTGGGTTCAAAATGGATAAAAAATGTGCAAAATTGTGAACCCCCCCACCAAAAAAAATGGAAAATAAATGAAGTCCACATGCCTGCACAGTATGTGCATGGTTTATTTCTGTGTTTTATTTTTCTTCTTTGCAAGTAGAGAAGCACATCCAAGAAAAAAGTGAAATTGTTACATTGTGGCATCAATGGAACTGTGACATCGGCATTGAGCATGCTAAAGGGTTGTTGGTGGTGTTTTGTAATATATGGTTGGCAGGAGGGTGTACTGGCATCCAGGTTGGGCACCAACTGCCAATGATATATGAATGGATTGGACATCCAGGAGGAAGCTGGGTACCATTATAAGGTTTGGCCACCAGCTGCCAATGATAGTAATAGGTTGGGTGGCAAAAAAGAAGGGGTGGTACAGATGGTAACATTGAGCACCTGCGCTGATGATATATTAATAGATCTTTTGGCATGGACAGAGAGGGTACTGCTGACAGAGCTGAGTACCTGCCTCCGGTATTATAATAATAGACCAGATGGCTGAAAGGCAGGGCATACAGTTGGTAGCACTGGGCGCAGACCACAATTGCTATAGTAATAGATCAGGCAACTAGGAGAGAAATGGGTACTGGCAGTCAGGTTAGGCACCTTCCGCTGGTGATATATTCATAGATAAGGCAGGCATGAGGGAGGGGGTATTGATGGTGGGGTTGAACATCCACCACCAGTGATATACAGTGTTCAAAGATCTGGTGGGTGTGAGGGAGGGGGTACTGGTGGAGCAGTTGGGCATACACTTCCAGTTTATTTTCAATAATCAAGCAGGGGGGAAGGAAGACAGTAAAGTAGTAAAGTAAAGTAAAGCAGGGGGGAAGGAAGACAGGCTATATTGCTAGACCTAGGCTGGAACAGAAGGGATTTACTGGCAACAGGGTTGGGCATCTGCTAGAAGTTTTATTCAACGATTGGGCAGGAAGACATAGTGACCAGTGGCAGAGTTAGGTGCCTGCTGCCACAAGTTGCAGACATCGTGGGCCATTTTCATGACCAGAAAGTGTCATAAAAATGGTTCACAAACAGCTTGTGCAATGTAAGAACAGAAGCTGCTTTAGACATGAAAAATACATCAGGAATGGAACACTGAAAAAAAAAAAATTTGCACACTTGAAACTGTATTTTCCTTTGTAAATAGTTTAAAAATTACACATTTTTCATTATAATCACCTACCAAAGGCACCTCCTAGAGTCAAACTGTAATGAAACCTAAAGCTTCAGATTTCTACTGTCACTCATTATTGAGCTTCAGTATACTGTAGGTGTGAAAAACAAGTCTTAAAAAGATACTTTTATGTACTTTCAGTCTCCTAAAACTTAACTGATAATTTCCAATTTTTCAGGATATAGAGATATTTGGCCCCAGCAACAACATGCCAATTGTCAGGGTGTTCTGTCTAAGGATTGTTGCGTTATTATGGTGTATATAAATGCTTTATTTAAGCTTGTCAAGTTTATTGAATACACAAATGGGAAAAACACATTACATCAGGTTGTTGTCTGATTCAGGTATACAAATCCCACTCTTCAGCCTGTTAAATAAATGGTAAAAATATAAAAAATGATGTTATGCAGTTGCCTAACTACTTTCCCCTTTGATATTGATTACTGTGTTGTACAACTGTAGCTCCTTAGAAGGTGCCTTTCTCTGTCCGATGATGTAAATAGAAGGCTATACAATTCATATCAAGAAAAAGCAGTAACAAAACATTCAAAAACAGAAATTTAGGAAATGCTGTGTTCCATCTGAGTATTATGTTTATCTCTCAGAACATGGTTATTATAGATCCATCCATACTTGCATAAAAAAAAATGTCCCAGAACCTTTAGTGCAATCAACATTGATCATGACTTTAATCCCTTGGCATTATTTCCCATTATCTGACCAAACAATCAAAGCAGTTGTTCTAGTAACTGTATTCTATTTCCTGCCTGTAATGAAAATAAGGTAACCATCTGGAATTAAATGTATCTATCTGAGGGTGTAAAAGGGCTGTAATTGATTCCATACTTCAGATATTAAGTATGGTGTTATATCAGTTAGACACTTGAGGACACTGATTTGTCAGCCACCATTGTGTTATTGTTTCTCTGGTTGTGGCTATCAGGATCTTTATCCCCTTTATGAGCTCCCCTCGGGGGAGGGGGGATCCAGAATCAGATTTTTAAAAGAGGGTGCAGTGGGCAACTCCAAGATTTTTTGGATATGTTGGGTTAGATCTGCCCTGAAGGGCTGTATAACCTAGCATTCATGGAATACATGGTCATGCAAGTCTCTGCTATCACAGCCTCACCAACTAAAGATCAGTGTTGATTGCATCATATTATCAAGATATATGTGGTGTTATAAAGAATCTGTACCCAAGAGGCAGAGGCAGTGGTTCAATGTATGCCCTGTACATTTTATTCCACTGCTGTTAGGTTAAAGTGCCCCCCCCCCTTTCTGTTGTATTCTTGTAATCCCACTTTATCCTACATCCCCTTGTAATAGTGGCTAAGATGTGAAATAAAGGCTTTGTGTCCTGTCCCCTGTACTTACTAAATAAAATCCAATCCTTGTGGCACATTCACCATAAGACCTTACACTGTGGGGACTCATGTGATGAAGTCCCTTATTGTTAGTATCTGAAAACATCTCCAGACTGATAGGCAAATTCCTGTTTTAAATGCCCCAAATATTTAAAGGTATTATTTTCATAGATTAATTGTTTAAAGAATATTAGGCTGCAGTGTTCCCACCTGTGGAACACACTATCCAGCCTGGCCAAGGAAGATTTGGTGTCCACTGTATGCAATATACTGTACCTCCCAGAAAGGGCCAACTACCTGTCATCTTTCTTTAACAATAAGCCAGATCATTAGTGTGTGCTTAGTAGTAGTAGTAGTAGTACTTTCTTTATATGGTGCCCTATCACCGTGTGCTCAAGGTGCCTCACATCATAAATAATGACATACACTTCAACAGTACAGGGCTACATATAGAAATTATAAAACAACAGAGCAATAAATAAAATAAATAATGATAAATAAATAACAGCAGCATCATCAGCCAAAACATGTAGAGTACACTAAGGCATTACAGGACACAAAAAGCCTCACTAAATAGGTAAACCTTCAGACCTCTATTAAAGGCCTCCACTGAAGAGGGACTCCCTCACTACCATAGGTAGAAAATTCCACAGTAGAGGGTCAGCCACCTCAAATGCACAGTCACCAAAGAATTTATGTCTGGCCCTCAGACATGCAAGGAGACCCTCTTTTGGGGAATGGAGCGGGTGTGATGACCAGTGGAGAGTCAGTGCTCTGCCAGGTAGCCAAGGTCCAACCCACATAGGAACTTATAGGTTAGTAAACCAACCTTGAAGGTAACACAAAACTTCACCTGCAGCCAATCCAGTTCATACTGGATGAGGGTTACATGACAGGGCCTCCAAAGGCCCACCATCAACCTGGCCACTGCATTATGCAGCAGCTGCAGGTGTCACAGGGTACTTCCACTGACCCCGTTGCAGAGCACATTACAGTAATCAAACCTGGGTATCACAAATACATTCTCCAGCATCTGTTGGTCTCCAGGAGGCATCAGGGAGTTAATCCAGACAATGTGCCTAAAATGAAAAAAGCCTCTCCAGACCACTGATGACACCTGAGCTTCAAATGTCAGTCTCTCATCTAGAATGACCCCTAGATTTTTCACCTTAGTGGAGGCCACCAGCCTCAAGGACTTGGGTTGAAACCCCGTCATTTTCTCTGCCACATCCACACTCCCACCTTCTGATTTGGCTTGATCACTAATACCTCAGTCTTGTTCAGGTTAAATCAAAGCCAGCTATATTCTATCCAGTCCTGGGTCTTGGCCAGGCACACATTAAGCACCTCAACTGTGTCAGGTAACCTGAGTGCAGATGAGAGATACAGCCTGGTGTCATCTGCATATCAGTGAAACCCTGTATCACTGGATGATTTTTTCCTGGGACATCATATACATTGCAAACAACATAGGATAGAGGACTAACCATTGGAGCATACTAGCGAGCAGAGGTATTGGGTGTGAAAGGAAATTTCTCATCACTACCTTCTGTATCCTATCCCAGAGATAGGATTCAAACCAGCAGAAGACAGTGCCAGTGAGTCCCCCATACTCCTCTGAGAAGTCCAACAATAGCCCATAGTCTACAGTATCAAACATTGACGACAGTTTGTGGAGTATGAGAACTGAACGCTCCTCTATATCACTCACCCTGAGAAGGTCATTATTTACCTTGATCAGTGCAGTCTCTGTGCTGTGCTGTGCCTAGACATGAAACCAGCCTGGAGGAGTTCATAGATGTCAGAGGTCATCAGGTATGCCTAAAGCTGTAGCACCACAGTCTTCTCTATAACCTTTCCTAGAAAGGGCAGGTTTGAGAGTGGATATTATTTCGGTAGGCTGTCTGGGCCCAGAGATAGCTTCTTCAGAAGGGGCTGAACCAGGACATTTTGTAATTCTGCAATTAAGACTGTCTCTGACAGGGATTACAAGACTGTCTCAGTGAACACCAAACCCAATAGCCATATACATCTCACAAGTAATCACATTGGGCATGGGTCTAGTTCACAAAATGTGTGCCGCAGCACCTGGATTACCTCACATACCTCTTCTGTTGAGACTGACTTAAACTCTTCCCAAGAAAGCTGAGTGAGTCCATGAGCTGCAGACTTAATGCTGATGGGTTATGATAGCACTAGGCGAAATCCTGCTCTGAATTGAAGACACTCTGTTCAAGAAGAATCAAGCAAACTCCTCACACTTTGTGGATGTGCCCACCCTTACCAGCTGTACACTGGCAGGGTTTAATAACCTGTCTATAGTACAGATGAGCTGAGCTGGTCGATTCCTCCCAGCTGCAATTCCCATGGACAGAAATGCTGTCTTCTTGTGGGTGATTGCCCTTTGGTATTTACCATAGTGAATACTCTAAGCCAATTTGTCCTCGTGGACCCTGGGCCTCCTCCAATAGCACTGTAACCTCTGACACCTACTCTTAGTCCACCTTTTTGTTACAACAGTAAAGTCTGAAAATTCTTGGGTCCAAGGCAAGTACTTTAGGGAAAGCGTTTTGTGTGCTCTCTTTTCTTTCTGTGTCCAGCCACTGTCTTCTGTGTCTTTAATAATTTCTACAAGATGACACAACTGTGCTACTCCACAATAATACTGGAAAATAGGGATGCATGTGCCCACCCTGTCTTTTTGTTGAAGTAAGATCTCCCAGCAAATTCCAGTCCATCTATTACCCCGACTAGATTTAGAGATCATTCTTTCAGTACATGCCAATCCTTGCTAGGAATTGAAATAGGAAGGGTAAAGTGCAACTAAAAGGAAATGAGGCATGACATATATTTTAACAGCCTACATTTTGAAAGAAAAAGCTAAAGGCAGCAATTGCTATTGATTTAAATCAGTAAAAACTGCCTGTTTCACTGCAAATAATTACCTTCATGCAGGGTGATCAGATCTGAACTCCTAAATGTTACTGCTAGTATTTCACTCAGCAATAAGGTAAGGAAGCTTTGAACTATTTGGAGCCTCCCCACCTATCAATACATTTTTTTGTCCTTATTAACTTTGAAACTGGAGATATCCCTGTATGTATACAGCAGTTTAATAAAGGCTGGTTTGGATACCGGTGGCTCTCTAATATACAGTATATTAAGGTGAGATCCACATACAGCGAAATATGGTTGTCATGACCATCTGCAATAACCCCTATGAAATCTTGAGCTTGGTGCAAAGCTTCTGCCAGTAACTCCATGTTGATGGTAAACAGATGAGGATGGGACAACCCTGTCTAGTACTACTTCCAGGCATCTGTGCACCCATCTGAGTGTGCCTGTCATGAGGGTGCCAAACTTCCAAATTTGCCACCCCATATCCATGGTCTGCCCCCCCCCCCAGAGTTGGAATATTTAGTTGTGGGGGTCTAGTACCCCTTTCAAAGCAAATAAATCTGAAAGTACTGTTTGCTCTAACCCTACCTATTGGTTTTGTGTATAACATTTGCGACCTAGACAAAAACTTGTCCCCAGAAGAAAAAACCTTGCATGACTAATGAGAGATAAGCCCAATTTATGTGGTCAAATGTCACCTCTGCATCAATTAGGAGGGCTAACTAATGGTATCAGGTGGATATTTGTAGGGAAGAATATTAAGGAGCCATTTGATATTTCTATTAAGGTGTCAATTAAATATAAACTTTAACCTATTTGGTAGTATTTTTATGGAGAATTTTATGCCTTGGTTCAACAGTAATATACTTTAGGTCTGAAGTCCACATGGTTTTCTTTTCCTTTTTCTGGCCTGGGAATGACTGGTACCAGCACTTCATTACAAAAGTCAAGGATCACCCTGTCTCTATGGCAAGAATTGTAGACTTCTAGCATGTTTGGAATCAGCTGAACTTTGAAAGCCTTGTAAAAATCAGCCAACCAGCCTGGAGCCTTATTACTTTTAGTGTCAGCTATCATTTCCACAATTTCATCTGTACTAATGCATTTTACAAGATTTCTTGTTGTTTCTCTGACAGCATGGGCAATTGAAGAGTGCTGAGAAAGTCCCTTGTGCAAGCTTGAACTCGATCAGTGCTGCATCCTTATTTTACAACATATTGATTAATGTAAAATGTTTTAAAGTTGTTGGCAATTATATCAGGGTGATCAAGATTTACATTACTTGGGTCTTGTGTATCTTTGATGCAGGATATAGACCTGTCTGCCTCTAATTTTTTTAAGTGGTACGCCAAATATTTTGAGGCCTTGCTTCTCACCTCAGAATACTTGTGAATGATATATTACAGGCAACCTTCTGCTTTCCGGACTAAGACATTATTTACTTCTTGGCTGGCTCAACTTAATATCTGAGTTACTAAATGATTACCCTGTCCTGATTTATGTTTCTATATCTTTGATTTTTGACAGCAAAGTGTGGTGGAGCTCTTGGAGTTGCTATTGTTTGTCTGAAGGCACATTGTTAATTTGATCATATACCACTAATTCATGGCATGCTACAGTAGATCACCATTTTCAGTAGCTCTGTGGCCCTGATTTAAAGGGACACTGTCAGCTTTTGTAACCATTTCCAAAGTATATGTTATCAGTGTTTCTGGAGCAAGAACAAGCACTCTAAAATGCATAGTTGTGAAGTTATTTGCATATGAGTGCAAGATATTTATTATTTCCACTAAAACTATATTATTGTGATCCCAACCTAAATGTCCATCAGCTGATACACCCACATAGCCATCAGCTGGTATGGCAATGAGCTATGGGTAAACTCATTCATGAAAGAGTTAATTTTGTTTGTTTTTGCATATGAGAAAAAGCTTGTATCTCTTACTATTGATGCTACTGATGTCTGCAAATGGATTTCTATTCAAAAATGAGTGCTCGAACCTGTTTTGTTTTGCATATGAAAATAGAGGTCATGACTCTGGGAACGCACATTAGCACTGACACTAATGTACATGCCTGGAGTCACAGCTTCACTTTTCATATATAAAATAAAATGGGTTACAGTGCTAATTTTTGAAAAGAAATCCATTTGAAGACATCAGTAGCATCAATAGTAAGAGGTGCAAGCTTTTTCTCATATACTAAAAAAAATCTGTAATTCGTTCATGAATGACTTTTTCTGGTGGCTCAGTGCCATGCTAGCTTGTGGACGTGTGGGTGTATCAGCTGACAGACAATTCGATTGGAATATCAACAATATAATTTTATGAGAAGTTATAAATATCTGGCACTAGTTTGCAAATCTATTGGCATCTATGCATTTTTTGATTAATAGTTCTTGCTTCGCAAATGTTGATTACATAACACTTTGGAAATGGTCTCAAAAGTTGACAGTATCCTTTAAAGCATAAATTTATCTTTCTGCACTGTGGCGTCTTTAAAGGTCTCACCATTTAAAATAAAGGTGTTCATCCTCCATAAAGAGATCTTTTTAGGACCACCCGGTCCACTGTCTAGGAGACTGGGGCATGATCTAACAGTGTTACAGAATGGATTGTGATTCTGGACATTTTTAAGCAACTAATTTCTCAGCATTTAAATAAATCAGCATGGGAATATGTATTTTGGGGGTGTAAACAAGTATCACCTATGTGCTGGCCCCTCCAAATATCTGTGATCCCCAATTCAGACATTAAAGGTCTTACTGTCTTGGCAGTACTGTGTTAGTATGCACATTGCAGGAGGAGATATCTTCCTAGATAATATGGTACAGTTAAAATCACTCCATAATGATAGCATCTCCTTGAAATTGTGCCACCTTACTAAAATCCTTTTGAAAGGTCAAGGCATTTGCATTATTAGGGGCATGAATGTTAACAAGATGGAATATTTCTCCCTGAAAAGTCTCTGACACCATAACCAGTCTACCAATGGGGCCTTTTTTTCAATTTCACAATCTTAAATAGAACATCCCTTTAAAAAAGAATGTTTTTTTCCAGCTTTTCTTGGGGGTTAGCTGCCACAACCACTTTATCAAATCAAGCTTGATGCAGTTTTTGATGCTCTAATTCTGTCAAATGCATCTCCTGCATAAAAGAAAATTTACTGCCAAATTTGTTCAGCTCCATTAACATTATATTTCTTTTTATTGGGGGGAATGAATATCCTTAACATTATATGTGACAACTGAAAGCAAACTAATGGTAATGTATTGGAGGGGGCTAGTGGTTACTTGTGGAAACCATCGAAGTGAAGGCTGAGAGCACAAAATGAAGCAGCCTGTCTCAAAAAATCTCATGTAGTTAAACACTTAAACAACAAACAACATAGAGCACAAGTGCAGGAATATGAACTTGTTACCTAAAACCAAGGTAACTAGTTAGGCTCTGCCTACAGATAGCAGAGTAGATGACTACTAAAAGTATATAAACTACTTTGCCTCCTAGTTCACTACTAGAACTTTGTTTACCTGAGGAATGTACAGAGATCTTCTCAAGCAGGAGTCAGCTTAAAAACATGTTCTATGCCCAGGCTGGGTTTCTAGACTTAAACCCCTACCGCCAAATAGGCAGGGTAAGTTAAATAAATCCTCCGCAAACAAGAACGTGGCCCAGTGGGAAAGTGGCAGCAACACAATAACACCTGCCACCACCAAATATGGTAAACCTCTAGTAGTCTAAAGTGAGCAGGATTCCTACAAACTTGTCAGACTTATGAGGCTTACCAACATTTATAGATGATAGTTATCATAAAGTATTATTCCCTAAAAGTAGGCAGTGATCACAAAATAAGTCCAGTGACCACCCTCTACTCAGGGGGCCTTGAATGCCCCCCAATTAAACCTTGCAGGGCCACCGACTGATATATCAGTCCAGAATTCCTATACATTCTAATTCTGTTGGCAGCCTAAATTAATTATGACATATCATACTGTAATTGTGCAAACTCAGGCTAGGAAGTCAAAGGGATGGAAAGAGGGAAGCACCCACATCTTATGAAATTTGTGAGAACACAGCTTCACTGCCTTTAACTGTAAATATTTTTCGTGTTAGACAGCAGGCTGCCAGTCCCCTCTGTCCCCACTGCTGCCACCACCTACATGTTTTGTGTAAGACTCAGTACATTTAATCTCAGTACATCAATTCATGGTTATACTGTGGCTGGAGAGCAGTTATTTTACAGAGTTACACTGAACTCACCACAGCAGTCTGCTGCAGCTGCCCTGTAGTCAGGGATCCAGGGTTCCTGAATGGGGTTGGACCTGACACCTCTTGCTAGACTTTGTAGGTCACCATTTTTGGAAAGAAGAGACCCACAGTACCATAATCAAGAGGCCTGCTCCATCACAACTCTTGTACAAGCTGTGAAATTTACTGAAATAAGTACGACGTGAATGACAAATGTGAGAAAAATCTGGAAAAGTAGAAATTTTACCAAGTATGATCTAGAACCTTCAATATTGCTCAGATTGGTCTACAGTTTGTACCGGTTAAGCACATTAAGGCTATTCACATAAAACAATCTCACTGTTATCATGCCTTTACAGTACGGACGAGTATATGCAATTATTGTAGGAAAATATTTCCAAAATTGCTGATTTTTTGGCAACATTTTTGAATACACTTCATGACATTTCCTCTGACAAAGTAATCATTGCACTTATATTACATTATACCATAGCTCTATCTTCTACAATAATTATGCTTTCATTTAAAAGAAACGTGACTCAAATATCATGATTTATGACTGAGATATTCCATTTTGTGTACCCATACCCCCAAATGGACCCAGTCAAAATTTGTAGACATACGGGGTAGAGAAAAAGTACAACAAATCTGTTGCAGGTGATACCTTTTATCGGACTAACAAAATTATTTTTAAGACTAGCTTTCGAGAGGTGAAACTCTCTTCTCAGGACTTTTTGACCTGAGGAGGAGTTCCTCTCAACTAATCATAAAAATAATTTTGTTAGGCCAATTAAAGGTATCACCTGCAGCATATTTGTTGTACTTTTTCTCTACATTCTTGACTGGACTAACACGGCTACCACAGCTCTCTTTTTTTAGATATATGGGGTAAATAAAACATTTATTTATGAACAGAATATTTTTTATTTTGTTTTGATGTAAGGAAATTGTCAGTGTCAGTGGCTCAGTAGGTAGCACACTCGCCTCTGAAGCCGGGAGATCAGAGGGCTGTGGGTTCAGTTCCCACATCTGGCACTTGGGTTAATATCCCAGTACTGACACTGTAGTGCAGCATGAGAGAGGCACTGCACTTCTGAGGTGCTGTCTTTCAGATGAGACGTTAAACCGAGGCCCCATCTGCCTGGATTGGTGGTAGTTCAGGTGGATGTTAAAGATCCCATGGCACTTATCGAAAAGAGTAGGGGAATTTCCCTGGTGTCCTGGCCAAATTTCCCTCGTTCACTAAAAATACCAGCAACAGCTTAATCTGGTTCAAGGTCAGTTGGCATTCATCTGTATCCCCCTTCCCTGGGTCGTGCCTGAAAATAGGCAGAATTTGTCTAGTGCACTTACCCGGTCAACAAAAACTAAATAAAATAAATAAATAAATAAAAAACAAGGGTGCATCACACTAAACAGTGTTAAAATTACAAAATCAATACAAAGAATATAGTTAAGAATTAAGGAAATTATTATGATTGATTACGAACATACGAACATACAAAGGTTGCCAGCAGCAAAAGGCAATCCTGGTCTATCTAGGCTGCTCGAGTTGCATCTAGCTCGCTATTCAGCAGCTGCCCACCCACCCTCCCTTCTCCCTTTACCCTCCCTTTGCCCTGTCCCACCCCTTCTTGAAGAATTCCACTGTGTTACATGCCACCACCTCAGCTGGTAGTGAGTTCCACTTTGCCACCATCCTCTCTGTAAAGAAATGCTCCCCTCACCTCCCTCATGACTCTACCATCCTCCAATCTCTTGTCATGACCCCTAGTGTTTCTCCCCACCCTCCTCCTGAATATCCCTCTGTTTCTGACTTGATTATCCCCTTCATGTATTTGAAGGTCTCAATCATGTCCCCCATGTCCCTCTTCTCCTCCAGTGTGTACATGTTTAACTCTCTTAGTCTGACCTCATATGGCAATTCCTCCAGGCCCTGAATCATCTTCATTGCCCTACACTGCATCTCCTTCAGCAGCCTAATGTCCTTTTGTAGGTACGGGGGACAGTACTGAATGCAGTATTCCAGGTGGGGTCTAACCAACGATCTGTATAATGGTAGAATAACCTCTCTTCTTCTCAAGGTAATGCCCCTTGCAATGCACCCCAGCATTTTGTTGGCCATTGCTGCTGCCTTTCTGCAATGCACAGAATTGTTCATTGATCCCATGATGAGCTACTGAACTAAGATTTAGTTAACTGCATATATAAAACTTATTAGTCAATGATCTAAGGCTGCAGAATTTCCTGTTTAGTATTACATTTATAATGGCTACTTATTCAATTACATGAGATCATCACCATACTAATCGTAAAGTTCATGACTGTCACCAGTCTTATACAGATGTGACCTTCAATGCCACTTAATTACTATCACTATCACTGTCTTCCGAAGTCAGACTCATTTGAACTCCACTACATTTCATTGGGTCAGCGTTACACATACATGCAATAACATATTTGACATTTACCCTAGCACAAATGCATCCTCATTGCCATTTGTTTCTTTTGCATTTGCAGGTACTTGGTTTACACGACCACTTTTGGCTTTATTTCCTTTGTCATCATATGTGGTACTAGTCTCCCTTCTTAAAGAGTTTGCTGAAACAATGTAGGGTTGGGAAGCACTGGATTTGACTTGTGAGCCCTTTTACTGACCGCTGTCTGCTGCAGAACATGCAGCATGTGAAGTCTAAAGGCATCCTCTTTTGGAGGCAGAGTCCTTAGGTCATCCTTTGTTGTCACATACAGGTAAGCTCAGAGTGCATCAAGGCCACCACTGAACTCGTCTCTGTAATATAATTTCATGAAGAACTCACACGCTGCTGAAACAACCTCACCAGTGTCATCTAGAGTTACTGTAGGTTTGCCATAATCTGCTAATGCATAAAGGTTGGCTGCATTTTAAAGGGCAACTTTTAGAGCATGCTTCTTCCCTCTTCTGAAGGGATAGCTGACAGTATCATGGCCACTTAAGACGTAAGCACTAAGAACAGCTGACGTGAGTTATGATGCATCTGTGTTGCACATAGTGCTAAGAGAAGCTGCTAGTGAATGGCATGGCAGATACACACCCATCTTCTGAACCCATAGCTTTTCTTGACCAGCCATCTGAGTGCTATATTAGATGCACTTTATGATCACATCAGTATCCATGGCTGCCACTAATACTTTCTGATATCCAAGTGCATTTACATAATATGCAATATGTGAGATTATTCTTGTATCTGCTTCATCATGTTTTGTACATGACAATTCAGGAATTACTACCACCTCATCTTTTGAGAGAAGAACAGAATGACCTGAGTCATTGAACAATCCACTAAGAATCAATCTACATCCCTCTGGAAGCTGAGTGTTGTTCTTTGCCCAAGCATCTCCCAGGAAATCAAGGAGACTGGCCTTGTATTGAGAGTTGGCAATGAAGTCTTTCCAATAGGGGATGGGCAGGGATTCTTGAGGTTCTAATGCTTTGCTCTTTGTGCAATGAATCTTTTCCTATTTTTCTTGCTGCTCACCTTTTCAGCTTACTGATGGACTAACATCATACCTATCTTCTACAATGTTGTTGCAGTTGCAGCTCTCTGGCTTTATTTAAAGTAGTGTATCTATATACTTCTCCTGCAAGTCACCAAATGTATGGCTATCAAGGCTTTTGTATTGTTGAACAAATGCCATTGCAGCAACAACTAGTACAGTAGGTTCATCTTAAGATGGCATGTCACCTTCTTCTGGCCACAGTTCACCAAGGTAACTTTTTAGGCGCCAGGTCATCCGCTTTGTTGCCTTTGCGCATGGCATAGCCTTGGGGAAGGTCAGCACTTTTGTAATAAAAAGTCGAGGGATATTTTGTCCATTTGTAACTGAAGGCTTCTACCTTTTTGTCATCATTCAGAACTCAGACAGAGTACAAGTTCTTGACCACATTGTTCTTCTCTTCATAGACTTCTTTCACTTTTTGAATGTGTGAGGGTGTTTTGGCTTTACTTGCGAATGTCTGAGACTTTACAGTTTTAACTTTTTCTCTACCACTCTGTTGTGCTGCAGTTAAGGCTGCAATGCCCTTTTCCTTGGCTTCAATGAAGTTATTTGATATGGCCCATTGTCCAGTAGAAATATTCAAAAGATCACTGGTATCACAGGTGAATGGATTGATCATTCTGCCAGTGACCACATTCATCATTGTTTTAATTGCTGCACTGTCATCCTGTGTTGTACACTCAGAGTCTCCATGGTATTTGTAATCATCAGTGCCGTGAAGGTGAACCATCACCTTCATTTGGTAAAAGATTGCTGTCAGTGCCGGTAATAAATGCAGGTATTTCTCCATAGTGGCAGGCTGCCGAGTTATGCCATGCAAAAGCTGGGTCTTGGCATCTTTGTTATGAGCCTGCTCGAGGGCCATATCAGTCCATACACCATTATACTTACCAACTGTTTGGCACATGGTGAATTTGCCAAATCTGAATGCTTTAGTGATATCTGGTGCTGTGGTTGGCAGGTCTTTCATGGTAGACAGGTAATGGCGAATGCAAGAAACATATTTTTGAGACCAGCACAACTTCAGCCAGGTGTTGCTCCCCAGTGTCCAACTCACTCAGCATAGAAACATAGAAACATAGACGTTGACTGCAGATAGGGACTGCAAGGCCCATCCAGTCTGCCCATTTTTTCTACCTTATGAATGTGCCATAGGCCTTTATTCTTTCAGTGGCCTATCTATTCATACTCATCTGTATTGCTCCCTTATATCTATCCCATGCCTGTTTGAAGCCCTACACTGTATTCATATCTACCACGTCCTGAGGTAGACTGTTCCATGCAGCCACCACCCTTTCTGTGAAAAAGAATTTCCTCACATTACCCCTTAATCCACCTCCCTCTAATCTCATGCTGTGTCCTCTTGTCCTGCTATTTTTTCTTATATTGAAATATGTTAGACTCTTTCACCTTGTTAATGCCCTTAAGATGTTTGAATGTTTCGATCATATCACCTCTTTCCCTCCGTTGCTCTAGGGTATACATATTGAATTCCATTAATCTGTACTCATATGTTTTCTAATGCAGTCCCTGCACTATTTTGGTTGCCCTTCTCTGGACTGCCTCCATTTTGTTAATGTCCTTGAGCAGGTGCGGCCTCCAGTACTGCATGCAGTACTCCAGATGGGGCCTAACCAGTGTCTTGCAAAGAGTGATTATTACCTCCCTCTTATGACTTGTGATACCCCTACTAATACAACCCAACATCCCTCTAGCCTTACCTACTGCTTTAGTGGTCTGCTTGGATGATTTCAGGTCATCTTTGATGATGATGCCCAAGTCTTTTTCTCCTCTTGTGATTGCCAGCAACTCCCCTCCCAACCTATAGGTGGCTTCAGGGTTTCTCTTCCCTATGTGCATGATCTTGCACTTCTTTGTGTTAAACCCTCAGTTGCTACTCTTCTGACCATTTTGCCAGTTTATCTAGATCTCTTCTCATTCTGCTAACCTCATCTGGATCATCCACTCTATTGCAGATCTTGGTGTCATCTGCAAACAGACAGACCTTACTCTCCAGTCCATCTGCAATGTCACTGATTAAGATATTGAAGAGGACTGGCCCCAGGACTGATCCCTGAGGTACCCCACTTGTGACTTGCATCTCTTCTGACTGTATACCATTTACCACCACTCTCTGTTTTCTGCCCACCAGCCAGTTTGCCACCTAGTTGACCAACTTCTGACCCACCCTGAGCCTACCAAGCTTATTAATCAATCTTCTATGTGGAACAGCATTGAAAGCTTTGCTGAAGTCAAGGTAGACAACATCAGCTGCACCCCCTTGGTCCACCACTCTGGTTACCCAGTCAAAAAAATCTATGAGGTTTGTTTGACAGAACCTTCCTGTTGTAAACCCATGCTGTCCTGGATCCTGTGCTCCTATGGATTCTTGGTGTTGCACTATCATTTCCTTAATGAGTACCTCCATAATCTTGCCCACTACTGAGGTAAGACTGACTGGTCTGTAGTTCCCTGTCTCCTCCCTGCTACCACTCTTGTAGAGTGGGATCATGTGAGCCCTTTTCCCTTTTTGCCCTTTTCAGTGACCTCTCCTGTGCTCAGAAACTGAATAAACAGTTCTGATAATGGCTCTGCTAGTTCCACCCTTAGCTTCTTTAGTACCCTGGGGGTATGCCATCAGGTCCTATTGACTTGTCCAAACTGAGCTTAGTGAGCTCTTGTAGGACCCTTTGTTTTGTGGAGGGACTTGTGCACACCTGCCTTCCCCCTGTGTTCATGGTGCTGAGTTGTAGGCCCTGTCCTACCTTCTCCTCAGTAAATACAGAGCAGAAGTATCTATTTAGGAGAGATGCTTTTCCTTGGCCCTCCTCCACATACTCCCCCTTATCCCCTTTGATCTTAGCAATACCCCCTCTGTACTTTCTCCTTTCACTAACGTATCTATAGAAAGTCTTGTCCCCTTCTTTTACTTTTTGCTGCTAGTGTTTCCTCAGTTTGGGCCTTTGCCTACCTTACTGCCTTCCCAGCTTCCTTTAGGGAAGTTTGGTATGCCTCCCTATCTCTATCCCACTGCGTTCCCTTATATTTCCTGAAGGCAAACCTTTTGGCTCTGATCTTTTCTGCTACTGTTTTTGAGAACCAAAGTTGTTTCCTCCTTCTTTTGCTCTTGTTTTTTTCCCTAACAAAATGGGATGTTGTTTCAAGTATTGCATCCTTAATGCCTGCCCACTTTGCCCGTACCCTTCACCTGTATTTCTTCTTGCCAGGGCTAGCTTAACTCTGTTGGTCATCTTATCAAAGTCAGCTCCTCTGCAGTCCCATATTTTTGCCTTGGAATGGGATAATTTAGTTCTAGTGGCCAAATTGAACCATACCATGTGATGGTCACTGGCCCATAGGTGACCTTCTGCCTGGAGATCTGTGATCCTTTTCCCATTAGTCAGTACTAGATCTAGGATAGTTCTATGTCTTGTGGGTTTTTGTACCAGTTGTTTGAGGACCTCCCCCTGCAGGGAATCCACTATGTGTCTACTTCTGGCCGATGTTCCTGCTGATATTGACCAATCTGTATCCGGCATGTTGAAGTCTCCCATTATCAGAACCTCTCATTTAGCTGTCATGTTTTGTATATCTTCTAACAGTAATGTGTCTGTGTCCTTCCCTTGGTCTGGAGGCCTATAGACAACCCCAGTTTGCATGGCTGTCCCATTTCCTGTTTCCAGGGTGACCCACACTTCTTCTGGCACCTTATGTGTATTCTTAATTTCTGTAGCTTTGGTATTCTCATTTACATAAAGGGCTACTCCCCCCACCTTTTTGCACCTTGGTCTCTTCTGAACAGTATATAACTGGGTACTGAAATCTCTCAAGTGGGATTACTGGTGAACCATGTCTTGCTAATGGCTACTATGTCCAGTTTAGCCTCTGTCATTGTTGCCTGCAGGTCTGGGATCTTGTTTCCCAGACTGCAGGCATTTGTGTACATAATTTTCCATTGGCCAGATTTATAGCTATTCAGAATCTGAATTATGTCCATGTCCATAAGCCAGAGCCCTGTTGGGGATTTGCACTTTGTCTCATGAAACTTGTTCATTAACGTGTCTACTTCTTCTAGTAGCCTAGTTGTTTGGACATATGAATCATTTGCATTTTGTGCATCTTTGGCTTCCATGGCATCTCTCAGTCTTTGAACACTTTCTGAGAGCAATGCCATGCACTCTTTGTCTTTGTCATATTCTCCAGTAAGCCAACTTTCAAATTCATTCCAGTGTAACTCATACATGGCAGCATGAACTAGTCTATGGACTCTCAGCATAGCATAATAGACTTTGACTGACAAACGTTTGTTTGCAGTTCCAAGGAGGCAAACATCAGCTTCATCAAGGAGATCCTCTATTCCAGTTTGTTTCCTTAAATACCCAATTACCCCATGAAATTCAGTGCAATGTGGAAGCCATCCATATGAAGGATGACTTTGCCATACTTCTCTGGCTTCTTTTTCTGAGGGCCAAGAGCAATCTCATAGACTACTTCATCACAGACAGTTATGCAAACTTCCTGCCCAATTTTCTGAGTGACCTTCATACAATGCTGAGCTGATGCTTCGACCACATCAGGGTTTACCGGAGGTTCTGGAAAGAAAGGCCCATACCAATGACAGTAGCCTGTACTTCCTGTTGGATAACTAATTCATAAAAGGAGGCTCATGTAACAGGTTTTGATTGTTCTATGACATATAAATAAAGTGTGGGGCCCATATTGACTAAATGGCAAAGCCAGGCTAAAGGATGAAGTAGTTCTGTGGTCCACTGTGGTGCTATTGCCATGCCAGCAAGTGAACAACTCTTCTGGTGGTCTTTGAGGGTGAGGTTGCTTTTCCCTGCTTGAAATTGTTGAAGATATGTATGAGAAGGCTCACTTTTCTTAACTAGGTGCACCCTAACAGCCATGGACTGTTGATCCTCACTTTCATCAGCATACTGATAAATTGCATGTGATGTTCCATGCATAGTTTTACCATCCTTTGTACTCTCACGGAAGTCTAGGTTGCCAGTTGCACACTGTGTGAATTGACCTGACTTCAGATTCATGGGTATGAAAATCCCATCTTGTGCTTCCTGCTCATCAGCAGCTGCTGCTATGGTAGCAATATAGCGTTGGGCATCTTGGTAGCTAATGCTATTTCCAACTCTATTTAGCATGGTTACGGTCTCCTTGCTCTGGGTGGCCTTTAGTATGTGTAGGGCAGTACCAACATGTTTTGGTGTTGGAACACCAGCAACGGCTGCGCATATGTCCTGTTCAAGTTTCAGTATCCACTCATGTTGTTTTGTGTTTAGCTGAACTCTCTCATCATTGCTTACTTCTGGAGTAGCATCGTTAAACATCCAAGCCACATGATTGTAGAGAGTAGTACCCACACATTTTGAAGCTTAAGACACATCCAGGTTTCTTTCACACACATCTTGGTTTTGTAATGTGCACTCTTTAGATGATGTAATCCTTTGATGTTCTCTGTCAAAACTCTTTCAGTTCAGAACTTATTAATTTTTCTGCATTCTAACTGAACATATTTGCATCTATTTGAGTTTCATTATCATTGTGTTTGTCTTCACTTTCTTCTGTATATTCTGATTCTTCCATAGTTTGCTTTAACTTGGCGACTTCAGAAAGCAACTGTCCAACATTCAACTGTGCTGAACACAAGAGACTTGATGTACCTTTCTGAGGAACTATGGTTACCCTACAGTCATATGGATTAGTGTAGTATGTCAGCAGGCATCTTTTCAGACTTGCAGACCTGTAGGAGGCTGCGTCATCTACACCATGATCTTCTAACCACTGCCAATATCTGTCACAAAGTTTAGTGATATAGAAGAAACTTCCACTGTCAAACAATGGCCTATCAATTTGAGAAATTAGCCAACAGAATCCTGCGTCATAAATGTCATTGCCCTCCATTACTGTTCTTCTATTTATATAATTATTAAGACATGTTCTATGTTATCGAAAATCATGTGCTATCAGATCTAGGCATTCATCCCCAAACTCTTGCAATTATGTAGCATGGTACTGTCATTGAGTTCTTTGGCTTTTTGCCACACAAATTTTTGATGATCAACAGTTGCAATCATCAACAGTTTCCTGTTCCCCCTCTTACCCCACTCCTTTTCAAACACAAAACATTTACACTTGTAATCAAATAGGCTGTTGATTGAAGATTGCGTAATCATGTGAGATGGACCTGGTTGCTCACTGTCCTATTCTGAAACTCTGCAGCATTTTTGTTCAACTGTTTTTTTATTGGTGCATGCATTGCGACAACTTGCATGCATTACTGGGTGCTAGGAATTCATCTTTACATAACATGTCCTTTTCCAGTTGGAAAGTGTCATCATCAGCATGGTTCTGAATTGCATACAAGAAGGCAGGATATCCAAGTTTTGTCAGTCTTTGTAAAGAGCTGCATTTTGCATCTTGCTGACAAATGAGGCAGTGGGAGTAATGTGTGCTTGGTCACCACCTTTTAGTGCCGACTTGGAATGCTGGCTCCATGGTTGATCAGTCACAAATCTGAAATACAAAAATACACATTATAAATACTTGGTACAAAGCATCAAACTGATTACATTAAGAGCATTCCTTAAATAGGCAGATTACTAGTATCATAAAACCCCTATGCAAAATACAAAAATACACAATATAAATACTTGACACAAAGCATCAAATTGATTACTTTAAGAGCATTCCCTAAATAGGCAGATCACTAATATCATAAAACCCCTACATAGTATTTAAACCATACCAAAATCAAACTAGAAATACATATACAGCCAAAACTGGCAAATGCTGGATAGGATGGTGACTGCATCCATTTGGGGGTATGGGTACATAAAATGGAATATCGCAGTCATAAATCATGATATTTGAGTCAGGTTGCTTTTAAATCAAGGCAGTAACATTGTAAAAGATAGAAATGTGATATAATGAAATATAAATGCAATGATTACTTTGTTAGAGGAAACACCATGGGTCTATTCAAAAATTTAGCTGAAAAATCAACAATTTTGGAAATAGTTTCCTACAATAATTGCATATACTGGTCCATACTGTAAAGACACGATGACAGTGAGACTTGTTTTATATGAATAACCTCAGTGTGTATAACTGCTACACACTTTAGACCAATCAGAGCAATATTGATGGTTATAGATCATATTTGGTAAAATATCTACTTTTCCAGATGTTTTTCATATTTTTCATTCACGTCGTACTTCAGTCAGTGTATTTCACAACTTGAACAAACATTATGACAGAGCAAGTGTCTTGATTATGGTACTAGGGGGTCTCTTCTTTCCAAAAACAGTGGCTTGCACATATAGCAAGGTCAGGTCCAACCAATTTTTGAGGGCTTTTTTGGCTCTGAATCCCTTACTACTGTTCCCATGCTGTCTTGCCAAAGGGTGCCTCAAGGTTTGCTTTGCTAAGTGGTGCCAAATAAAAGCCACCTTTATGTCATCCAAGGAAAACAGAGCAGAATGGGACTGAGAAGATAGGGTTCTCCCCCTTCACCCAACCAAATACAGTTCTTCAACAGAGTTTATGAACTTTGTTTCCAGCCTGCAGCAGGTCTATGTGGAATGCAGAATTCCACTGGCAGAATGTGTGTGAAATAGCAATTCCACCTCCTAACTGCTTTTTGGAATTTCCTATTAAATTCTGCAGAATTTCAAAAGCATTTCTGTGTAAATTGTGAAATAATGTTCATTATATAAACTGCAGAATAATTTTCATAGATTGCAGAAAAACAATACATAGTTTATGTAAACTGTGGACTACAAGTCTTCAAAAAACATTCTGAATGCAAAATGTCACAAATCCCTTACCACGGGAATTCTGTAGAATTTTCCATAATTCTGCAGAATTGTGTTTCATCAGAATTTATTCATTTTGCACAGCACTAGTCTGCAGTACTAAGCTAGGCTACCAGACTCCAACTCTAGTTTTGTAAAATGCGCCAAACAATATCATAACTTCCATACACATGGTCATGTGCTATGATGGGTACACCTCTGGAACCCCCCGTCTCCTTAGACTGGCCATATAGAGTCCCCCTTCACATCGATCCCCAACAACTGTTTATATCTAAAAAGTCAGCAGTGTATATGGATCCCAATTTTAAACACAGAGGAAGTCCCCAGCTCACCAGATCCCACCAGTCACCCCCAATCCTGAATCCCTTACCTGCATTGTAATGCTGGCCATGTTGTCAGACAATTCATTGGATCTGAGTCCATGGGGATATCTCACTTTCTAAGTTGGTACCCAAAAGAAAGTTCTGTAGTCCCATTAAATGGGTATTATGCACAAGATAATTCACCATTCCTTTGATTGTTTTAAGTGTAACCCCCCTGTTACCTGGGGTTACTAGAATCCCAGTAAGACCTAGTGGTAGGCAGGGAAGGCAGCTTGTGAAACTCCAGTTAAATGGATTTCACACTGTCTCACTCTGTTCTCAGTCTCAGCTGAGATAGAGGGATGACATCATTTTAGAACTGTTGCAGCTGCATAAGCCGCACTGGAATGTTGCAGTTGGAGGTTAGAGTAGAACATTGGGGAATTTGACACCAGTCTGTGGGCAGTCTGAGTGAGAGACTATAGTGCAGCAGAGTGTGTGCAGGGTCTCAGAGCTTTAAGCTCTGTTTCAGAGCTACTTTTGTAGTAGGTGTGTGTTTCCACCTGAAGAAGAACACAGGAACTGGTAATTGAAGTGGTGGAGACCACTCTCAATGGTTCAGAGCCCCATCCCTGAGGGGATGGGGGAAGGTGATTGCCTGTTTTCCAGGGGCAACCCCCCCTGGGTCTGGCTAAGGCAAAGAAGCTGCCTGTTCAAGTTGTACTGAGGCACCAGAAGCTCTGAGAGGAAGATTCCTTGATGAGGAAATGCCTGTGGGGCACCTGCAATCAAAGGGTGAGTTCGCTCTGAAAAAGGGCCAAGTGTTTTCACCTGAACAGAAGGAAACTAAAAGGACTGTTACTGTGGGTTCAGGAAAAAGACAGCCAAGTACAGTTGAATGAAAGTGGGGATTGGACTGCTTAACCTGTGGGGGGTCTAGAGTAATGGACAATGCCAATTAATTTAAGTATGTTCAAGTCCAGCAGAATTGGGAAGCAAGACAAGTAAATGGAATGTGAAATACATTTAGCAATAATCTACACGGCACAGTGTTACAGAATGAGGTGTTTGCTGTCCAGAGAAATGGCCGGGTATGAATTGTGGGAACAAGAGGTGGGAGACCCCTCCCATCAGTAGTAACCAAATTCACCTCTACGGATTTGCTCTGAGACACCTTTTGCTTTCCCTCAGGTACTTGGCCAGTGCCTGAGAAAGTACCCAGATGTGGGATTAATAGGAAGATTCCTTGATGGAGCTGAGGTACTCTTAGGTGGTTTAGGGAGCCACCAGAAAATGTTTCCATGAAGTATGGAAGGTGTCCAAGTGGCTGACAAGGGAGCTGAGCCAGGGAAAATCCAGAACAGTGTACAAGTTCAGGCTGTGTAACCCAAAGCAGCGTACAAGTCCAGGCTGTGTGCCCAGTGTGTGTGGTAGAGCCTGAGGGCTAAAGTGATGAGGATGTGTTCTGGTCTCCTTTAATCTGCATTACCAGGAGTGTAGCCCCGTCAGGGTCCATCTATGCTTTGTTTATTCTGTTTGGATGTGAATAAAAGCCACACTTTAGAATCCCACTTCTGGTATTGGACATTACAGTTATTACTTCCTGTGTTCAGAGTTACTTGGGTGCCCCTGTGCAGAGTAGCCAAACCTAGCCTTTGTGCTGAGTGGCCTATTCCTCCCCAAACCCAGCCCACCTGGTATTGCTGTCAGATACAAATGGCATACCGGGCTGGGTTACATAAGCATCCATCTGAGCTGTAAATTAAGCAGTCCATTGGTGCAATATGTACAAAAGTCAACCTTTGCTTTCTGTGCCTTCCTTTCTTTTATCCTCATGTCTTGTCACCACAAGTATGCTTTTTTCATGCACTTTACAAACACATTGAGTTCTGGCGTCAGATGGTGTGGTAATCTGCTACCTTTTGAGATCTCCAGCAGCTTCTGCCTGCAATGCCCCAAGCTGTGTGTGCATGTTTAATCTGGTTCAAAGTCATCTGTATCCCCCTCCCCTGGGTCGTGCCTGAAAATAGGCAGAATTTGTCTAGTGCACTTACACGGTCAACAAAAACTAAATAAATAAATAAAATGTTTATTTTCCAGTTACTCTGTGTGTAGATTGGGGCACTGAATTTTCTGTTCTCTCAACTGAGGGAAAGCTTCCAGAAGCAAGTCATAAGTCTTTGTCTCAGATTCTAGGTGTAGATTCAACTTGGTGGATAACAAGGTTTGCCTGATTTGTGTGGCTCGAGGGAACAAAGCATAAGGTTAACAGACTAAGGTATTAAGCACCGAAGTTGGGCCCAGGAGTCAGATACAAATCTTATTTTGAATTTTAAAGAAAACAAAAGCCTTGGGGGGGGGGCAGTTCACTACATAGAAGGGCTACCATTACAAGAGGGACATAAGGGCAACTCCAAAAAAGATTTATCAAAAAAATACAAAAAAAAAAAACCTGGAGATTTAGAAACTGAATAGCTTGCAATGAGAGTGTGTGTGTGTTTCCAGCATTGAACAGCAAGGGCAGCTGCCATTTTGGGAGGTTACACATGGGGGGCCGCCATGTTAGGATACTACACCTGGCCACCATCTTAAAAGAGATCTGGCTATTAGAGACACCTGAAGAGGCTGAGGGAGGTGGCCACCCTTTTAGCACAACTAGGTGGGTGGCCGCCATTTTAAAATACTGTGGAGACAATTGATCCAGAACAAAGAATGAAAGGGGGTACAGTAAAATGCCAATATGAATATGATTATTAGCAGAAAAGGTAGCCAGTAGGTTTTCCTGCTGAGGTGCACAACACCAATGCAAGTCAGGGAGCCTATCAAAAAAAAACACATAAATTAATAAGAAGGATATATACATAAGTGAACTAAAAGAAGCAAACAAAAGGAAAGGAGGGGTGATGTCAAGCATTTAAGGGGGATACTGGACATAGAAATTTACAAGACAATGGGTCTAGCAGGACAATGGAAAGAAGCTAGAGGTGCATTTAACAAAAAATAAAAAAGAAGAGATACAGGAATGAAGGCCACAGGGGGCCTAAGCTACAGAAGGGTTGTATTGCCTTAGAAAAGGGATATAGGACTAAAAACAATAAATATATATACAGTATATATATGATACATGATGGGCACAAGTGTGATATGGAAAATATGTTCACTCCTCTAGAGTGACCTCTGAATACTCACGAGTGGCAAAGCCACGAGTGAGGTTTCAGAGGTCGCTGTACAGGACTGAACATATTTCCCATATCACATGAGTGCACATCATGTATCCTATTTATACAATGGGGGCCTCATTGTTGCAAAATGTACAATTTGAGCAGCTTTGCGCAGCTTTGTGCTGGTTTAGCGTGGGGTTCAGGGTGTAATAAATGGTATTTATTTTAACTCTGCTGATGTCTTCAGGATTTATTTCACTGCAGTGAAAATAACTTGTTTTATGTCTCACCCCCATTGTATAAATATATATATAAGGGAGGCAGTATAGCGCAGTGGTTTAAGGCTCTGAGCTGCAAATCTGGTGACATCCAGCAGACCAAACCTGAGTTTGAATCTCATAGCTTCCATTTGCATACTGTGTGACCCTGAGCAAGTCACTTAACTTCCCTGTGCTCCCAGGTCGCACCTGTAAAAAAGCTTTCAGCTTAGTGTGCTACTCCTGGTTAAACAAATAAAATAATAAATAAATATATATGAGACTATCAAAAGCTTTTATTTATTTATTTATAACAGAGATACATAACTGACAGTAATGGCTGGTGCACGCGAAGGACAAAATCAGGAGGAAGCTTTAAATTAAGTAAGGATGCTAATTTTGTTATTCTATTTTCAGCTTTTCCTTTTTCTTATACTTCAGAAGACATTAAAAATGGCACCCAGAAAAAAATGGATGATGAAGGACAATGCTTATAAGGCCATCACGGAATTGGCAGAAAAGGTGAATAAGATTTGGGAGCTGGCAGAGGACAAAGATCCTGGGAGCAGAGAGAGGCAGAAGGCTGACAAAGGAAAGGAGGGCATAGGCAGAAAAAGGCCACCAGCATGGCTGGCCAGCCCAGCACCACCAGTGTGAAGTTGCCCTTGCCTCTTCCCCTACAGCCAGTGCCTTGCCCCCATCCTGCTCCACAGTCCTCTCCAGTGCCGCTGCCTCTCCCTTGCCCTTCTCCCACACCTGGCCCTTCAGCCCCCCTGTCTCCACCATCCCTACCTGTGAACCCACCAGCACCAGGCAACGGCAGGCTTCCAAGCCCAGGACCAAGCCCCACACTGGAACCAGTGCCCAAGCCAAGTAATAAAGGTTTGAACATTGGTAGTAATATAAAAGAATACATGGAACAAACAATTGGTTCTTTAAGTGATGATGGCTTTTAGGGTAATTTGAAAAGGCACTAACAAACATAAAAAAGGGAAAAGGTGAGGGAGCTACCATAGGCAAGCCCATGGGTTTGGGGGAGGGTGTGGGAGCAAGGGAAGTGGGAACACTGGGGATGAGGATAGGTGAACATGTCCTCCTAGCAACAAAAGAGAAGATTTGGAAAGGAGTTTGTAGATGTTTTCGCACTGGTCAGCAAGGAATCAATGATAAAGTGTGACGAGAAGGAGAGCACAGGCAAAAAAGGAATGGCAGCAGTCATTGTCCTATTGGGAAAAGAGGAAGAGGACAAGTCCACAAAAGGGAAGACATGGGATGCACGATCCTTTGGTTTCACCATCTATTCAGCCATAGTAATAGAGAAAAAGGCGAAATTGGTGATAACTCTCCTCACATGTTCTTTAATAATATGAAAGACCAAGATGAGGGGAGGGAGTAACTGGCTCCAGTACGACGTGATATTTCACCAAATAATGGCAACATTCGGGGACGTGAGGTGGGACACTAAACAATCAGATCTATGGCTCGACTGCATGACAGACACAGCCAGTAATGAAGGGGAAGGGGGGAAGAAACTCACCCTGCTACAAAAATGTTATTGGGGATACAATGGAACTTTTTGCTCATGGCTGCAATGCAGATTTAGGCATGCATGCTCTAAGTGTAAGGGCAGCCACATGGCCTGAAAATGCAGAACAAATTGGATTAACCGAGTACTGGTGGGTTCCAACCACAACTAGCCCAATCAGCCCTTTTGAAGGGTCACTCGGGATACAGAGGACAACATTGGGGGAAGGTTACAGAGGGAAGGGTTACGATGGAGGGAGGGGGCAGAGTCAGTAAAGATGTGATGGAAGGCAGCTCCCAAAACAAAACAGTCACCTTCAACAGGTCAGTGACCCCATTAAGGTGACTATATTAGAACACTGGGTTCAAGAAAACCTGGACAGGGTTGCTGCCAAAAAACTGGTAGAAGGTTTTAAAAGGGGTTTTAACTTGCAATTTAAAGGACCACAGACAGCTAAGGAGACGCAAAATGTAGGATCAATATGAGGAACAGAAGAGGTACAACTTCAGAAAATAAACAAAAAAAAAGGCAGGGAGGGTTGAAGGACCATTTGATAAGCCACCTTTTCATAATTTGAGGGTATCTCCCTTAGGCCTAGTACCCAAAAAACAACCAGGGGAATTTTGGGTAATACACCGCCTGTCTTTTCTGTAAATGATTATATTGACGAGGAAGACAGCAAGGTAAAATATGCCACCTTAGAGGAAGTGGTGCAGATTATTAGGGCCACCCCGGAGCATGGTTGGCAAAGACAGATATTGAAGTAGCCTTCAAGTTGCTACCAGTGCAGCCAGAGGAATGGGACCTACTGGGCTTCAAGGTGGGGAACCAGTATTACTTTCACAAGGCTATGCCCATGGGATGCTACACAGCTTGTGCCACTTTTGAGCTTTTTAGCAGCTGTCTACAATGGATTTTTCAGCAGAGGTTGGGATACAGGGCTGTTATTCATTACCTAGATGACTTTTTGCTAGTCGGCAATGGGAAAGAGGAAGCACAGCACATGCTGGCCTGTTTTCAGGAAATTTGTCAAGAACTTGGGGCACCTTTAGCACCACAAAAAACAGAAAGTCCCAGCCAAAAACTAGAATTTCTCAGCATTGGAAGAGATGTAGAGGCAGAGGCCTTCCACCTACCAGACAAAAAAGTACAGAGGCTCAAGGAGCTCTTGGGGGAACAAAGAAAATGGAGGAGGGTCCAGTTGCACCAGGTGCAGCAGCTGATGGGACATTGAATTTTGCCTGTAGAGCGATTGGCCCTGGCTGGGCATTTACACGACGCTTGGTGAGAGCCATAAAAGGGGCTACCAGACCATACCACTGGGTAGATATCTCAAAGGGTATGAAAGCAGTAATTTACAAGAATTAGAGTGTTGAGCATTGGACTGCTATAAGCACTATGTGAGACCTTTAAATGCTTGAATATTAATGTTTTCTCCTTTTCTTCACAGGAACATGCATTTGATTGGTATGAGGGGGGCACAAAAGTCTGTTATTGTAACTGGGGTCAGGGCGGATAGTGGAAGACAAAACAAAGCTCACATTCTATTTTATCTCATCAAGAGGGCCCAAAAAGCAATTAGAAGTATGGATTTGTTGGTACTCCTTTATTTATTGGGCAGAAAAGAGAGAATCAAGAAAACCCGGGGGAAGGCAGCTGTACCAGGACCTGAGGCAATGTTGGATTACCTGGAGAGGAATCAGAGGGATGAGGTGGTCACAGCTAGAGAATCATCTCACTCTGGACATTTTTATCATTCATTTAGGAGGCAATGATATTGGCACCAGACCCTGGCTGGATAGATACTTTCAATTAAGAGATAATGTTGAAAAAATTTAAAAATGGTGGCCAAGAGTAACATTGGTCTGGTCATACATGGTGCCAAGGAGGGTTTGGCAGCATGCTCATAGCCAAAGAGCTATTGATAGGGCCAGGAGATGAATGAGCCAGAGGGTAGGGACATTATTTAGCTCCATGGGGGGAAGGGTGATAAACAGGGGCATAGAGGAATATGAAGATGAATTTTATAGGTGTGATGGGGTTCATTTGTCCAGTGTCAGTAACAACATGTTCAACTCTGAGATTACAGATTGCATAGAAATTTGGCAAGAAGAGATTTGCCTATAAGAGGGGGATTTCTGTCTTTCATCACAAGTTGGAGACAGGCTAGTGGAAGGATAGTAAGCAAGGGAGGGAGGGTGGAGGGACAGGTGGGCACAGGAGGCTGCAGAACTGCAGAGAAAATGAAGATTGGTACCAGTGTACACCAGTATCGGGAGAAGAAAAGGAAAAGGATCAGAGGAGCCCCCAGATGTATATCTGGGGGGAGAAGAGAAAAGGAAGCTGTATAAATGTATATAAACTGTATATATAAAGTTTATGGGATATGGAAATGAAATTGATGTGACATGGTAATGATGATTTGCACATGGGGTTTGGACCATGAATATGTTTATATATGGAAAAGAAAACAAAATCTGTGAAAACAAATATTTCAACCTAGTAAACTTATTGCCTATCTGAGCACCCACTAAGCAGCGTGTGTGTGTTTTATTGGATGGGGAATCAGGACAATGAGGTTTGTCTGATTTTAGGGGCAAACACTGTTGTCCCAGTGCTCCAGCCAATGGGGGTAGCTCAGAAGTATTAGGAGGGGAGGGGAAAAAGGGAAGGGGAGGAGGGTTGGAGGACCAGGATGACTCAGAGGTGGGAAGGCTACAGGTACTGTGAGGTAAGCATGACCTCATGAAAAGGGAGGGGCTTATAAGGAATAGTCAGGCATCCCATTGGAGCAGAAAAGAGAGAGAGAGAGTATATGGGGCTAGGGGTTTAAAAGGGGATGCCTAGCATTACCGAGCCTCACTTTTTTCTGCTACTTAGAGTTTTTGCCTCCTACCCACCTTACCAGGGAGATATTGGTCAAGAAGGCATCTAAAGTATTTTGGACTGCTGAAGGTGGACGGCTGTAGGGGACACGTAACATGGTTCAAAAGAGGAAAATGTGGGAGAAGGAACAGATGAGGCGAACAGCTGTTGTATGCAAAAGGGAAGGATAGATGTAAGCGGGAGGAGGGCTGGGGGATGGGTGGACAGGCGGACACAAAAGCCTGCAGGACTGCAGAGAAAATGAAGATTGGTACCTGTGTACACCGGTACCAAGAGAAGAAAAGAAAAAGGAGCAGAGCAGCCCCCAGATGTACATCTGGGGGGAGAAGAGAAAAGGAAACTGTATAAATGTATATATAAACTGTATATATAAATTTGATGGGATATGGAAATGGAACTGATGTGATATGAGAATGATGATATGTACATGGGGTTTGGACCATGACTATGTTTATATATGGAAATGAAAACATAATCTGTGAAAACAAACATTTCAGCCTAGTAAAATTATTGTCGATCTGAGCACCCACTAAGTAACGTGTCTGTGTTTTATTGGACAAGGAATCTGGGGACAATTAAAATAGTCTTTAAATCCATCTTTTGTTTTAATTTCTTTAATCACACTGTGAACAGCCATCATTTTTGCCTTACGCTTTGTAGAGAAGTTGTAATCAAAGAAAATCTTTTGATTTTCAATGACACAACCCTTAGCTCTTAATGCCTTTATAAGTATGGCCTCCTTAGATAGAAATTGTAGCATCCAAATCACCCAGGATCTTGGTTGGGCAGTGCAGAGATTTGTAGGTTGGAGACCCAAGGAATAATGAACCCATTTGATAACAAGAAAAGTGTCAGATAGAGGAACAGACCCATGTTGAGGAAGTGTTGAATATAGTCTATTGGTGTTACAAAGCCCTCCTCATCTCTTTTTTTCACCCCATGTATCCTAAAATAATTTTGTTGCACTCTGCTTTCAGCACCCTCCATCCTACCCTGCAGATCTCTGTCTCTCTTCATTGGTACTGAAGAATGCAATTGTGTGTGTTGCTGGTCTGCATTAACTTCCAAACCCTGGCCATCATGACAGTGTTCTTGAGATTGGTTGTCTTTATATCCATTTTAAGAAAGACATAAGCTGATTCAATTTTGTTCACAATTTTAAGGATTTTCTGGATGGCGGTGTCTGAAGGTGTTGTCAGCTCATTGTCCTCCAGCTCTATGTCAGTATTCACTGATATACTAAGGAGAGCAATCTCTGATGCTGCGAGATCTTGGGGCCTACTGTCTTGTTCACTTGGATGTCCACCATTAAGGTTTTTAATTTACTTGCTGAGGTCACTGCTTTCAGCAATTTCACTTTCACTGCATAACTTGATATCCCCACTAACAAGTTACATACAAAAATGATGCAAAATGTTAATTTTTAAGTAGAATTAGCTAGGGGTGTATTCAATGGTGACAGTAGCAACTTTGTTAATCTTCTCCCATGTTTGTGACATCACTAGAGTTCACAAATATGGGTTTAACATAGATCAGCATTTGTAACCCTACAGTAACTATAAGGTATCCACCATGTACCAGTAGTATCAGTACTATATATAAATAGACAGACAGATAGATATAGATATATAGAAATAGATAAAGATAATGATAAAGATAAAGATAGAAAGTATTTAATGGTAAACCCCAGTTTTTGCACCTTAATAACTTTGGTGTTTTTTGATGAAATTCTCCAAACTTTGGCATGCTTGGTCTTTGAGGCACATACTTATAACATGCAAAGTTTTGTGATGGTACTGTAGCTTGTGTGGTTTCTGAAATAAAGAATATCATTTTTTTTTGCATAAAAAGTTTTTATTAAAAAAGACAATTGTAAAACAGTTCACATCCATATGTCCATAATCATTCACATGGCACTGTATTATAACCACCATAGACCCCCTATATTTAAAGCTCAGGCCAAACCAGTTACCCCCTTACCTTGTACTCAGGCGGATTCGTAGCAATATACCCCTGACACCCTTACCCCTCTATTCCTTCCCATAGTGACATGCTTTCTACTGGGCTTAAATCTGCCAGTAAAGGTGCTCATTCCCTTACAAAGCCCTCCAGTCTGTCCTTAACCAATAAGACAAGGCGCTCTAATGCCAAAATATGAAGGATCATAGCCCGCCATTGTGGTACTGAAGGAATCTCTTGGGAAACCCAAGTATCCTGAATACAATGTCGGGCCAAAATGAACAACAGCCTCATCCACCTAGGTAAAGGTTCCCATTCTCCCTCCTCAGTCTCCTCCACTCCAAACAGACACATGAGGGGGTCAAGCCTCAAGGCCCACACAGCCATTCTTCCTACTACTGAGGCCACTGCCTTCCACAATCTCTGTAAGACACTGCACTCCCAAAAACAATGATAATAAGGCCCCATCTCCTCCTCAAACTGTCCACACTTTGGTGAGACAGCTTGATGATATCTGTGCACTATTGCAGGAGGGTGATACAGTCCATGAAGAAATTTGTAAAAGGCTTCTTTAAACTTATTGCATACAAGAAGACCCATTTGTAAAGACGGTACCATAGCCCAGTTCTGGTCCAGTATCGGGCCCCCCAATTCTCTCTCCCAGAGTCCCCATACCCGTTGTAACTGATCCGGAAAGCATCTCCTGCATTCCTTGACAACTTTCCCAACAAAACCCTTCAGATCTTCAGCTATAGACACAATTTTAACATTTCTTGCCTACCCAATCCTCCTCTGTCCATCCCTGAAAAATATGTTCTAACCTGAAAGTAACAAAACAATTGGCCCCCTCCAGCTCTAAACCCTGTTTCACTGTTATATAAGGGAATATATCATCCCTTTGACATAAGTGCCCCAAACTTCGGGATCCCTTCTGTTCCCACCTCCTCAGCCCAGGGTTGTCCCACCCTGACAAAAAAAAGCTTAAATCTACCAGTAAAGGTGCCTATTCCCTTGCAAAGTCCATTGCAAAGCAATGGGCACCAGCAAAGTATCTATCTCAGCCACACCTCTCCGCTTTTTAAACTTCTCCCAACTTTCCAAAGTGGCCAGCATCAGAGGGTTTTTCCCAGCCTGAGCCCTATACGCCCGGAGGCAGATTCTTTCCAGATACGTCGAGAGCCTAGCAGGGCAACCTCATTATTCCAAGTCTACCCACCTTGCCATCCTGGGAGTATGGATCAAATCCCCTATATACCTTTGTTGTATCACTAGAAAGTAATGTCCCAAATTTGAGAAATTAAGGCCCCCTCTCCCTGACTCTAATTTGAGCTTCTGTAGACTGAGTCTTGCTCATTTCACATTCCAAATGAACACGGAGAAGGCCCCCTCCAACTTTTTAATGTCCCTCCTTGTTAGTCCCACATGAAGCATCTGCATTATATACAGAAGCCGAGGCAAAATATTCATCTTGATCAGATTATTCATCCCAGCCAAGAAATCAGGAGGGAGGCCCAACGCTTCAAATCCGCCAAGATATTTTTAACCATTGGTGTATAATTCAGATCATAGAGGGTCCCGAGGGAACTTCCTACCCTGATTCCCAAATATAAAAAATGCTTATTCACCCATTTAAACCCCTACATCTGGTCCAACCCACTACCCTCGGGAAGTCGCATCAACTCAGATTTATCTAGATTTAGCTTATAACTTGAGAATTTAACAAATCTTTCTACCATGTCTAGCAATATTGAGACGGACTTTCCTGGTTCTGCCACAAAAAGCAACATATCATCAGCATACAACATGATCTTATGCTGTTCCCTAGAGACCCCGATCTCCTTAATATCTCTATGTTGCCAAATTGCGGTGGCCGGCGGCTCCACTGCTAGGGCGAACAACAGAGGGGATAGGGGACACCCCTGTCTTGTACCCCTGCCCAACCGAAATTCTTCTGATAAGGTACCATTCACCAGCACTTTGGCCTGAGGAGAGCTATACATGGCTCTTATACACCCCACAAAAGATTCACTCAGACCAAACCGGGACAGGATCTCAAAAAGGTAGTCCCACTCCACTCTATCAAAGGCCTTTTCAGCATTCATCGATAGAATGCACGTATCCTCCCTCCCCTTGTTTGCTGTCCATCCAATATTCAGGAGACGACGTACATTATTTTATGAGAGGCGACCCCTGATGAACCCAGTTTGGTCTGGATGAACCAACCCTGGAAGTAACACCTCCAACCGGGCAGCCAAGACCTTCACTAGAATCTTCAGGTCACAATTCAGCAAAGAAATTGGCCTATAAAATGCACACTGTGTTACCTCCTACCAGCTTTGGGTATTAGGCAAATAACAGCATCGAGAAGTAGTTCCAGACTCTCTCCCTTCTTCTGCTCGAAAGTATCACACAGTGGGCCTGCCAATTCACTCCCCAGGGTCTTGTAATACTCTGCTGGAAACCCATCTGGACCTCTAGCCTTCCTCTTCTTTAACCTTTGTATTGCGATAACCACCTCAGCCTTCGTAATGGGTTTGTTTGGCGCCTCAGTCTGTTCCCCAGTCACTTGTGGTAACTCCAGGTTTCTTAGAAACTCCTCCAACAGACCCTCCCCCTTCCCTTCAGCTGTATACAATGTTTTAAAAAATTCACTAAAGCATTTCCGGATCTGTGGTTCCTGCCTTTGGAGACTGCCCCGCCCTTATCCTTAATAGCAGTAATATGGGCTGGACACCAACCCCCCCTTCATCAATCGAACCATCAATGGGCCAGGTTTGTTACCCCACTCAAAAACTTGCTTTTTGCAGAACGTCCAAGCCTTTCTGGCTTCTCCATCGAGAAGGGTATTCAAAGCTTCTCTAGTAGCTGTTAAAGCCACCCTTGCATCACCCCCTCACACGCCACCACCCATCTGTCCAGTTCCCTCAATTGCTCCTCTAATGCCACCCATTTGTTCCGCTGTTGTTATTAACCCCATTAACATATTGAATAATCATACCTTTCATATAGGCTTTTCCTGCATCTCACAATGTGGCCTTAGACGTAACTGATCCCACATTAGTTCACATATATTCCTCCCATTGCTCCTTCAGGTAGTCTCCAAACTTTTTGTCCCCCAACAAATATGTCGGAAATTTCCAGGGTGGAGGACCCTCTTTCCGAATCCCCATCTTGAGGGTGATAATCACCATTGCATGATCAGAAATGAAGATGGGGCTATGTTTTACATCTAACACTCTCTTATACCATTCCCTCAGTAGGAACACGTAGTTTGTGTGAGACCAGGTGCCATGTGGGTTGGAAATAAAGGTATATCCCTTAGCTCCCAGGTTCTCTTCTCTCCACCCATCAATCATTCTCAGCTCCACCAATCCAAGTCACCACTGCCGGATTGTCCCACTCTGCTGGCCCCGACCCAAGGAATGATCCAACACAGGATCCATTGGACAATTTAGATCCCCCAGTACCAGACCCTGGAAAAAATTGCTCTTTACCAACAATGAATGTAGCATACTATAGAAGGCAGGTTCAAAACCCAGCATACACACTACAGAGGGTAACTCTCTCACCCCATAATTCACCCACCACAAAAACATACCACCCCCCTCCTGCATCCTTCACCACCCTCTGCTTCTGGGAGGGTAATTTTTTTATGCAGGAGGACAGCGACTCCATGCTTATGTGATTTAAATGAGGCTGAGTAACATTTTCCAACCCACCCCCTCAGCAGTTTGGCATGTTCCAAATCCGTCAGGTGAGTCTCCTGCAGCAGAGCCACTTGCGCCCCCTGCCTCCTTAATGCAATGAGAAGGCCAATGTGTTTTACTGGAGTCACTATCCCCCATACATTCCATGTACATACATTCAAATCCTGTACATTTGCCATTACAACCAGCTGTAGGGTCCCTCTGCCCCCCATCAGGAACCTGATGGTAATCAGTGAAGCACCCCCATCTCACTTTAAATCTTCCAGCTCTACCTCCAATCAGCCTGAGCATACAGCATATATGGATGTGAACACATGAACGTGCATAACAGTGCACCATAATATAAACAAACAAACAGAAACAGAAACTATCAACTGTATCAAAAGAAAGAACCTTAAATCCCAACTTGTTCTTCTCCTGCCTCCCCCCCTTGTCCTAATAATTGTTCATCAGTTATCCTTCCCGTATCTCCCAGTTCCCCTGTTTGATCTTCCACTTCCCATCAACAAGCCATCCCTCCCCCTACTCCGATCCAGCCAGAATTGTTTCCATAAGCCTTGCCCCCCATCTCACTTACCTCCCCCTGTCACACATTCTTGGACACTAGCTGCCAACAATGCAGAGTGGCCAAATACCTATATGTTTGACAGCAATCCCCTTGCCCCTCCCACCCTCCACTGCCAGAGAGCAAAACAAAAAAACTTGTTCTTTTATTCCCTCTTCCCACATACAATCTTCAATGACTGAAGTGGTCAGCTATCCCCCAGTGCCCCCCAAAATCCTTAGCCAAGCAGAACTTATAATAACCCTTTTCTCTGGAGGCCAGAATCTGAACCCCCAGAGTTAATGGCCCAGAATGCCTGTACCATTCCATTTAAATCCCATCAATAAAGTGCCCCACCCCCCCCACACTCGGCTATTCACAGCATCTGTTTCCCTCCCCCCTTAACCTAAATAACTGATCCCGACCAAATTATGTAACATTGATATTAATAACCCCCCCACCCCACTGAGGGATCACCAAAAGTAGCCAATGCTTTTCTTCCCTGCACCTCCATTTTAGGAACGCAGGCTGCAGTAGTCCGTTTTCATACTCTTAAAGTCCCCCGGATGCATATCCCATAGAAAAAGCAGGAGAAATTCCATGAGTCCCTCTGTCAGATCCACATTCTCCACAGGGTGACTATGAATGAATTCAACTGGCACTCTCCCCAAGACTAGACCCCATGGTGCTGATTACAGTCTAGCTCCACCCCCTGCACCTCCCCTCAGGGAATGCGGGCACTCGTCAAGACAATCCCATCACAAGCGCACATCCCTTCAGTTTTAAGATGGCACTGGGTGACAGCAAACAATAAACTCAATTCTTCATATAAACAACAGAACCAGTAACACAGTTTTCCCCAAGCCTTTCGAATCCCCAGAAGCTCCGAGTGTCTCAGCAACATACCATGGCCAACAAATAGAGACTTGCTCAGCAGACCTTCTTCCTGAGTTCCTCCACAAAGATTTCTGCCTTCTTCACCTCCCAGAAGGAAAACACTACGCCCTCGTGCTTGATTTTAAGAGTTGCAGGGTAAATCATGAAATTCTCCACTTTCAGGGCCTGCAGGCTTGCCATCACATCGTTAAACGTTTTCCATATTTTTAAGTCTAGCTGAATAATCCTGTGAAATAAACAGCTTGTGTCCCTCATACAGAATCAGGCCATTTTCCCTGCATGCCCACAGTACCCTATCTCGATCCTGGTAATAATGGAACCTCATGATGAGCTGTCGAGGTGGTTGGCCCACCGGCAGCTTGGACATGACTGCTCGGTGTGACCTCTCCATCGTGAGCCAGCCTTCTTTTAGCTCTACCCCCAACAATGAAGGCAATGTCACTGCACAAAATTCCAATGCACTCCCACCTTCTTTCCCCTCAGGTAGACCCCGTAAACAGAGGTTGAGTCTCCTATGATAGTTTTCCTGGTAATCAGCTGCTTCCTTCATCTCATCCAGTTTTCCAGGATTTTCTCCAGAGCACCCTGCATTTTGTCCTCCAGCCTAGAGATTCTCTCCTCTGCCTCGCTTAGACAATGTACCTGGGCTGACTGCTGGGTGAGGACTTCTTGTATTTTATCGTCTATCCGTGATTCCACCTTACAGTGTCAGGGTTAGAGGGCCGCCACGACCTGGCCCATGAATTCGTGGCTGAGCGCTGTTATCTCCACTGCCGAGAGCAAAATCAAGCTCTGGCTTTCACTCTGCCCTCCAGCTGCACCTTTCTTCCCCATCTTAGCTGTCGATTGCTGACTCTTAGCCGGGCCCGGGGTTAAATATTCATCCATACCACGTTCGCTATTCGGTCGTATGATTTTGAACAGAAATAAGAAGCAAAAATAACTTTTATTTAACTTTATTTCCTACCGGTGAAGAGCGAAGAGGGACATGTCTTAACAGTTTGGCTTCAGCTCATGAGCTTCCCTTAGAATGTAAATTTTTAATGAAGTGCAGTGTGTTTTCCTATACTTATTGCAGGGTTTTAATTGCTGTCACCTACAGCCTAGATGGTATGGAAGTTTTGTCTGACACTTTTAGAGTAAAAGCAACCTGTGCTAAGGTAATGCCTTTCGAAGGTTTTGTGAAAATATATTAACAGGTTCTAGAGTTATAAGGATTTAATGTTCTTTTTTTCTGAACATGCTCAGTAGGGATTTAAGATAACCCTCTGATAGAAACTGAAAATCTTTGGGAAGTGAGACTGTTTTATGTTAGCACCCTGTCACAATGTGAAAAACAGTTTTTTTTGTCATGATGACCACCATCTTGTTTGCTTGTTTTTTGTGCCTGTGGTTTTTTGTTGTTGTTTTTTTGTTTACAAATATACATCGAAAATACCTAAAAATAATGCATTAAAAAAAATACCTGAACTTAGCTATATGAGACCAGTTAAGACAGGTTCTGTCTTTTTTTTCTAATTTTGGCCAAAAATACCCTACACCAGCACTGTGTGAATGTCTTACAGAGTGGATGAGTACCTGCAGCTACAGAAGTGCTGGTCCCATAGAAGCCTGTGCTTCTGCAAACAAAAGAACTCTAATTTAGGTATTGTGGATTTGTATCTGTGGCTTCTGGGGCCTGCAGCAGTGTTATGATTTCAGTATTATGAATTTCTGTCAGGCAGAAGTGAGTGTATATGCATTGCAGTGTGTGTACCACAGATACAAATCCACAGATCGCTCATCAGTGTGACTGCAATAGTGCCACCTGGAAACAGTGGTATGTTGATTTACCTGATGATGGCTTACTGTAGTTGCTTGTGTGGTCTTGTCCCTTTGCTGCTGGGGGGGGGGTGTTAGGGTTGTAAGAAAAAATGCTGTAGTAATGTTATTTATTCTAAGGGATCCCTCACTTGGACACACTCTAAACATCATCTCCAAGGACACAGATGCCCCAGAAACAGGATTTTATTCTAATTAGTAGAATTTAGAATTCTGGTTCAAAACACTCTGCAGCCATGCTCCACTCTGGCAATTGCCAGATTTGTTTCTATAGCCAGAGTGGAGGGGTGACTGGTAAATCTAGGTAGTAGACTACCAAAATGTATTCAGATTTCAACATTTTTGAAAAAACACCTATTAAACTGAAGCAGACATGTAAATGTCAAAAATACATAGAAATGTTAAGAAGAGCCAAACTTTACAATTGTATAGAAACTGCAATAATAATGACCAAGCAACATTAATAAAATTAACTAATTATTGTGAGAAACTATTTTTAGGTTCTGGAAGGGGAAGCAGGGTGGGGGGGTGTAACCATAGTGAGGGATCCCTGAGAAGAATCAACATTACTTCAGTGAGTATTTTTTTTTCTTCTATCTCCAGGAATCCCTCACTTAATTGTTACACTGTACAGCAGTACCTTTGGAGGCTGGGTACAGAACCCACTTAGGAGAAAGGTTCTGCAAGACAGCAGTTTCAAAGCTGGCATCCCTTCTGGACTGTATGTAGAAACAGCAGTGCTTGGTAAAGGTGTGCACTGTTTTCAAGATAGCTGCTTTGGAAACGTCTAATAAGGGGATGCCACTTGTGGAAGGCACAGAGGCAGAGGTGCCAGTTAAGGAGTGTGCCTTTAGGCCTCTGGATCATTGTTTCACAGCTTCACAGCTTCTTCATGGCAGAACTGGATGCAAGAGGCTATCCATCAAGAGGTAGGCTTCTTAATTTCTGGTTTACCTCTACCAGCCTTCTCATAGATAACCAAACGCAGAGCATTTTTGGACCTGATGTCTTTTGTCCGGTCCATGTAAATGCCCATAACTCTTTTCAGGCCAAGGCTGTACAGTTTTTGCTCATCTGGAGTAGAATGTTCTGGATAGAGCACAGGAAGTGTTATTGACTGGTTCAGGTGCAATTCAGACATCACCTTAGGTAGGACTTTTCTATTGGTTCTAAGGACTAATTTATTCATGTTTAGGATTATGCAAGTTGGCTCCCGGCAGATAACTTGCAGATTGCTCATTCTGCTAACAGTGGTCATGGCAATCAGGAATATGGTTTTCCATGTGCCATACCTCAGGTCAGTAGTGTCGATAGGCTTAAATGAAGCCCCCATGAGCTGGGCAAGGAAGATATTGAGATCCCTTGGAGTAACTGCATCTCTTACAGTGGGTACAAGTGCCTGAAGCCTTTAAAAAACAAATTTGAAAATGAGTTATGAACCAGTCAATTTCCCTTGCCTGCTGATATGTTTGCTGACACTGTTGCTAAGCGCACTTTTAGTGTTGATTACCTTAGATATAAAGACTAAGCCGGCCTGGTGGCGCTAAGGGTTGAGGTGCTGGATGCCACACCTTGTACCACACTGGTGACCTGGGCTCAGGAACGAGCCCAGGGCACCTAGGGTCTGCAGGGGAGGGAAGAGATTGAGCATCCAGAGAACTGCTCTCTCTTCCCTGGGAAGGGATGAGGATGCGACTGATCAAGGAGTGACCTCTGGCGGCAACCAGAGGTAGCCCAAAGAAGCATTGTGGCGTATGCCTGGGGGTGGAGCCATGAAAGCATGTTTCCATGACAGCCGGGCTCCACAGTGGACTTACAAGCTAAAAAAACACCCACCCTCCTCCCTCTGATAGGCTAAGGCACCTCCCACCCAAGGACCACACTCCCAAAGATGGATGTGGCTCTCTCCTCGACCCACCTCCTCAGCCCAGTGCTCAATACTATAAGAGAGAGTGCTCTGGGTGGGGGAAGCCCTTCCCCAGAGGGTAGACCTGGGGGATGCCCAGTGCCGGGGAGTGGAGATGAGCAGGATGATGCAAGGAGGTAGCGTCCATGGAATGGAAGGTTGCTGGAGAGAGGTCGGGGGGGATCAAAGGACGGGGTGGGGGAAAAATAGAGTTAGAAAAAAAAAGAGACATAAAGACTGCAGGTGTACCTGGCATTTCAGGACTATATGCAACCCTTCCTCTATTGGGATTATTCTTCTGGGGATACACCATTAAGAAAATGTCTTCCATTTAGGGGAGTATGTTTTTGTTGGTTGCTGGTTTCTTCAAAACTCTAAGCACCTTCAGGACAACTTGCTGGACAGAGCTAGGAGAAATGAATACCAGGTCTATCTATCCCAGTCAGGAGCTACTAGGATATTGTTGGAGGTTCCTCCCTGAGTTTCAGGAGGACTTTCTGGATGAGTGGAAATGGTGGGAAGACATACAGGAACCTTCCTTTACAGTCCAACACCACAGCATCCTCTGGGACTGCCCCTTTGGCTGGAGGTCGACAATAAAATTCTAGGAACTGATTATTTTCACAGTAAGTGAACAGGTTTATTTTGGGAGTGCCTCACCTTATGAACACTGTGGCCAAAGCGTGTCTGTTCAAGCACCATTTATGATTTCCATGGCAGATTCTGCTTCTGGAATCTGCCAGGACCTTCTCTTTGTCTGACAAGTGCACCACATAAATGTTTGCTTCTAAGGTGTACTCCAAGGTCCCCAATCCTTATTGCTTCTGAACACAATTTTGAAACTCTTATCCCTCCCTGTCTGTTTATGTAGTACTTTGTTGTGGTGATGTCTGTTCTAATTCAGACAGATTGACCCAGTAGTTGGGAGAAGAATGATTGCATTGCTAACAGTACTGCCCTGAGTTCCAGGAGCTTGATGTGTTGCATTGACTCCAGTGGGCTCCACGTGCCACTCATTGTGAGATCCTATAGGTGAGCACTCCACCCCGGATGTGAGGCATCTGTAGTAAAAATTCTTGTTGGTGGTTGCTGAAGGAAGGGAATACCCTCTCTCAGATTGTTTTCCTCTTTTCACCATTTCAGTGGCTTTATCAATGCTTTTGTGATTGACACTAGCTTTGAGAGCAGATCCCATCTTTGAGATTAGTTGTTTCTTAACTGGTACTGGATAGCTCTCATTTGGAGACTGGTCTTTTAAATCACAACTGTGAACTGTCAGGAGGTCTAAACCTCACTTTCAGGTTCTTGGCAATATTGGGAATGTAAGTAATCACAGACACATTGAATAAGAGCAAGGCCCCTGGAATTCTGCGGTTCTGCGGTTGTGGAATTTGCCGCAGAATTTGCATAATGCTGCAGAATATATATAGTGCCGAAGAATTCATTGTTTTTGGTAAATTTTCATATAAATATACTGTTTTTCCGTAGTGTCAGGCTTTCTTTCCCACCTCGTTTATCCTGAAGCCCCTCCTCTATGCTCAGCATATGATGTCATCAATGACATCACATCATATTAGCCAATGACAGGACTGCATTCTGCCAGAGAAATGAATAAATCATGCTGCAGAAATCAGAAAATGCTGCCGAAGAAGTCAAGGAGCCCTGCCGCAGAAATCAGAAAATTCTGCTGCAGAACACCAGGGGCCCTGCATAAGAGTAATAAACTTGTTTATTACTACCAAAAAGGATAAAATCACAGCTGCCCTAAGCAGTTCTTACCATTAAGAAATGGAAGCCAGTGCTAAGCATTCCCTATACCTCGAGGTTTCTTTGTGTCTCTTGGGATCTCCGAGGTACAAGACTATGTGTATCACATTATATACCTATGATAATTACTATGGTTACTGTAAGATAGAAACATTTCTAGTTACAGAGATGAGCCCTATTGGCTAAATTAGAGGAAGCTCCATGGTCCAAGATAACATTATACAATTTTGTAGTAGTCATCAGTTTCTAAAACAAAAGAGTTCTTATACAGAGTCTTACATAACTCAGTGTAGTAGTACAAATCACCAAAATGTGGCAATGCCGACTTACATATCATCATAATTCCAAGGACACAGATGTCCTAACATCTTATAAGCAAGAAATACACAGAAAATACATAGAAGAATATATATGTATTGGCAAGCAAACAGTATTACAACAATATGCATACATATCCTAACATCTACTCTTGTACGGTAGATGCCCTTAGCCCTATATGTTAGTATATAACATATCTAAGCAATAGCTGTCTACGGTGTACCTCTGAGGGTACCAGTTAGGGTGCAGGGACAACGTGTAACATTCCCCCCCTTGTTGCCTCCAAGGGCAACACAGGCAAATCCAGGGAAAGGTCAGGGAGCAGTGGTCATTTACAAACCCGACGCGCAAGCTTTGTAAAGGAACTTGAGCTGCTCATGTTGTTGGCGCAGTGTGCGCCATAGGCAGCATAGCATAATAATCAAAATAAAGATTAAAAATGCTTGTATAGTAACAAAACCTTTAAAAGTAATTTCTAACCAGGTGTTAGTCAATGCATCATTCATGTCACCATCATTAATCAATGAGAGGATAGCTTCATTGTCCTTGGTCATATTATTGCTGATGTGGATGAGGTGTGTGTCTTTCCTGTCTAAAAGTTATTTTAATGTAAGTGTAAGTGGGTCTATGTGTACATTAAAATATGGTAAATATACAGAAAGTGTGAGCAGATAATCGGGGTTACCATGAATGATGTCTGCATCCATAAGGGGTACGAGGGTTATAACGGTATGTTCAATGACAGTCTTCTGGTGGGGGACAAAACAAAAATTGGGGTTATCAATAACACATGTCACAGATCCATAAGTATAGCTTTTAAAGTTAGTTACCACACAGTACTCCCCATCAGAATTGTACTGAGAGCGAATAGTAGGGAGTCTCCACTTTTGCAACTGGACAGGGCAGGTGTAGGTCATCTTCTAAATCCTTGTTGACAGGCGATGAACCTCCTCACGTTATGATTGGTAGAGTTTATCCAGAGCCAAAGTAGAATCCGAGAAATCAGTGCCATTTTCAGTGATGTCATCATCCATGGTGAATGTCCAATCAATGCTATCTGGAGAATAACCACAAACAGGTTGAATAACATCAAATACATCACATTGGCACAAGTAAATGTATTGCTTCTTCACACAGTAGTTTGTGTGAGGAGCCACCCAGGTGTCCAGAAAAGGATGGAAAACCAGTAGAGGTGGTAGATCCAGGCGTTCTCTGTAGATGTCTTCGTCCAAGTGCCCAGTCGAATGTACCAGTGCAAGCTTGTCAAACAAGGCTGTAGTGGGATCAAAAAATGGTAAAGAGACAGTAAAAGAAACACACATAGTATCTCTTATGGAACAATTCTTAGCAGTAAAACAAGGACCAGTGTTAGGGTGTCTGGTCACAAACCCCAGGTTCCTAGCTATCATTCCACCCCCAACCCAGCCTGCAGTCAGTGACAGGCATCAATGTGTGCCTTTGACACTTTTGCCCCAAAGTTCACCCCATTCTCTTATACTGCACCCATCTCAATGTATTACTTTATGGAATGGGGTGAATGTAAGGCCTGATGACCCCAAAGCACAACACAGCACTTGTCAGAGTCTGCAGGGTAGGGTTAGGTGAAATGGCATGAGCGTTATAGTCGACGACCCAAAGGCTCACTTCAATGCCTGTCAGTCTCTGCAGGGTGGGGTGGGGATGATGTCAGTTCCATACTTCACTGCCAGTCCTATTATGTATCTCTTTAACTCCTGCACTACCAATGCCAATGCCAGCAAGACAGCATTCGGCATTGACAAATGCTTGTTAATACGTGATTTTGATTTCTTTTGTTTTGCCTTATATATTGATTTTGCGAGTTTGCTTTTTACCTTTTTAAATCTTTTGAATGATTTTTCTTTCTTTTATTTGTGATGTGATCTAGGGTGGAATTTTTCTTCTATTGTTCTGGACTTGTTTGAGGGGGACAGTTTCCATTTTCTCAATAACTGATCTAAATAGTTCCCAACACTCATTTGCTGTCATAGCCACCACCGTTGTTTCCCAATCATGTGCCTGAAGGGCCGTTTTAATACCTTTATAGTTGCCTTTTGCATAGTTATACCTATAATATCTGTGTCCTAGGTGAGTTATTTGTCTAGCCACATTAAAGGTTATACATTTGTGGTTACTGTTGACTAATGGGGCAAGGACATTACGTTCTGTAATCTCTGAAGCTGTATTTGTTAAACCAAACCAAGAGTGTGTGTGCACCTAGTTGGTTCTATCATTAGCTGTTCCAGTCCCATACTAGTGTTGTATCCAGAAACAGTGACTCAGTAGTAGAGTGTGCTGTCAAACAGTTCCACTGTACTCCTACTAAGTTAAAATCATCTACAGTTACTGTATCTGACTGCCCAACAAGTTCCTTGATTTTATTCATTAGGACCTGATCAGCTTCCGGCAATGAGGATGGAGGTCTATAAAAATTCCCTATGACTAATTTTTTCTCATTCTTGGAACTTATCTGCATGCAGATACCCTCTAACTGTGATTTATTTTCAGTATTGAGTTGTATCTCTGATGATTCTAAGGTGTTTCTTACATAAATGCAGACGCCACCTTCCTTTTTGTTGTATCTATTTTTGTGATATTTATTTAAGAGATTTACCAGGCAGGCATACTGAGTGGGGACCGCTCATTTCCAGATGCGACCTGGGGAGTTACAGAGAAATACAACCAGGACAAGTACATACAGGGATAACAAAAAAGTCCAAGTAGTTACAAAGCTGGACTAGTATTCGATTCAACAGCTGTTACAAGGTTTAGTCCTAACCACAGAGTATAGACAGCAGAGACAGCATAGACAGCAGAGAACAAACAGTATCCAGAGATTTCATTACACCAGTCTGAAGCTAGTTCCCACCCAGTTTCATTAATAGCTGCTATGCCTATTTGCTGTTGGTTCATAGTGGCTGTTAGTTCACTTAATTTCACTAAGTTTAGGCTTCCTGCATTAGTGACCAGTATTTTGTAGCCCCGTGTATAACTAGATGTTAAGTTGCTATTTGATGAACCCAGTTGCTCCTTTTTTGTCAGTTTAAATGAGCAGTTATGTATGATGCAATGGATTTTCTCAGTTTGGCACTGCCTCTTTGGCTCAGGTGTAACCCATCCCAGAAGCCTGTAATATGCACTGGTCACCACATATGGATGATGTGGATGGATAGGCTGAGCAGGGCTGGAAGGTACCCGTAGCACCACCTGTGGCACCATATACATGCGTGCCCTGACACATGCACAGAAGGTGTGATATTTACCCCCTGTTTTGGGGGGGCAGTATACAGTAGGTGTGGGCCCACACAGTAGCCAGTACATATCCAGACCCCAGTACAGTATCATAGCAACTCATGCTGTACCCAGTAGAGGCATACCTGTGGTCATGTGGCATAGTATGGACAGTGTGCACAGCACTGATGGAGGCCACATCCACGTCCTGCTGAAGACACCATCCAGCATGGTTATGCAAAATAAATATGTGACTCCCTCCCTAGTCATCAGTGATAATGTGCATTGACATGACTAGGTCACCGTACCTAGTACACAGTCCCTGCGTACCATGCCATGCCACTAAACATGGGTACGTTAGGCCTGTGACACTGCCACCATGTCACTGTGGAGGTCCACAACCATGCAGCCAAGGCAGTTACATGCCTCAGGTCATTATTGTGGGTCCAGTCATGTACATGGTACAATGACGTCCCATGGGACAGGGGGCACAGACAGCTGCATGTGTCCTGGCAGGCCATGCAGTGGGGCATGTCCCTTGGCACACAGGGGATGGCTAAAAGCACACAGGTGATGCGTATAGTGCCTCAGGGATCTAGCCCTATTGTGGACTACCATGTCACAGACCTGCACACTGTCCAGTCCACACACCATACATATAACCATCAGTACTCACCTGGACTGGGCACAGTGCCACCATTCACCGTGGCTCACAATTCCCACAGGTGATGCACCTCCCTCCTCTGTAGGTCATTACATATATGCCTGCAGTAGTCCCTGGTGTGGGTGACCCTTGTTTGACTCATGAGGCACTGCCCCACTGATGCCCACACCTCATTGAGGGGCCTGTCTGTCTCTGTCATCTCCCCCAGAAACTGGTCCTCCATGGCCACTATGAGTCCAATTAGATTGGCCAGCTTGATGTACAACAATCTATGGTCCTGCTGCTGGACAACTCTGCATCACTGCTCATCTGTGGTGTTCCCTTTCTTTGGCAGAGCACTCTTAAGCCAAGCTGCTTCCTGTTTCAGGCCAGTCTATGTGCGTTTCTCAGCACATCACTGTATTAGTGCTGTGCTACATTGTGTTGCACTGCACAACACACATATCTGAGGGCAGGGGCTGGCCTGTGGGCATGCAGTCATCATGGGGTGGCACATGTGTGGGATGCACATGCACATGTTGCGCATGTGCCTCGCTGTACAGTGCTGAACAGCATGCTTGCACAGGGGTGTGCCATGCACAGCTGCACAGTATGATGATGATGTCAAAGGTGGCACATGACATAATGCCTGCCCTATGGCCCTATAACACACAACCACAGGCACAGTGCAGTGGCAGTTCACTAGTGCAAACTGAGACTGTGCACCAGGCAAAAATGCAATATTCAGCCAGGCTATGCAAATGAGATCATTGTGCAGTCAGTGGGCAAATAACCATATTTGCATGTCATTACCGGAAGCATGCCTGATTGCACTTAAAGTATATAAAGGAGTACAGTGCACCACCAAACCACAGCAGAATGGAGAGTGAAGGGAGGTAAGTGTCCTGTGGAATGACCTAGAGAGGGATGGGTATGAAGTGGACTGTATTTATGCACTGGTTTCAGCATGGCTCCCATATTCATGTGGCATGTTCAAGGCGGGGCTCACAGATCTACCGGGGCTTTATAGGGAAATGTAGTAATTTACAGGACAATTATCCCCATAGCCATGCAATAGTTATATTGGACAACAGAGCCATTATACTTCCATAGACCATAATGTACGCTAAAGGAAACATGGGAAATGTGCCATGGAGTCACAGGAAATGTGCCACAGCAATCCAGGAGCACTGTAACTGTGCTTCCAAGATGGGATCCACAGTGTTCTGGAACCTTCCATTCCCTACCATCCAGGAGGACAATGTAGTCGGTTATCCTATGTAGCCAGTGTAGCACCATGGCAACATTCTCTATGCACACGTCCTCCTTGTCCTGTACTATACAGGACATCCTGTACAGCTGGGGGTCTTGCTGCATAGGTAATACTAATAGCCTGGCAGAAGACACCGGGAGAAAGGACTGCTGTGTGTCTGAACTTCTCTGCTGGGACTAAATTAGAAGAACTTTTGTACTTGGACCTTTAATTTAGGGTAAAAAAACTAACCTAAAAAAAAAAGTGTGTGTTTGGGTTAACTGAACTGAATGGGTATCTGAAGAGTTATCTAGGTGTAAATCTCAGGTGACTGAAAGGACTTAACTGCTGTGAGGTTTAAATTACTTGTAGAAAGATCTGGTAAGTAGAGGGAAGCTTAGCTAGAAGGAAGCTACATTTAAAGACTGCCTTAGAAAGTTTCTGCTAATAGCTTGGCAGAAGACACCAGGAGAAAGGACTGCTGTGTGACTGAACTTCTCTGCTGGGACTATATTGCCCTCCTTCCCTCCCCACCCTGCCACCCAAAGCTAGTTCTATTTTATAGGCACAGGATTTGACTGACAACAGGAACTTCCTGTTTTAGGGGCAGGAGTAGGTGATCAAAAGAACCACCAAGGACCCACCATCCTAGAAGGGCAGAGTAATACTCAGACCCCTCTGGCTGGTGGAGGTCGCCTCTGAGCAAGTAAGTGGTCTACTGAAATATAGGATATTCTTGTCGCAGAACAGGACAATCAGGAACTTAAAGGGCACACAGGCAGAAAGTAAGGAGACAGAGAAAAAACAGAGGAAGAGTAAGGATTGCAAACAGTTAAGGGGCCAGAAATAAGACAGATGGAGTGGTGCAGTGCAGTGGCTGTGGAGCAGCAGTCTTCGGGAGATGTTCTGGAGGATGCGGTGTTGTCCCATCTGCAGGCACCTCTGGGCTGAGGAGGAGGTTGCTCATCTCCAGGATGAGTTGGCGGGATTGTGGGACCTCCTCTTCCATCCAGGGACCACCAGTGCCACTGCCGTTGCCTCAGAGGTTGCCAAGAAAGAGGAGCGGTTGGACCACAGTGGGCTCAGGGAGGGTGAGGGTGGTGGAACAGAGGCACATCCCTCCAGTTGTACCTCTCCACAATTCCTATGCCATTCTGGGAAAGTGTGGTTCCTCTATGGAGGCACCCACAGTGGAGACCAAGGAGGATGCTGGGAACCTCCACAAAGGAGACCCACAGGAGGGTGGCAGGGGACCCTGCAGGGGAAGGAAACAACTCCTGGTGGGGGACTCCATTGTTAGGAAGGTAGAACTGGAGGAGGAAGGGGAGAGGGAGGTAAGGTGCCTGCCTGGCGCCATGGCTTGGAGGGACAGGAAGCGAATCCTCAGGATTGCCAGAGCAGCTGCACAGGGGAAGGAGCTGGATGTCATTGTCCACCTAGGGACAAATGACCTGGCTAAGAAAGGATTAGAGAAGTGCAGGAAGAGTTTATGGAATTGGGGAGGGCTTTGAGTCAAGTATACTGGAGTTACCTTCTCGGAGGTGCTACCCATCTATGGCATAGGAGAGGCTAGGGTGTTCCGCACCATGGATTCAATCAGTTGTTGAAAAACTGGTGTGGAGCTCAGGGATTTGGCTTCATTGGGGACTGGGGTCCACCTGGAGTGATACAAGCCTATACTGGCATGATGGGCTGCATCTGTCCGGGAGGGGAACCAGGATCCTAGGTGATAGGTTTAAATGCTTCATTGGCAAGCTTTTAAACTAGCCAAGGGGGGAGGCACTGGAAAGGAGCAGGAACATCCTAGCCCCCCCAAAATAATCATGGTAGTAAGTGCAGCAAACACCAACATAGAGGTGTCGATAGGGAGAAGGGCAGGGGTAAATGGAGAAAGTGACAAAGGCAAGAAGGACAGGGATGGGGCAAAAGGGAGTAAGGCCATCAGGAAATGGAGGGTAATGAGTACCAATGCCCGAAGTCTGGGCAACATGCTCCCTGAGCTGATGGCCTTAATGGAAGAGGGATGCCTGGATATTGTAGCAGTCACAGAAACATGGTACACAGAGAACCATGACTGGGATGTTAACATACCAGGGTCCATAATCTAAAGGAGAGACAGGCAGGGGAGAAGAGGGGGAGAAGTAGCTCTCTATGTAAAGGAAGGGATAAAAGCAACTGAACAAAAGAGTAAACAGGGAGGAGAGGAGGCACTGGGTCACCTTGGAGACTGGAAAGGCATCACAATCTGCACAGGGTTGTGTACAGACCCCCATGTCAGGGGAAGGAATGACAAGGATATGATAGAAGGCATTCTAGAATGGCAGAGAAAGGGGAGATACTGTTGATGGGAGACCTGAATATGCAGATGTTAACTGGAGCACATTTGCTGCAGCCACATCCAAGAGCAGGGCCATTCTTGATGCCCTACAGGTGCAGGCATTAGACAGCTAGTTTCAGAACCCACTCATGAGGGAGCAATCTTAGACCTCATACTCTCAAACGGGGGCAGTGAGAGGATCTCAGATCTAGAAGTGGGTTGCCATCTGGGAACAAGTGACCATCAAACAGTGTGGTTCAAGTCAAACTCAGCTACACAGTCAAGCCATACAAAAGTGAGGGTACTGGACTTTAGGAGGGCTGACTTTGGCAAGATGGGAGAGTGCCTCAGAAAAGCACTAGCAAACAGGCTAGAAGGAGGTGTGGAGCAACAATGGGGAATTATCAAAACTGCCATCACAGAGGCAACAAGCCTTGTGAAGCAAATAAACAAATCAAAATGAAAGAAAAAGCCACTATGGTTCTCAAAAGAGGTGGCTGTGAAAGTCAGGAAGAAAAGATAGCATTCCAGAAGTATAAGAAACACAGAAGGAGCAGGACAGAGAGCTGTACCAGTTAAAGGCAGAAGGAAGCAGGGAGGAAGTCAGAATAGCAAGGCCCAAACTGAGGAAAGATAGCCAACTCAGTTAAGAAGGGGATAAAACCTTTATAGGTACATCAGCGAGCATAGAAAGACAAGGGAGGGATAGTGAGGCTGAATAGAATGAGACGGTGGGTGGGCAGAGGGGACAGTGAAAAAGCAGGAATACTGAATGAATATTTCTGCTCAGTAGTCACAAAGAGGAGGGAAGTGCCTAATCCAATTAATAGAAGCACTCTTGATAGGGGGGTCGATCCCAGTCCTTTCACAGAAGAAAGGGTTCTGCAAGAACTCCTAAAACTGAAGGTGGACAAAGCAATGGGTCCTGATGGAATTCACCCCAGAATTCTAAAAGAATTAAGAGAGGAACTAGTGAAACCACTGGCTATTCTTTTTAATAAATCATGGGAGGATGGTGTGGTACCCGAGGACTGGAGGAAGGCGGATGTGATTCCCCATCACAAAAGTGGAACCAAGACAGAGGCAGGAAACTACAGACCTGTCAGTCTGACCTCTGTGGTAGGGAAAGTGATGGAGTCACTTCTGAAGGAAAGAATAGTTGAGTACCTAGAGGCCAGTGAGCACAGGACCCAAGGCAGCATGGGTTCACAGTGGGAAGGTCATGTCAGACCGAATGTAATAGATTTCTTTGACTGGGTGACCAAAGTAGTAGACCAGGGAGGGGCTGTGGACATGGCCTACCTAGACTTTAGTAAGGCATTTGACACAGCCCCACAAAAGATTAATAGTCAAATTAACCAACCTGGGAGTGGGACCCAGGGTGGTAGCCTGGATAAAACATTGGCTGGACAACAGGACACAGAAGGTAATTGTAAATGGAGAGTCCACTTGAAGAAAGGGGGTTACTAGTGGATACCTAGGTTCAGATTGGTCCAGTCCTTTTAATGTCTTCATCAGTGACATTGCAGAGGGACTGGAAGGAAAAGTATGCCTTTTGCAGATGACACAAAGATCTGCAACAGGGTTGATACACGAGAAGGCATGGAAAGGATGAAAAGGACTTGCAAGGTTAGAGGAATGGTCAGAAGTATGGCAGCTAGAGATTCAATGCAAAGAAGCAAAATAATGCACCTGGAAACAAGAACCAGGGAAGAATACACAATGGGTGGGAGGTAGTAACAACAACAAAAAGGAAAGGGACCTGGGGTAATCATATCAGATGACCTTAAGGTTAGCAAAGCAATGTGAGAAAGGCAGTAGGGAGGGCTGGGGGTATACTGGGCTGTATAGGAGAGGCATCATCAGCAGAAAACAGGAAGTTGTTTATCCTCTGTACAGACAGTTGGTGAGACCCCACCTGGAGTACTGTGTCCAGTTCTGGAGACCCCATCTCCTCAAGGACATAGACAGGATAGAGGCAGTCCTGAGGGAGGGCAACTAAAATGGTGCAGGGTCTGCAAGAGAAGCCGATGAGGAGAGACTAAAGAGCTTAATATGTATACCCTTGAGGAAAGAAGGAGAGGGGGACATGATAGAAACTTTTAAGTACCTCAGTGGAATCAACAAAGTCCAAGAGGGTAGCATCTTTCAGAAAAGAGACTTGCAAGAACAAGGGGACACAATTTAAAGATAGAAGGAGGCGGTTCAGGGCAATGTGAGGAAGTATTATTTCACAGAGAGGGTAGTGGATGCATGGAACAGCCTTCCTGAGGAGGTTGTGGGGTCTAAAACTGTGGGAGAATTTAAGAATGCATGGGACAGACATAAGGCAATTCTTGTGGGGGGAAGGAAGAAATAGGCTGTTGGTTAACTAGGATCTGCGGCCTATCCTGTAGGTAGGGAAATGGGCAGACTAGATGGGCCTAGCAGTCCTTATCTGCTGTCAAAGTCTATGTTTCTATCTTTAGCTTGGGGACCTATCACATCCTGATTTCTATGTGGTGGATGTGTACTCCATAGGCGGTAGTAGTTGCCGATAGTTCTCATTGGGGCAGGATGATATCAGTGGTGGGCCTGTCAAACATGTTGTGCCAGGGATGTGCTTAGATGGAGGTCCTGTGACTCCAGTCCAATGAACCTCTGTGTGTATGCTGCGTGCAGTAGTCAAGGCCTCGTGTTTTCTGCGATTCTGTGGTTGCAGCAGTGGCCGCAGAAATCAGGGCTGACTGCAGAAATCAGGATTGGCAGTAGAAATCAGGAAAAACAGCTGTATGGCTGCTGAAATGCTAACTATGCTATATGGTGACACAAGGAAAGGGCATAGCTGCTGATATGTTAAATATGGCATGGCATACATACTCATTAGAAGGGGCAACAAACTGATACTGCTGTCAGGAGGTCTAAACCTCACTTTCAGGTTCTTGGCAATATTGGGAATGCAAGTAATCACAGACACATTGCATTAGAGTAATAAACTTGTTTATTACTACCAAAAGGGATAAAATCACAGTTGCCCTAAACAGTTCTTACCAATACGGACTGGGAGCCAGTGCTAAGCATTCCCTATACCTCGAGGTTTCTTTGTGTCTCTTGGGATCTCCGAGGTACAAGACTAGTGTATCACATTATATACCTATGATAATTTCTATGGTTACTGTAAGATAGAAACATTTCTAGTTACAGAGATGAGCCCTATTGGCTAAATTAGAGGAGGCTCCACAGTCCAAGATAACATTATTCAATTTTGTAGTAGTCATGAGTTTGTGAAACAAAAAAGTTCTTACACAGAGTCTTACATAGCTCAGTGTAGTAGTACAAATCACCAAAAGGTGGCAATGCCGACTTACATATCATAGTTATTCCAAGGACACAGGTGCCTTGGCATCTTACAAGTAAGAAATACACAGAAAATACATAGGAGAATATATGTATTAGCAAGCAAAGTGTATTACAACAATATGCATACATATCCTGACATCTACTCTTGTACGGTAGATGCCCTTAGCCCTATATGTTAGTATAACATATAGTTAAGCACCAGCTGTCTATGGTGTACCTCTGAGGGTACCAATTAGGGTACAGGGACTTCATGTAACATTTCCCCCCTTGTTGCCTCCAAGGGCAACACAGGCAAATCTAGGGAAAGGTCGGGGAGCAGTGGTCGTTTACAAACCTGGCGATGTGAGCTTTGTAAAGAACCCGAGCTGCTCATGTTGTTGACGCAGTGTGCGCCGTAGGCAGCAGAGTACAATAATCAAAACAAATATCAACAATGCTTGTATAATAACAAACCCTTTAAAAGTAATTTCTAACCAGGTGTTTGTCAATGCATCATTCATGTCACCATCATTAATCAATGAGAGGATAGCTTCATTGGCCTTGGTCATATTATTGCTGATGTGGATGAGGTGTGTGTCTTTCCTGTCTAAAAGTGATTTTAATGTAAGTGTGAGTGGGTCTATGTGTACATTAAAATATGGTAAGTATTCAGACAGTGTGAGCAGATAATCGGGGTTACCATCAATAATGTCTGCATCAATAAGGGAGACGGGGGTTATAATGGTATGTCCAATGACAGTCTTTTGGTGTGGGACAAAACAAAAATTGGAGTTATCAATAACACATGTCACAGATCCATAAGTATAGCTTTTAAAGCTAGTTACCACACAGTACTCCCCATCAGAATTATACTGAGAGCGAACAGTAATGAACCTCCACTTTTGCAACTGGACAGGGCAGGTGTAGGCCGTCTTCGAAATCCATGTTGACAGGCGATGAACCTCCTCACGATATGATTGGTAGAGCTTATCCAGAGCCCAAGAAGAATCCAAGGAATCTGTGCCATTCTTGGTGATGTCATCATCCATGGTAAAAGACCAGTCAATGCTATCTGGAGAATAACCACAAACAGGTTGAATAACATCAAATACATCACATCGGTACAAGTAAATGTATTGCTTCTTCGCACAGCAGTCCATATGCGGAGCCACCCAGGCATCCAGGAAAGGATGGAAAACCAGTAGAGTTGGTAGATCCAGGCGTTCTCTGTAGATGTCTTCGTCCAAATGCCCAATGGAGAGTACCAGTGCAAACTTGTCGAACAAGGCTGTAGTGGGATCAAAACATGGTAAAGAAACAGTAAAAGAAACAAACATTGCATCTCTTATGGAACATTTCTTAGTAGTGAAACAAGGACCAGTGTTAGGGTGTCTGGTCACAAACCCCAAGTTTCTAGCTGTGGAGAGAGGAATGGTTAAAGTTTATTGCATACACATAGCAATACAGCCAGGGGTTTTACATCCTGGACAATACCATTTGGAAATGCATCTGTCATGTATGATATCAAGGATCCTTCTAGATTCTAGATCATGGAAGAGATTATTGATGGTAGCGATGATATATGAACCATAGGCAGAGCAAAGGATTTCTCTAGCAGTGTATTGTTTATCTGCTTCTTTGTTGTTTTGTTGTATGAGTGCGTTAATCTTATCTTTCGAATCAGTGAATGCCTTAGCAATGTCGTACATGTTGTGTACAGTGTATCTTTCTTCCTGACTAAGGCCATCCACACCATGCAATAATGGAGGTAGTATATTGTTAACCAGGCCAGTGGAGAACTTGGCAGAATGAGATTTGATAGCAGCAATGTCTGCTTTATTCCAAATAGATATAGCCATACCAAAAAGGCCTGTGACAGTACCTGTTGCACCTGTGACATCAGAACTGTCAACTTCACGTGACTTACGTTTATGAGTTTAATCATCAGGAGTGGGTTTTCTCCTGAAGTTGCCTCTATGTTCAGTAGTATGGATCCCGGCAATAGGGTCTTGAGTACGAATCTGAAATGCAGCTAAACTATCAAGCAATAATGGACTATAAAATGCTGATGTATTAGTATTGTGACACATATCAAATTCTTTCATATTCCAGTAAGTAAGTAAGATTAAACAAAACAGGTATATGCATAAATTGTGTTATTAATCAATGAACCTGGGAGGGAAGTGGCTGTTAGACCACTACGGGGACCAGGGGTGTTCTTTGGATATTCCAAAAGCTGTTTATCAGTGGGTGGTAACACAGAGAGATACATGGCTGCAGAAGCCATGTGGTGTACAGCACAAAATTTTCGAGCAGAATCCTTAGACAAAGAATTACAGTATGAAGCATCAATTAAGGCAGTAACGTTGAACAACCCAGAATGTCTTAATGCAGTTTGTAACAAGGACAGAGAACCATTTGTGGATAATTTAGCAGTGCGCCAACCCTGGAAAGTTCCTTTGGAGAGTTTGGCCACAGGAAGATTTGTCCTTGCGATGTGGTTTGCCACTCAATTTGTAGGGTAGATTTATCAGAAGCAACAACCGAGGTAGTGCGGTAAGCATCAGAACCTTCCTGGACAGTAATCAGACTATCGGGTATATTGATGGATACTCCCTCTGAAGGAGATGCTGGATGATCAAGGTGTGGTAGGAGGTTCAGTAACATGCCTTGGATGCAGGGGATAACTCCTGAGATGAGGAGATAATGAAACAAGATAGCCATCTTGTCAGTGTATCTGAAAAGCAAAATCAAACATTAGTAAATGAGTACTATTCCACCCAATGGGGTGAGGAAAACTAATTAAGCTCCTTTATACAGTTTCAGCTGGTTTGCATGTAACCATTTGTCAGACAACTTATTGTTATGCAGGATTCTAACCTGATAGACTGCTGGACTGATCTTGTTGACAATAGGGTATGGGCCTTCCCACTTATTGGAGAAGAAATGGGTGGGATGTGCAAATCAAACCTGATCTACAACCTGCCAATCCACTTCTTGTGTGTGTTTGTTAAACTATATTTTGGATTGTTGCTGGGCCTTGCCCATGCAGTTGACAGCATACAAGTGTGTGTGTATGAGGTCTTTTCTGAGTTTTTCCACATATTGGTCTATAGACACACGGTCTGCAGTGGGGGTGTGCAGGTCAAACAACAGATGTTCAGGTAATATCATCTGTCTTCCAGTCATCACCTCAAAGGGTGTGAGCTGGGTAGTGGCTGAAGGTGTACCCCTAATTGCCATAAGGAGTAACGGCAGTAGGGAATCCCAGGTTTTGAGATTGTCCTCAATGAATTTGGAAAGCATTTGCTTCCATCTGTTGGCTCTTTCTACTTGACCTGAGGATTGGAGGTGGTAAGGTAAGTGGAACTTCTGTTGAACTCCAAGGAGTTCAAGGGATTCTTTCATCAACTCACCGGTAAAACTGGTTCTTTTGTCAGAGTCTACCTTGAGAGGTAGGCCCCACCTGGAGAAAATCTGTTCCACCAGGATTTTGGCAGTGGTCTTAGCAGTGCATGTCTTAGTGGGGAAAGCTTCAACCCACTTAGAGAAGAAATCAGTTACCACAAGAGCATACTTGTTATTTCTGCTGGTGTTGGTCAGGGGGCCAATAAAATCAATCTGTATGGCATGCCAAGGGCCAGAGTGTCATTATGGTAAGAGTTTGGCTTTTCCCTTGGTAGGGATGGGTTGTTTTGTGCACAAATGAGACAATTGTCTATGTACTGTTTAACATCTTTGGTGACACCAGGCCACCAGGCAGTGGTCTTAAGCCTTTGGAGGGTGTTTTCCACTCCCTGGTGTCCACCAGTGGGTGTGTCATGCACTTTGTGCAAGAATTCAGACCTGAGATATCTGGGGACCACCCACAACTTGGTGGTGGAATCATCTGGTTGGGACCAAATGAGCTTGTCATCAGGTGACAAGTGTAACTTACCTTCATGCCTCTGATAGGGGTTGTGTGTGGGAAGTTTCTCTTTGGTACTCTTGTCAAGGAATCTGAACACTTCTTTGAGTTCAGTATCAACATGTTGGGTTGCTGAGAGGTCTGGGGGGAAAAGGGTTCAGGTTTCTTCCTGAGTGCTGCAATTTGTATGGCCGCATTGGCCTCTGGATGGTCCATCATCCAGGTGTCCCCCCCTCGGGCCCCTTCCTTGGCAAGGGTGTCTGCTGTGTCATTGAAGGCATGATAGGGGTCATGGAGAGAATGAGCTTTGACTTTATGTACATAGAGTTTGTGTGCAAATTTTTGTGCCAGTGAATGTATCTATATTACCAATTCCTTGTAGTTCACTGGGCTGCCATCAGAGGAGAGGAAGGAGTTCTTATGCCAGAAAGGAAGAAATTCTGTAAGAGAACAACAAACCCAGTTAGAGCCTGTAAAAATGATAGTATCATCGGTCCCATGCTGGATGAACTTGAGGGCACAGGCCACTGCTCCCATCTCTGCATACTGTGATGATGCTACACTGCAATGCTTAGATATTTTAACAGTGTTCCCGTAAGGGTAAATCACTAGAATTCCCATCCCTCTGATTTGTTCTCCCTGATAGTATGATGCTGAACCATCAGTAAAGACATGACACAAAGAGATGTTGTCAAGTATTTGTGGTGTGGCAGGGAGGAAAGGACCCGGATCTGGAAGATCAGGTGACTGCAGTGTACAGTCATGGGGTTCTCCTTGGAAAAGGAGTCCATGAGCCAGCACAGATGGAATTTTTGTTGGGTGTACCTGTATGTCTCTATCCTGGAGAAGAAGTGACCAGTGCGTCAGTCTGGTGTTGGAGACTGACCCATCCTTCACTCTGTCTGAGAGCAGAAAGGTAGTTGGGGTATGGTTGGTGTTGATCAGTGGAGAGTACCCAATAATATACAGGAAGTGCTTGACAGCCCAGTAGGTGGCTAGAAGGTTTCTTTCACAAGGGCTGTATTTCTGTTCCACTGGGGTCAAGAGCTGTGATGCATATGCAATGAGTCTCAGGGTGCCATGAACCTTCTGGGCCAACACTGCTGACATGGCAATGTCAGAGGTGGCACATTCCAGATGGAATGGTAGTGCTGGATTTGGGTTGACCAGAGTTGGGGTGGAGGCCAGGGCCTGCTTCAGTGACACCACAGCCTAGGTGTGTATAGGGGCCCCAAGTCCATGGGATGTCCTTTTTGAGTAGCTCGTACAGAGGAGCAGCTTTCTGAGCAAAATCACAAATAAAGTCTCTCAAATAATTCACCATACCTAGAAACCTTTGAAGAGTTGCCACACTGGTAGGCAATGGCAAGTCTTGCAGTCCCTGTATTTTCTTGCAGGTAGGGCTTTGACCTTGGTCAGTTATTTTTAGACCCAGAAAGAGTACTTCTTTCTGACATAGTTGTGCTTTTGCTGGATTGCATTTCAGGCCTGCTCTCTAGATAAGAGTCAGTAGTTTGTCCAAGAGATCCAGATGTTGTTCCTGTGTGGCTATTGCCAGCAACAGGTAGTCCGCATATTGCAAAAGACATTGCGGAGTAGAGAAACTCTCGAGAGTGTCCATCATGTGCAGATGGAACGGGGCGGGCTATTATGGAATCCTTGCGGTAAGCAAGTCCATGTGTACTGTCTTTCTTCAAAGGTGAAGGCAAACTTATATTGACTCTTAAGGGCCAGTGGTAATGATCAAAAACCATTGAAAATGTCCAGGGCACTGAACCATTTCATGTCAGGAATCAAGAGTCGCAGCACATCGGGTGCTGATGCTACAGTTGGGGAACAACTGGGGTGACCTAATTCAGTTTCCTGTAGTCAATAGTAAGTCTCCAGGTGCCTGTGGGTTTTTTCACAGGCCACACTGGGGAGTTAGCAGTGGAAACACAAGTTCTGATTACTCCTTGCTTCAGGAGTGACTTGATTGTTTCTCTAAGAGAAGGCAAGGCCTCAGTTGGAAAAGGATACTGTCTTTGCCTCTCGTGTGCTGGGCCTGGAACTTCGATGACAGTGTGCATTCTGCCACAGTCATGTTTGTTAATTTCAAATGCCTCCAGATGTCATTGCAAAATGGGGAGAAGCTTTGGTAAAAGCTCATGGCCTTTGAACAAATCTATGACATCATACTCCTTGTCGTTGGCAGACATTGTCGCCACAACGTGTGACTCAGGGATCAAAATGGTATGGTATTGACCCTGAATCTGTATTAGTAGCATGTTAGCTAGATCCACCACATAGCCGAGTGGTGCAAGGAAATCAATTCCTATGATACTAGGATGATCATGCATTACCATCAGTTGGAAAGTATGTGAGGCCTTTAGATGGCCTAGCTCTATCGGTAGGGGTAGAGAACGGTATGCAGGTAGCCTAGTACCATCAACTCCTGACATGTTGGTCCTCCATCCAGTGGACCAAGGGGATGTGTCTGGATGTTCATCATGTAATACAGATACAGCTGTTCTTGTATCTAACAAGAATACTAGTAGGCAGCCCCCGACCTCGGCCTCAGTGCAGGGCCTTCAATTTGTATCCAAGACCAGCTTGTTTACAATCAGGACTGGGGACTGTAATTCTCAATCTGTACTGCTGGGAGCATGGAGAGGTTGGGCCTGACTCCTGTGAATCACTTCACCATGCTGAACTGATGCTATATAGGGAGGAGCTTCTGGGTTTAGGCTTGTATGGGCCTGAAGGCTTGCACTTCCAGTATCCCCATGACCTGTTGGGGTCTAGGTCACTGGTTGTACCGCCGCAAGGGCCTGTGCAGGAACAGTGTCCACTACAGAGTGCTCTTGTCCCAGGAGCTCTCGGAATTTTTGATTCTCTTCAGCTGTCTCCCTATATGAAGAGCCTGTTCTTTGTTGTAGTGGTTTACCTTTACCCTTATGCTTTTTATTCTTATGCCAATTCCGGTTCCCGCCACATTGTTCTTGTTGTTGTGGTTGTTGTTGGGTCTGTTGGGGGTGTTGGTTATCAGCTGGAGGGGCCTGTTGATGTCAGGCCTGTTGGTGTTGGGCCTGCCCTTCCACAGTGTAGTGCCTCATGGCCTCTGAAGAAGGCTTCACGGTGGCTACCTTCTTGGAACTGGAGCCCAGATCACGGATATAGAGTTGGTAAACTCTCTCAGTTTTCCAAAGGATGTTGGCAAACCTATCCGTGTTGGGGTAGGTGGTTGGCTCTACCTTTTCTCATACTGCAGGAATCATGTTCCTAAGGAACAGGGTCTTATACTCAATAAGATCTACATCCACAGCTTCTTGTGCCAGGTGCTTTCCTGCTCGGTAGGCCATCCAAAGTCTCTGGTGGTAAGTCGCTGGACTTTCCTTTGCATTCTGTTTTACAGGGTATGCAAGCATCACTCCTACTACACCTGGGCTGTGAGCAGAAATGAGCTCAGCTGCAACATCATCAAAGGTGGTGTTCCCATCCTTGCGGATGACATCGGGGAGTTTGGCCCACAAACTAGGATCGATGGTCTGGCGTAATATCTGGACCTGGTATTCTGCAAAGAGGCTAAGCATCTCACATTTAGAACGCACCTTTTCTAAGTGACAGCTGAGGTTGTCGGACGGGTTCATCTGACCAATACTGTCAGATATTTGCTGAACAGAGTAGGCCATTTGTAGGGGATTACTGGGTCAATCAGGCAGAGGTAGATTATCTCAAGCGCCGTCTAGGGTGGCCTGAGCTGCAGCCTCGGCCGCAGTATGAACAATACCATCCTGAATGCCAGCCTCCTGCAGAAGCTGCCTAATCTGGGTTTTAATGGCCCGTTTACTTCTCTCAGGAAGAGGTACATTGCCTATTGCAGTTTCAGTCATCATTTCTATCTCTTGCCTATCTTCCACAATAATAACGGTTATCAGTGGTGCCGTCGGGACCAGGCCTGGGTCTGCTACCCTCCTAAAATGGGGGCCGCCATGTTGGCATCTCTCATGATGGGCATCATGACTTCGATGACGTATGACATGGTGAGGATGGAGTGGGTACCTGCCATGTTGTGGATGGCTGGGTGGGGTTTCTGGGCCATAGTAGGGGTGTGACTGGGTGTTGTACTGAGAGATGTCATCATCTGATACCTCCCCTTCAGATGACATGTGTAAGGCAGGGGCTACGCCTCCCATCGCCTTAACATGTCCAGCCAGAACTTCCCACTGATGGCACAGTTTCACCATCTTGGTTTTACATTCAGCATGACTCACATTTGCAACATTCATATCAACCTCATCTTGCATTTACTTCTGCAACACTCTATACGCGGCGCTCAATTCGCGATTGTCCCTAGCAGCCACTTCTAAGTAATTACGTACCTGGTTCATCTCGTCCTGTAGCTCTCCCATCTCCTCACTCAACTGAGCATTTGTAGCACTTAGCAAATCATTCATATGCAATGCCTGTCCCTTATCCTGTCTAAAACTTTCATACTCCTGCTTCAACATACAAAGTTCCTGTTCTCCAACTTGAGCTGAATGATGCAAAAGTGAATCCTTTTCATTCCACAGAGTTTGGAGTTCAGACTCCAAGTTCTGCTGCAGTGTAACACATTCCATTTCCTGTAAACCCATCTGTTGCTTAAGAGATGAAATTTTCAGATCAAGGGTTCGAAACCTTGCTTCGGAGACTTCCAGAGCAGCATAGAGAGCCGCAACCATCAACCCTTTAGCGTGACGCTTACTGGTTGATTGACTTGTCTCTGTGTACTGGGTTGAAATCCCCAGTATAGGGTTTTCAGATTGACTTGCGTCCCACGCGAAGTCAGCCCATCCTCCATGGGGAGGTAAGGAAGTTCGAGACATCGAGTCTCAGTTCTGCATAGATATTTGATACAGTGGCCATTGTGTGGAAGGGACTGAAAAATCAAACTGTGAAAAAGGCGCTGTGCTATGTATCGATCCACAGCAGGAGCACTTTATGCACAGCCATGCTACTGTAAAAGTTGTAGGCTTACAAGTCAAAGCTGTAATGAAGTAAGTCGAGTCGGCATCGACCTAACCCGAAAGGGTGACAGCCAGACCTTGTAAGTGACTACAAACTGGTTTTAAAATGGGAGAGGTGATATGGGAATGTACGCCTACTGTTCCCGTAAGAAAGGGAAAAGTTACAGCAGCATGTGAAAACTTACAAATACCAAATATCGCCTGCTCGCGGTCACCAATTGTCAGGAGGTCTAAACCTCACTTTCAGGTTTTTTGGCAATATTGGGAATGCAAGTAATCACAGACACATTGCATTAGAGTAATAAACTTGTTTATTACTACCAAATGGGATAAAATCACAGTTGCCCTATGCAGTTCTCACCAATACGTACTGGGAGCCAATGCTAAGCATTCCCTATAACTCGAGGTTTCTTTGTGTCTCTTGGGATCTACGAGGTACAAGACTAGTGTATCACATTATATACCTATGATAATTACTATGGTTACTGTAAGATAGAAACATTTCTAGTTACAGAGATGAGCCCTATTGGCTAAATTAGAGGAGGCTCCATGGTCCAAGATAACATTATACAATTTTGTAGTAGTTATCAGTTTGTAAAACAAAAGAGTTCTTATACAGAATCTTACATAACTCAGTGTAGTAGTACAGATCACCAAAAGGTGGCAATGCCGACTTGCACGTCGTAATTATTCCAAGGACACAGGTGCCTTGGCATCTTACAAGTAAGAAATACACAGAAAATACATGGGAGAATATATGTATTAGCAAGCAAAGTGTATCACAACAATATGCGACATATCCTGACATCTACTCTTGTACGGTAGATGCCCTTAGCCCTATATGTTAGTATAACATATACTTAAGCACTAGCTGTCTACGGTGTACCTCTGAGGGTACCAATTAGGGTGCAGGGACCTCGTGAAACACCACATGCTATAAAGCTGAAAAGCTAGTGGCCACATGGCATCTTGACTCATGCTGGCTCTTGTTACATAACTCAGTCCAGCCAGTATTGCTGGGCGGGGGGGACTGATGCAAGAGTAGCAGAGCTTGATTAGGTCCACAGCAGTTATGATTTGCTGTTGTTCAGGTGTGGCTAGCTCAGCCATGTTAATTTTTCATTGTGAAACTGCTGATAGTGCATGCTGAATCCCTGGAAGATGAATTTGGAAGGAAGAACGGTGAGAACGGTGAGCAATAGTTAAGAAGTGAGAAGATTCAGTGGTGCCCATGGAGGTAGAATAGATGTCAGTGTGGTGGCAGGTATCAGAGGAGGAGTGGATTGCAGAAACATGTGGCTAGCAGCAGACTGGGAAGAAGGCTCAGTCCCCACTGATGGACATTGGTCACAGTTTTGATTGGTGGGCTGCAGATCTGTACCTGCAAGTGTGAGAGTAATTTCATGGCAGATTTGAACCTGCAGCCTAAGTGGTGGCATCAAGCTCAATTCTCAAGGAGGGTCAAGTTGCCCAGCTGCAGTACAGTTGGAGACCAGGTTATACTAGAACTGATGTGAGCAGATAAGGAAAAATATCAGAATGGAGAGTTGTACTGATTGCTGCTATACATAGTGAAATTAGGGTCAGTGACTGAAGAACTCCACAGCTCTCCGAGTTGAGAGAAGAAGAGAACATGCTAACCAAGGTTACTCCAGTTTAATAAGAATGACTTGCTTGCATTTTTCGGTGTGTTCCCCAAAAGAAAAATCAGGAGTCAACAAATCATACAGAAACTGCAAGTAACACCCTCAGTCACTATTAAATGAAGATAATCCTCCCCCCAAAAAAACACAGATTTTCACACTGCACTCAGCATGTTTGTTGCAAGACAGCTGGGGTATTCCTAGTTTTCAAACATTATAATTTTAAAGAACGATGATCAAAATCCAAAAACCAAAATGGCTTTCAAGTTGGAGTCTCTCTTTATTTCTGCTAGCTGTAAATATAAACCAGAAGAAATCCAAGCAGGTTTTGCTTTCTGTGTAGTTTTAGTAGAGTGTTTCTGTCCTCCTCCAATTATAACCTAGGAGAACAGCAAAAGCCACCAGTGTGTAGAGAAACAGATGAGCCTTCAAATTCTGGGTGGGAGGGAAAAGTTATTAAAAGAGAACACCGGGTTTGGGTTATTGAAGTTTAATATTTGTGATAAGACTACATACTGTTAAATAGCCTGCTGTTCCACTTTCATTGGAGTGGAGTGGCTGCATGAGGGCAGTCAAAGGGTAAACTAAGACTTAATCCCCCTGAAGGTATGCTGTTTAACCACAATTTATCTTCCGCAGAATGTCCGCAGAATCAGCAGTTGTTCTGCCACAGAAAGTATGAGGTCCTGTCGCAGAATGTGGGTCCACTTTGCCGTAGTATACAAGGGGCCCTGGCAGTAGTACTCTGAACATACAGTGGGGGTGGATGATGTCCTTTACATGTACTGGTGGAGGTGCTGCCTTGTCTGGGAGGGGGCAACCCTCTCCCATAGTCCATGGTGCACACTGTCGGTGCAGCTATCCCCTCACAGACATGAGTATGTGGTGGCAGTCCTGGGGCCTGTGGGCCCCTGCCCTTGTCCACCCCAGCATGTCTCTGACCATCACAGTGCTGGGGGCTTGCATGGGCAGCCCAGTGTGAAGCAGCCTAGGGCTGTGGAAGGGTGGGCATTTCTGGGACACACACATGGCCAGGAGATGGGGGGCTACACCACTGTCCCATTCAGCTGTGTGCCACTGTGTGTACACCCTGGCCACCAGTATCACATTCCCCTAACCAGCAGGTACCATGGAGGGCACCAACCAAATTCAGGCCCACTGCTTCACTACAGAGGAGTTACATGTCCTAGCATAGGCCTACAAGGCCAGAGAGGAGGTCCTGTCCCAGAGCAAGAGCATGAATGGCCAGATATGACAGGTCTGGAATAAGTTCAATACCATCAGCAGCCACAACAGACCTGTGGAAGCAGAAAGAAAGCACTTTAAGAATCTGAGGTGTACAAAGGAGATCATGACAATGGAGTGCATGGAGCTGTATGCCATAGGAAGGAGCCCATGTGCACTGGTGGCTGCACGTACCCTGGATCCTGCAGAGGAGGCCATAGCATCCACCCTATGTTCTGTAGAGGTGACAGAAGTGTCAAGTGGCAGCTATGAAAGCCAAGTGCGATCTGCCGAGCCATATGAGTGACTGCCAGTGCAATGTCCAGTAGGTCATGTGAGTACCTGGGTGCATAGAGGTATGGGTGCATGCATACAACAGTGCTGGGTAACACATTGGTTGTAGGCCACACTATTGTTTCCCTGTCGCCTGGTGTGTAGCCATTTGTTTTTCAGTCCATGACCATGCCCCATGGGGTGTTGCCTGTGTGCTTTCCAGTTCTGGGATATGTGCTTTCTGTTGAGGGGGTGGTGCTCACTGCTGCTCTGGAGTGTGCCCACTGGTGCTGGGTGTGTGTTCCCTTGATTTAGGGTGTGTGCCCACAGGAACTGATTGAGTGTTCACTGGTGGTGGGGTGTGTACTTACTGGTGCTGGGTGTAGGTACACAGGTGTGAAAGTGTGAGCACACTGGTACTGGGATGTGTGCACACTGGTAATGGGTTGTGTGCTCCATGGGGATGGAGTGTGCGCCTATCACTGTAGGGGTGTGCCAGTTCCTGCAAGGTATAGGTGGTGCACTACATGTACAGCTTGGGCAACATGGTATAATGTGCAAGGCATGCATGCTATGTCCAGCGGGTTGGTCGACGATGCGGGGAGCGACAAGAGCACGCCCAGGGCGTACTTAAGGCACGAGGCGCCATACCGAAAGTGCCTTATGCCACTGGGCATGTTCTTATCAGGGCAACAAACCACACCGGAGTGTGTTAGGCATTTTATAAAATGGGCTTCCAAGCAAATACTTAAAAAAAGAAAGAAAGAAATTTTTTTTTTTAAACACAAAAATGTTTTTAATAGTGGTAACATGAAAAAATAGTTTCTCTATTACTATTGTGTCCTGCATCTGACACTGTCTAGCTGGCAAGTAGAGGGATTATAACTAAAAGAAACATACTGCTTTGTCCCATCCTCCAAACGCCAGACAGGCATATACTATTTTATTTTACTGTCTTTTTTTTTTATGTTCATGTGGTTGTCAATGTTTATGGGGATCGAGCCTGTGAACCAGGTGCCCTAGTTAATGAGAGCCTGTCTGTGAGGCAGCTACCATAGTTAATTTGAATTTTTTTTAGAAAGATTGTGTCTTTTGTAAACAGCACTCCTAGTTTCCCATTAAGGAAAGCATGCAATCATTGCTTCTTTATGTTCATTTTTTTTATTATGTGAAGAATTGCAGAGTTACTCCCGTGAGGAGTGGAACCGAACGTGTCCCTCAGCAGCCACCATATTTAGCGCTTTCTTGATAGAGCTTTTCCGATCGCGGTTGTGGGTGCAGGTTGTATAAACAGAAAGTGGTGCTGTAAAAAAAATTAAAAACGTCTAAAAAAACATATGGTGCAGGAGAGGGACAGAACTGGGTTTCATCAGTTGTAGAGGAGCGGCTCAGCACGCGGGGATAATCGGTACATCGCGAGTGCCTGAAAGATTGTGAGCAGCTGTTTTAAGAAGCAGGAACAGTAGAAGTTAGACTTTTTTGAATCACTGTTAGTTTAATTGACTGTGTTTGAGTACTAACAGAGCCGGAGGGGAAGGTGATGGACAGCGAGCTGAGGAGTCGGAGGGGATGTTGAAGATTTCAAAAGTCCGTACTGATGGCACGCGGTGAACGTTCATTGCAGTTTTCAGGTCTGCTGTTAACTGAAACAGTACAGGTCACAGTTTTTTTGTAGAAGTTTTTAATTTACTTAGCTTATTACAGTGTTCCTCTTTGAATGGAGACAGGCTATTTGCAGCTGTCAGCGCGCACTACTGATTTCCAGCTGCCACTCGCTGAGCTGTGCTAGGCTGTGTTTTTGTTTCTGCTTGGCACAGCTCAGTGATTCGTTGTTGTCAAGGGGCAGACTGGCAGACGTTAGTGCCGGTTGGCTAAAATATCATGGATTAAGGACACAGCTGGGAAGCTGAAACAGCCAATCAGTGGTTTAGATTTTTTTGCCCATTTTATAAGGTACTATATAACTCCCCTCACTGCTCCCAAAAGTACAGCACGTGAGACTGGACAAAGTGGAGGACCCTCAGCCAGGATCATCTTGACAACTGCAATCCCTGCTGCCCACCCCTCTGTGCCAGCTGGTGGACAGCAACAAGGATGACTTGGAAAAGGATGATGATGACACCTACATCGACAGTGTGGAACAGGTGTGGCCAGCCCCAGTCAAGGGGAGGTTCCTCACTTGCCAGCCTCCATACCATAGGGCTCACCTGCAGTCTCCATGTGACCCAGCAGTCACTGGGATGCAGCCCTTCACAGTCCATGGCACATCCCCCACTGTGCAGCCCAACACCCCACCCATGGTATGACTGGCTCCACCACCTCTAGTTGATACCGCAATGCCAGCAACCACTGTGCCTCCCCATGATGTATCCCCTGGCCAGGCCTCAGCCCTGCCACTCCATGCCCATCACACTGGGCTGGTCACAGCCAACCCAAAGCACCCACCACAGACTGCAGCACCTACCGTGGTGCAGCCCCTGCTTATACAATGGCTGTGGGTGCAGCCTGACCCTGTTTGAATGGATAGTCCCCACCAATAGTGGGACATTGGCAACAACCAAGAGCTGCTGTGGTCCACTGTGGAGGCACAGAGTGTAACTCAGCAGAAGCTGACATGACTCCATCACATGCTGCATGAGGACATGCAGCATGCAGCATGCCATGCAGTGGGTGGAGGAACACCGTGTGGAGCCACATGGCGGACATACGCGACCTGCTCCAGGGTTTGGATGCTGGCACGACCACCCTCAGTGATAGCCTGTGTGCCATTGTGCTGCAGGCTGCAGCCATGTTGGAAGTCACTGCAAGGGCCAGCCATAGCACCCCTCCTTTCCAGTGGGAGTAGTGCCACCCATCAATGGACACCACGGTGTATGCCCATGCCATACAGTACCAGGACAAGAATGCCCAGTATGCCCTGGATTTTCAGGTCACCAAGCACATTATGCACACCAGGTCATGACCTGATCCTCCCCTGGGGGGCCACGGCTGTGTGCAGGTAACACCATCCCCAAGCTCATCCCCATACCTTGCATGAGGTCCCCCATGCCATACAGGAGACAGCACTGACATACCATCCTTGCCTGGGCTGGTGGTAGGGGACACATGTAGGCTGCACATGGCCACCCCCTTCAAACATGTTGCCCCACCCTCCTCAGCTGTACCTCTGCGACACCACCATCTGTCCCTGTGACATAGCCCTAGCTGTCCTAACTCCAGCATGGATATCCTGTACTACAGCCCCTCCAACCTGGCCAGTGGGTATCTCTGTGTACAGTCCTGATGTCCCCCCATGGCCTGTGTTCATGTCTACCCTTTGTGCTACACCCATGCATAGCGAGCCTGTTATGCCATGCACCCCGTCCCTTCCACCTTCATAGCATGTCCCTCTGTTGACTTCCATTTAGTACCCCCTGCTAACATGGGGTTCTATTTGTATGTGCCTTATTTGCAACCACCCTCTCCTTGCCTGGTGGCAGTGTATTTCTGAATCACTCATTTTGTTACCCCTGCATGATGCACTGTATGCACTGTAGTTGTTTGATAATACATTGCTTAACCATACTAAAATCTCATGTGTTGCCTGTACTCAGCCACCATGTCCGAAGATGTCTCTTATGATTCGGACTCTGTACACCTGGACCCTCCTAACCATTCTGGGATCACACCTGGTGAGCTGCTCTGTTATCCCTTGGTCTTCAGCATCTGAATCCAATGCAGGTTGTTTCTCTGTGGCTGACATTCATATCCCATGGTTAAGTGCCATGTTGTGTAGTTGTGTACAACAAGCAAGGAATGTGATGCAGGCCTTGTGAGGGGTATACTGTAAGTTATCACCTGAGTCATCAAGGCATCAGAATCACATCTTGAGCATTCCAAACACACACTCAATGATGTTGCATGTGGCGGTGTGTGCCTTGTTGTACCTCTCCTCTGCAACAGATGTGGGGCAGACGACAGGTGTGAGGATCCAGGAACGCAGGGAATATGCACTGTCTCGTATGCAGCTAAAGGGTATAGGTTAGTGTCATCATGTACCATAAGGTGTTGTGGAGGAGAACCTGTGGGGTATACTCACTGAAGAGGTGGCAACTGTAGGTGTCCCCACATTCACACCTTTGGTTCAAATTGTGCCATATGACAGCATTGTGGGCACTGTCAGGGTACCGTGTCAGGACACTGATGATGTGCCTTATTGCATCACATAACACCTGGATTGGTGGAGTAGTACCCCTTCCTATTGAGATTGGCCTCCACTCCATCACTGGTAGGTCCCTTGACGCCAACATGGGTGCAGTCAGTAGCACTGAGTACAGATGGTAGGTGCGTTATCTGATGGAACTGTTGCATGGTTGCTCTTCTCTCTGCCGGTGTGCTGGGGAATACAATGAACTCCCCAGCATGATCCAACAGACCAGCTAGGAATTGTCAAAAAAGGCATGGGGTGGCCAACTGAGATACCAGTGGTGTCCCTCACCGGTGACCAGGAAAGACATTACAGCTTTCACCTTCAGCTCTATGAACAATGCATGGCTGTGCTGGGTGTCTGTCCACAGTTGGTCATGCAGCAGCTCACACAGCTGCCTGAGTGTAGGCCAGATGAGCCTGTACTGGCCCACAGTCTGGTCATCACTGGGTACTTTGTGTGTGACTCATGTATAGTACTGTCTATGTGCAGCATAGTGCCTCCATGGCCTACCTATGGGACAAGGGTGGGAACAGGCCTTCTTCTCCTCCTCTAAGACCTGTTGCAGCAGGTAGACTGTGTAGTCCCCAAGTATCAGCTTGAATTGTGGCCTGCAGTGTTTCTGCATGACACTGGGGTTTGCCCTGGTTTACAATGAACTTTTTATAGGCGGTAATTGCACAGCTCTAAGTGACTTGCACTAACCCCTTTGCACAGCACTAACACGCTGAATATCATGCTGTGCTGATATGCATGGTCCCACCCCCCCATTGTGCACTGCATACATTATCTCTGTAAAAATACACAAAGAGGTTTAGCACAGGCAACGATCCACTCTGAATATTGGAGGTTGGTGCAAAACAAACCACTTTATGTGCAGCACAAAGCTTTGATTAGAAAATGTTTTCTTATTTACTGGCATCTGATTGACTGCTACCCATTCCATAGGGATACATTAACTTTCAATAGATGCCCAGCAAATAAAAAGTGCCAGCCCAAACCTGCCTTATGGCCAGCCAAATATCATTGTGCCCAGCATGCATCCTCATTGGCTGAAGCACTGGGCACACAATTTCAAACTGCTGCCATATTTTTTATACCAGTGTGCGGGTGACTAGGTCTCCCCTCCCCCCTCCCCACCACCATGATATAGCAGCCACTAAACTTGCCAGTCACCTAATTTATGTAAATAAAGAAAAAAAATTTGTAAATAAAAATCAGTTGTGGATCTTACAGCACACCACACTGATAACCAGCACTATTCTGATGCGGCTCGGTCACCTCTCACACACTCCTCTGACCGAAACTCAACAAATGTAAAAAAGGACCATAAACGGAGCATATTTATATAACAAAAGAACATAAAAAAAACCTCCAGTAGTTACTTAGCAGCTGGCGACACAGAGTACAACCATGCTTAACAGTATCAGTCTCCCATCCCTGCTCTTGTGCCCGTATCTCTAGACCAGATGCTGCCCACTTGCTCTGCTTACCGAGTGGCTCATGTTCCACCACCCTCTCATCTTTCCCCTGCTGATAAAACAAAACAAAGTTGTTTCAGCATTTTATTAAAAATGTACCTGTTCTCTCATCTGTTGCCATCTGTTGCCTGATTTCATACAGTACTGCCCTTCTGGATTTCAGTGGGGGGAAGGGGTGCTAACGTAGGGCTGTCAGCAAAAAATAAAAACTCTAAAATACAATGAAGCTGCAGTATGTACAGTCTTAAGAGTAGCAACCTACCAGAGCAACCTTTTTCCCGTGAGCCCCTCCCATTGTTAAGCACCCCCACTGGTGATTCTCCACCATGCCATTCCTTACCTGGATGTGCTTTCCTGCTCAAAGTTGAAAATATAATCACTCCTACATTAAAGCAATAAATAACGTAGGTATGTCAGCAAAAACAAAAACCAAAAACATGACCACAGGCTGGGGGCAGATCAGTTTCCAAAGTGAAACAATTCAGTTTGTGGATTGGGGGAAGGGAGAACGCCTCAGTAGGGAAGCAATAGATTGCAGTGCCCTTTATTCCCAAATGTGCCAGCGGAGAGACTATTTTACATTAAAAACATCTTTACTATCATTAATACAAATAATTTACTGTTCTCTTTGCACTTTTTATTTCTTAAATAAAAAATATGAATGTTAGCCCATTTTCTAAGCACAATAATACCCTTCATGTTGGGCGGTATGGGCAATACTAGACCTTCCATGGGCTATAAGGCCCTCCGCCTGCAATGTTGGGCCTCATTACACCCCTGGGAAGTCCAGTATTGCCCAATACCTCCCACCCTGTTGGGTATTATTGCTTGCATATCTGAGCCCCAGTATCTATCACAGGCTAATCAGAAAAACTTTAGAGACACTATTAAACAAGAGAAGAGGCAACCAAAGTTCATCAGGTCATGCAAATTGTTTTCCATTTTCCCGACTGACTGACTATACCTTTTTCCTGAAATATGCACCTGTTTTACTATACCCACACAATATTTTTACATTTACCTCTCCTCTCAAAAATTTGTGCTTTTACTCCTGCACCCTTTCAAATATGACCCCAATCTTCTACAACCACCTCAAAATTAGCATTTTAGCCCACACCACCATATATGTATATATTTACCACTGCACTCCTCCCAAATGTATACCAGTTGCAGCCCTCTCCAAATGTGTACTTACACCCCTCCAAAGTTGCACTTGTACCCCTGCAACTCTTCTGAAACTTGAACTTGCACTCAGCAACATTTGAGTTTGTGCCCCTGCACTTCTTCCAAAATTTGTACTTATACCACTGCATACCATCCCAAAAGGATACTTGCACCTAGCATCCCTCCAAAAATGTGCACTTGCACCCCTCCCAAAATTTGTACTTGTACCCCTGTACTCCTCCCAGAATTTGTGCTTGCATCCCTGTACTCCTGCCACAATTTGTACTTGTACCCCTATACTCCTCCCAAAATTTGTAATTGTACCACCGTATCACTCTCAAAAAATGGATTTGTACCCCTGTACCCCTCCAGGAAATTATACTTGCACCCCTATACCCCTCCCCAAATGTATACTTGATCTTCTACACCCTCCTAAAATGTGTACTTTTACCCCTGCAACCCTCTCACAATTTGTACTTGCACCCCTCCAGCCCTGCCCAAATTTGTACTTGTACTCATGCACACCTCTCAAAAATCATACTTGTAACCCTCCAAAAATATGTATTTTCACCCATCCCAAAATCTAAACTTATACCCCTGCACCCCTCCCAAAGCTTGCACTTGTACCCTTACCAAAATTTGTACCTCTACCCCTACACCTTTCCCAAAATTTGTACTTGTACCACTGCACTGCTCCTAAAAATTGGTTTTGTACCCCTTTACCCCTCCAAAATTTTGCAATTGCACCCTTGCACCCCTACCAAAGTTTGTACTTGATCCTCTGCACCCCTCCAAAACCTTTTAATTGCACACCTGCACCCCTCCCAAAATGTGAACTTGTACCCTCCCAAAATTCATACATGTATCCCACATCCCTCCCAAAACTGGCACTTGCAACCCTGCATCCCTACCAACATTTGTACTTGTACTTGCACCCTTGCACAGTACCATTTCCAGAATTCACACTTGTACCCCTTCACCCCTCCCAGAATTTGTACTTGCACCGCTCTGAAAATTTGTACTTGTACCCCTCCCAAAATTCACACATGTACCCCCACACCCCTCCCAAAACTGGTACTTGCAACCCTGCACCCCTTCCAAAATTTTTACTTGCACCCTTGTACCTTTTCCAGAATGTGTACTTGTACCCCATCACCCCTCCCAGAATTTGTAATTGTACCCTGTCACCCCTACCAGAATTTGTACTTGCACCCTTGCACCCCTGAGCCTTTCCCAAGATTTTTACTAATACCCACACCCCTCCCAAAATGTGTACTTCTAGTCCTATTCCCATGCCAAACGTTGTACATGCATCCCTGCACCATCCCTAGATTTGTACTTCTAGCCCTATGCCCCCTCACAAAATTTGTATTTGTACCCTTCCAAAATGTGTATTTGTACAACTTTACAACTCCCAAAAATGTTTTTTTTTTGTAAGGGAGTGGGGCAGAGGTACTGATTTTATTTATTTATTTATTATTGATTCTGATTACAAGTACCTTTGAGCTGAGAACTCTTTTACAAAGGTTCCATGTCAGAGGGCAATGAAGACAAATCCAGACAAAATGTTTAAACTAGGACAGGGCAGAAATTACAGTAGGAAGGAATTACATCATTTTGAATTATAATAGAAGGAGCTACACCATTTAAACTGGTTACCCCCCTGACAGTGACATTTCACCAGTGAGGTTCCCCACAGTGACTACAGTGCCAAGCCATGGTGGGAGACCCACTGGAACCTGGCGCTGTCTGTCAGGGCTCCTGCACTCCCAATCAGCTCTGACTGGAGTTGAGAATCCTTAAGTGGGGGGGGTGCGGGCCGTGCAGTCCCCTCATGGGGGGTTTGGGGGCAAAGCACCCCCTAAGAAAACAAGAGAACAAAGTGTGAACCGGCAGCCAACTGCAGAATGCAGTCAACCTGCCAGTGTCGCTGACGGGGCGCTCAACAAAATTTTTGTCGGACTCCCATCGTGGATCCCATTTAAACAACATGTTGTACAAGAAGACACAGTATAAATATTGAGGCAAAATCACTGAGAGCAATACACAGTCCACTAGGAGTCCAAACAACAAATAAGTTTCAATACGTACAAGATACTTGGCATGAAGATGTTGTTTTGTTGGACTTGTAGAAGGTTGTAATTTTGGAGAAGCTGTGCAGGGGAGGTACAAGCTTCAGAAGTCATGGGGTAGGAGGTGTACAAATTGTTGGAGAAGTATGTCTTTATGGTATAAATGTGTGAGATGCACAGATGGACACACTTCATGGGTAAGCCGGAATGGGGTACTTTTGTTGTTGGGGCAGGGAGGGAGTACATATTCTGGGAAGAGGATAAGTGTGCAAATATTGAGATGGGTGCAGCATAGGAGTACAAATATCAAGGGTTAGGGGAAGATTTAGGGAGGCATGTAGAATATTTTGAGTAGTACAGAAGTATACATTTTAGGAGGCTGTAGTGGTAAGTATACATTTCAGGAGGTACTGTATATGGGAAGAAGGGGAATAACTTATACAGTATGACTGGTACAAGACAGAATTAGAAACTTAATCTGTGAAAGGTGTGTGGGCATATTGTGGAATAATTGCAGGGGAGGGGAAGGCTAGAGGTGTACATTTTTGTGGGATTATTTATTTGAAGAGAAGTACTTGGGTAGTAGTATGCTTTCTGTGAGTGCTGTAAAACCTCAGCAAAGGGAGTGAATCAGAAAAGAATAAATAAGGAAGGAGTTGTGCTGGCTGCATTCAGGGCTGGAAAGGGAACACAGGAAACCAAAATGTGCATTTTAAGAGTGGGCATTTCTTTTTTTGGAGGGGGTGATAAGGTGCTCAAAAAGTTGATGATTTTCCTAATGAGCTTGCTAGATATTTACTATTTTGTTCAACTGTTAAAAGTTCATTAATAGTGCTGTGCAGAATGTGGAATTTCAATGGCGAAATTAGCACAAAATCTCCACTGGAAATTTCATTGGTTCTTCTGCAGAGTTCTACCTACTGCAAGATGTGGAATAATATTCCATGGAACAATATTTTTTTTTAAGAGAAAATCATTCTGCAACTATTTCCACAGAAAATATTAGATCCACAGAATAATACTCCATGGAACAGCATTGTTTCCATTGGGAATCATTCTGCAACCATTTTAGTGGAAAACATTGAAATCTGCAAAATAAAATTCCATGGACATGTTGCAGAAAAACGCATTCTACATTTTTTCTGCAGCTGAATTTCACCATTCAGTTTCCGGTAAAATTTTGCAGAATGTCAGCGGAATTTCAAAAATTCTGTGAAATTTCATTCAACTGGAATTTCGAAATTCTGCACAGCACTAAATGCCCCATCAGAAAATTGGTAGCAAAGACTGATTTTTGCCATTTCATAATTTGATGTACTGTGTGTACTAAGCTCACAGGACCTCGAGGAAAATGATGTCATTGTTGCTTGGATGACATCAGTGCTCACCCAAGATTCCATTGGCTGGTGTAAAAAAGCCTGAGGGACTCTTTGAAAAACCATCTTATAAGAGAGGCAAACAAAATAGCATTTATACATAAGCAATTGCAATTTCTGAACTTTATTTGTAACAAATGAGTCATAGCTGTCCACATGGTGGGAAAATAATATTTTTTAAAGAACTGCATTTGATCTGTATGTTTCAGTACACAGCAGTCACACATGGAATTATGTATCTTGATATAACAGATTATAAACTACTCAGTGAAAAGTCATTCTTTCAATACAGTGGTCAATAATAAAGTAAAAATAAGAGTGAGAGAGCAGGGGCCCAAAGAACAAGAAATGTGTACGAACTTTAATGGGGTGAAGGGGAGGAAAGAGGGTGAGGTGTTAACAAGGAGGGAAGTGGTATAGGCTCATGCTGGAAGGCAATCTTTGCAAATGCCAGGAGCCTAGGAAACAAAATTAGTGAGCTCCAGGCAATGGTGACAGATGTGTGATTAGACTACACAGCCATCACAGAAAACTGGCCAATGGGAATAATGAATGGGACTTAGCAATATCAGGATACACCATGTACAGACAAGATAGGAGTACAGAAAAAAGGGGGTGGGTTGCTCTTAATGTCAAGTAAGACATAAAGGTGGTTGAGGAGGGGGTCAATCAGAGGAGGGATGTGGGTCAGAATTACTGTGTGTGCAGCTCATGACCACATCGGGTAAGAAGTTATGAATAGGGTGGTCTTCCAACTTCCGAGAAGGGGATAAGGGAGATAGGGAACTTCTGGCAATGATTCTAAATGGAGCAGCAAAGGGGGAGGTAGTGGTGGTAAAGGATCTGAAGCTACCAGACATAGATTGGGGCATTCCCTGAGCCGGCCTGTGAGTGCAGTTATAGCACTATCACTCATGATGCCAATGACCTGTGATTGGAATGAGGTCAAGTCATCTGGGTCCTGCCAGGGGGGGGGAAAAGGACTGAGTATCCCAGGGGATGATCTCCTCCTCCAGGGAGAGAGGGTCGTAGCTGCCACCTCATGACAGCCACCTGGGTGACCAAAAGTGATAATGCAGGCAGGGACTCAGCATCAAGGAGCAGAGATGCTGATAAAGCTGGACACCTGATGTCTGATGCTCACCAGGTGCATACATCATACAACTCATGGCCGTTTGGTGTCTTGAAGGCAGTGAGGAAATGCATGAAAGACCCTCCAGCTAGCAGAATGATGCTACCCTTCTCCACAGGACCCCCAGCACCGAATTGACACCCCAACTCTGGACTGAACATTGACCTGTTGAGGGGTAAGGACCACATCATTGACTACCCTCAGAAGGAAAACAAGCAAAGAAAAAGGAGTCAGGAGGGACATCTGGGAGAGGGTGGGTGATGGAGCTGAAAGTGAGAAATGGCTGAAGTAGGGGTTGGAGAGTGGGAGCATAAAAAAAAATAAAATAAAAGGTTGGGACTTTCCAGCAGCTAAGAGCACCAGGTGTCAGGCCTTGCTAAACACATTGCCAGACTTTCTGCTGGTGCAGATGGTCAGAGAACTCATAAGGAAAATTGCCATTCTTGACATGATGCTCACTAATTTGGAAATGGCAAGTGGAGTGCAGGGTGTGTACAGTGCAGAGGATGTGCGCCCTGTACTGTGCATTGGATGTGAGCTCCCTGTCTATCTATGCAGTGGCTGGCTGAGGAGGTGAGAGGAGTGCTGTGCCTGTCACCATATGGGAGCCATGGCACCAGCACATAAGGTAAGGGGGAGTTGGCAGGGTAGAGCTGTTGGTGTCTGCAGAGGGGGCCACTAGATGCCAGGTAATTAATTCCATCTGTGGGGCCAGTGATTGGATGGTAGAGGGGATCACTAGACACCAGAGAATGCTTTTACAGCTTCAGGACCAGGGATTGGTGGGTGGGGAGACCACCAGGCACCGGGGGTACTTGAACTTACAATGGGCTGGTGATCAGGTGGTGGTGGGGGGGGAGACCACTGGACACCATGGAAAAATATTGTACTTTATGGGGCTGGTGATCAGAGGGCGGATGGGATCACTAGACATCAGGGACATGATTTTACATTACTGGGGATGGTAATCTGAGGGCAGGAGGATCACTAGACTCCAGGGAGAGGATTTTACTTTACCAGGAATGACAATTGACAGGCTGGGGGACCACTAGGCACCAGGAAAAGGATTTTACAATGCCAGAGATGGAGATCGGAGGGTGGAGGAACCACTTGGCACCAGAGATGATAAAAGTACACAAGGGCTGTGACTGGAGCCTGGTGGGAGCCACTAGCACAAGGGCATGCATTTCAATATACAGGCCAGCGATGGTGGATGGGGGGTTCCACCATACACCAGGGAATACATGTTTTGTATAGAAGCTGGCAATAGGGGTGGGCTGAAGCCAGTCACAGGGGCACTGACCTGCTGCTTCCCATGCAAATGTGCCTATAATGGGTATGCAAATGGCCCCTTAGCTCCTTGCATGCCCCAGGACTCATTTGTATGGAGTTGTCTGAAAATTGTGCCAGGAGTTACCAGCGCTACTGGGTCTGGTGGCACTGTTTCTTGCACTGGCAGCATCCATGTCAGGGCAGTGCTAGTCAGCTTAGTGTTGCACTATCATGCCCCCATATTCATTCAGATGGTGCTGGTGCACTACCCAACTACATATAGCATCATCAAGGTTATGGGCAATGGGCAAGTGCAGCACAAAACGTTGCTGTCTGCTTTGTCCATCTTTGAATATCAGGGCCCTGGATGCTTTTGCAATTATTCCCAAAATTTATTACAATTTCTCTTGTAACTGTGTGACTCACATTCATTTTTTGGATTCAACTGCAAAATTCCATCCCAGGAGTTAGATCAACTTGTGGTCTGACTTCTTGGGCAGAATTCCACACTCACATCCAAACAATAGAAGCAAAGCTTTTTTCTAAAATCTCACCCATTTTCTTCACAATGTGATAACTTTGTAACCATTAGGTCTAGAGACTTTTTTTTAAATGAAAGCTTGGAGTCAGCCAAGTAAATATATTGATAATATATCACTGCAGTGACTTTATATTGATATAAAAACACAGAATGTTTCATATCAATATGAAAAAACTAAAAATATTAAAATGGTTCACTAAACATTTAGGGCCTGACTCACAAACTGTTTGGACTGGTGCAAGTCCCAGGTGCTGCGGAAACAGGATGCATGGGGCTTGTGGCAGTTCACGGCCAAGTGGTGGGATTCACAGTTGGTGCATGCCCGGCCTGATGTTAGATCAGATTTTCACTGGTCTCCTGCTGCCACCCCCATAACAGGGTTTATGCCCGGCACAAGCCACCTTAAATAGGGTAAAAACTTGCAAATGCGGGCAACCTTTGTGAATATGGTGTACGGTGCACCAAAGTGGATGGCACAGCACCAGGTCAGATGCAGGCTTGGTGCAAGCTGTACATCCCCTTCTGTGAATCGGGCCCTAGCAGACAACACAAAAGATCTGCAACAGAGTTGATACACAAGTGGGGTGGGAAAGATGAGAAGGGACTTGGCAAGGTTGGAGGAATGGTCAAAGGTATGGCAGCTTAGATTCAGTGCAAAGAAGGGCAAAGTAATGCACCTGGAAAACAAAAACCCAATGGAAATGTACACAATGGGGGGAGGTACTAACAACAATAGAAATGGAAAGAAACCTGGGGGTAGTCATATCAGATGACCTAAAAGTAGACAAGCAATGTGAGAAGGCAGTAAGGAGGGCTGGGAGGATACTGGAATGCACAGGGGGAGGTATCACCAGTAGAAAACAGGAGGTTGTTATCCCTCTGTACAGACAGTTGGTGAGACCCCATATGGAGAACTGCATACAGTTCTGGAGACCCCATCTCTGTAAGGACATAGATAGGATGGAGGCAGTCCAGAGGAGGGCAACTAAAATGGTGCAGGGTCTGCCCCAGAAGCCATACAAAGAAAGAGACTAAAGGAGCTTAATATGTATACCCTCGAGGAAAGGAGGGAGAGGGGGACATGATAGAAACTTTCAAGTACCTCAAGGGAATTAACAAAGTCCAAGAGGGTAACATATTTCAGAAAAGAAATGTGCAAGTGTCAGAACAAAGGCTTATAATATCGCTTTTTATAAGAATGCACTTGGATTCACCTTGGGCCTTACCCAAAAATAATTTCATTAATTACCAGTAATAATAAATATTCACATGTGATATTATCATATGCTCTCCAGATTCAAAAATGACGGTGAATAACATTGTTGCCACACTTTGGATTATATAAGAGATAAATATATTTTATTCACATATGTACAAGTCCTAAATATTCATAACTAGCATAAATATCAAGCATAATAAAAGTAATATAAACAAACTGAAAACATAACAGATTTTAGAAAATCAAGTAAACCATAGAAAACAAATAAAAGAAATTTCAGCAATAAGCAATGTAAATATTCAAGCAATATTCAGCTGCCGAGACCCTCTTAGGGCTCCCAGCGCTTGACTCGGCTGCAGCCACCGGGGTCAGTTCTGCAGAGGCTGATGCCGACACCTCAATGCTGGACACAGCCACACAGAGCTGCCAGGACCCTCCTAGGGTTAGTGGCAGGCCTCCTGGGTCATTAACCAAGGCGGGGCCACCGGGAGGTCGGCGCTGCAGAGGCCGATGCCCGACACCTCAACGCCAGACACAGCCTGCACAGAGCTGCCGAGACCATCCTTGGGCTCCCAGCCCTTCCAGCGCTTGAACCGCGGCCACCGGAGGGGGTTGGCACTGCAGAGGCTCACGCCTGACACCTCAACACCAGACACAGCCAGCACAGAGGTATGGCAAAGCCGCAAACCAATCAGAGTGTAAGTGCCTTTAACCAGGCTCAATCCGATTGGTCCCTTTTACTTCTTTTATTCCTAGATTGAAAAGGGGCATTTCGAACTGCAAACCTTCCTGTAAACTATTTATCTAGACTGTTTTTTGCCTAACATGCCAAGAAATTGTTAAAATATTCTTAAAAAAGCTGTTTGAACTTGCTAAAGTTAAGAAGGATAGAGTGATTACAGCCCTTCCATTTGACTTAGCACTGAAGCCAGACTCCGAGGCGCCAAGGAAATCGCCCACATTCAAGTGGTAATTTGTTTGTCACTGGCTGCGAGATTCCTTTGTCCTCCCAGTACTAAATTAGCTCCTCTATTCTTCACTCCTCAGCTGCCGAGACCCTCCTAGGGCTCCCAGCCCTTCCGCCCGCTCAAGCCTCAGCCACCGGGGTTGGCGCTGCAGAAGTCGGCGCCCGACACCTCAACGCTGGACATAGCCTGCACAGAGGTACATCAAAGCTGCAAACCAATCGGAGTGTGAGCGCCTTTCACTAGGCTCACTCTGATTGGTGCCTTTTACTTCTCCCATTCCTTGAGTGAAAAGGCGCATTTCGAACTGCAAACCTGCCTGTAAATTACCTATCTAGACTGTTTTTTGCCTAACCTGCATAGAAAATGTTAAAATATTCTTAAAAAAGCTATTTGAACTTGCTAAAGTTAACAAGAATAGAGTGATTACAGCCCTTCCATTTGACTTAGTACTGAAGCCAGACTCCAAGGCGCCAAGGAAATCGCCCCCATTCAATTGGTAATTTGTTAGTCACTGGCTGCGACACTCCTTTGTCCTCCCCAGTACTAAATTAGCTCTCTCTTCTTCCATCCTGAGCTGCTGAGATCCTCCTAGGGCTTGCAGCCCTTCCTGATAGAACCACAGCCACCGGAGGTCGGCACTGCAGAGGCAGATGCCCGACTCCTCAACACCAGACACAGCCTGCACAGAGCTGCCGAGACCGTCCTAGAGCTCCCAGGCCTTCCGCCACTCGAACCATGGCCACGGGGGGTCAGCGCTGCAGAGGCTGATTCCCGACACCTCAATGCCGGACGCAGCCTGCACAGAGGTACTGAGACCCTCCAAGGGCTCCCAGCCCTTCCGCCACTCGAACCGTGGCCACCGGGGTGTCAGAGCTGCAGAGGCTGACTCCCGACACCTCAACACCGAACACAGCCTGCACAGAGCTGCTGAGATCCTCCTAGGTCTCCCAGGCCTTCCGCTACTCAAACCGCGGCCACCGGGGGGTCGGCACTCCAGAGGCCGATTCCCGACATCACAACGCCGGACACAACCTGCACAGAGCTACTGAGACCCTCCAAGGGCTCCCAGCCCTTCCAGCACTCGAACCGCGGCCACTGGGGGGGTTGGCTCTGCAGAGGTTCATGCCTGACACATCAACGCCAGACACAGCCTGCACAGAGGTACGGCAAAGCCGCAAACCACTCGGAGTGTGAGCGCCTTTCACCAGGCTCAATCCGATTGGTCCCTTTTACTACATCCATTCCTAGAGTGAAAAGGTGCATTTCGAACTGCAAAACTGCCTGTAAACTATCTACCTAGACTGTTTTTTGCCTAACCTGCATAGAAATTGTTAAAATATTCTTATAAAAGCTGTTTGAACTTGTTAAAGTTAACAAGGATAGAGTGATTACAGCCCTTCAATTTGACTTAGTACTGAAGCCAGACTCCCAGGTGCCAAGGAAATTGCCCCCATTCAAGTGGTAATTTGTTTGTCACTGGCTGTGAGACTCCTTTGTCCTCACCAGTACTAAATTCGCTCCTCTCTTCTTCCCTTCTCAGCTGCTGAGACCCTCTTAGGGCTCCCAGCCCTTCCCCCGCTTGAACCTCGGCCACCGGGGTGGTCGGCGCTGCAAAGGCCAATGCCCACACCCCAACAATGGACACAGCCTGCACAGAGGTATGGCAAAGCCCCAAACCAATCAGAGTGTGAGCACCTTTCACCAGGCTCACTCCAATTGGTCCCTTTACTTCTTCCACTCCCAGGCGAAAAGGCACATTTAGAACTGCAAACCTGCCTGTAAACTATCTATCTAGATTGTTTATTGCCTAACCTGCATAGAAATTGTTAAAATATTCTTATAAAAGCTGTTTGAACTTCTTAAAGTTAACAAGAATAGAGTGATTACAGCCCTTCCATTTGACTTAGTACTGAAGCCAGACTCCCTGGAGCCAAGGAAATCACCCCCATTCAAGTGGTAATTTGTTTGTCACTTGCTGCGACACTCCTTTGTCCTCCCCAGTACTAAATTAGCTCCTCTCTTCTTCTCTCCTCAGCTGCTGACACCCTCCTAGGGCTCCCAGCCCTTCCGCCGCATGAACCCGCGGCCACTTGGGAGTCGGCGCTGCACAGGCCGATGCCCGACACCTCAACACTGGACACAGCCTGCACAGAGCTGCCGAGACCCTCCTAGGGCTCCCAAACCCTTCCGCCATTTGAACGGTGGCGGCCGGGGAGTCAGCACTGCAGAGGTCGATGCCCAATACCTCAACGCCGGACACAGTCTGCAAAGAGCTGCCGAGACCCTCTAGGGCTACCAGCCATTCCGCTGTTCTAACCACGGCCACCAGTGGTCAGCGCTGCAGAGCCCGATGCCTGAACCCTCAACGCCGGACACAGCCTGCACAGAGCTGCCGAGACCCTCCTTGGGCTCCCAGCCCTTCCACCACTAGAACTGTGGCCACCAAGGGGTCAGCACTGCAGAGGATGATGGCCGACACCTCAATGCCAGGCCCAGCCTGCACAGAGCTACTGAGACCCTCCTATGGCTCCCAGCCCTTCCGCTGCTCAAACCGCAGCCACCAGGGTGGTCAGCACTGCAGAGGCCCATGCCCGACACCTCAACACCGGACAGAGCCTGCACAGAGTTACGGCAAAGCCCCAAACCAATCAGAATGTGAGCGCCTTTCACCAGGCTCACTCCGATTGGTCCCTTTTACTTCTCCCATTCCTAGTGCGAAAAGGCGCATTTTGAACTGCAAACCTGCCTGTAAACTATCTATCTAGACTGTTTTTTGCCTAACCTGCCAAGAAATTGTTAATGTATTCTTAAAAAACTGTTTGAACTTACTAAAGTTAACAAGGACAGAGTGATTACAGCCCTTCCATTTGACTTAGTACTGAAGCCAGACACCGAGGCGCCAAGGAAATCGCCCCTATTCAAGTGGTAATTTGTTTGTCACTGACTGCTTGATTCCTTTGTCCTCCCCAGTACTAAATTAGCTCCTCTATTCTTCACTCATCAGCTGCCGAGGCCCTCCTAGGGCTCCCAGCCCTTCCGCTGCTCAAACCGCAGCCACCGTGGTGGTCAGCACTGCAGAGGCCCACGCCCGACACCTCAACACCGGACAGAGCCTGCACAGAGTTACGGCAAAGCCCCAAACCAATCACAATGTGAGCACCTTTCACCAGGCTCACTCCAATTGGTCCTTTTTACTTCTCCCACTCCCAGAGCAAAAAGGTGCATTTCGAACTGCAAACCTGCCTGTAAACTATCTATCTATCTAGACTGTTTATTGCCTAACCTGCATAGAAATTGTTAAAATATTCTTATAAAAGCTGTTTTGAACTTGTTAAAGTTAACAAGAATAGAGTGATTACAGCTCTTCCATTTGACTTAGTACTGAAGCCAGACTCCCAGGAGCCAGGGAAATCGCCCCCATTCAAGTGGTAATTTGTTTGTCACTTGCTGCGACACTCCTTTGTCCTCCCCAATACTAAATTAGCTCCTCTCTTCTTCTGTCCTCAGCTGCCGACACCCTCCTAGGGCTCCCAGCCCTTCCGCCTCATGAACCGCGGCCACCTGAGGGTCGGCGCTGCAGAGGCCGATGCTCGACACTTCAACACTGCACACAGCCTGCACAGAGCTGCCGAGAACCTCCTAGGGCTCCCAAACCCTTCTGCCCTTTGAATGGTGGCAGCCGGGGAGTCAGCACTTCAGAGGTCGATGAACAATACCTCAACGCCGGACACAGCCTTCAAAGAGCTGCCGAGACCCTCTAGGGCTACCAGCCATTCCGCCGTTCAAACCACGGCCACCAGTGGTCAGCGCTGCAGAGCCCGATGCCTGAACCCTCAACACCGGACACAGCCTGCACAGAGCTGCCGAGACCCTCCTTTGGCTCCCAGCCCTTCCACCACTAGAACTGTGGCCACCGAGGGTCAGCACTGCCGAGGCTGATGGCCGACACCTCAATGCCAGACCCAGCCTGCACAGAGCTACTGAGACCCTACTAGGGCTCCCAGCCCTTCCGCTGCTCAAACCGCAGCCACCGGGGTGGTCAGCACTGCAGAGGCCGCCGACACCTCAACACCGGACAGAGCCTGCACAGAGTTACGGCAAAGCCCCAAACCAATCAGAATGTGGCGCCTTTCACCAGGCTCACTCCGATTGGTCCTTTACTTCTCCCATTCCTAGTCGAAGGCGCATTTCAAACTGCAAACCTGCCTGTAAACTATCTATCTAGACTGTTTTTGCCTAACCTGCAAGAAATTGTTAATATATTCTAAAAAACTGTTTGAACTTACTAAAGTTAACAAGGATAGAGTGATTACAGCCCTTCCATTTGACTTAGTACTGAAGCCAGACTCCGAGGCGCCAAGGAAATCGCCCCTATTCAAGTGGTAATTTGTTTGTCACTGACTGCTTGATTCCTTTGTCCTCCCCAGTACTAAATTAGCTCCTCTATTCTTCACTCCTCAGCTGCCGAGACCCTCCTAGGGCTCCCAGCACTTCCGTCGCTCGAACCTCGGACACCGGGGGGGTCGGGGCTGCAGAGAGCCGACGGCCCGACACCTCAACGCGGACACAGCCTGCACAGAGGTACATCAAAGCCGCAAACCAATCGGAGTGTGAGCACCTTTCACCAGGCTCACTCCAGTTGGTCCCTTTTACTTCTCCCATTCCTTGAGCGAAAAGGCGCATTTCAAACTGCAAACCTGCCTGTAAACTATCTAGACTGTTTTTTGACTAACCGGCCTAGAAATTGTTAAAATATTCTTAAAAAAGCTCTTTGAACTTGCTAAAGTTAACAAGAATAGAGTGATTACAGCCCTTCCATTTAACTTAGTACTGAAGCAAGACTCCCAGGCGCCAAGGAAATTGCTCCCATTCAAGTGGTAATTTGTTTGTCACTGGCAGTGAGACTCCTTTGTCCTCCCCAGTACTAAATTAGCTCCTCTCTTCTTCCCTTCTCAGCTGCTGAGACCCTCCTAGGGCTCCCAGCCCTTCCTCCTCAAACCGCAGCCACGGCCACGGCCACTTGGGGTTCAGCGCTGCTAAGGCCAATGCCCGACATCTCAACGCCAGACATAGCCTGCAGAGCTGCTGAGATCCCCCTAGGGCTCCCTGACCTTCCATCGATCGAACCGCGCCACGGTGGGTCGGCGCCGCGGAAAGCCAATCCCGACACCTCAACGCGGACACAGCCTGCACAGAGCTTCTGAAACTGTTGTAGGGCTCCCAGCCCTTCCGCCCGCTCGAACCGCAGCCACCAGGGTGTCGGCACTGCAGAGGCTGATGCCTGACAACTCAACACTGGACACAGCCTGCACAGAGCTGCTGAGACCCTCCTAGGCTCCCCAGGCCTTCTGCCACTCGAACCACAGCCACCAGGGGGTCGGTGCTGCAGAAGCCGATGCCTGACACCTCAACGCTGGATGCAGCCTGCACAGAGTTGCTGAGACCTTCCAAGGGCTCCCAGCGCTTCCTCCACTCAAACCGCGGCAATCGGGGGGTTGGCGCGCAGTGGCTCACACCTGACACCTCAATGCCAGACACAGCCTGCACAGAGGTACGGCAAAGCCGCAAACCAGTCGGAGTATAAGCGCCTTTCACCAGGCTCAATCCGATTGGTCCCTTTTACTTCTTCCATTCCTAGAGTGAAAAGGCGCAATTCGAACTGCAAAACTGCCTGTAAACTATCTATCTAGACTGTTTTTTGCCTAACCTGCATAGAAATTGTTAAAATATTCTTATTAAAGCTGTTTGAACTTGTTAAAGTGAACAAGGACAGAGTGATTACAGCCATTCCATTTGACTTAGTACTGAAGCCAGACTCCCAGACTCCAAGGAAATTGCCCCCATTGAAGTGGTAATTTGTTTGTCACTGGCTTTGAGACTCCTTTGTCCTCACCAGTACTAAATTAGCTCCTCTCTTCTTCCCTTCTCAGCTGCTGAGACCCTCCTAGGGCTCCCAGCCCTTCTTCCACTCAAACCGCAGCCACGGCCACGGCCACTTGGGGTTCAGCGCTGCTAAGGCCAATGCCCGACATCTCAACGCCAAACATAGCCTGCACAGAGCTGCTCAGATCCCCCCTAGGGCTCCCTGACCTTCCATCGATCGAACCGCGGCCACCGGTGGGTCGGCGCCGCAGAGGCCAATCCCCGACACCTCAACGCCGGACACAGCCTGCACAGAGCTTCTGAAACCGTTGTAGGGCTCCCAGCCCTTCCGCCGCTCGAACCGCAGCCACCAGGGTGTCGGCACTGCAGAGGCTGATGCCTGACAACTCAACACTGGACACAGCCTGCACAGAGCTGCTGAGACCCTCCTAGGCTCCAAGGCCTTCTGCCACTCGAACCACAGCCACCAGGGGGTCGGTGCTGCAGAAGCCGATGCCTGACACCTCAACGCTGGATGCAGCCTGCACAGAGTTGCTGAGACCTTCCAAGGGCTCCCAGAGCTTCCTCCACTCAAACCGCGGCAATCGGGGGGTTGGCGCGCAGTGGCTCACACCTGACACCTCAACGCCAGACACAGCCTGCACAGAGGTACGGCAAAGCCGCAAACCAGTCGGAGTGTAAGCGCCTTTCACCAGGCTCAATCCGATTGGTCCCTTTTACTTCTTCCATTCCTAGAGTGAAAAGGCGCATTTCGAACTGCAAAACTGCCTGTAAACTATCTATCTAGACTGTTTTTTGCCTAACCTGCATAGAAATTGTTAAAATATTCTTATTAATGCTGTTTGAACTTGTTAAAGTGAACAAGGACAGAGTGATTACAGCCATTCCATTTGACTTAGTACTGAAGCCAGACTCCCAGACTCCAAGGAAATTGCCCCCATTGAAGTGATAATTTGTTTGTCACTGGCTTTGAGACTCCTTTGTCCTCACCAGTACTAAATTAGCTCCTCTCTTCTTCCCTCCTTAGCTGCTGAGACTCTCTTAGGGCTCCCAGCCCTTCCACCGTTTGAATCTCGACCACCGGGGTGGTCGGCGCTGCAGAGGCCGACGGCCGACACCTCAACGTCTCACACAGCCTGCACAGAGGTACGGCAAAGCCCCAAACCAATCAGAGTGTCAGCGCCTTTCACCAGGCTCACTCCGATTGGTCTCTTTATTTCTCCCATTCCCAGAGCGAAAAGGTGCATTCAACTGCAAACCTGCCTGTGAACTATCTATCTAGACTGTTTTTTGCCTAACCTGCATAGAAATTGTTAAAACATTCTTAAAAAAGCTGTTTGAACTTGTTAAAGTTAACAAGAATAGAATGATTGCAGCCCTTCCATTTGACTTAGTACTGAAGCCAGACTCCCAGGCGCCAAGGAAATCACCCCCATTCAAGTGGTAATTTGTTTGTCACAGGCTGCGACACTCCTTTGTCCTCCCCAGTACTAAATTAGCAAATCTCTTCTTCCCTCCTCAGTTGCCGACACCCTCCTAGGGCTCCCAACCCTTCCGCCGCATGAACTGTAGCCACCTGGGGGTCAGTGCTGCAGAGGCCGATGCCCGACCCTCAACACTGGACACAGCCTGCACAGGCTGCTGGAGACCCTACTAGGCTCCTAACACTTCCGCCGTTTGAACTGTGGCGGCGGGGGTGGCACTGCAGAGGTTGATGGCAAACAGCTCAACGCTGGACACAGCCTTCAAAGAGCTGCAGAGACCCTCTAGGGCTCCCAGCCATTCCGCTGTTCGAACCAAGGCCACCGGTGGTCGGCGCTGCAGAGCCCGATGCCTGAACCCTCAATGCCGGGCACAGCCTGCACAGAGCTGCCGAGACCCTCCTTGGGCTCCCAGCCCTTCCACCACTGGAACTGTGGCCACCGAGAGGTCCGCACTGCAGAGGCTGACGCCCAACACCTCAACGCCAGACACAGCCTGCACAGAGCTACTGAGACCCTCCTAGTTCTCCCAGCCCTTCCGCCACTCAATCCGCAGCCACTGGGGTGGTTGGCACTGCAGACACAGCCTGCACAGAGGAACGGCAAATCCGCAAACCAATCAGAGTGTGAACGTCTTTCACCAGGCTCACTCCGATTGGTCCCTTTTACTTCTTCCATTCCTAGAGTGAAAAGGCACATTTTGAACTGCAAAACTGCCTGTAAACTATCTATCGAGACTGTTTTTGCCTAACCTGCCTAGAAATTGTTAAAATATTCTTAAAAGTTGTTTGAACTTGCTAAAGTTAACAAGGGAGAGTGATTACAACCCTTCCATTTGACTTAGTAGTGAAGCCAGACTCCCAGGCGCCAAGGAAATTTCCCCATTCAAGTGGTAATTTGTTTGTCACTGGCTGTGAGACTCCTTTGTCCTCACCAGTACTAAATTAGCTCCTCTCTTCCTCCCTCCTCAGCTGCTGAGACCCTCTTAGGGCTCCCAGCCCTTCCGCTGCTCTTACCTCGGCCACCGGGGTGGTCGGCGCTGCAGAGGCCGACGCCAGACACGTCAACGCCGGACACAGCCTGAACAGAGGTACGGAAAAACCCCAAACCAATCAGAGTGTGAGCGCCTTTCACCAGTCTCACTCCGATTGGTCCCTTTTACTTCTCCCATTCCTAGAGCGAAAAGGCGCATTTCGAACTGCAAACCTGCCTGTAAACAATCTATCTAGACTCTTTTTTGCCTAACCTGCATAGAAATTGTTAAAATATTCTTATAAAAGCTGTTTGAACTTGTTAAAGTTAACAAGAATAGAGTGATTACAGGCCTTCCATTTGACTTAGTACTGAAGCTAGACTCCAAGGCGCCAAGGAAATCACCCCCATTCAAGTGGTAATTTGTTTGTCACTGGCTGCGATACTCCTTTGTCCTCCCAGTACTAAATTAGCTCCTCTCTTCTTCCCTGCTCAGCTGCCGACACCCTCCTAGGGCTCCCAGAGCTTCCGCCGCATGAACTGCGGCCACCTGGGGGTCGGCGCAGCAGAGGCCGATGCCCGACACCTCAACACTGGACACAGCCTGCACAGAGCTGCTGAGACCCTCTAAGGCTCCCAGCCATTCTGCCATTTGAACCATGGCCACTGGTGGTCGGCGCTGCAGAGCCCGATGCCTGAACCCTCAATGCCGGACACAGCCTGCACAAAGCTGCCGAGACCCTCCTTGGGCTCCAAGCCCTTCCACCTCTAGAACTGTGGCCACCGAGGGGTCCGCACTGCAGAGGCTGACGTCCGACACCTCAACGCCAGACCCAGCCTGCGCAGGGCTACTGAGACCCTCCTAGTGCTCCCAGCCCTTCCGGCGCTCAAACTGCAGCCACCGGGGTGGTCGGCACTGCAGAGGCTGATGCCCGACACCTCAATGCTGGACACAGCCTGCACAGAGGTACAGCAAATCCACAAACCAATCAGAGTGTGACGTCTTTCACCAGGGCTCACTCGGATTGGTCCCTTTTACTTCTTCCATTCCTAGAGTGAAAAGGCACATTTTGAACTGCAAAACTGCCTGTAAACTATCTATCGAGACTGTTTTTTGCCTAACCTGCCTAGAAATTGTTAAAATATTCTTAAAAAAGTTGTTTGAACTTGCTAAAGTTAACAAGGGTAGAGTGATTACAACCCTTCCATTTGACTTAGTAGTGAAGCCAGACTCCCAGGCGCCAAGGAAATTGCCCCCATTCAAGTGGTAATTTGTTTGTCACTGGCTGTGAGACTCCTTTGTCCTCACCAGTACTAAATTAGCTCTCTCTTCCTCCCTCCTCAGCTGCTGAGACCCTCTTAGGGGCTCCCAGCCCTTCCGCTGCTCTTACCTCAGCCACCGGGGTGGTCGGCGCTGCAGAGGCCAACGCCAGACACGTCAACGCCGGACACAGCCTGCACAGAGGTACGGCAAAACCCCAAACCAATCAGAGTGTGAGCGCCTTTCACCAGGCTCACTCCGATTGGTCCCTTTTACTTCTCCCATTCCTAGAGCGAAAAGGCGCATTTCGAACTGCAAACCTGCCTGTAAACTATTTATCTAGACTGTTTTTTGCCTAACCTGCCTAGAAATTGTTAAAATATTCTTAAAAAAGCTGTTTGAACTTGCTAAAGTTAAGAATGATAGAGTGATTACAGCCCTTCCTTTTGACTTAGCACTGAAGCCAGACTCCGAGGCGCCAAGGAAATCGCCCACATTCAAGTGGTAATTTGTTTGTCACTGGCTGCGAGATTCCTTTGTCCTCCCCAGTACTAAATTAGCTCCTCTATTCTTCACTCCTCAGCTGCCGAGAACCTCCTAGGGCTCCCTGCCCTTCCGCCGCTCAAACCTCAGCCACCGGGGGGGTTGGCGCTGCAGAGGTCGACGCCCGACACCTCAACGCTGGACATAGCCTGCACAGAGGTACATCAAAGCTGAAAACCAATCGGAGTGTGAGCGCCTTTCACTAGGCTCACTCCGATTGGTGCCTTTTACTTCTCCCATTCCTTGAGTCAAAAGGCGCATTTCGAACTGCAAACCTGCCTGTAAATTATTTATCTATACTGTTTTTTGCCTAACCTGCCTAGAAAATGTTAAAATATTCTTAAAAAAGCTATTTGAACTTGCTAAAGTTAACAAGAATAGAGTGATTACAGGCCTTCCATTTGACTTAGTACTGAAGCCAGACTGAAAGGCGCCAAGGAAATCGACCCCATTCAAGTGGTAATTTGTTTGTTACTGGCTGCGACACTCCTTTGTCCTCCCCAGTACAAAATTAGCTCCTCTCTTCTTCCATCCTCAGCTGCTGAGATCCTCCTAGGGCTCGCAGCCCTTCCGCTGATAGAACTGCAGCCACCGGGAGGTCGGCACTGCAGAGGCAGATGCCCGACTCCTCAACACCAGACACAGCCTGCACAGAGCTGCCGAGACCGTCCTAGGGCTCCCAGGTCTTCCGCCACTCGAACCACGGCCACGGGGAGTCGGCGCTGCAGAGGCAGATGCCCTACACCTCAACGCCAGGCGCAGCCTGACAGAGGTTCTGAGACCCTCCAAGGGCTCCAGCCCTTCGCCACTGAACCGTGGCCACGGTGTGTCGAGCTGCAGGGCTGCGCCCGACATCTCAACGCTGAACACAGCCTGCACAGAGCTGCTGAGATCCTCCTAGGTCTCCCAGGCCTTCCGCTACTCAAACCACGGCCACCGAGGGGTCAGTACTCCAGAGGCCGATGCCCGACATCACAATGCCGCACACAACCTGCAAAGAGCTACTGAGACCCTCCTTGGGCTCCAAGCCCTTCCACCACTAGAACTGTGGCCTCCGAGGGGTCCGCACTGCAGAGGCTGACGCCCAACACCTCAACACCGGACACAGCACAGAGGTACAGCAAAGCCCCAAACCTATCAGAATGTGAGCGCCTTTCACCAGTCTCACTCCGATTGGTCCCTTTTACTTCTCCCATTCCTAGAGCGAAAAGGTGCATTTCGAACTGCAAACCTGCCTGTAAACTATCTATCTAGACTCTTTTTTGCCTAACCTGCATAGAAATTGTTAAAATATTCTTATAAAAGCTGTTTGAACTTGTTAAAGTTAACAAGAATAGAGTGATTACAGCCCTTCCATTTGACTTAGTACTGAAGCCAGACTCCAAGGCGCCAAGGAAATCACCCCTATTCAAGTGGTAATTTGTTTGTCACTGGCTGCAACACTCCTTTGTCCTCCCCAGTACTAAATTAGCTCCTCTCTTCTTCCCTCCTCAGCTGCCGACACCCTCCTAGGGCTCCCAGCCCTTCCCGCATGAACTGCGGCCACCTGAGATCAGCGTAGCAGAGGCTGATGCCCGACACCTCAACACTGGACACAGCCTGACAGAGCTGCTGAGACCCTCTAGGGCTCCCAGCCATTCCGCCCGTTTGAACCATGGCCCTTCGTGGTGGCATTGCAGAGCCCGATGCCTGAACCCTCAGCGCTGGACACAGCCTGCACAGAGCTGCGAGAACCTCCTTGGGCTCCAAGCCCTTCCACCACTAGAACTGTGGCCATCGAGGGGTCCACACTGCAGAGGCTGGCGTCCGAAACCTCAGCGCCAGACCCAGCCTCGCCAAGCTACTGAGACCCTCCTAAGGCTCCCAGCCCTTCCGCCGCTCAAACTGCAGCCACCGGGGTGGTCGGCACTGCAGAGGCTGATGCCCGACACCTCAATACGGACACAGCCTGCACAGTGGTACAGCAAATCCAAACCAATCAGAGCGTGAGCGTCTTTCACCAGGCTCACTCCGATTGGTCCCTTTTACTTCTCCATTCCTAGAGTGAAAAGGCACATTTTAAACTGCAAAACTGCCTGTAAACTATCCATCTAGACTGTTTTTTGCCTAACCTGCCTAGAAATTGTTAAAATATTCTTAAAAAAGTTGTTTGAACTTGCTAAAGTTAACAAGGGTAGAGTGATTACAACCCTTCCATTTGACTTAGTACAGAAGCCAAACTCCCAGGCGCCAAGGAAATTGCCCCCATTCAAGTGGTAATTTGTTTGTCACTGGCCGTGAGACTCCTTTGTCCTCACCAGTACTAAATTAGCTCCTCTCTTCCTCCCTCCTCAGCTGCTGAGACCTCTTAGGGCTCCCAGCCCTTCCGCTGCTCTAACGTCGTCCACCGGGGTGGTGGGCTGCAAAGCCAACGCCAGACACCTCAACGCCGGACACAGCCTGCACAGAGGTACGGCAAAACCCCAAACCAATCAGAGTGTGAGTGCCTTTCACCAGGCTCACTCCGATTGGTCCCTTTTACTTCTCCCATTCCTAGAGCGAAAAGGTGCATTTCGAACTGCAAACCTGCCTGTAAACTATTTATCTAGACTGTTTTTTGCCTAACCTGCCAAGAAATTGTTAAAATATTCTTAAAAAAGCTGTTTGAACTTGCTAAAGTTAAGAAGGATAGAGTGATTACAGCCCTTCCATTTGACTTAGCACTGAAGCCAGACTCCGAGGCGCCAAGGAAATCGCCCACATTCAAGTGGTAATTTGTTTGTCACTGGCTGCGAGATTCCGTTGTCCTCCCCAGTTCTAAATTAGCTCCTCTATTCTTCACTCCTCAGCTGCGAGACCCACCTAGGGCTCCCAGCCCTTCCGCCAGCTCAAACCTCAGCCACCGGGGTTGGCACTGCAGAGGTCGGCGCCCGACACCTCAACGCTGGAAATAGCCTGCACAGAGGTACATCAAAGCTGCAAACCAATGGTGTGGCGCCTTTCACTAGGCTCACTCCAATTGGGGCCTCTTACTTCTCCCATTCCTTGAGTGAAAAGGAGCATTTCGAACTGCAAACCTGCCTGTAAATTATCTATCTAGACTTTTTTTTACCTAACCTGCCTAGAAAATGTTAAAATATTCTTAAAAAAGCTATTTGAACTTGCTAAAGTTAACAAGAATAGAGTGATTACAGCCCTTCCATTTGACTTAGTACTGAAGCCAGACTCAAGCGCAAGAAATCACCCCCATTCAAGTGGTAATTTGTTTGTCACTGGCTGCGACACTCCTTTGTCCTCCCAGTACTAAATTAGCTCCTCCCTTCTTCCATCCTCAGCTGCTGAGATCCTCCTAGGGCTCGCAGCCCTTCCGCCGATAGAACCGCAGCTACCGAGAGTCGGCACTGCAGAGGCAGATGCCCGGCTCCTCAACACCAGACACAGCCTGCACAGAGCTGCCAAGACCGTCCTAGGGCTCCCAGGCCTTCCGCCACTCGAACCACCAACAGCGAGGTCGGCGCTGCAGAGGCTGATTCCCGACACCTCAATGCTGGACGCAGCCTGCACAGAGGTACTGAGACCCTCCAAGGGCTCCCAGCCCTTCAGCCACTCGAACCGTGGCCACCGGGGTGTCAGAGCTGCAGAGGCTGATGCCCGACACCTCAACACTGAACACAGCCTGCACAGAGCTGCTGAGATCCTCCTAGGTCTCCCAGGCCTTCCGCTACTCAAACCGCGGCCACCGGGGGGTCGGCACTCCAGAGGCCGATGCCCGACATCACAACGCCGGACACAACCTGCAAAGAGCTACTGAGACCCTGCAAGGGGTCCCAGCCCTTCCAGCACTCGAACTGCGGCCACTGGGGGGGGTTGGCTCTGCAGAGGCTCATGCCTGACACCACAACGCCAGACACAGCCTGCACAGAGGTACGGCAAAGATGCAAACCACTCGGAGTGTGAGCGCCTTTCACCAGGCTCAATCCGATTGTTCCCTTTACTTCATCCATTCCTAGAGTGAAAAGGTGCATTTTGAACTACAAAACTGCCTGTAAACTATCTATCTAGACTGATTTTTGCCTAACCAGCATAGAAATTGCTAAAATATTCTTAGAAAAGATGTTTGAACTTGTTAAAGTTAACAAGGATAGAGTGATTACAGCCCTTCAATTTGACTTAGTACTGAAGCCAGACTCCCAGGTGCCAAGGAAATTGCCCCCATTGAAGTGGTAATTTGTTTGTCACTGGCTGTGAGACTCCTTTGTCCTCACCAATACTAAATTCACTCCTCTCTTCTTCCCTCCTCAGCTGCTGAGACCCTCTTAGGGCTCCCAGCCCTTGCCCCGCATGAACCGCGGCCACCTGGGGGTCGGCGCTGCAGAGGCCGATGCCCGACACCGCAACACTGGACACAGCCGGCAGAGAGCTGCCGAGACCCTCCTAGGGCTCCCAAACCCTTCCGCCGTTTGAACTCTGGTGGCTGGGGAGACAGCACTGCAGAGTCGATGCCAATACCTAACGCCGGACACAGTCTGCAAGAGCTGCCGAGACCCTCAAGGGCTACCAGCCATTCCACCGTTCGAACCACGGCCACCAGTGGTCAGCGCTGCAGAGCCCGATGCGGAACCCTCAACGCGGACACAGCCTGCACAGGCTGGCGAGACCCTCCTTGGGCTCCCAGCCCTTCCACCACTAGAACTGTGGCCACTGAGAGGTCAGCACTGCAGAGGCTGATGGCCGACACCTCAATGCCAGACCCAGCCTGCACAGAGCTACTGAGACCCTCCGAGGGTTCCCAGCCCTTCCGCTGCTCAAACCGCAGCCACGGGGTGGTCAGCACTGCAGAGGCTGATGCCGACACCTCAACACGGACAGAGCCTGCACAGAGTTCACGGCAAGGCCCAAACCAATCAGAATGTGAGCGCCTTTCACCAGGCTCACTCCGATTGGTCCCTTTTACTTCTCCCATTCCTAGTGCGAAAAGGCGCATTTCGAACTGCAAACCTGCCTGTAAACTATCTATCTAGACTGTTTTTTTCCTAACCTGCCAAGAAATTGTTAATATATTCTTAAAAAATTGTTTGAACTTACTAAAGTTAACAAGGAAAGAGTGATTACAGCCCTTCCATTTGACTTAGTACTGAAGCCAGACTCAGAGGCGCCAAGGAAATCGCCCCTATTCAAGTGGTAATTTGTTTGTCACTGACTGCTTGATTCCTTTGTCCTCCCCAGTAGTAAATTAGCTCCTCTATTCTTCACTCATCAGCTGCCGAGACCCTCCTTGGGCTCCCAGCCCTTCCACCACTAGAACTGTGGCCACCGAGAGGTCCGCACTGCAGAGGCTGACGCCCAACACCTCAACGCCAGACACAGACTGCACAGAGCTACTGAGACCCTCCTAGGGCTCCCAGCCCTTCTGCCACTCAAACCACAGCCACTGGGGAGGTCGGCACTGCAGAGGCCGACGCCCGACACCTCAATGCCGGACACAGCCTGCACAGAGGTACGGCAAATCCGCATACCAATCAGAGCGTGAATGTCTTTCACCAGGCTCACTCCGATTGGTCCCTTTTACTTCTTCCATTCCTAGAGTGAAAAGGCGCATTTCGAACTGCAAAACTACCTGTAAACTATCTATCTAAACTGTTTTTTGCATAACTTGCCTAGAAATTGTTAAAATATTCTTAAAAAAGCTGTTTGAACTTGCTAAAGTTAACAAAGGTAGAGTGATTACAGCCCTTCCATTTGACTTAGTACTGAAGCCAGACTCCCAGGCACCAAGGAAATTGCCCCTATTCAAGTGGTAATTTGTTTGTCACTGACTGCTTGATTCTTTTGCCCTCCCCAGAAGTAAATTATCTCCTCTATTCTTCACTCATCAGCTGCGAGACCCTCTGGGGCTCCCAGTCCTTCTGACGGCGCAGAACCTCGGCCACCGGAGGTCGGCGCTGCAGAGCCGACGCCCGACACCTCACGCGGACACAGCCTGCACAGGGTACATCAAAGCTGCAAACCAATCGGTGTGAGCACCTTTCACCAGGCTCACTCCGATTGGTCCCTTTATCTCCCATTCCTTGAGCGAAAAGGCGCATTTCAAACTGCAAACCTGCCTGTAAACTATCTAGACTGTTTTTTGACTAACCGGCCTAGAAATTGTTAAAATATTCTTAAAAAAGCTCTTAGAACTTGCTAAAGTTAACAAGAATAGAGTGATTACAGCCCTTCCATTTGACTTAGTTCTGAAGCCAGACTCCCAGGCGCCAAGGAAATTGCTCCCATTCAAGTGGTAATTTGTTTGTCACTGTCTGTGAGACTCCTTTGTCCTCCCCAGTACTAAATTAGCTCCTCACTTCTTCCCTTCTCTGCTGCTGAGACCCTCCTAGAGCTCCCAGCCCTTCCTCCCACTTGAACCGTGACAACCACTTGGGGTTCCAGCACTGCAGAGGCCAATGCCCGACATCTCAGCGCCAGACACAGCCTGCACAGAGCTGCTGAGACCCCCAGGGCTCCTGACCTTCCGTCCGATCGAACTGCGGCCACGGAGGTCGGCGCCGCAGAGGCCAATCCCGACACCTCAGCGCGGACACAGCCTGCACAGAGCTGCTGAGACCGTTGTAGGGCTCACAGCCCTTCTGCCGCTCAAACCGCAGCCACCAGGGTGTCGGCACTGCAGAGGCTGATGCCTGACAACTCAACACGGGCACAGCCTGCACAGAGCTGCTGAGACCCTCTAGGGCTCCCAAACCCTTCCGCCATTTGAACTGTGGTGGCCGGGGAGTCGGCACTGCAGAGGATGATGGCCAACAGCTCAACGCTGGACACAGCCTTCAAAGAGCTGCAGAGACGCTCTAGGGTTCCCAGCCATTCCGCTGTTCGAACCATGGCCACCGGTGGTCGGCGCTGCAGAGCCCGATGCCTGAACCCTCAACGCCGGGCACAGCCTGCACAGAGCTGCCGAGACCCTCCTTGGGCTCCCAGCCCTTCCACCACTAGAACTGTGGCCACCGAGAGGTCCGCAGTGCAGAGGCTGACGCCCGACACCTCAACGCCAGACACAGCCTGCACAGAGCTACTGAGACCCTCCTAGGGCTCCCAGCCCTTATGCCACTCAAACCGCAGCCACTGGGGTGGTCGGCACTGCAGAGCCCAACGCCCGACACCTCAATGCCGGACACAGCCTGCACAGAGGTACGGCAAATCTGCAAACCAATCAGAGTGTGAACATCTTTCACCAGGCTCACTATGATTGATCCCTTTTACTTCTTCCATTCCTAGATTGAAAAAGCGAATTTCGAACTGCAAAACTGCCTGTAAACTATCTATCTAAACTGTTTTTTGCATAACCTGCCTAGAAATTGTTAAAATATTCTTAAAAAAGCTGTTTGAACTTGCTAAAGTTAACAAAGGTAGAGTGATTACAACCCTTCTATTTGACTTAGTACTGAAGCCAGACTCCCAGGCGCCAAGGAAATTGCCCCCATTAAAGTGATAAATTGTTTGTCACTGGCTATGAGACTCCTTTGTCCCCACTAGTACTAAATTAGTTCCTCTCTTCTTCCCTCCTCAGCTGCTGAGACCCTCTTAGGGCACCCAGCCTTCAGCTGCTCTAACCTCGGCCACTGGGGGTCCGCACTGCAGAGGACAACGCCCAAAACCTCAACACCGGACAAAGCCTGCACAGAGGTACAGCAAAGCCCCAAACCATTCAGAATGTGAGCGCCTTTCACCAGGCTCACTCCGATTGGTCCCTTTTACTTCTCCCTTTCCTAGAGCGAAAAGGCGCATTTCGAACTGCAAACCTGCCTGTAAACTATCTATCTAGACTCTTTTTTGCCTAACCTGCAAAGAAATTGTTAAAATACTTTTATAAAAGCTGTTTGAACTTGTTAAAGTTAACAAGAATAGAGTGATTACAGCCCTTCCATTTGACTTAGTACTGAAGCCAGACTCCAAGGCGCCAAGGAAATCAACCCCATTCAAGAGGTAATTTGTTTGTCACTGGCTGTGACACTCCGTTGTCCTCCCAGTACTAAATTAGCTCTCTCTTCTTCCTGCTCAGCTGCCGACACCTCCTGGGGCTCCCCGGCCTTCGCCAGCATGAACTACGTACCTGAGGAGTGCGATGCAGCAGGCCCGATGCCCGACACCTCAACACTGGACACAGCCTGCACAGAGCTGCTAAGACCCTCTAGGGCTCCCAGCCATTCCGCCGTTTGAACCATTGCCACTGGTGGTCGGTGCTGCACAGCCCAATGCCTGAACCCTCAATGCTGGACACAGCCTGCACAGAGCTGCCGAGACCCTCCTTGGTCTCACAGCCCTTCCACCACTAGAACTGTGGCCACCGAGGGGTACGCACTGCAGAGGCTGACGTCTGACACCTCAACGTCAGACCCAGCCTGCACAGAGCTACTGAGACCCTCCTATGGCTCCCAGCCCTTCCGCCGCTCAAACAGCAGCCACCGGGGTAGTCGGCACTGCAGAGGCTGATGCCCGACACCTCAATGTCGGACACAGCCTGCACAGAGGTACAGCAAATCCGCAAACCAATCAGAGTGGAATGTCTTTCACCAGGCTCACTCCGATTGGTCCTTTCTTCTTCCATTCCTAGAGTGAAAAGCGCATTTGAACTGCAAAACTGCCTGTAAACTATCTATCTAGACTGTTTTTGCCTAACCTGCCTAGAAATTGTTAAAATATTCTTAAAAAAGCTGTTTGAACTTACTAAAGTTAACAAGGGTAGAGTGATTACAACCCTTCCATTTGACTTAGTACTGAAGCCAGACTCCCAGGCACCAAGGAAATGCCCCCATTCAAGTGGTAATTTGTTTGTCACTGGCTGTGAGACTCCTTTGTCACACCAGTACTAAATTAGCTCCTCTCTTCCTCCCTCCTCAGTTGCTGAGACCTCATAGGGCTCCCAGCCCTTCCGCTGCTCTAACCTCGGCCACCGGGGTGGTCGGCACTGTAGAGGCCAAGCCAGACACCTCAACACTGGACACAGCCTGTACAGAGGCAGCCCAAACCCCAAATCAATCAGAGTGTGACCCTTTCACCAGGCTCACTCTGATTGGTCCCTTTTCTTCTCCCATTCCTAGAGCAAAGCGCATTTTGAACTGCAAACCTGCCAGTAAACTATTTATCTAGACTGTTTTTTGCCAAACCTGCCAAGAAATTGTTAAAATATTCTTAAAAAAGCTGTTTGAACTTGCTAAAGTTAAGTAGGATAGAGTGATTACAGTCCTTCCATTTGACTTAGCACTGAAGCCAGACTCCGAGGCACCAAGGAAATCGCCCACATTCAAGTGGTAATTTGTTTGTCACTGGCTGCGAGATTTCTTTGTCCTCCCCAGTACTAAATTAGCTCCTCTATTCTTCACTTCTCAACTGCCGACACCCTCCTAGGGCTCCCAGCCCTTCCGCAGCATGAACCGCGGCCACCTGGGGGTCGGCGCTGCAGAGGCTGATGCCCTACACCTCAACACTGGACACAGCCTGCACAGAGCTGCCGAGACTCTCCTAGGGCTCCCAACCCTTCCGCCGCTTGAACCGTGGGCAGCCGGGAGTCAAGCTGCAGAGGTCAATGCCCAATACCTCAACGCCAGACACAGCCTGCAAAGACTGCCAAGACCCTCCTTGGGCTCCCAGCCTTTCTACCACTAGAACTGTGGCCACCAAGGGTCCAGCACTGCGAGGCTGATGGCCGTCCCTCAATGCCAGACCCAGCCTCACAGAGCTACTGAGACCCTCCCAGGGCTCCAAGCCCTTCCGCTGCTCAAACCACAGCCACCAGGGTGGTCAGCACTGCAGAGGCCAATGCCCGACACCTCAACACGGACAGAGCCTGCAGATTACGGCGAAGCCCAAACCAATCAGAATGTGGCGCCTTTCACCAGGCTCACTCCGATTGGTCCCTTTTACTTCTCCATTCCTAGTGCGAAAGATGCCGAACTGCAAACCTGCCTGTAAACTATCTATCTAGAATCTTTTTGCCTAACTGCCAAGAAATTGTTAATATATTCTTAAAAACTGTTTGAACTTACTAAAGTTAACAAGGATAGAGTGATTACAGCCCTTCCATTTGACTTAGTACTGAAGCCAGACTCGAGGCGCCAAAATCGCCTATTCAAGTGGTAATTTTTTGTCACTGGCTGGTTGATTCCTTTGTCTCCCAGTACTAAATTAGCTCCTCTATCATCAGCTGCAGAGACCCTCCTAGGGCTCCCAGCGCTTCCGTCTCTCGAACCTCGGCCACCAGGGGGGTAGGCGATGCAGAGGCCGACGCCCGACACCTCAACGCCGGACACAGCCTGCACAGAGGTACATCAAAGCCGCAAACCAATCGGAGTGTGAGCACCTTTCACCAGGCTCACTCCGATTGGTCCCTTTTACTTCTCCCATTCCTTGAGCGAAAAGGCGCATTTCAAACTGCAAACCTGCGTGTAAACTATCTAGACTGTTTTTTGACTAACCGGCCTAGAAATTGTTAAAATATTCTTAAAAGCTCTTGAACTTGCTAAAGTTAACAAGAATAGAGTAATTACAGCCCTTCCATTTGACTTAGTACTGAAGCCAGACCCCAGGCACCAAGAAATTGCTCCATTTCAAGTGGTAGTTTGTTTGTCACTGGCTGTGAGACTCCTTTGTCCTCCCAGTACTAAATTAGCTCCTCTCTTCTTCTTCCCTCCTCAGCTGCTGAGACCCTCCTAGGGCTCCCAGCCCTTCCTCCACTTGAACCGCGGCCACAGCCACTTGGAGTTCAGCGCTGTAGAGGCCAATGCCCGACATCTCAATGCCAGACACAGCCTGCACAGAGCTGCTGAGACCCCCAGGGCTCTCTGACCTTCCGTCGTCGAACCGCGGCCACGAGGGGTTGGTGCCGCAGAGGCCAATCCCTGACACCTCAACGCCGGACACAGCCTGCACAGAGCTGCTGAGACCATTGTAGGGCTCCCAGCCTTCCGCCGCTCCGAACCCGCAGGCCACCAGGGTGTCAGCACTGCAGAGGCTGATGCCTGACAACACAACACCAGACACAGCCTGCACAGAGCTGCTGAGACCCTCTAGGCTCCCAGGCCTTCCACACACTCGAACCACAGGCCACCTGGGGTCAGCGCTGCAGAGACCGATGCCTAACACCTCAGCGCTGGTTGCCCAGCCTGCACAGAGTTGCTGAGACCTTCAGGGCTCCCCAGCCCTTCCGCCACTCAAACCGCAGCCGGGGTTGGGCGCATGAGAGGCTCACACCTGACACCTCAACGCCAGACACAGCCTGCACTGAGAGTACGGCAAAGCCGCAAACCAGTCGGATGTAAGCGCCTTTCACCAGGCTCAGTCCGATTGGTCCCTTTTACTTCTTCCATTCCTAGAGTGAAAAGGCGAATTTCGAACTGCAAACTGCCTGTAAACTATCTATCTAGACAGTTTTTGCCTAACCTGCATAGAAATTGATAAAATAATCTTTATAGAAGCTGTTTGAACTTGTTAAAGTGAACAAGGACAGATTGATTACAGCCATTCCATTTGACTTAGTACTGAAGCCAGACTCCCAGACGCCAAGGAAATTGACCCCATTGAAGTGGTAATTTGTTTGTCACTGGCTTTGAGACTCCTTTGTCCTCACCAGTACTAAATTAGCTCCTCTCTTCTTCCCTCCTCAGCTGCTGAGACCCTCTTATGGCTCCCAGCCCTTCCACCGCTCAAACCTCGGCCACCGGGGGGGTCGGCGCTGCAGAGGCCGACGCCCGACACCTCAACGCCGGACACAGCCTGCACAGAGGTACATCAAAGCCGCAAACCAATCGGAGTGTGAGCACCTTTCACCAGGCTCACTTCGATTGGTCCCTTTTACTTCTCCCATTCCTTGAGCAAAAAGGCGCATTTCAAACTGCAAACCTGCCTGTTAACTATCTAGACTGTTTTTTGACTAACCGGCCTAGAAATTGATAAAATATTCTTAAAAAAGCTCTTTGAACTTGCTAAAGTTAACAAGAATAGAGTGATTACGGCCCTTCCATTTGACTTAGTACTGAAGCCAGACTCCCAGGCTCCAAGGAAATTGCTCCCATTCAAGTGGTAATTTCTTTGTCACTGGCTGTGAGACTCCTTTGTCCTCCCCAGTACTAAATTAGCTCCTCACTTCTTCCCTTCTCTGCTGCTGAGACCCTCCTAGAGCTCCCAGCCCTTCCTCCACTCGAACCGTGGCCACGGCCACTTGGGGTTCAGCGCTGCAGAGACCAATGCCCGACATCTCAACGCCGGACACAGCCTGCACAGAGCTGCTGAGACCATTGTAGGGCTCCCAGCCCTTCCGCCGCTCGAACCGCAGCCACCAGGGTGTCGGCACTGCAGAGGCTGATGCCTGAGAACTCAACACCAGACACAGCTTGCACAGAGCTGCTGAGACCCTCCTAGGCTCCAAGACCTTCCGCCTCTCGAACCACAGCCACCAGGGGGTCGGCGCTGCAGAGGCCGATGCCTGACACCTCAATGCTGGACGCAGCCTGCACAGAGTTGCTGAGACCTTCCAAGGGCCCCCAGCCCTTCCGCCACTCAAACCGCGGCAACCGGGGGATTGGCACGCAGAGGCTCACACCTCACACCTCAACGCCAGACACAGCCTGCACAGAGGTACGGCAAATCTGCAAACCAGTCGGAGTGTAAGCGCCTTTCACCAGTCTCAATCCGATTGGTCCCTTTTACTTCTTCCATTCCTAGAGTGAAAAGGCGCATTTCGAACTGCAAAACTGCCTGTAAACTATCTATCTAGACTGTTTTTTGCCTAACCTGCATAGAAATTGTTAAAATATTCTTATAAAAGCTGTTTGAACTTGTTAAAGTGAAAAAGGACAGAGTGATTACAGCCATTCCATTTGACTTAGTACTGAAGCCAGACTCAGAGACGCCAAGGAAATCGCCCCTATTCAAGTGGTAATTTGTTTGTCACTGACTGCTTGATTCCTTTGTCCTCCCCAGTAGTAAATTAGCTCCTCTATTCTTCACTCATCAGCTGCCGAGACCCTCCGTGGGCTCCCAGCCCTTCCACCACTAGAACTGTGGCCACAGAGGTCCGCAGACTGCAGAGGCTGACGCCCAACACCTCAACGCCAGACACAGACTGCACAGAGCTACTGAGACCCTCCTAGGGCTCCCAGCCCTTCTGCCACTCAAACCACAGCCACTGGGAGGTCGGCACTGCAGAGGCCGACGCCCTGACACCTCAATGCCGACACAGCCTGCACAGAGGCACGGGCAATCCGATACCAATCAGAGCGTGAATGTCTCACCAGGCTCACTCCGATTGGTCCTTTTACTTCTTCCATTCCAGAGGAAAAGGCGCATTTCGAACTGCAAAACTACCTGTAAACTATCTATCTAAACTGTTTTTGCATAACTCCTAGAAATTGTTAAAATATTCTTAAAAAAGCTGTTTGAACTTGCTAAAGTTAACAAAGGTAGAGTGATTACAGCCCTTCCATTTGACTTAGTACTGAAGCCAGACTCCCAGGCACCAAGGAAATTGCCCCTATTCAAGTGGTAATTTGTTTGTCACTGACTGCTTGATTCTTTTGCCCTCCCCAGAAGTAAATTATCTCCTCTATTCTTCACTCATCAGCTGCCGAGACCCTCCTAGGGCTCCCAGTCCTTCCGTCGCTCGAACCTCGGCCACCGGGTCAGTCGGCGCTGCAGAGGCCGACGCCCGACACCTCAACGCCGGACACAGCCTGCACAGAGGTACATCAAAGCTGCAAACCAATCGGAGTGTGAGCACCTTTCACCAGGCTCACTCCGATTGGTCCCTTTTACTTCTCCCATTCCTTGAGCGAAAAGGCGCATTTCAAACTGCAAACCTGCCTGTAAACTATCTAGACTGTTTTTGACTAACCGCCTAGAAATTGTTAAAATATTCTTAAAAAGCTCTTAGAACTTGCTAAAGTCAACAAGAATAGAGTGATTACAGCCCTTCCATTTGACTTAGTTCTGAAGCCAGACCCCAGGCGCCAAGGAAATTGCTCCCATTCAAGTGGTAATTTGTTTGTCACTGTCTGTGAGACCCCTTTGTCCTCCCAGTACTAAATTAGCCCTCACTCTTCCCTTCTCTGCTGCTGAGACCCTCCTAGAGCTCCCAGCCCTTCCTCCACTCGAACCGCGGTGACAACCACTTGAGGTTCAGCACTGCAGAGGCCAATGCCCGACATCTCAACGCCAGACACAGCCTGCACAGAGCTGCTGAGACCCCCAGGACTCCCTGACCTTCCGTCGACCGCGAACTCACGGCCACAGGGGTCAGCGCCTGCAGAGGCCAATCCCTATATTAATTAACGCTGGACACAGCCTGCACAGAGCTGCTGAGACCTGTAGGGCTCACAGCCTTCTGCCGCTTCAAACCGCAGCCACCAGGGTGTCGGCACTGCAGAGGCTGATGCCTGACAACTCAACACCGGACACAGCCTGCACAGAGCTGCTGAGACCCTCCTAGGGCTCCCAAACCCTTCCGCCATTTGAACTGTGGTGGCCGAGGAGTCGGCACTGCAGAGGATGATGGCCAACAGCTCAACGCTGGACACAGCCTTCAAAGAGCTGCAGAGACGCTCTAGGGTTCCCAGCCATTCCGCTGTTCGAACCATGGCCACCGGTGGTCGGCGCTGCAGAGCCCGATGCCTGAACCCTCAACGCCGGGCACAGCCTGCACAGAGCTGCGAGACCCTCCCTGGGCTCCCAGCCCTTCCACCACTAGGAACTGTGGCCACCGAGAGGTCCAGAGTGCAGAGGCTGACGCCCGACACCTCAACGCCAGACACAGCCTGCACAGAGCTACTGAGACCCTCCTGGGCTCCCAGCCCTATGCCACTCAAACCGCAGCCACTGGGTGGTCGGCACTGCAGAGCCTAACGCCCGACACCTCAATGCCGGACACAGCCTGCACAGAGGTTGGCAAATCTGCAAACCAATCAGAGTGTGAACATCTTCACCAGGCTCACTATGATTGATCCCTTTACTTCTTCCATCTCTAGATTGAAAAAGCGAATTTCGAACTGCAAAACTGCCTGTAAACTATCTATCTAAACTGTTTTTTATAACACCTGCCCAGAAATTGTTAAAATATTCTTAAAAAGCTGTTTGAACTTGCTAAAGTTAACAAAGGTAGAGTGATTACAACCCTTCTATTTGACTTAGTACTGAAGCCAGACTCCCAGGCAAGGAAATTGCCCCCATTAAAGTGAATAAATTGTTTGTCACTGGCTATGAGACTCCTTTGTCCCCACTAGTACTAAATTAGTTCCTCTCTTCTTCCCTCCTCAGCTGCTGAGACCCTCTTAGAGCACCCAGCCCTTCCGCTGCTCTAACCTCAGCCACTGGGGTCCGTACTGCAGAGGACAACGCCCAAAACCTCAACACGGACAAAGCCTGCACAGAGGTACAGCAAAGCCCCAAACCATTCAGAATGTGGCGCCTTTCACCAGGCTCACTCCGATTGGTCCCTTTACTTCTCCCTTTCCCTAGGCGAAAAGGCGCATTTGAACTGCAAACCATGCCTGTAAACTATCTATCTAGACTCTTTTTGCCTAACCTGCAAAGAAATTGTTAAACATTTTTTATAAAGCTGTTTGAACTTGTTAAAGTTAACAAGAATAGAGTGATTACAGCCCTTCCATTTGACTTAGTACTGAAGCCAGACTCCAAGGCGCCAAGGAAATCAACCCCATTCAAGAGGTAATTTGTTTGTCACTGGCTGTGACACTCCGTTGTCCTCCCCAGTACTAAATTAGCTCCTCTCTTCTTCCCTGCTCAGCTGCCGACACCCTCCTAGGGCTCCCAGCCCTTCCGCCGCATGAACTGCGGCCACCTGGGGGTCGGTGCAGCAGAGGCCGATGCCCGACACCTCAACACTGGACACAGCCTAACAGAGCTGTTAAGACCTCTAGGGCTCCCAGCCATTCGCCGCTTGAACCACTGCCACTGGTGGTCGGTGCTGCACAGCCCAATGCCTGAACCTCAATGCTGGACACAGCCTGCACAGAGCTGCAGAGACCCTCCTTGGTCTCACAGCCCTTCCACCACTAGAACTGTGGCCACCGAGGGTACAAGACTGCAGAGGCTGACGCCTGACACCTCAACGCCAGACCCAGCCTGCACAGAGCTACGATGAGACCCTCCCTATGGCTCCCAGCCCTTGCCCGCCAAACAGCAGCCACCGGGTAGTCGGCACTGCAGAGGCTGATGCCCGACACCTCAATGTCGGACACAGCCTGCACAGAGGTACAGCAAACCGCAAACCAATCAGAGGTGAATGTCTTTCACCAGGGCTCACCGATTGGTCCCTTTACTATTCCATTCCTAGAGTGAAAAGGCGCATTTTGAACTGCAAAACTGCCTGTAAACTATCTATCTAGACTGTTTTTGCCCAACCTGCCTAGAAATTGTTAAAATATTCTTAAAAAGCTGTTTGAACTTCTAAAGCAACAAGGGTAGAGTGATTACAACCCTTCCATTTGACTTAGTACTGAAGCCAGACTCCCAGGCACCAAGGAAATTGCCCCCATTCAAGTGGTAATTTGTTTGTCACTGGCTGTGAGACTCCTTTGTCCACACCAGTACTAAATTAGCTCCTCTCTTCCTCCCTCCTCAGTTGCTGAGACCCTCATAGGGCTCCCAGCCCTTCCGCTGCTCTAACCTCGGCCACCGGGGTGGTCGGCACTGTAGAGGCCAACGCCAGACACCTCAACACTGGACACAGCCTGTACAGAGGCACGGCAAAACCCAAATCAATCAGAGTGTGGCGCCTTTCACCAGGCTCTCCTCTGATTGTGGTCCCTTTTACTTCTCTCCCATTTCCTAAATGACGAAAAGAGGCGCATTTTGAACTGCAAACCTGCCAGTAAACTAGTTATCTAGACTGTTTTTGCCAAACCTGCCAAGAAATTGTTAAAATATTCTTAAAAAGCTGTTTGAACTTGCTAAAGTTAAGTAGGATAGAGTGATTACAGTCCTTCCATTTGACTTAGCACTGAAGCCAGACTCCGAGGCACCAAGGAAATCGCCCACATTCAAGTGGTAATTTGTTTGTCACTGGCTGCTAGATTTCTTTGTCCTCCCCAGTACTAAATTAGCTCCTCTATTCTTCACCCTCAGCTGCGAGACCCCTCCTAGGGCTCCCAGTCCTTCACGACGCTCAAACCTCAGCCACCGGAGGTTGGGCGCAGCAGAATCGCGCCGACACCCTCAACGCTGGACATAGCCTGCACAGACGTACATCAAAGCTGCAAACCAATCGGTGTGTGCGCCTTTCAATAAGCTCACTCCGATTGGTCCCTTACTTCTCCCATTCCATGAGTGAAAAGGCGCATTTCGAACTGCAAACCTGCCTGTAAATTATCTATCTAGACTGTTTTTTGCCTAACCTGCCTAGAAAATGTTAAAATATTCTTAAAAAAGCTATTTGAACTTGCTAAAGTTAACAAGAAGAGAGTGATTACAGCCCTTCCATTTGACTTAGTACTGAAGCCAGACTCCAAGGCGCCAAGGAAATCGCCCCCATTCAAGTGGTAATTTGTTTGTCACCGGCTGCGACACTCCTTTGTCCTTCCCCAGCAGTACTAAATTAGCTCCTCTTCTTCCATCCTCAGCTGCTGAGAGATCCTCCTGGGCTGCCAGCCCTTCCGCCTGATAGAACCGCAGCCACCGGGAGGTCGGCACTGCGGAGGCAGATACCCGACTCCTCAACAACAGACGCAGCCTGCACAGAGCTGCCGGGGGCCGTGCCCAGGCTCCCAGGCCTTCCGCCACTCGAACCACGGCCACGGGGGTCGGCGCTGCAGAGGCTGATGCCCGACACCTCAACGCCCGGATGCAGCCTGCACAGAGGTACTGAGAGACCCTCAAGGGCTCCCAGCCTTCCGCCACTCGATCCGTGGCCAGCGGGGTGTCGGAGCTGCAGAGGCGACACCCGACACCTCCGCGCCAAACACAGCCTGCACAGAGCGGCTGAGATCCTCCCAGGTCTCCCAGGCCTTCCGCCACTCAAACTGCGTGCCACCAGGGGCCGATGCCCGAAATCACAACGCCGGACACAACCTGCACAGAGCTACTGATACCCTCCAAGGGCTCCCAGCCCTTTCAGCACTCGAACCGCAGCCACTGGGGGGGTTGGCTCTGCAGAGGCTCATGCCTGACACTTCAACGCCAGACACAGCCTGCACAGAGGTACGGCAAAGCCGCAAACCACTCGGAGTGTGAGCGCCTTTCACCAGGCTCAATCAGATTGGTCCCTTTTACTTCATCCATTCCTAGACTGAAAAGGCGCATTTCGAACTGCAAAACTGCCTGTAAACTATCTATCTAAACTGTTTTTTGCCTAACCTGCATAGATATTGTTAAAATATTCTTATAAAAGCTGTTTGAACTTGTTAAAGTTAACAAGGATAGAGTGATTACAGCCCTTCCATTTGACTTAGTACTGAAGCCAGACTCCCTGATGCCAAGGAAATTGCCCCCATTCAAGTGATAATTTGTTTGTCACTGGCTGTGAGACTCCTTTGTCCTCACCAGTACTAAATTCGCTCCTCTCTTCTTCCCTCCTCAGCTGCTGAGACCCTCTTAGGGCTCCCAGCCCTTCCCCCGCTTGAACCTCGGCCACCGGGGTGGTCGGCGCTGCAGAGGCCAACGCCCACACCCAACACTGGACACAGCCTGCACAGAGGTATGGCAAAGCCCCAAACCAATCAAAGTGTGAGCACCTTTCACCAGGCTCACTATAATTGGTCCCTTTTACTTCTCCCACTCCCAGAGCAAAAAGGCACATTTCGAACTGCAAAACTGCCTGTAAACTATCTATCTAGACTGTTTTTTGCCTAACTTGCAAAGAAATTGTTAAAATATTCTTATAAAAGCTGTTTGAACTTGTTAAAGTGAACAAGGACAGAGTGATTACAGCCATTCCATTTGACTTAGTACTGAAGCCAGACTCATAGACGCCATGGAAATTGCCCCCCATTGAAGTGGTAATTTGTTTGTCACTGGCTTTGAGACTACTTTGTCCACACCAGTACTAAATTAGCTCCTCTCTTCTTCCCTCCTCAGCTGCTGAGACCCTCTTAGGGCTCCCAACCCTTACACCGCTCGAACCTCGACCACCGGGGTGGTCGGTGCTGCAGAGGCCGACGGCCGACACCTCAACGCCTCACACAGCCTGCACAGAGGTACGGCAAAGCCCCAAACCAATCAGAGTGTCAGCGCCTTTTACCAGGCTCACTCTGATTGGTCCCTTTACTTCTCCCATTCCCAGAGCGAAAAGGCGCATTTCGATCTGCAAACCTGCCTGTGAACTATCTATCTAGACTCTTTTTTGCCTAACCAGCATAGAAATTGTTAAAATATTCTTATAAAAGCTGTTTGAACTTGTTAAAGTTAACAAGAATAGAGTTATTACAGCCATTCCATTTGACTTAGTACTGAAGCCACACTCCAGGAAGCCAGGAAATCGCCCCATTCAAGTGGTAATTTCTTTGTCACTTGCTGGGACACTCCTTTGTCCTCCCAGTACTAAAATAGCTCCTCTCTTCTTCTCTTCTCAACTGCCGACACCCTCCTAGGGCTCCCAGCCCTTCCGCAGCATGAACCCATGACCACCTGGGGAGTCGGCGCTGCAGAGGCTGATGCCCTACACCTCAACACTGGACACAGCCTGCACAGAGCTGCCGAGACTCTCCTAGGGCTCCCAAACCCTTCCGCCCGTTTGAACCGTGGCAGCCGGGGAGTCAGCCTGCAGAGGTCAATGCCCAATACCTCAACGCCCAGACACAGCCTGCAAAGAGCTGCCAAGACCCTCCTTGGGCTCCCAGCCTTTCTACCACTAGAACTGTGGCCACCAAGGGTCAGCACTGCAGGCTGATGGCCGTCACCTCAATGCCAGACCCAGCCTTCACAGAGCTACTGAGACCCTCCTGGGCTCCAAGCCCTTCCGCTGCTCAAACCACAGCCACCAGGGTGGTCAGCACTGCAGAGGCCAATGCCCGACACCTCAACACGGACAGAGCCTGCACAGAGTTACGGCAAAGCCCCAAACCAATCAGAATGTGAGCGCCTTTCACCAGGCTCACTCCGATTGGTCCCTTTTACTTCTCCCATTCCTAGTGCGAAAAGGCGCTTTTCGAACTGCAAACCTGCCTGTAAACTATCTATCTAGAATCTTTTTTGCCTAACCTGCCAAGAAATTGTTAATATATTCTTAAAAAACTGTTTGAATTTACTAAAGTTAACAAGGATAGAGTGATTACAGCCCTTCCATTTGACTTAGTACTGAAGCCAGACTCCGAGGCGCCAAGGAAATCGCCCCTATTCAAGTGGTAATTTTTTGTCACTGGCTGGTTGATTCCTTTGTCCTCCCCAGTACTAAATTAGCTCCTCTATTCTTCACTCATCAGCTGCCGAGACCCTCCTAGGGCTCCCAGCGCTTCCGTCTCTCGAACCTCGGCCACCAGGGGGGTAGGCGATGCAGAGGCCGACGCCCGACACCTCAACGCCGGACACAGCCTGCACAGAGGTACATCAAAGCCGCAAACCAATCGGAGTGTGAGCACCTTTCACCAGGCTCACTCGATTGGTCCCTACTCTCCATTCCTTGGCTAAAAGGCGCATTTCAAACTGCAAACCTCGTGTAAACTATCTAGACTGTTTTTGACTAACCTGCCTAGAAATTGTTAAAATATTCTTAAAAAGCTCTTTGAACTTGCTAAAGTTAACAAGAATAGAGTAATTACAGCCCTTCCATTTGACTTAGTACTGAAGCCAGACTCCCAGGCACCAAGGAAATTGCTCCATTTCAAGTGGTAGTTTGTTTGTCACTGGCTGTGAGACTCCTTTGTCCTCCCCAGTACTAAATTAGCTCCTCTCTTCTTCTTCCCTCCTCAGCTGCTGAGACCCTCCTAGGGCTCCCAGCCCTTCCTCCACTTGAACCGCGGCCACAGCCACTTGGAGTTCAGCGCTGCAGAGGCCAATGCCCGACATCTCAATGCCAGACACAGCCTGCACAGAGCTGCTGAGACCCCCCCAGGGCTCTCTGACCTTCCGTCGATCGAACCGCGGCCACCGGGGGGTTGGTGCCGCAGAGGCCAATCCCTGACACCTCAACGCCGGACACAGCCTGCACAGAGCTGCTGAGACCATTGTAGGGCTCCCAGCCCTTCCGCCGCTCGAACGCAGCCACCAGGGTGTCAGCACTGCAGAGGCTGATGCCTGACAACACAACACCAGACACAGCCTGCACAGAGCTGCAGGACCCTCCTAGGCTCCCAGGCCTTCCGACACTCGAACCACAGCCACCTGGGGGTCAGCGCTGCAGAGACCGATGCCTAACACCTCAACGCTGGGCGCAGCCTGCACAGAGTTGCTGAGACCTTCCAGGGCTCCCAGCCCTTCCGCCACTCAAACCCGCGGCAACCGGGGGTTGGCGCGAAGGCTCACACACAGACACCTCAGCGCCAGACACAGCCTGCACTGAGGTGGCAAAGCCGCCAAACCAGTCGGAGTAGCGCCTTTCACCAGGCTCAGTCCGATTGGTCCCTTTTACTTCTTCCATTCCTAGAGTGAAAAGGCGAATTTCGAACTGCAAAACTGCCTGTAAACTATCTATCTAGACAGTTTTTTGCCTAACCTGCATAGAAATTGATAAAATACTCTTATAGAAGCTGTTTGAACTTGTTAAAGTGAACAAGGACAGATTGATTACAGCCATTCCATTTGACTTAGTACTGAAGCCAGACTCCCAGACGCCAAGGAAATTGACCCCATTGAAGTGGTAATTTGTTTGTCACTGGCTTTGAGACTCCTTTGTCCTCACCAGTACTAAATTAGCTCCTCTCTTCTTCCCTCCTCAGCTGCTGAGACCTCTTATGGCTCCCAGCCCTTCCACCGCTTGAACCTCGACCACCGGGGTGGTTGTTGCCTGACAGAGGCCGTGCCGACACTTCAACACCTCACTCAGCCTGCACAGAGAGTGCAGCAAAGCCCCAAACCAATCAGAGGTGAGCGCCTTTCACCATGCTCATTCGATTGGTCCCTTTACTTCTCCCATTCCCAGAGCTGTAAAAGCTTTAACTGCAAACCTGCCTGTGAACTATCTATCTAGACTGTTTTTGCCTAACCTGCATAGAAATTGTTAAAATATTCTTATAAAAGCTGTTTGAACTAAAGTTAACAAGAATAGAGTGATAGCAGCCCTTCCATTTGACTTAGTACTGAAGCCAGACTCCCAGGCGCCAGAAATCACCCCCATTCAAGTGGTAATTTGTTTTCACTGGCTGCGACACTGCTTTGTCCTCCCAGTACTAAATTAGTTCTCTCTTCTTCCCTTCTCAGCTGCGACACCCTCCTTGGGCTCCCAGCCCTTCCGCCGCATGAACTGCGGCCACCTGGGTCAGTGCTGCAGAGGCGATGCCCGACACCTCAACACTGGACACAGCCTGCACAGAGCTGCTGAGACCCTCCTAGGGTTCCCAAACCCTTCCGCCGTTCGAACTGTGGTGGCGGGGAGTCAACACTGCAAAGTTGATGGCCAACAGCTCAGCGCTGGACACAGCCTTCAAAGAGCTGCAGAGACCTTTGGGGCTCCCAGCCATTCGCTGCTCGGAACCACGTCCACCGGTGGTCAGCGCTGCAGAGCCTGATGCCTGAACCCTCAACGCCGGGCATAGCCTGCACAGAGCTGCCGAGACCCTCCTTGGGCTCCCAGCCCTTCCACCACTAGAACTGTGGCCACCGAGAGGTCCGCACTGCAGAGGCTGACGCCCGACACCTCAATGTCAGACACAGCCTGCACAGAGATACTGAGACCCTCCTAGGGCTCCCAGCCCTTCCGCCACTCAAACCGCAGCCACTGGGGTGGTTGGCACTGCAGAGGCTGACGCCCGACACTTCAATGCCGGACACAGCCTGCACAGAGGTACGGCAAATCCGCAAACCAATCAGAGTGTGAACGTCTCTCACCAGGCTCACTCCGATTGGTCCCTTTTACTTCTTCCATTCCTAGAGTGAAAAGGCGCATTTTGAACTGCAAAACTGCCTGCAAACTATCTATCTAAACTGTTTTTGCATAACATGCCTAGAAATTGTTAAAATATTCTTAAAAATCTGTTTGAACTTGCTAAAGTTAACAAAGGTAGAGTGATTACAACCCTTCCATTTGACTTAGTACTGAAGCCAGACTCCCAGGCGCCAGGAATACCCCCATTCAAGTGGTAATTTGTTTGTCACTGGCTGTGAGACTCCTTTGTCCCCACTAGTACTAAATTAGCTCCTCTCTACCTCCTCCTCAGCTGCTGAGACCCTCTTAGGGCTCCCAGCCCTTCCACTGCTCTAACCTCAGCCACTGGGGGGGTCCAGCTGCAGAGACCGGCGCCCAACACCTCAACACTGGACACAGCCTGCACAGAGAGGTACAGCAAAGCCCCAAACCAATCAGAATGTGGCGCTTTCACCAGGCTCTCTCCGATTGGTCCCTACTTCTCCCATTCCTAGGCGAAAGGCGCATTTTGAACTGCAAACCTGCCTGTAAACTATCTATCTAGACTCTTTTTGCCTAACCTGCATAGAAATTGTTAAAATATTCTTATAAAAGCTGTTTGAACTTGTTAAAGTTAACAAGAATAGAGTGATTACAGCTCTTCCATTTGACATAGTACTGAAGCCAGACTCCAAGGCGCTAAGGAAATCACCCCCATTGAAGTGGTAATTTGTTTGTCACTGGCTGCGACACTCCTTTGTCCTCCCCAGTACTAAATTAGCTCCTCTCTTCTTCCTTCCTCAGCTGCCGACACCCTCCTAGGGCTCCCAGCCCTTCTGCCGCATGAACTGCGGCCACCTGGGGTTCGGCGCAGCAGAGGCCGATGCCCGACACCTCAACACTGGACACAGCCTGCACTGAGCTGCTGAGACCCTCTAGGGCTCCCAGCCATTCCGCCGTTTGAATCATGGCCACTGGTGGTCGGCGCTGCAGAGCCAGATGCCTGAACCCTCAACGCCGGACACAGCATGCACAGAGCTGCTGAGATCCTCCTTGGGCTCCAAGCCCTTCCACTACTAGAACTGTGGCCACCGAGGGGTCCGCACTGCAGAGGCTGACGTCCGACACCTCAACGCCAGACCCAGCCTGCACAGAGCTACTGAGACCCTCCTAGGGCTCCCAGCCCTTCCGCCACTCAAACTGCAGCCACCGGGTGGTCGGCACTGCAGAGGCTGATGCCTGACACCTCAATGCTGGACACAGCCTGCACAGAGGTACAGCAAATCCGCAAACCAATCAGAGTGTGAACGTCTTTCACCAGAGCTCACTCCGATTGGTCTCTTTTACTTCTTCCATTCCTAGAGTGAAAGGTGCATTTTGAACTGCAAAACTGCCAGTAAACTATCTATCTAGACTGTTTTTTGCCTAACCTGCCTAGAAATTGTTAAAATATTCTTAAAAAAGCTGTTTGAACTTGCTAAAGTTAACAAGGGTAGAGTGATTACAACCCTTCCATTTGATTTAGTACAGAAGCCAGACTCCCAGGCGCCAAGGAAATTGCCCCCATTCAAGTGGTAATTTGTTTGTCACTGGCTGTGAGACTCCTTTGTCCTCACCAGTACTAAATTAGCTCCTCTCCTCCTCCCTCCCTCCTCAGCTGCTGAGACCTTCTTAGGGCTCCCAGCTCTTCCGCTGCTTTAACCTCGGCCACTGGTGGGGTCGACGCTGCAGAGAGCCGGCCCGACAACTCAACACTGGACACAGCCTGCACAGGGTACAGTAAAGCCCCAAACCAATCAGAATGTGAGCGCCTTTCACCAGGCTCACTCCGATTGGTCCCTTTTACTTCTCCCATTCCTAGGCGAAAAGGTGCATTTCGAACTGCAAACCTGCCTGTAAACTATCTATCTAGACTGTTTTTTGCCTAACCTGCCTAGAAATTGTTAATGTATTCTTAAAAAACTGTTTGAACTTACTAAAGTTAACAAGGATAGAGTGATTACATCCCTTCCATTTGACTTAGTACTGAAGCCAGACTCCGAGGCGCCAAGGAAATCGCCCCTATTCAAGTGGTAATTTGTTTGTCACTGACTGCGAGATTCCTTTGTCCTCCCCAGTACTAAATGAGTTCCTCTATTCTTCACTCCTCAGCTGCTGGGACCCTCCTAGGGCTCCCAGCCCTTCCGTCGCTCGAACCTCGGCCACCGGGGGGGGTCGGCGCTGCAGAGGCCGAAGCCCGACACCTCAACGCCGGACACAGCCTGCACAGAGGTACATCAAAGCTGCAAACCAATCGGAGTGTGAGCACCTTTCACCAGGCTCACTCCGATTGGTCCCTTTTACTTCTCCCATTCCTTGAGCGAAACTGCAAACCTGCCTGTAAACTATCTAGACTGTTTTTTGACTAACCGGCCTGGAAATTGTTAGAATATTCTTAAAAAAGCTCTTTGAACTTGCTAAAGTTAACAAGAATAGAGTGATTACAGCCCTTCCATTTGACTTAGTACTGAAGCCAGACTCCCAGGCGCCAAGGAAATTGCCCCCATTCAAGTGGTAATTTGTTGTCACTGACTGCAAGACTGCTTTGTCCTCCCCAGTACTAAATTAGCTCCTCTCTTCTTCCCTCCTCTGCTGCTGAGACTCTCCTAGTGCTCCCAGCCCTTCCTCCACTCGAACCGCTGCCACTTGGGGTTCAGCGCTGTAGAGGCCAATGCTCGACATCTCAATGCCAGACACAGCCTGCACATAGCTGCTGAGACCCTCCCTAGTTCTCCCTGACCTTCCGTCGATCGAACCCACGGCCCGCGAGAAGTCGGCGCCGCGAAAGCTGATCCTGACACCGCAGCGCCGGACGCAGCCTACACAGAGCTGCTGAGACCCGTAGTGCTCCCAGCCCTTCCGCCACTCAAACCAAGGCCACAGAGGTGTTGTCACTGCAGAGGCGATGCCCAACAACTCAACGCCGGACACAGCCTGCACAGAGCTGCGAGACCCTCCTAGGACTCCCAGGCCTTCCGCTGCTCAGACTGCGGCCACCAGGAGTCCAGCGCTGCAGAGGCGATGCCTGACACCTCAAAGCCAGATGCAGCCTGCACAGAGCTGCAAAGACCCTCCTTGGGCTCCTAGCCCTTCCGCCACTCGAACCGCATCCACCGGGGGGTCGGCTCAGCAGAGGCAGCTGCCCGACACCTCAACGCCAGACACAGCCTGCACAGAGCTGCTGTGACCCTCCTAGGCTCCCAGGTCTTCCGCCACTCAAACCGCAGCCACCAGGGGGTGGGCGCTGCAGAGGCTGATGCCTGACACCTCAACGCCGGACCACAGTGCTGCTGAGACCTTCCGAGGGCTCCCAGCCCTTCTGCCGCTCGAACCGCGGCAACCGGCGGGGGGGGGGTTGGCACACAGAGGCTCACGCCTGACACCTCAACACCAGACACAGCCTGCACAGAGGTACGGCAAAGTCGTAAACCAGTCGGAGTGTAAGCGCCTTTCACCAGGCTCAATCCGATTGGTCCCTTTTACTTCTTCCATTCCTAGAGTGAAAAGGTGCATTTTGAACTGCAAAACTGCCTGTAAACTATCTATCTAGACTGTTTTTTGCCTAACCTGCATAGAAATTGTTAAAATATCCTTATAAAAGCTGTTTGAACTTGTTAAAGTGAACAAGGACAGAGTAATTACTGCCCTTCCATTTGACTTATTACTGAAGCCAGACTCCCAGACGCCAAGGAAATTGCCCCATTGAAGTGGTAATTTGTTTGTCACTGGCTGTGAGACTCCTTTGTCCTCACCAGTACTAAATTAGATCCTCTCTTCTTCCCTCCTCAGCTGCTGAGACCCTCTTAGTGCTCCCAGCCCTTCCACCACTCGAACCTCGGCCATCGGGGTGGTCGGCGCTGCAGAGGCCGATGGCCGACACCTCAATGCCTCACACAGCCTGCACAGAGGTATGGCAAAGCCACAAACCAATCAGAGTGTGAGCACCTTTCACCAGGCTCACTCCGATTGGTCCCTTTTACTTCTCCCATTCCCAGAGCGAAAAGGCGCATTTCAAACTGCAAACCTGCCTGTGAACTATCTATCTAGACTGTTTTTTGCCTAACCTGCATAGAAATTGCTAAAATATTCTTATAAAAGCTGTCTGAACTTGTTAAAGTTAACAAGGATACAGTGATTACAGCCCTTCCATTTGACTTAGTACTGAAGCCAGGTTCCCAGTCGCCAAGGAAATCGCCCCCCATTCAAGTGGTAACTTGTTTGTCACTGGCTGTGAGACACCTTTGTCCTCTCCAGTACTAAATTAGCTCCTCTCTTCTTCTCTCCTCAGCTGCCGAGACCCTCCTAGGGCTTCCAGCCCTTCTGCCGCTCGAACCGTGGCCACCTGGAGTTCGGCGATGCAGAGGGCAATGCCTCACGCCTCAATACTGGACACAGCCTGCACAGAGCTGACGAGACCCTCCTAGGGCTCCGAAACCCTTCCACCCCTCTCAAACCACGGCCACTGGGGAGTCGGCGCTGCAGAGGTCGACACCCAACACCTCATCGCCGGACAGCCTGACAGAGCTGCTGGAGACCTCCTAGGGCCTTAGCCACCCCAGCCGCCGCCGCTGCCACTGGGAGTCGGTATTGCACAGGCTGACGCCTGACACCCTCATCGCCAGACACAGCCTGCACAGAGCTACGAGACCCTCCTAGGGTTCTCAGCCCTTCCGCCACTCGAACCGCGGCCACTGGGGTGGTCGGCACTGCAGAGGCTGACCCCCAACATCTCAACACTGGACACAGCTTGCACAGAGGTACGGCAAAGCCACAAACCAATTGGAGTGTGAACGTCTTTCACCAGGCTCGCTCTGATTGGTCCCTTTTGCTTCTTCCATTCCTAGAGAGAAAAGGGGCATTTCGAACTGCAAACCTGCCTGTAAACTATCTATCTAGTTTGTTTTTTGCCTAACCTGCCTAGAAATTGTTAAAATATTCTTAAAAAAGCTGTTTGAACTTGCTAAAGTTAACAAGGGTAGAGTGATTACAGCCCTTCCATTTGACTTAGTACTGAAGCCAGACTCCATGGCGCCAAGGAAATTGCCCCCATTCACTTGGTAATTTGTCACTGGCTGCAAGACTCCTTTGTCCTCCCCAGTACTAAATTAGCTCCTCTCTTCTGCCCTCCTCAGCAGCCAAGACCCTCCTAGGCTCCCAGCCCTTCCTCCACTCAAACCGCAGCCACCGGGGTGGTCGGCGCTGCAGAGGCCAACGCCTGATACCTCAATGCTGGACACAGCCTGCACAGAGGTATGGCAAAGCCATAAACCAATCAGAGTGTGAGCGCCTTTCACCAGGCTCACTCCCACTGGTCCCTTTTACTTCTCCCATTCCTTGAGCGAAAAATTCGCTTTTCAAACTGCAAACCTGCCTGTAAACTATCTATCTAGACTGTTTTTTGCCTAACCTGACTAGAAATTGTTAAAATATTCTTAAAAAAGCTGTTTGAACTTGCTAAAGTTAACAAGGATAGAGTGATTACAGCCATTCCATTTGACTTAGTACTGAGCGGACTCCCATGTGCCAAGAAATCACCCCATTCAAGTGATAATTTGTTTGTCACTGGCTGTGAGACTCCTTTATCCTCCCAGTGCTAAATTTGGTTCTCTCTTCTTCCATCCTCAGCTGCCGAGACCTCCTGGGGCTCCTAGCCCTCTGCCACTGAACTGCGGCCACCTGGGGTCGGCGCTGCAGAGGCCGATGCCTGACACCTCAACGCCAGACACAGCCTGCCTACAGCTGCCGAGACCCTCCTTGGGCTCCCAGCCCTTCCGCTGCTCGAACCACAGCCACCGGGGTGGTCGGCGCTGCAGAGGCCGATGCCCGATACCTCAACGCAGTACACAGCCTGCACAGTGGTACAGCAAAGCTGCAAACCAATCGGAGTGTGAACGTCCTTCACCAGGCTCACTCCAACAGGTCCCTTTTACTTCTTCCATTCCTAGAGCGAGAAGGCGCATTTTGAACTGCAAACCTGCCTGTAAACTATCTATCTAGACTGTTTTTTGCCTAACCTGCCTAGAAATTGTTAAAATATTCTTAAAAAAGCTGTTTGAACTTGCTAAAGTTAACAAGGATACAGTGATTACAGCCATTCCGTTTAACTTAGTACTGAAGCCGGACTCCCAGGTGCCAAGGAAATCACCCCCATTCAAGTGGTAATTTGTTTGTCTCTGGCTGTGAGACTCCTTTGTCCTCCCCAGTACTAAATTAGCTCCTCTCTTCTTCTCTCCTCAGCTGCCGAGACCCTCCTAGGGCTCCCAGCCCTTCCGCCGCTCGAACCGCGGCCACTGGGATAGTTGGCACTGCAAAGGCCGACGCCTGACACCTCAAAGCCAGACACAGCCTATACAGAGGTACAGCAAAGCCGTAAATTTTCACCCAACTTCCCTTCCCATGGCACATTTCTATATTGACCGCCTTGCCCCGGCCCTTATTGCTATTGGCTCCCTTCTGCCTACACCAAGCCTCACCATGTGTGGACCTCTACACCTATGTCTATTGCCTCTCCTACTCAGAATCCCGGTTGGCCAACACCTACTCAATGGACCGATACCTTGCATGGATTTTAATCCCTTTCTGTGCCTTACCTCCTCTGGTACCTTAAAGTCTACCTGTCCCTGTACAACTATGGACATTCAACTGCACCTGTACTTATGGCCTCCTAACTTAGGTGGCAGAAGTTTGTTACACTCATTTCAGTGCACAACCCCCTTCATGCAACACTCCTGCACCTCCTGGCTGTATTCACTTAGAGTAATAATAGCAGCAATTGCTAGTGGCGCCTTCAGCAATGGGTACAATGTATCACCCAAAGCCACTAAATACTACAAACGGAATAAGACTAAGTCTCTAAAGCTATCCTCTGCCACTCTCAGAAAAATACTCCTACTCTTCCTCCTATGTTCTGGCAATGTAGAACTGAACCCTGGCCCACCAGCAACAATTCCTTCACCCTCTGACATGCCCTTGCCAAAGGGCCTGAGGCTTTGCACATCAACGTATTGTAGCCTGCTCAAAAGTTAACACTGATCCAAGCATGGGTATCCCATGCATCCCCGATATACTAGTGATCTCTGAATTTGGCTGAGAATGACAACCACCGACATGGAAGTAAACATTCCTAATTATGCCTATTCAGAGCAGATAGAGCACACCAGAAGAGGTGGTGTGGCCGTGTATGTTAAAGATAAATTCTCAGTCTCCTGTACGGCTGCATCCTCCATTCCCAATGAGTATGAGTGCCTTACCCTCAAAGTGGAAATCACCCAGTCATGTGTTCTCCAGCTTATAGGATGCTACAGACCCCTTCTGCTGGCTTAAAGCTCCTAACCTATCTAAGTGATATCCTAGAACAAGGATTGCTTGAAACCATCATTCTCGGTGACTTTAATCTCAACTGGATGTCCAAAGCAGCTACACCGCTAGTCTCTTTTTGTGATGACCATGGCCTAACCCAGCTCTTCAATGAACTGACATGCCTAAACACAAAAAATTCTGTGAAGAGTACCATTCTGGACATATTGCTTGTAAGCAAACCCCACCTTTTCTCCCATGCAGGCACCTTCTTCTTGGACGTCAGTAATCATTGTTTCATCAGAGAAATAAGATCTACCAGCAAGCCTCCCACTCCTTCTAACTTCTGACAGAAGAGATCAAGATGAAACTTTAAAATACCTATATTGCTGACCTGAAATTATCCTTGCGTTGGCAAGAGTTTTACCTTGCTAAAACAGTCACCGCCGCTTACGACATCTTTTATGTTATACTGTCACGGGCCCTCAACAAACATGCCCCTCTGACCAAAGTCCGCACAAAGATTATAACCAACAAATGGTTCACCCCTGAGGTTAGATCACTGCTGTTCAAAAGAGACCAACTTTGGAAAAGGGCATGAAAATCTAACCTGCCTAATGACTGGAACCGATTCAGAAATGCAAGTAACTTATGCACCAAATCTATCAAAGATGCTAAAGCTTCTTTCTACCGCACAGAACTCGACGCTTCTTAAAAAAACCCATGCAAATTCTGGAGCACTATCAAGAATCTGATGGGTTAGCCTACAGGTTACTCCCTCTCGAACAAAGTTATCTCAGGAAACAATATTATCAATGACAGGGCAGAGATCTTATACTCCTTCAACAACCACTTCGCAACTGCAGGTCTGGCGTTTGACAACTCCCCAGCTTGCAAGATACGTTCTACATCAAACTACGCCCATCAAATACCTCCGGCTACCCCCAACCTCTTCAAGCTTCAACTCACTTCGCTAAAAGAAGTTTAAGACCTATTATTATGGATGGGCACTAAAAAAAGCACAGGTGCTGACTCATTGGACCCCTACTTTATTAAAATCGCATACCATGTCCTCGCTATCCTCATCACTCATCTATTCAACCTGTTTCTCTCTCAGGGCATCCTACCACCAGTCTGGAAGACTGCCCATGTCATACCACTTTTTAAATCGGGTGACCCAGGAGACCTCAACAATTACAGACCCATTTCTCTATTCCCAGTACTATCTAAATTTCTAGAGAAAATCGTGAATACACAACTAAGGAACTACCTTGAAGTAACAAATCTATTGAATCCGATGCAGTCAGGATTCAGAGCCGAACATAGCACTATTACAGTGCTGTTCAAAGTTACCGATGCATGGCTGTGAGCCCTTGACACAAGGAACTTCACCTGTGTGGTCTTTTTGGACTTAAGCAAAGCTTTTGACACCATTGATCACAACCTTCTCCTCACCTCGCTTCAAAACATAGGCGTGGACTCTAACTCACTGCTCTGGTTTACTGTCTACCTCTCAGGACATCTCCAGCAAGTCAAAGCTGAAGGCGAGCTGCCCCACTTAAACCGTTCCAAAGAAGGGTCCCTCAAGGATCTATACTAGGTCCGCTCTTATTCGCAATATATATAAATGACATAAACTGCTACATAAAAAATGCCAATATCCACCTGTTTGCAGATGATACCATCCTATACATCAGCAGACCCACACCTGAGGCTGCCTGTAATGACCTCCAAAATGAGTTTGACCTCCTGCAAAGTCAGCTAATCCCAAGAAACTACTATTGAACACTAAAAAACAAAAGCAATGCTCTTTCTCCACTTGCCCACTCACCTAGCCCTACAGAAAGTGGGCCCTCGGAAATCACTACAATACTAGGTGAAAAAAATAGAATCTGTAACCAAATTTAAATATCTGAGAGTATGGATTGATAACAGACTCTCCTTCACAGAACACATCGAAGACTTGTTGAAAAAACTTCTGCAAAGGCTTGGACTTTTCTACAGGCTAAGCCACTTCATCACTATTGATGCCAAAACAAGACTGTTCCAATCTACTTTCCTATCTCTGGTGGATTAAGCAGATTTCTTGCATAGCCAGTGTCCCATCTCCCAGCTAGCCAAACTCGACACGCTGTACCACCACACACTAAGTTTTATCACAGGTCTCCCTAATTCTACTCATCACTGCATCCTGTATGATACCATGGGATGGAGATCCCTTAAACCTAGGTGCCACAAAAATGCTGCTCTCTGGATCTACCGTGCCCTCACAAACAAATTACCCCAATATATTTCCGATTGCCTACCCCTATGCACAATAAGAAAATATGCGCTCTGAAGCCATTCCTTCATCTCCCTTGCAATACGTAGAGTAAACTTGCATTTCAGTAGAGTGGTAATTAGCTTCATGCTCCCAACCCTTTGGAATAATTTACAGAAGTCTCTTAAACTAGATGCCCTTGTTCCTATGCCCGTCTTCAAGGCTTGATACTTGCGTACAGTAAACAAAGTCTTCAACTGCTTTGCTCATCCCCTAACAGCTCCTAAACCACCCGTGGCTCATTTCCAGGTCTGAACCATGATCACAGCCACCTCTAAACTATGGCCGTACTTCCCCCAGCTAGCTATGGCTTCTAGTACACCTGGGGTATATAATTCATATATGCTACTCTGAAAATTTTCCTTGCCTCCTAGCATCAGCCGGCGTTCAGCCTTAGGCATACATGAGGTCTTTAGTTCTTGAATGTTGTTGCTATTATTTCTTACTGGCCAGACCTACCTAGTATCCTAAACCTTATATATTTATGTATATTTGTATATAAACCCAGTGTTGGGGCATTGCCCATACTGTATACTGTAACTTATATATTTTCATTTGCATAACCTGTATCCATGTTTCAAACAGGTCCACCTTAAAAAAGAGCTCTGCTCAATGGTAACCACCTGTATAAATAAAGATTTGATAGATTGATTGATTGATTGATAATAGATGACAGTTTGTACTATTTCTTTAGTATACTTATAAATAGCATGACCTTTTCTTTTTGCTATGAGAACTTGCAACTCATTACACTAGTGTTTCAGATTATGTTGGCAGGATACTTGCTTAAACTTTATAGTATGAAAAAGATATTTTCTTTAGATTTAAATTCAAGCTTTACCATACACCTAAGGTTTGAAGCTAAAATGTACTGTTATCACCCCAGATAGCCAAATAAGTACTAAAAGTAGAATAAAGGAAGACTTATTTAGTTATCTGTAGATGTGTTCTTCTACTTTTTAGCTTTCAAAGTCTTGGTGAGAACTGTTGGTTTTGGATGACAAATGTCCTTGGTGGTGAGTTTGGCTTTAGTCTGCTGTCTTTTCCCTTGAACCTGGACTGTAGAGTCTTTTGACATCAATGAAGCAATGCAGGCTGGATCCTTCTTGTTTGACATCACAAATCATCAAAAGTCACTTCAGGATTTAATGGGAAAAATCAAACAAGATTTTAGCAGTTCAGCACAGTCTGTAGAAAGATCTCTCCCTGTGGACAGCAATGTTGTTTTGGGTAACTGGACTCGGTGACTCTTTTCTGTTTCAATTCATTTCTGCTTTTGAACCTGCAACTCTGGACTCATTGCTATTTAACAGCACTGCAAGCTTGCTGGCTGGTAAATTCCAAAGTCAGTCTCTTGTTCAGGCTTTTAACAGAAATTTTAATACATTATCTTTAGTCCAAATTCTCAGTATGCAAAACATAGGCCTTGCTTAATCCAATACTGGAAGAAAGTCCTTTCTGTAACAGTCAGTCTCAGCAGCTGGACCTGTGGCAGAGTTGTACAGGCTTTCAGGCTGGTTTAGCACTCCTTGTGATGGCAATGTTAATGCCCAAGTAATGTTCTCAGCAGGTGTGGCTTCAGGCTTTGGGCCTAGTATAAGTCCAAGCTCATCCCAAATTGTCATGACATTGAACACAGGTCTTCACACACCAAAGAATTAAGCAGTTCTGGGCCAGCTTTTGCCAGCATCCCATTTATGTCCCCCTTATCAGCGAACATCACCATTACGCTATGATTGGTCTGAGCACTCTTTGAGGATGTTACTGTTAACCCTCCTAAGCCATTTTTTCCTCAGTATGACCTCATCCTGAAAAACTATTTTGTTATGAAATAATTTTTCTTTCTTGCATCTGCATGCACCTTTGTACATATAAGATTTACATTTTAAATGCAATTAAAGGTGAGTATTCCTTTGAGGCCAAACAAGATATTGTCAATTCTAATATAAAATCTATAATTTATAGAAGTATTATAAAACATTTTTCTTTATAGATATCTAAAAAGTATTTACAGATTTCAGAAGTACATTTTTTCCTGTTTAAAATTATGTTACTTTGGCATACCTGCTATCATTAGAACTGTGTAAATTTAATAAAACTTCTTTAAGACAGGGATCTCCTTTGTTCAAAATAAATGAACCGTGACCTCATGTAGCTATCCAGAGGCTTATAATCCACCCGACTAATTGTTTCTATTAAATAAACACTTTACCCTCATTCCACTGAAAAGGTGGCAAGGTCAGCTTACTACAGACACCAAACTTGTCAATATATTTTAAACAGTTTTGAAGCTACAGATTTTTGTAAATAGCTCATAATACACTTTGTTGATGGGTTTAAACTTACTCACTGGGCAGGTACATGCATTTTCGATAACCTGTATAATTTTGAAATGTATCAGAGTTTTTGTATATTTTCTATAAATAAAAGTCTTAATTTCTTAAAGCCAGTCTAAATCTATGTTAACCTCTGAGATGTGCTCTGGCTGGTACTAAAAAACAAGGTTGTAAATTATGTCAAGTTTCAAGTTCTTCTGCAACTTATTGGAAGAGGCCATTCAATTTAAACAGATTATCCTAGAAACATTTTTTTTTTCTGAAGTTGACCATGTATGCTGTATTCCCTTTTCATGGCATCATTCTTCCATTTCAGTATTTAAGCCTTAAACAGCATTGCCCTTGTTTTAAAGATTCATTTAGACATTCATTTGATCAGAAACATTTATAGGACTTAATAATTAAGCCAATATAAGTATGTAGAAAAACAATTAAGAATATAATAATATTATAAAAATATTTAACTCAAATTAGTTCTGTTCCTACACAAGAACAAGGGGGAACAATTTGAAAATAGAGGGAGGATAGCTGAGGGTCAACTTGAGGAAGTATTTTTTCATGGAGAGGGTGGAGAACGCATGGAACAGCCTTCCTGAGGAGGTCATGGGGTCAAAAACAGTGGGGGAATTCAAGAATGCATGGGACAGATATGAGGCAATTCTGGTGGTGGGTAGAAAGAAGTAGTCTGTTGGTTGACTAGGATCTGCAGCATATCCAATAGGTAGGGAAATTGGCAGACTGGGTGGGCCAAGCAGTCCTTATCTGCCGTCAAAGTCTATGTTTCTATGTTTCTTAAAGTCCTGTCATTTTTAGCAACATATTATACAGATATGTATAGAGATGAAGCATCATAGAAGAACAGTTTTGCTAGGTCTATACATGTTGATCAGTCTCAAAGCATTAATTAAAAAATAATTACATTTTTATGATTGACTGGTCAGATGTTACAGCTCTCAAAATATAGTTTCAAGCATTATAAAATATCAAAAGATTATTTTTGGAAATGGTTGAATGATACTAGTGGTTGTTCTGTCTAAGAATAAAACCATTCTCTAATTTGTCTTTGTTGACTGAGAAAGAATGGTTAGGAAAGTTTTGTTTTTTTCAGACACATCCTGGGGGTGGGGTGATACAGGAAGAACTAATTAATTGTTCTCCCTCCTTCTGGTCACACCTGAAAATGAACTTTGGCTCAGTGTGCTTTTCCCAGTTACTAGTTTTCAAACAAATAAATAAAACGAAGGTTGAAACAGATTAGGCTGTTAGTGGTTTTAGTGAATAGGAGAAATTTGGTCAGGATACACTTTATGAGGCATGCCATAGGATCTTTAATGTTCACCTGAATAATCACCAGAACAGACAGTCAGGACCTCATTTTACTTTCTCATCCGAAAGATGGCAACTCCAAACAGCACAGAGTCCCTCAAATACCAGGATAGAGCATTTTCTGGGCTACGTATAACCAAGGGGGAAGGGGATTCCCTGCAAAGCTACCAACACCACTTCTGCAGCACTAGGTGTTTGTTGGATGACTCCCATCCAACTACTGATAAGGCCTGACTGCTTAGCTTCTGAGGTCTGGTGGGATCACGCTCAATGATGGTAAGGCTACATGCTAAACTGTAACTAAATATCACCTTTTTCCAAGTTTTGTTGATGCCTCAGAAGTTTATATTAATTTACAATACAGTATTCATGTAGTTTGTGGAGCTGTGGGCTGAGGTATTTGGTGAGTCACTGTCCACTTGTCCCTTAAAGGGCATACCTTTCATTGTTCAAATGTGGGACAAAAATGTTTTTTTATTCATTTGGAAAATGTTTCACCAGGAAAGACAACATAAGCTGTAAACAGCTCATTTTCAGAAGTGTTCTGGGTGGAGGGGGTACAATATTTGGGAGCAGTACAGGTACATACTAATACAAATCAATTGAGTACATTGAGCAACAGCAGAAACAGCAAATACACAGAATACAAGCTTACAAGAGCAGATCAGTACATACTAATGTAAATCATTGAGGACATTTGAGTAAACAATTACTTACTAAGACAAATCACTGAGTACAGGTATACAGCTGAGGATTCAACCCAACCGGGAGGCAGTACTAACCAATAATGAATTGACATATGTTGAAAAATGCTACAAATAGATGATCCTGTAGGGGAAGTTAGGAAGGCTGACACAGATGAAAGTGCTAGGAAGTAAGCATTACATAAGAATGAAAGTGCTAATGTAAACACAGGGAGGGTCTTTTGATATAGTAGGGGCATAGGGTGGGAGAGAAGGGTGAAGATAATGGGAGGGAGAAGTTTAGCCAGGATCTAATCACCTCCAGGATGCTGTGAATCCTGCTGGGGGTGTCAAATACACCAGGCTAAGAAGGGGAGGAAGATTGAGAGGCATGGAAGGGGAGCAGGAGAGGAGGATGAAAGTAGGTAATTGTGGGAGGGTGGCAGTCAGAGGTAAATAATAGTAGGGGGCCAAGGAGTTTGGGAGGGAGGGTGGCAGTCGGTGCAGTAAGTAATAGTTGGGAGGGGCAGGAGAAGGAGTAGGGAGGGGATTACAGAGAATGACAGTCTAGGCCCCAAAAGTACTCTACCAGAGGTCAGGAGAGTTGGGTGGGAGGGGGACTGGCTGGAGAGAGAAAGGGCTGAAGGGCAGTCAGCAATTTAGTGGTAGAAGGGGATGAGGATAAGTGCAGCTTGGGGTTATGGGGCTAATAGCAGGTACAATTAGGGATAAAAATTGTAGGGCTGAGAGATTGAGTAAGGTGTTGATGAGAGTCTGATAGGAGGAGGAAGCAAGTTCCAGAGCTTTGGGAAGTGGTAGAGAAGGATTCCTGGCCTATGGAGGAAGAATGACAAGAAATGGCTAGAGTGCAATCGTCAGTGGATCTGAGAGGACAGGAGGAGGGTGGTGGGGCAGTGAGTGAGGAGAAGAGGTAGGAAGGAGAGAACTGAACCAGAATTCAAAAGTGAATTTGTCACAGTGGGAGAGACTGCACTCACGGGAGGGAAGGCAAAGGAGGTACAAGGAGTAGTGATTTGTGTGGGAAGGAGCATCAGGCAAAGTGTCAGAAATAATTGAAAGAGGTCCAATCTGATAAGGGAAGTCTTGGGAGCAGCATTATAGACTATGTAACAATAGTCAAAAATAGGGAGGATCATTTTCTGAACAAGAGCACACCTAATCATTAGTGGTAAAGAACTACAGTTCCTGCACAGGACGCCAAGCTTGGAATGGAGTTTTTGCAGGATGACGTCAATATGAACAGAAAAGTTTAGGTGTTGGTCAAGCTATACACCCAGGTATTTAAAAGATGTAGAAGCCTCTAGAGTTGTCCCATCAAGGGTGTGGAAGGTGGGAAGGGAGGACAGCCTAGAGATTCTCTGCCTAGTGCCAACAGTCATGGAGACTGTCTTCTTGTTGTTGAGGAAAAGTTGATGTGATCTTAGCCAGCTTTGAGCATTACTGAAGTCAAGTTGAAGATTAGAAGTCACATCTGAGGGATACTGGCCAGAGGTGTACAAGACCGTGTCATCAGCATACATATGGATCGAGGATGAGGAGCATACTGATGGTAGGTCATTTAGGAAAATTGAGAAGAGAAGAGGGCCAAGTACAGAGCTGTGAGACACCCCAGTAGAGGTGGGTAAAGAAGGAGATGTAGAGACAGCTATTTTGACAGATTGAGTTCTGCCTACTAGGTAGGCTCTGAATCAGTTGCAGGCAGGCAGAGACAACCCTGCTGATGAGTGGGTTTCAAGGAGGAGGGAGTGGGAGACTGTGTCGAAAGCCTTGGTAAGATCAGCAAAGATAGCAGACATGCTGTGACCTCTATCCATGGCTGAGTGGATAGAGTCAGTGAGTCTAAGTAGAGAGGTGGTTGTGGAGTGATTCTTCTGAAAACCAGATTGGAAGGGAGTGAAAAAGGAAGACTCATCTAGGTAGGAGGAGAGCTGGGTGAGAACAAGGTGTTTCTAGAGTTTAGCCAGAGTGGGAAGGAGAGAGATGGGGATGTAGTTTCCAGGAAAAGAGAGATTGTCACCCTTTGGTAAGTGGAGAACTGTATCCTGTTTCCAGGCTGCAAAGATCGATGCAGTGAGGAAGAATAGATTGAGGAGATCAGTAAGTGGGAGGGAAATAGCAGAAACAGAGAGGTAAAGTAGTTCTGGGTCGAGGCTGTCAGGTGAGCTACCCTTTGCTGGGTTAATTGAGAGTAGTGCCTTCAAGGTATTACTGGGAGAGCTGGGAGAGAAGGCAAAGCTCTTTGTTTTGTAGAGGTGATGGAGGGAGAGAGGAGGGGGCTGAGGTATTCTTTTTTAATCATTACATAATATGAGAAAACTAGACAAACTGTTGGACATATTATGAAATCAAGCTCAGAACACTTCACAAATAAATTGCTTCATGTCTATAAAGTGTGATGCTTCAGCAAAAGAGATTAATATAATTTTCTGCTTCAATCTGTCAGTATACAATATGGAATAGCACCTTCATATGTGACAGAGAAATTCTAACTGAGGAAAAGTCTGGAACATACTTCCTAACCTGGAACACATCAATATGTTACAGGGTAATGACATACTAGAAATCTAACTCTTTCAATTAATGTAATTAAGACTTTACAAATTCCTACAGTGGACCTTAAGTCCTGCAACTGTTCAGTTCTAAAATGTTTGGAAGGAAAACACTTTTTTTAATTCTGTTGTATCCTGTGCATACTGTCAAAAATGTAAAACCCTTGTTTGCACTAAATTATTTCTTTTCAACAAAAAGAAACTTTATTTATTTATTTATTTATTTAAGCGTTTTACCAGGAAGGCATGCTGAGCAGACTACTGCTTGATTCCAGATGCGTCCTGGGGAGGGGGGAACATAGATAGCAGTTGAATACAGTATAAAACAAGTGATATTGCATAGTCAGGGGATCACTAACATTAAGTAGTTTGCTAGACAATAGTGGGCTGAGAAAATCAGTAGGTAGCCACAGTTAATACAGCATGATACAATAAATACATAGTGTACGCCTCTAACAAATTGGTCCCTGTGAGAGACAAATTAGAGTGAGAGAACAATAGACTGACACAGATTAATTGCATTACTAAGTGCAGATATACACAGACATTTCACACAGAGACTGGAAAACACCTAGACACATGCGCAAGTAGGGGCAAAATGAACTTGGAGCATGGAGTTAAGTTGCGAGAGAGAGGAAAAGTGACAAACATAAGCTGGGAGGGAGTTCCACAATAAAGGAATGCGGTAGCTGAAAGCTGCCTGACCGATGGTAGTAGACCGGTGTGGGACAGCTAGGGACCGAGAGTCAGAGTTTCTGAGAGAGTATGCATGGGTGCTGGGGTTGGTTAGGGCATCGGTGAGGTAGGAGGGGAGTCACTGGGACCAAAACTTGGCTGGGATCCTGGTGCAGTGGGTCTGTCTGCGATTGTCTAGAGAGGTGAGGTGCATAGATTGATATAGGGCATGGTGGTGTGTGGAGTAGGGACAGTTCAGGGTGAAATGACAGAAGGAGTGGAAAAGAGGGTCGAGTCTGGCTAATGTGGACTTGGGGCCGGCACAGTAGACTATGTCCCCATAGTCGAGGACAGGGAGGATCATTTTCTGCACAATGGCCTTCCTGGCAGGTAGGGGGATGCTGTCGTGATTCCAGTAAAATGCACCAAGCCTGGGGTGCAGCTTCTTGAGTATGGAGTCAATGTGCATGGAATAATTGAGGTGCTGGTCAAGCCAGATGCTGAGGTATCGAAGGAGGTGCAGGACTCCAGGGGGGACCCTTCCAGGGTGTGGAATGTGATCAGGGAAGGGAGCCTAGAAATTCTCTGCCTCATGCCAAAGGTTAGTGAGACTGTTTTTTTGCCATTGAGGAGGAGGTGATTTGAGTGGAGCCAGTGCTGGACTGAGATAAAGTCTTGCTGCAGTCTGGTCATAACGTGAGTGGTCAAGGGGCCAGATGCGTACAGCACAGTGTCGTACACATACATGTGGATGGAGGAGTGTGGGAAGGCAGAGGGCAGGTCATTCAGGAAGACTGAGAACAGGAGGGGGCCTAGGACAGAGCCTTGCGGTACCCCTGAGGTGATTGTAAGGGGCACTGAGGTGGAAGAACTGATGCAGATGGCTCAGGATCTGCCAGTGAGGTATAAGAGGAACCAAGACGTGGCCCAGTTGGATAGTCCAGCATTGGTGAGTTTTGCCAGGAGGAGAGAATGTGACACTGTATCGAATGCCTTAGCCAGGTCGATGAAGATGGCAGCTGTGATGTGGCCAGCATCCATCCCAGTGAGGATGGAATCAGTAATCCTGAGAAGGGAGGTAGTGGTGGAGTGAGATTTCCTAAAACCAGACTGGTAGGGGGGAAAAAAAGGAAGAGGAATCCAAAAAGGTGGATAGGCGAGAGAGAACCAGGCACTCCTGTAGTTTGGCCAGGATCAGTAGGAGGAGATGGGCCAATAATTGTTTGGGTTTGAGGTATCACTACTCTTGGATTACGATGGCATGTTTCCATTCAGAGGGGACTTCAGCTAGGGAGAAGGATAAGTTAAAAAGGGAGGCCAGGGGTTGGGCTATGGCAGGGGCCAATAGGTGGAGCATTTTGGAGTCTAACCCAGTGGGACATTTGTCCTTACTTGGGTTAAGGGCAACCAGTGCATTATATACCTCAGTCGGGGTGACTGGCAGGAAGGAGAAGGAGTGAGCTACAGGCGTGACACTAGATGCAGTGGAGGGGGAGGGGTGCTAAGCAGGGTGAGGTGCAGACAGGGGAGTGGCATGGCTAGTTGTGAAGAGAGTTAAACAATGTGGCCACTGCTGGGGGGTCAGTGATGGTGAGTCCGCCACCTGCAGGAAGGGTGGGGCTGCAATGGAGGCTGAGGAGTGATTTGACCACTTTCCAGAATTTCAACAGGAGATGGGAGGTAGAATTGAATGCACCTTTGAAATAGTTGGGTTTTGCTTGGTGGATTTATTTGGTACTGTTATTCCAAAGCTCATGGTAAATCTGGAGGTCAGCTGGAGAACTGGAGGTCTTAAAGGTTTTCCAGGCCTTGTCTCTGATTCAAAGGTGGGCTAGGATTTCAGGAGAGATTCATGGGAGGTGAGCACCTCAAACTCTGGTACATCTGAGGGGGGCGTATCGGTCCCAGATGGCAATGAACTTGGACTTAAAGAACAACAGGGCCTCGTCTATGGAGGTGTATTGACTAATGCGCGACCAGTCAATATTGCCCAAATCATTTAGTAGTGAGGGGAGGTCCAGAGATTTATAGGATCTGGTCATAATTATTCTGGGTGGGGGAGCTTTTGGTCTGTAAATTTTGCATACAGAGTAGATTCCATGGTGGTCACTAAGGGCATCCGGAAGGAGGCCAGAGGCTAAGATCCTGTGTGGGTGAGAGGTGAGGGACCAATCTAGAAGAGTGTGATTCTGTGTTTTGTGATTTCATCAAGTGGGTTCGGAGATTAGTTGAGTTAGGATTAGGGCTGTCACCTTGTCTCGAAATTTAGAATGAGACTCAGTGAGCTAGCTCAGGTTAAAATCCCCAAGTATATGGATCTCACTTCCTGCTGCCAGGGAGTTTAAGGAGTACAGGTGGTCCAGTATGGCAGGTGTGTTGGTGTCAGGAACACAGTATGTACAGTATGTACCTGCTATGTAGATTGGAATTAAGTGGGGGATGGAGGGTTTTACCATTAAGGCGTTAATGGACTCTGAAGGTAGGGATAGGTCAATCATGGAAAACTGGACAGTGGAGGTGATGTACATAGCTATGCCACCCCCTTTTTTGCCCATACGGTCATGCCAGAGAAGTGTATAACTGGGTATAGCAAATTCTGTGTCAGGGTTATGTAGCTTCAGCCAGGTTTTAGAGATAATCAGGATATCTGGGCTAAGGGACAAGATGAGAGTTTGAAGCAAGGTTATTTTACATAGGAGGCTACAAATATTTAGGTGAATCAGTTTAAGGCCTGTGGGGAGTTGGAGTGGAACAGAGCAGTTTGGGGTGTGGTGGTGGGTAGGACCAGGGTTAAGCTCAATATCTCCAAGTAAGTAGTGCTCCTCAACAACAAGAAAATGACAATTCCAGATACAACACCTGTTGTGCTTTATTTCCACCAATTGTGAGAACCCCTAGCGCCTCGGCAGGGTGCCTTCAAGGGGGTATAATACCATAATACAATCTTGAGCACTTTAAATACATTTATTGGAGTTTTAAGGTTGTTTACCTTAGTAGCGAACTCCTCTTTGTGTGGCGCAGGAATTTTCCTTGAACTTTGTATTCATTCATTTTGATTCATCTGCAACCGCCAGACTTTTATAGTCTGTGGAGGTAACTTCAAGGAAAGCAGAGTTAGTACACCGTATAATCTGTTGTGAGAACCAAGAAAATACTGTGGATTACAAGCGTAAGGGCCTGTGTGTTGTTTTATCCACTCTGGTTTCATTCTTTGACAAGTTTCACGCAACTTGAATTACAAAGGCGTTTTGAATCAGCATAGTGATGTCAAAAGAACCAGGATGTGGTAACCAGGAAATCCAAACAGACACCGGAGACACTGGAGATGTAAGTTTTTGTTTAGCAAACACCAGTTCTCTGCAGTCACGGAGACTTGAACTAAAAGCAGTTTTAGAGGGAGAAAACATAGCGGGAGCATATGAACAGACAGAGAGTACTAAAGGTAACATCAAAACTGCATTTTTGAAAGTTGAGAGATTATTAATTAAAGAAATAAACCTCAGTTTCAACATACTGTCCTTAGAAACATATAGGGATAAGAAACAAGCACCACGAGGCTTACAAGTTCAAAAGACACCATCCTGTGGTTTGGACTCATTTAAACGTAAAGATGAATGGCTAAAAATTTCGGAGACAGCATCTTCAGCATACATTGAACTACTAATCGAGGAAGACAGTGAAACTTATGAGTGTCTGTCTGAAGAAATTAAAATAGCAAAGGAAGAAGTCAGACAATTCAGAGAACATAGCCAATTTTCTAACTTAGACAAATTATTGAAAAACAAGATTGTAAAGCATGAAAAAGAGGTCCTAGAGAAAAAATGTTTTAAACATAATAGAGACAACACTGATTACTTAGCAGGTGCTGCATACATCCCTATAAAAAGCACCAAAGAGAGATCATTAAGCAGAGGTCGTTCAAGAAGCAGGAAAAACCTGGGGAAAAGAAATAACAATAACAGATAATTAAAAGTACCTACAGAAAATATTGTAAATATAGGACAGAGATCTGTATCCATTAATCCAACCCCACAACTTTTTTAGAGATGAGGGAGAAGGCAGCATGAAAGCGAAAACTAGGAGAGGAACAAGAGGTGGCAAACGTAGGAACATTAACCAACAGAAAGCATTTATTGTGGAATCAGAAGATTCAAAAAGCAAATAATTAACCTCAGTTCTTTCACATTAAGAAAGAATCAAGTGAGTTTACTTCAAAAGGTCTAAATTTTGTTCCAACTCCATGCAGTAGATAATTTCAGTATTTTTGTGGATTTATTTGTTATTTCGAAATAAAACTGAAAATATTTTTGCTAAACAAATCGAATCTAATATCTCATGAAGAAATGGGTTTCTTAGAAACTAAGAACATCAATGAAGGGACATTGGATGAAACATTGGACTTTCTTCTAGCTGAAATTGAGAAAGAAGAAGATCTAAGAGGGACTAAAATGCAGTCATCTTTAGAGGGTACCAGAGAGATGTGAGACATATAGATATGAGTATCTTAGAGAATGTCAACATAACAGGAACAGAAACAGAGGGATGTTCTATACCAGAAGACTTTATGAAAACAAGAAGCATCATGTTTAAAAATAATTCATTTTTTTGTCCCTTTGTTATGAATAGCAATATGGCTGCTTTTGAAAATACAGTACTATATAAGGTAAGAGACCTATTGAATAATAAAAAAAAGTAACAAAATCACTTCAAATTTAACTAAAATGGAAAAAGAGTCTCTGGAAGAATTTACTACCAACTCAGCAGTAGTAATTAAAAAGCAGATAAAGGTGGTAATATTGTACTAATGGATGAGAGAGATACAAAGAAATGGTGGAAGTTTTACTATTTGATGTAAACAATTATAAGAAACTTTCACACAATCCAACACAGATATTTAGAAAATAGTTATGTGAATTACTGAATGAAGCTGTGCTTAGAGGTGATATAAATGACCAAGAATTTAAATATTTATTTTGTGATCATCCAATAATTCCAACTATCTATTGTCTCCCTAAAATTCATAAAAGTACAACAAATCCACCAGGTAGACCAATTGTTTCCAGTATTGGATCCATTACTGAACATTTAAGTGAATTTGTAGACTTACATTTACAACACAGTATGGTACAATTACCATCATATCTGAGGGACAATGGAGATACCATAAACAAAATGTGTAATCTGACATGGGATAAAAATTATTTATGGATCTGTAGAGACGTAGAAGCCTTATATACATCTATGAGACATGTTGATAGTATTAGAGCAGCTCAATACTTTTGTCAGATCAGGAACACACTGGTGCCCCAGTACAATTTTTAAATGACATATTAGAATTCATACTACATCACAGTTATTTTAGATTTAATAATGAATTTTATTTACAAGTATGTGGCACTGCACTGGGAGCATCAATGGCTCCAGCATGTCTGAATCTCTTTTGGGATTATGGAACTAGAGACACTTTATCATTCTAACATAAATCGTATATAAATAATATTATACAATGGAAAAGATACATTGATGATTGTCTCTGCATATGGAATGGGGACAAAGAAACTGCGGAAAAATTCATTCAGTGGCTGAATGAAAATGATTTAAATTTAAAATTTACAGCAGTCATGAAGGAGTGTAGCATTAACTTTCTAGACATTACCCTAGAGGGTGATAGAAAAACTGGTTGTAGCTCTACAAAAGGATTTAAAAAGGAAAGTAGCATCAGTGCATTATTGAGAAATGACAGTTCACATCCAGCGAAATTAAGAAATTCTATACCATATGGACAATTAGTCAGATTAAGGAGAAACTGTACATCTGACATTGATTTTGAATCACAAGCAGAACTGTTGCAAAAATTCAGAGAAAAATGTTACAAAGAGTCAGTATTAAACAAAGCCTTAGTCAGAATTAAGGGTAAAAAACCAAAAGACTTTTTAGTTAAAAGAACAAAAGAATCACAATATGAAAATTGTCAGGTAACTTGCTCATTGGAATTTAATGCAATTTCAGGAGCAGTAGGTAATGTAGTTTGGAACAGCTGGGATATACTCAAAAGTGATCTTGAAATAAATAACATTTTACCTGAAAAGCCAAGAATAACATTTAGACGTACATCGAATCTCCAAGATAAATTAGTGAACAGTCAATTCTCACAAAATAACCCCAAAAAGAGATGTGGTTACACAGAAACCTATAGGAAACCACAAATGTGGAACACAATATTTGTAAATACATGTATGTATGCAATAGCTTTACATTACCAAATAATGTCACAATTGAAGTCAGAGAGTTCATTAATTGCAAAACTTCTTTTGTTGTGTATATGCTATGGTGCCACTGTAATTTGTTTTGTATAGGAAAAACTGTTAGACCACTGAAAGAAAGGATTCAAGAACATGTAAGGTCCATTATTAATGGAAAATTGGACACACCAACAGGAAGACATTTTCCTCTGTGCACAATAATAATGCTACAGGTTTAAGCTTCATGGGACTGGAACAAGTAAAATCAGTTTCAGAGGAGGATAGGCCTAATAAGCTATTACAAAAGAAAGTTCTTGGATTTTTAAAGCAAATACTGCTGCACCTTTTGGACTGAATGAAAGATGGGATCTTAAACCCTTCCTGAAAGAATAGACAGATTTTGATTGAAATAATTTGATGCTCTATAAATGAATGGATGTAAATAGCATTAATATGTTAAATAATGATTTCTACCTTGTTTTCTCTTTCCTATAAATCTTTACAGGTTTTAAAAAATCAAAAGGAAAATCTCCTTTCCGGTACAGATGGCAATACAGTTTAAAATTGTTTCCGGTCTAGATGGGTCCTCCTGAATTCTTCTGAATCTATCCCTCTACAACTGTCAAACAACACAGAAGTAAAAAAAACTGCTTTTTGTTTTATATACTAATTTTGAATATCACTGTATCCTAAAGTGTGTTACAAGTTATGAATAGCAGACAGGCTAGAAATTGATGCAAAATGCTCTTTCCAGCTGGGTAAATTGTTCCAGATTTTGAATTATTTATGGTTATAAAGTTGGTGTATCCCTAATCTCTTAGGAGAACCCCCAAAAACTTAGAAAAATTCAGTATACTGGCAACACTTAAATCCAATACAAGTGGTGTTCCATAATTTGTATAATTCTTAGACTGCAGGTTGAAGAATGTAAAATTGGGATTTCATCTAATTCTATTGGAAGTTTTTAATGTTAGTTTAAAATTAACTAATACTCTTTCCTTTATACTTTGATTTCCCTTCTCCCCCCCACCTTTCTTCCCTTCCTCAATCCTTAAACTTATCTGTTTCTCCCTTTTGATTGGTTTATATAAATACTAAGTCTGGATTGGTCTAAATAGTGTGATGTCACTTATGATAAATGTATTTAAAGTGCTCAGGATTGTATTATGGTATTATACCCCCCTGAATGCACCTTGCCAAGGTGCTAGGGGTTCTCACAATTGGTGGAAATAAAGCACAACAGGTGTTGTATCTGGAATTGTTGTTTTCTTGTTGTTGATGAGCGCCACTTACTTGGAGATTTATTGGAGTTTTTAAGGTTGTTTACCTTAGTAGCGAACTCCTCTTTGTGTGAGTGCAGGAATTTTTCCTTGGAACTTTTTAAGCTCAGTATCACCTGCAAGGAGAAGTAGTAGAGTGACCAGGAGTTTGATATGATGTGCCACCCACTGAAGCTTTCTTGAGATAGTATAAGGCTTGGTTATAGAGGCTTTTGGTCTTTGAGCATGTGGCAGAAGGATTCACTTTCTTGTTGTTAAGTGGTTAACTATACAGCAAGGCCTGAAGGTCTACCATTGGATATGATTTCAACTTCCAGGGTGGGAAGTTAAATAGTCTGCAACATTTATTAAGGCAAAAGGTAAAGCAGAGGAGCAGGTATAATTTTTGTGGGCAGCACCAGGTTCTAGGGCAATCCACAGGGATTTCTTGCCACTGTCGATTTCCAAATGGGAAAAAAAAACATTCTGATCAGAGCAGGGCAGCAGTTACAGAACAGACGAGCTCAATGTAATTGCACTAAGACTGATATTTGGAGCTGCATTCAAACAACTTGCACAGCATAGTGGAGTATTCAATTACCAAACAGGGCTTGGGCACCTATATATGGTTTAATATTTTGCACACACAACAGATAAATAAACAAACTGTTTAAAGTCTTTTACAGAGTCAAATCTATGACTGATTTGTTCAGTAGTTCATACTTTTTGAACTACACAGCTTTGTAGTTCAAAAAGTCTGAACAAGACAGTGCTCCAAGATCAATCTTGAAGGCATTCTAGCATGACAGTTTTTAACATAAGTCCCCTTTCAGAAAGGTGTGTGGGGGGGAGGTGTTGGGTCAGCATTACCAGACATGTCAGTTGAGGTCTCAGCCTTGCAAGCTGGCCCAGTTCTGTGTTGGGAAGGTGGAGGAGGAAAAGTGCAATCTGAGTGCTGAACAGGTTGACAAGGACAGCCTGGATGATGGAGCTGCTACTGCTGGAAAAGCAGAAGATAGGCCACAGGTGGCAACGGTGGGCATCTTGAAGAAGCACAGCGGTGTCTTGCCTCAAGGGCCACAAGTGGTTTTGCCAATGGAGGGACTGCAAGTGTGCCAACTGCCTGCTGGTGGTAGAGACAGATGGCGATGGCTGCCAGGTGGCACTCTGTAGAAAGTGAGTCAGTGAGATAAGCAAGAGCCAACAGCCCATGCATTGCTGTTATTTAAAATGCAAATTTAGTGCAAATTTAGTGTGTCTCTGTCATTGTAAATTGTTTAAAGCTAAGGTATAATGGGGCTTTTCTTTGCCAAGGCAATCATAAGGTCAGTAAAAGGTTTGTCAATCTTTCAGCAGTAAAATCCTGGTTATTTCTAAGAAATGAAGCATTAATCCCCAGTGATACAGTACATGTGAGTCTAGCAACTGAAAGACTGTACAGTATGCAATCTGCAGCACATGTAATATACCATATATTGTATGCAAGCTGTACATAAATCTTAAACATGGCTGCAGTCTCCAGCCTTCATGTAAGTACTTAAAATAACACCATACAGAGGTGCCATACAACATGCAAATTCTATGGATGTAATAAGCTCAAAAGTGTTTATATCAGATTATTTATTTTTTAATTGTTGCCTCACCAGTATAACCTTTTGTAGATTTAGTCCTATTTTTCAAGAGGAACCTGAGTGGTAACATTTACATGGGCTGTACTAACAGGGTTCTGAAATTGGAGGTTTCCCTGATTAACTTACAAAATAACTGTGTGCTATACATGAGGCTTTTGTATTTGGAAAAAAAAAAACACTTCCCAAACCAAATTTATTTATCTGTGCAGCCAGACACTTACAGTAGCTAGACATACTGTATTGAGCCTCAAATCCTCAAAGGAAATGTTTATCCAGAAATTCATTTGGTACATTTTTGTACTATGAAAAACACCCATGACAGATGAAACTAAACTAAGTCAGTTATTCAAAATTATATTGCATCTTGATGCAATATACAGGACATATTTTAGAAAGCAAATTATGCCCTCAAAATAGTATACCACACTGCAGTGTGTGTGTGTGTGTGTGTGTGTGCGTGTGTGTGTTTATTTAACAATAGGGATGGGGAATAGTAGACCAAAATTGGATGCAATAGTTACAGGAATAAACCAGATTCTCACTTAAAGTTGGCTTCCATCCTGAGTACATAATATGGCTTATTTAACAAGTTCTAGCCAGAGCTGATAGAGCAGTGAAGAGCTATAAAATTATGAAAGTTATTTTATTGTTGGTGTCGCACAGTGCTGTTTAGTCACAATCATCAAAAACTGCCATGCTGCTAAATCAGTCCTCTTGAATTTATTTAGTCAGAGTAAATGCTGCTGGTGTGTGTGTGACTACTCTCAGATTAAGTTTGCCTTTTTTTCTGTAACTACAGGGCAATTTTCCTGTGTTTTTATGTAGATGACATTATTTCCAATGGAAGCCAAATTCCTCTGTTTTCCTGTATAACTAATGCAAGTCTATGAGAAGAATTTCCCTGTAGATGGCTCCAAATCCCTGTAAACAGAGTTCCTTACCATTTAGGTAAAATACCTGGCATTCCCTACAAGCTTAGTTAAAGGAGAACTGCACTGAACATGTGAGTAATGTTTCCTGTAGAAGCTTTTTTTCATATAGTGGGCCCTCTTCTGTTTCTGACCTATTTTTACTGGCCTTTTAGTTAATCCATTGGGTATTTATGGGTTCCACACTGCTGCAAAGTGTCATCTAAGAATTTTATGATGTTGTTTATGTCCCCATTAACCTAAGGATTCTAAATTAGAACACAGATGCATTGTACCAACAATGTAAGTTCTTGACAAGATCATACAGTTCTAAAGTGGTCAATGCCAGCAGTGTGTGAATCAGAAACACTCACTGAATTTACCAAAAGGCCAGTTAAGACTAAGCAGTAACAAAATGAGAACTGGTATTTTAAACAATACCATCTACTTCTACAACAATGCATGTCTACTTATTCAAGGCAGTTCTCCTTTGAGATATTAACAGCCCAGTCTAAATTGTTCACTATTTATGGGGCTGGCAGTATAACCTAGAGGTTAGAGTAATGAGCTATAAATGAGCTTTGTACATCCAGCATTTAGACATGGGTTTGATTCCCACACCCTCCATTTCCATACTGTGTGGTTCTGATTAAGTCACTTAATCTGCCCAGTGTTCCTGAGTTGCCCCTAGAAATGAGCACCTATGCCTAGTTGGCCTTACCTGGTTACCAAAGGAAAAAATATATTTATTAAATTACATTCATAAACAGACATTAAACTCCAGTACACAGATTCCAGATCCATGCAATAACCAACCTCCCTACTCCTAACGGAGTCCATCTAACTACTCTATCCCTCTCTGTAAATCTCTTATTTTTCTTTCCTTTTAGTTTAGTTTAGAAACTGTCTGTCTGGAGGAAGGAAATATAATAAACACTTTTACACACTGACCTTCCGCTGTGCAGGAGGAAATGCTCACTCAAGACAGTGTAGCTGAGCCTCAGACCATAAATCCTAGATAAGAGATGAGCAGTCTGCATCACATGGCCCATCCCAAAGCAGGATTGTACACACACACACACACACACACACACACACACATATACACACACATTTTAAAGCACTTTCAACTTGACATCTCCGACTCCAGAAACAGCAAACAAGCACAAAGCACCTCTTTTGTTCTATGTGTGCCTGGGCAGCTGGACTTAATTAACTCTGTCACGCTAGTTTATGCTTACTTTTTTTTTTGTTTGTTTGTTTAAAGGGCAAGATCCTTCAGGCCAAAACAAGTGATGAGGCTACAGCCCCCCCCCCTCGCAGTTCATGTGTGTGCCCATAGGAATGAAATAACTGACAGACTGCAGGTCCACTGTCTGTAATCTGACACTGTGGAGGTTTGGTGTTTTACAGACATCACATAATGAGTTAACCCCTAGGTTACTGAAAGAAATAGAATACATCTATTAGACTGAGCTGGACAGATGATAGAAACAGTAGTTTAACACTTTTTTTGTTAATATCTTGTGAAGTTCTGAGGCACAATCAGTAGCATCCCCTCCTTCAGATGCCTTTAACATAGAGCAGTAATCAGCAAAAGTCAGCTGGGGAGTGACTACTTTGCAGCTGTGAAGAAATACTCCAAATGTCTAAAAGGAGTGCCACTAAAAGCCATTTTAGAGCTACAATCTGATTGATGACAGAAGGGCTGTGGCTCCACCCACAGCCCTGAAAATTAACCAGCTTATTGTGAATGCCTTAATACTTAATTCATAAAAAACTATGTAAATAACTGTGTGTCATTGCTGAGACAGAGATACATGAAATATCTTCTGTCTATTGCCTACATTGTCTGTAGTTAAAAGCACATCACCAACCACCATCAACTATGAATTTTAATATTCTGCTCCAGTCCCATGCAATACTGGAAAAGGGATGTTACTAGAACTACAGTTCTTAATTACTGAAATGTTTTACTGTATATAAGCAGTATAGATAATGTTTGCAAATGGCATGCACATCTGTTACTAATTGGTTTACCATAGCTGCATGCAAGAAAGAGTGCAATAACACTTAGAAAATATGGCATGCTATGTCAGAAAGGCTTGACAACAACAAATGGTTTTCATTGATATAGTTAGCAAGTATGTGTTTTATGCTGAGTACACAAGTCTGTATTATCAGCATGCCTTACATTAGCAGGATGAGACACTTAAAACATCTTTATCACCAGCACCAGATTTGACAACTTTAAACAAAAAAGAAAAGCGTGCCTGACAGGAATGAGCGTTCAGGGATGAGCACCAGACCCACTGAGTTTAAACTAAAAAGATATGTACTGGTCTGGAAATGGCAGGCCCAGGATGAGCATCGGACCCACCAACTTTAACAAAACAAAACAAAACAACATGCTGGTTGAGAAATGGTGCATCCAACCAGGGTGAGCCCTGGACTTGCTGGCTGAAAAAAAATAGATGTGCTGGCCTGGGTATATTGGATGCCTGCCAGGGGTGGATTCAGGCCACAATGTTGATGGTATTCTATAAATGAACAAGGAGGGTTTCATGGGGATATTCCCCAGAGGTGGGAGCCCTGGCAAAAATTTTTCCATGAATATATTCAGAGTACCTGAGATCATCATTCTGAGACCTAGAGCATGAATTTCATCCGATTTCATCCAGTGTACTAGGCTAAGAAAACAGTACTTTTAAAATAAAAAAAGGATTAATTTGCTGTTTCAAGATTTGCTATATGTGTGCCCCCCCCCCAAAAAAAAATTTTCCTGGCATAACATTCCTGGGCTACTTAATAAACTTTCTCTACATAACACTGACTTTGTGTCTTTATTTGTGTGTGTGTGTGGGGGGTTGGGGTGGAGTTAAGTGCTTTTGTGCAAATGACATAAATGTAATTACAATATATACAGAGGTAAACGTTTGTCCAGACAGCAGCCAGACATGGATTCAGCACACAAAATGTCTGCTAAAGGCAAGAAAACTAGCACCACACATCTGTGTGTATTGCTGTAATCTGTCTCCTGCCTCAAACACACTGCATGTAATATATAGTCCAGGAAGACAAAAGGAAATACATTTTTTTTAAATATGTGCATTTCCTTTTACCTGTCTCTAACTAGTAGAATGAATCTCCCATTTATTATTACTTACACAATGGCTTTCAGACAGCCTCGGAAGATCTAGGAATCTGTAAAATAAATCCACCATGACAGTGCTGCTTACTTGCTGAGTTGCTATTACCCAGTCCCAGGTCAGTGTTCCTTAGTATTCTGCCACTTTCCAGCACTGCAATTGCTTGTCCTTCTGAAAACAGAATTTAAATACAAGAGCTCTTCTCAATTTGTATTTTAAATTCTGTTTTCAGAAAGGCAAGCAGTTTACTAGAAAGATTGGTATTTACTTGAGGATTGCTGAACTGGGACTGGGTGGTGGCAGCATAGAGCAGCACTGTCTACAGTGGAGTTGCATACACATCATTACTGTAGCAGGCAGGCTCATCGGACAGTCAGCCAGTGTTGTCAGACTTGTCCAGCAGTCCCCCAAGCTTCTGATCACCTTCCTTCCCCCAAAATATCTCTGCAGAGACGAAGCACCTCAATACCTGCCCAACTCTGGTGAACCACAGGAACTCTTGTGTGAGGGCTGCCTGCTGTGGCATTGGTCTCTGGACCAGGATGGTGCTGCCTGGGATGCAGATTCAAGTCTTGTGAACTAGAGGTGGGGGGTGGGAGGGATGGTGAGGGCAGCCATAAAATGATAACAAATACCCACATTTTCAAACAATGTATTCTTATAGTAACCATCTGTCATCAAGAATAGAATGCCATCCAAGAACCTGACAGCACAAGATAGCTGAGTCTTGCCATTCTTTCAAGTGCCACCCACTATTTGTCTTGAGCCATTGCGTTCCCTTTTATGATTTAATGTTGTAAAATGTAGTTTTCATTCTTGACTTTTAGGAATGAAAACTACATTTCTATTTATTCTTTGTGGAGGAAGCATTAAGAACTGCACTGCAGCCTGCAATCCAGACTCTGACTATAAATCACAGTCATGAATAATGTCAGACCATGGCAGGGTGACTTAGATGCTCAGGAGGCTAACAGAACTGCTCGCTCAGTGGTAGCCAGCCACTGCACCAAAAGCTGCAGATGAATCTGACTGTTGACAGTGTCACAGCGTTACTTTAATAAATTTAAAACAAGTAATTTGAGAGTTGCCTCTCAAAAAGTGCTAATTTTAGTCCGCTTTTCTTATGGTGCTCCACCTGATGTCCCTGCTCTGCCGGTAGCCATTTTGAAAAGTGAAAGCTGACTGAAATTTCAAAACATCTGTCTGGAATGTGACTGTATTCTAGAATACTTCACAATACTCTATAAATCCGCCCCTGCCTGGTGAACACTGGACCCCAGACTTTAAAGTTCCGGACTCTGCTATTAGAGCTAAAAACTTCTTTAAATACTTCGCAATCTTAGGTAGGGGACTTCAAATAGACTCTCACTAGCACAGACACTCGGGCTGATTGTTTAGAATAAGTGCTGTTTAATTTAGTTCAAGATCATCAGGAGCTGACGGAATGGTGTGAGGCTCTTGAAAACAGTTCTGCATGTCAATATCTGGAGCTATGGTGTTACCGAGGGAGAGGCAATTCGAGACATGGTCACATTTCTACAAGGATTTCTAGTTTCATTGCTGGATGTCGATAATTTTTACCTGTACAGTTCAATTGTGCTCATAAGGCCCTTGTAGCTAAACCGACTGCTCCTGGAGCTTGTCCTCATGCCATTGGATTGCTTTCTTAATTTTGCAGTTAAGTAGGAGGCACTTTTTCATTCCTGGTGTAAAGGAATCCTGATTTATAAAGGAAAAAGATTTATCTGGACAATGACTATTTGCTGGCTCTACAAGCTAAATGGCATGCCTAAGCCCCTATCTTGAAGATCTTAAAAGATCAAAAGATTAAGTATGCTACACTGTATCCTGCCCATCTCCATATTCATTTCCTGACGGTACTCGTGTTTTTGATAATCCGGACTCAATGTTGCATGAACTCAGAGTAAGGAAATTGGATGTACCAGAGGAGATGATGGACTATGAGGTGACTAGAGAAAAAGATGCTTTGCACAAAGACCAGTGGCATAAACTTTCAGCTCACAGTAAAAAGTGCAAACAGGATCAAGCCTTAAGGATCAAGGCTTTGCTGCAAACTTTTCAAAGGGAGGACTCTACATAGCTGCGATTTTTTTCTCCTGTTTGGTATTCTTTTTTAAATTTGGTTTACATTTTGCTGTGGTCAGCATGAGAGGGAGCCTATACGTTTCTGAGCCGGGTCCTTTGTAATAGTGGCCCCTCCACTGATCTCCTTGCCTTTTGTTTTGTATTAGTTGGTCTTTTTTTTTATGTTCTGTCCTGTTCTTATTCTATTGTTTTGTTGTGCTTCTTTTTTTTCTCTGTGTCTCTTTTCTGTTTATTTATACCTAGCTAATTTCTAGGGCTTACAGTTTCTATTGGGTCTTTGGTTTATTTGTACTTTTACATTCCTTTCACTGCTGGTTTTACTCTGCACATATCTGCTCTGGTTTACCTGTTCTGTCTTCTGTATGGTCTTGCTACTCTCTATTATTCTTTCTTCATTCAGCGGTGAAGGACTGATATTCTCCTTTCTTTGTTTCCCTTTAGTTTGGTGCCTGGTAGATCTTGTTGGCATTTCCGGACCTCTTTTTGGACCATTTGAGTGCATTGTGCCTCTTCTGGGTTTATTTTCCATGTCCTGTGTCTACAGTTTTATTTTTCCCTGTATTTTGTTTTGTTTCTCTATACTGTTTCCTTTTTCACTTTGATTCCTTAGTGTTTGTTTGCTTATGTCCCCTCCATGCTGTTTTTTGTCTTTTTTATCATCTCCCTTTTCCCACTGACGCATCAGTTTCTATTCTTGCTTCCTTAATGCCTGATTTTTTTTCCCTTTCTGTAACTCTAACTGTCAGCTTCTGATTTTTGACTCCTTTTATCTTTATGCTTCATGCTATTAGTTATAGTTGCAGAATGGTCGACCGTGGAGCTTGGTTGCCACCTAGTGGTTTTTAAGTGGTACCTGTTTTGTTTTGTTTTTTTGATTATTTGGAAAGTGAGTTTGTTTGGGGAGGGTCTTATTTATTCTACCTTTTGGGTTTAATGTCTGATCTGTGCCAGTTTTCTTTAGGGACCTTTCTTTGGTTATTTTTTTCATTAAGCTGGTATTTGCTTAGTTCTGTTTTTTTTTTAGGACTTTTTAGTTTTTGTCCACATTTTTCTTGGATTCAGCACAACATTGCTTTAAACTCTATTTCTTTGGTCTGTATTCTGTGGATGAATGCAGAAGGCTTTGAGTGTTTTTTTTTTTGTTTTACTTTTTGTATTTTGAGGCCAAGAGGGGAGGGGCTTAACAGTGGGTGAGAGAGTCTTTGGAGGTTTTCTTTTTTTTCTCTTGCCTCCAAGTTTGTTTTATTTATGTTTCATATGTTTTGGTGGGTTCAAGGAAAAGCTCCTTTTCTGAGGACCTAATGTTGTTTATTTGTACCTTTTGCAGGGTTCTTTTTGAACACTGGGGTTTCTGGATTTTGTTTAAGTCCCCTGTGATGCCTTGGTATTTCCTGGCATTGCCTAGGAGTGTGGGTTTTGAGACCGCTCCCGATCTAGGAAGTGATTTCTTTATTTTTCTGTGTTCTATATACATGGTTTTATCTGTATTCTGTCATGAGAGCTTATTTTTTCTTTTACTTACATATTGCTTTTTCTGTTGAAGGATTTGTGGGTGTTTTTCTTTATTTTGTATATAGTTCTTAGTTCTGGTTCTTGTTTGCTTGACAGGACTCTCCTTGGGTTTTTTGGTTTACTGAGTGGGATTTATGGGGGCTTGGATCTGGAAAGTTTTTATGGGGTCTGATGTCCTTACATCAAATGTTCTTCTTTACAATGTTGCACATCTAAGTTGTAATTCTGTTAAGACATTTACAGGTTGCATGTCAGATGTTATTTGGGTTTTTGTCTGGGGTATTTTGAACTGTTATTCTTGTCATATCAATCTATTCTGTTGTTTGGGTACATTTCATTTTTTTTATTGTGCTCTAATTTTTGTATTTTTACCAAGTGTACCTAGAGCTTTTGAAGCTGGAAAGGTATACAGGGGTTTGAGGCAGGAGGGGGATCTCCCAACAGTATTTATTTATATTTCAACTGGAGTTTTTCTTATCTATTTTTTTTTATTATGACCTCATGTTCTAAGGTAATATCCATACAATGTTAATGGGATCCGTAGCCCAATTAAGCATGCCTGCCACCTCTAATATTTGTGACAACAGGAAGGAGATAGTCTGTTGTAAATAATAATTAAAAAAAAGAGATCCACTTGTCTGCTGATGAACATCTTAAATTTCAGAGTTTGGGTTTTGCTCACTTTTTAGTCTTCTTATAAGTTATGTCATAGGAGGGGTGTTTTAAAATTGTGTTGACAAAGGCTCTGCTTTGATTTGACACAAAATATTGCTGATGGGACAGGCCGTTACATTATTGTTACAGGCTTACTTTACAGTCTGCCACTTACGTTAGTTAATACATGTTTTCCTCCCAGTACGAGTACATGAACACTTTCCTCCTTTTTTCTACCCTCTTGGATCATATGGATGGTCAATTGATTTGGGGAGGCAATTTAAATCTCACTGTAAATCCAGATTTTGATACATCCAATCCAAAAGCTTTTCATTTTCCTTGGGCTAATAAGTATTTTCATAAGACTCTGCAGTCCCTGGGTCTGGTTAACATATGGTGACTTAAACATTCTTCTATTTGGGAATAGACACATTACTCACATCAGTGTGCAAGCCATGCTAGATTGGATCATATGTTTACTGCTTTGGAACATTTTGATGTGGTGCACAAGGTCAAGCACGGCCCTATACATTTATTCAATCTCAAGCCCATTTATATCTTCATTGTCCTTAGGTAGGCCACCTCAGGGTTCCCTGTGGAGACTTCACTCTGGTCTTCTGCATGACCAGGCCCTTGTGAATAAGCTCCTCCATCAGATTCTATAATTTTTACAAGAAAATGATGTCAAACAGGTTTTGCCTGATATCCTTTGGGATATGTTGAAGGCAGTTCTCTGGGGAAATATCATAGGGCATGCCTCATCTGTACATCAAGCCCAGGGGAGTAAAATACATGAATTGCAAAACATATTATGGACTTTGCAAATGAGACAGGGGCATGGAGCTCCAACAGTATCAGGGCAGATACTGGAAACTCAAAGATCTCTCCAAAATCTTTTGGACCAGAAGATTGAACAGGCCTTATTTTATTTACGTCAATGTTATGAGGGGGGCCCTCCTGGTGCCATGCATCTGGCCTGATGTCTTCAATTGCATAAGGTAGTGGCTACTGTTACCAAAAAAAAATTGTGTTCTTCTCCTACAGCCACTCCTACTGCTCAGGGACATGAAATTCTTTCAATATTCCGCTCTTACTGTATGTCGCTTTATGCCCCAGATCTTTCCTTTCCTTCACTTCAGAGCATTCAGTCCTTCTTAGTGGCAGCCTCTTTGCCATTTCTTACTCCTGCACAGGTCTGATTTTTGCTCTCTTCTATTTCTGAAGATGAGTTACACCAGAGCATCAAAGCAACTAAATCAGGTAAATGTCCAGGAATGGATGATCTGCCAGCCAAATGTTACAACGTGTCCCCTCTTAAAGATTAGTTTGTTTCTCTTTTGCTTCAGCTATTTCATCATATTCAGTTAGGGCACACTCCATCCCCTTCTTGTCAATATGCTGTTATAGCAGTGCTGTCAAAGCCGGGTAAAGACCCTACTCCACCTGCTTCTTTTTCACTTATCTCTATTCTGAATTCTGATTATAAATTTTTATGTCAATTTGGGCCTCCTGGTTGGAGGGCCTTTGTCCCACCTTGCTGGACCAGGATGAGGCTGGGTTCATGGGGAAGAGACAAGCCCATGATAGTGTACACCGTACTTTTCTTCTATTAGAATATGTACAATAGTGCTCAATTCCCCTGGTGCTGGCCAGCTTGGATGTAAAGTAGATTTTTTTTTAATGTTTTTATTTATTTATTTATTCACAGCTTGGATTTACAAACCTTTGAGTCAAAGACTCTTTTGCAAAGGCACCTCGTCGCAGGGAGGGGACACAACATTTTGGTGGAGTACAACAGTGGGGAACAATACAGGTGAAATACAATAAAGAGTATACAAAGCAAAGCAAATGGACATACAAGCAATTTCAGTGATACAGTGAAGCACACAGGTTTCAATTTGTGGTGTACAGACTACAAATCTAAATAAACAAGTACACTTGACATACTATAAGATCCCTAGAGATACTAGGTGGCAGATACCTGGGGGTGTGTGGAGGGTAGATGCTAGGGAGAGTGGTGGACCAGGAAGACTGTTTGTGGATTGGCTCAGGCGGAGATTCTAGATATGGCCCAGTCATGGGCATTTGCAGCTCTGCATGTCAATGAGGTGATTGCATAGGGTGATTTTAAAGGGGCCAATTTTAGAGATGTTTGTGATGTGAGCAAGGATGGAATTATACCAGGAGGGGGCTCTGGAGTGGAAAGATCTTTGGGTGAGCAAGGTCCTAGCTATCGGCACCTTGAAGGTGGCTTTGGTTGCATTTCAGGTGGTGACCAAGGGGGTGGCCCATTGTAGGGATGTAGTAACTCCTGGAGGGGAGAGACCAAGTAGTGTTTTTTTGGCCAGTATACAGGTGTGGTAACACAGGAGCTCTTCAAAGGTGAATAGGTTGGAGGTTGAGTAAAGCTGGCATGTGTGTGTTCTGCTGGGGGCACCAGTCAGGAGCCTGCAGGCCTTGTTGATTGAGGTCTGGATTTTGGTGAGGGTAGTGGTGTCAGCAGCTGCATAGATATGGAAGCCCATAATCAACCAAAGACAGGATGGAGGAGGTGACAGCCATCTGTAGGACATACTCAGGGAGGCAGTCTTTGTGGCAGTAGAGGAGTCCAATCTAGGTATTCATGGCAGAGCAGAGTGAGTTAAGATGGGCATGGAAGGATAGAGCTGAGTCGAAGGTGATGCCCAGGTTTTTGTATGCTGATACCTGTTCAAGGGGGTGTTGGGTGCTGGGGAGGATAAGAAGGGGGGCATTTCTGGAGTTACTTTGGCAGTGTGCAAAAATCATAGATTTCATCTTCTTGTGGTTCAGAACCAGATGATGGTCAAGGAACCATTTTTCAGCTTGGCTGAAGGTGAGTTGCAGAGAGCTCTGGAGGGTGAGTGGGTTGGGGTGGGAGGCGATGAGGACTGCATTGTCAGCTTATAGGAGTATTTTGCTGGAGCAGGAGCTGGGGAGGGTGTTTAAAAAGAGACTAAACAATGTGGAGCCCAGGATGGAGACCTGAGGGACTTCAGAGAATACAGGTAGGGCTGTTGATAGGATACCATTGATTATGACCCACTGGGATCTGTCATGGAGGTAGCTGGAGAACCAGGCCAGGGGGCCAGAGGAGAAACCAAGATGATGGAGGAAGTCAAGCAATAGGGGGTGCCACACAGTGTCAAAGGCCTTGGATTGGTCAATGAACACTGCCCCGGTGATATCCCCAGAGTCAAGTGCAGAGTGTATTTGGTGGGAGAACTCCAGGAGGGCTGAAGTGGTGATGTGTCCAGGATGGAAGCCATGCTGCTTTGGGCATAATATGTTGTACTTGGATAGATAATCCATGAGTTGGGTGGATACTATTTTTTCCAGGGCTTTAGAGAGTGGGGGGGAGGATGGAGATCAGTCTGTAGTTGTTTGGTAATGTGCGGTCTCCATTTTTATGAATTAGGGTAATTTCAGCCGATTTCCATGTGCTTGGGAATTGGCCGAGACATAGAGACTGGTTAAAAAGGTCAGTAAGAGGGGCTAGCATGACATCAAGTGTTAGGCGGAGAATCCTGGAGTCAAGGGGGTCACAACTGGGGTTGCTGCTGGAGAGGGCTTTTAGCAGTAGTGGCTTGGCATGATGGGAAGCTATGGTCAGGAGGAGAAATGGGGGAGATTCATAGCAGGGGGGTTGGAGTAATGGATAGGATTGAAGAAGTGGACAGGAAGGACTGCACTTAGGTTGGAAAAGGTTGTGTTGAGGCAGTTGGCAAGATGTGGGAGGTCAGTGGTAATAGCACCATCAACAAGCATCTGAGAGGGGGGAGAGTGGGTTTTCCCATTAAGCTCCTTAATATTATTCCAGAAAGCTCATGCGGAGCCCCAGGATGAAGCCAGGGTGGTTTGGTAGTATCTGGCCTTGGCTTGCCATATGGCCCAGGTACACTGGTTGCGAGCGGCATTATAGGCTTGTCTGTCTACTGTCCTGCCTGACTCGACCGCAATGTGCCACAGGTTATCACGCTGCTTCAGTTGCTGAATCAGGGAGGGAGAAATCCAGGCAGCATTGTGTCTTTTGGAGCAAGTGCTGGTGACGGGGGCAAAGATGTCACAGGCCTTGCAGAAGGCTCTGGTGAGGAAGGCTAGTGCAGTATCTATATCTGCCGCATGTGAGATTGGGGACCAGTCAAGCTGGGCTAGGTACTGCTTTAGCTTATTTAGGCCCCCAGGGTTGAAGCGGTGGTGGGGGGGTGACTTTGCATGCGGGATTGAGCATGGGGGAGGACCAGGCACAGAGGATAGGGGAGTGGTCGCTAAGGGAGTTGGCTAGGATGCTAACAGACTTGATTTTGTGTAGTCGACTTGAGATTATTATGTCAAGGAGGGAGCTGGACTCACTTGATTGGTTGAATCTGGTAGGATGAGTGACTAGTTGAGTTAGGTCAAGAGCCATGAAGGTGTCCTTTATGCGTGCTGCCGTGGAGCCAAGCATGTTGATGTTGAGGTCACCTAGGATGAGCTGTTCAGTTTTGTGGGGCAGAGTAGAGAGATAGTCAGTGAGGGAGTGGATAGCTAGACTTTGGGCCCATGGGGGTATGTATGTGTTTGTAAGATAAAAGGGCCCGGCCTGTGTCAGGGGATATTTTTAAGGTGATGGCTTGGGCACAGTGATCGAGCTTGGGGGTAGGTAGTGCATGGCCCAGGAGGGAGTCATGCAAGTAGACTGCACATCTGCCACCACGCTTACCCACATGATCTTCTTTGAAAAGGGTGAAGCTGGGGAGGGAGCCAGCAGAGTCAGGGATTAATGCAGAAAGCCAGGTCTCCACTATAGCAAGGATGTCGGGCCAGTGTTGGGTGACCCAAAACTGGAGTGCAGCAGTTTTCTTTGGGAGACTGCAGATATTCATAGAGGCAATGCAGAGGCCACGCCCAGCAGGGGGCAAAGATGGGGTGGAGTGTCCAGGCCCAGGGTTTGGGTGGACATTCCCAGAGAGCAGGAGGAGTAAGGTGATAAGTCAGAGAAGTGGACTACAGTGGGTGGGGTAGAAGTGCTTGAGCAGAAGCAAGGATGTGGGGGAGGAGCAGGGGATGGGTAGGGAGCTAAGGGCAGGTATGTTTTGGATGGAGAGAGCCCACTCTGTACCGTGGACAGGGGGCAGGGGAGTGGATGTTGGTGGAGGGTGTGGTGGGGTGATAGGGTGGTCCAGCGTGCGAGGTGAGTTATTGGTAAGCGGTAAACAGATGGGGGTACTGGGAGCAATGGGTGGATTGGCGAGTGGAGGCTGACAGTCTGGCAGATGTATGCTTACAACAGAGCTGGAGAGATTCACCAGAGGGATAGTGGGGGGGGAGAGCACAGGGAAGAGCAAAGCTAGTATAGAGAACACTACAAGGGACATGCTGGAGTATGGGTTGTGAGGAAGACACAGAAGTGGTGGCAGGCTGGATCCCCCTAGTGGCCAACAAATATAATTTGCAGGTGGAGAAATGGGCTGATTGGTTAAAACCCCGCTGCACTCCTATTGGTTTATCCACCCTATATAGCTGAGTGCCTACCAAGAGTGGTGGTGGGGAGCTGACTCAAAGCGTTGGCAGGGCAACACAGTGGTTCCAACTTCGCCAGAGTTTTCTGACTCTTCTGCTGAGCCCACATTCCGTACCTGGTGAAGTTCAGCTTCCGGGGGGGGGAGGGTGTCTGCACTCAGGCCCTCACGACCGACCGGGATCCGAGCCAGGGAAATGGCTGTGGAGAGGAAGCAGGTAAGTGTTATTTATGCTTGTGAAATGGGGAGGAGACTTACAGATTATTCAGAGGCACAACACATCTATTGGGACATGCCCAAAGCAAATGGCTGCAGTGAGTGAGTTCAAATAAATTTGCTTTGTAGCAGTAATTACAGCTAAGCAAATGGCTGCAGATACAACAGTGTATCCTAGTCTTTCTTTAGGTCTACGCTACAGATGTTTGGTTTTCCTTGTGATTTTATCACAGTGCTTCACCTCTTGCCTTGGTAAAAGTTAATATTTTACTTTCCTCTCCATTTCCCTTAGGAAGGGCACTCGGCAGGGTTGCCCCCTTTCACCTTCACTATTAGCACTTTATATTTAACCACATGCTTCTCATATTCGCACACCACTAACATACATGGTATTCCACTAGAAGGGTCAGAGTATAAGATCACATTAGTTGTGGATGATATTTTATTACTCTTACTAAACCCACTATTTGTATAGAAACAGTCTTGGCTGTTTTAACTATATTTTAAGCTTTAGCAGGTTTTCGTTTGAATAAAGACAAGACCAAAGTATCTGCATGCAACTCCTGTCCATTGGAATAGGAATTGTTTGAAATATCTTGGGGTCCTGATTAGACGTATGTAAAAAAAACTTCCGCTAGCAGAATTTCCATGAAAGGCGGATTTTCACTTCCACTAAAGTGCAGAAATCTAATTAGCAACTTTTGTGGAAATTCCAGCTGAGAACAGCGGAAGAAATTTATAAATTGTGAGTTATTGCATTTAACTGCTGAGAAAAAAGCCCACAGAACTGATCACTGAACTGTGGAATAATTACATTTACTGAGGAATAATTCATTAAACTGTGGGAAAAAAATTCCTCAAAACTGTTATTCTGTGGTTCATGTGTATTATTCCACAGTTCAGCCAACAAATTCTGCTGAACGGGGCAAAAATCTACCAAACGCATTAGGAAGATTCCAATCTTGCCAATGGCGGAAGATTGGAAAATTCTGCAAAATTTCTGAATTTCCACAAATGTTCCACAAAAGCAGAATCCGCAACTTTTGCCCACCTCTTGTCCTGATTCCTAAGAATCTGGACCATCTTGATCTGTTAAATTATGAACCTTTGACCACTGCTCTTGTTCATGATTTTAGCCATTGGTCTCATCATTCATTGTCCTTTTTTTCAGCGTGTGGATGTTTTCCTTTCCAATGTGTTACTTCATATTTTATGTTTATTGCAGACCCTTCCTTTTCATCCACTATTGTATTATTTTCAAGACTGGCAGTGTATGATTCTGTGTTTTTTGTGGAAAGGTAGGAAACCTCATATATAAGTTTTGACATTCCAGCTTTCTCTGGATTACAGAGGGATTAATCTACCTAATTTCTGCTGGTAGGTTACTGCTTGTCATCTACATATCCTTTGTTTTCAGACAACTCCCTCTTTTCAGGCATACTGAAGGGATTTTGAGTTTACTTTAAATGATCTTCATGACATGATTCATACTCTTTATTGTTTCCCTCTGGGTAATTTTCCCTTTCCACTTTCTTCTGCATTACACAGGAGATAGTCCATACTTGGCTCAGGGTTCATGTTCATTTATTAAAAACTCAAGATTTTGTTATCTCTGCTCTGGCTTGAAACCAACAAAATCCCTTAACTTTATGTGATTCCTTCCTTTGTAGTTGAGCTTGAGTGGGTTTTCAATATGTCCATCAAGTGGCAGATTCTGAAGGGGTTAAACCTTTCACATATCTGAAGGCATGGCACTTCATCCTGTCTACAGATCTTTACGGTTATTTGCAACTTTGTCATTATCTTCAGTCCTTACCTGATTGGTGTAAGTATACTGTATTTCTGGACTTAACTTGCCCCTGGTTGCTTTGATTGCTTTTTTTCCAAAATGGTGAGCTTCATGAGCATTTGATTGGGACTTCACATTCTATTCTCCATTCCTCTTCCACTGTGTCAATGGCTGTTATTTTTCAGCATTGAATGACAGATCTCCAGGAGGTTTGTGATCAAGCTAAGTGGGAGAGGTACTCTCTTTTTACTTTTAAACTTTGATGACACCTTTTCTTCAGGATTTTGCCTGGAAATGTAGAATGCACTTCTTAAGACCCCTTTCTCTACATTCCCTTATTTGGGAAATCATGCTGGTGCTTGTTGGAGACACAGTGTCATTCTACCACTACCACCCTACTCATGTTTACTGATTCAGTCCTCACAGGTATGAATAATGACCTGATCACCTCCACCATTTTTGTTGACCTTGCCAAGGCTTTTGACATGGTTTCCCACACCCTGCTTCTTCAGTCACACTCCTCAGCTAGGATCTTGCTTTCTGCTACCAACTGGTTTAGGGCCTGCCTCACCGGGCATACACAATCAGTCAGAATAAAGGAATCTTACTCCCCTCCTCATCAAATCCATACTGGAGTACCTCAGGACTCTGTGCTGGGTCCTCTATTCTTCTCCATCTTTTTAAATGACTTATTATCAGCCTGCTCCTCCTTGGCCTTACATATGTATGCTGATGATAACGTCTTGTTCACCTCTGGCCAATCAACCTCTGATGTGAAATCCAGACTACAGCTTGACTTTAATAAGGTCCAGCACTGGCTTGCATCACATCAACTGTTTCTAAATGCCAAGAAAATAGCCTCCATGACCTTTGGCACTAGGCAGACACTTGCAAGGCTCCCTGTTCTGCCCAGCTTCCATGCCCTGGATGAGACACTGCTTGAGGACATCTCCTCTTTTAGATACCTTGTGGTTTGACTCGGATCAACCCCTCACCTTCTCTTCTGGGTACATCAACACCATTCTGAAAAAGCTACACCCCAAGCCTGGTGCATTATACAGGAACCGTAATTGCATTCCACTTACGGCCAGGTGCGAGATAGTCCAAAAAATGATTCTCCCTATTTTTGACTACTGTGATGTAGTCTACAGTGCCACTCCCAAATCCTCCTTATCCAGATTGGATCCCCTTTTCAACTCTTTCTGTCACTTTGCCCTGGACTCTCCTGTACGTACTCACCACTGTGATCTCTATCACTCTTCGTCTTTCCCTTCTCTTGCTAATAGGCATCTCTAACACTATGCCAAACTCATCTCTAAATATTGGCTAGGCTCTCTACTACCATACTTATCTTCCTCTTGCTCTACCCTTCCCTCCCATTCACTTCTTACGGTCCTGTGACTCATGCACATTTTTGATCCCCCACTGTTCAACACTTGCTGGTCAGTCTGCTTTTATACATCACTTCCTGAAAATCTGGAATGCCCTTCCCCAACAGATTCGACACTCCTCCACCTCTCATTCCCTCTCCTCTGCACTTTGCAACTTCCTTCCCTCTAACTACACTTTCTATCCTCAACCATGACTACCCCTTTCTCCTGCTCGAGCACCTCTCTCCTACCAGAGCTGTAACTTTATCTTTTCAATATCACGTATGTACAATGTATTTGCATTTTCATTGTTCAATCTAATTTTGTTATCCACCTTACCCTGCTGTATGTGTAAATCCTGTATCTCCAGCCATTGCTGCATTTTGTGTATTGTTCCCATATACTATTTTTTTTATCATGTCACTATTTATGTGCCTCTGCAGTACCACTGGCGGGGGCATCCAGCTGCTGGCCCCCACCGCCCCTTAGAGCAGCAGGCTCACTCGCATGATGGGTGTCCAGCACAGCCACCCCAACTCACTGGAGGGCCTCCCCCATGTCTCTCCGAGCCGGGCTGGACCAGACCCCCCCAGCACGATTCCATGTCAGTCCTCCAGGTCTGCGGGAGCATGGTCATCAAGCTGCCTCAGTCATGCCCAGCCATTTCCTCCATTTTTTTCCCCTTGGAGCAGGCAGTGCAATGACATACAGTGAAAAGCTGACATCTTGCCGTGCTCCTCCCGTACTGTGCACTGCAACTGTGCTGTCCCCAGTTGTCACCTGGGGCCACTACAGCGCAACGTGCTGCCCCTTACCCATCCCAGAGGGAGGAGAGCAGTCCTGGGATGCTCAGTCCACCCTCTCCCCTGCCAACCCCCAGTGGCCCGAGTCCTTTCCTGAACACGGGTCGCCGGCGTGGTGCAAGGTGTGGCATCCAGCACCTCAACCCTCAGTGCCACCAGGTTGGATCCCATGTATTATTTGATCCCAAATGTTATGGTGGCTCTGTATATATCTATGTATGTACTCCTCCTGTTCTCTTCCCCCCAGGTCACACCGGGAGATGAGTAACTTGTTGTTCAGTGTGCCTTCCTGGTGAAATATTTCAGTAAATAAAATTAAAAAAAAAACAAACAGTGGTGAATTGCAGGTGGATCATGTTCATTTTTTTTTATCTTGTCCCAGACTGCATTTATATTTGTCAGAGATTTCATGGGTGATAGGTCAAATTTTGATGTTTCTTCTTCTCCTCTGACCTCCTTACTTCTTCTCTTGCATATTCTTGCAGAAGTTTTCCCAATGCGAGTCCAAGACTTGAAATTATTGTTAATTCTTTTGGTTTGTGCAAAGAAAATGATTGCATGATTATATCTTCAGGCCTGTACTTCACAGGTGCCCTTGTCAATACTATTTACAGACATGAAAAGGTGAAGTTATAATTATTGAAACCTTTTGACTGTATTTTATGAGATTTGGGGGCATTGGATCACCTATAAAGTTCAGTCAGATCCTGCCTTTGTTCCATAATAGGGTCCCTCTTTGTCTTCAAAACATTTTTTTTTACTAGATCGGTTGATATTATTCGATTTGGGTGGTCCAGCTCCTGCCTCAGTTTCCCCCCTTTTTTTTGTATAATGTGTGTAAATATATGAAGCACCCCATTTTGTAAGGATAGTGCTGTTTCTGGTTACCCCACTACTCATATGTGTATTGTGGATTTTTATGGAGTTCTTCATTTCTCCCTGTGTTATTGATAAATCATTTTCATTGTTATGATGGTTGTATTCCTTTGTATATAGTTCAGATATGGTTATTTCATGGTTGTATTCTTGGTGGTGTTTGATGGATTTTTTTTTCTTGTCTTAACCCTTAGGCTGCCTACAGAATTAGAACATATAGGAATTCTAGACTGATATATCAGTCCGTTGCTCTGACAGGGTTAATAAAGTTGTTATTATAACAAATTATACAATGGGAAAAAAAATACCCAGTTCTCATTGGCCAGCTGGCACTATCACCCTGTTGTAAAATCTAGCATCACCAACAGGAACAAGTGCCAGCTGTGCCAAGGCTCGAGCTCCAACCAATTTAAAAACCACTCCGACCCCCGTTTTCAAACCCAAAAACCGCCATCTTGCATCGCGCTACGTTAACGTAAAACGGGCGTTTAACGCTAAACATAAATATGGAAACAACCTTGAGTTAATCGACAATGAAGAGCTCGGCCATCTTCAAATCACTAGAAGACGGCGATAAAATCAAGCTGAAACCGAAAATGCTGTACCTCTGAAATCAACAGTGCAGCCACCATGAAAGCTCGTTCCTCTGCCTCACATCCCCAGCCCAGCGATCACACAACCCGCTCGCAGCACCTCCAACTACTGCAGAGCACAATTCAAACTCGGCGCCTGTTCAAGGCCCCCACCAGCCAATCCTAAGAGAAACACAAAGCGCCATCACCACAGCCACCTCTGAGCAAATGACTACACTGGAGCTTCAAAGGCATGAGGAAACAACACTGAAGCAAACCAGGTGGGCAGTGAATGTATTCCTAGACTGGGCAAAAGAAAAGCAAATAGAAATAGATCTCAAAAATATCTCAGCCCAGCAATTAAATGACGTCCTGCGCAGCTACTACAGCACAGTTAGAAATACATCAGGTGAAGAATATGTACTAAGCAGCTTTGTCAGTTTACGTTGCGGACTCAACAGATACATAAATGACCCCCCCATTGCCAGACAGCTCAATTTAATGCTTGACCCAGACTTCACAACTGCAAACAACATATTCAAAGCAATTGTAAAAAAATACCGAAAGTCAGGAAAAGACATTGCTCAACACCACCCTGCACTCACAATATCCCAACTAGCAAGCATTAGGAATTCTGATGCAGTTTCCCCACAAACTGCAAAAGGGCTAGTTCAAAAAGTCTGGCCTAGACATTCAACTGCATTTATAAAAGCGGGCAATGAAGGAGTCAGACAATTCACAACACAGTCATTTGAAATCAAAACTGCTGAAAATGGCTTTGAACATACAAAAACATTTAATGAAGAAAACAAAGAACCATAAACAGCACAATGATCCACACGCCATCTCACAAGAGTTGCATATTTGATCAACTGCGATCCCCTGTGTCCTGTTAAAAGTTTTCAGAAGTACCTAAACAAGTTGCCACCAAACCCCACAGCATTGTTCCTCCACCCAAAAAGACTTCCTAACCATATCCTGGAAAAAATGCCAGTATGGTACAACAACGAGCCAATGGGCATTAACTACCTGGCAAAAATGTTGCCACTCATCTGCAAGCAAGCCCAATTGCCAGACATCTACACAAATCACAGGTTAAGAGCAACTGCAGTGACATTGTTGAGCGATGCAGAAATGGAATCCCGTCAAATCATGGCGATAACTGGGCACAAAAGTGAATCATCACTTCGCAGTTACTGGAAGCCCAACATGGATGACTTCAAAAATTGGGAAACATCATATCGGAAGGCAACCATCAGGAAACTGCAACCCCTCCCCTGAATCTCCCCTTCCTAAGCACAAAACAGCACCAAGATACAGTTATTTCACATATGCAATCGCCGACAATGCACAGCCCCAGAACTGACATACCTCATAATCAGCCTCCAAATCCAGAAAGAAATTCTTCAAACACCGAAAGTTTTTTCCAATTGATGCCACCATCTGCAAGCAATGACGGAAACAGAAACACACCTCTCTATAACCAGCCCTCCCAAGTGAACATCGCAACCGGATCCAGCCAGCATGCCTGTGTGGTGGAATTTTTATATATCCTAAAGTATAATACCTTTATGTTCTAAAGCTTATTGTACCAGAGCTTATAACTGTTATATGTGATTATAGCCATATAGATATGTTGCTTCTCATATGCTCTAAAACTATCTGTTTTGTTATAGCCATATAGCCATGTTGCCTTTCATATGCTTTAAAACTATCTGCTTTGTAAAACAGCCATAATGAATGTGCAGTTCTGTGCTAACTAAAACAAAGGAGGTTGTTTGACTAAGATAAGAAAACCTTGAAAAATTAAATGAAGTGAAATACAGCTGGTTGTAACTAAGATAAAGGGGAGACACATAGTAAGTATAAAAAAAACAACTCCTTATACGGAAAGTGCTGAATCTAAGGTTTTTGCTAAAGATAAGGAAAAGCTGTTGTTAAGCATGAGATCACTGTTAGACTGTGAAACTAAAAAAGGTATATAAGCCTCTGTGAACAATAATCGAGGAGCTCTTGCCTTTAGCCGAGGCTCCCACACATGTGTGTACAGACAATAAACTGAGTTTATTGGAATAACCATTGGGTGTGGTTATTGAGTACATAGAAATTAAGGTAAAGTATAGACAGTAAAGAGAATCTGCGACCACAGTTTTTTGGCGTAGTCGGCAGGATGGCTTCACCTCTCCGTGTTGCGCCGTGATCGGACTACCTAGTCCCGGGCACAGGGGAAGGGTGCCCCTGTGTTTTAGTCCCATCACTTGTGTGACGCCTAGGGATTGGTGACAGCCATCATTTACTGTCTTAGGTGCTAGGGTGGCACCGAAAGTGCTAGGTTGGCACTTGACGTCAGGGGACGTCCAAATAAGAGAAGTGTTAGGTGGGCACTTCGCATAAGAGATAGGCGCCAGTAAACGGGACCAAAATGGGAAATATGGGGGACCTCTACCAGATGGATCTCAAGCTAGTACTGTTAAAAGATTTTTTGTTTTGTTTTGTTTTGTTTTTAAACTGCAACCCAGAGCTCTGGAAAAAGACTTGGTTTGGCAGGTTACTAAAATGGCCAAAAGAAAACATTTGAAAGAGTTAATAGCTGCAGTGTTTGAAAATTATCATGAAGGTCCTGCAGTCAGTTTTCTTACTCAGACTTGTGTATCTGAAAAGAGGAAAAAAAAATACCTTGGCATCGGGTAAGTCTAAATTTTTATTCAAAGTTGTTTTATGTCTGTCTGTTTTATTTCTGATTACGTATACTAAACAAGGTAATGCTCAGTCTTTCTTGTACATATTTTATAGCTTATATCTGTGTTCTGTAATTATGTTCTGTTGTCAAGGTTGCGAGATAGGATTGACTGCCTTCAGTGCAAAACATGTTACAGTAAAAAAAAAAAAAGATGAAAGAAGTTTCTTTGCCTCATAGCTGACTGTTTTAATTGGTTTATTTTTAATGGAACATTTGTGCTGCCTAGATAGGGTCAGTGAAGAAATTTTGTGTATGTAGTTGTTGGGTGAAGCAGGTAGTGTTGAAGGTGAAGAGTTATGACGTCATAAATTGCAATGTGCAGAAAGAGTTTGTTGGTTGCAAGCAGCGTGCCAAGCCACTGCTAGGTAAAAATGTAATGTGTTAACAGCTATAAATGGCTTTATCATACTTCTAGTTAAAACCAAAACTTTTTGCAAAATGGCAGAGTGCCATATTTTGGCTTTGCGCCAGAAGGTGTAACCATGTTATACTAGATGTGTTCACTTACAGATAGTATGTTGTGCTGTGTTTTAAAGGTGTTGAAAGGAGTTATTAAAATGTGTTTAAAAAGTGTTTTGTTCTGGAAAGATTTGGCATGGCGATATGTATAAATGTGTTGGTTTAAAATTGTCAGTGTTACAAGACAGGGAGGTAGACATATATCTAAAACACGTACAGTTTTCTAATAAAGCTATGGGCATTACCTCAGCAAATTGGTGTGAAACAATGTCAGTCTTATTTTGTGTTAAGTATTTCTTTTTGTGTATGTGTATGTGTGTGTACTGTCTTGGCCAGCAGTTTTATTGTAAAAATATTTAATATCAGTAGTGTTCAAGGACACTACAAAAAATAACTGGGTTTGAACGACCCTTGCATGCACACTGTGACCTTTTGCATGTTATTTGACCTTCTTGTGTTTCAACATTTTATGTTACTACCAGTTCAAACTTGATGTGTATTCCATGCCTAAAGCACAACTTTTCACACAAAATGTATGTTTTCATGAAAGCACACCAAGAGTGAACCATGTAATTTGACTTTTTATTGCAAAACTAGTATTCTAAGTAAAGAGGAACAAACTTTTCTTCTCCTCTCATGGCTTCTGACTTGCAGCCAACACAGGCAATACTCCAGCTGGAAGGGGAGAATTATTCATCATCTCCCCATATTTTTATTATATATATACAGTACGCTTTTAAAAAAAAAAAAAAAGGACTATTACAGCTGTTTTTGAGAGTCTACCATCTACAGTTAAAAAACAATGGTTTTGGTTTTTATGTGTGACCATGGTGTAATCATTTTTTTTGTCTTTTTGAAATGCATTCTAAGAGATACGTACGTACGGTATTACCATCAATCTGGATTTTTTATAAACTCAGCTGACATTTTGTCATGCTTAGGATAAGGGAACCCAGGGACGCTTGGCTTCTTTTATCCTATGAAAATAATCTTGTTTTATTTTTAAACTGGTGTGTGTTTGTTTTTGATGTTTGTCTGTGTTTCTTCTCTTTCTTCTAGAGAAGTTCTCCATCTTTATAGTAAGGTATCAAACTTACTAAACTAATTGTAATATTATCTTGTTATAATTTAAAGTGTAGTAGGTGGGGATCATGTCACCATCCACAGCTAACCTTTATTGCTACAGTATTCGAGCTGTCTCTTTCACTCGAGCGTCTCTTCCACCAGTAGGAGCTTGGGGGAGGGGTAAGCTACCTTCCTCTATCCTTCCAGTGTAATACCACAAAGGTTGCAAGGTACATCACTGTTCCCTAGAGGGTAAATAAAGAAAATATGTATTTGCCAATAATTGTTTCTTATTTACAGGTTTAAAAAAAAAAGACCCAAGGTATTTAACAGCATAACCCAGCCAAGCCCTTCTGTTTTTCTAGTGCAAACAGTTAAATCTCACACCTATTATTGGTACAAGGGTTTCTGCCCTCAGCAAGTAATCAGTTACTGAGTGAAGTGTGTGTGTATGTCCACATTATTCATTCTTTTGATTGTCTTTTCAGCTTTCTTATCCTGTTAAAACAAATGCAAAGCAACTTTTGTCATTGCCTTACAGCAATTAATGAATGCATTTTTTTCAACCAGTAAATTCACAGTACTCTAACATTTCTGGACTCTAAGCTAAGTTTACAGCCTACATGTGTTGTTTAAAATGTATTTTATGCATTATGCTCAATACTGAAATTGTTCTATTACAAACATGCTTATGTTATAATGTTTTAATATACATCTTGCTACACTGTATCATGTGTGTGTATTCAGAAAAGTGCTCACATGTATAATGTTTTAATGCTCATAACCAAACCTAAATACTGGGGCCAGCATTGCTGACCACCTATATGTTCCAGAGCAAAACCAAAGTAAAATTAATGCTCGTTTGTCTTATTACTCACAGGTACCCCTAAAAATTTGTGTACTCTATGTAGGTTTTGTCATTTTAATTTTAACAATTATAATATGCACAATTTACATTGTACTCCAAACCTATGCTTCAAGCCTTATCTCACTCAGTACTTTAAAGTATTTCACTATACAGGGTAAAAAGGTAGACCTTTTCACTTGTCACAGGTGCAATAGGCACTGTTATTAAATTGGCATAGGCCAACAACATATGTATTTGTCCCACTAATTGCATTGTGTAAAAGGCATATTGTTATGAACAATATGTTTGAAGCGTGTAACTGCATTAAGCAGGTTAGCAAGAGAAAAAGAAAGAGGAGACCATTATGGTTTTCCAAAGAGGTAGCAAAAAAAAAAAAAAAAAAAACAAAGGAAAGGGACAGTGAGACTGAAGGGGGAGAATGGGAGTCGCGTGGAGGATGACAACAGTAAAGCTGACATATTGAACAGGTATTTCTGCTCAGTCTTTACTGAGGAAGAGGGGGGTAATGGGTCTGAAGAGAGTACAAGGGGTGAGAATGGTGCAAAAATGGATTGCATCACAAGTCCTATAAAGACAAGTTAAAGGAACTAAACATGTACTCCCTGGAGGAGAGGAGGGAGAGAGAAAATATCATAAGAGACATACAAGTATCTTACAGGGAGAAACAGAGTGCAGGAAAACACTATTTTTAAGTGAAAAAGATGTTCTAGGACTAGAGATCATGAAATAAAGTTGGAGGGAGGACGATTCAGAGAAAACATGAAAAAGAATTTCTTCACAGAACGGGTGGTGGACAAGTGGAACACCCTGCCAGAGGAAGTGGTGGGGTTAAAACAATCACGGATTTAAGAATGCATGAAATAGACATAAAGGAATTCTAGAGGTCAGGGGTAAGGGAAACAGACTTGTAGAAAACAAACTAAACTTACAAGCTCAAATGGGTAGACTGGTGGGCCACATAGGCCCTTATCTGCCGAACTGTTTATGTATCTATGTATTGTAACATTACAAGATTTTATAACTCAGACCTGCTTGCAACAGACAGGGAAATAATGTTCATCACTGTCATAACTGCTTCTGTGATTTAAAAGCAGGAGGTAACCATAACATTGTCATAATTTACAGATAGTCAAATGGTATAACTGAACCTTGGCCTGCACCCCCAGGTGTGCGGCTAATGTCCCATTTTTTATTTTTTCTCTTTCTAATTGCCAGAATTTAGGCTCTGTCACACCACTCTTTACAAAACAAAAAGTAAATGGTTTAAAAGATTGTTATTTATGTGTTTTTAACTCAGTGAACTCACTTTGCAAGTTTGCAGGTTTCCAAGGTGTGGCACACATAAGATCTCCACGTTCAACAGCAGTAATACTTTCATCTAAGTTGCCAAGACCTTCATCTTTTTCCATAAAAAAAGGAAAACAACTGCCACAGTTTTGATGTTATCACCATCTTTGTGCCTGACTAGTTTCTTATAAGGACTATTGCATGAATCCAGTTATTACTACCTCTGCAAGTGTAATGTTTTCAGCAAAATTACACCTATTTGTAAAACTTTAAATCAACTGAAAAGGTCCAGTCAGTTCAGACTCTGCAATCAAGCTTATTGTTTCTGCTTACTGTGAAGTTAAGTCTGGGGAAGGGCACTCCTAACTCCAGCGAAAGATTCTGCTTCAATTGACCTTCAAGCAATACATCCATTCACTGCCACTTGTTCCAGACATGGCTGGTACTTTCTACAACCCTATTGCTCTAATATGGACTGTGTTCTTAATGGTTTATTGTCAATTGTTACCTTTTATGGACTGTTAATCTTATGCTGGGGTGTAATCAACACGACAAAACAAATGCCATGCCAGTGTGTGTGTGTGTGTGTGTGTGGCTATCCCATTAAGGACTCAATGCACCCCTGGCCAGTGTGTCTACCACTCAGCCATCCAGCAGCTAGCCACAAAATGAACACTGACTTTTCTACTATGCTGGTGTTTTGTTTTAAATTACTGTCTGCATTGCCCCATATGCCTTGTGGGTTACCACTATTCTGCAAATGACATTTCATCTGTACTATAACTACATCAACCTGTGGATACTTATATGAACTTATGAACTGTTAATTTCATGGACTGTTATGTTTTATAAGGACTTATCTGTCAAGAGACATTATCAATAGATTCTTCAATCAAGCTCCAAGGGTGTGCCACACCTCAACACAAGGTAGCATCTACCTTATTCACTCTCAAAGTGAATTCCATAAACTCTTTTTCATCAACAAAATTGTTATTTATATGTGGTGTCACGTGTTAGCATTTTTTCTCACACATTTCAATTGTGGTGTTGACATCCTTCAATTCTGTATTATGTTTTATAAACTCACCACTGTGTTCCATCTGTAACTCCATGCCTTAACTATCTGAATGCTAAAACCAGTTTTAAATCATATAAATAAAAGGGGTGGTTAGTTGATACAGAGTATCAAAAGGGGAGTGTGGTGGAATTTTATATATCCTAAAGTATAATACCTTTATGTTCTAAAGCTTATTGTACCAGAGCTTATAACTGTTATATGTGATTATAGCCATATAGATATGTTGCTTCTCATATGCTCTAAAACTATCTGTTTTGTTATAGCCATATAGCCATGTTGCCTTTCATATGCTTTAAAACTATCTGCTTTGTAAAACAGCCATAATGAATGTGCAGTTCTGTGCTAACTAAAACAAAGGAGGTTGTTTGACTAAGATAAGAAAACCTTGAAAATTAAATGAAGTGAAATACAGCTGGTTGTAACTAAGATAAAGGGAGACACATAGTAAGTATAAAAAACAACTCCTTATACGGAAAGTGCTGAATCTAAGGTTTTGCTAAAGATAAGGAAAAGCTGTTGTTAAGCATGAGATCACTGTTAGACTGTGAAACTAAAAAGGTATATAAGCTTCTGTGAACAATAATCGAGGAGCTCTTGCCTTTAGCCGAGGCTCCCACACATGTGTGTACAGACAATAAACTGAGTTTATTGGAATAACCATTGGGTGTGGTTATTGAGTATATAGAATTTAAGGTAAAGTATAGACAGTAAAGAGAATCTGCGACCACACCTGCAGCTCCACACACCCTGGATCGAACCAAACGTCCTTTGGTGGTCTCTTCAATTATGGCACAGTAAATTTCTTCTACAAATAATTCTAAGGTAACACAAAAAGCAGCATAATCTACAAATTACAATAAAATCTTTTCAAAAATAATGTTTTTTTTTCTCTCCTTTTGCAGATTCGCAACAAATACCTGCACTCCCCCCCAAGCCTACTCAAAATGACAACAGCCCACAGGCATCGGACAACTAAGAAAAAAACCAACAACCATCTTAAAGCAACAGGACACAGAAACAAAATACTACACTGGACTTAAAACCTCATAACAATATTACTATAAAATGATAATACCTAATCATTTAAGACTTTTTCTAAAATAATAAAAATATCTACTTTTAAGCATACATGTTAAAACCACATCTGTTCATAACTACTGTTCTGCTTCACTGCTAAAGTTAACCACATAATAACTTTGTCTTCTTCAAATAAAATGAAAACCTAAAAATGTTAAAACACAAAAAAATAAACACTTCTTTATGTTACAAGCAAACCCACTGTATGGACTATTTTTTTGCATGGAAGGATATTCCACTATTTCCTTACTTTTTACCCACAACAAATTATCACAATTCAATTTCTATTCATATTTTATCACACAACACATTTGTATAATTGCAATAAACCACTCCAGGGTGTTGGTGATGCTGGTTTTACCCACGCCTGACGAGGTTTAGTCACTCGGCCTGTGGCCTCGTGACCAAACCACGCCAGGCGTGGGTAAAATCAGCATCACCGACACCCTGTCGTGGTTTATTGCTTAAATAATAAGGCTGTCAGTGGGGCAGTTAGCACCTTCCCAAGTTCTGTTGGATTCCTTTGGTGTATCCTATCCAATCCCATAGCGTTGTGCACTTGTACAGCTGCAAGTCCCTTTTGGATGCATTCCTCTGAAAATGGACTTGTGTCCAGGCCTCTTCCTGTTCCTTCTACTACATGGTGGCTTGTCCCCCTCCCTCCATTGTGAAGATGGAGCAGAAGCACCTGTTTAGGATGTCTGCTTTTTCTTGGTCCTCTTCTGCACAGTCTCCCTCTTCTGCTCTTCTAATCCTCACTGTCCCTCTCCTTTCTTCCCTCTTCCTACTTACGTATCTGAAGAAAGTCTTATCCTCCCTATTTACTCCTTTGGCAATTCTTTCATCGGTCTGCACATGTGCTCCCCTCACCACCTTGCCTGATTTCCTCTGCTTCACTAGGAATACCTTTCTGTCCTTCTCCCTCTATATTTCCTTATACATCCTGTATGCCACATGTTTTCCATTCACCACCATGGCTACATACTTTGAGAACCATGATAGTCTCTTTTTCCTTCTGCCTTTACTCACTTCCAGCATGCAGAGGTTGGTTGCTTTAATCACATTCCTGACAAAGCCTCAGATTTTGAGGCAAAGTGCAGAGTTATCTGTTTTTGTACTGCCTCAGTGCTTTTGAATTGTCCTGCACTTTTTGCACTATCATACATTTTAAAGATGACACTTTTACCCTTTAAACTAAACATATTAATGTAGCAACATGTGTATTGATGTTTGGACTTTTTCTGACTTTGAATGTCTCTGAGTGGGCAGGGTTCAAGTACACAACATTGCTTTAATTATGCCCTCACTTATTTTTTCTCCCAATCTGCCTCCACCCCTCCCTGGAAATCCTCCCATTGAGGCAGTTTCTGAAACAGTCTCTCATGTCTTTAAAATTCACCCTCCTAATGACCAGGATGCTCGTCCTCATGTGGTTAGCTGCAGTTCCTGTCTTAATGTTAAACCACACTGTAAAGTGATCACTGGTTCCCACGGGACTGCCCACTGTGATGTCTGTAACACTGTGCCTGTTTGTAAGGACTAGGCCCAGCACTGCCCAATCTCTAGTGAGGTCTTTGACCAACTGCCTGAGAAAAGCCAACTGTAGGGAGTCAAGAAAGGCTGTACTTCTTGCTGAAGACACAGTTGGAAGTCTCTTCTCCACATCTGGCAGATTGGAGTTACCAACTATCAGCACCACCCAATTATTTGCCATTCTGATGATCAGTTCCTTAAGTGTCTTATCAAACTCATCTCCCTGTGTTGTAGGTTTGTACACTACCTTTGTACAGATAGCAACACCACAGCCTGTCTCCAGAGCGACCCACAGCATCACCAGTACTTCCTTTTTCTCATGGTTCCCTTGTACATCTGTGGCCTTAACTACATCCCTTACACATAAAACAACCCTGCCTCCCTTCCTCCTTGCCCTGTCTCTCATAGCCAGCAAGCATCTTTGTATGGCCATGTACCACAACTCCTTTATGGCAACTAAATCCAGGTCAGTCTCTGCCACAGTGGCTTCCAGGTCTGGAGTTTTGTTTCCCAGACTCCTTGCATTGGCACACATGACTCTCCACACCTTTCTCCCCCCCACCCACTGCCTTGCTTCTCCCTTCCATTCCTACCTGAGTTTTTTGCTGAAGCTCCCCGTGACTATTCTCATAGCTTTTAACTTCCTCATTCTTTGTCTCCTTCAAACCTCTACCCTAACTTACCTGAGTTTAGCTCCCCTTTTCTTCTGCATTGACCCCAACCCTTTCTTCCTGCCCCCTACCCTAGGGAAGCTTTCATCCCTGGGGCCTCCCTCACTGCTGCTCCATCATTGGGGGGAAATTGCTGCTCCCTTTTATTTACTGTCTCTGCCATGACAATTTTAAATGCCTAACAAAGTAGCATTTAAACATCCCACCAAAGACTGTGGTCCATTTCCTGGAAAGATGTAGGCCATCTCCTTTGTAGAGGTCCATATCCCCCAGGCAGGTCTTCAGTCCTCCAGTGTAGCTGAAGTCCTCCTCCATGCACTATGCCTTCAACCAGGCATTAAATGCCTTAATGCAAAGTACCATTGCATCTCTCCATCTGTATACAAGTAGCATTTTAGAAAAAGTCACCTTGCATGCCACCTGCTTAATGCTCTTCTGCAACTCCCAGAAGCCATCAGAGTTGAGAACAGAGAAAACCTACATAACCATAATATTATGGATCTAGTGGAATAGGTCCAGAAGAGAAATGTTTTCATGTTTTAAGAAAAGTTCTATGAACAAATCTGGAAAATCACCATGAAGAGTACCATGGCTCAACATATGAAAGTTGAGGCTACCCAACATAAAAATTCCTTTAAAATAATTTTCATTTTACTATTCCCATTCACCTCTTCTTTAGCAAGCATTTTGTGGCCCCTTGCCACCTTCTCAAGTTGAGACAGCTGCATCTACTTTGTAAAGTCGCAGTTTGAAAAAAAAAATAGATACTACATCTCACCTTGAAAAAATGCTCAGGGGCTACCAAACACTGGCTAAGGAAAATGTGGAAGTGAACAGAAAAATGAAAAGCATTTGCAAGGAATTTTATGGAGTGGAGCCTCTACTTTCACAGTCGAAAACAGAGTTTGAATGAAGAGCAGCTCCTTCAATATAAATTTTTGTTCTTCATAAGCAAACGTTTCAAGCTGATACTCACCTGCAGCAGAGTACCATGGCCCTACCACATGTGAATATTTACATATTTAAAAGAGACCAGCAACACATCTTTCACACCAATAATTAAAATGCTATGTACTATATACAGTTGCACCGGCAAGGATGCAACACAAAACTGCAGCATACTGCAGCAGAGTTGTTGCAGTATGCAAGGCAAGTTCAAGGGTGGTTAATCCCTTTTGTCATGCAGTGTCACAGGATGTTGCATTGCATACTGTAGATGGCATTTTTACAGCTCCATGGGCAGAGCTCTGGAAACATGTTTGCTATCGCTGTAGGAGAACAGTAGGTCACCTCTGGAATGTGACCCTGTGTTCTGCTTCAGTGATGCAGCAACATCATGACAGTGCTGACTCCCTATGCGCTGTCATCCATGATGGAGCTCTTCTCTGTGCATTACTTCGCTAATGCACTTCTGCCACAACTGTGCATGCACAAGCATCACACATGCACAGTGTCACCACTGCCATCTTTTGAGTGGTAAACAGTCGCCGCTCCAAAACCGGAACTCCGATGTCACCGCTGCAGCTCCATGACCCATGCTACAGCTGCACCTATATCACTGCCGTGGCTGTTCTGTAAGCTGCGTTGCCGCTGCTTTGCTACCCAGACAGGTAAGAGCATGGTGCAGTCATATTGGCTCTGACCAGAACTGCTTGTAATCTTGGTTTCTCCAGAAAGTAAACTAAAAGAGTTTGAGGTGCACCTCTGCATGGTATGTACCAATGTCAGATTCAAAATGAAATCTAATTCAACATCCATAAGAATGGCATGGAATTTTTAAATGCATTTTGTGCCAGAATTCCACATAATTTGAGAAATTCTGTCTAAATCTGAAGAAATCTGCTAGAAGTGGAATTTTGAACATCGAAAAAAGATGAATGCTAACTATAAAATCATATTCTGCAGTTTATGTATACAGTGGAATCATTTTCCAGAATGTGTGCAATGTTATTCAACAGTTTACATACACTAGCTTTTCCAAATTCCACAGAATTAAATTCCAAAAAGCATTTTGGAAGCCGAATTGAGATTCTGCATGAATTCTGCTAGTACAATTCCACCTTCCACACAGCTCTGCAACCATATCGTAGTTAAACCTGAAGATATATAAAGATGGTAATCACATACAATCCATGGCATAATAAAAACCTGCTGAAGGTAATGATAGTTTACATGGGAGCAGCTTCCATCCAGAAGAGCTAATTAACAGCATACAATATTCTTAGTTCCCGTATGCCCACAGAAACTGCATCACAAATCATGAATTCAACACCCAGTTAGATATTATGTGCTAGAAACTGAGCAAACCAGTCTGCACCCAGTGAAATGCCAAATCCTGACTTACAGAAATTACCAGAAATTAAGCTTGCAGTATGCGGTAAATGTTTTCTTTAGTACAGTCTAATATCACATAGAATCAATGCTGGACAACAGACAATGCAGTTCGCAAAGCAAACATCTCCCCCATACATTCCTTATCTATGTGGATACTTTATCAAATGTGTAGCACCCTGTACCCAGCATTCTTTTATACTGCTGAAATAAAAATGGTATTACCACAATGTTATTACTGTACATTTAAAAAGGTAATGTAAAGGGTAGGGGTCCAGAGTTTTTCAATGTTAATTAAATACATACAACAACACAGACATATTAGACAATATTTCATTTTATTTCTTATTTAATTTCATTTTTTTAACCAGGAAAAAGCTCCATTGAGCAATGCTCATTTGTGAAGAGGTCCTGGCTTGTGACAGTCAGATAATATAGAGTAATATAGTCAGAACAACATCTAACATATGGCCGTGGTACAAAAATGTGACAGGCATACAGACATTATGGATATAATATACATCACAGCAATCTGAAAGGTATAAATAATACAAGTCTTACAGAAGAGTTAAGAGTTAATGAATAAGTAAAAATGCAAATATAATCAAACAGTTAAAACAATGCATACTTACTGACAATCACAAATGTCTATACAGCGACTTTCAAGAAGCTGCTTGAAGAAGTTTAGACTGGTTAAGGAACCGAGTTTCACTGTGATTTGCAGCTTGCTCCAGTAGGTGGAAGTGAGGCAGCTGGGAGTCATTTTGCCATAGCAAGATAGCTCTCTTGGGACATTAAGAAGGAGCACATTATTTTTTCATAGGTTATATTGTCTCAAGGGTCTCTTAAAAAAATATGGCAAGATGTTACATTGTAACCAGATATGCAGATTTCTCATGGCTAACAATGTGCATCCAACTGCTGCATATAGGGTACACTGGTGTGTGCTAGGAAAGAGACCAGTTACAAAGTGGGGTGCTATATGATAAAGTGCACCCAGTTTGGTTAACTGTGTGGCCGTTGCGTTTCTAGAAACATAGAAACATAGAAGCTGATGGCAGATAAGGCCCGCTGGGCCCATCCAGTCTGCTTGTAAACCCTATAGATTAAATCACCAAAATCAAGTAATAGCATGAAGGTAGCCTGTACTAACCTTTTTCTAGTCTCAACAGAGAGGCAACTTTTTTAAAGAGATTATCAACATGAGTATTAGAGAATAGCTTATGAACCAGCCAAAGGCCAAGATACTTAAATGAATCCACAAGGTCCAACTTGCCTCCCAGCAAAGTTGCAATACTAGGGGAGGGGGCATTGAATATCATCTTATTGCTAGGTGTGAACACCATGAATTTTATTCTGTTTGCATTGAGGAGGAGTGTAGAGGCACATAGCTTGGTTTGCAATGTATCAAAGCAGCCTGAAGGTCATTCACCATTGCAGGTAAGGTTAATATAGCAATGTATAGAACAGTATCATCAGCATAACAGTGTATGTTGACATTTACAATATTAGTTCCAATGTCATTAACATAGATCATGAACAAGACTGGCCCAAGTATAGATCCTCGTGGTACACCTTTACATATGAGGCCACAGGAGGATAAGTAGCCTTCCAACTTCATTTACAGTACTGGTGATGATCTGTTAAATAGCTTTTGAACCAGTGTGTCACTGCTGGGCTAATACCTACATTGATGCGCTTATACAGAAAGACATTATGGTCTACCATATCAAAGGCCTTGCTGACAACTAGGAAAATGGTGGCATTCATGTGTTTCTGATCCATGGTGATGAGCAAGTTATTATTGACCTTAACCAGAGCCATCAAAGTAATGTGCAAGGTTCTAAAACAAGATAGTGCAGGGTAGTAGTAAATGGAGTACACAGTGAAGAAAGGAGGGTTACTAGCCGGGTACCGCAGGGTTCAGTACTGGGACCGGTCCTTTTTAATGTCTTTATAAGTGACATTGCAGAGGAACTGGAAGGAAAAGTATGTCTCTTTGCAGATGACACAAAGATCTGCAACAGGGTTGATACACAAGATGGAGTGGAAAGGATGAGAAGGGACTTGGCAAGGTTGGAGGAATGGTCAAATGTATGGCAACTCAGATTCAATGCAAAGAAGTGCAAGGTAATGCACATGGGAAAAAACCAGGGGGAGCGTACACAATGGAGGGTGAGATACTGACAACAGTAAAAATAGAAAGGGACCTGGGGGTAATTATATCAGATGACCTAAAGGTGGGCAAGCAATGTGAGAAGGCAGTAAGGAAGGCTGGGGGCATACTGGGATGCATAGGAAGAGGCATCAATAGTAGAAAACAGGAAGTTGTTATCCCTCTGTACAGACAGTTGGTGAGACCCCATCTGGAGTACTGTGTGCAGTTTTAGAGACCCCATCTCTGCAAAGACATAGACAGAGTGGAGGCTGTCCAGAGGAGGGCAACCAAAATGGTGCAGGGTCTGCACCAGAAGACATACAAAGAAAGACTAAATGAGCTTAATATGTATACCCTTGAGGAAAGAAGGGAGAGAGGGGACATGATAGAAACTTTCAAGTACCTCAAGGGAATTAACAAAGTCCAAGAGGGTAGCATCTTCCGGAAAAAGAGATGTGCAAGAACAAGGGGGCACAATTTGAAGATAGAGGGGGGACGGCTCAGAGGTAATGTGAGGAAGTATTTTTTCACTGAGAGGGTTGTGGATGCAAGGAACAGCCTCCCTGAGGAGGTTGTGGAGTCAAGAACAGTGGGGGACTTCAAAAATGCATGGGACAAGCATATGGCAGTCCTAGTGAGGGGTATGAGGAAGTAAGCTGTTGGTTAACTAGGATCTGCAGCTTATCTGTTAGGTAGGAAAATGGGCAGACTAGGTGGGCCAAGTGGTCCTTATCTGCCATCAAATTCTATGTTTCTATGTTTCTATGTAGTTATAATGTTGAAATCACTGAGTTACTCATAGCCAGTATGAGGACAATGGAGATCATCCTACAATTATTTAAGAAGACCTTGTCATGAGACTTAAATAGAGATGATTATGTGAGCCATCTTTCAGAGAACTGATATTTCAGTGTGTTTGTTTGAAAGGTTAAAGAGATGAGTTAGGGGGGCAGTTGGGGTACAGCTTCTTAATTTTAGGAAAAAGGGTTCTAGATTACCTGCTCCAGATCTTTTTTTGTTGTCCAAGTTTTGGAAGAGTTGTTCCACTTTCAAAAACATGAATGCCTTAAGGTGATGGAGGGTTTTACTGGGATTAACATATGTAGGTTGCATCACATCAGGTAAAGGGAGAGAGGCTGTGGGAGATTTGTCAAATGCAGCTCCAGCAGAGGCCAAATGGGAGTTAAGCTACTTGATTATCATTTGTTTATTTGTAATTAACGTTTATCAACTAATAGCTGCTTTGGCAGTGACGCAGAGAATACCCTCCTTCTATAACTTATTATCAACTAACAGCTGCTTTGGCAATGATGTTGGGGAATACCCTCCTTCAAATAGTGTGAACAGTGATGAAAAGCAATGACAACATTAATCTGTTGTCCATCCGAGTCAATATTTCTTTCAAATAAACTAGAGGAGGAAAAACAATAGTAAATTAATCAATTATGAGTTCCACATTTAGTTGAAAATGTTATAAAGGACACATATTTAGACTGGCCTTCACCTCTGCCTGCTTAGGGCAAGCAGAGGAGAATGCCAGGCAGATGAGATGTGGGTGGAACAGGGGTCCTGGGCTATGGGTCAGGGATGCTCTCAGTGGGGTAGGATCAGACACTGGAAGTTGACTAAGGAGGTTCTAGCCAGTGAAGTAGGAGGATAATGAAAAGAGATGAAAAAAAGATGGTTTGTAGCACTACAGAGACAATGATTTGAGCACTTTTCAAACCTTTTTTTTAAGTATAAGTATTACGTATAATAGCAATAACAGCTATACTTGGTAATAACCTGACCAGTGGGTTAATACTATTACACCTCATCCTATGGCGTCATTGTTTATTTCCCCAATCTTCAGTTAGTAACGGTTAAACTCTGACCACTATACTGTTATTGCTTAAATAACTCCCAGTTTTGCTTTGAATTGATTAAGACTTTTCTACACTATGTGATTTTAGTGTCTACTCCTATAAACTCCTACTTAGTTATCTGAGCACTTTGTTCTATCAGCTGATTATCGTTTTTCACCAAGGAAGCAATTACTAATGATCAATTGTTTCTGTATATGCACCCTACCTTCAGAATTTATTTCTACTAAATACTAAAACTTCTCATCTTGGGAAGTTTGTATCACATGTGATATTTATTAAGAATTTCCACAGGCATTGTCTATTCATCTCACTGTCTGTCTTTATACAGTAAAGTATCTGTCTAGTGATCTATATTATGACAGATGGAAAGAGATGGTAGAGAAAGGCTGAATGGCCCATCCAATATGCCCACTATATCTAGCTACACTGTGAAGGCTTGAGTGGCAATCCCTCCCACTTACCTCAGACCATTTTTACTTACTATGGCCATGAGTCTGTCTGAAGCCAGCTCCCTCCCCCAACCCCTATTTATGGTATCCTTAAAAGGCATTAGTAAAATACATAGTACAGCAATAGAACATTACTGTGGAATTTATTACCAATTGGAAAACAATTCTGTATCAGCAGGCAAGTATTGAGCTATGTACCTGTCTACCAAAGGGGGTGAGTTCAAATCAGAAATCTAAAGGTGATCCTGGTGACTGAAGTACAGTACCCACAGTTGACCATCCAGTCCATTGAAGAGGCAACTGGAGATGACATAGGACAGAGCCCATTGCAGTAGCTTAGCAGGTTCTATCTGCAAGACAAAGTTATACACACACATAACTAGGGTTCAGCTTGTCCTCCAATGCACCAGGAGGGCAAAGAGGTGACTGAAGATTTAGGAAGGGGACCACTGCCTATGGAAAATATCAATTTTGCCTAGGGCTATGTGGGAAAGGCACTGTAATGTGGCAACATGATCCATTCCCAGTAACCATTCATTCTAGGATAGGACTTCTTTTGATCTCCATCTCCAGAATAGCAGGTGACTGACTACTATGGTAGCTGCTATTGCCCACTCCAGGAAGGGATGAGCTGTGAAGATACTATACTGTGTGATGCCCAGCAGTACTGGCATGGGACAAAAAACTATTTCAGGAGGGCAGACAACTTTGCAAAATCTAAGCACTGATGCCCAGAATTTGGAGCTGTCAGGGCAGGGCAGTATGTGGGACAGAGTTCCTAGCTGCCTATCACAGGACCAGCAGGTGTCTAGGTGGAGAAATATTGTAGCCTTGAGGACCTGCAGTGTACTGTAGCACCTACTGAGTAATTTTAGTTGTGCAAGTTGTGTCTTAGTGTCTGTACAGAACATCTGTGCTTGAAACCATACAGCCTGCATGGTGGTCCAAAATGACTATACCAAGTTTGTCTTGCTTTTTGTCCTGGATGACTCCATGGTAGGAGGGGTCCCATATCCAAGAGTTCTTTGGATGTTGTCTGCCACTCTTCTTGGCATGGCCAGCCATTACTTTAGGTGGTGGATCCCCTGTCCTGTCATAGGTTTCTTCACTGTGCAGGTAAAACAGGAGAGGAACTTCAGGACATCGTGCAACTCATAGAAACATAGACGTTGATGGCAGATAAGGACCGCAAGGCCCAACCAGTCTGCCCATTTCTTTTTTCTACCTTATGAATGTGCCATCGGCATTTGCTCTGTCAATGGCCCATCTATTCATACTTATCTGTATTGCTCCCTTATGCTTATCCCATGCCTGTTTGAAGCCCTGCACTGTATTCATATCCACCACTTCCTGAGGTAGGCCATTCCATGCATCCACCACCCTTTCTGTGAAAAAGAACTTCCTCACATTACCCCTTAATTGGCCCCCCTCTAATCTCATGTTGTGTCCTCTTGTCCTGCTATTTTTTTTATATTGAAACATGTTAGACTCTTTCACCTTGTTAATGCCCTTAAGGTATTTGAATGTTTCAATAATATCACCTCTCTCCTTCCTTTGCTCTAGGGTATACATATTGAGTTTCGTTAATCTGTCCTCATATGTTTTCTGATGCAGTCCCTGCATCATTTTGGTTGCCCTTCTCTGGACTGCCTCAATTTGGTTAATGTCCTTGTGAAGGTGTGACCTCCAGTACTGCACACAGTACTCCAGATGGTGCCTAAGCAGTGTCTTGTAAAGAGGGATTATTACCTCCCTCTTACAACTTGTGATACCCCTAATAACACACCCCAACATCCCCCTAGCCTTATCTACTGCTTTAGAGGTCTGCTTGGATGATTGCAGGTCATCCGTGATGATGATGCCCAAGTCTCTTTCTTCCCTTGTGACTGCCAGCCACTCTCCTCCTGACCTATAGGTGGCTTCAGGGTTTCTCTTCCCTATGTGCATGATCTTGCCTTTCTTTACGTTAAACCCCAGTTGCCAATCTTCTGACCATTTTGCCAGTTTATTCAGATCTCTTCTCATTCTGCCCACCCCATCTGGATCATTTACTCTGTTGCAGATCTTGGTGTCATCTGCAAACAGACAAACCTTACCCTCCAGTCCATCTGCAATGTCACTGATGAAGATATTGAAAGGGACTGGCCCCAGGACTGATCCCTGAGGTACCCCACTTGTGACTTGCATCTCTTCTGACTGTATACCATTTACCACCACTCACTGTTTTGTGCCCATCAACCAGTTTGTCACCCAGTTGACCAACTTCTGACCCACCCCGAGCCTACCCAGCTTATTAGTCAATCTTCTATGTGGAACAGAATCAAACGCTTTGCTGAAGTCAAGGTAGGTGACACCAACTGCTCCCCCTTGGTCCACCACTCTGGTTACCCAGTCAAAGAAATCTATGAGATTAGTTTGACAGGACCTTCCTGTTGTAAACCCATGCTGTCTTGGATCCTGTGCCCCTATGGATTCCAGGTGTTGCACTATCCTTTCCTTAAGAAGTGCCTCCATAATCTTGCCCAGTGCTGAGGTAAGACTGACTGGTCTGTAGTTCCCTGCCTCCTCCCTGCTACCACTCTTGTGGAGTGGGATCACATGAGCCCTTCTCTAGTCTTCTGGGACCTCTCCTATGCTCAGAGACTCACTAAACAGTTCTGATAATGGATCTGCTAGTTCCACCCTTGGTTCCTTTAGTACCCTGGGATGTATGCCATCAGGTCCCATTGCCTTGTCCACCCTGAGCTTATCAAGCTCTTGTAGAACCCTTTCTTTTGTGAAGGGTCTAGTGCACACCTCCCTCCTCCCTGTGTCCATGGTGCTGAGCTGTGGGCCCTGCCCTACCTTCTCCTTTGTAAATACTGAGCAGAAGTATCTATTTAGGATAGATGCTTTTACATGGTCCTCCTCCTCACACACCTCCTTATCCCCTTTGATCTTAGCAATACCTCCTCTGGACTTTTTTCTTTTGCTAATGTATCTATAGAAAGTCTTGTCACCTTCTTTTACTGTTCATGCTAGTGTTTTCTCAGTTTGGGCCTTTGTCTGCCTTACTGCCTTCCCTGCTTCCTTTATGGAAGTTTGGTATGCCTCCCTATCTTCATCCTGCTGTGTTCCCTTATATTTCCTGAAGGCCAACCTTTTGGTTCTGACCTTTTCTGCTACTGCTTTTGAGAACAAGAGTGGTTTCCTTCTTTTTTTGCACTTCCTTTTCTCTCTAACACAATGGGATGTTGTTTCAAGTATTGCATCCTTGATACTTGCCCACTTTGCCTATACCCCCTCACCTGTATTTCTTCTTGCCAGGGCTAGCTTAACTCTGTTGGCCATCTTATCAAAGTCAGCTCCTCTGAAGTCCCATATTTCTGCCTTGGAATTGGATGTTTTAGTTGTAGTGGCCAAATTGAACCATACCATGTGATGGTCACTGGCTCCCAGGTGACCTTCTAAATGGAGATCTCTGATCCTTTCCCTGTTAGTCAGTCCTAGATCCAGGATAGCCCTGTTTCTTGTTGTACCAGTTGTTTGAGGCCCTCCCCTGCAGGGAATCCACTATGTGTCTAGTTCTGACAGATGTTCCTGCTGGTATTGACCAAATTGTATCTGGCATGTTGAAGTCTCCCATTATCAGAACCTCCTCCTTAGCTGTCATGTTTTGTATATCTTCTAACAGTAATGTGCCCAAGTCCTCCCCCTGGTCTGGAGGCCTGTATACAACCCCAGTTCGTATGGCTGTCCCATTTCCTGTTTCCAAGGTGACCCACAGTTCTTCTGGTTCCTCATGTGTATTCTGAATTTATGTAGCTTTGATAGTTTCATTGACATAAAGGGCCACTCCATCCCCCCCCCAATTTTGCACCTCAGTCTCTTCTAAACAGTACATAGCCAGGTATTGAAGTCTCCCCAGTGTGATTACTGGTAAACCATGTATCGTTAATGGCTACTATGTCCAGTTTAACCTCTGTTATTATTGCCTTCAGGTCTGGGATCTTGTTTCCCAGACTGCGAGCATTTGTGTACATGATTTTCTACTGGCCAGATGTTGGTGTGTTGGTTGTTGAGCAATGTCTGGTGTTTGCCCTGTGTGTCGTATTTGGAGCCGGACCCTTTTCCTTACCTGGTGATGCAAATGAACTACAAACATGCTGAACTCCTGTTTGATCACTAGCTGAGGGGGGAAGGGTGTTCTTCCCATTCGACATATCGGGTGCTGCACCCTTCTCCCCATTTGCTAGTTTAAATATTCTGCAAGGACATCAAAGTTCTGCCCCAATGCACTGATACCCTCCTTAGTCAGATGCAGTCCATCAAATTTAAAGAACTTTCACTCCCAAAACTGTTGCCAGTTTCCTACAAATTTGTGTCCTTTTTCTGGCACCAGCCCTTGAACCACATGTTTAGCTCCCCTATCTCACCTTTTCTGACCTTCCATCCATTTGCCCTCCTCTCCCAGACCAGCAGGATCTTAGAGAAGGAGATGCCAGATGAAATGGATGACAATTTGTTTCCCAGCCTGGTCAGGTGTTCCCTGGTTTCCATGACTGACCGGTTGGTGAGATCGTTATTACCTATGTGTACCAGGACATTGATGTTTTCTCCTGCCTCCTGTACAGTTTTAGCAATACAGTCAGTGTCTCTCCACACTGATGTGTCTGGGAGACATCTGACCATTACCACTGGCTGAAGATAGGTATCAACTCCCCAAATCATGGAGTCTCCCATGATCAGAAGTGTTTTGGATTTCCCTTTTGCTTTTTTTGTTTTGGTTCCTGTTTTGGGCAAGTTTTGTTGTGCTAGCTCCTGTGCTGCAGTGTCCTGCTCTTCAGTGTCCCCTACCCCTTTGTTGGATTTCAGAGATAGAGGCAGATATCTGTTTGTAGTTTTTCTATGGTTTGTAGAGGTGAAATGTTGGAGAGCACTGCATGATGGGGCACCTGATTTGCCCCTCCTAACCACCTGCCAACCCCCCGGACCAACTACCCATTGCAGTCAAGGTACTACTGTCGTATGTTGGAGAAATGGCAGGCGGTTCTTATAATATTCTTTCTCCTGAATATGCAATTTGAGGCACACAATCTCTGCCCATGCTGCCTACAGCTGAGCTCTTAGATCTCCAATGGCCCCGCATGTAGGACAGTGTCCTAAATCCTCTATAACTGCCCTTTTGAAAAGTGTCCTGCAGTACCTGCAGTTAATAATATCCATTCCAGATAAGTTGCTGGTTTTATAACCTGGTCAGAGTAATTAGAAGGAGGAAAATGAAAGGAAAAGTTTGATTTTGTGTTTTGTTTGTTTTTGTATCACTTGTTATAACAAGTTAAATTACTTGCACCCCTGTAAATGAGGTCACTGTGTGGATATCCCTCTGATCCACCCATTCCTGCTTTGCTACAAGAACTGTCACAACTGTGCTGCCCTATAAAAGGAGTGTAGTGTGGGGTGGTTGGGGATGGGGGTGGGTGGCTGGGCCCTTCCCCTGCTGAAAAGGAAGAACCACAGATGAAAGAAACAAAGAGGTAAGAGCAGAAACAATCAGTCATCAATAAATGCAGTAGCCCTGAAAGCTTAGCCTAATGATAGATAAAACTGTAAAGCACCACCTGTAACAATTTCACAGAAGATGTACCCTGTAAGAAACATTTTGCTACAGAGAAAAATAAAGCAGTAACAGAAGATATACCTTGCAAAAGACAATTTGAATCAGAAGATTACAGCAGTAATCTGTAAGCACACACCTGTAGGCACACCCTTAATTAATGCAGCAGAAGGTATACCCAGCAACAACAATATGTATCAGAGAAAAATAAAGCAATAAAATGTTAGCAACAAACAGTAACAAACCCTGTGAATACAAAAGAAAATAATAACACACAGTAAATCTGCCTAGCCAAAAGAAACCGTAATGCTTTTCCTTGCTCTGGTAAGGTTCTTTGCTTTGTCCTTACAAGCAACCTAGAAGAAAAGAGCTCAGGTGAAGCTAGGTGCCTTTGCCAGCAAACAATGCATTGCAAACATGCTTCTTCAACAATAAATTGTTACTAAATGAAAAGAAAACTAAAGTAATGGCTTTTGGGACATGCCAGAAACTAGAGGGGTTAGGAAATAATCAAAGAGTTAAAGAACTAAAGGGTTATGAACTTGAGGAAGTAGCATGTTTTAATTACCTTGGCACAATGCTAGATCAAACCATGTCTTACAGTGATCATATAACACAAGTCACAAAGAAGGTAAATAATAAACTTGTTTTTTTGTACAGAAAAAAGAACAGTTAAACAAATAAGACTAAAAGAATTATTGCAAGCATGTCCTTCCTGCATTAGAATGCAATTCTTTACTTTTGTGCAACTTGCAGAACCAAGTTTTAGGAAATATGAGATTACTTTTAACAATATAATTCGATTTGCTACAGATACAAGAAGGGTAGAACATCACTATGATTTATATAAGGGGTTCAAAGTAGTTTTCCCCAAAATATAGCATCTTAAATTCAATTTTAATTTTTATATCTAGAATTTTGAACACAGGAACACAAAGGGAACAAAATGTAAAATTTATGAAATGCAAACAATACATTGTTAATAAAGACAAAACAATACAGTGATTCTGGTGTAAATTAAAGATAGCCGAACGTTCCTTTTTAAATTCTGGACAGATATTAGTAAACAATTATTATTTTTAAGAGAAACTTAAAAGAACTTATGAAGACATTGTCAATTTGTAGTTGTTTCGATGTACTCTGACCTTGCTGTTATGAAATAAAGTTACATGGTAACATCATGTATGGAAATTTGTATACATACTGTGGTATTAAATGCTATTAATGATGGTCTGTTTCATGTTTGTGACTTGTAATTATATTGCTGACCTATTGTATTCCTTCATCCCCAGGTGTGACTGAAAATGGATCTTTGATCTAGTCCCCTTTCCTAGTAAAATGCAATCAATCAATCAATCAATCAAGACTTGAGGCAGGGAGCAAGAATGGATCTTAGTTTTAAGTAGAAACAGAAGACGTCCTTAGGAATGTGGTAAAGGGTAGTCAAGTCCTTGTAGGAGTCTAAGTAGTACTGACCTTCTGGGCATAGATCTTGCACATACTATATCAGAACCCTGCAGTTTTCTGTGCATCTCCAGGAATATGATACTGCCTATGCAAAATCTCTTGCTATCCCAGAACTGGGTCAGTGTGAAGCAGAGGAACTGCTGGAAGGTTCAGGATAGATGAAAGTTGTGTACAGTACTTACAGGAGACAGGAACAGTTGTGTGTTGGATGCCTACCCCCTTGCTTTTACCATGCAAAGCTTCTCTGGGGGTTGGGGTCCTGCTGATACCTGGCTTTCCATAGCTACACATGGGGGGGAAGGGGCATAGAGAATGAGGAACCAGTTTACTGTCTAGGCTAGGAGAAATGCATTGTGGTAGTATGCAAACTGGGGGAGGCCCCAACCCAACTTATACCAATGTTGTCTTAGTTTGGCACTGCTGAATCTGGGCTATTGATGGTGCTTCCACAGAGAGGAGCATTTTGGAGAATCAATTTTAGAGAACCAGAGGCTGGAGATAGCTGTAGGGAGATGGGATAGAAGAAAGAAGATTTTAGGAGTTATCACCATTTTGTTAGCCATAATTTTCCAAGTCAGTGCCAACTTAAGGAGTTTGCACCTGTCTAAGTCCCCTTTGAGCACCTTCAAGTGGGTGGTTAAGTTAACCATAAGAAAGATTTGGAACTTTAGTAGGAGCTGAACTCCCAGTAAGTAATCTTAGTCTTATACCATTTCCAGGGGGCTCCCGATATGGCCTGATATGAACAGAGGGAGTTCAGTGGGGACACCTCTGACTTAGTGGGGTTGATATGGAGGACTGAGATAGCTGAGAAATCAGGCAGCAGGGCCTGGAGGGAAGAAATCACTGTTGAGACATTTGTTAGCACAATAAGGATGCTATCCAAATACAAAAGGATTCGATACTCTTTGTCTTCTGCCTTTATCTTTGTAAGCTGTGGAAGGGATCTTGCAGCTAGGGCTAAGGGTTTGATGGCTACTAGGTCTAGGAGATGAGCAATGGGGCAGCCCTGATGTGTACCTCTTTGTAGTGAGAAGGCATCTGACAAGGTGCTGTTGGCGAGGACCCTGGCAGTTGGTTCCTGATAAATTATGCCCACTGTGCTCAAGAAAAATGGACTAGTAGTAGTAGTAGTAGAAAATATTTATTTTTACACAGGAAAAGATCTTATGTACACATCATTAGGTCAAAGACCCATTTTCAAGATGATCCTATTTTATATTTAAAAAAGTTACACAATAAATGAAATATACAAAAAGATAAGAATTAAATTTACAATTTCATTAAGTATCCACAAAACACTCTGCAAAATTGATTTGATAAGCCACTGTACTATAGATTGAAGTGCAAATATCCTTGAAGTGCAACTGCCATTAATCATTACACATACATCTCAAGTTTAACTCATGTCTAAAAGACTTCATAAAATGATTTTGTACTTTGTTCTCTGTGTTTTAATTTACTGTCTATTGGGTCCCATATTTGTACAACTTTGGCAACAAATGTCTTGTTTCCAAATCTATTATTTTTTTCACCTGAGTATATTTATTATTGGACTCTCATAAGATATATTGTGTTTATGTTTGTTTACTTCCAATTTATCAGTTAAATACTTAGCTTTTTAGAATGAAGTACCCCATGGATTTGATGGAACCATGTCAATGTCCTTTTATTTTCCTAAGATAACCAGCCTAAAGAATTGTACATTTCACAATGATGTTCAATGCCTACGTCTCTGACATAAGGACAGGAATCAGGAGTGAGATGAGTCTCTTTGTGGATGACTCGAAACTGGGGGCGGTGGTGGATGGGGAGGAGGGGAGGGTGGCCCTACAGGGGGACCTGGAGGCTCTGGAAAGATGGTCTAGAAAGTGGAAACTGAGGGTCAATGCAGGGAAATGCAAGGTACTCCACCTGGGGGCCAGAAACCCGGGCCAAGTGTACACCCTGGGGGGAATGCTACAAGTCTCGATGGCTGAGAGGGACCTGGGGGTGGTGGTGGATGTCAAGATGAACAACTCTGAGACTTGTAGGAGGGCAGCAGCCAAGGCCAACAGGATGCTGGGATGCATCGCTAGGGGGATCACCTCCAGAAGGAGAAGTGATACTCCCTCTGTATAACTGCTTGGTGAGGCCACACCTAGAGTACTGTGTGCAGTTTTGGAGACCACACTTAAAGAAGGACATTCACCTCCTGGAGAGGGTCCAGAGGAGGGCAACCAAAATGATTTGGGGCTTGGGGGACAGGACCTATGAGGAGAGGCTCGAAGAGCTAAATATGTACACATTGGAAGAGAGAAGGGACCGGGGGGACATGATAGAGGTCTTCAGGTACATGAAGAGGGTAAATAGGGGAGGAACAGTCAGGGTGCTTTGAAGGAAGGAGGAGGGGGCCACTAGAGGGCAGGGTGGAAGCTGGGGGGGGGAAGAATTAGGGGAGAAAGAAGGAGGTGCTACTTCACTGAGAGGGTGGTGGAGCCATGGAATGTGCTGCCTAGGGGGCTGGTGGAGGCAGAGACAGTGGAGGGGTTCAAGAGGGGGTGGGACAGGTACAGGGAAGGGTTCTGGAAGCAAAATCCAATGCAGCAAGAATATCCGGAACTGGAAGGAGAAGCCAGAGAGAAAGAGGGGCAGCAAGGTCAGCACCCAGGATGGGGGCTGACGAAACGAACAGACACGAAAGACCGTTAGGCCTATTCTGCTGGCATTTTAGTATGTTAGTATGTTTTCGATAGTCACACTTCAAGACAAATCCAGCTAAATTGTTACAGGTTACATTGATCTTTTTAGGCTTGCTTTAAAGGCCATACCACAGATATAACTACCATAATCCATACATGGAACTATCAGCTGATTAGCTATATTAGTTCTCATTCTTTGATTGGTACAGAACCCTGATCCATGAAAGGCTCCAAGTTTTTTGTTTGTTTTACTAACCAAATCATTTATATAAAAATCAAATTTCATTTCTTCATCAATCCGAACTCCCAATGTTTAATTTTTTAGTATTTTTATTTGAATATTCTGATGACTGTATCTATTATTGTCTCTTTTTGGGTTAAAAGCCATGTTTTTTTTTTACTTTTTAAAGCTAGCTTTAAGTGGTATAGCCACTGTTCTAGGTTTGAGAAGTCTGACTGTAAGCCTTGTTCCAGTTCTTGAATGGAATTACCATGAGCTAGCAAAACTGTATCATCAGCATACAGCTTCACACTTGTGTGAGTTGCCACACTGACCATCTTATTTGTGCAAATGAGAAACAATGTGGGCCCTAAAATAGAGCCCTGTGGTACTCCTCTCTGAACTACAGCTGGCTTGGACAGGGAGTTACCTAGCTGAACTTTTTTGGTCCTAGAAGTTAAATAAGATTGGAACCAAGGCAATGTTTTTTCATCTATTCCCATTTTAGACATCCTGTGCATTTGTATTTTGTGGTACATGGTGTTGAAGGCCTTGGAGAGATCCACAAACACTGCACCCACTGCCCTGCCTTCATTCATCTGAGTAGCTATGATGTCTATAAGATCAGTTAGTGCAGTGTCCATGGAGTGGCCCTTATGAAAGCCAGATTGGAAGCAAGACAGCAATGATCACTTCTCCAAATACTCACTCAGCTACCTCTGCACCAGTCTCTCCAATACCTTTGACAATGTGGCCAACAAAGCTATCAGTCTGTAATTTGTAGGTTTGGTGGTGAGACTAAACCCATGAACTGCAAGACCTCAAAAAGGTATCGCCACACAACAGAATCAAAAGTCTTTTCAAAGTCTATCATTAGGGCTGTTGCAGGGGTGAGAGACAGCTAGCTAGATCCTACATTTTGAAGATGGATCTGAGGTGATCAGATCCTGTCTTATCTTAAATGAAGTTCACCTGGGACAGGTGCACAGGGTGGGGAGAATGGGCTCCAGTCTCCCTGCTAAAATTTTGGGCAGGACTTTTGTGTGTGAATTAAGTAGAGATATGGGGCAGTAGCTAGCTGAAAGTGGCAGATCCTTTTCTTCCTTAGGGAAGACTATGATTGCCACCACACACATTGTGGGTGGAGGCTTACCCTGTGGAAGGACCTCCTGGAAGTTCCTTAACAGGAGGGTGGAATTCCTCCTACTATATGCTTGTAGATGTCTGTAGGGAGCCCAGATCCTCCTGGAGATTTATTTTTATTGATTGCAAGGATGACTGGTTTGACTTTTTTGAGTGTAACTGGGGCTTCCAGATTCGCTAGCTGGTGGGGGTATAGAGGGGTGATGGAAACCCTGGAGGAATGTCTTGACCTTATCTTCAGTTGATTTGGGGAGAAATATAACATGGAGTAAAAACCCCTCACGACCTTGTTGAGCTCCTCTGTCTTGGTGTGTAGGGTTCCGGCTGATTCCCCAAGCTCTGGAATATATCTCTACACTTGCTCTTTGTGGAGCCTATAGGACAGGACTTTGCTGGACCTCTCCCTTCCAGAATTTGTGATGGTACAGAGAAAGGCTAGTTTTGCCTTGGAAGAGTATAATTGTTGTAACTGAGTTCAGAGCTGAATCACCGGGTGGGAGTTAAAGGGTGGGTCAACCTTCTATGTGGCCTCTGCAGACATAAGTTTGAACTCTAATTCTTTGGCTTTAACATTCCTCACTTTCTTCCTATCAGCCATATATTCTATTATAAGCTTCTCTAGGCATACGTTCCAAGCTTTCGTCATAGAGAGAAATGAGACTGCCCCATTATCACTGTGCTTCAGGATGTCTTGCAATTCAGATTTAGCCTATGGCTGCAGTTTGGGGTCCTTCAGCAGGAAGGGAGTTAAGCCTCCCTGAGGCAGATTTGAGAGGTGCTTTGCCCTGAAGGAGGTTGAGGGACACAGGGGCATGATCAGAGATCATTATGGGATGAATAGTGGTGTCCACCATAGTTTGTGTGATCTGTGGGAAGGTGAGCCAGAAGTTAGGCCTACTAAAGGACTGGTGAACCTGGAAGAAAAATGTGTATCCTGTGACTATAGGGTTGGGTTGGATATTCTCCATATATCTGTAAAGGCATGCTCTTGCATAGCACTTTGGCAAGTGGCTTTGGGTCATAGGCATGATGATGGGACCCTGTGGGGTAGAAAATTTACCCATCATCCACTATCCTTCAGAATCAGCCTTTGAGACTGTCATCTGCCAGTGTAGATTCTTGAGCAAATAACTGATCCCCCACATTTGATAGTCAGAGATGAATCCCTCACCCACACTTTAGTAAGTTCCTCAGCTTCCCTGGTTAATTGTTTTGTCTCTTAGAGAAATGCCACCCTTGATCCTAATTTCTTTAAGTTGATAAGTTCTTTCTTATGTTTAATTGGGGAGTTTAAACCCTGGATGTTCTATGTGAAAAAATGTAGTGTCAGCTGTTGACCTGGGGCAGACTCAGGATGTGCACAGGAGTGTAGGGAATGTTGCCCCCCCCAAGGGACACTATGTCCCATGGCAGCTCAGGGATATGGATGCTACTTACTGAGGGGATAGTGGCATCCCTCCAGAGATCAAAAGTATACCCAACATGATACTTATGGTTTGATGACATATAACCTTAATGATTATACAGACTTGCATACTAAATGCACAAATAGAACACAACTGGTAAAGCCCAACAGGGGTAGATAATGAGATAATGGAACCCGTCTATGTAACAAAATAGTGAAAAGATCAGTAGAGACCCAATCCCAACCCATTAGAAACAGCAGCCTCTGTACCATGGGTAGCCACAAACCATGGCAACCCAAGTGGAAGGTGAGAATTTAGGGATCAGCATTGACCCCCCCCCCCAATCTTTTGCTTTCAAACTCTTCATACAGTGCTGGTAAAAAATGCAAACAGTTGCAAAGGAAAATGACATAAAGCCCACACTCAAGTTTATCTGACAAAACATGCTGCAGAGTGGGGGTTGCGTCCTGTGGTCACATGTACTACTTGGGGTACCCAGGTGCATCCTGTGGTCACAAGTACTACTTGGGGTGCCCAGAAAACTGACACCAATATTGTCTGTGGCTTTGAAGCATCAGACCAGTAGGCAGAAATTATCATACAATGACTGACTTCCTGAGGATAAGATGAAGACAAAGATCCCCTATTTGAAACAGGCAGAGGACCTGGCTCTGTGGGGCCACAGAGAGCATGCAGCTTCTTGGTGCAGTCTTGTGCATCCTGGCCCAGTAGAAAGCCACAGCTTCACTGACTGCAACCCTTGTCAGTTCTCCATTGATCTGACCTTTGCTCTATGAGCATCAGTCAAGCAGAATTGGAGACAGTAAACTGCGCACATGAAGGTAATTAAAAGGGAATAACCCTTAAAACTTCTTCATAGAAACATAGAAACATAGACTTTGATGGCAGATAAGGACTGTTTGCCCCATCTAGTCAGTCCATTTGCCTACCTATTGGATAAGTTGCAGATCCTAGTTAAATAACAGCCTCCTTCTTCCTACCCCCCATCAGAATTGCCTTATGTCTGTCCCATGCATTCTTGAATTCCCCCACTTTTTTTGACCCCACAACCTCCTCAGGAAGGACATTTCATGCATCCACCACCCTCTCTGTCAAAAAATACTTCCTCACACTGCCCCCATCTTCAAAGTGTGCCCCCTTATTCTTGCACATCTCTTTTTCTGAAAGATGCTACCCTCTTGAACTTTGTTGATTCCCTTGAAGTACTTGAAAGTTTCTGTCATGCCACCCCCCCTTTCCTCAAGGGTATATGTGTTAAGCTCCTTTAGTCTCAGTATGGCTTCTGTTGCAGACCCTGCACCATTTTAGTTGCCCTCCTCTGGACTGCCTCTATCCTGTCTATGTCCTTGCAGAGATGGGGTCTCCAGAACTGCATGCAGTACTGCAGATGGGGTCTCACCAACTGTCTGTACAGAGGGACAACAACTTCCTGTTTTCTACTGGTGATGCCTCACCCTATACATCCCAGTATCCCCCCAACCATCATCACTGCCTTCTCACATCACTTGCTTACCTTTAGGTTATCTGATATGACTATCCCCAGATCCCTTTCCATTTCTGTTGTTGTTAATACCTCCCTCTGACTGTATACTCTTCCCCTGGGGTTTTTGTTTCCCAGGTGCATTACTTTGCACTTCTTTGAATTGAATCTAAGCTGCCATATTTTTGACCATTCCTCCAACCTTGCCAAGTACCTTCTCATCCTTTCCACCACCCCCTTGTGTATCAACCCGGTTGCAGATGTTTGTGTCATCTGCAAAGAGGCAACCTTTTCCTTCCAGTCTTAAAACAGCATTTCTTGAAAAGGATATAGAGGGGCATGCCGTCCATGGCATGCCCACTTTAAGAGTCAGAGAGAGAATTATTGTACAATTAATTAATGGCCAAAAATCTTTCAAGAGGAATAAATGATGGAGGAATGAGCCAATAAAACTTTTGCCAGTAAGAATCTTAAAATGGAATCAGCCCAATTTATGACATCGACATCACTAGATCCTTGGAAAGGGAAGCACTCATTGCTGCATATCTATGGGGATTCAATGCTGTGATGTTTTGGGGGGTACCCAGTGGTAATGGAGTGTTTTCCAGGAGGGCTACAGCCAAGGTCATTGATGGCAGGTACAAGTTTTGTGGCGTGGGTGACATGCCCTTGTTCTGTAGGGAGCACTGTAGCTGGGGCAGATGAGGCTGAAGGTCCCACAGCTGGGAGCTTCTCCTGTTTTTACCAGTGGTGCAGATCTACTCCTAGAGATCTGGTCATGCCAGGTGTCCAATAGGGCTTCTCTCTCTCAGATTCTACTTTTGCTGCAAGGGCGCAGCATGTATGGAGGGTGCAGGTGAGTTGCTTTTGCCTTCTTGCATCCAGATCCTCATCCCATTCTCCTGAATGTGGGTTGCAAGGCCTCAAACCTCTGGATCCTGGGAGATGGAAGGTGCACCAGTCTGTAGTGCCATCAGGTTGGGGGTTTGGAGGCTGGGGTAGTTTCCATTCTGGAAGCTAAGGAGAGATGAGGCACTTCAGTAGTCATTGCTCCAAGCCAAAATTGATTAATAAAATCCTTCACAGATTCTGGCATGTGGAAAGAGTGGTACACACCATTTCTGGTGATTCTCAAGGTAGCCAGGTAGCACACACTGTAAGGGACCTCAAGCTTCTGTAGTGCTTTGTGGGCCAGAATGTGTACTCTGTGCTTTTCTGTTAAGGCTGGTGAAAAATCAGGAAAGATTTGAGTTTAGTGTCCCTGCCATTCTAGTGGTCCCTGCTCCCTCGCAAGCAGAATGATTTTTCCCTTAACCAGAAATCTCAGGAATTTACTAGGATAGACCTCGGCCTCTCTCCAGATTACAGTGGTGCTAGGGAGTGGTGTGATCATTATGTTTCCAGTGGGTCTGGCCATTGCTGTTTGTGGAGAATGGGGATAACATTCTGTAGGAAGTTGTTCATGTCCATTCCCTCCAATGTCTCAGGAATCCCCACATATAGGAGGTTTTTCCTTCTCCCTCAATTCCCTAGATCCCTGATTTTGTCCAAGAGCTCTTTTTAAGAGGAACATTTTGTGTACTTGCATGTGTAGAATGGAGGTAAATGCATTGATCTTTTATGTGTCACTGTGTTTCTTGTTATTGTACTTGCCATAGGTCCTTCTCTCTCATGTGGGCCTTAAACCAATCAGAGTAGACCTCCTGGTGTATCACTTGTTGTTCGGCATGGGAGACTCATTGGGATAGACTGACAATATCCTCCATTAGGTGGCCCACTCAAGAGCGACACCACAACATTGAAACCCCAAAACAGACCATTACAGTGAATGTCACTGTAATGATCTGTTTTCACCATCACAGCTTCTCCCAGTGTTCTGCCCCCTCCCAGGAACAACTCTGACCTGGAGTTGATTATATTGAAATGTGGGGGGAGGGGGTGTGGGGGGGCACAATACCGGTCAGTATTGTGGCATTGCTATGTGGGAGGTCAGCAAAGTTTCTGTTGACCACAAGTGGTGCTTCTTCCTCCACTCTACAATTGGTTGTCACTTTCAGATCCCCATATCCAGTAAAAGCTGCCTGAACATATTTGTAATTTCTATCAAGTCTACAGGAGCTGCCAGGGTTGCTGCACCAGAGACCTCATTCCCACTGAGAAGCTGATGCCACAAGGGGCAGATCTGACAGATAGTTTGCAGTGCCGCAGTAGGACCAATGAACAAAAGGTGCACAGGACTGGAGTACTTGGATCACTGGCTGTCAGATAATGGCAATTTAAAAGTCAGATGGCGGTGCTGAAAGGCAGATTATAATGGATGTAGGGTGAGGGGAAGGGAGCTGACAGGATTAGTCAGCCATCTTGTCAGAAGTCAAGCTCCACCCTGTTGATGCAACATAAACCCCATAGACCTTGAACATGAGACTAACACCCTCTGTGCTCCCTTACTCTACTTGCTTTTGCCGCACACCTCTGGAGTGCAACAGTTTTTCTCATGTACAGTACTTAGCCTGTGCACATGCCCTGAAGTCACCCAGTACAGAAATATGGTATTGCAGTCCACCTGATGCAGAAGCAACAATCTGTATGATGTGACTCACCACAGACTGAGCAAGGTGGCAGTTTCCAAAGAGGGACAAAGTTGGGCAAAGAGAACAATTAGTGGGGAGAAGGTAGTTTCATTTGTGAATGTGCATGAGAAGTAGGATTGTGATTATGAGCCTAGTTGTGCTGGATGGAGAGAAGAGCCTGCTGTGTGGTGGGAAGTGAGAGAAGAACCCATTTTGTGATCTTAATGTATGAGTCAGTAAAGACTCTGTTGCCTGGTGATGGAGGGTATAGACAGAAAGGAGCCTTTTGTGTACTTGCGTGTGTAGAAGAGTGGTAAATGCATTGACTTTTTAAGTGCCTCTGTGCTTCTTGTTTATTGTACTTGCTGTAAACTGACTCAATGCAGAATTTGCATTCCAGAGCCCACCCAATGGAAAAAGGAGAATCTGGCCACTGTCAACAACAATATATCTGATAGGTCTGCAGCCACCATGAGGGAACAGAGAGGGGAGAGCAAAGAAGTGTTGGAGGAAGCATTCCATTTGAGAATGTACAAAGAGAAAGGAGTCTGATTCTGACTTTAGTGAAAGGGGGAAGTGAGCCTGATTGTGTTATGTAGAATGAAAGAAGAAGTGAGAAAACCCTGTGGTTAGGATGTGCCTTTTGTTATATCAGTGAATGGAATAATGCTAAAAGCAAAGAGCTTGATTGTGTGTTTGGGAGAAGTAAGGAGTCTGACTGGGGGGAGAATCAAGGAGCTCTATTATGTTAAGTGGGGAGAAAAGAGGGAAAACTCTCACTGCATGGTTGGGGATGAAGAGAGGAATGAGCAAAGATCCCATGTGCTGAGGAGGAGGAAAAAGGAGCAATGAGCTTTACTACATGAAAGGAAGAGCAAAGAGCTTATTTAGCAGGGAAAGAGTGAAATCATGATTTGGATGGAGGTGTGAACAGTTGAATTAGGTTGGAGAAAAGAAACATGTTTATAACTGAAATTTGGGAAACTAACAATCATAATTTGTGACACAGAAATATAGAAAATGTCAGCAGAAAAGGACAATTGATCCATCCCAACTGCCCTTTTGTACCCTGTCCTACCCAGGATCTAATGTCTGGTCAGAATTATTGCCCTCACCATCCCGCTTATCCTCACCCTACAGTTTCCCCCCGTGTAACAATTAAGCCTTTTATTCAGTCCCAGCCATGTTTGAAACCATTAATGGTTCTTGCACCCACCACCTCTGCTGGTAGGCTGTTCCGTGGCTCAACCACTCTCTGTAAAATAAAACTTTTTTGCATCCCTTCTGAGTTTCTCCCATCAGTTTTCTTTCATGTCCCAGTGTTCCTGACTCACCAGTCCTGCTAAATATTTCCTCACAAACTACCTTGTTCATTTCTTTCAGGAACTTGAAGGTCTCTGTCATATCTTCTCTTTCTCTTCTGGTCTCCAGCAAGCACCTGTTCAGTGCCTTAAGCTAATCCTCATAGCATCTGTCCTGATGGTTATGCTAATGAGGGCTATCAACTCTGCCATCTGGGCCACAGCTGTAGTTAAATAAATAAACATAAATACAGTATTAGCAAGTTTGTTTCCTTTGTAGAAGAATCAGAAAACTGATAATATTAATGTGTATATTATTTCAGTACGTTTTCCTCTAGTGCAACAAGCACAAGAATTTCTATGAGAAATAGTATACATTTTTCTTCTTTGTCATTCCATTGAAGGAACACTTACTAAACTAATAAATAGTTTTTGTTTCGCTCATTACCATAAAGCTGTGCTTTTATCAAACACTAAGTTAAGGTTTATAGTAGTATCATTCTAAGGGCTATAATATGTAAGAATTGTACTGGATGGCATTCCTTTGCAACTTGAAAAGCAGATACACAGCTAACAATTACCTGAGCTGTCCACTCTTTGTGCAGCCTCATTTATCCTCATAGGATGCCTGACTAGCTCTCATCTAATGATGCCCTATGGAACAAGTGCTGTGTCCACACATATTTCACACTACCAGGCATCTGCTAGTGAAATAAATTAGACTAAAGTAACCACTCAGGAGCAAAATTAGGTTTGCAGACATGAATGCTACTCAAGGAAATTGGATGCACTGAACCTTCAGCTATATGGATCTCCTCGAAATGATAGTAATAGAGTGCCTTAAGCAGTCTTGGATAATCCAACCCACTCCACCTTCACTGTGCATCAGTCCTGTGTTTTCATCCTTATAATATGATTTAGAGCAATCAGATAAGAATTCAACATCACACTGCCACATTGCAGATATATGCTGTAACACCCATTGGTCATCTGTCTTCATTTTGCATGTCTTTAAAACAGCATTCAGTCTGATGTAGTACTTATTACTATTAACAAGAATGTGGACCACTTTAGGAAATAGTACATGGGAAATTAAAACAATGCATTGTCCCCTCCAGATTTTGCAAAGGCAGTGCATCAAATAAAAGGATATTGTTCTGAAGAAATTTGTGGTTTGCTAAACACACATCCATACTACACTTGAGAATTTCATCTCTTGTGATTTCATCAAATTGTTTAAAATGTAGAAGAGTGCTCTGTTGTGCTAGCAGTCTTCTGCAACTTTCCAACCATGCAGTTGACATCTGCAGTTTCTATTAGAATTAATAGTATACTGTCTAGGCATTAGAATTATTAATTAGAAATACATAATGCTTAGTTAATGTTATATTTTACACAAGTATGCAGATTTCACCATTCAACATAGAACTTGATCAGTATTACAGAAAAGAGCTAGCTGTGCATCAGATTTTGGACAGTAATTTGGGACTGGAATCTTCACATTTAAATTGGTAATGTAAATTTCAAGCAATCTTTTTTAAAAATAATTTCTACAGAAGTCCCACCCATTTCAAGAATGGAAACAATATTGTTTTTAAATGTGCCATCCATTTCAAATGTGATTAAAAACAGTCATGTGTTAAAATAAAAAAAAATATATTGACATTACTCACACGTGAGACCAGGATGAAAGCTGCAAAATAAATATTTACCACAGTTAACAAAAGTTTGCAGTTGTGCTAATCAATCACTATAAATATAAGGACATTTAAAATTGTTTGCCAGTGTCCCATTTATTCAGAGCAAAATGCTACTCTAATTTAACAGATTTTATTTTGGATGTCAGTGATGTATAACAAAATACAATGTTGCCCCATCTAAATGATACTTGGCTACCAATACTGTAGTTTTCTTTTTGTTTTCAGATTCCGTATTCTATAGCATAGTCTCTATTGTTATAGCTTGATACATACACTACATTGGCTAGACTAGCTGATATATAAGGACTAGCTGCAGAAAAACTAAAATTTAAGTATCAGATATACACATTCAGGTTAATTAAGAATTTCCTAATCCTTAATTGAAATAAGAACTGTACTCGGAAACAAAATATTCCAAAGCTGCAGTTTATATTTTACCAATATTTATGTTTGAATGATTTTGAAGATCTTCATGTGTAAATGACACACAAGAGATAGTTAAAAGACTATCACACAGAGTAGTGTTATTGGCCTCTATTAGATGATAAAACAGTACAGGAATGTGCAGCAAAAATAGTTTGGACCGCTGAAAGGTATAGAACAGCAATGCAGGACCAGGGTGGGGTTATGGGTCACAGTCAAGGCCACATGAGAAAAATATTGTCTATGAATAATCTTTAATGATATATAAAATGAAACCCTGCTTGTTTGATATACAGCATAGCCAACAACAACAGTGTACTGGTTGTAGTGGAATGATGACTAGACACATTTGTGCTCGTGGGCGTGGTATAATGTCAACTCAACTAGAAATGGTGCTGTATGCAGTGAAATGCTGCTTATAATCCCCAACATCCACATGAAAGTTATTAATAGTTAATAGTTTTTAACAGAGACAATATAGTTTTGGTTGTCTGGATTTTTCCATGCCAAGGTACAGCATGAGTTGCAAGATACTTATGCCAAGTGTCTTCAGCACCGAGAAGTGTATACACCCCTGACAATTAATGATCTGGAGTGTCTTATCAGTTTTACTTACTTGTCTTTCTTTTTTAATCTTTGGTTACTGGGTTAGGGCCACAGTGCATAGGGCCCATTTACAATGGTGACCTGTGAGCACAGGGGGTTTAAATAACTTACTCAGGGTCACACAGTATGCATGTAAAGGTTGTGGGATTTAAACTCAGTTCTGCTGGATGTATCAAGGTTATTCATGAGGCAGAGGGCAGATGCACCCATGACTTGCCTGCCGCCATGCTGGCAACGCAGGTTTGGTGACAAGCCGGGCCACTTGGGGGTTGGCCTCTGGGAGGAAGACTGAGCATCCCAGTGGATGATCTCCTCCTCCGGGGAGTGAAGGCAGACTGCTTTGCTGTGACACCACTACCTAGGTGACCAAGGGTAATGTTGCAGGTCAGAGCAGCAGTGCCAAGTGGGAGATGTTCCCAGGCAGAAGACATCAAGCACATCCTTGACATGTGCTCATCTAGTCACCATCTGCCAAAGCATCTGTGTGTCAGGTAAACTAAGAAAATCAGAAAACACTGCCAGTGGCAAAATGCCACACCACAAAGCCTCACAGACCCCATACCACCTACTGGGCACAGGGGACTGCCAGACTAAGGATGGCACCAGAGGGAGTTTGAATCCTCCCAACAGCCCAGCCACAGGGGCAATATGTGGAGGAATTGGTGGCCCCAAAGTAAGTCCCAGAGATGGCGGGTGATGGGTTTGAGGGAACTGCATGGGCTGAATGGGGCAAGCGAGGCAGAGTGGGTGGAAAAAAAACAGTTTGTTCATGAGTGTTGTGTGGAATTTGTAAATTATGACAAAACTGAATTCCGCTGAATTTTAGAACATTCTGCCTAACTTTTTTGCTGATTAGTAACCCACAGTTTACATTACCCATTGATTCTTTTTTCCACTTTCTGCAGACAAGTATTCCACAGGTTATGTGATTGATGAAAAGTTATTCTGCATTTTACATAGAAATGCTTTTCTGAATTCTACAGAAATCAAAAAGAAATACTGAAAAGCATTTCAGAAGTACAATTGTCTTTCTGCATGAATTCCATTTTTACGGAGCTCTAATGTCCACCTGAACAACCACCAGAAAAGGCAGACAAGACTCTGGTTTAATGTCTTATCTGAAGGATGGCACACCCAGAAAGTAAAGCACCCATTTGATGTTGTGGGAAATTGGAAAATTTCACACGGCAAAATATTTCAAGGAATTTGCGTATTTCCCAAAATATTTAGTGGGGTGAAATGTGAAATTTTTGCCGACAGAGTGGTGAAATTTCACCCTTGAGACAGCAAAATTTGCTGCTTATGGGCGAAATTGTGAAATTTTGCCACTATTTAAGACTCTGTGGTGTCTAGTGCCCTCCCAACTCGATCATTGGCTGAATTGAAGAACCTGCCCCCCCGGAGTCATTTCCCCTCCTCAGCCATGACCCCAGCTAAGGCAGGGAGAAGGAGGGAAGGTAAGTCAATGAGTTAAGAGGGGCAGAAGCTAAGTAAGGTAATTAAGGACAAGTTGCAGGTAAGCGCAAGGATAGGGATAGGGATTGGACAGGTACTGGGCAAGGGAGAGGCTAAATGGGCTGGAAAAGGGACTGCAGAGAGATGCAGACCCTCTTTTCTGCTATTCTTCTTCTTCTGAATTCCAGATCCAGAGAACAGCACCAAGTGGCCTAAGGTTTGGGCAGAACTACATGGAATAGGTAAGGCTGATAAGGAAGGGGGTCCTAATACACAGGCTGAGGGTACTGCACAGCTAGCCAGGTAAGATGCAAGGATAATGATTGAAATTGTTACCGTTATAAGATGCGAGAATTTTTAAGGATTTGTTATGGTTGTAAGAGTCAAGGCTTGGACTGAAGTGGTTAGTGTTATTATCTACAGCAGTAAGGTGGTTACAGCAATAAGATTTTAATGAAAAGTGCTGCATATTGGATACAGTGGTTTTACCCTTCTACATGTTCTGGGGTCTCAGGACTCGGCTTTAGAAGCAGCACTGCAAGAGGTTTAAAGATCATGGCCGGATTTTCAAAGGGCCCTTAGATCCATGCAAGTTGTGTCAAACAACTGGCTTGAGTCAGATCTAGGAGCACCAAATAATGTGCGCCATATTTTGCAAGAAAAGCAGTTTTTGTGACAAGGTCCCCTAAACTGATGCAAGAGGTCCACTGCACTGACAAAATGGCATAAGGGATAAGAATGACGCAAGTTGCACCAAAATAAATGGTGCCAGTTGAGTCAAAAATGGTGTATGTTGAGTTAAAAAAATGACTCAATGAACGAAAATGATGCAAACTGAGTACAAAAATGGTGCAAACTGAATAAAAATGGTGCAAGCCGAGTAACAAAAATGGTGGAAGTTGAGTAAAAAAAATGACTCAAGGAAGGAAAATGACACAAACTGAGTATAAAATAGTGCACGTTGAGTACAAATGGTGCAAACTTTGTACGAATGGTGCAAGCTAAGTCAAAACAATGGTGCAAGTTGAGTAAAAAAATGATGCAAAGGACGAGAATGATACAAGCAAAGTAAAACAAAATAGGAGATGAAATAGCCAAAACTAAGCCTGCAAAATGTTCTAAACTAGTCCTGCAGGAGAATGCTGGCCCTTAATAGTAGCATAGTCAGGTCTGACCACCTGTTTTGTGTCTCTTTATATGCTCTAGTTTCCCTTAGACCAGCTCTGGCTGGTCTAACAGTGACAGGCATCTTAGGCACAAGTGGCCCGATTCTCAAAGGGGGTTGCGTTCAGAGGAAGGTGCGGAAAATTTCAGCTTGCACCAAAGCCCCGTGTGCTGGGGACCCTGCACCCAATTCAGATACAGGAGGGGGTCCCGGTGCCTAAGTCCCCACACTTGCGCCACCTCCTCCTCCCATGTGGCAAACACATGGCACATGGGAGGGTATGTCACAAACCCCATGCAGCAATAGCAGGATGTCCCCAAGCCCCGAGCCATGTCATGCCTCCATAGGGATTACAGGGCAGAATCCCCCACCAGATCCCAGATGAGTCCCTCTCAGTAAATATGTACTGGAATGCCCCCTTCCCCATCTTAGGTGTCCCCATCATTATGACACATGACAAATGCCCATGCACTGCAGGTCCCGTACCTCCCCACCCAAGCAGATAGTGCCCCACCCCATCCCCAGACAGAGCAGAGGACTGGCACAGCCCTCCTCACACCTCCGTGGCTGGTCCCCGACTGAACTGAATGTGCAGCGGACTGTACAGTATATGCTCTATATATATATACATATTTATGTACATGTATATATATAGACACACACACACACATACATATATATATATATATATATATATATATATATAGATAGATATATATATATATATATATATATATATATATATATATATATATATATATATATATATATAGTTATTGAAATACTGTGAGGGTTTCTTTTTTTATGACAACTGCTTCTGATTCGTTTGGCATTTCTCAGAGTCTGTCACAGTGTGAGACATCTGCTGTGTTTCAGTTTGCCTCTAGGACAGTATCATTTAGGTCCACAACAGGATTCTATATATAAGGTGATTTATGTCACAGTCAGTTGTTGTATAATACTTATGAACATGGCTGGATTAACCTGTATGCAAATTACGCCATGGCGTAGGGCCCCATGGTTCAAGAGGGTCCCCACTGTTAACTTATTTACTTTCTTTAATCCCTGTACTGGGTGACCTCTGTGGCTGCCGACCAGCTGAATTGGCCAAGAAGCACCCCCCCTTAGAGTCAGCGTCTGTCCCTGGTTCAGTGGCCCCCTCCCCCATCCTTGGACTGAGTCAGCCTGGTCCCCCCCCACACGGCCACTCCAAGCGAGCGAGCCTCTCAGTCTCTCTGACGGGTGGCTCTGGCTCTGCCTCTGATCCACCCTGACCCCACCGCACAACCAATCATGTCTATCAGAGGTCCTCTGGAGGTGTGGCTACAGGGGAGCAGGAAATCGGTGCTTTCGTGCATGGTGTCAGGGCATGTGGCCAGGCCAGGCAGTGAGGAGTCAAGGAGGAGGACAAGAGAGCTGTGGACGTTGATGGTCAGCCGTCGGTGCCAGTGGTCGGTCTCGTCTTCGTCTTGATCAAAGAAGAAGATAGAATAGTATAGAGAGCGGCGCGGGGGGTCACCCAGAGTTGGATCCAGCTTCACGACCTGGTGTGCAGTATCATGAGCTGCTGGTGTTTTTGGTGTAGCCAGGTTCAGTCAGTGCTGCTTAAGTTGAGCCTCTGGTTCTGCTGTGAGGAGTCCTCCCACGCCGGGCCAAGTCGTGTCGCCGCCACCTGCATGATCTTGAGGAAAGGATCTCAGACATTTGTCCACCACCAGGCTGAGGCTGGCATTTATCTTCTTCCAGTCCAGTCATCAGGACAGTCATCACATCACAGTCAGGCCAACCAAGGCAGGCCACGCCAGGTATGTTGACTAGTCTGCATGCTGTAGTGTCCAAGCCATTGTGCTGCAGAATGAAATGAGTTGTTGGAGAAACCAACTAAGCTGTGGTCTCTGTTCAGTAACCCGAGTACTGAGTCTTTAATAAGATTTGAGTTTGGCACAGTGGACCATGGGGTGCTGTCGTGCTGATAAGTCACCTGAGGAACTATGTGGGACTTGCTGGCTGGCACAGTTTTGTCTTGGTTTGAGTCATACATTACTGGGAAGTTGCAGCAGGTTGCTCTAGGAAACAACCTCTGAAGTGACTATAGTCACCTGCATGGTTCTTAAGGCTTAGTCATGGCACAACTCTCTTTAGCTGCTTTGGCATCAATGACTTGGAGTAGGGGCAAAGATGGCAATTCAGCAGCAAAGCAACTTCTAAGTTGACAGCAGTGACAATGGAGATGGAGGAGACAGTGGGAGAACAGAGAGAACTGAGGACAAAGATAGCTGCACAGAGGGAGATTGTGGCAGATGCATTGCGGAGGCAAGGAGCTTGAGCATGTCTCAGGTTTGGAGCTTGAAGGAGTCTTGAGCAGGGAGATGATGGGAGCTGTGAGCCCCACTAACTGCTACAATAATACATGCCTCAGGGTTTTTGTTTTGGCAGAGAAAATAGATATTGAAGGAGACATGTGTAGGGAGATCCTGCTTGAGTACCCTAGTTGTTGTCGCCTTGCCAGCCCGGCACCGCAGAAGAGTGCGATGTTGGCATTTAGGGGCCCCCAGGCCAAAAAATATGACTTGGAGTAGGGCCCGCATATCCATTAATCTGGCCATGCTTATGAAGTGTTGAAGTTATGAGTGGTGTCAGTATGGGTATTGAGTAGATGTCACTGCACCTTAGACAGTGTTTAGTGCAAAGTGTCTGAATGTTAGATACATTATTGAGAAACGTATAGTAGTTTTTTAGCCCCTTGGGCTATGTAGTATTTTTTTTGTTGCGCATATATTGTTTGAGTATTTGAATCAGCTAATAAATATTGTTTTTGAATTGTCTTTTCCTGCCTGTGTTGTGTAGTTACACTTAGGTTGTCTTCAATTTTCTGATGCATTTTAAAAAGTGCTTTTTTGACTCCTCTGTCTCCACTGGCCAAAAAGTATTCTCTATATATTATAATGTTTTATAAATGTCTTTTTGTGCCACCTTTTCAAGTTAGGTTGGAGGCTTTGTTATTTGTTTAGTTTACTGACTCTTTTTTGTATGTTTTCAACCTTATACCTAAACAGAATGTGTGATTTGTCAAATTGGTTTGTGACTGTTATGGCAGTGTACAGCTTCATGGTGTGTTTGAGTAGCACAGACTTTCCTAATTATATCGAGTTCTAGGTTGCTTGTGTCTTCCTCATAAGGTTCAGTATTCAAGTATACCAGCAACTGCAGTGATATTGCAGTCTAAAAATGTTATCTTGTGACATTCTCCATTGTGTTTCACAATACATTACTAACCAGTTACTAATAATGTTTGTTTCTCTTCTCTCTGTCTGCTGTGTCAGTTTTTTCATTTATGTATAGTAAGATAGTAATATATATTTTTTCTGTGTTTCTGTTTGCCTGTAGATAGTAATATGAAACACTGTTGTGCAGTCGGATGTAAAAATGGCAAGCGTTATCTTTGAAGTTTTTATAGATTTCCAAAAGATCCAATGTGGTGCAAAATGTGGGCCTTGGCTGTGAAACGTGTAAACTGGCAACCAAACGATCACATTGTAATTTGTGCAGACCCTTTCACAGAAGACCAGTTTGCCATACCACAGACACTTCTTGAGTGAACAGGTTTTGCCCCAGGCCAACCGTTTGAAAACAAATGCATGCCCCACATTGTTCTCTTACAATCAAGATGAATGCAGCATCCCAACAGTGTCATCGAGAAATGTTGAAGAATTGAGGCATGTATATTTATGATTTTTCTTTTGTTTGCAGCTCAATTTGCATATTTGCAAAAGGCAGCTGCAGATACACCCCGGGGGGGGTGGGGTGGACACAGAAATTGTTAGTGTTCCTAAACTAGGGTATTGGTGAAATTGTTTATGGATCTGTGAATGTAGACTGGATAGGTAACCACATCTGTTTGTGTTGCGGATATGCTACTTGTGTCCAGCTGAATGGAATGTATCACCTGCAAGTTAGAGGCATGGCTGATTTTTTTTTTCCAATTGCCTGTCACACTTGATGTCTGTGACATTTGACCCACTTGGTAAACCTGTTTTATTCCAGATCTTTGAATGCAGCAAGGCCTTTGATACACAAAGTTGGTAAGCAAGTTAGGGTGCATAGGTATAGGCCCCAAGGTGATAAACAGGAAAAGATATTGGTTGAAGGGCAGGTAACAGAGAGTGCAGATGCATGGTGTCCCATAGTGGTGGGCAAAGTGGCCAAAATTCTCTCCGCAAAGTGATTCACGGAGTAATGCGGAATCCGCAAAGTAATCGGCAACGCGAAGTGGAGTACTTCGCATCATAATCACGAATGCTAAGTCCATTAAAACCAATGACTTCGTGTTATTCTGCCTTCCCCAAACCACTTCTCCACCATTGATTTCAATGTATTTCTCATCACTTCGCCTTGTAATTGAGCTCCAAGGTGAATTCTCCAGTGATTCATGGGATTGCAGGTCACATGTGCTCTAGATTGTTCTGCACAGCCTCAGTTCTGGGTAGTCTGTGTCTAGTGGTAGCTGGAGACAGTTTGCTCTCAGAGCTCTGTGATTCAAAACCTCTAAAAGCTGTAAAAAAACCTTTTTGAGTCATTTATTTTTGCTCAGAATTTAGTACATCGATTGCAGGAAACCCTCCTGTGCTCATATCATCAAGTGTTTATTGTCTGTGTGTGGATTTTGAATGTTAATTTAGAACATTCAGTCTGCATACTGTGAAGAGTGCTTTGGGGGAGGGGTGTAACTGTGGTGTAAGTAGATTAACTGGGAGGAAAAGGCAGTCTTTCTGTTTTGGTTACATTTTTCTTGTATAACTGTGTTAATATACATAGTAATATTTTCAGTAATTCTTGACATTTTTTTTGCTGATTGTTGTGGTGCAGCAGTGTATAATTTCAGTTAATTTAAAACATTTGGTTATATTACTAAAGGTTTTCAATTTGTTTCACATTATTTGTAATGTGTTTGTGAGTGGGTGCGATGCGTGACATCAAATCAGACACCTTTTATTGTGCCACAGAGTAATTGCAGCAGTGTGAACCTGCTATCCACCACACCTGCATGAATTTTTTGTACTGCTTTGAGGTATCTTTACTGGTAGTGGACTGTTACTGCTGTGCACTACCCTCCAAAAGGCAAAAGTTATTCTTTTTCAGATTTTGATTTGTGACTTGTGAGCACTGGTTAGGTGTTGTGCCTTTGTGTCTGCATCTCTTGAGTGTGCAGCACAATCTCAATCTGTGCATTTGCAGTGCACCATTAATTCTGGGAGACTTTGCATTTCTTGTTATACTTTCATTTCACTTCTTTAGCACTGAGTAATTTTCTGGACAAAAGACAGTAGCATTTTAGGGATGCACATTAATTCTGGTGACTGTGTGTGACCACTGCATGCATGACTGAGTGTACCATTAATTCTGGAAGTCTTTGCATTTCTTGTGCTCTCATTTCACTTTGTCAGCACTGAGGAATTTTCTGGACACAAGACAGTAGCATGTTGGGGATGCACATTAATTCTGGTGACTGTGTGTGTGCGGGGTTGCCAATATTGTTGTCACTTCACCTTACTTCGCGTTAAGGAGGAATGACAACATGAAGTAATAATTACAAGGTGAAGTGAGCATTTCATATTGGCCACTCCGCATAGCGGAATGACAATGAGAAGTGCCCACTTTGCGGGCACTTTGACTAGCGAAATTTAAATTTGCTGCATCTCTAGTGTCCCATTTGAGGAAGTACAGGTGGCTATCTGGGTGCCACAATGATCTGCCTTGGGGCAAGTCCATTTCAATGTCTTCTATTTGACAGTATGGGGAGGACAAGAGGTGAAAGTATGTCCTTCTTCAGAAGACACAGTAGTACTCAATGTGGTTGTCACACCTGAGGGTGTAGAAACAATTGAAAAAGATCAAAGCAGGTAGTTAGTGTGGTAAGAAGTCTTGCTTCTGGTTTTTCAAGTTAAAAAGTGTCAAGTCATGCACTTGGGGAGCAGTTATATGAGAGCGGAGTACAAGATTGGTGGAGTGGATACTGTCGGGTGCCTTGACAGAAGGGAACACTTGTTTTAATATGTATACCTTTGAGGAAAGGATGAAGAAGAGGGGACATGATAAACTTTCAAGTACCTCAAGGGAATCAACAAAGTCCAAGAGGGTAGCATCTTTCAGAAAAAGAGATGTGCAAGAACAAGGGGGCACAATTTGGAGATAGAGGGTGGACGGTTCAGGGATAACATGAGGAAGTATTTTTTACACAAGGATGGTGGTGGATGCATGAAATGGCCTTCCTGAGGAGGTCGTGGGGTCAAAAACAGTGGGGGAATTCAAGAATGCATGGGACAGACATAAGGCAATTATAGTGGGGGGGGTAGGAGGAAGTAGGCTGTTGGTTAACTAGAATCTGAAGCTTATCCAGCAGGTAGGGAAATGGGCAGACTGGGTGGGACAAGCGGTCCTTATCTGCCATCAATGTTTATGTTTCTATGTTTATATGTTCCTCTGTCATGTCAGGTTATGTGCCATGAAACACATAGATGTTTATTTGGGTTCTTTTTTTGCTCTGCTTTGGCTTCTGGAGTCATAGAGAATATGCTGCCGCAGATTTATGTTGAGGAGATTGTGAGTGGCAAAACGGAGGCAGTGTGCAGCATGGAGGAGTCAGGCACCCACTTTTGAGGTGAAGCGTTTTTTGTTTTTTTTGTTTTGTGGGGTGGGCTTGGAATGATTTTGGTGGGGGTTTTTCATGCGGCAGTCTGATGGCTGGCACTTTTTACCTTTGGGTGATAGCAAGATTTACAACGCGTTAATCGTGCCAATCAGGACACAGGATTTTTTGAGCAATTTCATAATCTCATTTGTCCATGCAGTTTCAGTATAAATAATATTGAATCACTTAAAAAATTAGTCCTACTAATATACTGCTGTATTTCCAAATTGTCAGTTTAGTATTTGTTAATGTTATGTTTTATTCAGTTTTAAAAAAATTGGCAAAAGATGTCAAGCCATGTGACTGGTTGCTAGCCATGCGATAGAGGTGTCTAATGCACAGCTAAATCTAGAACCCCCATATAGAATACACAGACCCATTCCATGAGAGCAATAAGCCACTCCAGGGATGTGTGTTAGTTCAAATGCATGGCTAGGGGACTGGATGCATTTGGCCTGCAGCCTTGTGCCTCACTATGCCCCTTAGCCATGCGTTAGAACTGTGTAATGTACACCTTATTGTGTCTTAATGCTTACACTATATCTTTGTATAGAAAAGTCATATTGTTCTCATTTTGTAAATGAGGTGTTACCTTACAGAGTGGGCTGTCTTTGGGCAGTGCCACACCATACAGAATCTGTATGGCAGGGTGTTAAATAAATTGAACAAACTGTTTATCAGTTTTACACATGGAGGAGGTAATCAGTTGTGAAAATGCATAGTACTGGGCACACATTGATTAGCAGAATTAAAAAAATATATTGTTTTATTAATGCTGTGTACTGTGTAATGGATTCACTCAAGAAATGGTTAGCAGTCTACTGCTGAGCATTTTTTAAAACGGTTAGCATTGTTCCCTGTTTTGCTTGGCGTTTTGCTATGCTATGCCAGTAATTTAATACCCTATATGGCCCTAAGCCTGTGGTGTCTAGCCTAATTATGGCTCAGGACAGTCTGGTTCTGTCAAGTACTGCTCTACCAACTGTCGCTTACTTATTATTTGTATATCTACTCTGACAGTAAGAATCTCTCATTTTATGTTATAATAACTGCACAGGTTTTGAATTAGCTTGGAGTTTTTCCTGGACCATCAAGTGCAGGCAGTGCAATTCCACTTGCGTCTGTTCATCAACACATGGAAACTAGCACTCCACCCTGGAGGCTGAGTGTGATACAATCAATGACTTACAAGAAGTTGCAGATTTGCCATGCCAAGTAGACTGTGACATCATACATGAAGATCTGCCACGTGTGATGGATTCATTCTATCAAACTTTACCAGTGGTAAAGAACTCTTACTTCGTGTGAATTTTTGTCACATCCATGTTTGTACACTCAGATGATATAACCGTTTTCACCTATAACATAATCATCTGACTTTGGTAATTACCATAGCACACTGCATGTTGTGAATAGCTATTTTCCATTTCACTTTAGGGATTTTTTTTTCCTTTGCTCATTGTAAATATATATGTATATGTATATGTAAAGCAATAATGGAAATTGCCTTATGTATGCCCACTATGGGCTCATTTGCATGGCAGTGTGGTGCTATATGCACCGGGCCTGTCTTCTACCTTCCATAGACCTGATCCCTGATGACATCAAACATAAGATTTTTCTCTGCCGCAGTAGTCTGGTTGACCTGCCCCTACTAGCCCGGATTCCAGAAGGAATATATGACAATCATAGTTCTCTTGTCAATGCTGCACAGCTCTTTCCTCCTAGTCTGGGTCACTGATGTAATACATCATAATCATACTCATTGTTTCCATAGTGCTGTGAATCCACCTCTCTATCCCCAATCCTCAATGAAATAAATAAAAAAAAACTCCAGTAGTCTGTAATCCCCAGCAACCCCTCACACCTCAACAACTCAATCTATGCTGGCAAGAGGCATAGCCCTCCTCACCCTGCAATGCCTAGTTGCACACTGATCAGTATCTGAGTGCATACAGTACTTAGCACTCGGTGGTAGACAACAATCAGTGAGATTGTTCTATGTACTGTTTGCACTCAGATACAGATCAATCAGCAGCTTGTTATAGCAAGGTGAAGAGTGTTGAGTCTGTCGCTGGCACAGGTCTGGTTTGAAGTGGGTGGGGGGTCGTGGTTGACTCCACACTATGAAAGCGGGGTAATTGCTTTACATTTATTTAATTGGGAATTGGGACGAGGGAGGGCAATCCACCACACTACGGAAATGGGGAATATGATTGTGATGTACTCCATTGGGGATTGTTTGTGATGTATTACAATGGAGATCAGGGTTGTGAGGCAGGTCCACCCCCATATGGAAAGTGAAAAATTATATTAGAATACGTCATTGTGGATTATTGCTGTTAGGGGTGTCCATCACACTATGGAAATTGGAGACACGAACCCCTAATCGGTGTTCAGGATTGGGATGGGGTTCAATTATGCTATAGATTTGGAGAGTACTACTTTATTACATTGGTTATCGGTTCTGGGAGAGGGCCACTGCACTGTGGAAAATGGGAATATGTATTTATTTATGTGTCAGTCAGTCTGTGATCGGGGCAGGGAGGGATGAGCCCACACTATGGAAACAGGGAGTTGTTTGATGGTGTATGACTCTTTGTGGATGGGAATTGAAGGGGGGGGGGGCTGTGAGTGGCCCTGAACTGTGTATGGGGCATCTCTATGCCCCACATACAGTTAGGACAGTGTTTTGGATTTTTAAGTTTGTACAGGCTCATCTGGCAGTGTCTTTTCCATGGGAAGCAGAATATGCATGAAGCACCCATCATTTGCATGTCCTAATTGCAGTATCTTTTGTTGCAGAACAGAACGGTTTGTGTTGCACATTGGGGGCTTCAGAATAGTACCACACCCACAATGGCCTCTGCAATTCCAGAGATGCGCAGGTATGCCTCTACTTTGAATATGCGGTCCTTGATTGTTATTGTCCCCTTGCAGTGATCTACTAAATGGCATTTTGGTAACTTGAGATGTTTGTGCTTTACTAGAACAAATTTTCATGTTGCCGTGGAGTACACCTCACAGTAAAAAAATTGTGGGTTGAATATCTTCTTGGTCATTGCAATCTGTGTCACTATTTAAAGCAGACAGACTGATGACTATTATGTTATGAAACCCAAATAAGTGATAAAAGCATCCAGCAGACCAGCCCTGGGTTTGAATCCCACAGCTTCCACTTGCATACTATGTGACCCTGAGCAAGTCACTTAACTTCACTGTGCTCCCAGGTCGCACCTGTAAAAAAGCTTTCATCTTAGTGTGCTATTCCTGGTTAAACAACTGAAAAAAAAAAAAAAAAGAATCACTTTGTAGTTTTTTTTTTCTACTGATGGTGGAGTACGGGTATGTTGGAAGACAAAGTAAGCCTTCCATTGTTTTTCACTCTTTTTTTATTTTGGTGCAGTGTCTCCTCAGAACCTGTATCAGGCAAACAGTGAAGAATATTGGAAAGTGTAACTAAGCTGAAAGCTTACTGTTGTAAGAGATCGATGTACAGACACTCTGAAGAACACAGTACTGGAAACCATACACAAGAAGGCCAGTCTTGTACTTTGTGGTTACCATCTCACACCTTGTGGTTACTATGATGACTGAGCTTGCATTCTTTGATTTGCTAGCAAGGACCCCATTCACACTGCTGGATGCCACTATAAGTTGTTCACTTAGCGGACCTGACGTATTGCAACCTTCACGTTTTTGAGACAGTAAATGGCATGATAGCCAACCTTTCTCTATCCAGTCCCATTCTTTCAGGTCACCATGTAGGCACGTAAAAAATAGTGGATCATGGTTAACATATCAAGGCTGTGACTCCCATCTATGCTGGTGATCATTTCTGCACAGTTATTCAAAGACAGCATGACTACCAAAAAATCTTCACCTGAGTTTGATGCTCATATCAAAAGTGCTTTCAAATGTGATGACATTGTGCAATACCATATCCTCACTGAGCTTCCATAGTATCATAAAAATAGGGGGTCATCTTCAGTGCAAAGAACAGGACAACCTTATGGTAGCCTATTTCCTCCTACCCCCCAAAAGAATTGCTTTATGTCTGTCCCATGCATTCTTGAATTCCCCCACTGTTTTTGACCCCACAATCTCCTCAGTAAGGCTGTTCAATGCATCCACCACCCACTCCTTGAAAAAATACTTCCTCACGTTGCCCCTGAGCCATTCCCCACCTCTATCTCCAAATTGTGCCCCCTTCTTCTTGCACATCTCTTTTTCTGAAAGATGCTACCCTTTTGGACTTTGTTGATTCCCTTGAGGTACTTAAATGTTGTATCATGTCCCCCCTCTCCCTCCTTTTCTCAAGGGTATACATATTAAGCTCCTTTAGTCTCTCTTTGTATGGCTTCTGGTGCAGACCCTGTACCATTTTAGTTGCCCTCCTCTGGACTGCCTCAATCCTGTGTATGTCCTTGTTGAAATGGGGTCTCTAGAACTGCATGCAGCATTCCAGATGGGGTCTCACCAACTGTCTGTACAGAGGGATAACAACTTCCTGTTTTCTACTGGTGATGCCTTTCACTATGCATCCCAGTATCCCACTAGCCCTCCTTACTGCCTTCTCACATTGCTTGCCTACCTTTAGGTCATCTGATATGACTACAACCAGGTCCCTTTCCATTTTTGTTGTTGTTACTACCTCCCCCCACATTGTGTACTCTTCCCCTGGGATTTTGTTTACCAGGTGCATTACTTTGCACTTCTTTGCATTGAATCTAAGCTGCCATACTTTGATCATTCCTCCAACCTTGCCAAGCCCCTTCTCATCCTTTCCACTCCCCCTTGTGTATCAACCCCGTTGCAGATCTTTCTGTCATCTGCAAAGAGGCATACTGTCCCTTCCAGCCCCTCTGCAATATTGTCTATAAAGACATTAAAGAGAGCCAGTCCCAGTACTGAACCCTCCCTCTCCTAAGCTGGAAAATAACTTCTGTATTAACCTTATTTGTCCCCTTAAAGTATTTAAATGTTTCAATCATATCCCCCCCATCCCTCCTCTCCTCCAGGAAGTACATGTTCAGCTCACCCAATCTATCCTCATAGGATTTTCCCTCCAATCCCTGGATCATCTTTGTTGCACTATGTTGCACTCTCTCTGACAATTTGATGTCCTTCTTCAGGAATTGGCACCAGTAATGCATGCAGTATTCCAGGTGAGGTCTGATCAGAGACCTGTACAGGGGAAGGATCACCTCCCTATTTCTGGAGGAGATTCCCCTAGCTATACACCCTGGCATCCTGTTGGCTTGTGCTGCCGCCTTCCTGCATTGAGTTGAGCTGTTTATGATGCCAGTTATAAGCACCCCCATATCCTTTTCCTCTTTGGTGCTCCCCAGTCTCACCCCTCCCAGCTGATAACTGCTCCCCTGTTTTCCTACAAAGTGCAGTACCTTGCACTTCTTTGTGTTGAACCCCAGCTGCCATGTTTTCTGACCACTCCTGTAGTTTGGTCAGGTCCTCCTGCAGCCCCTTAAACCCTTCAATGTCATCTACCACAGCTCCCTTCTTCATATCATCAGTGAACAGACTGATCCTACTCTGTATGCCATTTGAGATATCAGCTATGAATATCCCAAACAGCACTGGTCCCAGTACCAATCCCTGTGGCACCCTGCTCATCACTTTCCTCAGTGATGACAGTTCCCATTCCACTACCGCCCTCTGCTGCATTCTTTTCAGCTAGTTGATGTTTCATTTGACCATCTTTGTTCCTACACTTATGTATTCAAGTCCCCCCCAGCCTCCCATGTGGCACGGAATCAAGGACCTTGTTGAAGTCCAAATACAGGACATCCATCGCATGGCTCCTGTCCATCTCCCTGGACACCCAGTTGTAATACCTGGTCAGACCTGGTTAATCTGTGCCTTGTTAATCTGTATGTCTGACTATCTGAATGAAAAACACTGCATACAGATTTTTTGTTGAGCTATTGACCTCTTTATTATCACTGTCTGGTTACTACGTAGATTTTTATTAAGTAGCAAAACTGGCAAACACAAATGTGAATGGATTAACCAGGTCTGACTGTACTCAATTAGATTTGTCTGGCAGGATCTGCCCAAGACAAACCCATGCTGATGACCATCATGAAGACCATTGTCTTCCAAAAAGGTCACCAGCCTCTCTTTTAGGACTGCCTCCACGAGCTTCCCCAAAATCAATGAGAGGCTCAGTGGTCTGTAGTCGCCTGGTTCATCCCTAAGGCCACTTTTGTGAATGGGCACCACATGGGCCATCCTCTAGTCTTGCAGAACGTATCCAGGGAGGTATTGAACAGGTCAGCCATTGGTCCTGCCAGGATCTCGTCCAGCTCTCTGAGTACCCTAGGGTGAATGCCATCTAGTCCCTGTGCCCTGTCCACCTTTGGTGCCCTCAGTCCTTCCTGATCCCTGTCTTGTTTAATACCTATGTTAGTCACCTCCCCCCCTCAACTACCCACTCTACCCCTCCCTTAAGGAATCTGCCCCCCTTTCTCTTTTGTGAACACATAGCAGAAGTATTCATTTAATGCCGCTGCCTGTTCCACCCCCTTCTCCACCCACTCTCTATCCTTCCTAATCCTCACAATCTGGTCCTTGTTCTTCCTTTTTTCTCTAATTTATCTGAAGAAATCCTTTTCTCCTTTCTTAATAACCCATGCCAGTCTTAGCTCTCTTGAAGCCTTGGCCGCTCTGACTAGCCTGGTAACCTCCCTATACTTCTTCATATACTCATCCTTTTCAACCCCCCCCCCATTTCTTGAGTTACTGAAATGCCTTTATCTTGGCCCTTACCCCCTCCATAACCTCTAGAGTCAACCAATTGGCCTTCTTAGCAATGTCCACCCTCCTCACTGTCAAGAGAGCCTGCAACTCAGCTGACTTAATACCTAGGCTCCTCGCATTCAGTGTGACCACCCTCCACCACATTTCTTTCCATGCCTTACCTTGGTTTCCCCCCTCTCCCCCCATTCCTCTACCCTGACTCCTTTCCTATTAACTTGGGGGTTAGCTTGTCGGGCTCCACTCCATGGCATCCCCGCCTTCCAACTATCCACTCACCACCCCCACCTAGTTTAAACCCACCTTTGCTGCTATGTACCCCACTATCCCCTGCTTTAATATTCCCTTCTCATCCCTGATCAAGTGTAGCCTGTCCTCTGCATATATAGTTATTATCCCATGTTCCACTCCAGCCCCCCACTAACCCATACCCCTTGGATCGAAACCATTCCCCCAGCCATGTGTTGAACTCTCTAATCCTCCCTTTTCTCACCGTACTTGCAAAAGGCACTGGGAGCACTTCTGAGAGGGCCACGGATTCCCCAGCTCCTCACATAATCTTCCCAGTTCCTCGAACCTCTCCTTCATGACTTCCACTGTCTCTCCTGCCAGGTCATTCGTACCCACATGTACCATGAGATGTGGTTTCTTCCTACCCCTCCTTGCACACTTCAGAATTGACTGTCCTGCCCTGCCCTGTTCTGCCACAGTTAACTCAGGTATGGACTCTACCCATATACAACTGTGCCTTTTCCCCTTACTGTCCCATCGTATCCCTTTCAGTATGGAATCCCCAGCACTAGTATCCTCCAATTGTCAGTCCTCATCCCCTCCACCCTATTGTCAAGGTACCTATATCTAGAGTCTGCTACCTTTGTATTTCTGTCCTTCCCCCCTACTGCTCCCTCTCTTCTACCCTTCCTAATTTCCCTACCAACCTTGTTCCTTTCACCTTCCCCCTGCTCCCTTTGACCATTCTGCCAGCTATACACCTCCCTTCATTACCCCTGTCTCCCTCCTCCAACAGATCTCTGTCCCTTTTACATTCCCCTCCCTTTCCCTCTCCTGCCCCCTCCTGGTGATATTAGCCTCACTTCTCCTCCACCAATGTCACCAGCACCACAAATCTATTACCTGCCCCCACTGCCTTGCTGTGCGTCGGCTCTCCCCTCCCGACTATGGCCTTCCATACAGTGTCAGGCCTCCTTTTGGTTTGTTCTCCCTCCCTATCCCCTCTCTTGAACAGATGTTCCTCCCATGTGGTGGCCTTACTTTACCCTCTGGGGGAGGCCCTCTTGCCCCAGCAGCTCCTCCATTATCCAATCCTCTCCAGCTCCCTACCAAGCCACAGCACTTCCTCCTTTAGACTTCTCAGCCTGTAACAGATTGGACACATTCCAAGCTTCCACAAAATGTTCATCCAAACTGCTACCTCACAGCGATTACAGCTCACTAGTCTACTCATGCTTTAGCAGCATTTAACTATATGCTCTTTCATTGTCACAATAGTGTTGCGTTCCATTATTTACTATCATGCCTTACCGCTGTCTGCTGTAAATGAAGTATTTGAACCTGTCATACACTACATGTTATCCCCATTTTTGTAAGCACTGTAATGCGCTTTAATGTGAAAAGTAAACAGTAAAGCATTCCTAAAAATGGGGAGGGAGTCCAAGTCAAGTAGTGTTATCCTTATTGCTATGTCACTATGACAAGCATTAGAGAGATTCACAAATTAGAGAGATTCACAAACAGCAACAGATGGGAGAAAGGTCAAAAACTAGTTTAGAAATAAATATGCAGTGCTGTCCCCTTTTAATCCTCTTTTTTGTGAAGTATATAACATTTATCTTCATTTAGTGTAGCTTGTGAAACAGCTAATGGTTTTGTAGTGATACATTGCTATGCTGACATAGTCACAACACCTATTGATTTAGAAAGTGCACTTATTTATTTCATTCTTTCTCCAGACTGCTGAATTCTGTTGTGCATTTCAATGAGAATTCCAGTCAGCCATAGAATGTTTCCCGAGATGGTCAGCCTCAGTGGAGTGTTTCTTTCCCAAAGTCACGTGGCGGAACTGCCATCATTAAAGAAGTGAAAGTGGCAATAAGCTATGGTATGTTCCTCTCAAGAAGTAGATATGTAATTATACAGTAGATAGGTCCTACTCTTGAAATGAACCCTGCTTCCTGCACCAGGAAATTAAGGTGCCAGTCCGCAATGACATCGATCCCTGTTTTTGAGCGGCCCAATTGTGGGGGGCCGTTCCCCCACAACTATGGATTCCTATTCCAGGGGTGGAGGGGTGGTGTGTGGGGGTTGGTGAGGGTGGACATCGGTGAGAGGGTGGTGATTCACAGATTTGGTACACTGATTGCTGGGCACCTGAAGTGCTGTAAGGAAGTACTGCAAGTTAATTTGACAACACAGTGTGAGACATGTAAAGCAATCCAGTTTTAAAAGTGTTTTTCACATTCATGGAATCATTAACTCTTCATGCTAGTTGCTACCATCAAAATGATAGTGGTTGTATGCAATGTCTGCACCACTGAATGCATGGTAATTAATGTAGTGTGTTTTTTGGTATTGTTCATGAATGTCTTCTTCAGGAAGTTATTATGTGGTTTTGTTGGGTCAGACCTCTTTGTAAAATCTTGCGAGACAGTAGTGTTACTTGAGGACAGATGGTGTCAGTAGTACTTACAGATTCATAGACATATGTTGGCAAAAAAAGGAACTTCCTGGCCAATCGGGTCTGCCCATCCCCCCCCCAGTTTGTCTCCCCCTCCAAAACTCCCCTATTCCCCACGACAACCCCTTGTGTTTGTTCCAGGCCTTCTCGAAACCCTCCACTGTACTGGCCCTCACCACCTCCTCCAGCAGACCATTCTAGGACTCAACCACCCTCTCTGTGAAGTAATACTTCCTAACATTTCCTCTAAAACTTCCCTCCTCCAATTGCAACCCATGCTCACTAGTTCTTGTATCTACCTTTCCTGAAAATAAGCTCTCCCCCCACTCTATTGATCCCCTTCACATACTTGAATGTTTTGGTCATGTCCCTCTCTCCTTTCTTGTCTCCAGAGGATTCAAATCCAGCTCCTTCAACCTTTCCTCATATGTCTTTACACTTAGCCCAAGCACCATTTCAGTGGCCCTTCTCTGCACCCTTTCCATGCCATCTATGTCTTTTTGTAGATGTGGCCTCCAGAACTGTGCCACATACTCCAGATCTATATCTTGGTGATTTAGGCCTCCCACCAGCAGAATCTCCCCTTCCCGAGCCATTCTTTGAACATCCCACTGCATGTCTGTTTCCTCACTTTGCGTAGGGGGTCTGTATACCAACCCTAGTCTTAGTGCTGTCCCAGCCTTCCTCTCCAGTGTAACCCATATGCTTTCCAGTTCTCCCTGATATTCCATCCCCTCTGTGACCTTGATTCACTCCCTGATGTTCAGCACTACTTCTCCCCCTTCCTGCCAATCCTACCCGTCATGACTAACCTATACCCTGGGACCCTCACCTCCCAGACATGGTGCCCATTTGCCAAACATTTCAAAGAACTCAGCATAACAGAGTATGATCATCCATGTAGCAGCATTATTTATTTTTTTAGGTGTGCACTTTGTCAAACATTGTATAAACTGTGTCAACAATATCACATATTATGTTTTTGCAAAACATGTCACCTGACCAATTGATGCATAATGTGAAAACCCACAGTTGCTTTTTCACACTGCAGAGGTACTTGATGACCTTTATGAAAATGGTGCTGTTCAGATCAGTCTAATAGAAAAATGTGTACTTACTGAATGTGTTATGTCAAAGTGACAATGTTTTTTCCCACTATGTTCTACAGTTAGGGTATGTAAGTGAATTAATCACTGAAGTTTTCAGACTGAGAATTGAAAGACCCAGCTACTGTATAGCAAAACAGTGCCTACCATCACGCTGTACTCCTGTTCCAATATCTTCAAAGTTTCCAAAGCCTTGCAAAGAACAACTTCTGAAAGACCATCGTGCATAGTTCAATAAGACTGCAAGGGAAGGTCAGTGCATGATGTGATATATGTTTAATTCTCAGAAGCACAATACAAGTAAACTTAAAAGTAGTGTGACATGGAAACCTCAGAATGGTGTAGCCTGTTGCCCAAAGAAAACAGTCACATAATGTATAACAGCATGTTGTCATGTGTAGAATTACATCATTTTCAAAGTGTTGTTGTATCACAGCTTACATACATACATAGAAACATAGATGCTGTTGGCAGATAAGGGCTGCTAGGCCCATCCAGTCTGCCAGTTTGAGCTGCCTAACAAAGTGTCCAGTGACTCTATCTAGTCATAGGCTTTATTTTTTCTTCCTATCTTTATTATTCCTTTGTTTTCCATCCAGTGCATGTTTGAAGCTATGCATTCACCACCCTTTTACATTAAAAAAAAATTCCTAACATTTCCCCTTATGTGGTCAGCACTCAGTTTCATGTCGTGTCCTCTTTCCTGGCACTACTATTAATCTGGTACATGTTGCCACCCTTCACCTTGTTAATACACTTGAGGTACTTGAATGTTTCTATCATGTTACCTTTCTCCCACCATTGTTCCTAGCGGACATCAAGTCATCTGTGATTATTACCCCCAAGTCTATATCCACCTTACTTACTGCCAGCAGCCTTCCCCCTCACACCATCCTGTAGCTCACCACAGGGTTCTTGCTTGCCACATGCATGACTTGGCACTTTTTTTGTTAAATGTAGTTGGTAAACAAATGCAGGGTAGCTATGCAAAGGAGTACAGAATATATGGTTAAATGAGTTTAAATTGTGCTGGAGCGCACTTAGACAATCAGGGTGTTTTGACTTATACTTCATGTGTGAAAACAAACCAAGTAAGTAAAGCAGTGCAAGGCATTACAAGGGACCACAGTTTCTCTGTGTGTTATGGCTAAGCATAATTTCAATTCAGTTATGCCTTCAGATTTTAAGTGTCTATTGACATGTAAGTTGCCTTTTTTTATAGCCGTATCAAAAGTCGCAGTAGGGCGCAACAAGGTATACATCATAGTGGGATAATGGCACACTTTTGGTTTCTAATATTCTATTTCCTGATACTGTTATGCTCACTTCCTTTATTTCAGACTCTACTAATAAGAGAAATAGCGAAGAACATGGTGGTGGTACACATCTGTATGACAACGAAACCTGAATAGGGTGACAGAAACTTCAGGGAATTTGCATTTACATGGCACTTGATATATTCTTCATGATAGACTCCTTGGAAATGGACATACTGTTGTTGTTCACACCCAAACATATGCGAGGATAATTAATACATCTAAAAAGTAATTATTTAACTATGACTTACAATGTTGAACTCAATCAGTTAACAGATTCAGGAACACCTTGTGGATGACAGTTTACAGATTGTGTATGTTATTGAACATTAGGTGTACAATTTCTAGGGCATTGTTATGCATTGGTTTTACTATGGCACTGTGACAGCGCTGATGCCGACATCCCTGACAGCGACAGACACAATGCCGAGTGTTGACATTGTACTGTTGGGGATGCCAGTGTATTTTCTTCAGGGGGCTGTGCCCCCTGAACCCCATCATGTGGAGAGCTCCACCCACCACACCCCCCAGTTACTAAATATCCAACTCTGAGTTGGAGTCATCTCAGGGAGGGGGTGCAACACCAGGAGCTCCACCGCCAGTGTCTGCAGGGACCAGCACAGTGACCCAATAATTTTGGGTGAAATCTGTCACTGTGCTGGTCTTCGTGGTTGTGGAGTCAACCTACAGTCGGCACACCTTATGCATTTACTCTTTAGTGTAATCAAAGTTTTGAAAATTGCCAAGCCAGATTGTACTGCAGTCCTGATAGCCTTTTCTTTTGTGATATATAACATTTTAATAGTCTTTCTCGTAACTCTGTATCTTTGGCAAGAAATTACAGTCCACCTATGTTTTCACCTCTGGAATTACACTAAAGTTGCTGGCATCTAATTACCATTTGGCAAGCATCTACTGTCCATTTCCCTTATCCATACTTCTGTCACATTACCTTGTGAACTGAGTCCATCTCTGCTCACACCATATACTGCGAGAAGATGAACCTGATGTCCTCCGCATTTTCAATACCTATTCTCACTAGAGGTGCATTGTCACCTCCCTTTTGCTTGTGACAGCCCACCCCCCTGCTACTACTACTCAATGGGCCAATTAGTATTCCACTAACCTGCCATGCATTTTTGAGTCTGTTGCTATACACATCACAAAGCTCAGAATCACAGAAATCTAACAGCTGAAAAGGACCTAATCAGCCCATCAACTCTGCCAGTTCTCCTCTAGCCTAATCATCTCCACTCTTTCAGGTCCTCCTCTTCTTCCCCTCTATTCCCAACCTCATGTATCTGTTAATCTACCCAGATAATATTCCACAGCCTTAGTCATCCTTATCTTCTGCCTTGCCACTCTCCTCTTCTCTCAATAAGCCTCCCTGTCCTCTCTCCTTCGTGTTGTCTTATATTCTCTGAATGCTCTTTTCCTTTCTCAAACCACCTCTGCCACCTCCCTTGTAAAACTGAATGGTCTCATCTTTTTTTTTTTGTTCTTCATCATTGTCTTAATGCAAATTTCTGTTTCCTTCAATATCCCTGCTTTGATAGTTCCCAATAGCTCCCCTTGCAGTGCCTCCAAGATCCCCTGCTCCTGTCCGGAAGACAGCATTATCATTGCCAGCATCTTCAATTATAGGTATCTTATGATAGTGCATCAACACACGTGAGATGTCCTCACATGTCCCCTGTAATGTGTAAGCATAAATGGTGGAGACACAAGGGGGGACTGAATAGTATATTTGGCTCACTTTGTGGTATGCATCCCTCTCATTCCTCCAATGTGTTTACCTGAACATTTACATTTACAAAGATAGTGCCTGTGAAAGGACTTCCACTGCTTCATCTTCACTTATCAAGAATGGTCCATATTTTCCCTTGACCATTAGACTCATAAAGAATTTTCTGTTTGTTGCCATCTCTGTGCTCTTTTTCATCTCTCTCCATGGATGTAGGATAACATACTCCATGAAATCCTTGTTGTATGGTACTATTTGGGAAGGGGGTGGGGTGGGGTCAAAAAACAACAAGTCTCTGCAATATGACCTTGAAGAATGCTTGCCATACAAGGCCAGACATTCATTTCCATAATTTCATACCTTACATGTATTAATTGAAGGATTTCACTGATATTAGATTTGAATCCCAGAAACAATTCAGTTCAAAATAAACAGTGTTTATGAGTTCACAAATAGGGGCAACAAACATTTCAATGGTGTCCACATAGTGTGGTTATATCGCCATACTGGGCAACTAACATAACAATTGAGTACAAATTATAATTGTCTGGTGACTTCCCTATCTCCAACCACTGTTCAGTGATCAAGTCCATGTAGTACATCCAACCAAAGAATAAATTTGATTGTTTTGTACATCAAATGATGAGAACTTTCTGAACCACATGTCCCAGGAAAGCCAGAATGCATATAAATGTACTACATATCTTAGAGACCGTCACTGCATATTCTACAAAACTTAAATCAATATTGTTAAGTGCATCACTTATTTGTTTGAGGCATCCAGCTTCACACGTACCATCCCTTTGTTTTGTGTAGCATTCTGTTCATTGTTAACATTTAATGAATTTGTACTTTCTTGCCATTTTGTTGACATTAAACATTTAACCTTTCAAAATACAAATATATGTGTGTCAGTATTTTGTTATCATTTTTCATAGAAATTATCACCAGTTGAGTCACTGTTGCTTTTTATGATGTGTAGAACAGGTAATGCTGGTGAGTTCCTGTGTGACAGCAGCTTTCCAATGTCGAGAGACCAAATGGCCTGCTGTTCCAATATGTTGTCAAATTTTATGTGGGTAATGTGATGGAGTCATGACACCCATATGGTACAGATTTATACATGTGACACCCACCCACAACCACCGGTTCTCAAAAAATTAGCAACAAGTCGAAAATAGGCATGTATGTCCATGTAAGGGATAATGGGTGGGCTTCCATATACAAAGAGCCTGTGAACTCATCACTACTTTTACATGTCAAGCAGTACATTTCGCAGCTTCCGGTTTCAATGAAATCTTCTCGAGGCAGACACGCCCTTGTGTATGATGACCCATACATTTTACGCTACAGAGCAGAAGATACTTGCTGTTCTGCATGGAGCTTCACCCATTACAAAATGATGTAGCACCATAGAGCAAAGGTCATGGTATTACCCACCTCCATAATGTGTTATAACTGCATTCATGAACCTCTGACTGCAAATGGTAAAGAATGATAGACACTGAAATATCAATTTTTAATACACAAATTTTAATACACTTTGTAACCTGAAGCTCTTCACATTCTATACTTCACTGGTGTTGGAGTGAATGAATGTGTAGTGGCAGCTTCCATATGACATACTGAAGGTCAACCAAAGAAGCGATGTAATGAACCTTGAATTTACATCTGATCTGAGGGACATCATGCCCCCACATTTCATCACCACCCTAAATCTGTACTCTGGTTCTAGTGTTTTAGGTATGGTATCAATCCCACGGCTGCAGAAGGCATCACCACCTTCTTGCCCACAGGAAGATGTGCTTCAGGTGTGGTCTCAATTACAGGAATTACTGGGGCAATGAAGATGTTAAACAACCTTTGTAGGACAAGGAAGTGTATTGGTGCCTATGCTACACTCTGCCATGGGTAGGGAAACATCATCCAGAATGGATCGACAGGTGTGCAGTGGCCTACTGGGACTGTGTACTGTGTCAGGACTGTCTCCAATACTGTATATTTAGCCCTAAGGGAACTGCAAATGTGAGGACACACTACCTCGAACAGATAAAAAAAAAGTGTTATTATATGGCAAGACAAAATGTTGTCATGCAGAAAATAAGGTTGCAGAACATGAAGCGCACAAAACCTGGTTACCAACCCTACTGCCCACCCACGTCTCTTATTACATTAGGTCAAATGTAATACAGGCTTCGGTTTAAAAGAAGCACTAGCAGCTTTTGTTAGTCATACTGAAACAGAATGATGCACTAGGTTGATGTACTATCTTGCATGTCAGTCAGTATGCTATAATGTGTCGCTGAGGGGCTGGCACTGTAGTTGACAACCACAAATAAGGCCTCACCACTGATTCTCCAAGACTCTTGAGACAGTTCCCCAATATTCTTGTGACCTAAGTCTGTAATTTATTTGCAATACCATTGCTTGCACACGTTGATGAGTTACATAACAGAAATACCTCCACTTGCTGTCACTGACCTCCTGAAATACCACTAGTGGTGAGATGCAACAGTTTAGTGAAATCAACTGAAGACACTTCTACTATCTCAGTCTTGTCCATAGCATATTTGTTTTTCACAACACATGTGGGTCTCTCATTTCACTGTTACACAGTTAATATGAAGAAAGAGCCATTGAAACACAACATGGGAGTATAAAAACAAACTTTAATTTCAAACATTAGTCTTCTACACATCTCCATGACAGCAATTTATGCAGACTTTTTTTTCCTTCAAATCACAACAGTAGTCAAGTGTCAGAAGCAACACTGTGGAATAGTTAGGGTGGGGGGGTGCTAACTGAGAAACTTATAGGGAGGTTATAGAGGCAAGAGTTGGGGCAGCCTCTCAGTACTGTGGCACTGGATTAGCACACAGTAGTACAATATCACATAAAGGAAAAAAAATACAACAGAGAGGTTACAGCACCAAATTAAAAAGATGGCCTACATAGTGAGTGTCACCAACAAGACACAACATTACTGAAGAAATGTTTTTTTAACTACTCTTAAGGAACTAGAGAGTGATGTGACCACAGTGGTGTCAGTAATAAACATTGGGGTGGGTGGATGATATTGGGAGGTCCTGTGCTCTGCAACCATTTGCTCTACAAGAAAGCCACTCATTCAGGCAGTGGAGAGGCCAAAAGAATGTGGAAACTTCTGTTAATGGTAATCCCCATAGTCCTGAAAGAATGTTTGTAGACAGGAGAAGTGACAGAAAGGGAGGTGAAATGTGTACTGAGAAGCAAAAAAACTTTAGAATAGGGTGAGGGTACAGAGTAATGCCACTGTAGTAGTGAGTTGGGGGAGCATCATATTAGTGACTACCTAATGGAAAAAAATAACAGGGCTGTGGATGAGTCAGGGTTAGAAATGACACAGGAAGGTTTTAGGGAGTTATGAAGTGGTACTGGGTAGGTGGAAAGCTCTGGAAACTTCACTGACATAATGCTTGTAAAAGGTAATAGGTGTGGTGGGGTCATGAACCTCCACATCAGGGAGTGCAACTCATGTCTGATTATCTGATGGAGAGAGAAGGATCTCAAATGTCATTGGGGATTGGGTAGTCAAGTGACAGAATGTGGATATGTCCAAGTATGTCAATAAACATCTGTCCAAGGGCAGGACAGATGTGCACACTATCAAGCATTTCTTGGGGGGGGGGGCTGGCTGGCAAAAAGTATGAGGAAGATTCAACTGATGGCCACCTGAGGGAAAGGAACAGTGGTCAGAGGACAGCATGGATGACAATACAGTTATGAAACCACCAGACAAAAGTAAATTCATAGGGGTGTGAGCAACAAATGCCAGGATTAACTGAGTTGCAATATGTAAGGACAAGCATAGCAGGCTGACAGGCAAAAAATGGGAATGAAACCAGGATAAACATCAGCTTATGCAAGTCCACAACTACTACTGCCCACAGGCCTGGAATTAAACTCCCTTACATGCAGGGTGTACTACATCATAGTCAAACAAATTAAAAAGGAAATGATAGCACTACTGAGAAGTTTGTTACTGTAATCACTACATAAAGGACCTCTGCAAATGAAGTAAAAAACTTCACTGAACAGTAATCAAGATAAGGAAAGTGAGCAATGGCCAAGACTAGTGGTTACAGTGTTACATGTAAGCATTAAGTCCCAAGAAAATAGGCTTCTACTAGGAAATTAATGCGTGGTTGGGGGGGGTTCACGAGGCCAAAGGTCGAGTGCTCCAACCACCCCACCATGCATTAATTCCCTAATAGAAGCCTCCTTTTGAAGGGCTTAATGTCCTTGTAACATGGCAAACATGGGTGAAAATGTGACTGATAAAGAAAATGTTACACCATGTTTATTTATATTGCATTATATAAATAAGAGCTAGAAAGCAACACTTGTTTTTTCAGTGGAACCACATGTATTAATATTGTGGTTAACATTTTTGCCTGAAAAAGAAATATGCCTCATTTGTTTCCTATGGTTTTATAACATTTTGAACAATTTTTAAAGTTATGCAGTTATTGCTGTAACTCTGCTAATGCTGCTCACTAATCGCGTATATATGGATTTTCAAGATGCTGCATTGACTTCTGGGATTGAAGTCCCAGGTCATTTGCATACACACACTGAATAGCACATGAAATATTGATACCATTTGTGTAGTAGAGAACCTCCCTCCCCTATCCCGGAATAAATGACATACATGTAAATACATCAGAGTTCGGAACTGAGATCCCCCATCCCAGATGACTCACACTTCTACAATGTGGCTTTGTCTGCAGATTCATGGAGGTAGCAAAGAAGAAAAGGATGAGGGCTCAGGAGGTAAATATCGAAGAGTCAGCAGCATCTGCAGAAAAAGATAACTAATTAACATAGCAGCCCAGCCCCACGTTACTTGATTACACTAAAACAGGGTGAAAATATTACAATATCTGCATTCACCACTCACTCGCAGTGATGATGGGTTCAAATTATGGAGGGGCTGCTGTGTGCAGATCTGGTTGCTTTTACTAGGAATAGGGTGTTATACATGTACTCCCCATGTCTGTCAGCTTTATTTTGGTGCTGTCTGGGACTCATTTTGTGTATCCAGGGCTTCTGGTTTCTATACTTTCACAGACAGCAATATCTACGTGGATAAAGTCAGAGTTCGCTGGGGCGGGTTGGTGTGTAATCAACAGTACCTACTTTATATCGTGTTCTACTGCCAAATTTCTGTGGATTCTTTTGATACTTCAGTAGTGGGTGGTATTTTGCACTCCTGAGTTCATTGTGGAGTCCTGCAGTACTACAGTAGCCAGCATTACTAGGAAATTAATCCCTGCTGTCTGAGTGTCACATGTCCTTTCTACACCTGTCAATTACTGTTATATGCACTTGCATTAATTGCCATTTTACAAGTACAAATTGTCATAAGGTCACTGTAATTCCCAGTGTTTTCATTTGAAAAAATTTCTCCCCCCCACAAAAAAAACTATCTCCATTGAGACAATTGCAACTGTCAAGCAAAGACAATGACATATTACAGGTGGAAACATCTTAACTGGAAAACACAGCATCAGAACACGCTGTCATTCAACATTCAAAACTAATGGCATGTAGAGTTACAAAATGCAAGTATTGCTTGAGGCATAACAACTGCATTCGAGGGGTGGAATGACCATCACATTATTCTGCCTCATGCATCTCAGTGGCAGTTAACCTAGGATTTGAAAGAAAAGAAAGCAGAATGTAAATATGCAATCTACTACATAATTTATAACAATCTTGATTTACTATCTGTCATCAATTTTGCTAGTCTCATTACTCCTTCTGCATTTACTCCCATTCAACTTTTTTTTTTTTTTTAAATGTTTTTTATCTCCATCCCACTCTATCCTGGTCACCCTATCCTTCGGGTAAGCAATCCATCTTGCTACCTCTTCTAGTGCAATGTCCTTTATCTCTCTGACTCCCTAACTGACGGGATGTACCCCTTTGGGGGGGTCCCTCATCTGGTCATGACCAGAAGGGGAGACTAGTGCTCCCAAAGGCACACTCTGACAACCTCGCCAGGGAGAGGTGAGGGTACAGCTTAGAGCTATCCCAGGATTCACAGCAGTGGAGAGGCAAGTGGCCATAATCTGGTCAGTCAGGCAGTCTTTTTTTCCATTTTCTTTCCATCCACTTCCCAACTCGACCTATCAGGGATGTGCTGGAGTGGTGACATGCGGTGGTGCGTCCAGACCATGCACCATAAAGTACGTCCCCAATCCACCACCAGGAGTCTCAGCTCTGCCCATCCCCCTGGGAGGAAAGCACCCAATGATTAGATGGGTCAGCAGCTGGTTGCAGGACAGACAGCAGAAGGAAGTAGTGAGGAGTGAGGTATCTGGACTCAGGCTGGTAACAAGTGGGGTCCCACAGGGCTCTGTGCTGAGACCAATGCTGCTCAATGTCTTCATTGCCGACATCACAGATGGGATAAAGATGAAGATCAGTCTCTTTGCCGATGACATCACAATCTGTGTGAGGGTTGATGGAGGGAGAAGACGGTACAGTACTCCAGGAGGATTTGGCAAAACTGAAACAATGCGCAAACACATGGCAACTTGGGTTCAATGCCAAGAAGTGCAACGCCATGAACTTGGGAGACAAAAGCCACAGAAATAGTTACTTGTTGGGGAGAGTACAGTTATCCAGGTCAGCGGGGGATAAGAATCAGGGTATACTAGTGATATGGCAAATGAACCGCTCAGCCCAGTGCAGGAAGGCAGCGACAAAGGCCAACAGAATTCTGGGGTGCATTGCAAAAGGGAGTTAGCTCTAGGTGAAGGGAAGTCATCCTTCCCCTGTACAGATCCCTGGTGAGGCCACACATGGAGTGCTGTGTGCAGTACAGGTGCCCCTACTTGAAGAAAGGACATCAATCTTTTTGAAGGGGTACAGCACCATGCAACAAAATATGATCCTATGGTTGGAAAGGTAAACCTTGTGAGGAAAGTCTGAGAGAGCTCCATTTGTATTCCATGGAGGAGAGAGGGGATAAGATTGAGACTTTCAAGTACTTGAAGGGTAGGAACAGTATAAGCACCAGAAAAATTTAAAGATGGAAGGGAACCAGGGGACACAGTCTGAAGTTAGAAGGAAGCAGATTCAGGAGGGAAATGATAAGGCACTATTTCACCAAAAGGGTGGTGGCAGGGTGGAACAGGTTGCTGGAGTAGGTGATATCACTGTGATGGTAGGCAACTTCAAAAGGAGGTGGGATTGGTTTAGAGTGAGGGTTCAAACCATGAGGGGGCAGGGGTGGAAGGTATATGGGCAAAATCAATGGGGGAGGAGGCAAGGGGAGGAGGGGCAGCTGCAGTATAAAAGACTGAAGTGCTGCACACTGTAGCAGATTAGACAGACCGATAAGCCTATACCTGCTGGCAATTTAGTATGTTCATTTGTCTTTCATCCCTCCCTGTTGGTATTTGCTCCTTGTACCCAGGGTTGGGGCACAAACCTGGGTTGCCAGTGTACTGAGCGAACCCCTATCACTCGATGCCATGGAGCCGGCACTGACATTTTAAATGTTATGCTTCTCAGGGTTGTGTCAACACGATGTGATTTCTTTTTGTCTTTCTGGACAGTAACCGGTGTGGGGGAATTAATTATTTCCCATGGTTTCTACAACCATTAACCTCCACCCTCCCAAAACTCCACCCATATCAAAATTTGTACAGGCATTACAGGATGTGAAGTCCAACACGAGCCCCCTCCCACCCACCCAGCAAACACACATATAATACATATGGAGTAGATAACATCACCTATATGGGACTGTAAGAGTCAAGTTGTCACCTGGACCCTAATGAGTCTAAAACCATATTCTGTATGATTTTCTTCAAGTCACTTTTACAATATCATACTGTAAAAGCATTTATCCTGAACCATGACATAGAGAGATAACACAAAGAAAGTTGATGATGACAGTTATACCTGCCTTGGATAACATCAGTTGACTTGTCCCAAACATCTTACCATACTGTCATAGCACTGTGCATAGAAATTGTCATCTTTCTAGTGGTTCTTTTTCAGAACCCTAGCCATTGATCATCTGCCATCCCACACTGCAAACCCCACCATACAGCATTCACAATCATCCTATCAGGGTACACTCAGCATTGGCCATTAAAGCAGGACCAAAGTAGTAGGACCCAACCACCCATCAGATAACAGGATATGATCCTGGAAGGCTTCTGCCCTGGTGCAATGCCATGGTTTAGCCCCTAGGGCAGGGCCATGGGGAAGGAGAGCGTCACACCTACATAAGTCAGGATATATCCCAATGGTGACACGGGAAAAGAAGCAAGATAGATAACACTGTGAGAGCATCATCCTACCAGCTCAAGGTTTTCTTAGAAAGATATGTTGGGGGTGGATGTGCAATGTTGTTAGGATGTGAACACCAACGTCTGTCCCTACTGCCAACTGAGTGGGCACTGCTTACCACATGCACCCCTTGCCTCAGTCAGGGGTTCCATTGTGCACCAGAAAACCAATTTCTCGATCCCCCCTGAAGGAAGAGTAGAATCCCAGGGATATTTAACTCTCTTCCCCTCTGGCCGGCCTTCCAATGTCCAAGTCTGCTCTCGAACCCATGTCAACTATGCTGCAAGCGGAACCCCAACTACTTATCCAGCTGGCTGGCAATGTGCATAATGCATTTCAGTTAAACTCATACTGCCATTTAAATCATGTCACATACATATAATGAAATTTGGGTAAATTCCACTACAAACCATGAATAAACATCCCAAGTATACGACACCATCCTACAGACAACTCATGCTTTGACCTGATTGTGCCTATAATGGCATAAATTCAAGCGATCAAGTTGCAACCTTGCAACGGATGGTTACCCATCTGCTAATATTCAAATGTCACTCACGCAATGAACCTCCAACATAGACCTAACACTTGTCATGTACTGTATTCATATAAAAATTACTTATTTCTGCTACCGTCAGGAATCATGGAATCCTGTATAACTATCAAAAGGGAAACAACTATGTATAGCTATCACAGCACAGGAAGATAAGACTTTACAATTCTTTCATCCCAATTTCTACCATACCCAATAGACAAACCGTCTATAGGGCATCAATCTGTAAAATACAGATATTACATACATTCAAACACAATGCCATACAATGTATCTTTCCACAAAAGGTATTTATATGGCATCCCGTAGGGTATTGATCTATTCATTGAGCAAGTGGATAGGCTAACATAGGCATTACTAAGCAATAGACCGCATAAGTCCACTGCATCCCAACCAGCACAAGTAATACTGCCAAACCATGTGGAGAAAATAACCAGGAAGAGTAACACTTACTTAACTTAATATAATTTCAGTTTTTGATAATAAGAAATGGCCCAATAGATACAGGTGCCTGTTTTCAAGGACGGAAAGGGAGTGCCTGAGATGTGCAGTGTTCTGCAAAGAGTCACACTACATGCAATTAGAGGTTGTGGTAAGCAGACAAAGGTCTAATTTCTTGAAGCAGTATGCTGAATCACACCTAGATGATGTAACACTGGGACAACTCAGCAAGTTTCAATTTTCCACCTATATTACTGTGGTAGGATTTATAGCTTCGTAGCGTGCACCACATATGTACCCCCACCAAGCGGCAACGGAACAACAGGTGGGGTGACAACCTCCGCGGGTTAAGACAGCTGCAGTTAGATAGCTCGATCCAGCTCTCCCCCCCCCCGCCAGCTCCACGGTGACCTGAAGTCATTCCCGATCCCTGGTCGCCGGCTACACAGAAGTTGTATGTAGGTTGCAAGTATGTGTAACGTGCATTGGGACAAAAAGAAAGAAAAAAATCACACAACTAATGCATGTTATGACATGATGAAGTCCATGGCAAACATACTGTAGGTCAAGCAACTAGATGGAAACCACTGGACATGGTGCACAAGGGATTTTCCAAAACAGCATTTCATGACTGACTAGGCTCAACAGCCTCAAAATAATAATAAACAATGACGGAGTCAGAGAAAGGTACATTTTGATACATTTCTGTACCATTAGGATTGTATTGAAGAAACAGATCAAGAGCATATACATACATAATGAGTAACAATTTCAATACTAAGGGCCAATTGACAAAAGCCAACTGCATCAGATGCACCTTATGGCAAATAAGGGGGGCTGCATCCCAATGCTGCTACAGCAAAGGCAAGTTGAGCTATTTCAGGCACAAACTAGAACAGCCACTACTTGCAGCCCTGAACATGACAGACTGATGCATTCAGAGGCTTATGCACAAGTTCGCCACACAGCGGCAGACAAGGATACAGGGGGCAGGCAAAGTACCTCTGTGAGTACCAAGCTGAGAATACGGTCGGAACAAGGACAGTCCCCACAAGACTGTGACACTGGGCAGGTTGCCACCCTACCACCTGATCTGATTTTAGTCAGGAGACTGAGTGACACTCAGACATACTTCTTGCCATGTCCGGAGACTGACAACCCACACCAAAAACTAGTACAGGCACAGAGCAGTAGTAGTGTAGTGAGCCCACTCCCCAAACCTTCACAGAACCCTATCATCCTAGCTGTCAGAACTAAGGCTCCAGAGCCCCTTTCCATTTTCCCTGACCCCTGTTCCCCATCAGGTAAAATGTATCAACCACCCATGTGGTAAACCACACTCCAATTCCCAATAGTTGCCGTGGTGCTGTTAAGGTCCCCCAACCACTTCCCCCTCCCCCCAGCACTAATTGATCTCCAGGGAAAGAGGAAAAATTTAAACAAAAAAAAAACTCCAATCATTATCCCTGATGGTCTACTGGCCCCCCCAACCCCACCACAACCAAAATTGGTCAACCACAGCACCCCCCCACCCAGACTACCTTCTGCAACTGGCAAATCTTTCCCCAAACAACCATGGCCACCCATTAAATGCATTATGCACATACCATGTAACACTACACAATACTCACATAATACGTTCTTTGGCTGGCCACAGCGGTGTGAGGAGGGAAGTGCCAGACACATAAGGGGGTCGGGGATGGTGACAGGGGGAATGGAACAATGAGGTTGACAACTATCTGTGTGTGTGAGTGGGGGGGAGAACACTGGGCCAAACTGGGGTATCATCACAATTGTTTTCTATTTTTTTTTCCATTATCCCAGGAGATCAAGGTTGGAGGGGACACAGCTGGGACCATATTATGGAAGGGTCAAACACCACAGGAGGTTTCGACCCTATACCACCAGGATAGGTACATTGTGGTGAAAAATGGGGACAGAGCAAAACTAGTAGAGCATGTGTATTTGCAATTGCTGGCATTCTGCTAAACCTGTTATTAGGATATCACACAGTTGGGTGCCATGCCACAAAGGGTTGACAGATGGCTGTGCCCTGACAACCACCGGGTATCCCTCCCCTAGTCTGTACTATGCAACACACTCACATCAATCCCATGACCCAATGGTGCAACCACTTATACCATCCCCTGATTGCACTACGTGATGCCCCATGCAGCTTCCAAAGAAGGGATTTCAACATAAAAAATACTAGGATATAGTGGCAGCCCCACCATGGCGCTGCTTCCCTTGCTACATAGTGCACTGTGTTGAAGGAAAAAAACATTGCAGAAGGAGGCTACAGTGCAGCTGCGAGGAGAATAGGGTCATTTGAAAATCCAATTTGGCACAAGTTGTGATCCCAATCACAGCTAGTGACAAAAACTTTTGGTTCAACTTATCTAGGGCATTCTACCCTGAAAGAAACTCAGGCCAAAGCTGTGTTTCACTTTCAGAATCCAACCAGTAACAAATTAAAAAATAAACAGTTAAACATTGGAAGGTCAGCATGACACATACTCATTTGTCGATTCATTTTTGCCGACAGGACCATTGACTTCAATGTACTGGTAAAGGCATGATGTTAACACATCATCAACCAGGCACATGTTTTTAAAGCCTTGTACATCTGTGACACATCAAACTCCTTTTAGTGTTTCAAATTTTTTGGAAACAGCACAGTAGTAGCAGCAGCATCTGTTCTCTGTGGCTGTGGGCATAGCCACACAGTTACCACAACTGCACCCGAAATACAGAAACATAGCATTAGGCATGCAGTGTTACCCCGATTTTTCCAAATATGACAATAACTTTTTAAATCAGGCAAAGGAGACTCAAGGAGAACATTCAGAGGTAGCTTGTGGTAAATTTAACACATTTGCTGTACTATATCACTGCTTCGAGAAACACAGGATGATATCGCATACCGCAAATGTAGCAAGCACTATGTATTTCCATTCCAGATACTTCACTGGGAACTAGGGTCCCACCTGGAGGAATATAATCTTGTACAAGGGATACAGCCCACACATACCCAGTGAGGAGACCACTATCTTCCATGAACACTGTAAATGCTTCAGTGGCAAGCATTTCAACTAGCAATGGGGGGGGGAGAAGAATACAGGGAAATCAAATTGCACACCCCCCACAGGATAGTGAATTCAACATGGATGGCCATACCATTATGGCATCTCTATAGAAAACAAAACCCATAGAAGGGGGAATAGCGGTGAATTGGAGGAAGGAAGTTCAAAACAGGAAGGACAAACATATGAAAGAAAATGACAGTAAGGGGAGAATGAAAAAAGGACAAATGGCAGGATATGGAAGGCCATGTACACCAGTGCCTGCAGCCTAGTGAATAAAATCCCAGACCTGGTGATCTTGACAATGGAGGCTGACCTGCATATTGCCACTATTATCGAAACTTGGTATACCGAAAACCTTAGCAAGGATGTAGCAGTACCAGATTATGCTCTGTTTAGAAGAAACAGTAGGTTGAGAGGGTTAAAAAGGAGAGGGAGGGACTCTTTACACCAGGGAGTGCATTAGGGCAGCTGATGCATAGTGAATGCAGTGGGGAGTGGGGGTTCTTTGAATCACCCTTGAGATGGACAAAGACACTGCTATTTGCATCAGTGTGACAGACAGACCTCAAGTACAGGGGGAGGAGGTGGGCAGACTTCTAGGGGAATACATCCACACTATGGCAGCTGCAGTAGAGGTGCTGATGGCAGGCAATTACAATCTGCCAAATGTGGATTGGAACATTCCAGCTGCTGCCTCATTAAGGTGCAGTGACATCCAGTATACTGTGCAAGGGGCAGGCCTTAGGCAGCTATTTCTACAGCCCACCAAGGAGGGTGCCAATTTGGACTTGGTGCTCACCAATGGAGACAGAATTGAGGAAGTAAGGGTGGGTGAGCACATGCAATCCATTGAACATCGCACAGTTTGCTACAGCCTGAGTAGAGTGGCAGATTGTAGTCACAGAAATGTGAGGGACTTGCATTTCAGGAGGGTGGACTTTACCAATATAGAGATATGTCTCAAGAATGCCATGGCAGGGACGGTCAAAAGGGAGTCAGAGGAGAAGAAGTGAACCAATCTGAAAGGAGACATATTGGAGGCAACAAAACTTCACAACAGGCATGAAAACAAATGACAAGAGGCAGAGAAGGCCACTATGGTTCTCAAGGGTAGTGGCAGGAAAGATAAGGGTTAAAAAATGACTTTCAAAAATACACAACAACACTGCAGGAGAAGGGCAGAGGGAAGCAGGGAAAGCAGTCAGGAGTGCAAAGGCACAAATGATGGAAAAATAGCAAAGGAGGTACAGAAAGGAGACATAACTATTTAAAGGTAGATTAGTGAAAGGAGAAAAAGCAGAGGTGAAATAGTAAGGCTAAAAAGGGAAGGAAGGGGAGTGTGTGGAAGGTAACCTGTAAAATGCATCAATAGAAAACAAATACTTTTCCTCTGTATTCAAAGAAGAAGCAGCTGAGGGGTCATACTTAGGAGATAGAGTGGGTACATGGATACCAGTCCATTTACAGAACAGTGGCCTAAGAGAACTCAGACAACTGAAAATGGACAATGCATTAGGACTAGATGGAATACATCCTAAAATATGAAGGCTACTACAGAATGTGCAGTCACCACCACTGGCAGCTCAGTTCAGCAAGTCACTCAATACAGCACAGGTTCCAAATGACATGAGGAGGACAGATGAAGTCCCTCTTCACACACATGAAAACATAGAAGAGGGTGCTGAAAACTATAGATCAGTCAATAACACCTCAGTAGTGGGGATGAGAATGGGAAGGATCCAGGAATACCTTGAATGCAGAGGAGCATAGGATTCGAGACAGTATGGCTTCACAGTGGGAAGGTTAATGTCAAATAAATATAATTGATTTTTACCATAGGGTGACTAGGTTCTTGGATTGGGGGGGGGGGCAGCAAATTGGCATAACAGAAATCAAGTAAGGCCTTTAATACTGTTCCACGTAGAACACAGGTGAACATGCTGGGCAGACTAGTAGTGGATCACAGGGTGGTAAACTGGGTTAGGAACTGGTTGAGTGACAGAAGACAGACAATCCTAGGAACTGTTACTCAATCAGATGACAGAATGTAGACAAGCAGGATCAGTACTCGGCTTAAACCAGTTTAATGTCTTCATAATTGACAATGAGGATAGGCTGGATGGGAGCTATGCCTCTTTGCAGATGACACCGAGATCTACAACAGTGTGGACACTCAGGGAGGTGAGGAAAAAATAAGGAGAGATCAAGTTAAACTGGAATAATGGTCCAGAGTGTGGCAACTGAGATTCTCTTTAAGAACTGCTAAATACTGCATTCAGGGGCACATGTACCCAAAGAAAGGATTGCATCATGTGGGGGAGGGAGACTGATGTTCACCAAACAGGAAAGGGAGTTGGGGAAAGTCACATCTGATGACATGAAAGAGGCCAAACAATAAGCCAAGGCCACAGAGATAGATTACATGATGCTGGATTGTATAGGGAGAGGTATAACCAGCATAAGGAATGAGGTGGTGATGCCACTGTAAAGATCATTGGTGAGGCGTCAACTGGAATACAGTGTGCATTTATGGAGGTCACATTTCTGTGATGACGTGGACAGGGTAGAGGCAGTTATAAAAAAAGGCAGCAAACATAATGAGGGGTCTGCACAAAAAGTCATATGGATAGAGACTGGAATACCTCAATATGTACACACTGGTGGAAAGAGGAGAGACAGGAGAGATATGATAGAAGCCTACAAATATATAGAATGACCAAAAAAAAAGTGCCAGAGTGTAGCATGTGTCACAGAAGGAGATTTCCAGGAATGAGTGGGCATGACATAAGGTTAAAATGAGGAGACTAAGAGGTACTATAAGGAAGCGTTTCTTCACAGAAAGAGTGGTGGATGCCTGAAATAGATTTCCAGCAGAGGTGGTGGTGGCAAACATGTTGGTGGGGAGGGGCATCAATCATGGGACAGGCATGGGGAATCCTAACAATAAGAACAAGGAGATAAAGCTGGTGATCAAGTAGAGTCTGCAACTTTTACATTTAGCAAGGATAATGGGCATACTTGATGGGCACAGCAGTCCTTATGTGCCATCAAATTCTGTGCTTATATGTCTCCACAAACAGCTTGAATACAGAGCTGTGATTGAATGCTTGCACAGCAGAGTCTAGTTCTACTTATACAACTCCTTTACACACCACTTCAAATGAGCATGGACAATGAGCACATCACCTCCTGTAGACTCACAGGACGTGCAGTGGATGGTAATATCACACACAGCAGTAACTGCCAGCCCCAGGGCAGAGCGAACTTTAATGAAAGTGAGACTCATATAAACTTGACGTGGGGGGGAGTGGAGGGGTTACTCACACATCATGACACATTGGCGAAACTTTGCTGAGCAGATAACAAATCTGACATTTGTTCAGTTCACCATGACTTGCACCACAGTGGTGAAGCTGGTATACAGAGAAAAAAACATTTCTCACAGTTTCACATAATGCCTTGCTAACAGATATACTCCACCCATGTGCTCATCCAGAATCTCACATTCCACGTCAGACCTACTTTTAGTACAGTAAATTGCATGTCTACGCTCCACCCCACCAATTCAAACCCCTCCTTACACACCCCACCGCAAACAGACATAAACACACAGAGAAAATATTAAAAACAGATTGTCAACCTTTGCATCATTACATTCCCAGTCTGCATCTGTCACAGCTCCTATGCTCACACAACTGCAGACAGCAGGAGCCTGACATCAGTAGCATACAGCAGATTCCAGGTGTGCATCACCATCCACTTACCCAGAATACACACACACAACTGACCCACAGGGCAAGTGCCGCAGATAACTAGCAACATCCAGAACACACACCTGATTCTGCCTATACAACTACCAAACGTTACATGACTTTTCTGAAACCTAAAGTGACACAGTAAAAAAGAAATGAATCAGAAAAGCAAACTCAGGTTTGCACTCCAATAATCAACTCCATCAGCAGCCTTGACGATTAATCCAAAATGCATCACTGCAAAATATCAGCAGGAACACTACAATCTACATCACTTACCACCAGCAGCAGTGGTCTGCATACTGGTCCCAGTAAACTATGTCTCTCACCTTCAACTATGAACAGTGAACCCCCCCCCCCAAAAAAAAAAGGAAAACACACACACTGTCAAATACTAGGACAACCACTTTATGAACCACGGAATTTGCATACTGTACCTCTAAAGCAACATTTTGCTGATCAACAGTTGCACTCTGCAGGAATATAACCACTACACCATGCCAAAACCATACAAGGCTATACTCCTGGTATCGGAGGAAGTGCTATGCCACAAACCTTATTTATTTATTTGAAAAGGTTTCACAAGGAAAGACAACATGAGCTGTAAACAGCTCATTTTCAGAAGCATCCTGGGGGGAAGGGCTTACAACCAAGGCGGGAACAAACAAAAAAGAAGATGGCATATAACAGTACATACAGTGCAAATTAAATACATAGAGTGCAGTAAGTAATACATTTATTAATACAGTACATTTCAATCCATAACAAACAGTATTGCATAACAGGAGCATGTATAGATAACTAAGCTAAGGTCAGAAACATCAGATGAAACAAACAGGGAAGGTATCATAGTATACAGGTACAACGTACACTGTATTGACCTGAGGACAGGTAACCTGTAAGGATTAGGCCAGGAGATGCAGAACACATGGAAGTGCTAGCAATGGAAGGTAGAGTTCTGGGCTATTACATGCAAGTTTAGGATCAAAAAGGCAGTTGTAGCACAAAGGTGGGTGTGGAGGAGGGAAGGGCAAAGGAAGGGCAGGGTGGGAGAAGGAGGGAAGGAGGGAGGGAAAGGAGGCAATGCAAGAACTAGTACCTTTCTGGACCTGGCAGATTATGTGAAGGGGGAGGAGGAAGGAGAGACAGCCCAAGCACTAGCCCCCTTTAGGATGCGGAGAACCCTGCAAGGGAACAGACCTGGCAGATAAGGTGTGGGTGGGGTGGGGTGGAGAAAGCAGGAGTGGGGGATAGGTGGAAACACAGAAACATAGAATCTGATGGCAGATAAGGACCATCTGGCCTACCTAGTCTGCTCATTTCTCTACCTAACGGATAAGCTGCAGATACTAGTTAACCAACAGCCTACTTCCTCCTGCCTCCCACTAAAATTGCCTTATGTCTGTCCCATGCATTCTTGAATTCCCCCACTGTTTTTGACTCTATGACCTCCTCAGGAAGACTGTTCCATACATCTACAACCCTCTCTGTGAAGAAATACTTTCTTACATTACCTCTGAGCCATCCCACCGCTATCCCCCTGTTTTTGCACATCTTTTTCTGAAAGATGCTACCCTCTTGGACTTTGTTGATTCCTTTGAGGTATTTGAAAGTTTCTATCATGTCCTCCCTCTCCCTCCTTTCCTCGAGGCTATACATCTTAAGCTCCTTTAGTCTTTCTTCATATGTCTTCTGGTGCAGACCCTGCACCATTTTAGTTGCCCTCCTCTGGACAGCCTCCACCCTGTCTATGTCTTTGCAGAGATGGGGTCTCCAGAACTGTATACAGTACTCCAGATGTGGTCTTACCAACTGTCTGTACAGAGGGCCAACAACTTCCTGTTTTCTATTGGTGATGCCTCTCCCTATGCATCCCAGTATCCCCCAGCCCTCCTTACTGCCTTCTCACATTGCTGTCCCACCTTTAGGTCATCTGATATGACTACCCCCAGGTCCCTTTCCATTTTCGTTGTCAGTATCTCACCCCCCATTGTGTACTCTTCCCCTGGGTTTTTGTTTCCCAGATGCATTACTTTGCACTTCTTTGTGTTGAATCTAAGCTGCCATACATTTAGGGTTACCACCTGTCCTGATTTTTGCAGGACAGTCCTGATTTGGGCAGCTGTGTCCTGCAAAAAAACATGAAAAATACTACATGTCCTGACTTTATAGAAGAACATTTTTTTCTAACTTTCCACTAAATGTTGCAGAAAACTTTAATACCTTAATTAAAATGCCTTAAAATGATAAGAAACAATAGAAGCAACAAAGAAACCACAATACTTAGCCTTAATTCTGATTATATAGTGAAAACAAGTCTGTTGCATTGGTCGAGGTTAGGTACTGTCCTGCAAAAAATCATATTTCAGTAAGAAATGTCCCACTTTGGGCTTCTTGAAAGGTGGTAACCCTACATACATTTGACCATTCCTCCAACCTTGCCAAGTCCCTTTTCATTCTTTCCACCCCACCTTGTGTATCAACCCTGTTGCAGATCTTTGTGTCATCTGCAAAGAGACATACTTTGCTTTCCAGTCCCTCTGCAATGTCACTTATAAAGACATTAAAAAGGACCAGCCCCAGTACTGAAACCTGCAGTACCCCACTAGTAACCCCCTTTCTTCACTGTGAACTCCATTTACTATTACCCTCTGTGTCCTGTTGTCCAGCCAGTGTTTTACCAAGGCTACCACCCTGGGACCCACTCCCAGGCTGGCAAATTTGTGTATTAATCTTTTGTGTGGGACTGTGTCAAATGCCTTGTTAAAGTCTAGGTAGGCCATGACCACAGCCCCTCCCTAGTCTGCTACTTTGGTCACCCAGTCAAAGAAATCAATTAGATTTGTCTGACATGATCTTCCTGCTGTGAATCCATGCTGCCTTGGGTCCTGTGCCCCACTGGCCTCTACGTACTCAACAGTTATTTCCTTCAGAAGTGATTCCATCATTTTCCCTACCACTGAGGTCAAACTGACAGGTCTGTAGTTTTCTGCCTCTGTCTTGCTCCCACTTTTGTGAAGGGGAATCACATCTGCCCTCCTCCAGTCCTCAGGTACCACACCATCCTCCCATGATTTATTAAAAAGGATAGTCAGTGGTGCTACTAGTTCTTCCCTTAGTTCTTTTAGAATTCTGGGGTGAATCCCATCAGGCCCCATTGCTTTATCCACCTTCAGTTTTAAGAGCTCATTCAGAACCCTTTCTTCTGTGAAAGGACTAATATCAACCCCCATCCAGAGTGCTTCTATTGACTGGATTAGGTATCTCCCCCTGCTCTTCCATTGAGAATACTGAGCAGAAGTATCCGTTCATTATCCCTGCTTTTTCACTGTCACTCTCTGTCCAACTACCTTCCTCTTTATTTAGCCTCAGTATCCCTGCCTTAGACTTTCTTTGCTCCCTAATGTACCTATAAAAGGTTTTATCCCACTTCTTAACCAAGTTGGCTATCTTTTCCTCGGTTTGGGCCTTTGCTATTCTGACTGCCTTCCCCACTTCCTTGTGCTTTAACTGGTACAGTTCTCTGTCCTGCTCCTTTTGTGTTTCCTTATACTTCCTGAATGTGATCTTTTTCTCCCAAACTTTCCCAGCCACTTTTTTGAGAACCATATTGTTTTTTTCTTTCATTTCGATTTATTTGCTTCACACAAAGGCTTGTTGCCTCTGTGATGGTGGTTTTGATGTTTCCCCATCATTGCTCCACCCCACCTTCTTGCCTGTTTGCTAGTGCCTTTCTGAGGCACTCTCCCATTTTGAGAAAATCAGCCCTCCTGAAGTCCAGTACCTTCACTTTTGTATGGCTTGACTCTACAGCTCAGTTTATCGTGAACTACACTGTTTGGTGGTTGCTTGTTCCCAGATGGCTACCCACTTCAAGATCAAAGATCCTCTCTCTGTCCCTATTTGAGAGTACCAGGTCTAAGATTGGTCCCTCCCTAGTGGGTTCCAAAACTAGCTGTCTGAGGCATGCCCCCTGTAGACCATCGAGAATGGTCCTGCTCTTGAATGTGGCTGCAGCAAAGGTGCTCCAGTTAACATCTGGCATATTCAAGTCCCCCATCAGCAATATCTTCCCTTTCTCTGCCATCCTAAGGATGCCTTCTATCATTTCCTTGTCCATTTCCTCCCCCTGAGATGGGGGTCTGTATACAACCCCTGTGCAGATTGTGGTGCCATTTCCAGTCTCCACGGTGACCCACAGTGCCTCCTCTCCTCCTTGTTTACCCTTTAGTTCTGTTGATTTGATCCCTTCCCTTACATAGAGAGAGCTACTCCTCCTCCTCTTCTTCTTCCCTCCCTGTCCCTCCTGTAGATTGTGTACCCTGGTATGTTGACATCCCAGTCATGGTTCTCTGTGTACCATATTCCTGTGACTGCCACGATATCCAGGCATCCTTCTTACATCAAGGCCGCCATTTCAGGAAGCTTTTACCTAGACTATGGGCATTGGTACTCATTACCCTCCATTTTTTTATGGCTTTATTTCTTTTTGCTGCATCCCTGTCCTTACTGCCTTTGTCTTTTTCTTCATTTACCCCAAGAGGGGGGGAGGGAAAGAGGCACCCTAAGAACTAGTCCTATTCTGGATGTGGAGAACCCAGCAAGGGAACAGGACCTGGCAGTTAAGGTGGAGAGAGAGAATGGGGGAGTGGTGGTGGGGAGGTGGGGGGTGAAGAGGTAAACCAAGAAGTGGGGAGGAGAGTCACCAGCCAGAGGTAGTCTAGAAAGGGGAAGGGAAGATAGGAAAGGAAAAAGAGTGTAGCAAGGGGGAGGACTAGGAGAGTGTAATGGGTGGAGAAGGGCAATTAGGTGCAGTTGCAGTGATGAATTGTGTGCGTTGGGAGGAGGAAGAGAGAAAGAGAGTTATGGGACTGAGTGGAGAGAATTTCAAGTGGCAGTGAGTTTCAGACATCAAGGAACTTCTATGAGAAGGTGCCATGGCCAGATGTAGTGCACCTTGGTGGGAGAGCTGGAGTTCTATGTGTAGAGAAGTGGAGGGTATAGCAGGAGGGGCGAGGGTTTGATGAGAGGGAGGACAAATAGGGCAGCAGAGAACCAAGCCAGAACTTCCCAACTAAATTGGTGATATTTGACAAGTGCCTGGCATGGAAAGAGGGAAAGGAGAGCGAGGAATAGAGGTCTCAGTGATGGGTGTGTGGGGGACACCCAAGTATATAGTGGCAGAATGAATTGAAGAGAGTGTCCAGTCAGGATAAGGTGGTTTTAGGGGCAGAGCTGTAGACTATGTCCCCGAAATCAAGAACAGGGAGAATCATCTTTTGGAGGCTTTCTCTCCTGGCTTGCTGAGGTAGGCAGCTGTAGTGTTTGTACAGAGCACCGAGTATAAGGAGTAATTTCTTGTGGATGGCATCAATGTGTACTCCGAAGTCTAGATTCTTGTCTAGCAATAGCCTGAAGTACTTAAACATGGCTACATTGTCCAATGTTGAACCAGAGAGGGTGTGGAAGGAGGGAGAGGAATGAAGCCTGACCAGTTTTTGTCTGGAATCAAAGATCAGATATGATTTTATAGTTTTTTAAATAATAGCTAGCATCACAGCATCACAGACACTCATAAATCCTAAAAACATACTGACATAATAAACAGTTCCCACATCCAATCCCTTTACATCACAAAATCAACATTGTCTCCACACCCTAACCTCCTTCACACACATGCTTGACTTCTGTTTGAATAAAATGACAGACATAAGACAGCTACGCTAGACAGAAAATGTCACTACCTACAAGAAAGGGAAACAGCTACTTATGGGAAAAACCAGGATGAGATAGAAACGGGCACAAAAGCTAACGCACCGCCTCCTACTCATCCTCAGAAAGTTGTGTGACACAAGAACTGCAGGCACACTGCTACTGCCCTGATGACAGGAGGCCCGGTAACCCACGCAAACAAGTTCAACACATGGGGCCAGACATTCCTACAAATTGGTGGGTATTTGGTGGCATGAGGAAGAACATAACTAGACAGCTCCTCACAAACATTTGTTGTAATTAGACCTCTAACAATGAGCTTCCAATTGACGCAACCAATCGGTGCTGTATCGATGTAGATAATTAGAATGCAGAGGATGAATAGCCAGGGTGTCATAAAGGACAACATAACTGTATGCAGGGAGTGTGAGATGTCTAACAGTACAGCCATTACAAATTTTCCTTCTATTGATGTACATTTTTTTTTACAGTGAAGGGGTGGGGGGGTTGAAAAATTTTACTCTAGCAAATGAAGTAAACACTAAATGGTGAAACACTTTTTCCTTAGGTCCTATTCCAAAGCACCTTCCTGTAAGCTAACACCATTTTAGAAGCAAATGTGAATTTGGCAATGGCCTCACTCATTCAATTTTAATTTATACAAATCCATCGGGAAATGTACCACTCATTGACAGTCATTTGCGAGCCTTCCTCTACATCACTGCTGTCAAGAACACTGTCATGAGTCAAATCTTTTGCAGACCTGGAAATTGACATGGAACAGCTACTTGATGTAAGGGGCTCAAAAGCATACGGCTCAATATTGTGAAGTACTCTGCACGATAGTGCAGATATCTCCATTGTTTCCTCATCAGATAACATTGTAGAATCAAATCTTCACCACACAGACTTTACAAGAATTAAAAAAAAACTCCACACATGTGAGGAAGTGCACTTCCACTTCTGTCAGGAATGCCAGCTCACAGTGACTGCAGTCACCCAATTACATCATCACTGTTCAAGCGGCGGTACAGTAAGGCGGCAAAGGAAAAATGCTAATGGCGGTGTGAGGCAACAGACGTCCACAGCACATGAAGGCAAACAGTCAATCCTAAAAAGGTGCACAGAGTGCAAATAACAACCTGGACAAGGATAAATCTGCCCGTACACTTAAACTTATTGATCAGTGACCACCGCATGCTAAACTTTTGTTTGTTTGTTTAATTTTGTTGACCTGGTAAGCCCACTGGGCCTAGAAGTCCCTTTTTCAGGGGCGACCATGGGGGAAGGGAGATACAGAAGGTAAGCAACTGAAATTAAACCAGATTAAGCTGTTGGTGGTATTTTTAGTGAATGAGGGAAATTTGGCCAGGACACCAGGGAAATTCCCCTATTCTGCTTCCTGTGAGCAGGGGGGCCCATTTTCCTATGGGACCAAGATGGCGGCTCCTATGGACGCTGGTGGTGGAGGTGTTCATGAAATGGCTGTGGGTGCAGGAAAGCTTGACTCTTCCTCTGTACCTAATCTCTATGAGGCTTCTTCTGTCTCCGAGAAGATGGAAGTGGATTCTAAGACACCTGATGTGGATTTAACCCTGCCTAACTCTGCTGATTCAATCGTTTCTTTGGTACATGACTCTCAGAATTCTAGTCCCTGTAGTGCTCTTCCTGAGTTGCCTAACCTTTCTGATCATCCGATGTTCAGTTTGGAATTACAATCCGGTCCTCCGTTTCGGAAAAGGAGTGAGTTTCTGCAGGCGTTTTTGGCTGAGGAGGAGCGCCATGAGTCCCAAACTGAGGTGCATGGCTTTGGAGTGGCTTATCTTTGGAGACTGGGTTACAGCCTCTGAAGGCTCTTCCTCCTGACTCGTGTTCTACTTTGCTTCCCGCAGCACACTGCAGCCCTGGTACTGATGCGCCTCCTGCACAAGCTATTTGTTTTTTGCCTGAACGGACTGCTGTTCCTTCACTCTCACAGGAAAGTATTGATAAATTTTTACCTACTACAAATTCTTGTACTGTTGTGGAATTGGGGGGTGTTCAACAGGACCTTGAGTTCAGTGGTCAGGATTCACGGGACTTACCCGATGTTTCCATTTCTCGACCTTCTCCTCTACCTACAGAACCAGGGGCTAAAGATTTTCAGGAAGGTCCTGATCATGATAAGAATGTTAAGTGACTGGTCACACAGTGGCTGAGACCTTGCAGGATGCTGGATGGGTTAAGCCCGATCCTAGTTGCCCTTGGGTGTCACCTGCTATGCCGAGTGTTGATCCAGCTGGCCCATTGGAACTTCCTTCATCTTCAGACTTTTGTGATTACCCAGATTTATTTCCTGCTGCTAAATTTCAGCCTTTGCCTGTTTCTCCTGCAGTAGTTTCTACTGTACATGGTACCCCCCCTGCAAATCCTATCCCTGATTCTGTATGCATTCCTCCTGAGCCTGCCCCTGATCATTTAGCCCCCCCTTCCCCCTAGTCCTGCCTCAGGGGGTCCTGGGCCTCAGGATGACTCTGGCTGGGGCTCCTCTCATAGATCTTATGCAGGTCTTCTTCATGAACCCCCTGTATCTGCTAAACGTAGAAATGCAGTGCTCATTAACTATAAATGGGGTCTTGATGTATATCCTGACCGTGTATATGTGGGTTGTACTATCTTGAAGGACAGTATGGGCTTTTCAGCTCATGAGATTTATGCCTTGATATACACCTCCGGTGACCCCAACTTCGATGCCAGTTTTAAGACTGCTGGTGGCTTGGAATTATTTTGGGAGCGTTACCAGGGGGTTCATAATAATCCCGAGTGGAAGGCTTTTGTCATTAACCCTCTGACTAAACCAGCCTACAGGACTATTACTGTGTTATTTAAAAATGAGGGGGTTGCTATCTCAGATATTTTGTTCTGGTTACAGATAAAATGCTCTATTCTAGGCCTTCCGGATCCTATTATGGATTCTGAAGATATTTGGACTGGGGGGTGGCAGATTCGAGTTAAACTGCCTCAAGACAGGGGCAGTATCCAGCATCTGCCTAGCTGTTTCTATCTTGGACTAGATAGGGGCTTTATTTTTTATGCAGGTCAACTCGATCCTGCTTTAGGTGCAGGACATGCACCCACTTGAGCAATGCCTGTGACAAGATGAAGTGCTCTCTTTGTGGGGGTATTGGTCATGTAGCTTTTGGATGTCAGACCCCGGTGGTGTGCAACCTTTGTGACAACCTTGCTCATACTTTTAGGGATTGTCCTTGGGCCTCTCACAATGCGGAAGGAGTAGTTTCTGAAGATAATGTTGAGGTTGACCCTCCACAACCAGAGGCACTATCAGGCCCTGACCTTTCTAATCACCCTTGCCCACCCCTGTCTTCTGACATGGCTTCCTCTCCTGTACCTTCCCCTGTGGGGTCAGTTGTCCCTTCTCCTGTATCTGCTGAATGCCTATTCAAAGGAGTTATGCTTTCTGATGGAGTTACCCAGGTGTCTGTGGAAACCCTTGGGATATCATCTTCTCATGGACCAGATGTACTGCCCTGTGTCTCTAATATACTGCCAGGCCCTTCTTCACTCCCTGTTTCTCAGATGCCCCTCCCCCTGACTGATGAATGGGAATTGCAAAAAACTAAACGGCTGATATGCAGCCCTTCTCAGAAACTGAGTAAGAGTACTTGTGAAGGGAGTGATACAGGCATTATTGTGTCCAACCGATTTCTTCCTCTTACTAAGAGAAAGCAATGGGAGGAAGAGGAGGCAGATTCAGATTCCTCCTCCCTGATTTTTTCCCAACCTGAATATGTGACTGACACTGATACTCCCCTGGTTTCTAAAAAAGATGGAGTTAAGAAAAAGAAAGTCAAAGCGCTCTATTGCTAAAACTGTGACAGCTGTGGTCTCTGATGTTCCAGTTGCTTCTGACACTTGACCATGGAGTGGTGCCTACCTGTGGGATCCTTGAATGTTAACAGTATTAAAAATCGGAAAAAAAGATTAACCACTTTTTCTTTCCTTGCAGGTCATCAATTGGATGCTTGCCTGGTGCAGGATACTCACCTGCATACCAACTGGGAAACCTACCAGGCATCTAAGGATTGGTTATGGGGTTCTTTGTTTTGGTCCTTGGGTGAGGATTTGTGTTCAGTGGTGTGATTTCAGATCTTGAATCCTGATTTGCATGTTTCTCACCTTATTGATTTGGTTCCTGGGAGGGCATGTATTTTAGATGCAAGACTTGGGACTCATGACATGTGTTATATTAATATTTACAATTTTCAGACTAAATTTCAAAGGATTGCTTTACTACAGAAAGTACAACCTTACTTATGTACTACCAGATCTGTTTTTTTTGGTGGGGAGGCGACTTTAATTGTATCCTTTCTCCTTCAGATAAGACTGGCAGGATGCAAAAGCTATATTCTGATTAAAATTTATTAAACAAAATGTATATTTAAGCTAGGCTCAAACATTGTGTGGCTGTTTTCTCAAGGTTGCCAGAGCATACCTACTCTAGGGGTCATTTGTCAACATAGATTGACTTCTAGTTTGCTTCTCATTGGGTCCCGGTACAGTCTTTTTCAGTTTTCTCAGTTGAAATCTCTGACCACAGATTAATTAAACAGTTGTGGGGCGTCCTTTAAATAAACCTGGCCCCAGTCCTGTTTGGAGGATGAATTCCACCTTATTATCAGATGAGGCTGCCTGGACTACCATTCAGGCAGAACTAGATGCCAGATTTTCTGTTTATGAGTTATATGATAATTCCCTGTTTTGGTGGCAGGATACCAAGAAAGATTTAAAAATGTTATGTGGTTCTTTGGCCAAGACAGCCGCAAATAAAAAATATATTATTTATTTGCATTTTAGGGATAAGCTTCAGAGGCTTTTATCTCAGTCAGTTGAAACTGGGGAAGACCTTGCTGAGGACATTCAAGCTGTTAAGGCAAAAATGTGTCAGTTTCAATATGATAGAGCCCATTCTCTTTTTTGGAACAAAAGTTTGGTACACATGGCAAATCACAGAATGTAAATCCTTATGATTGCTGTGCTAGACGGGTAGAGTCTAAATATATGGAAGCATTGAAAACTGATTCTGAACTGCTTGTGGACACTGGGGAGGGAATTGAGGGTATTGTTACTGATTTCGTGGAAACTTCCTTTAGTGGTAACTCCCCTCTTTTGGTTGGTATTGCTGATTTTCTAAGTAAATTGGATGTGCCTGAGTTATTAGAGGTTGATAAACAAAAACTGATTTCGCCCATTTCACAGAAGGAAGTTGTAGACGTGATTGGTAAATTACATAATGGGTCCTCCCCTGGTCCTGATTATATACCTGGAAAATTCTATAAAAAAGCGGTAGACCTTATTAGTACATTTTTGGTTCTCATTTTTAATGATGTTTTATCTGGTACTGTCACATTTGCTACAGCACTTGCTGACAGCCTTTTGATTTTTTTGTATAGAAAGGGTGACAAAGTTGACCTCAGAAACTGGCGTCCAATTAGTCTTCTGAATGTTGATTCGAAGATTTTGTGTAAAATTTTGTGTAACCGTTTATTTTGGGTGGCTCAGGATATTATCTCCCCCGGACAGACTTGTGCCATTCCCCAGAGGGATATGGGAGATGTGGCTAAGTTGTTATGGGAAGTTTTTGATGGGCCTGGGACTTCAGGGTATCTGATTTTGCTAGATCAGGCTAAGGCTTTTGATGAAGTGCCTCATATTTTTTTTGTTCCGGGTACTAGAATATTATGGTATTCCTCTCATTTTTGTTAATTGGCTACGGATTATTTATCAATATGCCTCTTCTCGAACCCTGGTGAATGGTAGACTGGGAAGGTCGGTCTTGATTCAGAGAGGTTTTCGCCAAGGGTGCCCATTGAGCCTGCTTTTATATGTTTTTTCTTTGGACCCTTTATTGATAAAGTACAGGACATTTCGCCTATGGTGGGAATAGGGGTTCTTTTCCAGTTGCCTTTGTGTATGCTGATGATACTACCATTTTGCTTGCTGATCAAGTCTCAGGTGAACATGCTATGAGAGTAGTGGATTCCTTTTCTGTGATTCTTGGTTCTAGAATTAATAGGCAAAAGAGTAAAGTTCTGGGTATTCGTGTTCCTGGTGTTCTGCATGAAATAGGAGGTATCCCTATATCAGATTCACCTATCAAAGTTTTGGGGGTTTTGTTTGGAGCCCCTGATTCCAGCTTTTTTGAATTGGGATCTTGCCCTATCTCAGGTGGTTGAGAAAGTGGATAGATGGAAGAGTTACCCCATGACAAAAAATAAAGGGTTTATATGTTTAAAACTTTTATTTTGCCTTTATTCTTGAATGTTAGCCATCTTTATCCTTTGCCGGTAAAGTTGGAGGTAAAAATGTACAGTGTGGCCTTTCAATTACTCTGGGTGAGCCAGCTTAACCCTATTAAGAGACACAGTACTTACTGGTCTGTTAGTGAGGGTGGTCTAAATATGGTAAACCCTGTGCTTTTTCCTTTTACCATGTTTTTGTATGCCAATTTTGTGCCAATTTTACTGCAGAAAAAGCTCCCTTGGGTTCCCCTGTTCCGGGATAGATGCCAATATTTTTGGAACAGATGGGTTACTCAGCAATTGGGTGTTTTTTGGAATATTCCACCAGATTTGTCTCCTTATCTTTTGGAGGTATGTAGAAAATTAAAACTTTGGCTTATTACACCTCATGATCTTTTGCGCAACACTAGAAAAGCGGAATACCGATCCTTTTTTATATTCTGTTTGCTTTACTACCCCCTGCCTTGTTTTACCAGATACAGTGGTACTCTCTGATGTTTAAGCAATAAGGCATGACAAGGTGTGTGTTATCGTGTAATAACGTCACTCCTGGGGTGGGTTGAAGCACGAGGTGAAGCCGAGTGCTTCCACCACCCCAGAAGTGACATTATTACTGATAACACACTGAAGTCTGTATTACAATTATACAATGGCTCGATGTTATAGAAAACAAAAAATAAAAATAAAAATGTTTTTAGTAGATTTTTTAGTGAGGCAGTGTATCTTTGTTTCTGAAAAAAAAAATGATCCTAATAATCATCCAAAAAATCAATGCAGTGATGTTATTGTGTAATAACATCACTGTCTCATGCACACATTGACCAATCAGAGTCCAGGAAATTTTCTTGCCATTGTATAATCTTCATTAGCTGATGGATCCTAGGATCCCTCCTAAAGTGTGGGATTCGGTTTGGCTTTGTTGCCATTCCAGATTAAATGTTTGCGGAAACCATTTTCACAAATGTATACAGGAGAGATCCTGTTTGAGGGAGGGTTGTGGGTTGGAGGTGGAAACGATGGTACATTTATTTTTTCATTGTCCCTATATTGTAGGTTTCTGGCCCTTGTTGGCATCTTCTTGGTGTGTCCCACATTTGCAGAACATGGATTATAATACTTTGATTTATGGGCAGTATAATATGCATTGTTGAATGTGGTTTTCACGTTGGGACGACTTGGGTTATTTTTGCTCTTATGAAATGGATTATCTGGCAAACTAGATAACAGTTCGTGTTACAACAGAAACAGCTATCTTTATTGGGTATGAAACTTAAACTTGAACAGGAAATTCATAAAGTGTTTCACAAGGACAGACTTGTTCTTTCTGACTCCTCCCTCCATTCCTGGTGGAAGGGTTAGGTTTCTCTTCCTTTTTTACAAATTTCTGATTAATTTGTTTGGGATATTTTTTCTGACCCTTTATTTTGGGCCATAATTTTCTAGTTTATTAGGGAGGGGGTATGGGTTTAGATAGCTATTTCTGGACCTTATGCTTTTTTGGTTTTGATTTTAGTTTTGTACTATGATACATTTTGAGCTATTGCTTCCTTCTGTTCTTTTGCTTTTTGTTTCCTTCATGCGGAATTTTTGGTACTGCACATGTTTTTTTTCTTGTTTTAACCAAGTGGTTTTGGTTTATTGGATTGCTGTTTTTGTATTTTGTTTTGCTTATTTTTCCTGTATACTTTTCTTTGCTTTGTTTTGCAGTTTTGTCCAATAAAAAATTCCCCTACTATTTTTGAGAAGTGGCATGGGATCTTTAACATCCACCTGAACTACCACCAATCCAGGCAGACGGGACCTCGGTTTAACATCTCATCCAAAACATGGCACCTCAGAAGTGCAGTACCCCTCTCATGCTGCACTAGAGTGTCAGTACTGGGATATTAACCCAAGTGCCAGATGTGGGAACTGAACCCACAGCCCTCTGATCTCCCGGCCTCAGAGGCGAGTGTGCTACCTACTGAGCCGCCGACACTACATATGCTTTTGCATATGATCATTAAGCTGTGGTAGGATGGTGAAGTGTGCCTCAAAAACCATGAGCGGGCAGCCAGGAGGCAAAGCGCTGGCAGTAGGGGAGTGCATGGGAAAAGGCCTGACCGAAGCGGTAATGAAACAGGAACAGGAGCAGGGACAGCTATATAGGCCAGTAGCTAATGGCAAAACCGCTCCGGCCCCAGAAAACATTAAGCAAAGAGCTTCATCAGGCTCGATTTAGCCACATTACCAAATTGAACTTGCAGGTAGTTGTGCTGTCGGGGTGAGAGGAGTCAAGGGGAGCACAAGCTCCCTGTGTTTTTGAGTGCTTACAGCCCCCTTTTTGTTTCAAGCCGCTGAACAAACTGGGCAAATCAGGTGGTTTGGGGTATGAGGAACAGCCATTTACGGTCCCAAAAAAAAGGAAAATGACAGATAGAGGAAGCCATGGTCTTTATGAGCTGCTTTTGTGGATACAGGCAAGGAGGAGCCAGGGCATTTCCAAAGACAGTAGCCGATGGGTTGGGAGAACCACGTAGAGAAGAGGACAGGTTGAAAGTAGGCCTCTGGTATCTGACTTCATCTGTGGGACATGTGGCATGGGTGGCTGGGGGGAGTGAAGGGTGGATATGGAACAAGGAGGATTTATCCGAAGATGCCTGGCAAGTGGGGGGATACACATCCTAATATGATGAGGACTGCCAGCATTGGGGTTTTTGCCCAAAAAAGAAAGTCCAAATGTCCCAAGCAGGTTTTCAGCAAGCTGGAGGGATGATGGTGATGAGATGGTTTGGTGACTGATGTCAGTGCTGGATGCATGACCAGGGAGGGGGGATGAAACAGAGCTGAGGCCTACCGGAATATGATGGCGACATACAAAAGGGGTCTCTCTGGGAATTGGCTAGGCTAGGCCAGGCTGTAGGGTAGACTAGGCTGGAGTTTATCATAGTAGCCATGATGATAGAATGGGATGTGTTATTGTGGGTGGCAAGGCTGCCAGTATGGCAAATAATAAAAAAAAAAAAATAACATAATAAAACGCAGCCTGCTAACAACTGGATGGGAGCAAAAAAGGAAGGCAAGGAAGAGGTTACAGGGCACAAAGGAAATCAGCCCCAGTTCTCAGGGGTTTCCTTTATGTTGGGGAAGGAGGGAAAGGCTTTACCGAGGAGTTTTGAGAGCAAATAAAAAATATATAATAAAAACACCAATGAAGGAGGGAGGGCGGGTCGTGACCTGCAAGGTCCAAGGGATCACAGGGAAGCAGGGAAGGTTTTTGTGTGAGCGGATCCACAGAGAAATTGCTGTGCCAGAGCAAAAAAAAAAAAAGAAAAAGAAACTGGGGACTTGGCTAAAGGGAGAAAAGTATACAAAGTCAGAAATGGCTCGGTGGGCAGGATCAAGGATACAAATGGGTATTTGATGGCCCAGTTGGGAGCTAGTGGCCCTGATATCCTCAGAATGCTTTTGGACCTAAAAGAAAAAAAAAGGAAAGAAAATGATGTGAAACACAACCCAGGCCATTTGAGGCACAAGCAGCAAGGCAGGGCATTGCCAAGGGGAATTTTACAAGCACTGCATGGCAAGGTCATGTAACCCCCTACAAATGGGGTTCCCGAAAGTCTTCCTTGGGTGTGCCTAAATGCCCACTGCCAGGCTGGTATCCTGTGTCTTAGCACTGTAAAAAGTGTTTGTGTGAGAGTGCCTTAATGCCTCTGTGCTCTGTCTCTTTAAGAGCTGCCAATAACGTGGTGCTTATTTAATCTGGGAGGGGGCTGAGTGTTTTTATGCTGGAGTCCCACCTGGGCTGCCAGATAATTGCTCTGTTCTGCCATCGCTATTTGAGCAGAGGGAGCTCTGTTAGAAGCTGTACTTATTTGCTGATTATTAGAATAGCAATAGTATTGTAGTTTGTCTAACCTGCCTTCTTTGCAGCATGAACTTTCTGTATTGCACCACCATTTTGGTTTTTGGACTGCCAGTAAGCACCAATCAGTACCTTTGGGGACTCTAAAATGGAGCCTGTCCCCAGGGGTCTTGTGGGGGCAAATTTCTGTAGGAATTGTAAGTTTTACATTTTGGCACCAAAACAGACCTGGAAGGGGAGCCCTTGCTTTGACAGACAGATGGAATCAGCCCTAATGGTAAGTGCAAACAGTGTGGGGAATTGTATGCTGAATAGGGGCTACTGAGAAAGTGTTTGTTGCATATTGTCTAGGCCACTAGAGGGGAAAGAGGGGGGTTACTGTGTTCCGGAGGGCTGTACCCAGGTTAGCCTTGTTACTAACAATCCTGTCCTCCGGGTGGAGGCCCCCGTTTCAGTACCCAGGCCCCTTAACCTGCAACTAGCCAAGCAGGTAGGGGTTAGAGTTATAAAAAAAAAATTGATTTGTGTGAGGTCATGGAAGTAGGGAGCATTGCCTCATAATGCTTAATTACTAGTTACGGGATGGTACCAAAAAAGGCAATAAAGCAGACCGGGTCCAATGGCAATCAGCTTGCTCAGAAGGCGGCTGATCTCATGGAACAGGTCAAGACCCTAATAAAGGAAATAAGGGAAGTGGAGAACAGAGAGAGACAAGTAGCAAAGAGGAAATGCCCACCACTGAGAGCAGAGCCAGCAAAGAAGAGGGTGATGAGGAGCAACCACAGAGAGGGTGAGGAGCTTCAACCTGACCCAGGTAAGGAGCCTGCAGTGGATTTGATGGTGGATGGTACCTAAAAGGAGTATTTGATGGGGATCATGGCAGAGAGGGGGGGAAAGGATGGGAGGAGCTGGACAAAGCTTGGCAGGAACTAAAGTGTCAGAGAAAAGGGGTGGAAGGGGGGCAGGAGGCGGGAAGACTGTAAACGAGGGAGGGGCCCAAGGGATGACCCTGGGCGATTATATTCCATACTCCATAAAAGAAAAACTTTGGAAGGGGTGAGTATGTGGACATGTTTGCCTTGGTCAACAAGGAGTCAGCCAAAAAATTCAAACAGAGGGAAATGGTCGGAAAATCAGAAATGTCAGTGGTGCTGGCCTTAGTGGGGAAGACCACTGAGAACATGACATTTAGAGGTAAGACATTTGGTGCTTTGGTGGAGGATTTCACATACTTTAGTGCCATCCTCCTGCAAAAGCAACCTGAGCTAGCCATTCCTTTGTTGACATATTCCGCCATCATTAGGGATGCCTACATAATAAAAGGGGGCTATGGTTGGTTGATATATGATGAGAGGTTCCGACAATGGATGGCATCTCAAGGCAGCATCTGTTGGGATGCTATGCAGGTGGATCTCTGGCTCGGAACACTGTCTGGGCATGGGGGACTGGCAGTGAGGGGCAAAAGGGAAGTGGTGAGCCCCCTGCTAAGAGCTGGGCATACAACAAGGTGTCATACACATGGGCCAGTTGCAAGTTCAAGCACATGTGTTCAAGATGGGGGGTTATCACCTAGTTTTATGGTGCAGAGTCCCAGGGGATAGGCCAGGCTTTCAGGTGCATGGGCAGCCCTTTCGAGGGGGTTTTGGGGGAGGGAGGGGAGGTGGGATAGGGCAAGGGAACAGCAACAGGGGACAAGAAGGTATGGGCGGTTTGAGTGCCAGAGGCAGCTAAGGGTAGATGAAGGGACCTGGTGTTCAGGTGGGGCTTCCAGCTGGCAGTCACCCCCATCAAAGCAGACATTGTCTATGCCTGGACAAAAGGGTACCCAAACATCACTGCTTGGAAAACTTTAAGACATGATTTTCGGAAGGGTTCTAGCTTGCATTACAACAAGGTTATAAAAAACATGGGGGCCAGGAATCTGGTGTCCATTAAGGGAAAAGAGGAAATAGTACAGAATAAAATTAAAAAAGAGATAGCAGTGGGCAGAGTGGAAGGCCCATTCATGCACCTCCTTCAGAGAGTTGAGGGTATCCCTTTTGGCTCTTGTGCCCAAGAAACAGCCTGGAGAGTTTAGGCTGATCCACCACCTTTTATACCTAGAAGGGGACTCAGTGAATGATGCCATTGCCCAGGAATGGAGCATGGTGTCTTATGCTACAGTAGGACAGGTGGTACAACTAATCAGTGCAACAGCAGGGGGGAGTGGGCCTGGCTTGCAAAGACAGATATAGAGGCCGCGTTTCAGCTTTTATCCATCAAAAATGAGGGTGGGGATTTGTTGGGTTTTAAATTTAGAGGTGGTTACTGTTTCGATAAGGAGATGCCATGGGTTGTTCAGTGGCATGTGCCATGTTCAAAACATTTAGCACCTGGTTGCAGTGGGTTTCTGGGGACAGATATGGACACAAGAATACAGTACACTACTTAGATGATTTCATATTGGTAGGTGAAGGGAGACTTAGGGTGCAGGAGATGTTACACAATTTTCAGGTCATGTGTGCAGAGTTGGGAGTACCCCTAGCTGCAGACAAGATGGAGGCCCCCGCTAAAAACCTAGAATTTTAGGGGATAGAGGTGGACGCGGAAGAAGGTTGCTTCCAGTTGCCCGCTGTGAAGTTAGCGCTGCTGAGGAAACTCATCAGGGGAGTGAAGGGTAAGAGGCAGGTGCCCTTGAAGGTGATGCAGCAGCCCCTCTGGCACCTGAATTTTACATGCAGGGCTGTGGCACCCGGCAGGGTATTCACACATCATTTGGCAAGAGCCATGGCAAAAGATAAGTGCCTTTATCACTGGGTGGACATCTCAAAAGGGGTTTGGCAGGATCTTGAGGTATAGAAGGGTTTCTAAGTACAGTACAATGACATCACTCTCTGGCAGGAAGATTGGTTGCTCGACACAAACTTGGAGCTGTACATGGATGCAGCTGGTGGGTTCGATATGGGAGCATACTTATGGGTGGCATGGATATCAGAGAAATGGCCAGAAGAGTGGGAGAGGCTAGGCTTGCTAAAGGACAACACTTTCCTGTAGGTCTTTCCAATTTAGGTAGCCATGATGGTGTTGGGGAACAGATGAAGGAATCAGAGGGTAATTTTTAGGTATGACAACAATGCTGTAGTGAAGGTTCTAAACAGACAGTCAGGATCCACTGAATCATTCTTGAGGGTTGCCCGGCAACTAGTACTCAAGGGCCTGAGGTTGAATCTGTCATTCAGAGCTAGACACATCAAGGGTGCTCAGAATACGGTAGCTGACAGCCTTTCATGTTTACAGTTGGACAGGTTCCAGTTGTTTGCACCAGGGGCAGTCGTTCAGAGAATGCAGGTCCCTCAGCACCTATGAGCAATTGGATAGAACGAGCCCAGCTACTGTTTTGGAAAGTCTGGGCCCCCAATATGCTATGGGCATATGAGAATGTATGGAGGGTGTCCCAGGAATTCTGGCAGCAGGCTGAGATGCAGGGAAGTGAGCCAGTCAAGGTGACTCAGGTCATGAGGTACATGGCACAAAATCGGAGGACAGGATGGCAGTCTCCACAATGGCAATCCATTTAGCAGGCATTGGGATGGTTTGTAACCTACAAGGAAGAGGCCAGCCCAATGAGGCCCCAGCCATCAGAAGGATGTACCAAGGGTGGGTAAGGTTACAAGGAAGACAGCTAGATAGAAGGAGGCCAGTGGGGGAGGTGAAGTATTGGACAGACTGCTGGGAAGCCTGAAGCACATCTTCTCTTCAGCTTATGAGGCTCTGCTTTTCGAGACACTCTTTTTAGTGAAGCAAAAAGGGGCTTTCCGGGTCAGTGAGGTGGTAGCCAGCAACAAAGCAGTTTGCACTGATGGTCTGCAGTTGGAGGATTTAACATTGGGGAAGTATATGATAGCTATTTGGCTGCACAGGTCAAAGGCAGACCAAGGGAGGAAGGGGATGCAGGTGGAGCTCCAGAAGGAGGACACAAGGGCACATTGCATAGTCAGGTCCTTGGAGGAGTACAGGAAGGTCAGGCTTAAGGGGGAGGGCTGTCTCCTCCAACATGGTGAAAGGGTGATGGTCTCAGCATACCAGTCTACAGCAGTACTGAAAAAAGGGATGGCATTTTTGGGTGAGGACCTTAGGCTATTTTCATCCCATTCAGCAAGCAATAATACCCGACAAGGTGGGCAGTATTGGGCAATACCGGACCTCCCAGGGGTGTAATGAGGCCTGATGCCACAGACAGAGGGCCTTATATCCCCAGGAAGGTCTGGTATTGCCCATACCGCCCACCCTGGAGGGTATTATTGCACTTAGAAAATGGGCCACTGTATTATTTTTGTCAAACAAAAAAACCAAAAAATCTGTTTGAATGTTAAAACCATAGCAATTTTATTTCTTTCGTAATAAAATAGTTCCTCTGCATTTGTCCTAGTGGCAGTCCTGTACTTGTGGCTTTGGAGCCTGTTGTCACGGAAACCCAACCCCCCACACACAGGGCTATGCAGAGTTCGACAAAGTTACCCCTAAAGACTGTCAGCACATGTTTTATAAATGGCTCTGTTCATGTTTTGTTTCCTTTGTGGTGCACTACGTTGGGTAGCGGATAGCAAAGAGTGGCTGGAATAAGTGTGCACGAGACTTTGTGACGAGACTGCAGTCACCAGACTGTGAATGTGGAATATGACTGCAGTTGGCAGAAATGATTTTCTCTCTCTCCCGCCAACTGCAGAAAAGTAGTCTGAGGCTTCTCGGGAGGAAATACTGACATTGCTGCATCTTTGTCAGAGCGAGCGGGCACACAGAAGTTACGGTATGGAGAAGGTAGCGAGTTGCAGTGAACACGGCTGTTTGACATTAGAGTGGGAGGGCAGAGGTATGAAGAACGGAGAGAGGCACAGTGAGTCAGCAGCAGTTTTCCACTTTTGTTTTTTACATTTATAACTACAGAGGGTCGGGGACTGTGAAGATGTGTGTGTGTGTGTGTGTGTGAATGAAGGGGGTTAGTAACATGGACTGCTATGTCGTCGGGGAGTAAATGTCTTGCTCACTGAAACTTGCACTGTCAGTTATTAGAGCACTGCCAGGCATGGGACGAGGGGGTGGGGGTGCTAAAAATCTATAGAGCTAGAAATGAGCCCATTTGTAGTCAATCTCTGTTTATCAGGGCAGGCAGCTGGGCTCACTGAAGTAGGTACCATTAGGTGGCCAGTATCTCTCGCTAAGTGAAAGAAAAAAAATGCCGGTGATTTAAAAACCCCTGCAGTGGTTTAAGCCAATAAGAAAGCAGGGTGGGCACAGGAATTCCTGAGTGGGTAAAGGGGTACTTGGGCTGGCACTTTTTATTTCCTGGTCATCTATTATAAGTTAATATACCCCCTTGGCAAGGATACTAGCCAATCAGATGCCTGGAAATAAAATGCCCATTTTCTAATTCCAAATAGGGGCCACATCTGAGTTAGTGGAAGAGGGGAGCAGTCCACAAGACATCATAAGGGCAGGAAGATGGCTGTCAGACTGCTACAGAAGGTACATAAGGAAATAGATTGCTAACTTGTGTTATGTATTTCAGATGGGAAAAACAGGATATTGGTGTGGATAATCGGACATTCTTTCATATATTATGTGTAACTCATGCTCACTGTTTCACAATGCTGTTTATCTACTGCTATGTAATCCTGGGTCATCCCTGAAAAAGGGACCTCTGGGGCCCAGTGGGCGTTCCGGCCACCAAAATGTAATAAATAAATAATAATAAATATATTGTGCTGAAAGGTAGGCAGCAGCAACCTCAGGGGGGAGACAAATGAGGCAAGACCAGGGACACACGAGAATCTATTGGAAAGGGGTGTGGAGACTACAGTGGGACCAAACACTCCCAGTGATAGAGGAGATGTTGAGAACATGCCTGAAACCAGATTTGTTTGTGGATGTCAAGCCATGGGTATTACTGTGTCATGAAATAAAAGTTGATTTGGAGGTGGTAAAGACCTGGTGGTCAAACATGACCATAGGGTGGTCAGAAATTATACCCAGAAGGGTATGGTGTCAGGCAAGGGATATTAGGGGGGTGGAAAAGGCTTTCAAGCTGGTCAACAGAAATATGGTGGCCTGGGTTACTGAGAACGGGGGTTGGTAAGTAAAACACAGTACTATCACTCATAATGAGGCAGGGTTTTACAGGCATGATGGGGTTCACCTGACCAAAGTGGGAAATGCTACATTTAATTGGGCAATCAGGGATGCTACTGAATCATGGGGAGCAGCAACTGAGGGGAGTTTTTTTGAGGGGAGCCCATTCTATCAAGTCTAGGATTACAAATACCTTTGAGCCTTGGCTCTTTTACAAAGGTTCCACATCAGAGAAATACAAATTATGGGGAACATCAAGACAGACATTACAACAATGTGGACATTGCAAACAGAGTACAGATTAATACAATTCAAGGGTAGCATTGTAACAAGGCAGCGTGACATTTGTCAGAGAAAATAGACAACAGATAAGAAGTGCCAGAGTCATAGGGAGAGGGAAGAGGGGGGAGAAGGAATGTAGGAAGGGTGGGGAAGGGTGAAAAGTGCAGCATTGGGTATACCAAGATGTGAGGGTAGAATCCAGTGAGGAGGGGAAGGGGGACCACTAGAGCAGGAAGGGAAGTGGAGAAACAAGGTTAAGTTGGGCAGTCACAGGAGCTGTTGGTAGTGAGACAGTCCTAGAGCCTAGTTTTAAACATATCAATTGTTGGGGCAGAGGAGATGGTGGGGCTGAGGCCATTGAACCAGGGAGGTGCTCAATAAGCAAAAAAGCGCTGTCCCTGTGAAGTGTGACAGTGGGGGACTTTCAGTAGCTGTAGTGTGGATCTCCTAAGGCACCATTTGTTAATTCAATGTTGTAACAGAGTTGAGACCCCAGAAGGTGCAAGGCCAAGGTAGATTTTTTCGCCATGGAGCAGGTGAGAAACTTTATGCAGTTTGATAGTTGGAGCCAGCCAGTCTGAGTGTACAGGTCACATGTGTGGGTGAGACGGTGAGCACCAATAATGAGCCAATATGCCTTATTTAAGGCAGTTGAGAGGTGTCTAAGGGTTGTGGTTGTGGCCGAGCCATAAATGATGAGACCATAGTCTATTCCAGAGATCACAGAGCTCAGGACTGCAACCTTCAAAGCTTCTGGCATGAGATGTGGTCTGTGTTTGTAGAGGAGACCAAGCCGTGTATTAGCAGCTCTAGCTACATTATCTACATGAAGTCCATAGGAGAGATTAGGTCAAGCTGTATCCCTAAGTATTTGAAGGTTGAGGACCAGTTTATGATTAAGAAACCATGTCTCTACAGAACTGAGACCATGTTGAAGGTTGTGTTGAAGAGTTGCAGGATCTTTGTGAGTGGAGAATACAACAGCATCATCGGCATATAGTATGATCTGCTCAGAGCAGTGGTAAGGGAGGGAGTTTAGGAATAGGCTAAAAAGGAGGGGGCCCAGTATGGATCCCTGTGGGATACCCGAGCGAACAGGCAGGGTGTCAGAAAGAGTGTCCACAATTTTTGCTCTCTGCAACTGGTTTTCTAAGTAGCTTTTAAACCAGAGAGAAGAGTCAGGTGATAGCCCGGCATTCAGTAGTGGTGAATTAGTAGTCCATGGTGTACTGTTTTGAAGGCCTTGGAGAGGTCGACGAAAATGGCCCCTGTGAGAAGGCCTTTGTCAAGGGAGTTGTGCAAAGTTCCAGTGAACTCAAGAAGGGCTGTGGTGGTGCTGTGACCTTTCCAGAAGCCGTGTTGTTGTGGACAAGGTATATTGTATTTATCCAAGTGGTCGGTAAGTTGATCAGCCACGATGCGCTCGAGTGCCCTAGACAGTGGTGGCAGTATGGAGATAGGGCAATAATTTGAGTGAATCGTCTTATCCACACTTTTATGGATGGGTGTCACGGTGGCTGTTTTCCATAGGTCTGGGAATTTTACACAGCTGAGAGAGAGGTTTAGGATTTTTGTTAATGGATGAATTACCTCATCGAGGGTGAGAAACAGAAGCTTAAGGTCCAGGGTGTCGCTACTAGATCTAGATTTAGAGATAGCTGCAGTAATATAGCAGCGATCTTCATTCAGCCTTACCTCCCTGAAGTAGAAGAGGGGATGGTTAGACTGAGGGGCTGAGGTATTTGGGGAGTAGGCCCTGTTTTAGAAAAAGTCATGGGGTAGAATAGCACTAAGGTCTGAAAAAGCCGTGTTAAAGATGTTTGCGATCACCTTGGGTTCGAGGGTTGAGGATCCATCAACCATTAACATGGCTGGAGAGGTTTTTGGCTGCTTCCCTGTGACATCCTTGATATTGTCCCAGAAAGCACGACCATTTCCCCATGTATTGGTGAGAGCGTCTTTGTAATAGGTGGATTTCATTAGCCGGATGGCTTTTGTGCAGGCATTTTATGCTTGTTTGTAATTTTGGATGTCCAGTTGTTTGCCAGTGGCCCTGGCAACTGCCCAGAGGTGATCCCTTAGTTTCAGCTGTGAGAGAAGAGCCACGGTGACCCATGGGTTAGAGAGAGATTTTGTTTTGCGCCTTTTAGCAGGGGCAAAGAGGTAGCAGGCTTTGTTGAAAATTGAGATGAAGTGATCAAGAGCAAAGTTAACATCTGTTGCTTCATAGATGGGTAGCCAGTCTTGTAGAAGCAGGTATTATTTGAGATGTGGAAGTTTTCCATGAGGAAGGACTCTGCTAGCAATAATTTTGGGAGGGGGCTTAAGGAATTTATTAGACCATGCACACATGACTGGGGAGTGGTCACTGAGAGAGTCTGGGAGAACGGTCGGACGAGAAATCCTTGTGGGGTGAGTGGTGAGGACCCAATCCAAGAGGGTACTGGTGCCAGTCTTGTAGTTAATCCTAGTAGGGGAGTTTACCATTTGTGTGAGGTTAGCAGCTGAGATGGAGTCTTTATAGGCACTGGCACTCAATGCTAGCCAGTTTATGTTGAAATCCCCTAGTAGAATAAGTTCAGCTTCAGGAGGATGAGAGTTGATAAAGGTTAGGATTTCGTTGAAGCCATGTTTAGGGTCCCTGGGCAGGATGTATACAGAGGCAATAGTCAGGGCTTTATGGTTGGGACCTAGGATGATTTTTATTGGCAGAATCTGGGCTGAGACAGAAAGTGATGGAGTTGCTACAGGGTGCCAAGACAGGGAGTCTTTGATATAGATTGTGCAACCACCACCTTTTTTGGATATCCGGTCCAGCCTGTGGACATTGTTTCCCTGTATTGTTACTGCTGAGTCAGGAACTTTAGGCATCAGCCAAGTTTCCACCACTGCAAGAATGTCAGGGCTGTGTTGGCATATGAAGGCTTGGAGTGCATCCAGCTTTGGTAGTAGGCTGCAGATATTAATGGTTGCAAGGATAAGGGCACCTGGAGTTTGTGTGTGGCCTGAGCTTCTAGGGCCAGGATTGGGATGGACGTTGCCTGAGAGGAGAAGGAGGAGGAGTAGGAGTTTTAAGGAGTAGAGACGCAGCTCTTTGAGAGATAGTTTTGATCGTTGTTTCTGAGAGTAGAGGTTGCAAGGTTCCAGGCAGTATCCCATATGGACTGCAAGGTGGTACAGTGTAGAGAGGTGGCCACACTTGTTGAGATTAGGGGTTGGGTTAAGTAACCAGGAATAACCAAACGGTGCACCAAGCACAAGTCTCGAGTGGAGGTGAAGAGTTCCTTGGAGTACCAGTGGAAACCAGAGTAGAGGGTGGAGGGGTGGGGTGGGGTGGGGTTGGCTAGGACCATGGAGAGAGAAGGGGAGCAGGGCAAGGAGGAGGAGGAGGAGAGAAAGGCAGAGAGAACCCACATGGCTTACGTACTAGATAGAGATAGAGATATAGCCCTCTAGTGGTGAGCGGATATAATCTGCTAATGGAAAAGTCAACAAAAAAAAAAGAAGATCAAAATTCACTTCTAATATCAACTCAGAACTTAAAATGACTGTAAGGATTAAACATATTATTAAACCCTAGCACATAAATTCAACTAGAGACACAGAGGGAGATACAGTAGTTAGAGATGTGTTCAGCAGGAGATAGTTTGGGCCACTTGGAAATCAGCTTCCACTGGTACCAAATCTAAAAGTCAGGGCTAGTACCTTGCCATACAGAGGATTTCTGAAAAACTGTTTAGTTCCAGAAATTGAGGGGGTCCATGGCCTGGTCAAGGCATGCTGGATCCCTTGCAGTACAGAGGATTTCTGAAAAACTGTTTAGGTTCCAGAAATTGAGGGGTTTGTGGACTGGTCAAGGCACGCTGGATCCCTTGCAGTACAGAGGATTTCTGAATAACTGTTTAGGTTCCAGAAATTGAGGGGTCTGTGGCCTGGTCAAGGCACGCTGGATCCCTTGCAGCACAGAGGATTTCTGAAAAACTGTTCATCGCAGAAGCTGGATATGGGCTAGTGGGGAGAAAAGTGGGTCCCAGACCCGGTTAACACCCAGATGGGTAGGTGCAATCTCATGGGGTGGTCACCCCAGGGGACAGGGCTGGGGATCTGGTGGAACACCAGACCCCAGGGGAGAAAACAACAGAGGAAAAGGATAGTTGTTAGGCTATCTGCCCAAGCAAAAAAGGAGAAAAGTCAACAGATAAGAAATGAATATTGTGTATAGGATTATAAATAAAGGAACAACCTCAAAATAACATGTAAATAAGATTTATGGAAATGTGTGACATGGAATTATGACATATGTATATGGTGTGTGTATATGTATGTAAATGGTGCAAAGTTCTGCTCAAAATAAAGAGGCCAACTGAATCCAAAGAAGATGTCTGGTGTAGTTGCTTTCAAGGGAATCCCAGTGACAATGCATATTCATCAAAAGACTAAGCCTAGTACAAAGCAAAAGAATATTAATGGAATAAAACTGTTTCAGAAGGCACTAACGTGCAGAGCGCCAGAGCTACAGTATTGCAAACATTTCCACAAAGTATTGCTGGATGCTATTGTCAAAGCAGGGCATGCAATTGGAATGTAATGCACAATAATACGGATTACCATCTTTTAAGCTACAATTGCACTGAATGTTGTATTGTAAGCGAATGATAATTTATACATGTGTTGGAATTTATTGTTAGGTATGTAAAGTTTTATTACAATGCATGTAATACAAACTAAAAAGAATATTCCAGCACAGTCCCTTATACCCCAAACATATTTCACAAGCAGCACATTTCTTTTCGGTCAACTACTGAACAGCATGCTTCTAATGAAAGAGTTCATCCAGAGCCTTGGCTTCCAATAGGTTTCTGCCACCAGCTGTTTTTCCACTGCTTCATAAATAAATCTCATAACAAATTACTGTTAAGTATATGTCTATGTACAGTATTTTATGTTTGTCAACATGCACATACTTCAACCCACCTTAGACTCATTACTCCCACAACCCTGCTAAACTGTTTGGTTTCCTGCTCCCTACTGAATAACCATCATCTCTCTCGGCCCTTGCAGTTTTCTCTCTTACATCTCTCCCTACTCTACCCATCTTAACCCTTCCACCAATGATCAGATGTCCTACTGAGCTCCTCCAACTCCCTAGGTGTCCTGTTCACAGTCTCTCATCGTAATCCCTACTTTGTGTCAACACTCTCCTGCCCTGTCCCCAGCCTAACCCCTCTTCCCACTTGTTACTCTATCCCCTCCCTCCTGTGCTGTCTGCCCTTATCCAGTATCTCAACCTTATATCTGAACCTAACACTCTTTTGTATCTAGCTGGTAGTAGTTCCCCCACCCCTGCACCTCCTCCCTCCTGAACTTATTCATTTATTTGTCTCTTTCTCCTAATCTGTCTGCTGTGTTCTCTCTATATTACATTTACTGTAGTCCTACCTCTTCTTCCCTCAGCTTGCTCAATTTTCCATTGATCTTCTCTTACTCATGCCATTCAGTCCTTACTGCTTAGCTCTTGTCCTCTTGACAGTACTGTTACTTTGACTTGAACTGATTGTTGTAATTGTCTTGACCTGAGTTGTATGTAGTTTAATTGCTGCACATCCATTGTTCAATCCCTTGTATTGTATCCTGATGTTCTCTACCACCTGTCTTGCTTTTCTTGTTTGTTGTTAATGCTTTAACCTGATTTGATTAGTTTTATTGCTGCACTTTCTATGTATTATACCCTGTTTTGTATCCTGATGTCTTTTGCTGTCTGTTACACCTGTAATGCTTTCCTTGGAACCTCCCAGGTTGTGCCTGAAAATAGTCATGTTGATGGCTGGTACACCTACCTGGTAAACAAAAACTAAATAAATAAAATAAATAAACATACAGATGCTTTTCTGTGATAAAGTTAAATTTTATTTTGTGTCATTATCAGTCTAGCTGTTCGTGTCCTTGAGCACAATTTTATAATGGCAAATATATACAGTATATATATATATATATATATATATATATATAGTATTCAAATATATTTGCTAATAATTCATAAAAAGCCAGCACACGTGCATATAGGAAACCAGGAATATGTGTAAAGGTCTAAATCCTATTTTCTGTCCATATACTTACTATCTATCTATCTATCTATCTATCTATCTATCTATCTATCTATCTATCTATCTATCTATCTATCTATCTATCTATCTATCTATCCTTATGCCATGCTTATGAGGATAACTTTCAGTCAATAAATGTAATTTTTTTTTTATTTACTAGGGTCCAAGAGTGAGAATATTTCATTTATTCTCACTCTAGGTCCCCGTGGCTAAAATTATGCACACAGTAGTTAATGATTGGTTGGAACCGGCATGTGCAAGCTGCCAACTCCAGCTAATCATTTTCACTTACTCAACACTTTCACTCACTCTCAAACTGCACAGTCCAGTAGTCTGAACACTAGCCACAACTGAATACTGTCAAACGTTTCCACACAAATCAGAGCATCTTAGTTAAAAGCCACCAGACTTACTGTGGTTCTCTCTTTCCCTGTCTCTATGCCAACCAACACCAGCACCCATAATTTTCCAGACCCCTGAGCAGCTCTCTTCCATAAACTCCCAACCCCCAAAGTGGCTCTTGTTTAACTCTTTGCCACAGTCAGTCAATGCTCTTTTGAACACCTCAACCCTCTATGCTGGCAGAAACACTGGAATCAAGGCCACATCATGTCATGAAGCATGATGCAGCATCACGTGCATCGCACATCAAATCTTTACTCGAATAGCTCGGTCATCCTGAAACACCACTAGCCATCTGAAAAATGAAATATAAAACCAAGTAAAACACACAAAAAAGCATATCCAAATACAAAGTGAGGGCAATAACATCATCTATGATTTCACTACTCGTTATGTCATATAGTCAAACTGCACTTGCAAAACAATGTATATTTGTAGTGGGCCATGGCATATCATATCTATATATCTATCTTTGAATAAAACTACATTAATGCAAAAGTTAGGGTTCAACTTAATGCAACAAAAGTAGAACGTTGAGATGTGGAGTTAGGGTTTCCAACCCTAACTCCCCACCTCCCAAACAAGTAAAAAGACTACACAACATAAGCAACCACAGACAGCCAACACAAGATAAGACAAACAACATACAACTGTTCCCAGATTACACAAATGCAGTAACACTGATGTGCTACCTTCATGGGTTTGTAGCTGTGGCATGCACATTGCAAGACATATTCACTAACTTGTTGCTGCAGATACAAATCCATGATACTCAAATCACAACACTGCTTGTGCATAAGCACAAGCCCCTGCAGCTGCAGATACAAATCCATGATATCCAAATGACAAGAGTTCTTTTGTCTGCATAATCACATGCCCCTATGGAGCAGCGCTTCTGGTGCCTCAGGTAGTCATGCACACTGCAAGACATAAACACACTTGACAAGTCTGATATTTGCAGCCACAGGTGTAAGACATACACACCAACCTCTGGCTGTAGAAGTGCAGTTGCTACAAAATCCATGATACCAAAATTGCAACACAACTTCTGCCTGCAGTAGCACAGGCCCATGAGGGGACTGTGCCTTTTCAGCCACAGATGTGAGACCCAAACACTGACTTCTGGCAGAAGTTATGCATACAGAAGTACAGTACTGTCTCAGTGTAGGTATAATGGTTTCAGCAGTGGATCTAGAAATCGTTCAAGGGGATAGCAGTTTTTCAGTCACACAGATGCATATAGAAAAACATGCACTAACAGATCATGCTGTTTAGTCTGGTACCTCATACAGCGTGCATAAATGCAGCAGACTCCACCATAATGCAACACAGTTTCTTGCAGTAAGTGACATATCACAAAATACTGAAGTAAAAAAGAGGTTAAGTGCAATTGAATTACAGTGTTCCCTGCAACACACTGCAACATTTTTGAGATATACTGCAGAACTACTGCATTACATTCTAGCTGATGTTGCTGTACCTCTGGCTGTAGAGGTGGAGGCCCCATGGGGCCTTCAGTATACAGAAGGGCAGTCCCTCATGGGGGCTGTGCTTCTTCAGCCACACATCCCCATGCATGAAGCATGAAGTATGACATACACACACAGTGGTGACTGCCTGTGAAGGGGAAGGGCCACAGAAAAGTAACAGAAGCTTTGGAGGGAGGGAGGTGGACACTAGGCCTTTTTTGGAGACAAGAGTCCTGAAGTTACTCACTAATCTGAAGATGGGCAAAGCAAAGGGGGCAGATGGGGTGCATCCAAGGATATTGAGGGAGTTCAGTGAAATACTGACAGCACCTATGACAGTTCTGTTTAAAAGCTCACTGGAAACAGGAGTGATTCTGGAGGACCAGAGGAAAGCAGGTGTAGTCCCAGTAAATAAAAGTAGTAGCAAGAAGAAGGCTGGAAATTATAGGCCAGTCAACCTGACATCAGTGGTGGGAAGTTAATTGAATAGCTGCTGAAGGAAAGGATTAAGGAATATCTTGAATCCAGACTGTTACAAGACCAGAGGCAGCATGGTTTCACAGGGGTGCAGTCAAGTGAAATAAATCTGATAGATTTATTTAACTGGGTGACAAAGGATTTAGATCAGAGTGGAGCTGTGGACATGATCTACCCAGATTTCAGTATAGCTTTTGACACCATTCCACATAGGAGATTAGTAAGCAAGCTGGGTAGCTTAGGAGTGGGTCTTCAGGTGATAAACCTGATAAGAAAGTAGTTAGGGGGAAGTGTTGGGTGGGGGAGGAGTTTGGATCCAAGTTGGTGATCGGAGCACTAGATGGGCAGATGGCTAATTACCCAAGCCAAGATATCTCTGGCATGAAAGTATCCTGCACTGAATAGTTGCTGCATTGCTTACTACCACCTTGCTCATGTGAGAGACTAACCTTTTTTTTCCTCTGTGAGGTTAAACCCCTTGGTTGTAGGTGTGGAGTATGCCTTTTCCAGCCACCGCAAGAATGCTGTACCTCATTCCATATGGGATCTGGTTGAGCAGCGTGAGCTACATGACCAATGAAGAAAGAGAAAATCGTCACTGTATTCAGGCTTTACCGCTGCTCCTGATATGAGGATACCCTGTAATACTGAGGCCATTGCTAGACAGAATGGGTTGCAGCAACAAAAACAAAATTATTTTTTACTGCCAACTGCCATATTTTCGGGCAAGCCACTTTCCCCCATTCCTGACTCACCTCCACCTATAGTTTGTCCGGCGTATCTCGAATCTCTTCTTGAAGCAGAAGATCTGCCCTACACTATGGCAGACGAAGATGACAAGGACTCACCTGGCTCAGAAAACATGGATTGTGTCAATAATGAGGTTAGTTCAGCTACTCTAATCTCTTAACAGTAACTCAAAATCAATAGAGCTTGTGGCAGAGTAAGAGAGGTAAATACAGTCAGTGCCTGATGGAGAGACAGTTGTTGGTATAAGTGGGGAAATTCAACATGCCCAAATCACCTTTGAAAAATAAATTGGGATAGACCCAACAATGCTTGGACATCTAAAAAAATATGAATGAATTAGGGCTGGAAAGATTAATGGTCAGTGAATTCAAAACCTTCCAAGAAGAAATTTGCACTGAAATCCACAATGTATTTTCCACCATCACGGCAGTCCTTGCTGATCTCTTTAAAGTTTTGGGGATATAAATCAAAGGATGGTAGCACTCTATTAGAACTACCAAAGCTGAGAAATGTATTAGCTTCCGGGAAGATAAGCTGACCCCAATAAGTAAAAAAAAAACTGAACAAGGCACTATTTTGCTTGAACTCCAATGTAAAATAGCCGATTTAGAAGACAGCTCCAGGAGGGCAAATATTAAGCTAATTGGTCTTCCCTAAGGCATAAAGGGCAACAGGGCCCCCCTCCAATTTTTTTAAAATGTTTTTGACAATAGCACTTAAAAGTAAATTTCCAGAGGAAAACATTTCACTGGACAGAGCTCACCCGGGGGGGAGGGAGGGTCCTAACCTACAAGAATCTTTTGCCAGTAGTCAGAAATACCCCAGGCCCATATACTGTATGTTCAATCACATTGATTTCAAGATTGAGAAGCAATCTTATGTGCTGCCACAGTAAACAAAGGCTTGTACTATGAAAACATAACGGTATCAGCATATCTTGCCCTCTCTACTGCAACCATACAATACTGTAAGGTCTTTGATCGGGCTAGAGAACTATTATGGCAAAGGAATGTAAAACACTATTTGTTGCATCCTGCATGGCTTCAGATTTTTACACATGGAAAAGTAGTGACCTTTTCTGATCCGAAAAAAAACAGAAGCCTACTCAGAAATCTCAGACTCTTCTCCTTCACCTTTCTGATCTTTCTCAGCTAATGTCAAGGTAAGTTTTATTTAAGATACGCCCATCCCGGAGACTCTGGGCGCCATACAACGATCAAAATAAATACAAAACAACATAATAATAAACACCAATATTTCAAACGATTAAAATAAAATTTACTACCTTCAACAGCAAATAAATTCAGAATAGCTAAAAACTAAATTAAGCATCAATTTCTAAAAGACAGGTAGAAACTATAAAACAGAGTCCGGGAAGGCCTGATTATACAGGAAGGCCTTGAGGCGGGCCTTAAATACCACCACAGAAAGGGACTCCCTGATGGCAAAAGGAAGCAAATTCCACAGGACGGCGGTGGCGACACTAAATGCTCCATTGCCAGCAGTTTTTAAACTCATCCTGGGAATCGCAAGGAGGCCCCTAGAGGAGGAGCAGAAGGAGTGGTCCAAGACAGCAGGTACAAGAAGGTCCTTCAGATAGCCAGGGCCCAGGCTGTGTAGGGCCTTAAAGGTGACCAAACCCACCTTAAAGAGTACCCTCCACCTAACCGGCAGCAAATGCAGTTGATGCAACACCGGAGTGATGTAACAATACGTAGGCTGTCCTGTCAACAGCCTCACTGCCACATTCTGCAGCAGTTGCAGTCAGCGCAGGATACCCCCAGAGACCCCAAGATAGAGTGCATTACAGTAGTCAAGCCTGGATGTCATGAAGGCTTGCACCAAAGTGGGGAGGTCCAGAGGCGGAACTAGGGGCTTTATCCTGGCGATATTCCTCAGATGATAAAAACTGGCATGGAGAAGAGACGCTGCTAGAAACTCAAGTGTCAATCTGCTGTCAAGAAGAACTCCCAGATCATGCACCCTAGAGGAGGCCTTCAATGGTACAGAGCCAAGACAAAGCCCTGTCTCTGCACCAGAGGCCAACCTATCATGCCCTCTGTTCAACTTCACCACCAGTACCTCCATCTTACTGGGGTTCAGTCATAACCAGCTGGAGGCCATCCAGTCATTGATCTCAGCAAGGCAGCTGTTAAGCACTTTCACTGCACAAGATGTTCCAGGGGCAAAGGAAAGATACAGCTGGGTATCATCAGCATAGCAGTGAAAACCCAGACTGTACTTCCTAATGACCTCTCCCAAGGGCAGCATATGCATGGCAAACAACATTGGCAACAAGACCGAACCCTGGGGAACTCCACATGACAGGTGGCCTGGGGAGGAGGAGGAGAAATTCACCATCACTACCCTCTGCCTCCTGTTAGATAGAAAAGACTCAAACCAGCAGATGACAGTGCCAGTGAGTCCACAGAATTCCCTTAGGCCATCAAGTAACACTCGATTTGTCCACCATGTCAAATGCTGAAGAGAGATCAAGGAGAATAAGAATTGTCCCCTTCCCTCGATCTCTAGCCCTAAGGAGGTCATTATGCACCCAAACTAGTGCAGTTTCTGTGCTATGCCTTGCAAGAAACCCAGACTGGAGCAGCTCGTACAGATCATTGGCCATGAGATGCTCCTCAAGCTGAAGCACCACCACCTTCTCCACAATCTTACCCAAAATGGGAGATTGGAGCTAGGACAGTAATGTGCCTTGAAGTCAGGGTCCAACAATGTTTTTTTCAGAAGGGGCCTCACCAGTGCCTCCTTCAAGACATTGGAGAAGACCCCCTCTGACAAGAAGCAGCAGACAATCAAGGCAAACACCGGGCCAACGGAGTCAACACATCTCATTAAGAAATGAGTTGGCACCGGGTCCAGTTCACAAAAGGTGTGCCAAAGCTTGGAGGCAATCTCACTGACCTCAGCCACCTCCACCAGTCTAAACTCACCCCAATCAGGTGGAGTGCTCTCCAATTGCCCATGGCGACCACTGTCAGCCAAATTCTGGTCCACTGGTGAAACGCCCTACCTAATGGCAGACACCCTGTCTGAGAAAAACTGAGCAAACTCCTCACACAATGCATTTGAAAAGGCTACCTTTGGCTGTAGACAGGAAAGATGAAGAAGCCTGTCTACAGTCTGAAAGAGAACAGCTGGTTGGTTCCTCCTGGCAGCAATCTCCCTGAACAGGAATTCTGCCTTCTTACAGTTGATTGCCCCCTGGTATGCACCATAGTGCACACGTAGGGCCAGTTTGTCTACCTCCAGGCTAGATCCCCGCCAACAGTGTTCTAATCTCTGACCCAAGATCTTCATTGCCTTGAGCTCCCCATTATACCAAGGGGACCTCAAGTGAGAAGACCTGGGTCGTACACGGGCTGGTGCGAGGGAGATGAGGGCAACAGACAGCGCCTTGTTATAGGCATCCACTACCACGCACACACCCCCAATGCATGCACTGTCCACACTAGATAGGTCAGCCACCACCAGAAAACCCTCAGGGGTCAACCCCTTCAAAGGGTGATAGCTGACCATCTCTGCAGGGGGAGGGCTATCAAAGGGGGCCCTGAACCGGAACTTCACTGTACAATGATCGGACCAAATGACCCAATCTATGCTGACACTATTTATCTCAAGCCCCAGTGAGAACACCAGATCCAACATGTGGCCACTCTGATGGGTCACAGAGGAAACTCCCTGCACAAAGCCCAGAGATGACATCATCTGGAGGAAGTTGTAACTAAGTCGAGAAGATTCATCCTTGGCCCAAACATTGAAATCCCCCAGCACTAAACATCTGGGGGCCTCCAATGTTTCCCCAATGATGAAATCAGCCTCCTCCTGCAAGAAATCTCCCACCACCCCAGAAGGGCGGTAAATCAGGAGAATCAAGTAACCTGCTCCCAAACCCTACGGATGGCCACACATTCAAATGAATGTGGTGCTCTCACTGGGTGCAGAGCGAAGCCCAGCTCAGATCTAAAACAGATGGCTACCCCCCACCCCTGTGTTCCACTGTGCAGCAGGGCACTATGGTATACCCAGGTGGGACGGCGGCCTCTAGAACCAGGCCATCATCATCACTGATCCAAGTCTCCGTGATGCAAGCCAGATTGGACAAGGAAACCAAGTCTGCTATAATTGCAGTTTTGTTTCTGACCGATCTGGCATTGCAAAGCACCGCCCTCAGGGGATTGGTGGACAGTGCAGCTCCTCTGGTTGCCTGCCCACTCGGTCTGGTGAGAACCCTGGTGATGGGAACTAAACATGTCTAGCCTTTCCCTAAGGCCCGTCTAATCACAGGGTGCAGTCTACACTCCACTACCTCAATCCTACCACCACCACCCACAGTGCATGGAGCACCCCCCCTTGATTGAATCCTGTGATTCCTCCCTATTCCAACCTCCCTACAGCACCTTGCTGTAGTAACAGACACTGGGAGGCTGAAAAAAGGCTGAAGATCGAGCAGCTGGGATGCCCCATACACTATCCTGGCCAGCCCCAGGCCCTAGTACCTTCCCAGACACATCCCTCCTGACTACCTAATCTCAAAACCCCAAAAACACACTCTACAAAAAACTCAATACCACACACACTCCACACACAGACATACATTAAAAAGTAAACCCTCACCCTCCACCCAAACAACTCCCAAAGGCGGGAAGCTTGGAATTAAGTTTAAATACAAGTCAGGAGAGCAGACTGCAGATCACATATAGGATCCCAATGCTCTGGATCACACAAAATTACAGATAGAACAGTAATCTGAGAAACCTGTCAGTCCACAGCCAGAACAACTTTAAGGCAAAGGGCCCTCTCACTGCCCCAGTCACTTTGTAGTTAGATGTTTTCGGCAAACAGTTAAAAATGCAACCAAAGATGTGCTCCCAAGGAAGCTCCAGCACTGCTCTCACCAGCTACTGGGACCCCTAGGGAAAATACCAGAGTTTGGAGATCTTTAGGACCTCTAGTCGATAGATCCATGGGGGCCCAAGTCCAAGTCCTAGAAAGCAATTCCTCGATTCCGCACAGACCGACCACTCAGGTCCGCGAGGCAACCTGAAGTCACCACAATGCTCCGTGGAGCCAGCCAGACAGCAGATCTGACAGTACACCCATTGCCCCAGGGGCAATGATGTGGAAGCGCCCTCAGCATCCACGAACCCCGGGAATGTAGTCTAACCAAATGATGGATCGAGTTAACATCACTGGCCCTCTCATCAATGAAAAATGAAGCACCAGCAAGGTGCACAGTTCCACAGAAGCTGGCAGCTGCAAAAATTGTGAACCACAAAGAGTCCTGTCCACCAAACTGACAGAGCTGGGGGTGGTTCTCAGGAACTGACCCAGTGGTTCCTCAAGAGAGCACCTTCCCATAAGGTGCCACACTAAGCCTGCAACAGTAGTAGTAGTAGTAAAATGTTTTTATTCATAAGAAAAATGAATAAAGGATAATCTCGATTGAGCGTAACTCATTTTCAACGAGGTCCCAACATTAATATACAATAAAAAGGAAAATGTTACAACACAGACAATACTAAATTTTCCATACAATACACAAATACATACAACAGTGTCCGAGAGGAGTAGAGATGAAACCTGGGAATGAATGCCAGCATACCAGTAATCAGGAATCCTGGAAAGCAGTTCAAAAAGGTGTGTGAGCTGCAACCTATTCTTAAAAATAAATAACCTTAATGCCTGAACTGCCTCATTCCCTTGCCCTGCCTTTGCTAAAAAGACCCTGACTAACACCCTAACTAAAAAGCTGACTGTTGTCGTTTAGGGTCTCTCGGTCAAATTAAAGATGACCTGAGAACTCACATGCAAGATTCACTAGTCACTCTCCAAAGTTATCTTAAAAAGAGGCAGTAAAACAATGAAAAGGAGGATAATGCTCTCTCAAGGAGAGCCTGGCAAGCTGCAGCACAGCTCTGCAGCCATCTTGCACATCTTGACATCCTAATAATAGTTGAGGTGCCACTCGAATGTTGTGAAGACACTCAAACTCTAATTTAAATGTATTTTTTCCATTTTAAAATATAGAAATATATCTGCATAGACAACACAGTTATAACTACATATGATTTATAGATATTTACTCATCTCTGGTTTTTGCATTTTCAAAATGGACCTGAACAGTAACTATCATACAATAGTTAATGGTTCGGGTTTGGCATCCCACACACACACGAAGCACTAGACGACTGTCTGGACTGTACAATTGGAGGCAGGGGGTAACTATGTTTTATTTGTACTAGGCTTGAAGCTCCTCTTTTCCTTTTGGAACTGATTTTTTTTCTGTTGTTATAGTAAATCAATATAAGGCATGTGAAGCCAGATTTTTGTTAGTCAAGCCAAGCCTTCAAGATCAAACAGTGTTTCAGAAATGTTACTATAAATATAAACATAGTTCATATTTTGGGATTCTGCATATAGATAGGGCATTTAGAAAGGCAAATTTATATATGGAATTCATATGCAGTTGGGGGGGATTATGAAAGTTTTTAATCAGTTAATACTGGAACCTTGGAAGTTATTAATTACTCTCTGCTATGGAGTCCTAAATATATTGTAAGAAACATTTTTTCTGTTTTTTTCTATTTCTTTTTGTTCCTTTTTTATTTTCTACATTTTAGAATTTCACTTATTTACTCATGTATTACCAACTTAACTGTGCTTGCTGGAATGTGAAGGGGAAGACTGATCATGGTAAAGCACGGAAAATATTCAATTGGCTAGATTGAAAGGGAATTAACTGTGCTCTGATTCAGGAGTCCCATTTATCTCATTCTAAATTTTTATTTCATTCCAAAAGATGGGCCCGGGTATAAAATGTCCCATATAAAAAACAAATCTAGAGGGGTGTCCATTTAAAAAAAAATCCCTTGATATACAAATTATTAGACAGGTTATTGATTAAAAGGGGTGCTATATTATTGCTCAAATTCTACTTACAGGTCAATCATACACTATTGGGAATATTTATGTACCAAATGAAAACTCCCCATCATTTTTTCAAAAATTATTTTTGGAAATCAGTACTTTCCCTTCCTCATATATTATTGGGGTGATTTTCATTTGGTATTAGACTCCACTTTAGATAGGTCCAGAATCTGCCCTAACAGAATTACCTCTGCTGCATCTACTACATTACAGTTTATGAATTATTTGAATTTAACTGATATATGGAGACTTAAGAACCCTACTTGTCAGCAATTTTCTTATTAATCTCCTGACCATTTTACATGCTCCCAGATTGATTTTTTTTTTACTTACTAAATCATGTCAGTATCAGGTAGCTAATACAAATAATAGTGGTAGTATTATTTGTGACCATGCTTCTTTAATACTCAGTTTGCAATATGTCAATAATCCTAAACCCATTTCATTAAAATTCAGTCCTATAGTTATAAAGGACTCTAACTTTCACAAATAAATTGAAACAGATACAAAACTATTCTTTACTCACAATACTATAAATGATACCAATATGGGAACTATATGGGAGGCATTGCTATCATATATTAGAGGATGCATCAACACTTACATATTTAAACATAATGAAAAAACCCCACAAAGAATCAAGGAATCAGAAATATCAGTTTTCCGTATGGAAAACAATCACATGCTGACAAATGATCCAAACACATTTCTACAACTTGTTTCACTTAAAGAGCAATACAACAGTTTGATGACAGAAGAAACGGAAAAGCAAATACTGTATACTAAAAGGTAATATTACATTATAGGGGACAAAAATGATAAACTGTTATCCTGGCAACTTAAAACTCAGCAACAAAATAACTTAATTACTTCTATTAAGGATACTTCAGAGGAAACTGTTAGTTCACCTTCTGAAATTAATCACATCTTAAGTCAATATTATCAAGAATTGTATTCCTTAGAAATATCAAGTACTTTGGAAGCCATACATAAATTCACAGCTGAGCTTACCTTCCCTATAATCAATTCAGAACAACTGCAGATCCTCGAAGCTGAAATTTCACCGAAGAAATCTTTCAGGCTATAAAAAATTTGTCATCTGGTAAGGCTCCCGGACCCGATGGGCTCATTACTGACTTTTTAAAGGCCTTCTAGGAATTATTGGTCCCACATTTAAAACTATTTTTTTTTATATGTTTTAATCTAAATTGCTTCCTCCCTCTTTTAAAGAGGCAACTATTTGGGTATGTCTTAAAAAACCAAAAGACCCACTCCAATTAAGCTCCTATAAATCTATCTCTTTAATTAATACAGATGACAAGATTCTTGCTAATGTCCTGGCGACCAGGCTGGAGAGAGTACTTCCCCATCTTGTCCATCCAGACCAAAATTACTTTATTAAAGGACTGTCTCTCACTTCAAATATTAGGAAAATACATAACATCATAGATTATTGTAACATCATAGATTATTGTGAAGATTCATATTTATCGCTATTACTGTTAGATGCTGAGAAAGCATTTGACTGGCCACTTGCCCCCACAGACAGCGGTCACGATCCAGCCATAGCACCTCTACAGTGCAAGGAGCCTGATCCACCTACCCCCCAAAGAGATAGATAAGGTGCCACTTGCCCCCTCGGGCAGCAGTAACGATCCAGCCATAACACCTCTACGGTGCAAGGAGCCTGATCCACCTACCCCCCAAAGAGATAGATAAGGTGCCACTTGACCCCTCTGGCAGCGGTCATGATCCAGCCATAGCACCTCTATGGTGCAAGGAGCCTGATCTACCTACCCCTCCAAAGAGATAGGTAAGGTAAGGTACGATGCTTGAAAAATTGCCATGATTTCTCTGGGCTGTGTGAACGCTGGACCGGATCATCACTTGCAATTTGCTGTTTTCAATTTTAGCGCCTTCTCAGGGTAGTGCTATTGCCTCCATGCCTGTGTAGAGCTCCCTGATTGGCTGGTCTCACTCACCTGAGACAGGAGCACCCGAGACATGTAGCTTAATGTAAGGCTGCATCCCTGTACTCGGCTTCTAATTTATATATATTTTAATTTAGCCTGTTCTGTTTGGCCTGTGTAAAGTAATTTACCATTCCCCCCGCTGCAGTTTCTCTCCAACTGAATGTGCACTGATTCAGTGCTAGCTCTGCAAATTTCCCCTTGATTTTTCTTCCCACTCCCTCCCCCTGCCTGGCCTCCTTTAAATGCACACAGTCTCCGCCCACTCCTATCTGATGTTTCAATTTCTTGGTTACTTACTGTCTACAACTGCAATTTCTCCCATCCCTTTGTGCAACTAAGTCTTCTAGCAGCTTTATTTCATTCTGTCTTGCTGAGGCATACCATTTTGGCACTTTAGGTTTGCTTATTGCTGACTAGCATATCCTGTTTTGCTAAGGCACTGTTTTACTTGAAAATTGTGCTACAAAGTACTGAGCTGTGACTGATTTGCCAAAAAACTGTGTTTATTGTCTAAAAATGTTCCCAGCAAACAAGTGTTACAGCCCTTTCGTGACTTTGTAGCTCTGTCCAGACTGCAAGGCACCAAGGAAATTGCAGGCTTTTCAGTTGCTAATTGAGCTGCTTTCACTCAGACTGCTAGCCTTTGTGTTGCCCCACTATTAATTTGAGCTCCTCTCTCCTTTCTCTAGCAGAGAACCCGCTAAGGATCCCAGCTCAGAAACCCTCCGCATGGACCGCAGACACTGGGCAGTCAGCGCTTCAGAAGCCACTGCCTGAGACCTCCTCATCGGACTCCACCGCTTGAGAAGTACGGCAAAGTGGCAATTGTTCACCCACCCGCTCATCCCCCCATCTGTGTGCTATTATATAGACCCATTAGCACTGCCCACTCAAATCCCTGATGAATCTTCTGCCTTCTCCTTCTTACTAAAACAGTTTGTTACTGCCAGGGTTCCGCCAGGGGAATCCTGCAACCAGCAGCTGGCGAGCTACCTTTGTTATCAAAATTCCCTCATTTACCCAACGACTGCAATTATGGCAGCCTCGTGGCAATTCCTCCTCCTGACTGCACTGTGTATCATACAACTTACTGGCTTATTATCTGAAAAATTTGAGACTGGGGTGCACCACATCCTCATCCTGAAGACTGCTCACTCAATCTGACTCTACACATCACATGTTATGACAAGGCTCCTTGCCAACTGATCCAGGTGGACTACCTTTCTTGAAGGGCAACTATTGCAGGTTTGTCTATGCCTCCTTCCTTATCTCTAATTAATTTGAGTTACTCCCACTGGCATTACACAGCCAGAGTATTAGCCTCAGTATCCTTATGCTTGCATAGATTAAAAAACAAAGCTTGGCACCCTGGTTCCTCCTCCATGCCAAGCCGTAAAAAGCTTCGAGCTCATTGCCTTTCACTTGAATCCCTGAAAAAATTGCTACTCCTCCACTTACTGTGCCAGTGAGCAGTATCAGTGGCTCAATAGGTAGCACACTCGTCTCTGAGGCCGGGAGATCAGAGGGCTGTGGGTTCAGTTCCCACATCTGGCACTTGGGTTAATATCCCAGTACTGACAATGTAGTGCAGCATGAGAGGGATGCTGCACTTCTGAGGTGCCGTCCTTTGGATGAGACTTTAAACCGAGTTCCCATCTGCCTGGATTGGTGGCAGTTCAGGTGGATGTTAAAGATCCCATGGCACTTATCGAAAAGAGTAGGGGATTTCCCCAGTGTCCTGGCCAAATTTCTCTCATTCACTAAAAATACCACCAACAGCTTAATCTGGTTCAAGGTCAGTTGGCATTTCATCTGTATCCCCCTGCCCCGGGTCATGCCTGAAAATAGGCAGGATTTGTCTAGTGCACTTACCCGGTCATCAAAAACTAAATAAATAAATAAATTACTCTGCTCTGGCAATGTTGAGCTTAATCCAGGGCCCATAAATAAACTTACCTCCCCTTCTGAGTCACTATCTCTTAAAGGTATAAGTTTTATGCACATTAACGTGTGCAGCCTGCTGAAAAAAATTCACTCTTATCCAGGCTTGGACCGCCCATACAATGCCAGATGTGCTTGTTATCTCAGAATCCTGGCTTTGGCCCTCTACACCAAATAGCGTGATTAGTATACCTAACTACCAGATCTTTAGATGCGATAGGCAATCCAGAGGAGGTGGGGTCGCCATCTACATCAAAGATAGATTTGTGGCATCAACACTTAATTCTAACTCACTGGTAGCGGGATTTGACTGCCTGGACATAAAAATGGACCTATCCCCATCATTAGCACTCCGAGTCATAAGATGCTATAGACCACCATCTGCTGGTGCTCAACTCTTGTCCTGTCTTACAACTATCTTGGTCACTAGCCCCCTGGAAACAATTATCCTCAGGGATCTAAACTATGATTGGCTGTCGGAAGCTGGTCACCCGCTTAAATCTTTCTGTGATTCTCTTGGTTTCACCCTACTCAACGAAAAGCCCACCTGTATCAACAAAAAGAATACAGCCAAAAGTACCCTTCTGGATGTCCTGCTTGTGAATAAACTCCATTCTTTCTCCCACATTGGAACCTTTGATGCGGATATTAGTGACCATTGCCTAATAGCTGGAGTTTGGGCAGCCAACAAAGTGCCAACTATGGCCATATTCTCCATCAAAAGGTCAACCAGGTCATTCGACCCAAAGGCATACCTACTTGACCTAAAAAAACTCCCCCTTGTGGCAGAGTTTTTACCTTGCTAAAACAGTGGAAACTGCATATTCTGTACTACATGAAATCATTACCTACACTATGAATCTACATGCGCCTCTGTCAAAAATACACATAAAGGCTAGGAAATGCTGTTGGTTCACTCAAGATCTCAAGGCTGCACTACTGTCCAGGGATGAACTCTGGAAAACTGCCCACAAATCCCAAAAAGAGGAAGACTGGCGCCTCTTTAGAACAGCCAGAAATTGCTGCACCAAACTGATTAGGGAAGCTAAAGCCTGCTATTACCAAGCAGAACTAGGTACTGCAGCCAATTGTCCCTCCAAATTCTGGCCACAATCAAAGAACTGGTGGGAGCCACATCACAAAATATGCTCCCTACAAAAATTACCTCTGATAATACAGTAATCAATGACAAAAAAGATACTGCAGGCATTCAACACGCACTTCGCCACAGCAGGCTTAGCCTTCAATAACTCGCCTGCATGTAGCCTGTGCACCTAACTTGGCATGACTCCCACCAAATGTTGGCTCCATTAGTCAACATTTCTCATTCTCATCAGTTTCCATCAAGGAAGTGGAAGACTTGATTCTCCACCTGGATACTAAGAAAAGTGCCGCAGAGATGCACTTGAACCATACTTCTAAAGATAGCATGCCACATATTGGCAATGCCTATTACTCATTTATTCAACCTGTCCCTAACACAAGGTACCCTCCTCAAATATGGAAGATCGCACGTTATCCTGCTATTTAAATCTGGAGACCCTTGAGACCTTAATAACTATAGGCCAATTCTCTCCTACCCACACTCAAGCTACTGGAAAAATAGTAAATGGCCAACTAAGATCCTTCATCGACAGAGAAAAATTACTAAACCCCCTTCAATCTGGATTCAGAGCCAACCACAGTACAGTCTCAGCATTAGCTAAAGTAATCAACGACTGGCAACTAGCGTTGGAGCATAAAAAGTTAGTATGTGCTGTGTTTCTTGACCTCAGCAAAGCATTCGACAAAGTCAACTACAACCTGCTCCTTGACTCACTAAAAACACTAGGATTGGATGCTACTTCTCTAAACTGGTTCTCTGAATATCTGACAGACAGATACCAGCAGGTGAAAGCGGATGGCGAACTATCTGCTCTAAAACTCTTACAAAGAGGTGTCCCTCAGGGAACCATATTAGGTCCTCTCCTCTTCGCAGTGAATATCAACAACATTGATGAGGGAATCAAGCATGCAAGCATTCACTTATTCGCGGATGACACAGTGCTCAACCTGAATCATCCCACACCAAAAGAAACTTGTACTGACCTACAAAAAGATTTCAACGTCCTGCTACTCCAACTAATCAATACAAAACTGCTATTAAATGCTAAAAAAACTAAAGCCATGCTATTTTCCCCCACAAACTACACAAGCACTACTGACTCCCTCCCCCCAATAACCACGATGCTGGGAGAGTGCTTAGAGTACGTTCCAAAATTCAGATATCTTGGGATCTGGATTGACTGTAAACTCTCCTTCACTGACCACCTGGAAGACTTGCTGAAAAAATTAAGGCAAAGACTTGGTCTTTTTTACAGGATAAGAAGACTTCTTACAGCAGATGCAAAGAAACAACTAGTCCAAGCCACTCTCCTGTCCTTAATTGACTACGCAGACTTCATATATAGTAGCTGTGCAGCTTCCTATCTTGGAAAATTGGATACGCTCTACCACAGAGCTATACGCTTCATCACTGACCTCCCCTTTTCTACCCATCATTGCGCACTATATGCTGCCATGGGCTGGACATCACTTCACTATAGGTGCAAATTTAATGCAGCACTCTGGACACTTAGAACCCTCAGTGGCAAACTCCCTCAATACATCATCAACTGTCTGTCTCTGATTGTGCCCAGGAATTATTCCCTTAGAAGCTGCTCACATCTCCTGCTAAATATACCCAGGGCACTCACACGAGTCAGGAGAGCCGCCTTTGGATTCGCACTCCCATCAATATGGAATAAAACCCAAAAAATGCTTCAGCTGAAAACCCCAGTAAGTACCCTTTTGTTCAAAAGGCTTTACCATGCTGGCATTACGGAAATTTGCAACTACTTTACTAGACACTTACTAACCTCCCTTCCTCAAACGGCGGCCCACAAATGGTGGTCCCCCCAGCTGAAATGTGTGCCTCTGCCTCTTGCATGCCCACCAACAGATCCACAGGATTTATTGTCAAACTCCCATATCTTATTCTTTGATGCTCTGAACAGCTGCAGCCTGATTCTAGCACATGCTACCGCACTTGGGGATAATTATCATCTTTCACCCCAAAAAATATTCTGTCCCTCATCCATCCAACACCTCCCTCTGCCCCAACCTCCAGGACCCTCCCAGTTATGCCCCGCTACTATATTCCTCCTCTTGCACTTAGTACAACGGCAGCTTTTCTCCACCATATGTCGTCATGTTTTGGGGCAAAAACTGCTTTGTCACCTTTCATACAGTCCTCCGCCCTCCCAATCCCTCAATCTGCTCTAACAATTGGGTCCTCTATGCTTGCCCCCCTATTCCACACCTCTCCCTACATTATGCACTTGATATCTTCTATCTGGTATGCCTACCCTCTTCCTAACATTTCCCACTACAAAATGCACAGTTTTTGGGCTTGGATCCAGAACAAGTTCAATATCCACGACTCCTTGTAGTTCTATGCTCAATGTATATTACCTGTAAATGTGCATTGTTACTATAATAGCAGCTATTTTTACTGTTTGTAATATTGTAACTTGTCTTTCTGTATTATTACTGTAGGACCGCAGGTCTACCTTGTAAATGAGCTTGCTCAATGGTGCCCACCTGGATAAATAAAGATTTTGATTGACTGATTTATTGATTGATTGATTAAATATATTAAAACTATTCTACCAAAATTTGGCTTTGGTCCTTATTTCAAAGGATGGATTGAAGTGCTCTACTACGATGTTGTGGCCAGGATCAAGACAAATCAATATATTTCACTGACTTTCCCTCTAACTAGGAGCACTCATCAGGGTTGCCCTCTATCTCCACTTGTTTTTGCCTTAGCCATTGAACCTTTCACTATTGCAATAAGAAAATCACATGACATTAATGGCCCCTGTATAAACAACACAGAACACTGCATTAGCTTATACGCTGATGACACCTAACTTTATGTGAAAAACTTAAATTTGTCCTTTAGCCCAATTCTAGAAATTATTCTACAATTTGGCAATGCTTCTGGCTATAGGGTAAATTGGAGCAAGACTAAATTTATGGAAACTACTCATCATTCAGACCCTTTTAAACCCCCACCAGAATTTAAAATAAAAAAAAAATTATCAGAATTTCTTTACCTTGGTATCCTCACTGACAATGAGGCCAAGAAATTACAAGCACTGAATCGTGACCCAATGCTTCAAGATACTAAACATTTACTAAAAAGATGGACAAACCTCCCACTAACCCTTATTGGCAGGGTTAATACCATTGAAATAAAAATTCTCCCAACATTTTTAATTATATTTCAAATTATCTCCATTATTATTAAAGAAGATTTCTTCAAAGGCCTCAACAAAGTAATTAAATAATTTCTCTGGAAAGGAAAAAATGAGGTTAAAGCTAAATGAACTCTTTTCCTCAACATTGGAAGGTGGCCTGGCTTTACTATATTTGAAGACCTATTATTATGCTGCAAACATATCCTTTATACATAAGTAGTTCAATAATAATTTATCGGACTACTCTGTTGACATAGAAGCTTTTTGGTCACCTATGCCAACATAAAGTATTGTCTGTATGCTGGCAAATATGGCAATCAGCTGGAAAAACTATTCTTTTGCACCAAAACAGTACTAAAGATTTGGTATAAAATTATGGGAAATAATATACTACCATACTGTTCTATACACTCTACCCTATATATAAATTCCTATTTTCCACCTTCCATGACTGATAGTACCTTTAAAAGCTTGTACTCAAAAGGTTTATGTGAAGTGAGCCAACTGCTCTCAGAAGATCAAATGCTGGATTTTAACTCTATTAAGAGTCATTTTTTATCTCCGTAACACTCAGTTTTATGGGTATTTACAAATCAGAGATTTTATTCAGAAAAACTTGCATTCCATCAAGAATGGTAAATGAGAACATATGGAACATATTCTATCTTTGCCATATCCCTATACAATCATTTCTAAAACTTATAAAATTCTTCCCTCAAATACTTTATCAGAACTTTACTATCTAAAGTCTAAATGGGAAGAAAAACTGAATCAATGCATTCCTACTTCACTTTGGAAAAAAATCATAAACATAAATGAATGGGGTTTAAAATCTACTAAGCTAGGCAGATTCAATTTCATGCATTCCAGCGTGTTTACTATACACCCCACTGACTTCACTTGATGAACCCTAATATCCCCAATGCCTGTCCTTGGTGCCCACACACTATTGGCACCCTAGAACACATGCTAATTTTGTGTCTGGCATTGGATTTATGGTGGACTTCAATTATCTCTTTCTTATCATGAGCAATAGGAAAGAAACTGCCTAAGGACACTTTTTGGATGCTACTTAGGTATGATGGCCCCATCTGTAACATGTTTCCTTATAATACTACCTTGATCAACATTGGGCTAGTCAGTGCATTTAGAATTATACTTATGACATTGAAAGATAAAAAGACTCCTTGTTTTAACAATTGGCTGAATTATATGGTGGATATGCAGTACACTGACTTGAAAGGATATATTATGAGAACTCTAAACAAATGCATAAATTTGTTCAAATATGGACGCCTTTCTTAGCACCTTATGTCCTTCTCTTCAACAGCAATAAACTCCCCTTCTAGTTCCAAAAGCAAGCTTCTTCAGAACATAGCAGGGAATATTTAAGCCTCTTTCAATTCTCTTGTTATTATGCTGGGAACTGTCTACACTGGAGACACAGCATACTATTTATTGGCCAGCTGGATTTTATATTTTTATTTATTTCTTTATTTTGCTTCGTGTGTGTAATGTGAAATGAATTTTGTGTTATCGTATGTGCTTAATTAAAAAAAAAGAAAGTGGTTAGGGGATAGTTGACAGGGGGTGGTGGTAAACAGAGTTACTCCAAGGAAGGGAGGGTGACCAGCAGGGTACCTCAAGGATTACAGTAGTTCTGGAGCCAATCCTCTTTAGTATCTTTATAAGTGACATTGAAGAGGAGCTAGAAGGTAATGTCTGCCTCTTTGTGAGTGACACCAAAATCTGCAACAGGGTGGACATTACTGGGTGGGGGTAGAAAGGATAAGTAGAGACCTGAGAAAACTAGAGGAGAAGTCAAGGGAATGGGAGCTGGGTTCCAGTGTGAAAATGTGCAAAATAATGCATTTAAGGCACAGAAACCTTTGGGAATTACAACATGGGTGAAGTGGTATTGATGACCAGACCTCCTAGCAAAAAAGAGACCCAGGGTAACCATTAGAGGTAGGCAAAGTTGACAAATTTCACTCCAAAAGATATTTAACGTATTGCGCTCAATGTGTGAAATTCGCCAATTTGCTGAGGCTGGATCAAATGCGAAGGGTGGAATTTCACACTTCCCACACAAACTTTGGCCACAGTGTTGAAAAGGCAACAGTTACACAGAGTTACACAGCTGCACTGGGCAGACAGAAAATTCAATCCCTTAAATACTTAAATACTCATTTTAAACACAGTTCACACTGCAAGCTCTTCCAAGAAGGAGTGTGCTTTTCAAGCAAGACAAATAGCTGCTGTTCAGGGTTCTGCTGCTGCATACTCCAGTGTGAAGCCTGGCAAAATGCATTAATTACAATCTGAGGTTCTGTGTTAGGTGTCATTCTTTGGGGAGAAATAGGGGTAAGACACTCAGTTATTTCTCCTGAATCTATAATCTCCATTTCTTATTCAGCACTATATGAGCTTTGGGACTGACACTGTGTTGCAACCTGTTTAGTAGCATTAATGCCCTGTGTAGACAGCCGAACAGGAGTAGAGCATGAAACACATTGTCCTGTCGCATCTTTCTCCCAACCTGCAGCCATGGTTGCATTTTCCACTGACCATGGTTGAGCACTATCTTTTGAAATTATCACATCAGGATCCTGTCTTAGGCTAGGGGTTGTAGTCCCCGTCATTGCAATTCCCAGTGGGACCCCACTCGGTAAAGCAGCAATATTCCATTTGAAAACAAAAAATATGTCCCCAGACATGCCTACCACAAAGGTAAATGCCTGCTGCTCTTCTGGTGCTGGGGATCATTCTGTGCCTGCTTGTTGTGCAAGTTCTGTTTGCTGATGCATGTTTAGTGCCTCTAGTGCTGTGCCAGAGGTCTGCAGCTGGGCTATCTCATTATAGGTTGCTCCTGGCAACGCTCCTGAATGCTGCCATCTTCTAAAAACTACAGTATTGCAGCTTGTAGCTCTTTCTGCCACTTGTGGAAACGTTCATCTTCCATCCAAAGCAACTCCTGTGGATCATCCTCTTTCAAATTCTGTGCTGCCAACTTCAGGGTTAAAGCTAGATCATCTGCTAGTTTTTCCATGTACCGATAGTTCTTGTCCCATATCTGTTGTCCAGTTTTCAGGTGCCTGTGGCTGTATTACTAAGGCATTATTCTTGACCGATGTAGTCGCATCAAAAAATAATTTGATCTCTTGTAATGTGGAGGCAGAGAAGGAGACCTGCTCCCTTATCTCCCTTGTGTCCATCCTCTCCAGAGTCTCCAGTGAAGTGGCCATACTAGATGGACAGAGGTTCCACTACAGGAGAGTTGGGGAATTTTTTATTGAGAAAAAAATATCTTACAGTAATCACAGATGCGAAAACACATTGTAATTCAACAGAAACTTACAAAAATGACTGGAAAAAATATATATACTTGTTCTAAATTTAAACCCCTTCTCCCTATCTTAAACTTAAAAGCATTCATATACATTACACAGGTGCTACCCATTCCACATATTGCCATAATAGGTCTGCTTTCCTTTTTTAAAGTCGTTTATAATCCTGAACTTTCACTTGGAACACAGTCAATTCAATTTATAAAGCAATTGATAAATTGAAAAATTAGTAGTTTGAAGATGCTGCAGTAAATATTGACATCTTGCTTGCCACATATAGAATTTTATACTAGCAAAAATAACATTCAGGGTACTGGGGTGATAGCTCTGTAATCGACCTGAATAATCTCCCAAGAGCAAGACCTCATCAGTAATATTAATTAAAACTAGCCACTTCCATCTAGTGGCTAAATATTTCCAAAACTGAACAGCAAAAATGCAAGAAATAAAAAAATTGTCCTGTGTCTCATCCATAGTGGCACATTCTTCACTTAAACATATCCTTTCATCTATAGGTTTGTGCTTCAAATTACCCTTAACACCCAATTTTCCATGGCAACTTAGCCATAAAGCATCCCATATTTTCTGTGGGATTCTTGAGTCATTTAAAAGCTTTAAGGCTATATCAACCTTCATAGGGAGACACCTAGGAAAATCTGGTCTAATGGACGAGTTTCGTTCCATAATATAACCATAGAGTTGTTTTCTATTAGTGGTAATAACTACATTCTTCTCTATATGTCATTGTTTAGCTTTTCTGATTGCTGTGATTGCAAACTCTGGAAAATGTGGGATTGTTACTATTCTAGGGGGCTCCTGTAACCATTATAACTTCAGTGTGGCACATAACTTTGATGTCCATTTTTGCCACGGATACAATATTTCATTCCAAGCGATGCTCTCTCTCTGCCCTGTGGGGTTTCACACAGTTCCATTTTAGCACCCATAGTGTTCGCAGTGTACATGCTGCCATTGGGAGACATTATTAGGTGGTACAGCTTGTGTTTTCACTGCTATGCAGATGACACTCAGCTGTATCCGTCCTTTGTACCCAGCCAGGAGGATGCAATCTTGGTATTTAACAACTGTCTCTCTGAGATTCAGTACTGGATGCGCACCAGCTGGCTGAGACTAAATCCAGATAAGACTGAGGTGTTGGTGGTGGACACAGACTGTTGGGCAGCGGGTATGCTGGTTGGACAGTTACTTGGGCTTTGGCTTGGGGATGTTTCACTAGCTGCCTAACATCAAGTACGTAACCTGGGTGTTATTTATTTATTTTTTTTATTTTTATTTATTTTTCCAGGAGAGACACACTAAGCTGAAAGTTTGTTTACCGGTGGGACCTGGGAGCACAAGGAAGTTAAGTGACTTGCTCAGGGTCACACAGTATGCAAGTGGCAGCTGTGGGATTCAAACTCAGGTCTCCAGGTTTGCAGCTCAGAGCCTTAAACCTCTGCACTATACTGCCTTTTGACAACAAACTGATCCTGAAATCTCAGGTGTCATTAGTCATCAAGACCTCATTTTTCCATCTGAGGAATATCGCCTGGGTGAATCATCTGGTTCCTCCTGATGATCTTTCTACCTTGGTCCATGCTTTTGTGACTACCCACCTTGACTATTGCAATGCCCTGTACCTTGGGCTTCCGGGGGTTAATATCCACCACTTGTAGCTGGTGCAGAATGCGGAAGCCAGGCTTGTGACTTACTTCTAGGACCAGTCATATTATGCCTGTGCTCTGTGGACTGCACTGTCTGCCTGTACAGTAGCAGATCACCTTCAAGGTCAGCTTGCTGACCTACAAAGCCCTACTTGATCAGGGACCCTGCTACCTGAAAGATCTTCTTCTCCCCTACTGCCCCCCCACTCACTTTGATCCACCGATGAGGGATTGCTAGATATTCCCAGGGTGTGTTTGAAGACTCTGGGGCTCTGTATTTTCTTATGCAACCCCTACCCTGTGGAATTCTTTACCTAGTCAGGTGAGAGAGTGCCTGACCATCCAGAGTTTCAAGTCAGCCCTAAAAACCTATTTATTTAGGCAGGCATTCCCTGAAAGTGTATTATAACTGATAGTCTTAGCCATGCTGCTGTTTTTGAATTTTATTATGGATAAATGTGGATTTTATTGACTTTTAATGTTTGAATTCATATGTGGTTATTTTATGTACAGCGCCTTGGTTTTGAAAGGCACTTTATAAATAAAGTTATTATTATTATTTTAGACTGGATTGCAAGAAAAAGGTGTGAAAAAATACCAAAGGATTTTACATATTCATAAGGAACATAGGTAAATTCTCTTTTTACAGGGTTTAACCTGCTCCCTTAGAGCATCTAAAAAAAATTACTAAAGAGTCTAGTTTCTAAACCAGTCAGGCTAGGATAAATATTACCAAGGTATTAAAATATAGGCAACAGAATTACTTTATTATGAGGATTCTCTTTTTCTTTGAAAATTTCCATGTCTTCCATAACTGGACTTTCTGCTCACATATTGCTAATCTGGATTCCGAATTCCTCTGTGCATTTTTGTCCTTACCAAATGTGATACCCAAAATTCTTATGGAATCTGCTGATATTTTTGTATTTGCTACTTATGTAATTCCAGGGTCCCATGTTCCTAAATAAAACCCTAAACTTTTCACCATATTAATCCTGGCTCCTAATATCCTGGAGAAGGCCTGCAGACTATTTAGAGCAATGATTCCTGATGTCTGATCCTGTATAAATAAACACACATCATCTGCATAGGCAGATATTTTCTTAGGCATAATATCTGGACTAGGTGTAATCCTTTTTATATTAAAGTCCCCTAAAAGTTGCCTTATGATGGGGTCCAGTACAAAAATACATAGTAGAGAGCTTAATGGACAGCCCTGTCTGACTTCCCTTCTAAGTGATATTGCATCCCCTAATAACCCATTAACAGATTACAGAATTATTGAATTGTTATACAGAGCTTGTATCCAAGGGCCCAGTTCCAGGATGAATGTCGTAGCTCACCAGTGTATGCGAGATGTGACATTCACCACTATGCCGGGGACCCTGTGCCACAATCCAAGAGCGGCAGGGTCCCGGCACTTATGACTTGCAGATTGCACCATGCGGAGGCTAACGCCATGGGCATGGAGCAATAGCTCCACATGTTGCAAGTCACAGCCCACTGCAAACAGGTCCCACAGAGCCCTCCCCACCCCAAAACACCTCAGCATGCACCAGGGGCATGGGAGGCAGTACAGGTGGCACAGGAGTCTTGGGGCACAATGGAGAATAGACCCCCCAGGGTCACCAACATTCAGGGGGATGGGGGTCATGGTTGTGATTGTGGGGGCAAGGGGATCACATCAGTACCATCACCATGGCACTGTGGAGTGGGCATCCAATGGATGGCACTGTCAAATGCCCCTTAGAGCAGCTCTGAGCTGCCCTAAGTTCATTAAGCCAGTGTGGCACCTGGAATTGTGGCAGTGGGTTACAGCAGCCAACCTCTTGGAATAGGGTGCAGTTGCTGCTGTAACCCCACCCATGCACCATGTTGTTGTGGGCTGCGGCATAGTGGGTGGTGTAACCCATGGTTGGCATAGCCCACAGCTGATATGGCGCAAGGCACCTCTTGGACTTGGGGATGGCATAATACATGGCTCAAGTCACAGGTTACACTAAGGGGTTTGGTGTATCTTAGCTTGTGCTGGTATTCATCAACTTGGAATCGGGCACCAAGACTCTAGTTTGGAAGGAATACCATATAGGATAAGAACCTGAAAGAAATATTAGAGTGAAAATCTGTCAAAGTCTTGGACCTGATTCAAGGCCAACATATAACCCTCCAATTTCCCTTGATTAATGTATTCAAATACATCCCTCAGTAATTGCAAATTTTGCATAATGTTCCCTCCTGGGATAGAGCATGTCTGCACAGGGTGTATCAGTATTTCAGCGGCTTTCTGCATTCTTTTACATAGTAAAGTAGATAATATTTTGTAGTCTGAATTTAAAATACTATTGAGTCTCCAGTTATTTAAAACATTTCTGTCACTTTTCTTAAAGTGATAAATTACAATGGCTGTGTCAAACTCTGGGAAAAGGCAAGGGGAGGCCAGCATTCCATTAAATAGTTCCACTAATATACCACTAAGCACTTGCTGAAATGCTTTATAAAATGTGTTAGTGAGTCCATCTATCCCAGTGGCAACCCCACATTTCAACTGAGCAATCTCTAGAGAAACCACGCCTATGGTAATTGGGCTTTCCAAAATTGTTTTAATCTCCTCTCGAATATCCCAAACTTGAAAATTAATAAAACCCTGAAGTGGGGTAAGTTGTTTTATTCTGCATCCAGCAAGGAGATCAAAGAACTATGAATAACTTGGAACATGCCCGCATCTGACGTTATTTTTCTCCCTAGATTGTCATACAGACGGTCCTTACGTTTGGAGTCTGATCTCTACTTACAAGCCTGATAACGATCAGCAGATGGCTGAGACTCTGTACCAATCCTTGTCTCAGCCTCTAGTGCAATTGCCCTGTCATACTGGAATTGAAACATCTTTTCTTTTAATTAGATCTAATTGGGTTTTATGTCTATTTTTTTCCACTGGAGGTATGGACATAAGTTTATAAAACAGATTTCTATAATTCAAATATGTTAAATAATCACAATTTGCTTTTGATTTCCCAAATTTTATGAAAAAGTCTTTCTGATCTGTTTTTGTATCTGCCCACCATATCAACATATCACCATACATCCCAACCATCAAAATCCTTGCCTGGAGAAGGTGCAAAATCCCCTGTTTTATGTCCGCAGAAGAGAGAAGGGAAAAATTCAATTTCCATCTCTTAGGTATAGAAAGGAAACTAGTAGGAACAGTTTCTAAACTTAGAGTACATGCCAGTAAATTGTGATCAGACATCTCACTGGGATTAAGCAAGAACTGTTATGGGGTTGAATATCTACAAGTAAAGAAAAGAAAATCTATCCTGGTAGCATGCACACTATGATGATAGGTGTAACCTGGGTTCTTGTGTAGTTTTCTATAAGCATCCTTAAGGTTTGCTGTGGAGACAATGTTATTTAAAGAATGGGAGACACAATATAATTTATTTGTATATTGTCTTTAATTTTCACGTCCAAACTACAATTCATGTCCCCTCCCCAAATTATATGTTATGTGGTGTACAAATAAGGACAGAGTTTTCAAATAACTCAGTCCTACTTGTTTTCATTTGGGGTGCATATGTATTTATTAGTCTCAAAGGAATGCCATTATGTAAGCAATCCAGTAGAAAAGCTCTACCAGGCAAGATATCAACAAGCCTCTGGATTCTAACATGAGTACCCTTAAATAAAATACCTATCTCATCTGCTGTAGCCTGTTCAAATGACCAATAAGATGATCCAGACATCCAACCTCTTTGTGCCTGAGAAAAATCAAATAATGAGGAAAACCTTGTTTCTTGCAAAAAAAATGATGTTATAACAGGAATGTGTAAAAAAAAGAGAGCGTGGTAGTTCTTCTCTTATTACTCTTGATGCTACACAAATTTAAAGAGGCCAAAAAGCAAGGATGCCATAAGTCAAAAAATGAACACTGGGACTTTGATTGGCATTTCAGTTTTTGCTTTCTTCCTTTCATTTTTTTTTTTGCTTCTATCGTGGTAATGGAGGCTTCCTCTTCTAGATCCTGTTCAGAGACTGCTCCAGACTTGGAGGAGATGTTTTATTCAGGTACGGAGTCTCCCTCCTCCCCTTCCCCTTGTAATACTTGAAAATGATTTTGTAGTGATGTTGGAGCATTTAGAACTGTTACTTTCAAAGAAGCCTTAGTGAGTCTTCTTGTGTTGGGCAACTGAAACTTCTTGGGGGGGGGGGATGTTGTTCAAAACCTCCTGTTGCTTTGATAAAACTGTAGTTGCTTTTATGGGACATTTGTGTAAATTCCATGATGCTGTACCTTCTTGAGAGCATGGGGTATTGTCTTCAGAATCAGCCTGAGGAATACCTGAATCGGGGCGTGAGGTTTCTGTCTGAGTCAAAGGGATAGACTCCTGTTCCTCCCTTCCCATCTCCTGCTGTGGTGGTTGTGCCCTTTTTGGTTGTGAGGGGGGGCCCTCTCCCTAGCTTTACTACTTTCTTGTGCTTGATTCACTAAATCTTCCTAATTTTATTCACCATTTCTATTTTTCCCAGTCCAGGGATGTTGGTGATATGCATGACCTACCTCCTCACACAAGTTGCATTTAAGTACATTCCTGCATGCCATGCTAATATGCCCAAACTCCCCACAAAGAGCACATTTCAAATGGTCACATGTACTCCTTAGATGGGTCCTATTTCCACATTTGTAGCAGCTTTTGGCTGCCCTGCATAAAAACAGATGCCTCTATCTCTTCCTAAAAAAAATACTCTTCAGGATATGCTGAATTTCTTTATTCATAATGGACAGTTTCACCTTAAACTTCCATACCCCAGTCCATATGCCTTCCGCATCTATAATGACTTCAGGGGGGCCCAGTACATCACATTTCTTCTCTAACCAGTACTGTATGTCTCTAACATTCACCCCCTCATTTTGGAACATTACTGTATCTGTTTTAAATAATGACTTTGTAATTGAGATTGGCCAAAATGGGGTCCATGAAGGTGATGTTTTCAAATTTTCATACTTTCTCCAAAATTTCTCTAAACCAGAAAATATTTTCAAGCTCACTTCAAAATTATCTTCACTAGAAGCATTAATAAGAGCATATATTTCTGATGCTTGCAAATTCATAGAATTGTGTAACAACGTTCTAGCAGCATGCACCCTATCTGGGTGTTCAGCCAGTCCACCTCGATATGTGAGTCTCACAGCATTTCTCAGAAAGGCTTGTTCGAGTGTCATCCAAAAAAGTTCTGAGAATATTGGCCCAGCCCTAATAGACTGTCTCCCTCCTCCCTGATGGTGGTGGTGGGGGGGGAGGAGTTACCCCAGGACATGCATTCATGGAGTTAGTTCTCTCCCCCTCTACATTTTTGGCAAAAGTTCCATTTTTAGCTGTTTTGGAAGTATCTAAGTTAGATACCTGTGTATGTCCAGCAATATCTGGTAATCCATGGAATTCTTGTGTACCGTGTGCCTGCCTGGCACTCGTAGACAGGACTGCATAATCCATCTGAGTAGTAGAAGTGCCTTGAGGGACTGAACTTTGCTGGGAAAACATTTTCAAGTGAGAATCTGGTATCCAAATACCCTCCTTGGTACAGACCCAGCCAGCATTCTGTAATGCCGAGTTTGCTAACCATCTTTCAAAATCAAGTGGATTAACTTGAGGTTTTAATGAAAAGCAACCTGCATTCTCTGCAGTGCCATAATTCATCTAGTCATATCTCTGGCACCCAAATGCCATGTAAACTCAGGATTGTCACATGACTGGAAGATAGGAACTGCCACCGAAGAAAGCACCTCCTCCATTTTTTGTGCTGTCAAAGTGGACAAACCCTCATTCTCCCTTGCAGTAGGAGAAATCAGTGGAACATCAGTTTCAACAGTTTATCAGCAGTTTGATCTATAAGTAATACCTGACACATTTCCTCTACCTGCTGTCCATTTCTGCACTTCTCCATATGATCCTCTCCTAAACGGCCATCCTGTAAATTCACATCTGAAGTCTCAGTATGCAGTAGTATGCCTGCAGAACTACTGCTGATCTCCATTTCTTCTTCCCCTAGAATCACCCTGACCAGGGCTGTCGACTGGACTCCAGCCTGCAACATGTTCTCCTCCTCCAGCTCCATGTCACATTCTGCCATACAAGAAATGGATCACAGCGCCCCTTACTGCAAGAGTAGGGGAATTTGTTTTTAGTGAAAATTTTAAACAATCCATAGAGAAAAATAACAAATTACATCATTTCCATAACTCAGCTTAACAAAAATTGGCAGTCAAATGTAGTTTAAAGAAAGAAAAAACAGAAAAAAACACAACACCACATTTTATCTTGTAATAGGAGCACCAGTATCCATAAGCCATGTTAGATTTCTCCATATTTTCATCAATTGTCTCTGATTACCATCTCTTACTTCTGCATGATAGATTTCTCTTAATTCTTCAGTAATTTTAGCTAGTAATTCAACGTGATTAATATTTTTCTGTTGTAGTGTAAATATGCATCTTGCATTTCAAATATACCATTTAAAAGTAGCAAAAATTTAAAACTGCACTGTCAGAGTTAGTCGCCCGGATTTTTAATGGCATTGTGTCTTTTAACAAGTCTCCTTTTCAGAATGTGCTTCCCACGGCTTACCTTTATCCCTTTTTGTTCCATTTGTTTTGTTTCTAAATTTCATTCTTTATCCCTTTTTTGTTATTCCCCTCAGTACGACAGTATACCTCTGTTCTGTTGTTCCAGCCCACACGTCCATGAGTCATACTCTCGCATAATGAGTGTGTAGCCCCAGGCACCTAAAGTCAGTTCTCACTTGTGCTCGAGCATTTCCATCTCTTTAGCTGTGCCAGTGTGGAAGCAGTCCCGATTCCCTTTAGTTCCTGCTGAGGTGCTCTGAGAGGTGAGTTCCCATCAATGAAACCATCGCACTGCTGACAGTCTAAACTTTTTTCTGCTGTTACCACCCTTACCTCCTTCATATGGCTAAATTGGTAAAGTAATGTGAGGTAGTTTTGAGTTAATTTTTTGTAACGTTTTAGCTTCGGTCTGTACATTGCATCTACCACATTTGCAACTAATCCCAGTGAGAGAATATAGTTTGTCACTAATCCATCGTGTTCAGATGCTGGTTTATGTTGGATCATGTAATAAAAAAAAAAATAGGACAATAAACTTATTCAACTTGACAGAGCCTTTTACAGAATGACAAACTGGACATAGGTTCTTAATGTCTGCAAATCAAAACAGAGCCACTCGATTCAGTTAAAACTGTACATACGTTTCAACTATTAATTGTTGGAGCTGTTTTTTTTGTAGTGCCATCTAGTTTTGGATATCATAACCATGATAGTAGTCTTTTTCTTTGATGCCTTGGACATGCTGTATTACGCGGTTGCAGGTGACACTTGTGCTATTAAAATCTCCATTGTTCCCAGTGCCATGCAATCTTTGCAGTCCTGCTCTCGAATGTATATGCACCTTGTGTCACTCGGTCCACCGACCCTTACATAGTTGCAATGCTCTATTTTCCAGTCGTAAGTACCAAGACAATGAATGTTGCCATAGCAGTGCTATAAATAAATTTGTGTTTTGTTTTTTTAAATGGGGATATTTTTTAATACAGTAGGTTAAAATACCAGTAGTATGGTGCAGTTCAGTTTATTTTTTTTCCTCCATGCCCCCATGTTTTGGTTGTTGATTACCTTATTTCTGGAGTGATGTCTGCTACTCATATGCGAGCATTTATCAGTTTTGAAGCTGGTGCTGCACTAAGCTGTCACACAGCAACACTTTGATGACAGCAGCAGCAGGTGTTTTAGATTTTTTATGGCCCTCATATTTTTTAACTCATAAAAACGTTGTTAGTTGGAAAAAATGGCAGAATGGAAAACTGGGCAGATCTGTGTTTTCTCCACTTCTAACTGTAAGTGCAAGATGATGTAAACACATTTGATATTGACTGTGCAGTGTTGCTACAGGCTAGAGCGAGCAAATGAAAAGCATATCTTGATGTCCTTTTCATTAAATTACAGGCTAATTTTTTTTATTCTATATGCTGTTATATTTGATGGTAAATGGAAAGTATTTGAGACACTTTTTTTCTGTCCCTGCAGTTCTGTTTTTTAACTATGTCCCAGACCAATTTTATGTATCAGAGGTTGTATTGATCAGCATTATTTATATGAACAGGATGAAAGAAACATTGTGCGCATTTCAATCACATCTCAGTAGTGAGTTGGCACTTTGAATTTGAAGATCTTACTGTATTTAGTTCTCTGTATATTACTGCCAGGTAAATGCTGTTACCAAGATGGGTGATGAGATTTAAATGATGATTTCATTTGAGTTTGTTTGTCCTGAATGAAATGTTATAGTTAATTATAACTGCAACTTATTTTTTTTTCTGATGTACATTGTGTGTGTGTGTGTGTGTGTGTGTGTGTGTGTGTGGGTGCGAGCAGAAACAAATGAATTTTGTTGCCTTTTGATAAAAAAATGAGCAGATAGACTACTGATCATGTTTGTAAAATACAGCATATGGCAGCATTATGTGTCACCCCCTTTGAATATTGACATCAGAGCAGTACTGACACCGGTGTCTGTGCAAGGCAGATTCTGAATTAATAATGACAGACATGAATGACTGACAGTGTTTTCCATGCCTCTGTAATGTAAACTCCTTGTCCCTTTGTCATATTTGTTGTCTGCTTGCAGACAGGAACAGTCTATTTTACCTCTAGACCTTGTGTGCTAGTTTTTAGTAGTGCAAGTTAGTTTTCTACTGTACACACAATGTCCTTTTTTCTTGTTTTATTAATAGTGCTGCCAGAGTTGCCGCTTCTAGAAGCTGTTCACTGCAAGTCAGCTCATGCTGTCAGTTCCAACAGAGGCTGGACACTGAGCTGTCAGACACAGTGAGTTACATCAGGATAGCCTCACAATATACTATAAAGAGATGGGCAAGTGATTTTAGGGCTGAGATTTAACAGCAATACTTGTTTAATTAAATAAAACTTCAGTGGCAGCACTGACAGTGCTATTAGAAGAAAACATATATGCCATGTGTGTAGAAAGCAAACACTGCAATCTGGTTAGTGTGCAGGTTTTGTTTATGCATGGGGTTGTAAATCTGACATGTCAACTCAGTGATAAAGTTCAAGTAGTCCAGATCACTTTGCAGCAAAGTGACTAATGGACCAAAACTAGAGGACTGTCTTTCAAATGCATCTTACTGATATCCTGTTTTGATAAAATTGATCATAATCCACGTTGATTAATTTCTCAAGTTTCACTGTGATGAGAAACCTGAAGTTTCCTCCAATACAGTCTTGCCTGCCTGTGTTTCACATTGTCCTTGTTCACTATTCTTTGGTTTTAGTAATTGACCAAGAATCAACAGTCTTACAACAGGAGGGTCTGTGCCTGACATGTCTCCACATACCAAGTGTCACTATGGCACTGTATAGTGACAGTAAGTTGTGGTAGGAGAATCAGAGAACAATGAACAAGGGCAATGTAAAACACAACCAGTCAGACTGTATCTAAGGAAACTGCTTTCTCATCACAGTGAAATGTAATAGGAAATTAACATGGTTGTGCTCAGTTTTATCAAGATAGGATACCAGTAAGATGCATTTAAAAGAAAGTCCTCTTGTTTTAGTCTGTTAGTCATTTTGCTACAAAGTGATCTGGACCTCTTGAACTTTATCAGTGCGTTGAAATGTCAGATTTACAACCTCATGTATAAACAAAACCTGCACACTAACCAAACTGCAGTGTTTGCTTTCTACACACACACACACACACATTTGTTTTTTTCTTCTAATAGTGCTGTCAGTACCGCCACTGTGTGAAGCTTTGTTATTTAATGAAACAAGTATTGTTGTTAAATCTCTGCCCTAAAATCTCTTGCCTATCTCTTTATAGTGTATTGTGAGGGTATCCTGATGTAACTCACTGTGTCTGACAGCTCATACCAAATGTCATCCCAGCATTCAAATAAAAAATAAAAGTAAATAAAAACCTGCAATTTAAAATTTCAATGACAGCAACAAGCATCACAGCTCACACACACACTTGCACACATACATGCACGCACACACACTTAAATATTGCATGATACAAATGAATTAGCCCACTGGCTGTGTGAGTGTTCATGAAAATCGAGTTTCCCAATTGAGTTCATATACAGGACTAGCTGTTGCTGTGGTGTGGGAGTTTTGGATATCACTGAAGAGACATCTGTAGGAATTCAGTGTCAGCTGACTTTTGCAAAGAATTGCTTCACAGAGCAGTAACACTGATGCCTCTATTGTTAAAAAAAGGACATTGTGAATAGAAAGCAACTCATTTGCATGACTAATAATGCAACACACAAAAGATTTGGAAGTAAACCTTATAAGTTTTAATTAAATATATTTCCAACTTCCTCTAAAATGGTGCTGACATGCCATTCCCTGCCATTTTCTGGTGCTCACTCCTAGTGGGTAGGGAGTCTTGTCTCAGGGGTGGTGTGGTCTTGACTCCAGCAAACATACTGGGAGGACAGAGCCACTGAGAGCGACTGACTGCTGGGAAGGAGGGAGGGACTAGTTACATGTATGTACTGTCACTGTACCCTCTTGCGAGCAGCCCAACATGTACAGTTAAATCATTTAACTCAAACCTGGTTCTTCTTGCACATCAAGAAATCAGTGGAGCAGATGGAGATGGACTGAGTTGCTGCTCCATTAGGCAATTTTTGGCACATTTTGTTTATTGCTCCTGTGGGAACATTACAGAGAGGAGGCATGCAGACCCTGTCAGTGGAAGGCATTTTTTCTGTGTGGCAGAAATTACAGAAAAGAAAAGCGGTCTCAAAAGGAACAGCCAGGCAGTGGCATTAAGTGACAAGGTAGTTTACTGGGAAGAGAGTAGGGGAGTAGGCAGGCAGGGGGGCCTGTGGAATCAACTGACTGGGAGCCTGGGGTTCTTTGTGCATAGGTCATCCTCCTGCTGTGTGCACTTTGTTGCACTCTGTATCCAGTGTGTGACTCCAACTATGTGAAGTGCTGGCCAGCCTATCACCATGCACTGTGCCCTTTGATTGCACTGCACCCAGTGTGTGACCATGTGCACTGCAGCTCAGCATCAAGTTGTGGTATCTTTAGGTACATGCCAGAAATGTTTCCCTGTCAGGAGTACAGACAGAAGAATCCATTACTTACAGTACAAAAAAAAATCTGTGTGTCACTGTGTTGTGTGATGGCATCTCCTAAGTGGAGTAGTGGCCAGCCCATCATCCTGCTGTGCGCCCTCTGACTGCAATTACCCTACCCAGTGTGTAACTGTGTGCAGCCCAGCACCCAGTTGGGTGATATCTTTAAATACATGCCAGAAATATTTCTCTGTTGGGAAGAAAGACAGAAAAATTCCTTACCCACAGTACAGGATGATGGGCTGGCCACTATGCAAAGTTTCTTTTAAATGTAGAAACTTTTGATTTACTTATTTAAAAGAGACAGCAGCAAATACCAAATAGCTGAGGTTAGCTGGTGTCAGTTATTTGTTTTTTTATACTTCATGATGATGAGGCTATAACTGAGCACATAAATGTACCACTTATAGTTTTTTTTCCCTTCAGGACCTCTAATGCAACTGCAGCAGGACACCTTTTAACATATGGGTGGGTGGCCCTGTCAGCACATGTAAGTTGCTGGCTTTAACAAACAGAAAGAACATTGATTAACCTAGCTGTAGTCATCTGTCAAAGTCACACATGATTGTCTCACTCTCCCCTTATACTTCACAGATTGTTTCCCTCAATTTCATATGTATTTCGCTATTGTCTTTATTATTGGCATCACAACTAAAAAATAGTGTTCGCGTTCTAAAAAATTCTAAAAAAGACTAGAACCCTAGAACTTTTTCAAAAGTTCAGAACTAGAACCCAGAACTTTAGAAGGTTCTGACAACCCTAGGTTTCATGTCAGTGTACTTGGGGTGGTGGTGTGAAGCCATCACAGCGTCGGCTGTTAGGCATTTCAGGCTTGTGAAGTGCATGCTGTTCACATGTGTTTTACTGTACGTTCTGTTGTCGCTATGTGAATTGTATTGTCATGTGTTATTCCTGCTGCACATGACATCAAAGCAAACAGTCAACCATGTGTTCCTTAGTAACTTCTCTGTGTCCCAACCTAGCCAAGCAAACTGGCAGTCTGCAGGGGCTTGTGGTTGTGTACATCTTGTTCTCAGATTGCCAATCGTTTTTGTCTTCTTGACTCTTTGTTTCACCAATATCACAGTTTGTCACTCACCTTGCTGTGCTTTCTTTCTGTAGTGTTGTTCGAGCCACATCCACCTGACAGTGTATCTAACAAATTCAAATGCTGTGCTGGTGGCCCGTGGGTGCCAACCATAGGTCCACCCAGGGTTTTCCTTTTTCCTTGAATTTGTCTACGTTTGTGGCTAGTGCAGTAACAGAATGGCAGTGATTCAGTGGCACATGCCACAGTGTGATTCTGTAGTGTAAAACAAGTATTTGACTTCATTGTGCACTGCTGGGCCTCAATTGCAGGATCAATACCTCTGTGGAGGTGGTGGCCTACATTCACAGTAAGGGAGTTGGGGGTGGTGGTGGGGCGGGGTGTTGAATAGACCTGATGGTCAAAAGAGCACTATAGGTTCAACAGTCAGCCAACCATGGGCTGTAATGCTTACAAATGGCCTTGTCCTGGCAAAACAGATCCCGCACATAGTGCCATTGATAGTATTGCTTGATTGTCATACTGGCATAAACACAGAACTAGTTGACAGGACATCATGAGTGGAACTCAATTGTTCCATGTTTTTCCTTATTCTGGAGAGACAGGGCGTAGCATAAAGTGTTGTGTGTGGATGCCCATGTACGTAGGGGGGAAGTATTAAAGCAATCAGGTTGCACTTTGAATAAGGGGAGTCAGAGGTACCCTGGGTAACAATTTAATCATGCAGTGGTACACCAATTGGTACCTGCTTTCTGTTGTGTACTCCATTGCAGGTGTAGGAGATGGACATTAATCCTGTTGATCATAATTTGGAGATGGCATCAAAAGTTGTGCTACTACTTTTGGGTGATTTTAGGAACAATGATATTGACTGTGATATTCTCACACATCACTCACTCTAGAAGAGTGACATCCTGCAATCCCTAACAGTTGCATGATTCGTACAGCTGTTCAGCAGCTATCATATTAGGAAAGTGGCAATTCTTGACTGGGTTCATACCAATGGTCACAGTATCATTGGCATCCCAGTAGAATGGCAGTAAAAAAGGCAAAGAAAAGGCAAGAAATGTAGATGGTTCTGCGAAGATGTGGTAGCCAGTGTAGGGTCAAAAAGGTGTGCCTGTAATAAAATTCAGAGCAACAAAATGGATGCACTTTATAAAGATTCTGCGTGAAGTAGTAAACGATGTAAGGGAAGCCAAATAGTAGACTGAGGACAGATTCCCATAGACCATACATTCTCAGACTATGTTATAGTCAGCTTCCCCCTCAAGTTGTGGAAATTCTGTAGACCCCCCCATCCTGAAAGAATCCATGGCCTCCCTGTAGGAAAAAAGCATGCTTTCCCGAGTACATCAAGAATACATTAAAACTCCTTTGAATAGTTGGCTCTCATTTTATTCTGCTTATTGTTATTCCTTTCATAAACCCCATCTCCATGCAACCCTACTTCTTCTGCTATTTTGACTCTAGAAACATTATTACCCCTTGTTGCAATACCTTCCTGGGTCATACTGCATTTCTGTCTGTTTCCCCTCTGGAGTAACCTTTCCACCCACCTCTCCCACTCCTTCTTTTACCCTGCTCTTTAGTAGCTTTTTAGTGTTCCTTTATCTCCCTCCTGATCTTTCTCCTAGTACCTCTCTGATTAAACTTGTATTTTGACTGTTCAGCAACCATTCCAAATGGTCAATTGTTACCTCTCACTACTTGTTCATTGTTCTTACTAGCTTTCATTATTTTTCATTTAATATTGCTTGATTGATCAGCAGTTACCCTCTGAATTGTATTCATTGCCTATCCTTCCCTGGGTACACCAGAATGATCCTTTTCACAGTGGAACATTCCATGACATCGATTAGTGAATAAAACATAAATTCACCCACCGTTGTCCTCTTGCACTTTGCCTCACCCCTTAACACAAAATATCTAACACTCATATTTCAAATACTGTCCTTGATTTTATTTTTCTGTTTATTCATTCTCTGATTACAATACCTCTGAGCACAGACAGCTAATTTACAAAGGTTCCACATCAGGGGTGGAGCGGGGAGATAAAACATACAAAAGGAGGCTAAGTATAACATTTTTGAAAATAGTAAAATAAAGTGAGCAAATGTAGACATCAGTATGCAGTTTTATCATTCTAATAGGTAGGAGTAAATCATAGCTGAGAGGGTGAAAGATAAAGATTGGATAAAAAAATGTAGGAAGTGATTTGCATAGGCCGTGTCAAGCTTGTGTTTTTTGGGATGGTGGTAGGGCTGAGGGTGATCATGGCAGGGTGGTAAAAAAGCTAATTGGTGTCAGGCATAGGGCTTGTTAAGCTGGTGTGGGAGTGGTAGGCTCAGTGTAGCGTGAGGTGGATATCGGTGTTAGAAAGGTGGGAAAGGAAATGTCACAAGTGGCAACTATAGGCCTTTTCAGGCTGCTGTGGATGGTGTATCTTTCTTCCCTTGTGACTGCCAGCAACTCCCATCCCAGCCTATAGGTGGCTTCAGGGTTTCTCTTCCCTATGTGCATGATTTTGCACTTCTTTGCATTAAACCCCAGTTGCCACTCTTCCGACCATTTTACTAGTTTATCCAGATCTCTTCTCATTCTGCCCACCCCATCTGGATCATCTACTCTGTTGCAGATCTTGGTGTCATCTGCAAACAGACAAACCTTACCCTCCAGTACATCTGCAATGTCACTGATGAAGATATTGAAGAGGACTGGCCCCAGGACTGATCCCTGAGGTACCCCACTTGTGACTTGCATCTCTTCTGAATGTATACCATTTACCACCACTCTCTGTTTTCTGCCCGTCAACCAGTTTGCCACCCAGTTGACCAACTTCTTCTGACCCACCCCAAGCCTACCCAACTTATTAATCAATCTTCTATGTGGAACAGTATCGAAAGCCTTGCTGAAGTCAAGGTAGACAACATCAACTGCACCCCCTTGGTCCACCACTCTGGTTGCCCAGTCAAAGAAATCTATGAGATTAGTTTGACAGGACCTTCCTTTTGTAAACCCATGCTGTCTTGGATCATGTGCTCCTAAGGATTCCAGGTGTTGCACTATCCTTTCCTTAAGGAGAGTGTCTCCATAATCTTGCCCACTACTGAGGTAAAACTGACTGGTCTGTAGTTTCCTGCCTCCTCCCTGCTACCACTCTTGTGGAACAGGATCATATGAGCCCTTCTCCAGTCTTCTGGGACCTCTCCTGTGCTCATAGACTTATTAAACAGTTCTGATAATGGCTCTTCTAGTTCCACCCCTTAGCTTCTTAAGTACCCTGGGATGTATGCCATCAGGTTCCATTGCCTTGTCTACCCTGAGCTTATCGAGCTCTTGTAGGACCCTTTCTTTTGTGAAGGGACTAGTGTCTACCTCCCTCCCCCCCGTGTCCATGGTGCTGAGCTGTGGGCCCTGCCCTACCTTCTCTTCAGTAAATACTGAGCAGAAGTATCTATTTAGGATAGATGCTTTTACATGATCCTCCTCCTCCTCACATGCCCCCTTATCTCCTTTGATCATAGCACTACCCCCCTCTGGACTTTCTCCTTTCACTAATGTATCTATAGAAAGTCTTGTCACCTTCTTTTACTGTCTGTGCTAGTGTTTCCTCAGTTTGGGCCTTTGCCTGCCTTACTGCCTTCCCTGCTTCCCTTAGGAAAGTTTGGTATGCCTCTCTATCTTCATCCCACTGCATTCTCCTATATTTCCTGAGGGCCAGCCTTTTGGCTCTGACCTTTTTTGCTACTGTTTTTGAGAACCAAAGTGGTTTCCTTCATCTTTTGCACTTCCTTTTTCTCTCTAACACAATGGGATGTTGCTTCAATTATTGCATCCTTAATGCTTGCCCACTTTGCCTGTACTCCCTCACCTATATTTCTTATTGCCATGGATAGCTTAACTCTGTTGGCCATCTTATCAAAGTCAGCTCCTCTGAAGTCCCATGTTTTTGCCTTGGAATGGGTTGATTTAGTTGTAGTGGCCAAACTGAACCATACCATGTGAAGATCTGTGATCCTTTCCCTGTTCATCAGTACTAGATCTAGGATAGCCCTGTCTCTTGTGGGTTGTTGTACCAGTTGTTTGAGGCCCTCCCCCTGCAGGGAATCCACCATGTGTCTAGTTCTGGCAGATGTTCCTGCTGGTATTGACCAATCTGTATCCGGCATGTTGAAGTCTCCCATTATCAGAACCTCCCCTTTAGCTGTCCTGTTTTGTATATCTTCTAACAGTAATGTGTTTATGTCCTCCCCCTGGTCTGGGGGCCTGTAGACAACCCCCGTTCTTATGGCTGTCCCATTTCCTGTTTCCAGGGTGACCCACAGTTCTTCTGGCTCCTTATGTGTATTCTGAATTTCTGTAGCTTTGATATTTTCTTTGACATACAGGGCCACTCCACCTCCCTCCTTTTTGCAATTCAGTCTCTTCTGAACAGTACTTACAACTCCTTGAAATTATATAGCATCCTGCCCTGTCGTGCTGGGGTTTTAGGTGCTGGATATCACACCTCTCACAACTCCGGTGACCCATCTTCTGTAATGGACTTAGGCTGCTGGTGAATGGCAGGGGTGGGAAAGCATCGACTATCAAGGGGACAGCTCTCATCTCCCAGTGATGTTAATGGCTTTTGCACCACTCCTCAGAAGACAAAAGCATAAGAAGGTGTCAGCAGATGGGGACCACTTTACCCATCGAGTCTTTCCAAAGTGGCTAACCCCCTCTCCTTGAATTGTTTCTGCCAGTCTGTTCACACTGTCCCATGCTAGCTTACATTCTCTTACTGTTTTAGCTGCCACTACCTGTGTTGGCAGGCTGTTCCATGGCTCTAGCACCCTCTCCGTGAAGATGTCATTTGTATAGTTGCTCCTGAACTTTCCTTGCACTATATGCATGTTGTACCCACTTGTCAAAGTTCCCTTGTTTTCTTGGAAGAGGTTCTCCATATTTTTTATTCCCTTGACATATATGAATGTTTCTATCATGTCTACTGTTTCTTCTCTGTTTTAGTGAGTACAACTACACTTCCTGGAGCCTAGTTTAAATTCTCTCATGGTGTAGCCCCGGCACCATTTTAGTGGCCCTTCTCTGAACTGTCTCTAATTTTTCCTTTTCGTTTTTTAGGTGTGGCCTCAGGAACTGGACACAGTACTCCAGGTTTGGCTTCATCAAGGATCTGTACAGTGGCATGATTACCTCTTGCTTTCTGCTTGTGATGCCCCTACCTATACATCCTTGGATGCCACTTCCTCTCCATGCCACTGTTCTGCACTGTTTTGTGACTTTTAAGCTGATGAAGTCCAATACGGGGTGGAATATCTTGCACAGGGCATAGTGAAACCCAAGGGGGCGGTGGTGGGACTGCAGAGCTGGTTTCCTATTATAGGAGCTAACTAATGAGCATACTTGACAAACAATAAAGCCTCATCTGCTTGCATTTTACTATGTTAGTATGTTAGTGACTACCTATACAATGTAGATGACCACTAAACAACAGTTTCTAGGAAAACATACATGTGTCCGTGCTTTGATTCTTCTCGGAGCAAACACTCAAATTAGTTTGATTACTTTGCACAATATGACAGGGCTATAATAGCAATACAAGCAACCAGGACAGCTTCACATTGCATTTCTCGTTGTTGACTAGAACATATGTGACTGTATGCATAAAGGCTATGCTATTATCCACTGAATGCCTTACCTAACCAGTTCTGCCTTTTTGGCATGTTCTTTGGGATTTTGTCAAAAGCATAGATTCTTAGACACTGCTGAGGGACAATTTACACTGCGCTTCACTCCCTGCTCCAGGGCATTCATCACTGGCAATGCATATCAAACAATGTCATTCAATTGTGCAGTAGCAATATTGGACTGATTATCTACAATGCGCTATTAATGGGATTCCATTGCGCACTGCTAAAATTATTATTATGCTTTTCACACTGATCATCAAATATGTCAATATGTTGAGTTGTTTTGTACATTGCTCCTTGTAAGTAATCACTCCTGATCACCAACATTGTTCACTTTTGTTCACGTACTACTGCATTTCACCTTTTGTTTTTTGCTTTTTTGTTGTCTATAAGAAACAATCCTTCCGCTGATCAATTGGTGTGTGTTTTCATATGCCGTGGACGTCACATCCATTGCAGCTACTGTACTGTGTGTACACACAGTGGTACTGTCTGGCAGCACCTTAGATGTTTTTTGTTTACTCACCACTACAGTGATTCAATGCCTGTGCAATTGTTGCTGTAGTTCAACACTCTTTTTACTGCCATGTTTTTCAGATTTTCCACCTCTCATGTTATGGCTACTATGAAAACTCTCACCGTAACTGATACTCCACTAATGTGGCCGTCCTCTCACACTCACTGATTCTGCCAGGAAAAGGCAGAAGAAAGCACTCAATACTGCTCGTGCAAAAAGCAGAATCTCAATGGTTCACAAATGTCTCGGTGGTTATCAATCAAGGAAGAACATAACTTGTCTTCACATTCTGATGTTGCTTGCTTTCTACTGGACTGGTGTGCTACCATTTAATTTTTTTTCATCTAATTTGGACTACATTTTTCATGGTTCAGTCCCTACAGTGTCAGCCGTTAATGTTTTACACTCCTTTCCCACAGGTATTATAATACAAGTCATGGAACAATCTCTGCACTGACCACATCGCCAATTGTGCATTCCATTCTGCAACGGGTGAATAAGTGGAACCATGCCAGAATTATGCATTCAGATGACCATGGGCCAACACAGTATCATTCACATGCAGTGCCACACCATGTGTCCGCAAATAGGCAAGTGCAGTGCTGTCATTAAATAATCACAGAATCTAAAGTGTTTGTCCTAATGGAAACACTTGCTTTCTTCCTTGACTAATATCTGTTGTTATTTCCATGCAGTTTGCCATATCCAGAGCATTCTGAAGAAACAGAATGCAACAATCCGCACAGAGGTAGTTTAGTAGCATACTATGGATACACTGGAACAATAATTAATACTGATGGATTCCTCTACATGCCAATCTCTCAGTACATCATCTTGATGGGTTTCATTTTTTTCTGTGAAGTTGTAGTGCCACCCTCATAACAATTTCCATTCATCTTATTTTCAGATTTTTGACATTTCTTTTATATTTTAGGTGTGACGACTTTGGCAATCAAGACAATACCGACAAGTCTGACAGTTTTCCTTTGGATAATCCCGTCCTCATTCCAGCACCACAAGAGATGGGATTTGGACCAAGGTACCAGAGTTCAAGGTCATGCTGTTGGGATGGGGACTTTGTGGCAGCACTCACGGAAATGTGGGCCAATACAAATCATGACTGGGACCTAAATGTGAGGGGGTACACTATGCTTAGGTAGGTTAAAAAGGAGGGAAGAGGGGTCGGACTGGCTAAGTTATGGGTCAACCTTAACCTTTTTTTGCATTAGCCAGCAGGTCAAGTTGATTCCAAATTGCACTAGCCCACAGATTGTTGCACTAGCCCTTAATTATAATGGTAAAGTTTGCTTACTTACACTGGAAACAATGTAAGCAAAGCAACTAAATACTCTGATTATTGCACATTCATCCTTCTCCCACATTGCTTCCAGTTCCCCAGCATAAAAAAAAGAATGAAATGCCATCTATCACAGACAAAGGTCCCCCCCATTGTTTTGTACCATGGTCTCCTCTCTTCCTCTTTCTGCCCCCCATACACACACCAAACAGAGAGAGGATAACACAACAGCAAATGTTCAATTAAGCAGTCATAGCTCTGTGCACACAATAGCCAACATCATCATGGGTGTCCTAGGTGATAGGTTTAAATACTTCACTGGCAAGCATTTGAACTAGCCTGGGGGGGAGGCACTGGAAAGGAACAGGGAAATCCTAGCTCCCCCCCAAAAAAAATCAGGGTAGTAAGTGAGTTAAACACCAAGACAGAGATGTCGATAGGGAGATGTGAAGGGGTAAATGGAGAAAATGACAAATGCAGTATGGACAGGGATGGTGCAAAAAGGGGTAAGGCCATCAAGAACTGGAAGGTAATGAGTACCAATGCCCATAGTCTGGGCAACAAGCTCCCTGAACTGGTATCCTTGACGGAAGAGGGATGCCTGGATATTGTAGCAGTCACATAAACATGGTACACAGAGAGCCATGACTGGGATGCTAACATACCAGGGTACACAACCTACAGGAGAGACAAGGAGGATAGAAGAGGGGCGGAGTAACTCTCTATGTAAGAGAAGGGATAAAAGCAACTGAACACAAAAATAAACAGCGAGGAGAGGAGGCAGTGTGGGTCAGCTTAGAGACTGGAAATGGCATCACAATCTGCACAGGGGTAGTATACAGACCCCCATGTCAGGGGGAGGGAATGGACAAGGATATGATAGAAGGCATCCTTAGGATGGCAGAGAAAGGGGAGATACTGTTGATGGGTGACCTGAATATGCCAGATGATAACTAGAGCACCTTTGCTGCAGCCACATCCAAAAGCAGGGCCATTCTCAATGCCCGTCAGGTGGCATGCCTCAGACAGCTAGTTTTGGAACCCACTCAGGAGGGAGCAATCTTAGACATCATACTCTCAAATGGGGACAGTGAGAGGATATCAGATCTAGAAGTGAGTAGCCATCTGGGAACAAGTGACCACCAAACAGTGTGGTTCATGACAGAGTCAAGACATACAAAAGTGAGGCTTCTGGATTTCCAGAGGGCTGACTTTGGCAAGATGGGAGAGTGCCTTAGAAAAGCACTAGCAAACAGGCTAAAAAGAGGGGTGGAGCAACAATGGAGAAACATCAAAACTGCCATCGCAAAGCAACAAGCCTTTGTGTGAAGCAAATAAACAAATAAAAATGAAAGAGAAAAACACTGTGGTTCTCAAAAGAGGTGGTGGTGAAGGTTAGGGAGAAAAAGATAGCATTTAGGAAGCACAAGCAATCACAGAAGGAGCAGGACAGAGAACTTTACCAGTTAAGGCAGAAGCAGGCAGGGAGGGTAGTCAGAATAGCAAAGGCCCAAACCAAGGAAAAGATAGCCAACTCAGTTAAGAAGGGGGGGTAAAACCTTTTATAGGTATATCAGGGAGTGTAGAAAGACAAAGGGAGGGACAGTGAGGCAAAACACAATGGACGGTGGGTGGGCAGAGAGGGACAGTGAAAAAGCAGGGATACTGAACAAATAGTTCTGATCAGTATTCAATGAAAAGGAGGAGGGGGAGGTATCTAACACAATTAATAGAAGCAGTCTGGATGGGGGGGGATCCCAGTCCTTTCACAGAAGAAAGGTTTCTGAAAGAACTCCTAAAACTGAAGGTGGACAAAGCAATTGGGCCTGATGGAATTCACTCCAGAATTCTAAAAGAATTAAGGAGAGAACTAGTGACACCACTGACTACTCTTTTTAACAAATCATGGGAGGATGGTGTGGTACCTGAGGACTGGAGGAAAGCGGTTGTGATTCCCCTTCACAAAAGTGGGAGCAAGACAGAGGTGGAAAACTACAGACCTGTCAGTTTGACCTCTGTGGTAGGGAAAGTGATGGAATCACTTCTGAAGGAAAGAATTGTTGAGTACCAAGAGGCCAGTGGGGCACAGGATCCAAGGCAGCATGGATACACAATAGGAAGGCCATGTCAGACAAATCTAATTGATTTCTTTGACTGGGTGACCAAAGTACTAGACCAGGGAGGGTCTGTGGATATGGCTTTCCTAGACTTTAGTAAGTCATTTGACACAGTCTCACACAAAAGATTAATAGTGACATTAACCAGCCTGGGAGTGGGTCCCAAGGTGGTGGCCTGGGTAAATAATTTGCTGGAGAACAGGACACAGAAGGTAATTGTAAATGGCGTCCACTTTGAAGAAAGAGGGTTTACTAGTGGGGTAGTGCAGGGTTCAGTGCTGGGTTCAGTCCTTTTTAATGTCTTTATAAGTGACATTGCAGAGTTACTGGAAGGAAAAGTATGCCTCTTTGCAGATGACACAAAGATCTGCAACAGGGTTCATACACAAGGAGGTGTGGAAAGAATGAGAAGGGACTTGGCAAGGTTGGAGGAATGGTCAGAAGAATGGCAGTTTGGATTCAATGCAAAGAAGTGTAAAATAATGCACCTGAGAAACAAAAACCCCCGGGAAGATTACACAATGGTGGTGTGTGTGTGTGGGAGGTAGTAACAACAACAAAAATGGAAAGGGAAATGGGGGTAATCATATTGGATGACCTTAAGGTTAGCAAGCAATGTGAGAAGGTAGTTAGGATGTATATATACTGGGATGTATAGGAAGAGGCATCACCAGCAGAAAACAGGAACTTGTTATCCCTCTGTACAGACAGTTGGTGAGACCCCATCTGGAGTACTGCGTCCACTTATGAAGACCCATCTCTGAAAGGACATAGACGGAATGGAGGCAGTCCAGATGAGGGCAACTAAAATGGTCCAGGGTCTGCAAGAGAAGCCATACGAAGAGAGAGACTAAAGTAGCTTTATATGTATACCCTTGAGGAAAGGAGAGAGAGAGAGGGGACATGATAGAAACTTTCAAGTACCTCAGTGGAATCAACAAAGTCCAAGAGGGTAGCATCTTTCAGAAAAAGAGATGTGCAAGAACAAGGAGACACAATCTGAAGATGGGGGGGGTTCGGGGCAATGTGAGGAAGTATTTTTTCACTGACAGGGTGGTGGATGCATGGAACAGCCTTCCTGAGGAGGTTGTGAGTTCTGAAACTGTGTGAGAATTCAAGAATTCATGGGACAGACATAAGGCAATTGGGGGGGTGTAGGAAGAAATAGGCTGTTGGTTAAATAGGATCTGCAGCATATCCATTAGGTTGGGAAATGTGCAGACTAGGTGGACCAAGTGGTAATTATCTGCCATCAAAGTCTGTGTTTCTATGCACCTCACCACACTGTCACCACCACCCACAGGGCAATGAACAGAGTCAGGCAGAGAAAGACACTCTCAGTCCCCACCCTGTAGTCAACTGGAGACCTGCACTTTTGAAAGTTTTGGTACAGTATCAAGTGATCCAGGATCATATCTAAGATTTCTTTGGGGTGGGGGATAGACAAACTTAAGGGGCTTGGGAAATATAAAACTATGACATTTTTATTTGTAAATGCATTGATTTTAATATGCTCTGCCCCAAAAATAACAGATTTTTCTTTAATATTGTCCTTTTATCAGCCCAGGGGAAACAGTACACAGGCATAACACTATACAATTTCTGTTTCTGTATAGGATAATCTATGCACCCCAGGAATGCCTATTTCAAGGTTTCAAATTATGTATTTGATCAAGGTTTATTTTAATACCATACATAATCTAAAGCTTTGTTTTTAGGCTAAAATGGCATGCTGAGTGGGATAAGGGTGGAACTGTATGGATGGTGGCGGCTGGCATGGTCCATATAGAACAGTTGGGGACCCCCTACACTTGCCAGTAATGGCAGCTATGGATCTATGGATGGTCACTTTCGAGTCTGGTCTGCAGTGGTGTACAGGGAAAGAACAGAGTTAAGAGATTTGGAGGGGAGAGGGAAGTGATGGTAAGGCTGAGATAAAACCTACCACCTGCAGGACCGATCCTGTATACCTCTTTGCATTTTGTCACTGAGATGTTGGATGCAAACACTCAAAGTGCAGAGAAATGAGGATCACTGGCCTTAATAATATTATACAAATTGTTACACATAGACACAATCAGAAAACTGGAACCTAATGACTTAACAGCACTCTACCCTTGATCACACCCTGTACACTAGATGAAAGTCTTAACAGTGGAGTGATAATGACTCACATTGAATCTTTTGTGGTATCACTCTCTTGAACTGCCAGATAACTGCAGCTCTTAACGAGCTGTTAATCACACCTGGACATCTGGAACATTGAGAGAGATTAGCATGAGGACTAGAGAATGCTAAAGTAAAGACTTTTTTAACTTCGTTAACAGCCATGAAAATCTGCACTAATCAAGATGGGCAAGTAGAGTTTCACCGAGGTGCAAAAAAGGGAGGTGGAGTGGCCCTGTGTGTCAATGAAAATATCAAAGCTACAGAAATTCAGAATACACATAAGGAGCCAGAAGAACTGTGGGTCACCCTGGAAACAGGAAATGGGACAGCCATAAGAACTGGGGTTGTCTACAGGCCCCCAGACCATGGGGAGGACATAGACACATTACTGTTAGAAGATATACAAAACATGACAGCTAAAGGGGAGGTTCTGTTAATGGGAGACTTCAACATGCCGGATACAGATTGGTCAATACCAGCAGGAACATCTGCCAGAACTAGACACATGGTGGATTCCCTGCAGGGGGAGGGCCTCAAACAACTGGTACAACAACCCACAAGAGACAGGGCTATCCTAGATCTAGTACTGACTAACAGGGAAGAGATCACAGATCTCCAGGTAGAAGGTCACCTTGGGGCTAGTGACCATCACATGGTATGGTTCAATTTGGCCACTACATCTAAATCATCCCATTCCAAGGCAAACATATGGGACTTCAGAGGAGCTGACTTTGATAAGGTGGCCAACAGAGTTAAGCTATCCCTGGCAAAAAGAAACACAGGTGAGGGGGTACAAGCAAAGTGGGCAAGCATTAAGAATGCAATACTTGAAGCAACATCCCATTGTGTTAGGCAGAAAAGGAAGAGCAAAAGAAGAAGGGAACCACTTTGGTTCTGAAATACAGTAGCAAAAAAGGTCAGAACCAAAAGGATGGCCTTCAGGAAATATAAGGGAACACAGCAGGACACATAAAGGAATTCTGGAGGTCAGGGGTAAGGGGCAACAGACTTCTAGGAAAACAAACTGAACTTAGAAGCTCAAATGGGCAGACTGGGTGGGCCATAGGCCCTTATCTGCCGACACTGTCTATGTGTCTATGTATCTATGTAGCAGGATGAAGATAGGGAAGGAGGCATACCAAACTGCCCTAAGGGAAGCAGGGAAGGCAGTAAGGCAGGCAAAGTCCCAAACTGAGGAAACACTAGCACGAACAGTAAAATAAAGTGACAGGACTTTCTATAGATACATTAGTGAAAGCAGAAAGTCCAGAAGGGGTATTGCTAAGTTCAAAGGAGAAAAAGGGGCATGTGAGGAGGAGGACCTGTAAAGCATTTATCCTAAATAGATACTTTGCTCAGTATTTACTGAAGAGAAGGTAGGGCAGGGCCCACAGCTCAGCACCATGGACACGGGGGAGGGAGGGAGGTGAGCACTACTCCCTTCACAAAAGAAAGGGTCCTACAAGAGCTCACTAAGCTCAGGGTGGACAAGACAATGGGACCTGATGGCATACATCCCAGGGTACTTAAGGAGCTAAGGGTGGAACTAGCAGAGCCATTAGCAGAACTGTTTAGAGAGTGTCTGAGCACAGGAGAGGGCCCAGAAGACTGGAGAAGGGCTCATGTGATCCCATTCCACAAGAGTGGTAGTAGGGAGGAGGCAGGGAACTACAGACCAGTCAGTCTTACCTCAGTAATGGGCAAGATTATGGGGGCACTCCTTAAGGAAAGGATAGTGCAACACCTGGAATCCATAGGGGCACAGGATCCAAGACATCATGGGTTTATGAAAGGAAGGTCCTGTCAAACTAATCTCATAGATTTCTTTGGCTGGGTAACCAGAGTGGTGGACCAAGGGGGAGCAGTTAATGTTGCCTACCTTGACTTCAGCAAAGCTTTCAACATTATTCCACATAGAAGATTGATAAATAAGCTGAATAGGCTCGGGGTGGGTCAGAAGTTGGTCAACTGGGTGGCAAACTGGTTGACGGGCAGAAAACAGAGAGTGGTGGTAAATGGTATACAGTCAGAAGAGATGCAAGTCACAAGTGGGGTACCTCAGGGATCAGTCCTGGGGCCAGTCCTCTTCAATATCTTCATTAGTGACATTGCAGATGGACTAGAGGGTAAGACTTGTCTGTTTGCAGATGACACCAAGATCTGCAACAGAGTAGATGATCCAAATGGGGTGGGCAGAATGAAAAGAGATCTGGATAAACTAGCAAAATGGTCAGAAGAGTGCCAACTGGGATTTAATGCAAAGAAGTGCAAGATCATGCACATAGGGAAGAGAAACCCTGAAGCCACCTATAGGCTGGGAGGGGATTTGCTGGCAGTCACAAGGGAAGAAAGAGACTTGGGAATCATCATCACCGATGACTTGAAATCATCCATGCAGACCTCTAAAGCAGTAGGTAAGGCTAGAGGGATGTTAGGGTGTATTAGTAGGGTTATCACAAGTCGTAAGAGGGAGGTAATAATCCCTCTTTACAAGACACTGGTTAGGTCCCATCTGGAGTACTGGTTGCAGTACTGGAGGCCACACCTTCACAAGGACATTAACCAAATTGAGGCAGTCCAGATAAGAGGAAACCAAAATGGTGCAGGGACTGCATCAGAAGACATATGAGGACAGATTAATGGAGCTCAATGTGTATACCCTTGAGCAAAGGAGGGAGAGAGGTGATATGATCGTGACCTTCAAACACCTTAAGGGCATTAACAAGGTGAAAGAGTCTAACATGTTTAAATATAAGAAAAATAGCAGGACAAGAGGACACAGCATGAGATTAGAGGGGAGGCAGATTAAGGGGGAATGTGAGGAAATTCTTTTTCACAGAAAGGGTGGTGGATGCATGGAACGGCCTACCTCAGGAAGTGGTGGCTATGGATACAGTGCAGGGCTTCAGACAGGCATGGGATAGGCATAAGGGAGGAATACAGATGAGTATGATAGGCCACTGACAGAGCAAAGGCCGATGGCACATTTATAAGGTAGAAAAAGAAATGGGCAGACTGGATGGGCCTTGCGGCGGTCCTTATCTGCCGTCAGCTTCTATGTTTCTATGTTTCTATGTTTCACTAGCCTTGGTCAATTTGCACTGGTGTTTGGGCTAGTAAACCAATGTTACAATCGACCCCTGGGCTATGTACATTACAGATGGCATAGAAATTGCTAGGATAGAAGAGGCAGAGGTAAACGTGGAAGTCTTATGGGTCACTGTACAAACCCCAGCAGGAGTTAAGGTCAATCAGGTTGTAGTATATAGGCCCCCCCGGGATGGGTGATGTTCTTGATTATGGTTTGCTGGCCAACATTGTAGCCCGGTGGGGACTAAGAGGGGAGAAAGTGTTGTTGATGGGCACCTTAATATGCCAGGCACAAACTGGGAAACCATCTCTTCTAAGGTGGCTAAAGAGCAGGGGCTGCTGGACGGCTTCTGGGATGTGTTGTTAAGGCAGCATATGATGTAGCCCCCGAGGGAGGGAGGGGGAAATGTCCTGGACGTGGTTCTAGCGGATGGGGATCTGGTTAGGGACGTGTTTGTAGAGGTTCATATGACTGAGAGTGGCCATGATACTGTCTGGTTTCAAATTAACATGGATGGGGTAGGATCGAGTACACTGTCCATGGATTTCAGGGGAGTAGACTTTATGTACATGGGAAATATTCTCAAGGATCACTTGAAGGGGATTATAATAATGACAGATGTGTAAAAGAATTGGGAGGGCATGCAAAAGGGGACTTCATGAGGCAGGACCTGTGCTAAACATAGAAACATAGAAACATAGACTTTGACAGCAGATAAGGACCACTTGGCCCACCTAGTCTGCCCATTTCCCTTCCTACCGGATAAGCTGCAGATCCTATTTAACCAACAGCCTATTTCTTCCTACCCACCACAAAAATTGCCTTATGTCTGTCCCATGCATTCTCGAATTCTCCCACAGTTTTAGACCCCACAACCTCCTCAGGAAGGCTGTTCCATGGATCCACCACCCTCTCTGTGAAAAATACTTCCTCACATTGCCCCTGAGCTGTCCCCCTCTATCTTTAAATTGTGTCCCCTTGTTCTTACACATCTCTTTTTCTGAAAGATGCTACCCTCTTGGACTAAGGTGAAGCTCAAGGGAATAAGGTCACATAAACCATTCTGGTGTACCAGTGAAGTTCAGGAAGCAGTCAGAGACAAGAAGACTGCCTACAAAAAATACAAATCATTGAGAGGGGAAAGGGAGATTAAAATGTACCGTCTTGCATCAGCAGAAGTCGCCTGTATGGTGCAGGTGGGCGAAGTCCAGTAAAGGGCAACGGCTGGCACATGGGATTCGGGGCAGGGAAAAGTGATTTTTTCCGGTACATCATGGATCAGTGAAAAAAATAAGGGCCAGCTTTGCAGATTGAGATCAGATGGTGGGTGGGTAGAACAGGTGAAGGAGCAGGCATAGGTATTAAATGAGTACTTTGCCTCGGTGTTCACTAGGGAGGGGTATGGGATATTTAGAAAGCAATGCTCTAGGCAGACAAAAGTGGTAGTGTGTGGTGTTGGCGGAGCAATACAGAAATGAAGCCTCACTCAGAGGGAGAGGCACTGCTGGTGTTTCACTCCAGGACCAGGAAAGAAAGGTCAGCAAGGTTGGGGTGAAGGATAATACTATCTCCACCAAACTGGTGTGGGAAGCTCTTAATGCCCGGATGAAAGATGCATCTCCTGGGATGGATGGCATTCATCCTAGAGTACTATGGAAGTTGACAGACCTACTGACTGCACCCTGGCACAGCTCTTCAACAGGTCACGTGCAACAGGGAGGGTACCTAGGGATTAGCGTTAGGCACATGTGGTGCCATTCCACAAAGGGGAGTCGAAGGGAAGTATCAGGTAACTATAGACTCAACAATTTGACCTTGGTGGTGGGAAAATTAATGGAGGGTATACAGAAGTAATGACTGTGGGTGTTCTTGGAAGAGAAGGGAGGGCTGGATAGTCGATGACATTGGGTTTCTGACACATAGATCATGTCAAATCAACAGTGTGGAGTTCTATGAATGTGTAACATCGGAACTGGACAGGTGGAAGCCTGTGGATGCACTATTCTTGGACTTCAGCAAGGCATTTATCTCGGTCCACCACAATGGACTGTTGGAGAAACTGACGGGTTTGGGAGTGGGCCCATTGATGGTCAGATGGATAGGACCCTGACAAACTGGCCACACAAAGAGTAGTGGTCAGTAGGGAGCTCTCGAAACCTAGGGAGGTCAGTAGTGGGGTACGGCAGGGCTCTGTCCTTGGTCCGATCCTGTTTAGTGCATACATATCTGACATCAGGGTGGGTATAGGGTGTGTAATGAGTCTCTTTGCTGATGACTCCATGTTGGGAACAGTAGTTGAGGGGAAAAAGAGGAGGTTGGCCCTGCAAGGGGACCAGAACAACATGGAAAGGTGGCGTCACACATGGAAAACAAATTTCAAGACCACCAAATGCAAGGTGTTACATCTAGTGCATGGAAAACATAAACACAAGTACAGCCTGGTGTGGGATGTGCTGTACAATGGTCTGGTTAGACCACACCTCGAGTACTGTGTAAAGTACTGGAGACTGCATTTGAAGAGGGACATACAGGTCCTGGAAAGGGTTCAGAGGATGGCTACCATGATGATTCGAGAAGTAGGGGAATTGGTGTATGAGAACAGACTTATAGAGCTTGGCCTGTTTTCATTGGAGGACAGTAGATGAGAGACAGGGGGGACATGCTTGAGGTCTTCAAGTACCTCAAGGGAATACATGGGGTAAACACGGAGGGGATCTTTAGACTAAAGGAGGGAGGTATCACCAGAGGGCATGGTTTGAAGATGGAAGGTGGAAGGATGATGGGGGAAGGAAGAGGAGGAGGTTTTTCACTGAGAAGGTTGTGGATCCTTGCAACGTGCTGCCTGGCGAGCTGATCCAGATTTCCACAGTTGAGGGCTTCAAGAGAGGGTGGGACAGATACACAAAGGGGATGTATCGGAACACAAGGGGGGCAAGGGCCTTGGTTCCAAACGTGGGATTTGTGTTTCCAGCAGACTAGATCGACCGTAAGGCATAATGTACTGGCAAGCAGTATGTTAGTGTGAATACATGTCACCACTGCTGTTTGTCATCACATCAATATAGACATTATTTGACACAGTAACACACAATACTTTGTCAGTGCACCGTGAATCTCCAGTGTGTTGCATAATTGTAATTCTTGTCATTGATTTCTATTTTAATTCGCAGTGATGTCCAATATGAACATTTGCCAGATGCCACTGTTGAGGAAGATGTTCTGGGACTGTGTGGTATTGAGGAGTCCATCACAGCACATGCAGAGGAAAACCATGATAACGATAACACAGAAGGCAGTGATGCTCACATTGCAAGATCAATTGTACAACAGGCTGTGTTCATGGTTTACCAGGAAAACCTCATGGTGTTGGCACATAAATGCTCATTGACCAGTTGTGGGATCTATGGCCAGGCCCTTGCAATCAACACAAGGGTTAGTGGGACATGCTTAACATTGACATGGGTACGTAAGAAATGACAAATTGTGACATACATATTGAGCAAATATTGTATTGCCTGATACAATACTGTAACACACTCATTTTTTCTTTCAGATGTGTACAATTGGCCATATTCACTTTAAATGGTCAAGCCAGCCACAAGTGAAATATAGCCTGAACGTGGGTGACTTGTTACTTTCCGGTGCCATACTCATGTCGGGCAATAACTATGGAAAGGTTGCTCTCATGTACTGCTTCTTGAACCATGCAATGCTCAGCGAGTCCTCATTTTTTCGCTTTCAGCATCTGCATGTGGTACCTGTTATTGAACGTCACTGGGTGTCAATGGAGGATTCTTTGCTGTCTTCACGCAAGCACAAAAGTGTTGTTATAATGGGTGTGCAAATGCTACATCATTGTGTGATATCTGTGATCATATGTTCTTAGGCGGACCTATTCAAACCTATCATTTACATTTGTTATCTTCATTGTAGGTGATGGTAGAATGGACAGTTCTGGACACTCAGCTCAGTACTGTACCTACACCTGCATGGACCTGGAGTCGAAAGAAATTCTAGCAATGACCGTGGTTGACAAGCGGGAGACAGCACTGAAGTCCACAAATATGGAAAAGCTTGCTTTCCAGCGCTCACTAGACTCTCTTCTGAATAGTGACATTTCGGTCAGTGAAGTGGTCACTGATACTCACGTTCAGATTTTGTGCTTGATGCATAAGTATATATGATCGTATGAAACTGACAGCACTAATTGGCCTTGGGGTCTTTTGAGTCAGCTGTAGTGCGCAGCTAGCACCGCATCTTGCAGCTACCCCAATAGCCCCACCCTTCCCCCTATCCCTTTGGCTTACCCTCTCACAACCACTCTTGAAACTGCCCTCCTTCTTAGCCAACACTATCTTGTCTTCTAAGGTATTCCATTTGTCCACCACTCTTTACATGAAAAAAGGTCTCCTCATCTCCCTCTTGAATATTCTTCCTATCGCAGTCCATGCCGTCTCATGTCCCTCCCATTCTCATCTGATAAATCTATTCTGTTTGTCTTGTTAATCCCCTTTAGATGTCTTGAGCATATCCCCACCATCTCTCCTCTCCTCCAGTGAATACATATTATGCTCTCCAAGCCTGTCCTCATAGGGCTTTCTCTCCAATCCAGGTATCATCTTGGTGGCTCTTTGCTGCATGCCCCGTCCAACAATGTGAAGTCCTTCTTCAGTGATATGTGCTGGTACTGCTCACAGTACCCCCCGTGGTGCCTGACCAATGACCTAAACAGGGGCAGGTTAACCTCTCGGCATCAGGAGGAGATGCCTATCATATTCTATTCCAGCATTTTGTTGTCTTCTGCTGCTGCATTCCTCCAATGAGCAGAGTTGTTCATGCTCTCCATAATGCTCACTACTAGGTCCCTCTGCTCTGTTGATCTCCCCAACTGTACCCCATTTGAGTGACACTCCCTCCCCTGGTTCCTGGCTCTGAAGTGCATAACACTGCACTTCTTGGCATTGAACCCCTACTGCCATGTATTTGTTCAGTGACCTAGCCATCACTGCTAGTTTCTCAACCCATCAGCCCCCCTCTTCTTTTTTTTTTTTTACAGGTCTTTTTCTACCTTTGGTCATGCGGCATGTCTCAGCCTTCTACCTGTCCCCAGTCACTATGCCACCCCTCAGAGCAATATCTGTAGCAGTCCCAAGAGCACTGTGAGTCCGCAGAGCATAAATATTGCAGGGACTTCATTAAGGCACCAGTCTATTTATCCATTTTCTATGTCCCTTCCCCCGATGCCTGAAACATGCATGCATTGAGGCACATGTGCACCTCGATGCTATGTTCTTGCATCTCCAGTTATCCAGCAGTTCCCGCTATCATCCCACAGGGCCAGGCAAGGAGCAGTAGGAGGGACCACCTGCCCCCGGGAGAGGAGAGGACAGCTGATGAGCAATGCTCAATCCTCTCCATCCCCTGCTGACCCACGGCATCTTGAGCTTGTTACCGAAACCCTGGTCTCCATTGTGGCGCATCGTGGCTGACAACTCCCCACCCTTCTTAATCCTCATTAGCTGATCCTTGCTCTTTCTTTGCTCTATGATGTAGTGGAAGAAGATTTTTCCACACACTTTTGATTCCCTGCACCAATCTCAGCTTCCTGTATGCCTTTGCTTCCCTGACCCACATGGTAACCTCCCTGGACTTCCCCGTGTACATATTCTTATCTTCATTGGCCCCTGATTTTTGGTACTTTTTAATTGCTGCCCTCTTGTGTCTCACCCATTCCATGACCTCCAGTGTCAGCTAACTGGGTTCTTTGCCCATCCCTTCTATTTCCTCCACCAGCCCCCTTCCTTTAAAATGTTCCATTTTTGGTCTGCATCCATGTGTCATTGCATTCCTGCCAGATGCCTGCCTAAAATTTCACACATAGAATCATAAACATAGAATCTGATGGCAGATACAGACCACTTGGTCCACCTAGTCTGCTCATTTCCCCACTTAACGGATAAGCAGCAGATCCTAGTTAACCTACAGCCTTCTGCCTCCTACCCCCCACTTGATCTCCCCTATGTCTGCCCCATGCATTCTTGAATTTCCCCACTCTTTTTGTCTCTACAACCTCCTCTGGAAGGCTGTTCCATGATTCTACTACCTTCTCTGTGAAGAAATACTACCTCACATTACCTCTGAGCTGTCCCCACTATAACTTCAAATTGTGCCCCGTGTTCTTGCACATATTTTTTTATGAAAGATGCTACCCTCTTGTACTTTGTTGATTCCCTTGAGGTTTCTTTCTTTCTTTCTTTATTAATTGTAATCCTGTATTTTTGCTCCTACCTTCCCCATGTTGGCCCCTCTCTTCAGTGCCTCAATGGTGACCAGCACCTGAGTCCTTCCAGGAGATGTCCGCACATATCATTACCCTGCTCTTTTTGACCCTAAACCATCTGGATAACCACCTGACTGTGGTGGAGGATACCCCCTTAACTCCCCCAGACACTTGATGTAGCATGCAGCCTGTGCGTGGCAGCCCCAGAATCCCCGAGCACCATTCTCCGAAGTCCGTCTACCAGTGCTGACATGGGGAGCATTTTCCTCTATTATCAGCCTGCCCCTTGAGCATTGGCATGCACTGAGAGCCAAGGAGTCAGGTGCTTGCTGAGATGCATCCTCCACTATGGTTCTCAGCTCATGTTGAACCCTCCCATTCATGGTGCCTCCTCCGGCATCTACCACCCGTGAACCCCCAGGTGGTGGCATTGCATCGAGGCCTGCAGGTCCTCCCTCCTAAGAGAAGGAGAGCAGCCTTTGGTTGCTCAATACTTCTCCTCCCTTGCCAACCACCCTGCAGCCTGTGCTCATTCCTGAACCAGGGTCACAGGTGTGACGAGAGATGTGGCGTCCAGTGCCTCAACCATCAGTGTCACTGTGCCAGCTCCCCTGGAGGTTTTTGAAAGTTTCTATCATGTCCTCCCTCTTCCTCCTTTCCTCGCAGCCATACATCTTAAGCCTCTTTAGTCTTTCTTGATATGTCTTCTAGTACAGACTCTGCACCATTTTGGTTGCCCTCATATGGACAGCTGCCACCCTGTCTATGTCTTTGCGGAGATGGGGTCTCCAGAACTGTACACAGTACTCCAGATGTGGTCTAACCAAGTGTCTGTACAGAGGGTCAACAACTTCCAGTTTTCTCCTGGTGATGCCTCTCCCTATGCATCCCAGCATCCCCCCAGTCCTCCTTACTGCCTTCTTACATTGCTGGCCCACCTTTAGGTCATTTGATATGACTACCCTCAGGCCCATTTCCATTGTTGTTGTTGTTGTCAGTATCTCACTCCCATTGTGTACTGTTCTCCTGGGGTTTTGTTTCCCAGGTGTATTATTTTGCACTTCTTTGCTAAAGTCTAGATATTCCATGTCCACAGCCCCTCCCATGTCTACCACATTTGTCTCCCAGTCTCTCCCTGTGCACTTGAGAAGTGCCCGTCTCTGCCTTCCTTTGATCAACCCCAGAATAGCTTTGACCCTGATCTGACTCCAAGCAGCATTGAATGGCCAAGGTCTACTACCCCATCTTCTGGTACCGTCACCACCCTTTCACTTTTTGATGCCCACATTTACTGTCCACACTGCTATGCACTGTATTACATCTTTCTTCATCCTTTGTGACTCCTACATGTCAAAGTTCATAGTGATTGCCATTGAACAGTTGCACCTTTAGATGGCTATTATCAATTTATCAACCTTATTCCACCTGTCTATCATTGGAGGTAATCAGTATCCATACATTAGGCATTCTTTCGATATGTAGCATGGGGCAAAAAATCTTGCAAAACAAATAGTGGCAGTAAGTATAATTCCATACAAAAATTTATGTTCATATAACTACTTTTCACAATGGCACGGTGTAAAATAGCATGAAATTGCTTCTATTCTAGGCTTCACAACAACATGGTTGCAAGGCTTTAATCACATGGTGTCGTAACATTGTGAAGCATTTTTGGTACTGTTGCCAGCAAGCTGATACCTATACAGACTTCATGGTACTAGAGAACATCCTTCTTCAATTACATTCAGATCACATTAGCTTGTAACACCCTGTTGACAGAAGTATCTTACATTTGTGATTTGCTAATTTGCTGTTGCAGGCACTATGGGTTGGAGTGGCTCACCATGTTGTGAATGTTCACCAGTGGGAGTTTACACATGGATTAGGTGGCATAAGAGAGTGCAGGCATGAACACATGGACAGTGCCTGCAACAAAGATTGGCTTGAGCCTGGATCACTGACACATCTGGAACTTATCAAAATTGTGATGAACAAGCAGTTCCACCACACCGTAAAACATTACCTAACTTTCAGGTACCTTGTTTTAATTCTTGTACTGCTGTCTTTGTATGTAGGCATGTACGTCTTCACAGGTGAGCTTTATCAGTATATGCATGAGTGGAATATATTGGCTGAATTGCACTTTCAAATGCATTATATACTTCTTATGGATGAACTTCAAAGAAAAAGCTGACCTAACTAATGCTCACTTGATCTTGGTCCACCACTGAGTAACCATTACAATGCATACAATTCATACTTTTTTTAAAGTTGCATGGATATATGCAGTGCCATCAGTGAGCGATGATGTATTACTGTAATGCTAACAGATTTTCTTTGATGGCAGCATAACTTTCTTGGTTTCATGTCATTCTCACACTTCCTGTTGCAGATTTTTTTTTTTTTGGGGTGTGTGTACCATTACCATATCTCAAGCTGCATAGCAACATGACCTTTAACATCTTGGCATCATCCAGATATGTTTTTTGGTAAATCAACTGTGATTTACAAACAAAATAAAATTATATGTACGCTCTAGCCAACACTGGACATGGGCATTACAGTTTTTTAATGCATGCGTCGGAGGTCATCACAGCACCCGAGGAGAGCATTACATTTCTAAATCTATGGCAACATTTTGCCTTTGATTTGCAAACCCAGAAACAATGCTCTTAGCAGAGTCTCCCTAATCTGGGTTTGCAATTAAGTCTTGTGTCCGACATGGTCATCATCTGATGTGGTAATTGTACTGATTGAACAACAGACCCTTTTTCTAATTAATTAATGTCATTTATCCAGCAGTCAGATGCTGACACACTCCCTGTGACTTATTTTTCAAATTTGAATCCTTTCTTTTGGTTTGCGTCAGGAGCACTTCTGACCTTGAGCAGTTCCAGCAGCATATTCTTATGTCTTTGTCTAAGCGATTTGCCTGTACCTTTCCAGTGTACCATGCCTGAAACTATTTGGCAGCCACATACTACAATCAACATGTGTCACGTCCATATTTGCTCAATGCAAGAGGGGAGAAGGTGTAAGTATTTGCTATCAATTTTTTCCTTGGATTAACATTGTGCTTTTTCACTCACTGTTTCAATGGCTATGCTACTGTAGGCTTTGCCATTTTGTGCAGTATGCATTACTATGATTTGACTACATGATTTCATGTGGCATACTACTCCATAACCACAAGAAATGACACACATAGAAAAGTACTTATACAGCTAGCGTGTTTTCACATCAATATTTCTGACCAAACTTTGTGTTTTAATCTGGCTTCTCCTTCCATCAATTTTCAACATAGAAAATTATTTTGTGTGTGTTTCTCAACACTATCCTTTTGATGTAATGAAAATTCTTCTTCATTGTAATTTCATGTCTATGTGTGCTTTGCATTCACCATTGTATGTGTTAACTCTTTTTGAAATGAGTAATGAATAATGTACATCATCATGGATAGTTCACTCATTATGTTTCTATGTTTTTGCAGATATCGTCATCTTTTTAACAAGTGAAGTAGTAGATGGACAGTAGTTACCAAGAAGTCACCAAAAGATTTCTCCTATATCCCACAGATGATGGTTGATGTTCTACTTGAGTGAATGTAGAGTCACTGCACCATTACAACTCATTCAACAATAGCAACTGATGATCCACGCCACATTCAGACCAACATTACATCTGTTCTACCACCATCCACTCAAGAGCTTATCCAGCAGCATACCTCACGATCTGTTCATTTACCGTTGGCCTGAAAAACATGCAATACGTGCAATGCACATAGATGCAAGCAACAAATGCACATGCCAGTTCAGTTTCATTGTGGTATGTGGTCATTAGGTACTTTTATATCAATCATATACCACTCAAAGCAGGTTGGTACCACATTTCCATGAAAAAGGTAAAAACCCAGGACTCTGTTCTGCAATGTGTGGAACAGTTAGAGTGCTAGATACGCTTGCAGACAGCTGCTGACCAACTGCCTTGTATTACCATGATATGGCCAAATGGTACACAATCACATACACAATTAAACTTTCTGGGTAGGAATCAAGCTCTACATTATACTGTTGTATGCTTTAATGCAGTTAGTATAGCAAACACAGTATCAATACATAGCATATTACTCCATTTTCTCATTCAGGATGTAGGGATACTTCCATGATCAATGGGATTTCACATTTTCCAACATAACAAAATGTGCAAAGTGTTTGCAGCTTAACATCTGTAGCAGCATGGAGCTACATGTGGCAGAAATATATACTTCTGCTCCATTTCCTCCATTCCACTGTATAATAACCATAAATCAACATTTGTAATCAACTTCTGTAAAGCAATTCTCATTCCATCTTAAGGCTGTAAAAGCCCAGAAATCTTTAATATATGTACAAGTAAAGAACAAGTGTTACACTGTATCTAGCTCTTGAACACATTTCTGCCTGGAGTACATTCTTTTCTCTAACTGTTTATGTTTTTGATTGCTTTTTATATTTAATTTCTTATGACAACATAACCAGTTAACATTCCACATCTTCTTAGGAATATGTTGGTCTGTAATAAGAATCTGTACTGAAGCTACTGGGCATTTTGGAAATATGATTGACTCTGTAAAATGGGATTCTATGATTTGTTTATAAATATATTCCTTTGTTTTGGCCAGTAGAGTTTGGTTAGTCAAGTTTCAAGATCTTAGTTTAATAAATACTTCCCTCAGGTATGCTGGAGCTTGTGCAGTTTTCCTAACTATTGTCAAACTTCCATTTGTCCAGGGGATGAACCACATTGAAATAAAGGAAACGAAAATCCCTTCCCAATATTTCCGAGTTCTGAGTATAGGCCTAAAATTTGAAAGAAAGAATTGGCAGAAAAAGAAAACAATCGGGTTCACCATATTGAGTACTCCTTCTTTTGGCAGCTGTAGTATATTTCCCTTTTAAGGGGTTCGGCCAACTTCCCCATACCACATAAAAAATACTTAAAATAGTTGTTTCCCTTGTCTTTGGTGGTGGGAAGATATTACCAAGACATAAAAAAAACTGGCAGAAGGTATGTTTTAATTAAGAAGATTCTTTTTTTCCTTACTCATTTTATATGCATTCCATTTTTGTACAATTTTTTTCTTGTTTAATTTTTTTATCCCAGTTATGAATATCCATGTCTTCCTCACCATAACAAATACCACCATTTTTATTGGGTCTCTTGACAATGTTACACCTGCTATCTGTTCTTGTGTTTCTTGCTGAAATCCCAATTGTTTTGCCAACACATTTATTCATGTTTAGTTTTGTACCTGATAATTCCCCATACACAGTACAATATGCCAATGTTTCTGTTATTGAATGTTCATCTTTGACTAAAATGCAGATATCATCTGCATAAGCTAAAGCTGTGAAAGGTAAAGGGTCATCATGTATATGTATTGAAAGAATGCTGTGGCTAGAATTCAGAATTCTAATTAGAGGGTCAATACAGAATACACATAGAAGTGGGCTGATGGAACAGCCTTGCCGCACTCCCTTCTGTATTGGTATAAGAGGACCACATCTGCCATTGGGGGTAACAGTGGCTGTTTTATATAATATTTTTAACCATTCTATAAATGTGGGAATGCCATACTGTTGCAAGGTGTACCATAAGAAACTGTGGCTCACTGTGTCAAAGGCCTGTTGCTGATCCAGTGACAGTAGAAAACATTCTAAGCCCTGTAAGTTATTTTTTTCAAAGATATCTTACATAAGATAAGATAAGCTAATTAGCAGGTTCATTATAGACCTATCAGGTATTGTGCATGATTGAGCTGGTATTATTAAGTATTTTGCCACTCTGAGTAGCCTGGTATTCAAAATCTTTGTAATGATTTTAAAATCAAGATTCAAAAGGCTAATAGGCCTCCAGTTTCTTAATTCCCACTTATACCCTGTTATGTATTAAAAAAAAAATAGGATGCCTTCTGCCACTGTGAGAGGCATCCCTGAATTCTGTAGAATAAAGTTAAACACATTAGTACGTTTTTTGATAGTTCTGCGAGAAACTATTTCTACAGTTCTGATATTAGACTATCTTTCCTTGGTGCCTTTCCATTACTCAGAGCTGAGATCAAATTAAATCAAATCATCTTTATTTCATATAGTGCCTTTCAAAACCAAGGCGCTGTACACAGAAACCATAAACATAAATATAAAAATTTTAAAACAGATATAAATAGATCAACTGTAGCTAGGAAAAGCTAAACTAAATAAATAAGTCTTTAGCTCCATTTTGAATCTATCGACAGTTGGGCACTCTCTCAACCAGTGAGGTAGAGAATTCCACAGGGTTGGCGCTGAAAAAGCAAAGGCATGAGATCCTGATGTCTTTTATCGAACCCTGGGAATCTCCAGCAATCCCTCGTTGGCAGAACAGAGTGGATGGAAGGGGCAGTAGGGTATCAAGAGATTGTTCAGGTAGCCGGGTCCCTGAGATGAGATGGCATATTTGACTTCAGTATGATCAATATCTTTAATTAAGTTGTACTCAAATTCTGATGGGTTATGAGGAATGTCAAAATTACTAAAGAATTGTTGCAGATTGCCTGTGTCTGTGTTTTCTTGCTTAAATAATTTTGCATAAAATTATAAAACCACTTCTATAATAGCTTTAGGTTGTATTTGTTACTGGTAATTGGAATCAAAAATAGAGAATATTTTTTTTTTGTATCTCTTATCACATTGAGACTACCATCATTTTTGGATAGTAACTTTGGGTTGTTAGCTTTGAGGACACCCAAAGCTACTGCTGCCACCACCCTCGCATTTAGCACAGCACCTTCAGTGCAAAGACTTCTGATAATTTTTCACATTTCTGCCTTGATGTCCTGCATAACTAATGTAGGACGATCCCTGGGCTTATGTAGCAGACTAGGAACAACTACAGCAGGATCACTGCTAAGGTGTACCTTATCAAGGTAGTCCTTCTTAAAGTTATGCACAGTGCTTTCATTTATAGTTTTTTCATACTTTTTTTATAATACCGAACAGCATTCATGACATCGTTGTTTGCAGTATACTGTTCCACTTCAAAATGTAGCTCTGGACTGTAGTGTGTGTAGTCCATGCACCTTCTCTCAGGGGGGGGGCGGCCAGCTTGAGCTCATGTACAATGAAGTCAGCAGTCTTCACAGAAATGCCAGCAGTTTCACTCAAGGCATTTGGTGTAATGTCATCAGTCATGATAAAGTCATGTTGCCTCTTGACTGCTTTGTTTCACTGTAACCATTGAACTAAGGACATTATACAAGAAATGCAGAGCAATGCAGAAAGATGAGACACAGTAGCAGTCAGTGAGAAAACAAACAGCACAGCAGGAACGTACAACTACTGTAACTAAAGGGATTACAGGGGATTAGTGGCCATTATTGTGAATGTCAAGCAATTTTGATTGATAGATTGACAACTGAAAATAAAATGAATAGCACAGCACAGTACAGCATTTGTTTACATGCCAATTTGACAGCAATTTGAATGTATTAGAACTGCAAATGTTTTTGAATGCCAATATTTGCAAGACCCGTGGAGGGCTAAATATTTTTTCACGCAAGATTTTTCAACTCTACAGTAGCTCTGAGTGATTAGAATATTCTACATTTTTAACATTGACTGATTGGATTGGAAATGTTTTATTTATAAAAAAGAAATCAATCCTAGTTGCCAGGTTTCCTTTATGAAAACTTGGTTCTGATCTTCTTGTTTTGGCATAATAAGCATCAATTAAATCTGCTGCTTGTGTGGTGTTTTTCAGAAATACCATGTCACAAAAAATGTTGGTTGTAGTTGTTCCTCGATCCCTGTCCTTTGTGGACAGCCCACAATTAAACTCCCCCCAAATTATATTTTGAGAGGAAAATAGTTAAGGTTGTATACTCTGCAAAAGTGTAATTCTATCAGATTTCTTTTGTGGAGTGTAGATATTTATGATCCTGATATATGAATTATAATGTTTAATATCAAGAATCATAGCTCTCCTGAGAATTAGGTCTATTAATTTTAAAAGCTTACTATTCAGATTATGAAATAAAACTCCAATCCCTGTACGTTTCCAAAACTATTGACCAATAAGACATTCCTGTATACCATTCCTTTGTGGCTTGCATTGTTTCAGTTGTTTTGTGTAACCTGGTGTCTTGCAGTATATCAGCTCTGTTGGATTGTAGGTGTGAGTATATCTCTCCTCTTTTAACCTTATTATTTATGCTATTAATATGGATTGTACAAAAGGTTAAGGGCTGTGTCATAATAAATTAAAAAGGGGCGGCCCTACTATTCCCCTCACAGTGGTTTATTTCTTCTTTGCTGTTTTTCCTGTTTTTTACACCCATCTTGTTGTCTCCTAATGTTTTGCTTACCTTTTGCTTTTCCTTCAGTTTCACATGAATCATTATCTAATACTGGCTCCTGTCTGCCTGAACTTGGCAACGAGTCTTCAGAATCATTATCAGAAGTATCTGGATTTCTTTGCAGGGAGATATACAGTACCTGTTAGATGTTGTTACTTCAGAAATTTGGAGTACCTTAGGAGCTGACTGCTGCCATGCCTGCCTGCACCTTGTAACCATTTTACCTTTGTCAGAATGCTGTGGGGGAGGGTGGCACAGATGTTTCCTCTGTGGTGGGCTGCTCTATAGGTGTTTCTGCTACCATCCCCTTTGTTCATGTGGCTTCCTCCTCCTGCTAGAAAATATTATTTCCCAAGGGTTTCTCCTCAACTGCTGAAGTGATCCATATTTCTTCCTGTTCATTTTCTTGTTCTTGTCTCTGGAGGCCCTGTGTGTGTGTGTGGGGGGGTTGGCTGGGGCCTAGGAGTGGTAGATTTGAAGTGTGCTTGCTGAGCTTTTATGACCAGCAAACGCTGATCGTCTGAGTCTGTTGTTTCTGACTGAGTATGTGTTGCCCAGGGACATGTGCTATACATGTGCCATTGGGATTCACAAAGGTTACAAATAGGTTCACTTCTACATTGAGTACTGGTGTGTCCTAAGGCATTGCATACAGTACATCTGAGTTTATCACAGATACTACTGATGTGCCCTGGTGAATCACATTTATAGCAGGTTTTGGGTTGTCCTGTGTAGAACAGGACACCTCTATCCCTCCCTAAAAAAAAACAGTTGGGGATGTGAGGAAATTTAGTGTCCTTAGAATGCAATACCACCCGAATTCTCACTTCCCCAGTCCATATGCTCTCTGTGTCAAATATTGCTTCAGGGTGGCCTATCACTGTGCAGCATTGTTTAAGCCAATATGTAAGGTCTGTGATGCTTATCTTCTCATTCCTGAACAAAACCATGATAGTTTTGTCAGCTGGCTTTGTCAGGGATATTACTTCAAAGGTGGCCCATAAAGGGGTATTTTTAACTGAGTGGTGCAGTGTCCAAAATTTCTCTAGCCCACTTTTCATTTTAAAACAAACATCAGACAAGGCTTCCCTTGATTTATGAATAAGTGCATGTACCTCTGCTGCATGAAACTGCATATTTTCCTTCAATAGTTTTTAGCTGCAAAAAGCCTATCTGGAAACACTTCCATACCCTATTTATAAAGCAGTCTCACAGCATTATGCTGTTTTGCTGGGTACTCAGGTTTGTGAAATAAAGAAGCATATGATCTGGGTTGTTGTCTGGGTTGGTCAGTTCTAAAAGTGGTGGGCTAACTGTCTCTTCTGCCTGCACCTTGCCCAGGCATAGTAGAATTTGGTAAATTGGTTTCTTCCATTGTTTCATGTGCCAGTTCCTCTGTATTCATATTCCAAGCCTGTGAATCTGTATCCAAAAGTTTATCTCCTAAGCACAGAGTTGGATTCTGTGTTAAGGTTAAGTCCTGCCTAAGCTGCAAGGGTGAATCAATTAAAGTTTCATGACTAGCAGGCTGTGCTGTTTATTTGACTTGGCCAGGCTCAGTGTATTATTGTTAAAATTGTTCAATCATTTTTTCTAGTAGTAAATGTTGTTCTTACCCCCGGTATTCTAATTGGCATAAAACCTAATATCTACTCACCCGCTGGTGTGAGAGCCCATCCAGCCGCTCATAGAGTCTTATCTATGGACCAAGGCTCACTGTCTATTACAGAGCTATCCACCCAAGAGGCCAGATTTTTAGTCTCTTTCCTAGTGGTGGTTTTCTACTTGTTTGTTGATGTAGAGAATGAAAAAAACTGTGGCTTGCTGCTGATCAAGGCCTGTTTGAAAGACAGTTTCAGGTATGACTTCAGGTTCTGTGCTGTTTCCTGGTCTGCTATTTGGAGCACTGGTAGTTAAGGGAACTACTTGAAACAGTAGTCTGGTTGCCTAGGAGGGCCACTCCTGCATCACTAGTAACTTGATTTTTCAGAAAGTTTTCAGAAATTTCTTTTTTTGCGTTTTAAAAAATGCTCCTCTTCCAGTTATAGCATTTTTTGTAGTTTTTCATTAGCGGTTTCTGTTTGAAGTTCATTTACAGTAACATTTACTTCAGTATTCATACCTTCAGAGCTGCTTTTGACTGTCTCCTGGGACTCATTAGAAACATTTTCTATGTCCATGATTATTTCTTGGTTCAGACATTTCTCTTCCAGTGGGAGACCTGTTGCATCAAAAAATATGTCAGTCTCTAAAGGGTTTGTGGTTGGAGAGGAGACCTGCTCCCCAGCCTCCTGCACATCCATTCTCTCAGGGACCTTGCCCAGAGAGATCATCCTTCGATGGCCAGAGGTGCCCCTACAGGTGTGTAGGGGAATTTTTTATTAAATCATAAAAGTAACAACAAAGAAAAATATATTGCTAACTTTGCAATCAAAAAAAAAACTGTACATCAAGATAAATCACTCCCTGTGAAATAAAAATACATACATGCATATCCTCTTGCATCAGGGGAAAAAACCCAAAGAAAGATAACATTAATTAGTTTCTGGATTAACATTATGTATAAGAAAAAGTAAATTAAATCATATTAATTTCATTTATGCTAAGTATTATACATTTGCTAAATCCACCCAATAAAGACTCTTTAATATTACTTAATAAACCATGTTACAAAGTCAATATTCCATGTAGTACCATGGTGCGCTATACCAGTACCAATACCTATGTTTAAAACTGTAAATCAATCAGATAACCAACGTAATGAATTCCAATATGATTCCCTAGATCTGTGTTCAGGGTTATAAATTCTGCTTGATGAATTAGTTTTAGTTCCACGGTGATAGTACAAAGCAATTCTTTTATTGTTATTTCTTGTTGTTGTAATATTAAACGACATCTAATTTGCCATATCCAATACAAAAAAATGACCATAATTAAATGCATACTACTCTCCTGGTGTTGCTTCCATTGTGTAGGAAATATCCCATAATCTAAGCTATTTGGAGTTAGTGAAAAAAAAAAAAAAGATGTTTTCCATCTATTTTTAGCAGGTCCCAAAATTGCAAAACATAAGGGCATATAAAGTATAGGTGATTCATTGTTTCAATTTGTGTAACACACATCTGTCTTGGGCAATATCTGTCTTTCAGTTCTCAATTTTTCTGATTTGCTTTTGTACTGATTCTGCCATGAACCCCAATCCATACTATGTCCCAAATTTTTTATGGTATTCTGGATTCTAACAATAAAGATTTAATATGATCTTGGTAATTCATATTGGAAAAGGGGTATTCTATAAAACAACGGTGTAATATGTCTACATATCATAACTTCCTTGGCAGTTGTAAAATTGTGGTATAAGAAATTTCCCACTTTTTAATATAATCAAAGACTGGTTCCCATAGCTGGAGTAATCTTGGGGACCTTTCATTTTTGTGTAAAAAAAAACACCTGATTTCCATTCCTGAAGTACTCCTGTTATTGTAAGATTAGTCCAGGCCACCCATAGATATTTACTATGTCTTATTACCGGAATTATGTTTGCATATAGAAATATTGAAAAGTAAAAATCTAGCAGATTTGGCATCTTCACACCACCATCTTTAATTTCTCTGTATAATACATTCCTTTTTACGAGGTTTAGTCGGCTGCCCCAAAAACAAGTAAAAAAAATCCCATCAGTCCTGTTTCCAACTGTTTTGATACCAGATATACATAACTTAAATATAATCTATTAGCAGGTTATATGCAGCTGCCACTAGGGGCTCATATCCTATCTGGCACATCACACACTCTGTTCCCCTGCTGTTATTATCACAACTCTGTGTACATTTGCCTGCTTCCTCTGTCTCCTATGAAACCAGGGCTACATACAAGCTCTTCCACCTATGAAAATGGGCTACGTCCACCTCATCCAATCTCTCTCTTTCATACTGCTGTTTATTCTAAGCAATGGCACTTCACAAAGTGATATGCCGGTTCCCCTATCCCCTACTACTATCAAGCATAATATCCAATATGACCCCAGCTTTATCACAGGAAATTTTAAACTGTTAACCAAGGGTCACTGGTCCTGCCACTGGCTCCTGCTGCCTCCACAGGAGTGGCTTACCACTGGGGTCTCTGCCTCATATCCCACCCTAATTACTCCACTTAAGCTCATGGTACTGTGCTTGGAACACAGAAGGTGCCTCGGCCCCAGAAGATCCAATACATTTTTTCACAAACAAGTTAAACAAAGCTTGCTCAGATTCATCCTTCTTTTACTGCTTATGACAGGCAACATTCACCCTAATCCTGGCCCTGCAGGATATACATCCACACACAATCACACTAAAAAATGAACTATTAAGTATTGGAAGCCTTTACTCCTGACTCCTGGACAAGCTCATACTCTATGAATGGGCACCCCACATATTGTCCCCAGGACCACAGGAATAAATATCCCTCCTTAGTCTGGCACATCCATGGATTCCTTGCCCACTACATCTCCTCTAAAATGCTGATATCAGGGACACAGCAATGTTCAAGGATCTACAAACTCCTTCTGATCCACATTACCTGACTACTACTGCTACTACTAATGCTATCGGGTGATATACACCCTGGCCCTCCTCACTCTCAGAATAGCCCACAACAAAAATCTACATGACTCACCCTTGCCACCTTAAACATCTGCAGTCTGCTGCCCAAACTGGGCAACCTAAAGGTATGTATTACCAAACATAACCCCAATATCCTCTCGATCATTGAAACGTGGCTATTGCCCAAGGTACCGGACTGTGCCATCATGCTGCCTGGAGACACCCTTTTTAGGCAGGACCATACCTCAAAGAAAGGAGGGCGTTGCATAGTCTACATAAAGGACACACTTCAGGGGCATATCCTTCCCCTCTCCAACAGAAGCGCTGGTCTGCAAATCCTACCAGTCAAAATTCTACTGGGCACTCACAACAAGGCGCTTATGATTCTCACAGTCTACATCCTGCCTAAAACAACAATTCCTGGTGCTAGTAACCTCATGGACTCTATTACCACCCTGCACCTTAACTCCAAGATCATTCTTCTTGGGGATATCAACATCAGTTGGCCCTCTCCAGCAGCTGCCATTGTGAGAGACACCCTAAAGACTATCCACTTTTCCCAGATGCTGGCAACCCCAACTAGGGTCAGCTACAAAACTGGTACTAGTACACTGCTGGTCTAGATCCTCTCAAACCAACCAGTCCACATCACCAACACCACTGTCCTTCCTGACTCACTGAGTGATCATTCACCCATTACCTGCAGCTGGGAAAACAACTTCAGCAAGCCTCCACCCAGAACCATAACCAACCATGTACTCCTCAAAGGGCACCTACCACAACTCAAGGCAGACCTTCAAGGCCTAGACTGGTCTGACCTACATGAAACAAATGAAGTTGACATTGCACTCAGATGCTTTATTACAACATTTAATGCCACGTACGATAAACATGCACCCCTGAAAACAAGAAAATCTAAAGCTCCCTGTAACTCCTGGATAATGCCAGAACTCATGCTACAACTCAATGCTTGGGACCAACTCTGGATAAAGGCATGCACACATGGTACAGTTGCCAATATCCAACAATTTAAAAAAGCTAGACACAAGTGCACAAAAGCTATCCACCAGCAAAATGCTCCTACTATAAGGAAACTCTCTCCAACTCCTGGAACTGCAGCAAATCCTTTTGGGCCAACCTCAGCAATATTACTGGCAAGAATGCCAAAAAGGCCCCTCCATGTCCTGGTCAATGATGTACCAACAGTGGATCCACTCCAAATAGCAAATGCCCTAAATACTGCCTTCACAGACCTAAGTGGAGTGCTCCCAGCAGACTAATTTGACCCTCCAGTCCAGGAGCACCCAGTGGGTGATCAATCCCCTATGAGGAACCATCCACTTTTTTTACTTTAAAGAAGTCAGCACGACTGAGGCTAGAAAGTACCTTGAGAAGGTGCTGGGCAAGTTAAGGCACAGTTGAGACAAATTGAACCTTAGCAGTGTCAGTGGCTCAGCAGGTAGCACACTCACCTCTGAGGCCGGGAGATCAGTAGGCTGTGGGTTCTATCCCCACACCAGGCACTTGGGTTAATATCCCAATACTGACACTGTAGTGCAGCATGGGGGGGGGTACTGCACTTCTGAGGTGCCGTCTTTCAGATGAGACGTTAAACTGAGGTCCCATCTGCCTGTTCTGGTGGTAGTTCAGGTGGATGTTAAAGATCCCATGGCACTTCTCGAAAAGAGCAGGGGTATTTCCCCGGTGCAATGGCCAAATTTCCTCCATTCAAGAAAAATACCACCAACAGCTTAATCTGGTTCAAGGTCAGTTGGCATTCATCTGTATCCCCCTTCCCCAGGTCGTGCCTGAAAATAGGCAGGATTTGTCTAGTGCACTTACCTGGTCAACAAAAACTAAATAAATAAAATAAAGTTCATCACTATGGCACTCGCGGAAGTACTAAGCCCCTTGACCAGAGTGCGGAAGTACTAAGCCCCCTGACCACCATCATCAATCTATCCCTCCACCACTCTCAGTTCTCCCAGCTCTGGAAGGTGGCTTCCATAACACTAGTTCACAACCGTGGAGACCGGACACTACAGAACAACTAAAGACCGATCTCCATACTCCCACCACTCTCCAAAGCACTTGAATGGATAGTGGCAGATCAGCTTGTGGAATACCTAAACATGCGCCAACTCCTATGCCCAGAACAACATGGATTCCGAGCAGGACACAGCACTGTCACAGTCCTGTTGGAATTCACTGGTTATATCCACCAAGCCCTGGTTCTAGGGCAGCTAGTGGGGGCTACCTTCATTGACCTATCAAAAGCTTTTGATATGGTTCACCACACATTCCTCCTTGAACAGCTAGCCAACACCAGTCTCTCTTCTGATACAGTTCTATGGTTTAAAAGCTATCTCAGCAATCACTCACAGTGGGTCAAGATTGGGGATATTGTCTTGGATAGCAAACCTGTTTGCTCAGGGGTCCCACAGGGATCAATACTGGGACCCCTTCTCTTCAGTATCTTCTTAAACAAACTTCCAGACTCTTGCACCAGTCACATGCTATTGTATGCTGATGATGCTGTCATTTTCACCTGCAACCCCAATCCTGAACTACTTCAAAAAGACCTCCAACTAGGATTTACTGCTGCCAAAACATGGTTCAAGAAGCACAGACTAATCCTTAACTAGAAGAAAACTAAGTCTATGACCTATTCCAGTACCCACAGCAAACACAAGACCTTCCCACTATCCATCCTGAACAACAGTGGTGATGTGTTGGACCTCATGCAGTACTTTAAGTACCTGGGTATCACCCTTGACTCCACCCTGTCCTATGCACAGCATATAGACAACACAGCCAAGGCCATCAGTTCCAGAATCAGGATACTCCACTGCCATAAGCACAGCCTTACATATGAAGCACTTAAAATGGCCATTACCAGCTCAGTTGTTACCCTCATTGAATATGGCCTAGCAGTTTATGGTTCTGCACCACACTCAGCCCTCCATCACATCTCTCTGGCCCTTAATAAGGCCTGCCTACTCCTCACAGGTGCTGCAAGGTTTACTCACACCTGTGAGCTCTATTCACATGCAGGGTGGGTCCAGCTAAAGAGCAGAGTTAAGTACCATATCTGTCTACTGGCCAAAAAAAATGCACTAAATATGATGCCACCAGGAGTCCAGAATCTGCTCATGTGCCATGTAAGTGCCAGGCTGACTAGAAACACCCACAGCCACATTTTCAGTGAACCTAGATGCCTCACTGCACAGGGTCAATGTGCATTCTACTACTGGGCACCACACTGGACCAACACCCTTCCTTCAGACATCTCTGATACCACAAACATTGGTTCTTTCAAGCGAAAGCTCAGGCAGCACCTTGCCACAGATGGCAAATGTGACTCCGTTGACCATTCATGATGACCAAAATAACTCTCCTACATTTGGACCACCATAAAGCAGTAGCACTTAGTGTTCCACCTAATCCTAAGGGCACCTACCTCTACAGCACTTCATTGTCCCACCCCCCCATCAACCCCCTCCTCTCCCCACTGGGCACCCATTCCCCCCTCTGTCCCTGCCTTCATGCCCCCCATCTGCTGCTCTCCTAGCCCCACTCTTTCCAACCTTCCTTAAATCTGTTCTTAACTCTGTATGCAGGCTTACTCTTCACTATGCCACAGCTGTGCCTGTTCTCCACTCTGTTTCTCCCCCCCACAAGTAGGCTTAACTCTCTGATGCAGGCACCTTCTCACTAATGCTGAAGCAATGTCTAAATTTTATACCTTAAGCTAAATGCTATCCCAATCTTGTAATCTACACCAACTTATTATCTACCTAGCTTATAATGTATTGTTTTGAACCAAGGCAATTTTGTACTTTCTTGTAATGTAATGCCTTGTATGTAATGCTATGCACCTGTTCACTTTCTTCTTGTAACTGACACAGAACCTACAAATGAGCATCCACTCACAGGCGTTATCCAAGATATCATTAAATAAATAAATAAATAAATAAAAGAGTGACAGCAAAAAAAGCTTTGATCATGTAAATTCTTTTTAGTTTTCCCATCCTCCATGCTTTCCATCTATTAACTTTAGCCTTCCCCTGTGCTAAACATAAATTTCAATTATAAGTAGCCATGTCCCCGACCCAAAATATAAACTTAAAATTTCACATGGGAATGTGACAACAGGAATCCCTGCAATTGCCTTTTCACTCTGTCCTGTGCACTGTGTATTCATACATTTGCTTTTTGCCTTATTGATTGCAGTTCCCAACATCTTTCCTATTGATTTTAAGAGCTGGCAAGCTAAATCTCCTGATTGTCTGTCCTGTACCAGAATACACAAATCATCTGCATATGCCATAGACTTAAGTACAGGTGTGTCCTTATAACAAATTCCCTTAATGGTTGGTGACACATACAAAATTGTAAGTACAGGGTCCAAAGTGATAACGTATAAAAGTGGACTTTGGGGACAGCTCTGTTTTACACCAACTTCAATTGAAAATGTTTTCCTCAACCATTCATTTTCATAAGGTCTAACATATGTCAAAGCGTAGCACACCTGTATTCAGTTTATAAATTGTGGTGGAAACCCATATTGCTCTAAGCATACCCAAAGATAGTCATGTGACACTCGATCAAAGGCATTTGATTGGTCCATACTAATGACATATCCCTGTGTCTGTTTGTGGGTCCCTGCTGTCATTATTTCTCTTAATAAAAGCAAAGCATCAGTTATACATGTCCAGGTACTGAACAAAATTGAGTTTCAAGAATAATATGGTTCAACATTTTAGAGAGATAGTTACTTAATAGTTTTGCAAATATTTTAAAAACACAGTTTGGTAACGTTACAGGCCTCCAGTTTGTTATTTCTGATTGACACCCTGAATTATGTAAAAAAATCATTACTCCTTCGTACATCTTGTCTGTGATTCTAGCTTCCTCTAAAAAGGCATTATATATAGCAACCAATTCTGTGGGCATAAATGCCCATATTGTCTTGTACAGTTCCCCTGGGAGACCATCAAACCCAGGTGAGATATTGTTTTGTAGTGAGTGTATTACTGTCTCCAATTCCTGTAAAGTTTGCTATCAAAGGAGGAATACCTGCCAGACTAAGTTTTGGAAAGGCTGCTGTTTGTACTAAAATATTCATTTAATGTGTTTCTGGAATTTGGGAACCAAATGTAGTTACAATAAACTCTTGTACTTTCATAATACCTGAATTACTGGCAGACTGCTCTCCAGTATTTGAATTTAAAGATTCAAACTGTCATTTGTTAACCCTATTATAGCAGTCATCAAATGGATTCATCTGTTCTTTTTTTCCCTTTGTACCAAATTTCTGTTTTTTGTTGTGATGATTTCTGTCTATTATACTGTTAAGTGTACATTTCTTGTTTAACTATCACTATTTCTTATGTCAGATCTGTGTTAGCCAAATGTTCAGAAAGAATCTTCTGAAGTCTTTTCTATAAGGCCATACATATACTTTTGCTATTTGGCAATAGCCTGATATTTGGAAGATTGTTTAAAAAATTCTGTTAAAAAATGCTGCGGAGTACATCCATTTCCCCAGCACAGAGACATAGCTGGACCTAGCTACTGCCTTACACAAGATGAAGAGGCTGTTTTGAATAAAGGACTTACATTTTCGCTCACAACTGACATAAATCATTTTCAGACTGTAGTGGATTTGCATCATTTTGCAAGAAAAATTATGTTGCGAACTATCTTTGGGACTGATTCAAATAATGATGTGATTATTGATGATACTAGTTCTTCAGTTCCTATTAAACCAAAATCTTATTATTGTCCTACTTTTAGTCCAGCTATGTCTCTTTTTGTTAAAAAATGTGAACTTGACATTTTAGAGTTAGCAGTACAGACTAATTTAAATTGTTATAACTGTTCAATTACAGAACGAGCAGCACTTAAGTCACTGTTTGAAAACAGCAAAATAGTAGTTAAGAGTGCTGATAAAGGTTGGACAATAGTCATTATGGACAGAGACAAATATATTTTGGAAATTAATAGGCAGCTGCCTGATAGTTCTTTTTATCAGAAAATGTATTATAACAATACCAAACAGTTAAAGTCAAAAATAGATAGTGTTTTGGAAGAAGGACTAGTTAGTAATTATATAACTCAAGCACAATATCGAGCATTAGTGGTTTCAGATCCCAACATTCCCACTATATACTGTTTATCCAAAATCCATAAGGATCCTGTAAACCCTCCAGGTCAGCCCATTATATCAGAACATGGGTGGCTTACAGAATCTTTGTCCCAGATTGTTGATTCTTTTTACAGCCTCTTGTGCAACATCTTCCTTCGTATCTCAATGACACTACATATATTATTAATATCCTTGATGATATAGATATGCATGATGAGTGGTTGTTCGCTACATTAGACATAGAGTCTCTATACACCAATGTCCCCCTCTCTGGTGGTTTACCAGCACTTGATTATTTTTTGAGTCAGTGTGAAGTTCCCCACAAAGTACTGACCTCTTTTTTGGTTAATTTAGCTGAGTTAGTATTAGATTCTAATATTTTTTTGTTTCAGGGGTCTTACTACAAGCAGGTCAAGGGTACAGCTATGGGGGTGACAATGGCCCCTAGTTATACAAATTTATATGTGGGTAAATGGGAAATGGATTGGGTCAGGAGCAATGCCACAAATCCATATTTATCTAAATTGGATTTGTGCCACCACTTTATTGATGATAGTATAGTTATTTGGAAGGGCACTCTGGTTGAATTTGATGAATTTGTTGTTTGGCTTAATTCTTTGGATGTCAATCTCAAATTGAAAGCACACGTGAGTAAAGAAGAGGTTTCTTTTTTAGATCTTAGGTTATTTGAAATGGGAAGTGGCAATATAGGTACCTCCCTGTTTAGTAAATCCACTGATAGAAACACTTTACTGCTAGCTAGCAGTTTTCATCCTCAACATGTTTCCCAAACCATTCCTAAGGGCCAACTGATCAGGACGCTTAGAAATTGTACTATTAAGAAAGATTATGAATTTCAAAGAGACTTACAAATTACTAAGTTCCAGCAACGTGGATATGGCCATTCACTTGTTCAGAAAGTCATGGATGAAGTAGCAGCAATACCTCGGAAACAAGTTTTAGTACAAAAATACAAAAACGAAGATAATAAATTGAAGGAGATAGGATTTGTCACTGAGTTTAGCACTAAAAGCAATCAGCTGAAGGAAATTTTTACCAAAAACTGGGGTATGTTACAAACTGAGTCTGACATGAAGAAACATGTTGGTAATGGACCACAAATGCTTTATAAGAGGGTTCCCACTATTGCCAACAAGGTTGTTAGGTCATATTTACCTATGCAACAAAAACCTAATATTATGTGGCAACTTCCACCACCTAGTGGCACCAAGAAATGTGGCAGGTGTAGATTTTGTTCATATGTATTGGTTACTGACCACTTTCAAAATTCAGTTACTAACCAGATTTTTAAGATTCGTGATCTGATTTTGTCTAATACTACTGGAGTTGTTTATAAATTACAGTGCTCCTGTGTTTTTTTTTTTATATCAGAAGAACTGTTACAGAATTTAAAGTTAGAACCAGTGAAAATGTTAGGGCTTTAGCAAAAATGGACATGACATATGCCATAGTACAACATGTCCAAAGTTGTAGAAATTCTAGCTTAGTACACAATATTAAATTTGAGGGTTTAGAAAAAATTACAGTGGGACCGAGAGGAGGTAATTTAAAACAATTGATTGGTCAGCGAGAAAGCTTTTGGATTTTTGTTCTGAAATCAAGGGAAGGCATGGGTCTTAATGATAATATAGACTTAGCTGCCTTTTTTATAAATATTTTGTTTGTCTAAATCAGTCCTTGATTAGTATCTTGATGTTTATATGTGTGGGTTTTTGATAAATAACAGAATCATGATTTGTTTTGACTTAATGAGCCTCTACATCAAGTTCTGTTAAAATTAAGCTTTTTTTTTTATAATTAAAATTTTTATTGTTTTCTCGACAACCACAATTGCCAACACGTAGTTATATTGGTATTACACAGAAAGCCTGAAATCTTGATTCTAACATAAAGATTTGGATCATCGCACTTTCCACGGGAATAACAACAGTCTACCATAAAAGGCCCAAAACCTATAACCCCTCCCACCCCCTCACCCTCTACTATGACCTATAAGAGGTCAGGTACAGGATAGCAATAGGTGAAAGGTGCTAGCATGAAAATCCAAAACTTCTTAGTTTAGCGGATTCCAGGTCAAGAGAAAATGCTCTGACAAACCCCATAACGATACAAAGTACTCTCGTTTACCCCGTATACCTGTTATGTGTTTTTCAAGTTGTATAGCCAAAGCGCATTCCCTGTGCCACTCCACCAATGTTGGAACCTTGTCTGACGCCCAATATCTGAGTATTAACAACTTCATTACCACTGAAACCAAAGAGATACGTGCTCTCCAGGCTTTAGGAATGGTCGCAGGGAAAGCACCCAATAAACAAATCTGGGTGTCCATTCTGAGAGAGCCAAGGATAGGGCCGAGCAGGGTACCCACAGTTTTCCAAAAACTTTGAATCTGAGGGCACAACCATAATAGGTGGTATAAGGTTCCATCTTCCTTTTACACTTCCACAGAGAGGTGAACTAAGCACACCCTTCTGAATAGATGGGAAGGAGTCAAGTACAAATGACCATAATGTTGGATTGTATCAATCTTAGCCTGTCTTGCTTAATAAACCTATACGTAGTACTCCAAAGTGTAGCCTAGACTTTCGGGAGGCACTTATATTCAAAGCCTCCACCCAATAATAACAGATTCGGAAGGGAGTCTGTGATCCCATTCTTGGAGAAGTTCAAGTGACCTTGGCCACTGCGTGTGGCTGCTGTGCAGTCCTTAAGAGAGTGTGGACATTTACACCTCCCTCGTCAGCCCTACAAGCCGAAGAGAAGACCTGAGTCAAAGCTTTACTAAGCTGCAGCCATTTGTAAAAATCCAGGTCCGTGAGGCTCAAGTTTTTTTTCAGGACCTCAAATGCATACGGCCTATCCTGATCCCAAAAATCAGCTACAGTTAATTTGCTTATCTGAGGCCAAAAGGCTACCGGAATAGAAGAGCCATCAATTTTAATTTGTGGATTGTCAACAATGGGTTGGGAACCACATAACCACCAGTGAACACCTAAATAACGTTGTAGCTGGTGAAAAGCCCTGAAAGACCATCCCATAGGGTTATTTTTGAGAGACTTGGTAGACTGGCTGGGGACAAATAGCAATGCATATAAAGAGCATTTAGCCCCCTTCACAAGATCCTGTTCAATGTCCAACCAGAGAGGTGTATAAGTTGCTCTAGTCTGATCCCAATCCCAAAGGGCCAATTTACCTACATGTTGGGCCAAATAATACATAAAAAGGGAAGGGGCAGCTAAGCCACCTTTAAGTTTGGGAGCTGTAAGTTTAAAATATGATTGACGGGTTGTTTTGCTTTGCCATAAAAAGGAATTGAATAATTTCTGTAGTTTAATGAACCAGTTCTTTGGCAGATAGACTCCTAACATATCTAGAGGATAAAGAACCCTTGGAAGAGCCATCATCTTTATAAGATTCAACCTGCCCCATAAGGATAAGGAGACTGTGCCCCAGCTCTTAAGATCTTCCGAGATCTCTTGCACTATAGAGCCCAGATTATCTCTGATCATCTGAGTAAAACTCGCATTGATGTTCATACCTAAGAATGTGATGGATTTGGTTTCCCATGCGACGCCTAAATCCTGCAAATCTGCTTTTCTCGTAAAGTGATTTAAAGGGAAAACTTTGGTTTTAGCACAGTTCAATTTGTATGAAGATACTCCGGAGAAGCTATTAATCTCTTTTAGTATAGGTGGAATCGAAGTCTCTGGGTTTTCTATGTGTAATAGCACATCATCCGCATATGCAGAACAAACATACCTAGAATCCCCTATTTGTATACCTTTGATAGAAGAATTCTTCATAAGCCTACGCAGCAGTGGCTCTAAATACAGGTTAAATAATAAAGGGGACAAGGGGCAGCCCTGCCTTGTACCACACTCCAACTTGAAGGCCGGTGACAAAAAGCCATTACATTTCACCCTTGCCGATGGACATGAATATAAGATTCTGATCCAACTTAAAAAATTGGAGGGTATACCGAAGGCCGAGAGAGTGGCAAATAAAAAAGGCCAGGATATTCCATCAAAGGCCTTTTCGGCATCAAGAGATAGAAGTGCCGCTGGGATTTTAGAATCTTTAGCTACTGCAATAAGATGCATAAGTTTCCTCATATGATCATGGGATAATCTCCCTTTCATGAAGCCCACTTGTTCCCTGCACACTAGCCGATCCATGACTTTAGATAATCTATTAGCCAAAATTTTTGCAAGTATTTTAATGTCGGTATTAAGAAGAGATATTGGCCAGTAACTGTCCAAACTAGAGGGATCTTTACCCGGTTTTAGGATTAGGGAAATTGTGGCCTCCAGGAAACCCGAGTCAGAAATACCAGAATTATACCAGAACATAAAAGTGTCTAGTAGAATTGGTGAGATATCTGGGAGAAAAGCTTTATAAAAATTACTCGGGAAACCGTAGGGGCCAGGAGATTTATCAGGAGGCAGCTGTTGGATAACTTGGTGTATCTCAGAGATTACAATTGGTGCTTCTAAGATTTTGGAGTTGGCTTCTGATAATTTTGGCAAGTTCGCTTCATTTAAGTATTCTGTAATTTCAGGACGGGAAGATCTAGAATCAGGTTCCTGTGCATATAATTTCTGGAAGTACTCCCCAAATATTTTTGAGATTTCTCTCGGGTCTGTACAGATCCGATCCTCTTGACCTACTCGAACACCCACTATATATTGAGCTTAGTCTATTTGTTTTACTCGCCAAGCAAGGAGTTTGCTCTCTTTTTCCCCTATATCTAAGTACTGCATCTTGGTTCGAGAGAGAGCAAGTTCTGCTTGTTGAAAGATTATTTCAGTACTGGGCCTGTAATTGGTATAACTTGACCCATTCTGACTTCGGTTGAGGCAAGGATAAACTATGTTCCATCGATTGGATAGCAGATAACACAGTACTCAGCCTCCCTCTCTGTTCCCGTTTCTTCCTAGACGCAATCTTAATCAACTCCCCTCTTAAAGAGAATTTTAAGGCGGCCCATATCAGGTCTTTTTGAGTTATAGAGTCACTATTGTCTGCCATAAAGTGTACAATAAAATCCCTAATGCTCCTTAGGGAGCATTCTTCTTTTATAATTTGGGTATTTAATCTCCATTGTGTAGATCTATGCAACTCCGGAAAGGGCGTGTATCTTACACAGACCGGATCATGATCTGAAATCACCCTTGCCAAAATCTCTGCCTGAGACATGTTGGGAACCGCAGATGAGCTAACTAAAATATAATCTATTCTCAAATAAGTATGATGTACTGGGGAGAAAAAGGAGTACTGTCTCCTTTCAGGGAAGAATAGGCACCATATGTCGACTAAGGCTGATTTATTGATAAAATCTTTCAGGGCTCTTTGAGATGGGGTAAGGCCCCATGCCTATTATGAGACCTGTCTAAATCATTTTGAAGTACCAAGTTCCAGTCTCCTCCAAGAATAGTGATATAGGATTAAGCTTTTTAAAATTGCATAAATTATGTATAGCACTTTATATTTAGTGGCTGTATATGTTCTAAAGCTTAAAAACATTTGATAAACAGCTGTAGAGTCATGACAAGTTTTATTCATATTAGTTTTTACTGTATGAGTGATTTTTTATAAAATTAATTTGATGTCATTTATTTAAATAGAGCTCTTGTAGTATTCTCTAATTGACTGATTAAGCATTGATTTAAATGTAAGTGATTTTTCTCATGAGTATGTGCAAAGATATTTGACATCGATGTTTCTTGTAATTGTTCTAGCATTACCATCAGTTGGTTTTACATTTTTCACGTGATGATTCACTCTATATATATGTGTCTGCTACATTGATGTACTATCTCTGATGAAGCCAGGCAGTTAGCTTGGCGAAACTTAAGATGGTATTTTTTTTAACCCTTCACCAGTTTGGTGATTAGCCTAGTATTTTAGACACTGTTATTATAAATAAAATAATATTTTTGCAATTTTATTTTGCTCTCTCTGGGTGCTTATTTCCTTTGTTTGATATTTTTCCATTAATTTAGCACCAGCTTTTACTCGGTGTGACTTTCCTTTGTTTGTTGGTCTTCCCATGTATCTTGGGATGTTTCTGTATTGCTACTTGAGTCATTCCATTGGTTGTCCATAGTAGTTGTGGATAAATCCATTGCTATTGTATGCGTTACTTCCATAGCTTGCATTGTAGTACCAGATATTGCTGGGCCATAAAAGGTAAACTTCTGTGCCTACTCCAGAACACAACCTTCCCCCACAATGATCTGGTCAATACTGGGACCCTCCATCCCTCTCACACAGAGACAGCACCCCCCTGCAGAAAGAGATGGGGACATTTGTATTCATATTCATAAACATAATAACAGTCATAAATAACAGAAGAAAAATCAAGCATTATGAACAATAGAAGGAAAGAAATGAAAACCAGCAAACTAAACTGTCAAACCTTAGGAAACCTACTTCCCAAATAATCATCATCAAGTATTATACCCACACTGAACAAAAAAGGAAAAACACAAAAATATCCCATGAGCAGACAAAAGTAGATTTTCTTTATTCTTTTTGACATACTGTACATACTACCCTACATCCAGGAATATCAATTTATCCAGCTGATCCCCCTCCCCCTGTTACCCTACCCAATCAAGTCCCTCCCAAGCCTGTGCACACCATTCTGTTCCCATTCACCCTATTTCATGATTGTACACACTCCCTCCCCTTGCAGATACCTTTGACATCTACCATGTCAGGTTACCCATTTTATACATGCACATAGCAGAAACACAGTATCCTTATTAAAACATGCCCATGGTACCACCAATTGACCATACACTAGCTGGTCATATGTCGTGTCCTGAAACTAGTGCACATTTCAAAAAATATCAAGGTCCTGGCAGAATGACTGGATATATTCACATTCAAACACAAGATGTTGCATCATTTCAATCTGTGCATTACATTCTTGTACTAAACAAATAATATCTGGCAACATTTGATGTCTGTGATTCCCTCGCACATTCAGTTTAGTGACCATAGAACCATAACATGTCCTTCATTTTAAGTGGAACTCTTCCTTCAAGCATACATTCTAATACTAAAGAAACATTAATCTTTGGACTTACAACAAAAACTGGATCCTCAAAACAAGTATTTCTCAGAATGGTAGTATAAAACTATTTTTTCCCACCCACGCAAACCATAGCAGTTCAATTTTCCAAACTCTAATATATTTTAAAACAATCTGTATATAAGAAAGAAGCTTTTTATCTACCAAGCTCCACTTTCCCTTCCCCCAAGCAGTAAAAAAATATTTTTCCGATAACTGCATTGCTGTGGTACCAATCCATTGTCTGTTATACAAAAAAGGTTTAATACCTGTATAAAAAAATTACCAAACAAAAATATCAACGAGTGTATTATGTTCAGTCCCCCTTATTTACATGGTCTATATGTAGGATTTTATTTAACTGGATTCAACCTACTACCCCATAATAAAGAAAAAAATAATCCTAACACTTTCGTCTGCATCCCAAAAGGTAATGGAAAAATATGTGATACATATAGAAACATAAGTATAATAAAGGAAACAACAGAAAAATTTGTTTTTTTCTAGTCATCCTCCATGCCTTCTATTTTTGCACCTTAGTCTGTGCTGCACCAGATGCCAAATTCCAATTTACCTGTGCCAAATCCCTTGTCCTAAAGTAAACTCCAAAAATCTTTACATCCTTTTTAACTACAGGTATCTCAAAATCCACCACCAGCGGGGCATCCCCTACTAGCAAGATCACACTCATCTGCAGATTTATCTTAATCTCTGTATAGTCTGTACACCTGAAAAAACAGGAGTGCACACATGCCTAATTCTAGGGAATCCACTGCCACTACACAGTCATCTGCATACACTGTTACTTTATTGTAAATGTATCCCCCTTATGTTTTATATGGACAACCCTGTCCTCCTCCTCAGTCCTCCTCAATAATGGATCAAGTCCAAAAACATATAATAGGGGGCTAAGTGGACACCTCTGGTGTACCCCATTATAAAGATACAATGGCATGCCCACATGTCCATTTATCATGGTTCTAACTTGTACCCCTTTCTACAAGATTTTGATCATGGTGATAAAAACATCCGGTATCCCATAGTGTTGTAGAACCTCCCATAAATATTCATACTATATACCATCAAAAGCAACTTCTTGATCTACTGTCAATAAATACCCATCCAAATTCATCTTCAACCCTTGTTCCACCACTTCCCTCACAAAAATCAGATTCTGAGTAATAGGTCTACCTGGTAATGCACAAGTCTGTGCTTCCATTATAAGAGATTTCACCACTTTTGCCAATCTAGCAGTATTCAGTTTCACCAGTATTCTGTAATCAGATGTTAGAAGACTCAAGGGTCTCCAATTCTGAATGTCTACTCTATACCCACTTTTGAACAAAAAATCATAATCCCATCCTTCATGGAATTACCCAGACTTCCTGTATGCATAATGGCCATAAAGACTTCCACTAACACTGGTGACAAAAAATCTATATAGTGCTTGTGAAAGTCATTCAGGATCCAATCCCCTTCAGGAGTTGTTTTGGATGATAGTTTTACAATAGCTTCTCTTACCTCTTCTACTGAGAAGGGGGCTCCCAAACCTTCTGCTTCCTTTGTAGGAACTTGTGGGAATACCACCCCACCATAGTTGATAGGTGATGTACCTTCAGAACCATTCTGGAATTTCTGCTTCACATGTTGTTGCACTACGTGTAACATCGATGGAAAGTCTGTTTTCAAAATCCCACTTCCACCTCTCAGTGAGCCCATAACCCTCTGTCCTATTTTTTGCACAGGAGAATCATAAGAATTTACCTGTGTTTTGTCCCCTTGCATACTGAAGTGTTGATTTTTGGCCATAATTTGCACTGCTTCATATTGTTTCTCAAACATGGCTGTTTTAACTCTTGCTACCTCAACACTCAAATCCCTACCAGTATCTTTCATAAGGGATAACAACTGTATATATTTGGTCCTAAGTCCAAGATACCGAATGCAATCTTGTTTTACAATTTTCTTTGACTGGTGTTATAATAATGTTCTAATATCTTGTTTGGTATCCTCTCACCATTCCACTGGGTTATCATATAAAAATCTGATATCGTGTCTGTCCTCTAAGAGATGCAATACTTCCTGATGCACTACCGGGTCCTCCAGTATGGAAATATTCAGTTTCCAGAAACCCCTTCCCATGGGAGCCTGATGTTGTCCCCCAATCTATGTCTTAACTGTCATATGATCTGACATTGGAATAGGTACTACCGTGACACTTGTTTCCCCAATCCAGGCAAACAGGAACCAGATTTCTATTCTGGAAGACAGTACACCTTTATGAAAAGTATGTGTAAGGGTAAGGTCTAACAAATCATACACATCCTGAAGTCCTGTATTCTGTAATAAAATCTGTAACATATTGGTGAAACAATAATTTTTTTTTTCTGTTCTCCAACCCCAATCTCTTTTAGAGAAACCACAATTGAAGTCCCCTCCCCCACACACAAGTAGCTTGGAAGTATTCAAGTACAGTTCCACTTTCCTGAGGAGACTAGTCTTCTCAAACTTTAGTTGTGGGGCATATATATTAATAAACCTGTATGCTATATGGTGTCATAGGATATCCAAGACAAGCACTCTTCCAGGACATACATCTATCACTTTTAGAACCTCAGTAGGTTCTCCTGAAAAGAAAATACCTACTCCCGTACATAACTGTTCCCCAACTGACCGTAAGTTCAGTTCCCACACCTAGCACTTAGGTTAATATTCAAGTACTGACACTGTAGTGCAGCATGAGAGGGATGCTGCACTTCTGAGGTGCCATCTTTTGGATGAGATGTTAAACCGAGATCCCATCTGCCTGGACTGGTGGTAATTAAGGTGGATGTCAAAGATCCCATGGCACTTATCGAAAAGAGTAGGGAAATTTCCCCAGTGTCCTGGCTAAACTTCCCTCATTCACTAAAAATACCACCAACAGCTTAATCTGGTTTAAGGTCAGTTGGCATTCATCTGTATCCCCCTCCCCCGGGTCGTGCCTGAAAATAGGCAGGATTTGTCTAGTGCACTTACCCATCAACAAAAACTAAATAAAATATAAATAAAGAAGGAAGGATCCCACCACCAATCCTTCTGGTCCTTAACTATGTCAGGGATTGTGTGCAGGTGGGTATCTTGAAAAAGGATTATAGACCCCTTCTCCGTCTGTAAGCTGGCAAAAGTAACCTGCCTTTTCAGAGCATTCTTAATACTATTAACATTTAAAGTTAAAATAGTAAAGACCGTCATAAGAAGGAGAGAAAAAAGCAAGGGATAAAAAAAAGCATACATAACAAATTAGAAGTCATTTTAGTCATTTTCTTTTTTTCCATTTCTTAGGCTTAGGTTTTTCTCCAGGTGGTAAATCCCCAGTCACCTCAATATGCATGGATGTCACAGAAGAGACATCAGATTCTCCCTCTGCGTCTTCAAATTCCATGAACGCTTCAAATGAATTCTGAGTAATCAATGATTCCACTTACACTGACTGTGGAGGAACCACTAGGGCTTTTCCTAAATATTTTGAATGGGTAACCCTTTGGAAAGGAGGGCCTTCAATTTGAACTGGTGGGGGTGGCATTTCCAGCAATGCGGGAGTATTAAGTGCCTTGGTCTGGTCTGACATACTCCCAACCTGAGTAATGTGTGGGTCATCTTGTTCTAGTGAACCTCTTGAGGGTTTGTGTCAACAGCAGCCTGGGGCCAGGAACTCTGGGAAACTGTTTCAGATATGGGTGCTGTGCTCAAAGGATTTGTCGATGTAGCAGGCAACACCTCAGTTGGAGAGGTCCTAGTACTAGGCCGTACAGGGTTTCTCACTATCACTGTCTCAGGAGCCACAGCAGAAGCTGCCAGTTCCTCAAAGCAAAGGCGCTTCTTCTGTGCCACTGCTACATACACATCCTGTTCACCCCAAAGTGCCTGGACCAAACTGTTGTGAGAAGCCCAGGAGCAGGTGTGGAAATTATGTCCCACTTCTTCACAAAGATTACATCATACTGGTTGCAAGCACTAGGCACTGTTATGTCCCACCATGCCACGTAGGCCACATTTCATCTTGTCACAAACATTACTAAGATGTCCCAGATCCCCACAGTGATAACATGCTTGAGGCTGACCTGGGTATAAAATCACACCTCTGTCTTTTCCCAAAAAAAAGAAGTTGGGGAGGTGTTTGACAACACCATCTTCCTGTAGGAGAATTACCTTGTATTGCCAACCCCCTACCCACAGATGCTCTGCATCCAACATTGGTTCAGGGTAGCCTTGTACAGCACAATGTTGCTTTAGCCAGTATGTTATGCCGGCAACATTCACACGCTCATTCCTAAATAACAGTATTTTTCTTGAAAGATGGTCTCGTAAGGGGTATTGAAACAAATGGTTTCCATAGAGCAGTGTTTTTCAGAGGTGATATTGTTTCCAAAACTGTTCAAGTCCAGAGGGATGCATAAATCTAATGTCACAAATCATGTCACCAGGCATGTGAATTAGGGCATATATCTCATAAGCATAATACTTCATACTGTTCTTTAAAAGGGCCCTGCCCATGAAAAGTCTATCAGGAATATCACCCAATGCACCTCTATATTTGAGATGCACCACATTCCTCCTTGCTGCAGGTTCTGAGGATAAGCACACATTTTCTGGAAAAAGGTGCTCTCTGACATTCGTATGCCATACATTAGTAGAGAGTTGTGCAGCAGGGGCTTCTGCCACCATACGTGGCTCAGGGCAACCTGCACAGGTGATACTACAGAGGGAGTTGGCACTACCTCTAGTAGCTAGTCTGAGACTGTGAGACTAAATGATCTGCATCACTGACATCCATACTTTCAGTGGTCTCTGGCTTCCCTTCAATTTGTTTAATGTCCTGCAGTATGTTCGTGGTTTCCCCACTCACTGGAGTCTGAGACATTGTTCAAGGTAGCTGCAGCTGCCCTGGTGGAAGATAAGCAGATGAACCCTCTCCTGTATCTCTGTCAGTGCTTGTAGAGAGAAGCATAGCCAAAGGTTTGTTGCTCCCTCCTCCAAACGTAAGAGGCAAGTTTGCATCCCAACCTTTACCATCAAAAGTTTTTACCCACCCTGCATGCTCCAGAGCATTTATTACCCATCCCGGTGTATCTGAGAGAAGGCCTTCAGTGGGCTGTGACATGATTATAGAGATCTGGCCCCCATCTACTCCATCTGTAGACAGAGAATGTGTATTACCTCTTTTGTTCCCTTCTGAGTGGCTTATTTAGCTGTATTTTTTTACTTACAGCATTCACCACAGTTCCAATCATAGAAGTAATAATGAGCAGCATTACAGCAGCAGGAGGGGTCAGCACCTGTTGCTGACCAGTTGCCACTTGCTTAGCCTGCCCTTCACCCCCCCAACTGTATATCAAGTGTCACAACCCCAGGTTTTGGGTTAAACCTTTCATCCTCCATATTGGAGCACCTCACAGTACCTTTCATATAGAAATTAGAGTCCTTTTTCAGATGTACATGAACAGGCTTCTCTACGGTATTCTCTGTTGCCTCCATCACTGTTTCTGACTCTTAATAAGTCAGCTCCTTTCCTTGTTGTTCCTGGTCCAGCCCCAGAGCTGCTCCCTGTCAAAGCAGCTCCTGCTGTAAACGTTCCTTCCATTGTCGAAATTGGGCTTCTTTTGCTGCCAACAGCCCTTGTAGCTCCGTGTCCATCAGGACTTCTTCCTTTTTATCACTGACATTCTCTGTTCCGCTCCTCAATGTCAGTCTGAACATCACATTCATGAACTGCACCCTGAAGTTCTTCCAGTGCAAGGACAAATCCCTCATCAGGTACATCCTTGGTATAGGTCTCTCGTAAATCCGAGACCGGGGAGGAGACCAGCTCCCCAGCCTCTAAATCAACCATGCACTCCATCAGCTGAGTTGGACTGGCCATCTCTGCACCAGTCTCAGCACCCCCTACAGAAGAGTAGGGGAATTTTTTATTAAAGAAACAAAATCAAAAAAATACAAACAAATATACAGTACAGAACAAAAATAACAGAAATATAGAATGAAAATATCCCTTCTTCTGATATACAGTTCCCAGTAACCAATCCTTCCAAGGTAAATTTCATATCAAAGTACACTCCAAAAAAAAAAAAAAGAAATAGAAACAAAAACCAGAAAGAAATCTAACAAAAGTGATAATTTCACAAGAGAGAAAGAGAAAGAGAAGTATAATCTCTGAACTTTACTAACTTTTCAACATCATATTATCCAATCTTATCTTTCAAGTAAGGGACTGTATTCCATCTTTTAACCCATTCAGCTCTAGGGGTCTGTTTTTGCTGAAACATACATTATGAATGCAGTTCACGTTACAGAGCCTTGATAACCTGAAACTGGGTAAGTTCCAGTTGTTGAAATAACAGTTTACATCTCGTCTGCCAAAATAAAAATGTTATACATGTAAATATAAGCCTAATAGTACCATGATCTATATACAAAAAATGAAATGTAAACCCTCCAATAACTTCTATATAAGTAGCAATCCACCATCTAACATCATGCCAGGTCTGTGATAATAATTGCCAAAAGCCTTGTGCAAAAGGGCAGGTAATAAAAAAATGCTCCATTGTTTCTCCTTAGAATACATGTAACTCTCGGACATATTCATTCTGCTAAAGTTTTATGTTTAGTATTACCCTTGACATTAAGTCTGCCATGGTAACTTAGCCATAAAATGTCACACATCTAGGGGAGGTCCTGGGGTCTTGCAGTGAGTGTAATAGAGTAGAATGATGATGTGCTGGTATTCCTGGAAACAGCAGCGGCTCTAGCCACAAATGGTTACCAGGGCACAGCTGGGGCACAACTGATGGCAGCCAGGGCACTGATATAGTGTTACTATGGGGGAAGCTCTACACCATATGGGGCACCAACTGGGGCACAGCATTTTTTTACTGGGGCACGTGCACTGGCGGGCCCTGGTGTAGAGCCGCCACTGCCTGGAAAACTGGATGATGTGGCAAAAGTTTGGTCTTGTATGGTGTTATATAATAGAAGCTTGGGTTTACTGACTACCTGAATAGGTTCTAACTTCCATTTCCAGAGTTTTGAGACTACAGGTTTAAAGAATGTGGGAAACTGACGAAAAGTAGGTGGAAGGACAGTATGCCCTACCCAAAACATATAAAAAGGTTCATATCACAGTGAGGCAAATACCATCCAAATAGCAGGAGAAGTGGTAGTAGGATCCAATATATCATTACTCATAAAGATACTATGAAAAAATTCAATAGGGTTCAATACACCTAATCCTCTGTTTTTACCGGCAAATACAATATATTCCTTTTGATGGGGTTAAAACAACTGCTCCAAATGGTTTGAAAAATTAATCTTAATAAGGTAACTTCTAGAGCTTGTGGAATGGGATGAACAATACTTACACATAAGAAAATAGGGAAAAAATGTTTTTAGTAAGCTTACTTTCTCTTTTTTTTTTTTGTCTGTTGCCATGTTTTCCACTGGGCAACCTTCTTTTTTCCAGTTTCTAATTTTTCTGTCCAATTCAACAGAAAATTGTCCCCTCTACCAAAATGCATCCACAATATAGTCATTGAATCTGCAGACACAGGTATACCTTGTAGTTCATCTAATGGGGCCGTAGAAGTACTAAGACTATAACCCCTACTTTTAGTTTTATTATTAGTTGCTCTAGTTCCACTGAATATAGTTGTATTTGATTTAATGCCTGTGTACCTGAGGGTGGGTCAGCTAAAAAGAGACAGATGTCATCAGCACAGGCAGCTGTTCTAATTTCTAGGGAGCCACCAGAGGGGAGAATGCCTCTGATAAGGTCATTTTGTTGTAACCATCTTAACAACAGATCTAAACAAAACACATAAAGTAGTGGGCTCATCAGACAGCCCTGTCTAACCCCTCTCTGAATGGAGACATAAGAACCCAAGTGACCATTTATCAGTGGAACAGCAGTGGCTGCGCTATACAGAGTAGAGATCCAAGATCATAAAACGGGAGGTATACCATAACATAAAAGGACTTGGTGCAAAAATGCATGGGAGACCTTATCAAAGGCCTTTTTTTGATCTAGTGAGAAGAGGTATCCATGTATTTGATCTGTTTTACCTTGTTCCACTATCTCCCTAATAAGCAGGAGGTTATCAGAGATGGACCTTCCAGGCACACAGCAAGTCTGTGCAGTAGAGATTAAATAAGGCCTGAATTTAGGTCTGAATTTAAAAGACTTAAAGATCTCCAGTTATTTAAGTTAGTTTTATCATTTTTTTATACAGGAAAATTTGTATTGCTATGCAGAAATGAAAGTCCACCGTACAGGGTGACAAAAGCCAGTAGAAAACTACAAATAGAATCTCTACCAAATCTGTCTTTAATTTCTTACCAAATTCAGTAGTAACGCCATCAAGGCCTGGTGCAGTATTATATTTTAGTGTTTTTATTGCAGTGTCAATTTCTAGTCGCAAAATGGGAACCACTAATTCAGCTAACCTATCCTCCAGGGGAGGAGAGGGAGGCTGAATGAGAGATAAATAAGCCTGTATAGCAGGGTCCTGGTTTTGAGGTAAAGCAGACATGTTAGTCATATGTGTCTGTACTACCTTCAGGATCTCTGAGGTGTTGATTACAATCTTACCATCTTGTGTGGATTATTTGGTCATAGTCCTTTATTCTGACCTCATCCTACAGCTAGAAAAGATGTCCCCAAAGCTATTTTTCCAAGGGTGCAGATCCTAATGAAGAGGTTGCCCTTGAGTACTGTAAGGACTCCATTTCTTTTTTTTACTATAGAAATTTGAGTGGCTACTTCATGACCACCTTCATTAATATGTAAATATAGTATAGCTAAGTGATTTCTTAATGTCAGGTATCTCTTATATTGTGATGTACGGCTACTAGAAGCATGTTTTTGCATCATAATCCATAGATCTGCCTTTGTTTCTTCCCACCAGTGACTGAGGTTTTCTACCAAACATTCTATAGACATTCGTGCCTTTAATAATTCCTGAACTTCAAGACATAGTTGTGGGAAATCCAATAGGGTACTATTAAGTTTCCAGTACCCTTATCCTATAGGGACCTGTTCTTCTAACCCTAACTTTACAGCTGCATTAGCATGATCTGATGTTTCTAATGGATAGGTTAGAGCATCTTGCACTTGAATATATTTCATAGAAAATACAAAATCAATCCTTGAGGAAAGGTACCCCCTTGTGAAATGTACACCCTCCTTGCTGGTGTATAACCCTATAAGTATCAAGTAACCCAGCTGTGTGAATTATAGTTAAGAAAATTAGTATCACAGAAATCTTTCTAAGTGGGAGCACCCCAGTGTTGTTTTGATATGACACAATTGAAATTGCCCCCATAAAACATGTTTAGTAGTATGCGGATATGGTTTAATATTTGTGAAAAGTTGTACCCTCTCATTTTTCATCTGAGGAGCATATATACAAATGACTCTTTATGCAGTATTATAAACAGTGAAGTCAAGTAATAGTGAGCTGCCTGGAAAAATCTCCAGGACCTGAGACATGAAAACAGTCTCCTTGAAATAAAACCCCTACACCATCACATGGACCTGTACCAAAAGAAAAATAAGAAGGGCCCCAACACCAAAGTCGTTTGGCCGCTTGTACCAGGGATGATGTATTCAACCTGGTATCTTGTAAGAAACACAGATCGGAGTTTAAATAATTAAGAGTAGCCAAGGTCACAAGCCTATGCCTTGCATTCTTTATTCTGTTCACATTAATTGTGGCTACCCTGAGTTGTGAGAAGGATGGCATTTAAAGGGGAAAGAGAAAAAATATATATCAGTAAATCATGGTACCTTCCCAAGTCTGGTACTTCTGCGAGGTATTCTCCCAGGTGGGGCCCATCTCCCTGCCTTGGAGTTGTGGGAGGAAGGATCATCCTCAGAATCTGAAGACACCATATGTTGGGAGGAAATAGTGGAGGATGTTTCTGACTCAGCTTCTTGTTCAGATTCAGTCAAAGCTGTAGTGAGAATTTCATATTTATTGGACAAAGAGATCCCACTAGGGCAGTTAGTGGCTTTAGCAAGTTTTGACTTAGGTCTAGTTTGTCGCAAAGTCTGTTTCCTGATAACCACTGTCATGGGGATGATAACTACAGAGGAATTCTCGGAAAGGGGAAGGACTACTTCATTATTTTCCGGAGGTAGACAAGTGGATGGAGCTGTCTCCTCAATCTCAGTAATAGGAAAAATAAGATGCTCACTCTGAGCATTAGGTAGGGTAGTTTCCACAGGAGAAATAACACTCGCCAGTGGAATGAGAGCCTCATTTACTGAAGTTTGAGGTGCAAAAGCTGGTGGAGTATTGTTATTAGTATCTTCAACTACAGGGGACTCCAGACTCTGAGGCTCTATGTACTGCAACATATTTCTTTTGGGCCTCTGAAAGGAGTGAGTCTTGGTTAGTCTGGTCAGTTCTATTGTGGGCAGCCCAGGGACATGAATGATAGGAATGACCCATTTCATCACATAAATTACAGGTCATCTCACTAGAGCAGTCAGAACTGTTGTGACCATAATTTAAACACAATTACATTTTATACGGTCACAAGCAGAAATTAGGTGTAAAAAGGAGCCACATTTAAAAGAGGTTTTGGGCTGACCAGGATAAAAACAATGACCTTGATCGCTGCCCAAAAACAGATGACTAGGGAGGTGCAGTGGGCCTGTGTTAGAACTACGTAGTTTTACCTTATATTTCCAACCTCCCATCCAAATGTGCTCCACGTCGAATATGGGTTGGGGGGATCATGAAGGTCGCACTTTTGCTGCAACCAACAAGTAATGTCATGCACAATTACACTCTCATTATGAAATAAAACATTTATAGTTTTTATGGCTGGTCTAGTGAGAGGTATAGCTCTAAAGGGTAACCAAAGTGCAGAATAGCATAGCTTTTCGTATTTAACCCGAAACCTGTCTAGTCCCTGTAGTGTTTTAAAACTCACATCATACTAAGAATCACCAGATATATGCAACAGTGCATATATTTCGTTAGAGGAAAAAATAATTGATTCTTTTATTAAACGTTTCCCCACATAGAGTCGATCAGGGGTTGTGTCCAGACCCCCCAACGTACTGCAACCTGACAGCATTCCTTCATTGTGTAGGGGAAATTGCTGAAAAATGTATCCTTTTTCCTGAAGGAGGCCCATGTTGTTTTGGCCTGTTCCACTACTATGATTTGGGGTGGAGGGGGGCAGGTTGTTCAGTATCCATATGGTCACCCCAATTACTGGGACAAGTGCTAGGCCCCTCATCCCCAGAGTCAGAATTTAAGTTCTCAGTAAGTCTGTCTGCAGGATCAGGGTTCAGAATACTATGCTGAACATCATCAGCCTGCAGGTCTAAATAAGACTCAGTCACAAAAGTAGATGGAATGGGTTCAGTCATTGTAGAAACTACTGAAGGAGCCATGTCAGAGGCTCGCTGAGCTTCCCTGGTGGGATACCCTGGAATGGACCTGTGAATGGGGTCTGGCAGCCATTGTCCGTTGAAGTTTTTTTCCAACATGCTTTTTGTAAAGTGTTTTCCAGGGCCCAAGGTAATTTCTTATGGATAAACCCTGAATCATTCCTAGACTGTGAACTGGTTCACCCATGTCAAAGACTGAGTTTCTTCCCTGCATTAGTTACAGTCAAACCTTGTTGTGTAGTACTCGCAGTTTTGTTTTTTCAGAAATTTAATCAGCTTTATTATTTTTAACATGTACAGTCAAATTATACATTACACATTACATGACATGAAAGGACCAGACACATTTAAAGAGATAGCTGTACAAGCACTACAAATGCACCCCTTCCCCTTCCCTCCCGCTAATCCCCTTCCCTTTTGAACCCTCCCCCCCTTCCAAAGATAAGAAAGGTACAAGAAAAATCCCTATCTTGAGTTTACAATGATCGCAATAAACCTTCAAAGGACATCTTTAACCATTGTTAGAGTAGCAACATTATATATATGGGGTTTGTTGTCCATTCATCATTTAAGCGGTTGTTTGCACCAGTAACAGAGTCTCCAACTTGCTCCATTTCTTGTTATACACTTGAGGGCGGCCCCTGAGAGTAGCTATTGTTTTTTCAATCCTTAGGCTGTACAAAATTTCTTTTAGCCATTCTGAGTATGAGATTTCCTCTTGATCAAGCCAGTGGCGTAAAACCAATTGCTTGATCATTGAGGGAATTAAGGGCATATGGAACCTCCTCTCCCTGATAGGGATTAAAGAAAGGGTTCCCATGATACAAATTGCAGGGGAAACAATATCTGTTAACCCCAATAGGGGGTCCATTGCATTCTTTGTTTTTTCCCATAGTGGGGACACTTTACTGCATTCCCACAGGATATGAAACAGCATACCCTCTGCAGATGCACATCTGGTACATTTTGCCGTGGGAAGTTTTTCATTCTATGTAGGTGCATTGGGGTAAAATATATATTATGCAGGATATGAAATTGGGTCAGGAGTAGCCTATCATTAGTTAGATATTGGTAGAGATCGAGCCAAATGTGGTCCCATTCTTTGGGCAATGTGGGCAGTGCCCTATCCCAATAATAAGATTCACCAGTTATTGTAGGATAAATATAGGGGAAGATAAAGGCCACTAAACGTGAGACCAAATGGGGTGACCAAGCAAGGGATTGCATAAGGGAGAGAAAATCTCCTTGATTAGTGTCCCAGTTCACGGTTCCAAACCATTCTATCAGCATGTGGCAGATCTGATATACCTTAAAAATTTGTGATTGTGGGAGCCCAAGACCATGAAGTAGTGAAGGGCTTTCAGGTATTCGCTCCCCCCAGCATTAGATCAAAGAAATGTTTCCCCATATATTCTGGTATACAGATAGTTATACGCTGAAGTTTAAAGTTTGGGTTTCTGCATATTGGCTGGGAAATATCTTGCATATTTTTATATTTCATAGATCTACAGAGTTGAGTATGTACTTTGACAGCTGTGCCTATAACTGTATGTCTCAGTTGTAGAGGTAATCTATTCAGAGACACAAAGTACATAGACGCTGTGGAGATTCCAGTTGCCCTAATCAATTGCCTTTTGACCTGTAGCCAGATGGGTACATATTCCATAGTCAGGAAAAGAAAATCCCAATGCACCCTGTCAAAGGCCTTCTCCGCATCTAGAGACACCAAGGCCATTGGGTCATAGGAGTCTCTGGACATGGAGAAGGTATGTTCCAACTTTTTCAGATGATCCATAGAGGATCGACCCGTCATAAACACTACCTGTTCAGGCCCTATAAGTCTCTCCCAAACTTGCATTATCCTGGTGGCTAAAATTTTAGCCAGAATTTTCATATCACAGTTCATGAGAGATATGGGACGATAATTGGTTACTTTGTCTGGGGATTTAATAGGTTTGAGTAGGACAATTATAACAGCCATCAGGAGAGAGGGGTCAGATATGCCTTTTTCACACAGGAAAGAAAAAAATTGAGCAAGAATGGGAATTAAGTCCTTCACTAGGGCTTTGTAAAGGTTAACAGGAAATCCATCTGGACCTGGAGATTTATCTGATGCAAGAGCCTGGATGGTAGTTAAGATTTCTGATTGAGATATTGGCCAGGTTAGGAGGTTTTGTTGTTCATGGGATATCTGCAGAAGTGGGATATTCCTCAAATATTCTTGAGTATCTGCTTTTGAATGGGTATTTGGGGGAGAACTATACAGCTGTGTATAGAAATTATCACACTCTTAGGCAATCTCTAAAGGTTTTAAGGGTACCATTGAGTTGGGAGGAGATAACCTTTACCAGATGGGAAGCCTCTTGTCCTCTAAGCCTCATGGCCAGCAAATGCCCCGCTTTATCTCCCTGGTCTATATAGGTGGAATGTGTCTTTAATAATGCATATTCAGATTTTTCCCTTAGCAAATCTGCATATTGATGTCTTAATTTAGTGAGCTCAATCTGCTGTCATTCAGAGGTCTCTAAGGTTGGACTATATTCGAATGCCTCTATTTGTGTTAGTAGGACATATAGAGAGGCTTCCCTCTTCTTTTCATGGGTAGATGCAATCTGAATACATTCACGGTGGAGTACACATTTTAAAGCCCCCCATAATTTATCTACATCGGTAATATAGCCTATGCTAGATTGCCAAACATTTTCAATAAGGGACTGCAGTTTATCTATGATCCAAGGGTCTTTGAGGAGTTGTGAGTTTAGTTTCCAAATGTTATCCCGTCTAATATCCAGACAGGGATTATATATAAGCCAAACTGGAGAATGACCTGACAGTACTTTGGGAGCTATTCCAACATCCAGGATATTGGGCAGGATTTCAATGCTAACTGAAAAGTAATCAATCCGGGAGGAGGATTTATGTACTGGAGTGTAAAAGGTATATTTACGGCTTGTCGGGTAAAAAGTCCTCCAAGGGTCACAGACGCCTCCCATGGTTATAAGTTCTTGTAAAGCTTGTTGTGTAGAAGGTGGTCTAATGATCTGGCCATTTGATTTGTCTAAGTTAGAAGTAATAGTAATTTTCCAGTCACCTGCGAAAATTAAGGGGGGATGTATAAAGTGGGAAAACACATTTATTAGACCAAAATAAAAGTTGGGTGATGAGGAATTTGGGCCATAGACACATCCCATGAGTAATTCTGTGTGGTCTAGAGTCCCATGGAGGAAAAGATATTGTCTGTCAGGGTCCTTGATAGCTGTGCTTAATTGGAAATATAATTCCCTTAGGAAGAGGGTGGCTACTCCCCACTGACTGGTGGAGTTTCCAACTGTATAACTTTGTCCTACTCATTGGCATCTGAGAAAGAGATTCTCCGAGGCCAAGAGGTGAGTTTCTTGGAGAAATGTTATGTGACATTGTAGTATCTGCAAGTGTTTTAATATCTGGTGCCACATATTGTTAGAACATACCCCTTTAACATTCCATAATAAGTGTTTCATATTGTGTCAGTTCTTTGTAGATAGTCCCCTGGTCTTTTGAAACTGGATAAACCCTTGCAGTTCTTTGGTTTGGTACTTTCCCTCCCACAAATCCCCTTCCCCCCTATAAAATTCCCACAAAAAAGAAGAAGTTCCACCAAAAAAAAGAAAATAACAAGTTGCATTCTTCTCATTCTGGTCTGTAAAATCAGATTACTATGCGGTACTGGGCCACAATGTTATTCAGTCCTCCTGAACAGTCATTAACTCCTTCCCCACCCCACTCCATATGAGTAAGAAGCTATTTAAGTTTAATAGCTGAATAACAGTCTTGTAACATAGATTTTAACCCATAGTAATTATATAGCATTCCTGTTGGGTACAACAAACAATTTTTCATTCTTTGTATTCAAAAAGGCAGTCAAAATTAAGTGACAACATTTTTCCATAGGGGGATTGCATCAGTAAATATAGTTCTAAATAGACATATTAAGCAGTAGGGGACTTATCCGGGAGTCTGCAACACAAACAGAAGATAAAAAGAAAAGAAATTAAAGACTGCATTGCACTCATGCGGCACATATTAGTCCTGCCAGGGATTCTAAAAAGAAAACCAAATCCTTCATTTAGAATGATACTGAACTGTTCAGTAGAATGGATATATCAGTTAATTAAATAAAGTAATCCATACACCAGGTAAATTCAGATAATACAAGTCCCCCTTATGTCTTGGAACTATCAATTCTTGGACATCCTCTTTAGGGACAAGAATTACTGCTGAAGCTTCCAAGTTAAACAAAGCATTGCGATATGTAGTCGCTCTGAATTTTCTGAGTAAAAGACTATTGCTTACTGTTCCTTTGAAAGCTGATAGGGAACTACCTCAAGCATGGTCTTATCCAGGAGAGGTGACTATGAAACATGAAAAATGCATTCCCTTAATTGCAATATGGTCCACTTCCCTTCAGTGACATGCTTCCAAATTAACCAGCAAATCATTTAAAACAAAAGGCTAAACTGATATTTGTGATTTTTAATATACTAAAGAAATCTGAGCTAGGTAGTCCTTATCCCTTGACAGGTACAGAGTACCAACACTACTGCAGATTGCAAATTGCGATGGGATTTTGGCACAGGGCATTGTATGCCGCATTTATATCAACACAATTCACTAATTGACTCAATGTTCTCCAACGTATCTCCACTCAATTCTTTCATTTAAACAGATCAGGATATAGCTTCCTCAGACTCTCGGTAGCTTGGGCAGATGATTAAAAGTTATGCCAGTCATCCCCATGGAGCACCTGAAGTGTAGCAGAATATTTCATTTTAAAGCAGATCTCCGCTGCAATGAACTTCACTACTATTGGGTGAAGCTCGGTGCTTCTCTGCCTTACAGGCTTTGGCAAGTCCTGGGTTATTCAAATTCTCTTGCCCTCCCATAACAGCTCACTGATATTCCTGGTTTAACTGAGGATGTGTTGTTTATCCTGGAAATTCAGTAAATGGAAAAGTATAGGCCGCTGAGGAGCCCCAGGTGGTGGTACGGGCCTCAAGGATTGATGGGCTCATTTGATAATGTAGTCAGGACCATTAGAGGAAGGGCCTGCAAGTTTACTACACATTTTCTGAATAAATAAGATGGGTGACGATCCTTCCTCCCTTTTTGGAAAACCTAGGATCAGCAGGTTGTTTCTTCTAGACCTCCCTTCGAGGTCTTCCATTTTCATTTCCATGGCCTTGATTCAGTGTCGCAGTTGGGTTAGTTCAGGTTCTGTTCTTGTCCTCCAATCATCAAGTGAGGATATGCAACACTCATTATCCGAGGTACATTGAGTCAGTAATGCCAGTGAGGACGTGATGCCTTGGATAGATTTGGCTAATGTTTCTAGGGATTCTTTCAAAGGGGAGATGCCTTCCAGTAATTTCTCTTCAGTAAGTGCAGCCTGGAGGTTAGCGTCCACAGTTGCCCCTGCTGGAGATGCCTTTGATCACTTCGCGGTCTTGTCCTGAGTCAAGGTGGTTGGCGGAGTATGGCTAGGTAAGTTGTCTTGCATTTCAGTCTCCATTCTGTGAGGGTTTTGGTTCCGTGATGCTCTATGTGGGTTTTTAAAGATAGGGTATGTCAGTTTTTACTTTTAGAGTCACTAAAATTGATGTAGAAACAGTTTTATTAAGGAGTGGAGTGGGAGCCAGAGAGCAAGCAACTGCTCAGGCAGCCATCACGTGCCTCCCCCTCCACTCACAGTTTTTAAAATAGTTGAGTGACCCAAATTTTCGCTGGAATTCAAAGCAGAAGGAAGTAGTGGTGTCTGTGCAGAAGATGGATCAAGAGCTTCAATGAATCAGCTGCTGTCTTAGGGAAAACCTGTGATGTTGCTGCATCACAATCAGCTGCAGCTGGCTTGACAGTGGAATCTGAAGTGTCAGGCCGCTTGCCTGTATTGCTTGTGATACCTATATCCAAATAGCATCGGGTATGATAGGGAAATGCTCCACAGATTGTGCCACTGCGTTGGGATTTATTTCAACAGAAGTAACCAGGGTAAAGCTTGATTCCAACTCAGGAGGTATACATGGGTCAGCATGAAGCAAGGAAATAATAAATTGACGTCTTTCTGAAGAAAGTCTCTGCTGCCAATCTTCCTCGCTCTGCCCATTCACTCACTGTATTATATTTTCCAGTGCCTGGTTAACAGGTATGTCTTGCTCCATTTCCATTTCAGCATGAAAATCATTATTTTGAACTGCAGTTAAGATTTCAAAGGCTGGACCTGCAAGGAGGGAGATCTGCTCTCCTGCAGGTACACAAGCAGACTCACCATGTTCCAGAATGGTGGCCATGGGAACAGCAGCTCCCCCTACCAATAGAGTAGGGGAAATTTTATTGCAATAAATCCATAACATACATCTATTCAGACCATGTCTTAGTTCCCAGCACCAAACACCCAAACCGTGCCTCTTAGTCCCCAATTCCCTTTTCCCAAACCATGTTATATCTTAGTGTAAAGTTCTATTCTATTTCTTTTACCCATATATCAAGATAAAGGAAAATCCCTTCCACCACACCGAAACATGTGCCCTTGGATGCATTTTCAAATCTCTACGATACACTTCTCCTAAGGCATTTTCACAGTGCATACAAAATATTGAATATACCATACTTTTTTGTTGGAATAAAAATTGCCATCTGCTTTGCCATAAATCATATTATATACAGGTGAAAAGAACTCTTATAGTATTTGGCTTATACCTTGTCAGGAGCTGGGGAAAATCTCCCAATGTTATCATTTTCTATGTCACCTTTCTCATCCACGGCATCGTCCACGTGACTGCTAGATAGTTCCATAATTATGTGGAATATGAACATTCTGTTTAAAAATGTTCTGGGGCTTCTGATTTATTTTCACAGGCTGGATATAAACAATTTCTATCGTCTATCACTTTGTGTTTATGATTTCCCCTTGCACCAATTCTCCCATGAGCACATAGCCACTGAATGTCCCACATTCGTGTTGGGATCCTTGGGTCTGTTATTTGTTTAATTACCTCCATTTGCCTTCTATCCAGACAATGTTTAAACTCTGGTTTCTTTGGCCACAGGCTCCTTAAAATCTCTTGATATAGTTCTTTCCTAGTTCTTTGTAAAATCATTTGTTTTGTCACATTCCGTTTGTACATATTCTGAAATGAACATTTCAGATATTCTGGTACTTTCTTTCCTCCTGCCACTCGAACTGGTTGATTTATCCTGATTGGTCCAATACCCTTAATATTTTGAGCTAGCCAGGTCCTTGCCAAGTTTGTTTTACTTAAAAACAGAGGTTTAATATTTACTACCTAAAATATGCAATGTAAAAAAGCTAACTGGTTTATCATCCTGACACCCCCAATTTTTATCGGTAAATATGTTAACTCTCTTTTTATGGAGTTGAGCTGGCTCCCTCCAAAGAGATGAAAAAAACCTTAAATTTTCTAGTTTCTAGACATACTGGGAGGGGGTACACAGCAGTAATGTACAAACAAATGGGTAACAAAAACTGTTTTATAACATTCACACTTTTCTGTTTTGACATTTTCCACCCTTTCCATCTTTCCACCTTTTTTCTTCTATTTTTAAAGATTGTTCACAATTAAATTTGCCCATGTTCCCTGGCCCATAATATACACCCTAATTCTTTATGGGTGTATGTGATATCTTAATCCCATGTACGTTATTTTGACCATACATCCCTCCTCCTAAAATCATAGCTTTACTTTTCTGTAACTTCAAACTTGCCCCTGATACCATACCAGATTCCTCCATTTCCTGAAGGTGATGTCGTACCCCATCATCACTATTCACCATTGCACACACAACATCTGCATAATCAACTATTTTTATTTCAGACTTGTCAGATATGCCCTTAATGCCCAGTATATCCTGATTTAGAAACACCTTTCTAATGAAGGGATCCAACAAGAATAGGTATAGCAATGGGCTCAAAGGACAAGCCTGCCTCACCCCTTTCTGAATCAAAAAGCATTTCCCATCAGGTCCTGCTAAATTGGGCATAATTACTGCATTTTTATACAACACCTTTATCCATCCTATCAATCTCAGAGGTACTCCATATGTCTCTAATACTTTAAACAAAAACTCACGGCCAACTCTATCGAAAGCTTTGCATTAATCCAAAGATAGTATAAACCCCTGTATCATTTGTGCCTCACAATAATTAAAGACATCCCCCATGAGGCATAAATTGTTTTATATGTGTCTGCCGGCAAAGCATAAGCTTGAATTTTGTGAATTACACCAGTAGCTATGTTTTTTAAGCGATTTTGTAAAATAAAGTCCAACATTTTAAAATCTACATTTAATAAGCAGATTGGTCTCCAATTATTGATTTGTTTCCTGTCCACTGATTTAAATAAATACTTCACTAAACCCTTAATGAATTCTTCTGGTAATATATCTTGTAACAATATGAATCTAAGCACTTTCCCCAATATAGAAGCCATAATATCTGGGAACAGTCTTTACCATTCATTCAGTATCCCATCTGCCCCTGGAGCTATATTTAACTTTAGAGACTTTATTGCTAGTAATATTTCCAAATCCTGAACATCAGTTTCAACTGTTTCCCTACATTTTTTTCTAGATCTATATCCTGTAAGCCCTCTAAATATGCTGCCATCCTGTTTATGTTTAGATTTTCACTTTGTGTAAAATCATGTAATTGTTTTTCCACTATTGGTAATATTCCCTTTATTCCCTCTGGTCTCATCCCCTCCTCCTCCATTAGAGCTGAAAACTGCACAGTTTCCATTTGTTCTTTACATGCCCACATGGATCACTAGGCGGTGTTCTATGTTTCCCAAAAATAAGTTCTGCTTATAAGGAATTAGCCCTATTATATTTTACTTCTATCACTTCCTGTTTTACTTTCATTATTTGATTTCCTAAATCTACTCTCTGTTCATGTGAGATAGTTAATAAATTGTATAATTGTGTCCTGCATGTAATATACCTCAACCCCTTTTCATTTGCTCTTGTTTTTCTGAATTTTTGAAAGCATTCCCTTATATCTGCTTTTGTGTCAATCCACCACCTCCCTAAGTCTTCATATAATTATAACACTGATGTTTTATAAATTAAAATATTCAAAATCCCTTTTTGAGCCTCAGGCATTGTAATGGTGTCTGTATTCATTTTCCATCTATTTTGCCTAGGTACACCTCCAGTTACTGGTTCTACATGAGAGTACAGCACTAGATGATCAGAAAATTACACTGCTATTCCTCTCGGATTTTGTATTTGTATATGTTTAGATATAAAAATGTAATCTGTTCTTCAGGAAAGGGTTCCCTTTACAAATGTATAATCTATCCCTTGGGCTAGCTCCCATGCAGCAGTCAATCAGGCCTGCGTTCTCCACACAAGTTTTTAAAGCATTGGAATCACAATAGATCTTCTTTCCTTGTGCCTTTCTTGCAGAAACATCCAGAGAACAATTGATGTCCCCAGCTAGAAAATCATCTCTTGCAGTAGCCAAAAATGGTTTTAAATCTTCCAGTATCTGCACCCTTTCTGCCTTTGTCTGAGGACTATAAATCACCAGAAACCTACTGGACCTGCTTTTCCGAAAGCTAATGTCAAAGGTCTCCTCACCTGATATATGTATTAAAGCATACACCTCTGATGCCAAAAAACACATTGAATTTTTAATCAGTTGTTTGCCCACAAAATGCCTATCTGGGGTGATGTCTAAACCTCCCTTATACCATATCCGCACAACATTTTGTATGGCGACTGGTGCTGCAGATGAAAACAAATCTGCAAATCTTGGCCTTTGAGGCCTATGAGGGGGAGCTCATTCTTAGTATATCACCTTGATTTCCCCCTTGGGGATCCTGAGGGGCATGGGAAGGATTAGGTGCTTCTTGATTTATTTGTGCTTCTTCTTGGTGTCTAGAAGGACATGTGTGTGGGACCACCCCGAGTTCATGTCCCTTGTGGCTTCCCAGGCCGGGTTATCAATTTCAGAGGCCATGTGAGCTGCCACACTTTCTCTCGTGGTCTCCTCAATAATTTGCCCTTTATCATTCTGTACCAGATCTTTTACTGGCATCATTTGTTTAACCATTTTACTACCATTTGTCTTTTTTTATTTTTCCATTAACCCCCTCTCCCTCCTGGGTATATTTTCTCTCCTCTTTACCCATTACTTTGTTTGCAGCTATTTTTATGCCTTGTACCTGGGACTTGTGTCAGAAGACAGGGTCCTTCTCCTCTTCCAGAGCTAGAGATGGGCAAAGTGGACCCAATTCACTTCACAAAATGAATCACGAAGAGAAAGCGGTTTCACGGAGTGCCCCCACAACGCGAAGCGGAGTACTTTGCATTATGATGGATGACGTGAAGTCCATTGAAAACAATGACTTTGTGTTACTGTGCCTTCCCAAACCACTACTACACCAAATCTTAAGGCAAAGTACATTGAAAGCAATGTACTTTGCCTTACTTCACCTTGTTTTTAACATAGAAACATAGAAGTTGACGGCAGATAAGGACCGTAGGGCCCATCCAGTCTGCCCATAAGCTCTGAAGGTGAATTTTGCAGTGATTCATGGGATTTCAGGTCACATGGTCTCTGTGTTGTTCTGCACAGCCTCAGTTCAGGGTAGTGTGTGTAGGAAGCTGTAGGAGACAGTGTGCTGTGAGAGACCTCTGTGATTCAAACCTTCTAAAAGCTGTTCAGATAGCCTTTTTGAGTTATTTTATTTTGCTCAAACTTAGTTCATCGACTGCCGGAAACCCTCCTGTGCTCATATCACTGAGCATTTATTGGTTGTGTGTGGATTTTGAATGTTAGTGTACAACATTGGGTCTGTGTAGTAGGAGACAGTGAAAGTGTGCTTTGGGGGAGGGGTGTATCTGACTGTGGTGTAGGTAGATTAACTTGGAGAGAAATACAGTTCTTTCTGTTTTGGTGATATTTTTCTTGTATAGTAACTATGTTAATGTACACACAGTAATAGTTTCAATAATTCTTCCCATTTTTTTCTGATTGTTGTGGAGCAGCAGTGCACAATTTTAGTTTGTTTAAAATATGTGGTTATATTACTGAAGTTTTCAATTTGCTATGCATTACTTAGTCTGTTTGTGAGTATGAGTGTGACGCATGTCATCAAATCAGACACCTTTTATTGTTCCACATAGTAATTTCAGCAATGTGAACCTGCTACCCACTGCAACTGTGTGACTGTTGTACTTCTTTGTGGTATCTTCACTGGTACTGGTACTAGTACTAGTGACTGTTACTGCAGCAGTGCAGTACACTGCCCCCCTCACTGCGGCTCGCTCCAACCGGCAAAGGTATTCTCTTCCAGATTTGAATTTCTGATGGTGAGCACTGGTTAGGTGTTATGCCTTTGCATCTGCATCTCTTCGGTGTGCAGCGCAATCTTAATCTGTCTGTGCATTTGCGTCTCTTTAGGGCCCAATCTCCATCTGTAACTTAAGTCACAGTTGTTTCCTTGCCTTCCCTTTAGAGTACAGGACTGGTGTGTTGCATAATTCTGCATAAACATTGCACTCATTAATATGCATTTTTAAGTCAGGACCATCATTACGTTCATGAGTCACTCATGAATGATACAAATTATGTTCTTCATCATCACGGTCACAAATGCAGTCACAAATCACAATTTACGATTACGTCACGGATCATAACATAATCTTTTTTTACTGGTTACTTGGATCTATTGTAAGCCTATTTTGTAGTTCCTCTCCATGCTTCACCATCCCACCATTGTATTCATTAATAAGTATTTTTAAGTTAGGAAGTTGGACAGTGTCTTCAGTACATACACAGGCTGGAAAGAAGACTGATTGCACACATGCAGTTTAGCACACAGTATACTTGCACTGCTCAGAATACAAAGTGTCATGCTTACAGAAGGCAACAAAAAAAGGGCATTGTTACATACAAGGGCCGAGGATGGTGGAGGAATACATTTTATAACACAGCAAGGAAGGTGTGAGGGGGCACATTGTGTGAGAAAAAAACTAATGTGGGATCCCATGGTGCTCTAGCAGCAGTTCCAGCATGGACATAATTTGCAACTGATGTCCCTATATGTGATCCAACTGCTGCTTGACAGCACTCACCCTCTCATTGTTCTTCTCAACAGCACTCCAAAGAACTGCCAAGTCAGCCTGCGTTACACACAGTTCTCTGGGGTCCACACGTTCTACAGGCTGACCTGCTGGTGGTGGTGGTGGTGGTTTGGGAGCTTGGAGCAGCAGGTGCTGCTCTTGCCCTCCTTTTCTTAGGGCCACCGCCATGCACAGCTGCACCGTCTGCCACAGAAGGGCCAGCAGGTGCAGGCATGGCCCATTCTGTGGCAGCCTGTCACTCCAACGGGTGGTGATTGAGCATATGGGTGCACTGGCCCCCAGTCCCCAGGTGAGTTCCCCGGGAGCCACAGTGCACCTCCACCTCACATAGGTGGCACCTGACCACACTGCTGTCCTCCCCAACACAGTCAAAAAACTGCCAAAGAATGGAAGTGCAGGGAGGACCAGGCACAGGCAGGGGAGTGCCAGATGAACTGGCAGCTGGCAGGTCATGGTGCTCAGCAGGGTTGGGATCCACACCTGGGCCAGAGGCACATACACAACCTGCTCCAGAGTACCTGGTGTTGGAGCTGGTGCTAAACATGGTGGGGGTGGTGGTGGTTCAGCTTCCTCAGAGTCAGGAGGAAGTGCTGGTCCTGCTTCCGAGGGGGGACACTCTGAATTTTCTATCGGTCAAACAGTAACCAGTAGCCATGCTCACCATGCATCCGCATGGTATGACACCTACCAGTACCACGCTCTCCCAGAGCTGCCCCCACCCCAGACATTCCCTCAGACCCTCACTGTGGTCCATCTCTCCTACTGTGGTCCCTCAGTTTGAGCAATGACTACTCACAATGTCACACAACACACACAGTCACACAGACACAGACAAACAACTAACTACTTATAAAGGTAAGAAAAATATATTTACAGAAAGAACACATTAAGTAAAAAAAGAGTACAGAAAAGACAAAAAAAATGTAGCTTATAAAAAAGCTGTTGGATCTAAATCAAAGTTTAAATCTACTCGCTCTGATCTCCAAGTCTCAGCGGTGACAAAACAACACACTCCCCTCTCTTTGTCTCTGTCGGCACAGGAGAAAGTGAAAGTGTCTGCTTGTATGACTCACTTCTTTCCTTTTCCTGCCTGGCTATGGCTAAAGAGCAGGGCAAAGTCTATTGAAAACAACAACTTCGCCTCATTTCGCATTGTCATTCCACCTTAACATGAAGTGGTAATGACAACGCGGAGTGAGCACTTTGCATTGCCCATTCCACATAGCGGAGTGGCAATGCGAAGTACCCACTTCACGGACACTTGGCCGGTGGAATTTAAATTTGCTGCATCTCTATCCAGAGCATGTCCTTCTGATGCCCCACTTGAATCCAAGAAAGCAGTGTCAGAATCAGGTAGCCATCTACCTGATGATACATAGAAACATAGAAACATAGATTTTGACGGCAGATAAGGACCGCTTGGCCCACCCAGTCTGCCCATTTCCCTACCTAATGGATAAGCTGCAGATCCTAGTTAACCAGCAGCCTACTTCTTCCTACCCCCACCCCCTAGAATTGCCTTATGACTGTCCCATGCATGCTTGAATTCCACCACTGTTTTTGACTCCACAACCTCCTCCGGAAGGCCCTTCCATGCATCCACAACCCTCTCTGTGAAAAAATACTTCCTTAAATTACCTCTGAGCCACCCCTTCTATCTTCAAATTGTGCCCCCTTGTTCTTGCACACCTCTTTTTTTGAAAGATGCTACCCTCTTGGACTTTGTTGATTCCCTTGAGATACTTGAAAGTTTCTATCATGTCCCCCCTCTCCCTTCTGTCCTTGAGGCTATACATATTCAGCTCCTTAAGTCTCTCTTCATATGTCTTCCGGTGCAGACCCTGCACCATTTTAGTTGCCCTCCTCTGGACAGTCTCCATTCTGTCTATGTCCTTGCAGAGATTGGGTCTCCAGAACTGCACACAGTACTCCAGATGGGGTCTCACCAACTGTCTGTACAGAGGGATAATAACTTCCTGTTTTGTACTGGTGATGCCTCTCCCTATGCATCCCAGTATCCCCCCAGCCCTCCTTGCTGCCCTCTCACATTGCTTGCCCACCTTTAGGTCATCTGATATGACTACCCCCAGGTCCCTTTCCATTTTGTTGTTGTTAGTATCTCACCCCCATTGTGTACTCTTCCCTGAGGTTTTGTTTCCCAGGTGCATTACCTTGCACTTCTTAGCATTGAATCTAAGCTACCATACATTTGACCATTCCTCTAACCTTGCCAAGTCCCTTCTCATCCTTTCCACCCCACTTGTGCATCAACTCTGTTGCAGATCTTTGTGTCATCTGCAAAGAGACATACTTTTCTTCCAGTCCCTCTGCAATGTCGCTATAAAGACATTGAAGAGGACCAGTCCTAATACTGAACCCTGCAGTACCCCACTAGTAACCCCCTTCTTCAGAGTGGACTCCATTTACTATTACTCTCTGTGTCCTATTCTCCAGCCAATTCTTTACCCAGGCTGTCATCTTGGGACCCACTCCCAGACTGGCTAACTTGTGTATTAATCTTTTGTGTGGGACTGTGTCAAATGCCTTGCTAAAGTCTAGGTAGGCCATGTCCACAGCCCCTCCCTGATCTACTACTTTGGTCACCCAGTCAAAGAAATCTATCAGATTTGTCTGGCATGACCTCCAGCTGTGAATCCATGCTGCCTTGGGTCCTGAGCCCTCTGGCCTCTAGATACTCAACAATTATTTCCTTCAGAAGTGATTCCATCATTTTCCCTACCACTGAGGTTAAACTAACAGGTCTGTAGTTTCTGCTTCTGCCTTGCTCCCACTTTTGTGAAGGATAGCATCTGCCCTTCTCCAGTCCTGGTACCACCCCATCCTCCCATGATTTGTTAAAGAGGATAGTCAGTGGTGTCACTAGTTCTACCCTTAGTTCTTTTAGAATTCTGGGATGAATCCCATCAGGCCCCATTGCTTTGTCCACCTTCAGTTTTAAGAGTTCTTTCAGAACCCTTTCTTCTGTAAATGGGCTGGTATCAACTTCTGTATCCAGAGTGTTTCTACTGTTTGTTTTAGGTACCTCCCCCACTTCCTTTGTAAATACTGAGCAAAATATTTGTTTAGTATCTCTGACTTTTCACAGTCACCCTCTGCCCACCCTCCCTCCTCTTTATTAAGCCTCACTAGCCCTCCTTGGTCTTCCTTCACTCCCTGATGTACCTATAAAAGGTTTTATCCCCCTTCTTAACTGAGTTGGCTATCTTTTCCTCGGTTCGGACCTTTGCTGTTCTGACTGCCTTCCCAGCTTCCTTTTGCTTTAACTGATACAGTTCTCTGTCCTGCTCCTTCTGTGATTCCTTGTACTTCCTGAATGCTTTCTTTTTCTCTTGAACCTTCACTGCCACTTCCTTTGAGAACCATAGTGGTTTCTTACATCATTTCGTTTTGTTAATTTGCTTCACACAAAGGCTTGTTACCTCTGTGATGGCAGTTTTTATTATTCCCCATTGTTCGTCCACCCCTCTTTCCTGTCCATTTGCTAGTGCATTCCTTTGGCACTCACCCATTTTGACAAAGTCAGCCCTTCTAAAGTCCAGTACTTTTGCCTTTGTATGGCTTGCCTCTATTGCTGTGTTTATTGTGAACCATACTGTTCGATGGTCACTAGTTCCCAGATGGCTACCCATTTCTACATCTGTGATCCTCTCTTCATCTCCATTTGAGAGAACCAGGTCTAAGATTGCTCCCTCTTGAGTGGGCTCCAATACTAGTTGTCTAAGGCATGCCCCTTGTAGGGCATCTAGAATAACCCCACTCTTTGAAGTGGCTGCTGCAACTGCACCCCAGTTAACATCTGGCATATTCAGATCACCCATCAGCAATATTTCCCCTTTTTCTGCCATTCTAAGTATTCTTTCTATCATTTCCTTGTCCATTTCCTCCCCCTGAGAAGGGGGTCTGTATACAACCCCTGTGCAGATTGTGGTGCCATTGCCGGTCTCCAAATTTACCCACAGTGCTTCTTCTCCTCCCTGTTTTCCCTTTTGTTCTGTTGCTTTGATTCCTTCCCTTATGTAAAGAGCTACTCCTCCTCCTTTTTTACCCTCCCTGTTCCTCCTGTAGATAGTGTATCCTGGTATGTTTATGTCCCAGTCATGGTTTTGTGTGTACCATGTTTCTGTGACTGCCACGATATCCGTGTCTGCCCCACATTTTGTAGTGCCTTCTTAGGGGACCATTGCTGCACATCCTCAGGCTCTGCCATAATTCCAAATGCCTGCTTTATTATTTCTTGTGCAGGCAAAATACGTACTGGTGCACCACCTTCAGTCGTCTGAATCCATTCGGTAGAACTGCCTGCCTCTTCAGGAGTTCTGTCGCTATTCTTTCCATCGCGCTTCTCCAAGCATTTCTCTGGAATTTTCCTCTTCAAGTATTGCTCCTCATCCTCAGCTAAAAGCTGAACTAGAACAGTTCTCCTCACATCCAGCTCCTTTTCCAGCTGGGTGCCTGCCATCTCTATATCCACAGGGGTCATTCACGTAGTGCTGGTTTCCACATCGCTTGCTGTATATTCTTCACATGAGTCTTCCAACTAGGTTTCCATAATGCCCTCCTGGGCTGCACTGATGTCCTCCTGTTGTCCATCTGCTAGGGCAGAAGATGAAACTCCAGCCTGCTGCTCCTTGCACTGCTCAGTCTCCACTGAGCTCTCTATCATCCCAGACCAACAGCACCCTTTCATGATGAGTAGGAGAATTTCCCCTGTGTCCTGGCCAAATTTCCGCCTTTCACTAAAAATACCACAAACACATTAATTTAGTTTAATTTCAGTTGGTTACCATCTGTGTTTCCCCCCTCCACCAGGACAAGGCTCAAAATATAGGCTGAATTATTTTGCCCTCCTTCCCCGAACAAGAAAAACTCAATAAATAAATAAAATAAATAAATGTCACCACTTTTTTCACAGCGGTTTTAATGGGTTTTTCATCTGATACCTGTAGCTCCCAGATGGTTTGGAATTTTGGTTTGAAATTTTCAGGGTAGAATGGGGTTGGCCCAGTGATTGGCCTTTTGGTTGATGAAAAATATTAATCCTTTTCAAAGTTATGTAATTTTTAAATTTTTATAAATTGTTTCTGAGCATGCTCAGTAAGCACCTCAAGATAGCTGTATGAAATGAAAATGATTTCTTTTTTTCATATTGACATCATTCTTTTTCTTGAGTGGAAAATCCTTTTTCATTTGGTGGTCATCTTATTTTCCATTTCTGCTAAAAATTAAAATTTGGAACCCCCCCAAATTACATTCTGGGGAACAACCAACACATGTAGCTTGCTTATCCAGATATCCTTTGCTGGCTTTTTCACTTAATTGTTGAACAAATGCCCTTCAATTGTGTTTTATTTAACTTTATAAATCTTTTTTCATATCTCGTGATATGAAAAAAGATTTTTTTTGTACTATGAGTGATGAAAGAAGATTCTTTTTCATGATGAAAAAAATCCTTTCCCTGATGTCTAGTGACACCCTGCCCTCCAATTGCTGTCCCTATTGTGATAATAATTTGCCATGGTGTTTAGTGGCACCTCACTCCGATCCTCATCCATTGTTATTATAAGTTTCCCTGGTGTTTATGGGGACCTCCCAATCACCATTCCCATTATTTTTATCATTTGCCCTTGTGTCTAGAAGCACCCCCACCCTCCGATAACCATCCTTATTATTGTCATTATTTTTTCTGGTGTCTAGTGGTACCCCTGCCCTATAATTGCAATCCCTGTTGTTATTATCATTTTTTCCTGGTGTCTAGGGGCACCCCCCCTCTGATTGCCATCCCCATTGTTGTCATTATTTTCACTGGTGTCTAGTGGCAACCCCTGCCTCATATCACCATCCCTGTTTTTATGTTTCATTTCCCTGGTGTCTAGTAGTGCCCCCCCATCACCGGCCCCATGGTATTCTTATTTTTCCTGCTGTCCAGTGGCACCCCCACCCTCCAATCATCTTCCCCATCATAATTGTGTTTCTCCTTGGTGTCTAGTGGTCCCCCCATCCTATAGGTGTACCTGTAATAAAGTAAATGGTCCATCTGTGTCTTTTTTTAAGATGTAAAAAACAAACTCACCAATCTGCTCCCCCCACCCTAACCTCCCATTGAGCTCCCACCACTCTGCACCTCCCCACACCCCCTCACACCCCTGAACATGTCCCAGTGTGAAGATCCACTGTCCCATTGAAGACACATCTTACTGCTGGGAATGCTGACTGCTATATGAGAAACTAAGTTAAGTGTACTTCAATGTATTTCAATGGGGTTTTCAACTCTGGTGCATAACTTTGCCATTTTTTCATATTTTCGTATCAAATTTTCAACATGGCCTTTTTGAGACCCCATCTCATGAACAATGTCAGTGGAATTATACAAATCCTGCCATAAAGGCAATTTTGTGATCAGGTGGCGAAATCACCTTTTGGGTGGGACTTGAACATTTTCACAACACTTGTTCATGAGCTGGGGACATAAGAAGGCTATGTTGAAAATTTGGAGAAAAAATATGTAGAAATGGCAAAGTTATCTGCATACATTCACATTTTTCTATGCCCGCTCATAACTGTGGCAAGTCTAAATATTTTGACCCCAAATTTTCAACATAACCATCTTTTTACACCACCTAATTAATGTGACAGCTTTCCTTTTTCAAACTCTGGCCAAACTGAGTTTCACACCTTTGGTGCACAATGGTGTTGCAGTAGTATGAAATCATGTTTTAGTGGGATTTTAAAATTTTTATTACTGTCTTCATGAGGTGGGGTAATAAGAAGACTATGCTGACAAGTTTGCTTCTGTTTAATTGCAAATACAAGTGCAGGGCCCAGAGGGCCCTGTGTTTCCACAGGAATATATATGTATGCATCTAAGGAATGATGGAAGCATAGGGCTCAGAGGGCCCTGCACTCCTACAGACAAATGAGGATAAAATTATACTATCTCAAAAAGTAAGGAAATGCTTTGCAAAAAAACTGTTTAATGCAACATTTAGGGTTGAGGCGACAGTAAAAAAAGTAGGGAAATGTGGCTTTAGGGTTCTTAACTCTAAAGCCTCACCCTCACACCTAAAACTTATCACGGGTGCAATTTTCTTTGGGTTTGTCAACTATAAAAGTCATCTCATTCCATGCACTCCAGAAACATGCACACCTAATGAAGTGAGCTTTATGATTGACAACCCCAAGAAACACTGCACCCTTGAATTGTTGTAGGTGTGATGAAGGCAGCTTATGAAAGAGGATTTAAAAAAATACATATTTTTTCCTGACCTGTCCTAATCCTTTTTTGTCAGATGATTCCTATCTCATGAGATGACAAAATCCTTTGTCATCAACATGATAGAGGATTAGGGTTCTCTGATCAGATGGTCCTGCCACTAATCCTCTTTTGTAATGATGGCAAAGGATTTTGTCATCTCATGAAATAAGAATCATCTGATGACAAAGGATTAGGACAGTTCACATTTTTAATCCTTTTTCATGAATTGTCCTAATCCTTTTTTGTCAGATGATTCCTATTTTGTGAGATGACAAAATCCTTTGTCATCATCACTAAAGAGGATTAGGGTTCTGTGACCAGATGGCCCTGTTACTAATTCTCTTTTGTCATACCAGTTCCTTTTTCATGAGCTATCCATATCCTTTTTTGTCATGGTGAAAAAGGAACCAAAATGAGTCACGATAAAGAATTTTTAAAAATAAGTATTGTGAGGACACCTAAAATTAAACTAAAGGCACATAACAATAAACTACATTCTGATGAACAAGGCACATACTTGTATGTCTGCAGAAGACATCACTGAACAGAGTTATGACAGTTTGTTTTGGCTAAAAAAAAACAAGATGGTGGCAGACAAAAAAGGATTTTTTTTCTGAAGAAAAAGGATTCTAAGGATCCTTTTTCATGAGGTGTTAAAATCCTTTTTCACCAGAGCAAAATCCTTTTTCATTCCATGCAGCTATACAAAAGACTGAACTGAGCATGCTCAGAACCCAGAAATTCAAAATTTAATAACTTTGGAACAGATTAATATGTTTTCACCAAACCAATGCTGGTTTGTTCTTTGGGGCCAGCTCACTGTACCCTAGAAATTTAAAATAAAAATTCCAAGTGGTTTGACCACAGCAGGATGAGGGAAAAATAAACAAAAAAAGGTGCATTTTTGCCTTTTTTTTCACTATACACAGTGTAAAGATTCACCAATCTGATCAAAACAAAGCTTGGTACATCAAGAGATCTACCCCACAGGACAGTGCATACCAAATTTGGAGCAAATATGTTGAATGGTTCCAAGCTGATTAAAGTGCAAAATTTTAGGTTTAACATTAAAGTGCCTACTCAACCCTAAAAATAAGAGTGTGACCGCACCCCTATAATACATATATATATATATATATATATATATATATATATATATATATAGAGAGAGAGAGAGAGAGGGAGAGAAAGAGAGAGAGATACATACATACACGGCAAAGAATACACAGACACACAGACACACACACAGACACACACACACACACACACACACACACACATGTGAGGATTTTGTCCTACTGGAACCTCACTAATTAGAAAACAAATTTTGAAACAATTAAAGCTGTATAACTGCACACTGAAGCCTGTATGCCATGGGAAACACATTAATGTCCCTAAATGCTCTTCAAAACTCAAAAGCCATGTATTCCATGATGCAACATCCTACTACAGTACATTAAATAAAACTATGAATAAGTCCAGTATCCTAAGAAATATACCCATCTTTGCCACTAATCAAATAATAAAGCAACTTGCCCTTTAAGACTGTGGCCTTATTATCTGATTCACCACCTTGATGGGTATATTTAAGCAATAAGCCAAGAGGGGGTGTGGGGTAACAGGGGTTTTACCACAGCTGGCGTGGTTTGCCCATGAGGCGCAACCAAGTGGGTAAGTCCTCGCCAGCTGTGGTAAATCCTCCAATAACCCACATCCTCAGAGTGGCTTATTGTGATTATACTTTGTTTTATGCAAAAGAATAAAAGTGTTTTTGTTTTGTTTCTATTTTTTTAATGTACGAAGGTGCTATTTTATGATCCCTGCTTAGTGGGAAAACAAGATGGTGGTTGGAGTTCTGTGATTTCAGTGTCAGATTGTTTTTTTAAACATGTGGCTAGCTGGCACCTTTTGCGGTGATTATCACAGGATTTACAATGGTGGTATGGTGCCAGCCTGCTGATGTGACTGGTTGTTGGTGAAGGTCCATAGTATAATTCCCTGTATTCTATACTTACACATCATTTAATGTATGTGTACAGTATATAGTATGTGTGTGTATCTCTCTCTTTCTCTCTTTCTTTCTATCTATCTATCTATCTATCTATCTATCTATCTATCTGTAGATAGATAGATAGATAGATAGATAGATAGATAGATAGATATTGGTGTGTTCTGGCATTTTAGAATGGCAGTATAGGGTAGTATGGCCAGTGTTGTAGTACTGTCATTGGAAACAGCTGACTGTAAGAAAAAGGCAGTAATTTACAAATATCAACTGAGAACTAGGTAATCCACCGTCATATCTCTCCTCATACAAATAAATAATGATAATAATGTAGCCTGTATCCTCACCTAATCTGTTTATTTGTTTGTTTGTGTTACCACTTCCTTTGGGCAGCATTGCACATTACCTAAACTTACAACTTGCTCTGGGAAGCACTGCACATTACCTAGACTTATAATTTTCTGTGGTCAGCACTGCACATTACCTAGACTTAAACTTGTACTGTAGTATGTGTTCCAGTATTTAGCCCCCCCCCAAAAAGGAATTTAGAGTTTTATCAATAACAGCAAAATGCTTCTGCATGCATACCTGATAGCACTGTACATTACCAAGATTTAAACATCGACTATAGTATGTGGTACAGAATTTAGCCAAGAAAAGGAATTTAAGGTTTTAGCAAAAACAGTAAAATTCTTCTGCATGCATGTCTGATACCACTGATACCGTGCTGTACAACAGGACGCAAATTGCAAACTATGTTTAGAAGCAGCTGCCTAAACAGAACTTAAAAAAACATAAAAATATTATAATATTTAGACACAATCCAGCTTTACACTAATGCTGTTTGCATTGTTCTGAATGTCTTGATTTAAACTGAAGTATAACCCCCCCACCCAAAAAAATCAACTGCCAACTGAAAATACTGTCTTTAAAGAGAATCCATTTGACATTAGGATAACACCAACAGAAATTAGAAAAACATAACATTTAGACATAATTGAGCTTATATTTTGTAGCAACTCCTGTTGTTCTGAAACTTGACACTATACTAACTCTATTCCCCCCGTTCATTATTATTTAAAGGCAGATGAAATACTGTAAAAAAAGATGATTACATTAGTCAGATACGTATCAGGTTTTAAGAGAGGGGAAGGAGAGGTTTGAATAGAAGAAGCAGGGGTATGTACAAGAAGAGCAGATTTGAAAAACAAAATGACAGAAGAAGTCAAAAAGGGCACCCGTTCTTCCAGTGGTGACTTGGGGGTAGGACTGTAGAGCACAAATAGTCGAATGTTGGTAGAATCCTTTTGGGAAAAAACTCACAATAAACAGTGGCTGGAAGATTGTACTGATTGTGGACCAGTGTGCTAAGCATTGAGCAAAGCTTTTAATGAATGGTATGAAGACTGCAATCCAGTCACATGCCAAAGTACTTAAAGTTGGGGACTTCTTCAAGGAGACACCCAACTTGGCATCTTCTTAACAGTCATGCCCACTCCTATTCCTCACTCAGGTAAGATTGAACAGCAGCTGCAGGGACAGTTGAGGATAGGAAGGTAAGGGATAAGATGGTTCACTCAATTAATCTAGCCACTATGGTACACCATGGTACTTACAGCAGTCAACTGATGCATTGTTAGGTACCAGCAATGCTTCCCAAGCAGTTCAACCAGCACCAGCCAGAGCAAGGAGTAGCATATGCACCACCAGTGCTGATCCACAATTTTGGTACAAGAAAACAAACTACAGTACACTGCCTGAGACATAACATGCCCACACTAAGCTGCCACCTATGCACCAAAATTCAAGATAAATTAACATAGTTCATTGGGAAGATGATAATATGAACATACAAATGATGGCCCTAGATTTGTATCTATTCTTAATGGTAGAAGACAATGGCTTTTGAGGACTCTAGCATAAAAACAAGCTCAAATATAATATTCCATCATACTTCTTGTTTTCTGGCATGTTTTTCTCACTAGGTATGAGGTTGTATGCACACAGATTGCGATACTTCTGAAGAAGGCATAGGGAGGTTATATGCATTTCATTAGTGATATCTGGAGCAGTAATGCAAACGAAAAGTTCCTGAGTCTCAAGCAGTTACCACATTACCATCCAGCCTCCACCATTGCCACCACCAGCCCCTAAATGAGTTGTATTATTGCAGACAGCTTCACAGAGGCACAACAATAGAGATAGTATTTTCTATTATCCAAGTGCAAGAAAGAGTGCTGGCCTCTGAATGGTCAGACTGGGACTGGACCCAGGCTGTTTTCGCAGCATAACATCCTAGCTCTAATCCCAGCACACTCATGACCACATTAAATGTTAAAAAAAATCATTCTGTAGCCTTAGTGAAAGTGAAACCATCAGAGTGATCAGCTTCACTGTCTGCTCCTCAACTTGTCTCACTGTGCCCTGCTCCTCAGTTGTAACAGTCATATAACCTCCCTTCCACCAAAATAGTGATCCCCCTTGAAAGTCAAAAAAAAAAGTTTTAAAAATAATTTCCTATCCTTCCCTTGTTTCCTGCAGCATGAAGAACAGCGAACAAGTGCATTACAAAAAGACCAGCGTGAGGCTGTCTGTTACCCTAGCTACTCACTCTGTGTTATCCCCTCAACGCTATTTAACTGGAAGTAGCAACCGTTTTAAAAATATCAATAATAAAAACAAACTTCCTTTACTTGCACAGCTCAAATAAAGCCCACCTCTCCCCCTTGTACAGACATCCTCTGATTGTGGCTGTCAATGCTGTTTTAAAACTCCACAGATCATTCTGTCAGAGAAACTTTATCTTACCGAAGAGTACTAGCCAAAAGTTGGAGCAGGTGTGACTGCATCTAGACAGGGGGAACTCAACACAGAGCAACATCATAAAAACACACATGCAAGGTGATTGGACCAAGGTAGAAGCGGGGAGTCAAGAGGGACCCACATTATAAAAACACACAAATAGCTCCACCTAGAGGGCAAACACCATAAGGAACTATTTCTTAAGACAGTATACTTCCACAGTGAATAATTATAAAAACAATAATTTTTAAACACTATTTCTTATTTTTTTATCTATACGTAAATGAGCAATTGTATCATAGAAATAATGTACCCCAGGGTGGGTGTTATGATGGGATAATATCCCTTCTTGGGTGTTGGATGCACTCAGCTTGTGGCCTCATGCCCAACCACCCGAGGCGGGATGTTATCCCAGCATAACACCCACCCTGAAGTGCATCATTCCTTTATTATGTCAGCCATCTATGGGAAGCACTGTGGAGAAAACATTCTGCTGTTCATTCAATCAGCCCTAGACATCTGGATAGACCCTTATGATCTGAAGGTGGGCATCTGTGTGATGGGCAGTTGTAGTAACATGCTGAATGTAATGGATGATGAGGATTTTACTAATGCCCTTTGTTTTACACATGTATTTAATCTGGTGATGAGTCATGTGCTTGATAAACATACATGTTTAAAAGAAATGCTTGATACTATACAGTACACAACCTAATTTTTTTTCCATTGTACCCCCCCAAAACTCATTGAGTAGAGATGTTGTGAAATTTGATTTCACCGGCAAAATTAATGTGAAATAGGTAATTTGGCCACATGAAATATTTCATGATATTGTGGCAAAATTGTCAAATTTCACCTGCCAAATGCCAATATTCTGTCCCCTTTGAGTCTCTGGTGTCTAGTGGTCCCCCAGCCGATCAACAGCCAACTTCAATCAAGAACCCCCAAGTCACCCTGAGCCCTGGCCCCCAATCTTTGTAATAAAAAAGAATCCTCCATGTCCCTGGTGTCTAATGCCCTCCCCGGCCAATCACTGCCTAAATTCAAATCAAGATAGAACCCTCCCTCCTCCCCCAGTCACCCTGAGCCCAGCCCCATATCTTTGTAAAAATAAAAAATCCATTCCCTTGTCTATGGTGTCTAGTGGACCCCCACCCTATCCTAAGTCAAACAGAGCCCACCCCGCTCTCCCCGTACCCTGACTGGGCTGCCAGCACAGCCCTCCACTCACCTCCATGGCCAGCAGCCCATCTAAGTGCTCAATAAATGAGCACTTGCATGCACAGGCACGTGCTCATTCATTGATAGATTCAGACAGCCAGCTCTCTCACTACTACTGGTAGTGTAGTGAGAGTGCTGGGTGTCTGAATCTGTCAATAAATGAGCATGTGCCTGTACAAGCACATGCTCATTCATTGAGCACTCTGATGGGCTGCTGGCTGTGGAAGTGAAAGGAGGGCTGTGCTGGTGGACAGATCTCGGTATGGGGAGAGCAGGGTGGACTCTCTCTGACTTAAGACAGGGTTGGGGTCCACTAGACACCAGGGAAAGGGGAGGGGTTTTATTTAGTTTTTTACAAAGATACAGGGGCAGGGTTCAGAGTGACTGGGGAAGGAGGGTGGGTTCTATCTTGATTCGAATTTGGCCAGTGACTGGCCGGGGTGGCCACTAGACACTTTTACATGAGGTCCCTGCACCCTGACTGGTACCCCCAGAAGTGTACTGTAGACAGCTAGTGCTTAAGCATATGTCATACTAACATGTAAGGCTAAGGGCATCCAACATATAAGAGTAGATGTCAGGATATGTATGCATATTATTGTTATACACTTTGCTTGCTAATACATATATTTTTCTATGTATTTTCTGCGTATTTTTTACTTATAAGATGATTAGGACATCTGTGACCTTGTAATGATTACATATATAAGTCGGCATTGCCACCTTTTGATGATTTGTACTACTACACTGAGTTATGTAAGACTCTGTACACTGTACTCTTTTGTTTTACAAACTGATGACTACTACAAAATTGTATAATGTTATCTTGGACCATGGAGCCACCTCTAATTTATCCAATAGGACTCATCTCTGTAATTAGAAATGTTTATATCTTACAGTAACCATAGTAATTATCATAGGTATATCATGTGAGACACTAAGTCTTATACCTTGGAGACCCCAAGAGACACGAAGAAACCTCGAGGTATTGGGAACGCTTAGCATTGGCTCCCAGTTTATATTGGTAAGAACTGCTTAGGGCAACTGTGATTTATGCTTTGGCAGTAATAAACAAGTATATTACTCTTATGCAATGTGTTTGTGATTCTTTGCATTCCCAATATTGCCAAGAACCTGAGAGTGAGGTTTAGACTTCCTGACAATTGGTGACCTCGAGCAGGCAATATATGATGTTTGTAAGCTTTTACTTGTTGCTTAAAACTTTTCCCTTCTCTACAGGAACAGTAGGTGTGTATTTCCACGACACTTCTCCCATTCTCCGATCACTTTGTAGTCACTTGCAAAGTCTGGCTGCTTTTCTTGGGTGTGGTCGATGCCGACTCAACCCACTCCACTGTGGATTTGAATTGCAAGTTACCAAGTATACAGTAGCCCAACTGTGTGTAGAGTGTGCCTGCTGTGGATCGATACATAGCACGGCGTCTTTTTCACAGTTTGATTTTTCATTCCCTCCCACACAATGGCCACCATATCAAATATCTGTGCAGAACTGATACTCAATGTCTCTAACTTCCTTGTCTCCCATGGAGAATGGGCTGACTTTGATTGGGAAGCAGGTCAATATGACAACCCTATACTTGGGTTCTCAACCCAGTATTGTGAGATGAGACTAACAGCTAATAAGTGTCATGCCAAAGGGCTGTTGGTTGCGGCTCTCTAGCTGCTTTGGAAGCCTCCGAAGTGAGGTTTCAAACCCTTGATCTGCAGATCTCATCTCATAAGCAAGAGATGGGTTTGCAGGAAACAGAATATGTTAGACTGCAGCAGAATTTGGAGTCTGAACTCCAGACTTTACGTAATGAAAAGGATTCACTTTTGCATCATTCAGCACAGGCTGGAGAGCAAGAACTTTGTATGTTGAAGCAGGAGTGTGAAAGTTTGAGACAGTATAAGGGACAGACTTTGAATATGAATGACTTGTTAAGTAGAGCGAATGAACAGTTGTGTGAGAAAATGGGAGCGCTACAGGATGAGATAAACCAGGTACGTAATGACTTAGAAGTGGGTACTAGGGACAATCTTGAATTGAGCGCTGCATATAGAGTGTTGCAGAAACAAATGCAGGATGAGATTGATATGGATGTTGCAAATTTGAGTCATGCAGAATGTGAATCCAAGATGGCAAAACTGCGCCATCAGTGAGAGGTTCTGGCTAGACACATTAAGGCGATGTGAGGCGTAGTCCCTGCCTTACATACATCATCTGAAGGGGAGGTCTCAGATGATGACATTTCACAGTACAATGCCCAGTCACACCCCTACTATGGCCCAGAAACCCCACCCAGCCATCCACAACATGGCGAGTCCCCACTCCACCCACACCATGTCATACGTCGTTGACGTCATGATGCACATCATGGGAGATGCCAACATGGCTGCCCCCATGATGGGGGGGGAGCAGGCCCAGGCCTGGTCCTGATGGCACCACCAGTGGCTGTAATTAATGTGTAAGACAGGCAGGAGATAGAAACAATGATTGAAAATGCAATAGGTAATGTACTTATTCCTGAGAGAAGTAAACAAGCCATTAAAACCCAAATTAGGCAGCTTCTACATGAGGTTGGCACTCAGGAAGGCATAGTTCATACTGCAGCAGAAGCCGCAGCCCGGGCCGCCCTGGATGGCACCCGAGGTAACCTACTTTAGCCTGATTGGCCCAATAATCCCCTACAAATAGCCTACTCTGTCCAGCAAATAGCTGACAGTATCTTCGGATGAGCCCGTTCGAAAACCTCAGCTGCCACTTAGAAAAGGTGCATACCAAATGTGAGATGCTTAGCCTTGCTACAGAATATCAGCTTCAAATGCTACAGCAAACTATCAAGCCTGGCTTGTGGGCCAAACTTCCTGATGCCATCCGCCAGGACGGTAATGCTACCTTTGATGAGGTTGCAGCTGAACTCATTTCTGCACACAACCCAGGTGTAGTAGGAGTGATGCTTGTATACCCTGTAAAACAGAATGCAAAGGAAAGTCCAGTGACTTACTACCAGAGACTCTGGATAGCCTACCAAGCAGGAAAACACCTTGCCCAAGATGCTGCAGATGTGGACCTTATTGAATATAATACTCTGTCCTTTGGGAACATGATTCCTGCAGTGAGAGAAAAAGTAGAGCCAACCACTTATACCTCCACAGAAAGGTTTGCTGTCATTCTTCAGAAAACTGAGAGAGTTTATCAACTCTATATCCATGATCTGGGCTCTGGTTCCAAGAAAGTAGCCGCCGTGGAGCCTACTCAAGAGCCCGCGATGCACTACATGGTGGAAGGGCAGGCCCAACACAAACAGCTCCTCCCCACAGATAACCAACACCCCCAACAGGCCAAACAACAACAACCACAACAGCCTCAACAATGGGCTGGGAACCTGAACTATCATAAAAATAAAAAGCGCCACAAGAATAAGGGCAAACAATGACAGCAAAGACCAGGCCCTTCATATAGGGAGATAGCCATAGAAAATCAGAAGTTTAGAGAGCTCCTGGGGCAAGTGCACTCTGTAGTGGATGCTGTCCCTGCTCAGTCCCTTGCAGCCATAATACCGGAAGTACAGGCCCTCACGCCCAAACAGGCCTGAACCCAGAAGCACCTCTCTATATAGCATCAATGCAGCATAGTGAAGTGGTTCAAAGGAGCCAAGCCCAACCTCTCCACGCTTCCTCCAGTACAGATTGACAATTACAGGCCCCAGTCCAGATTGTAAACAAGCTGGTCTTGGATACAAATGGAAGGACCTGCACTGAGGCCGAGGTCGGGGGCAGCCTACTTACAGTGTCATTGGATACAGGAGCGGCTGTGTCTGTATTACATGATGACCACCCGGACACATCTCCTTGGTCCACCGGATGGAGGACCAACATGTCAGGAGTAGATGGTACTAGGTTACCTGCATACCGCTCTCTACCTCTACCGGTAGAGTTGGGTCATTTGAAGGCCTCACACACCTTCCAATTGATGGTATTGCATGATCATCCTAGTATCATTGGAATTGACTTCCTTGCCCCACACGGCTATGTGATGGATTTAGCTAGTATGCTATTGATACAGATTCAGGGCCAATATCACACTATCTTGATCCCTGACTCACACGTTGTGGCAACATTATCTGCCAACAACAAAGAATATGACGTCATAGATTTGTTCAAGAATCATGAGCTTTTCCCAAAGTTCCTACCCATTTTGCAACAGCATCTGGAAGCATTTGCTATTAACAAGCATGACTGTGGCAGAATACACACTGTCATTGAAGTGCCAGGCCCAGCACATGAGAGGCAAAGGCAATACCCTTTTCCATCTGAGGCCTTGTCTTCTCACAGGGAAACAATAAAATCACTCCTCAATCAAGGGGTAATCAGAACATGTGTTTCTACTACCAACTCCTCAGTGTGGCCTGTGAAAAAACCCACAGGCACCTGGACACTTACTATTGACTACAGGAAACTGAACCTGGTCACCCCCAGTTGCGCTCCAACTGTAGCCTTTGCACCTGATGTGCTACAACGTTTGACCCCTGACCTGAAATGGTTCAGCACCCTGGATATTTCCAATGGTTTCTGGTCACTGCCATTGGCTCCCAAAAATGTCAATATAAGTTTGCCTTCACTTTTGAAGGTAGACAGTACACGTGGACCTGCTTACCACAGGGATTTCATAATAGCCTGTCCCTGTTCCATCTGCATATGATGGATGTTCTTGAGGGTTTCTCTACTCCCCAGTGTCTCTTGCAGTATGTGGATGACCTGCTGTTGGTGACAGTCATACAGGAACAACACTTGGATCCCTTGGATGAATACTGACTCTCATCCAGAGAGCAGATCTCAAATGTAACCCAGCAAAAGCACAGCTATGCTAGAAAGAGGTACTATTTCTGGGTCTAAAGATAACTGACCAAGGCCACAGCCCTACCTGGATAAAGATACAAGGATTGCAAGACTTGCCATTGTCTACCAGCTTGGCAACTCTTAGAAGGTTTCTGGGTATGGAGAATTACTCGAGAGATTTCATCTGTGATTTTGCCCAGAAGGCTGCTCCTCTGTATGAGCTACTAAACAAGGATGTTCCTTGGACTTGGGGTCCCATAGACACTCAGTCTGTGATGTCACTAAAGCAGGCCTTGGCCTCCGCCCAGCTCTGGTCAACCCCAATCCAGCACTACCATTCAATCTGGAATGTGCCACCTCTGACATTGCTATGTCAGCAGTGCTGGCCCAGAAGGTTCATGGTACTCTGAGACCCATTGCTTATGCATCACAGCTCTTGACCCCAGTAGAACAGAAGTGCAGCCTTTGTGAAAGGAATCTTCTGGTCACCTACTGGGCTGTCAAGCACTTTCTGTATATCATTGGGTACTCTCCACTAATTATTAACACCAACCACACCCCAACTACCTTTTTACTCTCAGACAGGGTGAAGGATGGTTCAGTCTCCAACACCAGGCTGACACACTGATCACTTCTTCTCCAGGATAGAGATATACAGGTACACCCAACCAAAATTCCATCTATGCTGGCACATGGACTCCTTTTCCAAGGAGAACCCCATGACTGCACACTGCAGTCACCTGATCTTCCAGATCCAGGTCCTTTCCTCCCTGCCACACCACAAATACTTGAAAGCACCTATTTGTGTTGTATTTTTACAGATGATTCAGCATCCTATTACCAGGGAGAACAAATTGCAGGGATGGGTTTCTTAGTGATTTTCCCCTATGGTAACACTGTTAAAGTCTCTAAGCACCATAGCTTAGCATCATCACAGTATGCAGAGATGGCAGTGGTGGCCTGTGCCCTCGAGTTCATCCAGCATGGAACCGAGGATACCATCATATTTATAGACTCTAACTGGATTTGTTGTTCTCTTACAGAATTCCTTCCTTTCTGGCAGAAGAACTCCTTCCTGTCTTCTGATGGCAGTCCAATGAAGCACAAAAAACTGGTAATATACATACATTCACTGACACAGAGATTTGCGCACAAACTCTATGTACACAAATTCAAGGCTCATTCCCTGAATGACCCCTACTATGCCTTCAATGACACAGCAGATACCCTTGCCAAGGAAGGGGCCCAAGGGGGGGATACATGGATGATGGATCATCCAGAGGCCAATGCAGCTGTACACATTGCAGCAGTCAGGAAAAAACCTGAACCCTTTTCCCCCTTGGACCTCTCAGCAGCCCATCATGTTGATACTGAACTCAAAGAAGTGTTCAGATTCCTTGACAAGAGTACAGAAGAGAAACTTCCCACACATAACCCCTACTGGAGACATGAATGTAAGTTACACTTGTCACCAGATGACAAGCTCATCTGGTACCAGCCAGATGATTCCACCGCCAAGTTGTGGGTGGTCCCCAGACATCTCAGGTCTGAATTCTTGCACCAAGTGCATGATACATCCACTGGTGGACACCATGGAGTGGAAAACACCCTCCAGAGGCTCAAGACCGCCACCTGGTGGCCTGGTGTCACCAAAGACATTAAACAGTACATAGATAACTGCCTTGTTTTTGCACAAAACAACCCCATTCCCACCAAATGAAATGCCGCACTCCTACCACAAAGACACTCTGGCCCTTGGCATGCCAGACATATTGATTTTATTGGTCCCCTGACCAACACCAGCAGAAATAATAAGTATGCTCTTGTGGTAACTAATCTTTTCTCTAAGTGGGTTGAAGCTTTCCCACTAAGACATGCACTGCTAAAACCACTGCCAAAATCCTGGTTGAACTAATTTTCTCCAGGTGGGGCCTACTTCTTAAGGTAGACTCAGACAAATGAACCAGTTTTGGAGGTGAGTTGATGAAAGAATCCCTTGAGCTCCTTGGAGTTCAACAGAAGTTCCACATACCCTACCACCCTCAATCTTCTGGTCAAGTAGAGAGAGCCAACCAATGGATTAAGCAAATGCTTTCCAAATTCATTGAGGACAATCCCAAGACCTGGGATTCTCTGTTGCTGTTACTCCTTATGGCAATTAGGGGCACACCCTCAGCCACCACCCAGTTGACACCCTTCGAGGTGATGACTGGAAGACAGATGAGATTACCTGAACACCTGTTGTTTGACCTGCACACCCCCACTGCAGACCATGTGTCTGTAGATCAATATGTGGAAAAACTCAGAAAAAACGTCATACACACACATTTGTATGCTGCCAATTGCATGGGCAAGGCCCAGCAACAGTCCAAAATACAGTTTGACAAACACACACAAGAAGTGGATTGGCAGGTTGGAGATCAGGTGATGGTCCTCCGATTTTCACACCCCACACACTCCTTCTCCAATAAGTGGGAAGGCCCTTACCTCATTGTCAACAAGCTCAGTCTGGCAGTCTATCAAGTTAGACTCCTGCAAAACAATAAACTGACAGAGAAATGGTTACATGCAAACCAACTGAAACTGTTTAAAGGAGCTTAATTACTTTTCCTTACCCAATTGGGAGGAATAGTACTAACCTACTAATGTCTGATTTTGCTTTTCGGGTACACTGTGAAGATGGCTATCTTGGTCTATTTTCTCCTCATCTCTGGAATTATTCCTTGCATCCAAGGCACGGTACTGAACCTCATAACACACCATGATCATCCAGCATCTGCTCCAGAGGGAGTATCCATCAAAATACCCAATAATTTGATTACTGTCCAGGAAGGTTCTGATGCTTACCTCACTGCCTCGGATGTTGCTCCTGATAAATCTACCCTACAAATTGAGTGGCAAACCACATCACAAGGACAAATTCTCCCTGAGGCCAAACTCTCCAAGGGAACATTCAAGGGTTGGCCCAATGCTAAATTATCTCCAAATGGTTCTCTGTCCTTGCTGCAAACTGCTCTTAGACATTCTGATTTATACAATATTACTGCTTTACTTGATCTTTCGTATTGTAATTCTTTGTCTAAGGACTCTGCTCGAAAATTTTGTGCTGTACGCAACATGGCCTCTGCTGCCATGTACCTCTCTGTGCTACCACCCACTGACAAACAGCTTTTGGAGTGTCCAAAACACACCCCTGGTCCCCACAGTGGTCTAACAGCCACTGCTTTACCTGGTTCATTGATTAACAATTTACAATTTATGCATACAACTGTGTTGTTTAATCTTACTTACTGGAATAGGAAAGAATTTGGTATGTGTCACAATACTAACACTTCAACATTTTATAGTATGTTATTGCTTGATAGTTTAGCAGCATTTTGGATTCATACTCAAGACCCTATTGCCGGGGTACATACCATTGAGCATAGAGGCAACTTCAGGAAAAAAAACAATCCTGATGATCAAAGTCATAAACGTAATACACGTGAAGTTGACAGTTCTGATGTCGCTGGTGCAACAGGCACTGTCACAGGTCTCTTTGGTACGGCTATGTCTATATGGAACAAGGCAGACATTGCTGCTATCAAATCTCATTCAGCCAAATTTCAGACTGGTTTGGTAAATAATATACTACCCCCATTATTGCATGGTGTGGATGGCCTTAGTCAGGAAGAAAGATACACTGTATACAATATGCACAACATTGCCAAGGCATTTACTGATTCTAAAGACAAGATTAACACACTCATTGCACAGAATAACAAAGAAGCAGAAGAACAATACATTGTTAGAGGAATCTTGTGCTCAGCCTATGGCTCTTATATCATCACTACCATCAACAACCTCTTCCGTGATCTAGAATCTGGAAGAATACCTGCTATCATACATGACAGACATATTTCCAAATGGTATTGTCCACGATGTAAACCCCCTGGCTGTATTGCTATGTGTATGCAACAATCTCTAACTATTCCTCTTTCTACAGCTAGAAATTTGGGTTTTGTGACCCGGCACCCTAATACTGGTACCTGTTTTACTTCTAAGAAATGTTCTATCAGAGATACGTTTGTTTCTTTTACTCTCTCTTTACCATGCTTTGATCCCACTACAGCTTTGTTCGACAAACTGGCTTTAGTACATTTGGTTGGGCACCTTGATGATGACATCTACAGAGAACACTTGGACTTACCTCCTCTACTGGTCTTCCATCCTTTCCTGGACGCCTGGGTCGCTCCGCACACAGACTGCTGTGTGAAGAAACAGTATGCTTATTTGTGTCGATGTCACATATTTGATGTTATTAAACCTGTATGTGGTTATTCTCCAGATAGTATAGACTGGTCCTTTTTCTATGGATCATGACATCAGCACGAATGACACTGCCTTTCAGGACTCAACCTTGGCTCCAGATAAACTCTTCCAGTCTTATCGAGAGGAGGTTCATCGCCTGTCAACATGGATTTCCAAGACAACCTACACTTGCCCAATCCAGCTGCAAAAGTGGAGACTCCCTACTGTTAAGATGCAGTACAATTCAGAAGGAGAGTATTGTGTGGTGACTAATTACAAGTCATACACATATGGAAGTCAGACATGTGTTATTGATTTTCCCAATTTTTGTTTTGTCCCCCATCAAAAGTTTGTCATTGGACATACCGTTATTACACCCATACCCCTTATCATTGCGGATATCATTGATGGTAACCCTGATTATCTGCTTACCCTTTCTGACTATCTACCTTATTTTAATGTACACATAGATCCACTATCACTTACATTAAAATCAATTTTAGAAAGAAAAGACACCCACCTCATCCACGTCAGCAATAATATGACCAAAGCTAATGAAGCTATCCTTTCCTTGATTAATGATAGCGATATGAATGATGCATTAACTAACACTTGGTTAGAAATTACTTTTAAAGGTTTTGTTATTAGTCTAGCATTTTTGACATTTTTCTTGATTATTATGCTATGCTGCCTATAGCGTACACTGCACCAACACCATGAGCAGCTGGAGTTCCTTTACAAAGCTCACGCATCGGGTTTGTAAACTGCCCCTGCTTCCTGAAATTTCCCTAGATTTGTCTGTGTTGCCCTTGGAGGAAACAAGGGGGGGAATGTTACATGAGGTCCCTGAACCCTGACTGGTACCCCCAGAAGTACACTGTAGACAGCTAGTGCTTAGGCATATGTTATACTATCATATAGGGCTATGGGCATCTATCGTATAAGAGTAGATGTCAAGATATGTATGCATATTATTGTTATGCACTTTACTTGCTAATACATATATTTTTGTATGTATTTTCTGTGTATTTCTTACTCATAAGCAGGGGCACTGGAAAATCGCGGGCACGAATTCAGCACATTTTCCGCGATTATGTGCTCCCTCCGTGACTCCACCGCGATATTGTCTGCTCTTGGAGGTGTCTGGTGAGTCTGCATCTCACTGAAAAATCTGTGGCTCTTAGTTTTGCCACATTGTGCTGCCATCCAGTGCTTGCTGCATCCCCCCACCAGTAACGCTATTCCGCCCCCCCGTGACATCATAATGGGAATGGAATGCTTAAACATCCAGTCGTGGGCTTCCCAGTGCTTAAAGCACAGTTGCACTGTTTTGCGCGCTTTGTCTGCTTTAAGCCCTCCCTCAGGTCCGCCTAAGCCTGTTAAATGCAGCGGACTGTTGGGGGGGAAGGTAACCCTGCTTGTTGGGAGCTAGCCAGTGAGCGTTGAACTCAAAGTACCAAGTTCGGTGTGGCGAGAGCGACCTCCAACCTCTGACCCTCGACCCTCGAGACCTGCGATTAGCATGACCAAAAAAAAGAGGAATGAGAAGCTGCAGCTTAATCAGGGAGCATTAATTAACCCCCCGGAGCATGAGAATGCCACAGGAGCAGCAAGAGCTAAAGGAGGTGCATTTGCACTTCAGGTCCACACTTACCAGTGGAAGGACTTGGGGGGGACTTGTCTTTGAAATAAATAAATAACTTGTGAGCTGCCCTGCTTGCTCTCCCTGCTTGCCTGTGTTGATATCTGCTGCCTGCATTCTGCCATCTGAGGAGTTAGGACAGAAGGCTTTCCCTTGTTCCCAAAGTGCCAACCTGCATCTAAGGTAAGTTACTGCTGGCTAGTTTGGGATGGATGGGGGTGGGGAGGGCACATGCTGGCATTGTTGGCAAACAAAGTGTATATGCTGTCTTTGAATATTTCTGCTGTTCTGAAGTGCTGTTTGTTTAAACATGTTTGTCAATCTGGGCAACCCTTGCTGCTCCGACCTGCCAAAAATTGTTCTGTGCAAGCCTGTTCGTCCGCCAGTCTCGTCTCTGGTGATGGTGGGCATGGGGCGGACGTGTAGGCTGGCCTAGAACAGTTTTTTTCTGCATGTGTGCCAGTCCACCAGGTCTGTGCCAAGCTCCAGTCGCTTGTTGTTGACAGTCAATGGGGGGTCGGGCCTGGCGGACTGGCCCACATGCCGAAAAAAAAACTGCTCTGGCCTCGGGTGATGGTGGGCATGGGACGGACCTGCAGGCTGGCCCAGAACAATTTTTTTCTGCATGTGTACCAGCCCACCAGGTCCGTGCCAAGCTCCTGTCATTTGTTGTTGATAGTCGATGGGGGGTCGGGCCTGGCGGACTGGCCACATGCCGAAAAATAATTGCGGCAAGTGTGACGGTGTTGGCAGGGTTGCCATGCACCATGACATCACTGCACATCATGCTGGGGGGAGAGGAACAGGGGAAGAACCCCCCTCCAGAGGATAATGGAGATAATGGGCACTCCTGCGGCATGGCTCACATCACATCACATCCCACTGCTGGCCCAGCTCGCTGTGATCTCCCTGGGTGCCAACACATAGGCTGCATGGATCTCAGTCATGCCAGAGGTCTGGGGTCTGGCTTACAGCACTGCAGGTGGTGAGATCCAGTCAGGGGTTCAGGCAAGGAGTGAGAGGCCTTCGCCCAGTGAGTACTCTGGAAGGATGCCCTGTCCTCCAGGGTGCATAAAGAGTCTTAAAAAAAAAAAGTCATCTGTTTTATTTAATAGCAACAGTGCTTGCAGGAATCAAGAATCAATCATTAATTCTATTTAATTGTAACAGTGCTTGCAAGAATCAATCAACATCAATATGTCTCAGCCAAATGCCAAGCGTCCGCATCTGTCTCGCGAGGAGGCCAAACAGCTCCATCTTTCCTACACTGTGCACGCCATTGATCGGGTCACTCTGTATCCTGGCGATCTGCATGAGGATGGGGGCCAGCTGTTCTGCAAGTTCTGCTGTCAAGCCGTGGATTATCTTCGCAAGCATACAATCGACCTGCACATGAGAACACAAAAACATGTGGATCAGAAAGCTGCGGCAATGAAGAGAAAACAAGAAGGTATGTATATAGTATTTATACACAAGTGTCACATTTATCTCTCTGTGCATGGGTGGTGTGTGGGTGTGTGGTGTGAGTGTGTGCGGGTGAGTGTGAGTGTGCGGGTGAGTGTGAGTGTGTGGGTGAGTGTGAGTGGGTGAGAGTGTGGGTGGGTGGGTGAGTGTGGGTGGGTGTGGTGGGTGGGTGTGTGAGTGGGTGTGTGGGTGGGTGAGTGGGGTGAGTGAGTGTGTGGGTGGATGTGGGTGGGTGTGTGTGTGGGTGAGTGTGTGCGTGTGGGTGAGTGTGCGTGGGTGGGTGTGTGTCGGGTCTGTGTCGGGTCTATCACTTTTTTACATTACCTTTTTTTTTTCCCACTTTACAGGCAGTACCATACAACGACAGCAGTCACTGGCATCTTCTTTATCGAGAGCAACATCAGCCGCTGAGGATCATAAAGAATTTGTTCTGGACTTCGTAAGATGCCTGACACATGCAGACATTCCTCTGGAAAAAGCTACAGCCTTCAAACAGTTCCTCTGCAAATACACAAAACATGGTGGAAGTCTTCCTGGGTCCGTACAGCTACACTCTACATACCTTCAGGAGCTTCGCCCAAAGCATGAGGACTATGTCAGAAAGCTGGTTGAAGACACTGACCTCTGCTTAATAGTGGATGAAACTACAGATGCCTGTGGACTTAGCGTTTTTGGAGTTCTGGCACAGCCTCTGATCAGCTGGTGTTGATAGGACTTGAGTTTTTGGATCGTGTGAATCACACCACTGTCTCCCAAGCTGTGCTTCGTATTTTAAATGAGAATGGCATAAATTTTGACAAGGTGTTTGCAATTGCCACAGACAGTGCCAGCTATATGCAGAAAGCATTTAAAACTACTCTTTCCAGCATATTCCCGAACGCTGTGCATGCAACTTGTATTGCACATTTGCTAAATTTGGTTCTGGAACTCTGGTCCACAGTATTGGAAGACCTTAATACTGTGGTCAGCTTGATCAGAAAGGTTTTCTGTCAGAGCCCCATGCAGCGCCATCAATATTTAGAATTTCTAGACGTAAAGGATGGCATTGTTCCAAAGATGCTTGTATATGCTGTGCTGACCTGCTGGTGCTCCTGGGTAAAGGCAGTCGATTATCTGGCTGACTATCTGCCTCACGTGGCAGACTTCATAAAAAATAATTCATCAGAGGCAGCTTCATTTAAAAAACTCAAAATGGTATTGTCAAGTAGGCTTGATGTGCTTGTAGCACAAGCCACATTTGTGTCGGAACACTCTAGTGAGCTTGTGCAACTCATCGAAGAGCTGCAGGCAACAACGGTACCCCAAGTGCACAGCATTTTTTCACGACTGAATCACCTACACTTATTTTTGGATTCCTGTGCCACAGCTGACATAGACGAATACAGGCCTAAGACTGTGGAAAAACTCTCAGTGTGCCAAGAGGGCGAGAGAGCTGCCTGTGTCTATTTGTTCCAACAAGTGATGTTGGAGAGCAGTCAAAAACTGGACAATGTCATCAAAGGACACCCCTCAATGTATGTTTTTCAGGCAGCCCGTGTCTTTGATCCACTACAACTTCCTATGCTGGACAAACAAAAAGACAGCTATATCACTGGCATACCGGGGCTTGCAGACATTTCACCCTTTGAGTGGCATGCTTATACGAATGCTGCCAGGTCAGTACCACCAGACTTTGAAATTGCAGCCTGGTGGGAGTCTCAGTCACCATCGCTGGGCAAACTGGCAGCCTTGGCAAAACGTTACATTTGGATGCCTGTCAGCACTGCTGACATAGAAAGAACATTTTCTGTTTACACAGACCTTCTGAAGGACAATAGAAGAACTCTAAAAGAAAATAATGTAAAATTGCTGTTAATGCTAAAATACAACAAACATTTTTAAATATTGCTGAATATTATGCTTGCATTATTTCAGTTGGTTGGCAAACCAAGCAGAAGACGGGTTTCAGAAGGAGGTTAAGGGAGCAGCCCCCGGTTCACACAGTATACTAGTGGAGATTGTGGGAATCCAATCCATGTCTGCCAGATATACTACACTCAGGGCCATACAGACAGCCCAATATGTACTTTTTAGTAACTGTTTTCTGCTGGTTCAAGATAGGGGGACCTCGGTGACAGCGAAAATTGGGGAACAAATTATGTAACTTTTTGTGCGTGTGTAAACGTGTTCATTTTTTATGTGTTTGGCTGGGGTTATGCATTTGGGATGGAGTTTCTAATTGTTCTTTTTATATATATTTTTGTAATAGTTTTATGGTGGGTGGATTGTGTAAAATGTGTTGTTCACAAAGAATAAAGTGTGTGTGCTTTTAAAATAATGTGTGGCTTTTTGTATATCAAAATCTGAACTATTTGACTAACATAAGTGGCACTGCACGTGCTCCGCAACTTTCCGCAATTTTGACCCCAAAAGTCCAGCAAGTTTGTCCACATTTCTCCGCAATTTTCCAGTGCCCCTGCTCATAAGATGATTAGGACATCTGTGTCCTTGTAATGATTACATATATTAGTCGGCATTGCCACCTTTTGGTGATTTGTACTATGACACTGAGTTATGTAAGACTCTGTACACTGTACTCTTTTGTTTTACAAACTGATGACTACTACAAAATTGTATAATGTTATCTTGGACTGTGGAGCCACCTCTAATTTAGCCAATAGGGCTCCTCTCTGTAACTAGAAATGTTTCTATCTTACAGTAACCATAGTAATTATCATAGGTATATAATGTGAGACACTAAGTCTTATACCTTGGAGACTCCAAGAGACATGAAGAAACCTCGAGGTATAGGGAATGCTTAGCATTGGCTCCCAGTTTGTATTGGTAAGAACTGCTTAGGGCAACTGTGATTTATCCTTTGGCAGTAATAAACAAGTTTATTACTCTTATGCAATGTTTTTGTGATTCCTTGCATTCCCAATATTGCCAAGAACCTGAGGGTGAGGTTTAGACCTCCTGACAACACCAGGGACATGGGAGGGGATTGTTTTTTTTTTTATTACAAAGATTGGGGTCTGGGGCTCAGGGTGACTGGGGGGACTCTTGATTTGAATTCAGCCTATTGGTCAGGGGGGAACCACTAGACACCAGAGACATGGGATGGGATAGTTTTTCTTTGGCAGATTTGGGTCCGTGGGCAAAATTAAGAAATTTCACCTGCAGGTGGCAAAATTTCACTCATGAGCGGCAAATTTCACAAGTTCATGGGTGACATTTCACCCTTTGAATGGGCCAAATTTCACATTTCCCCCAGTGAAATATTTCTCAAAGTGCACAAATTCCATGAAATATTTCACCTTGTGAAATTTTCCAATTTCACACAACACTATCACTGAGCTCAGTGTTCCTCATCACTGACAAATTAAAGACTTTTCTATATTGTTGAAATCCATCATTTATATGGTTGAGTGTTGTGGTACAGAAACCTTTGTTCTTGGATGTGACATTCAAGGATATAGCTCATGGCAGATATCTGCTACTATTGCTGTGGTGTGTTCTGCAAAAGATCATTCCACTTCTGTGACCATATAGTTTGAACAGGCCCACCAAAAATGTCAGTTCAGAACCAGCAACTTAGCATGGTTTATTTCTAGTGAGTCTATTTGAATGCCAGACATGTGAAGATCACATACAATATTCCATCACACTTCTTGTTAACGGATATATGTGTGGCAATTCTGCATCTTAAGAGAGCTCCATTGTGATGGCATGCAAAATTTTTGTATTCATTTGTATTCATATGTGAATTTATATTCTTTTATGTTAAATATGTTTGTTTAAATGCTTGTATGGCGCCCAGAGCCTCCGGGATTGGGCGTCTTTTAAATAAATTTTGCCTTGCCTTGCCTTGCCATTACACATTTTTTATTTTTAATTTTATTTTATTTAAACAGCAGTTTGGAAAACCTTTGAGCCATAGGCTCATTTACAAAGGTACCTTGTCACAGTAAGACAAACCAAAATACACAGTATAGCAGTACAACACATAACTATAACAGTAAATTAAGACATAGATACAAACAAGCTGGTACAGGTAGGATGGATGCAACAATACCAGAGTTATGTTGTCCTTAGCAGCTTAGCAATAAGCTTTGTCATAAGTATTGAGTACGGCTTTGACTATCGGCAGTCACAGCATCGGGTGTTAATAAGGTGGTTATGTAAGGAAGTTTTGAAGCACGATATAGTTGGAGCTTTGGAGATGGAGGGGGGCAGTGTGTTGAACCAGGAGGGGGCCCTAAAGCTGAAGGCTCTTTGGCTGTGAGAGGTCCTAGCTCTAGGGATAACAAGAGAGGTTTTCCCAGAGGTCCGAGTACGAACTAGTGGGACAGAGCGGCGTATGGTGGTGGTCAATTCTGGTGGGGAAAGCCCAAGGAGGATCTTTTTTGTAAGGGTACAGGTAAGATATTTGAGGCGCTCATCAAGATCAAGTACCAGTGCTTTAGCATACAGTAGACAGGTGTGTGTCATCCTAGGTGCTCCAGCAATTAACCTGTAGGCCTTATTCAGAGTAGTGCGAATTTTATGGAGTGCGGTCTGATCAGCAGCACCATACACCGGCAGTCCATAGTCCACTAGGGACAGGATAGAGGAGGTGACTGTGAGTCGCAAGAGCCTCCAGGGAGTGGCAGTGTTTATACCGATGTAAGATGCCCAATCGGATATTAGTGGCAGTGGCTAGGCAGCGATGTGTCCATGGAAGGAGAGAGGAGGGTCAAAATGGATCCCTAGGTATTTATAGGAGCAAACTTGTTCGAGTGGGAATGAGGACCCAGAGTGAATGAGGAGTTTGAAGTTGCAGGACTTGTTTTGGGGATGAGAGAAGAACATGGTTTTTGTTTTTTTAAGATTTATCACCAATCTATGTTCCTTGAACCAGCCCTCGGCTTCAGTGAAGGACTTCTGCAGCGAGTCCTGGAGGCAATAGGATTCGACTTGAGGCAAAGATGACTGCATCATCAGCGTATAATAGAATGTTCCCCGAGCAAGGCGTGGAAGGGTGTTAAGGTAAAGGGAGAATAGTAAGGGGCCCAGAATGGAGCCCTGGGGAACCCCAGAAAAGATGGGACAGATGTCTGAGTAGGTCCCATTAATTTTTAATCGCTGTGAGCGGTCAGACCGATAACTGGTGCACCAGGAGATAGGCCCAGCAGCAAAACCAGAGAGACTAAGGGCATCAAGAAGGAGGGGGTTGGAGACAGTGTCGAAAGCTTTCGAGAGGTCAATGAAGACAGCACCAGCCAGAGAACCAGTGTCTAAGGAGGAGTGTAGAAAGTTGGAGAATTCTAGGAGGGCTGTGTTGGTACTGTGGCCCACTCGGAAGCCATGCTGCTCAGGACAAAGGACATTGTAGGTGGAGAGGTAGTCAGAGATTTGAGAGGCCACCACTTTTTCCAAGGCCTTGGAGAGAGGAGAGGAGAGAGAATGAAGATCGGGCGATAGTTTCCAGTCACAGTCCTATCACCACCTTTAAAGATAGGGGTGACAGTGGTAACTTTCCAGGCAGTTGGAACCTTCCCCAGGCAAAGAGAGTGGTTGATGAGGCATGTGATCGGGGTAAGGACTGTGTCTAAGACCAGCCATAGGATACACAGATCCAGGGTGTCACTGCCTGTACTATTACTCTTGAGGGCAGTGACAAGGTGTGGCCTAAGTTCTTGGGCAGAAACACGGTGGAGGAGAAAATAAGGTGAGAAAGATTTACGGCAGGTGCTGGGGAGGAGGGTCAAAAAATTTGTAGGGAGGATAGGGCTAAGGTCAGTGAATGAGGTGTTGAGGTGGTTGGCTATGAGGGCTGGGTCTGAGGAGATCACACCATTAATGTTGATCTGGTGGGTGGGGGAGTGTACACTCCCATTTAACTGTTTAATGTTATCCCAGAAGGTTCTGGGATTCCCCATGAGGCAGTGAGTGAGGACCGATGGTGCTCAGACTTGGCCTTCTGATGGCCAGTGCACTTGTTTCGGGCGGCAGCATATAACCGCCTGTCATTGGGCTGGCCAGTCTCAATGGCATGGTGCCATAGGTTGTCCCTATGTTTGAGCTGGTGGATCAAAGCTGGGGTAACCCAGGGGGCATTCTTCCTTTTAGAACGGTGGGTCAACACTGGGGCAAAGATATCACAGGCATTATTAAAAGTTTGGGTAAAGAAGGAGAGAGCTGTGTCGATGTCAGGAGTTGAAAGTATGGGAGACCAGTCAATTTGGGACAGAAGTTCCTTAAGTTTTATCAGTCCACCAGGTATTAGACGCCGCCGGCATGTGGACTGTGCTACGGGTTTGGGGACTGAGGTTGATCAGTGGAATAGAATGGGGGAGTGATCGCTGAGAGAGTCTGGGAGGACTTGTACATTGGGGATCCAATTAGGGCAGTTGGTGAGTACCACATCAAGCAGGGTACTGGAGCCTCTCTTGGGGTTAGTCCTGGTAGGGTGGGTAACTAGTTGCATTAGGTCTATTGCAGAAAAGGAGTCTCGGGTAGAGGAGGAGGAGGGGCTGAGCCAGTTGACATTTAAGTCACCCACCAGAATTTGATCAGCGGAAGGAGGTAGAGAGGTAAGGTATTCTGTAAGAGAGGCAATGGCCTGCGTTTGGTCCCTGGGGGGCACATATGCAGTAGTCAGATAAAGGGGTTCCTTTAAAGGGTCAGGGGTTAGTTTCAGTGTAAGCACCTGGGCTCTAGAGTCAAGGATGGGAGTGGGCAGGGCTAGTATGGGGAGAGATTCCTTGACATAAATAGCACAGCCACCGCCCCATCTCCCAACACGGTCGGACCAGAAGAGGGTGAAACCAGGAAGGGAGACTAGGTAGTCAGGGGAGGATTTCGACAGCCAAGTCTCAACCAGGGTGATGACATCAGGGTTAATTGATGTGACCAGGCATTGTAGTGAGTCAAACTTTTTTAGGAGGCTACAGATATTCATGGAGACCATGCATAGGCCTGTGGTGTGAGTTGGGGAGCTCCTGGGAACCGGGCCAGGGTTTGGATGAATGTTCCCTGACAGGAGTAGTAGCATGACTAACACCCTGGCTGGGAGATGGTGAGAGCCATAGAGCTGTACTATATTGGGTTACATCACCAGAAATGTGAGCTTTGGAATGAGCATTAGTCCCATCACTTAGTTTTACTTTCATATTACTTTCAACCAACAAATTAAACACAAGACTTTTATTGTTGACTATAACTCTACAATCTTTATCAGTGTCTTCTGCTGTCATGTATACCACCCTCTTAAATTTTAGATTTCCATGCATCCAATTCTAGCAAAATGTGATGGTTTATTTGGTTTCCTTTTGATGACCACCTTTCATAGCAACCACATTTAGACTTCGCTGAAGGGATAGCTCCCTTTAAAGTACACGTGCTTATATTCTCAAAAAAAATTACTATTTAAAGGCAATGCATTATTTTTATTCTAAGTCTAAAACCAAGGATGAGAACCAGAAAGTAACTAGAATGAAAAGTAAATGCTTTTCCACTGTTTCATTGAGTAGCTGGTTTACCATCACTGTGCAGTAGCTGACTAGTATACATAGGAGTTATATTATCTCTGTTGGGTGCTATAAAGCATTGACTCTACAGAGATGAAAAACTAAACAACAAGGAAGCAAATTTTGCCCTATGTAGGCATTTACTAACAAGTACAATTTGTTATTTAGTGAAACAAAAACAAAGGGGCATAAGAAGTGGATACATAAACTGGTTTCCCTTAAATCAATAAGAGCAGATACTATGTAAAAACACCTATTCTTTACCCACTATTTATAGATTAATCAATACTGCTAATTGCAGCTGAACAATAGTAATCACCATCACAAAAATAATGACCATATTTAAGTGTGTGTTGTTTTTCCAAACCTAGTGCTTGGCTGGTTTTGAAATTCCCACCCAGTCATCAGAGAAACAAAACCAAAGTTATTTCTAATAGTAATGGCAACAGGAGCAGTCAGGTGGTGTTCATGAGAAATGAACTGGGTCTTTTCTGATGTTGTTTTAGAGAGGTCATGTTCTTTGGGAAAGTCATGTACTAGTCTTCAAAAAACAAAGATGGATGGTACCTATTTTTGTTACAGCTGAGTGTTTTGCAACTCAGTCAGTATGACAGATGTGTGTTTCTTTATTTTCTGAAGTTTTCCTACCAATTTCCAAGTGGCCAGGTTAGCACAGTGATGGATTCACTAGATACCATTTTTTCTATGCATGACAGCAAAGCAATTCAGTCAGTAAAAAATGATTTTTATTTGTAATATAGACCAGAGAAACAAAAATGGGATGGATTCCATTATACAACATACGTTTTAAAGGTAGCTGCACTTCTCATTAATTGACAATAAATTATTAGGTTTCTTGCATAATAATGGCCTTCATAGTGCCCCTGTATTAAATATTTCCCATACACTACAGAAGCCAAGGCAACGTCTGTTTATATTTGATACTGTATATCTAGGTATATAACAGGACATCCCCATTCATTTCAAATGGATGTCATTTAGTATGACTGGACACACCTGGATATTTACAGGGATGTATCTCTAGTTATCACAATAAGAAAGTTCTTATTTATGGTTGTTGTTTTAGACACTGCTGCATATACGGTATTATACAGGAAATAAATAAAAAGTTTTAGGTTAAGGTTTTAATAATTATATGGGCTGTCCATTTAGAACACTCAGAGTGACCATACCAGGGAGGCAGTTTGCAGGGAAAGCAATACATGGGATCCATAGCAGGATGCTAGGATACAAGAAATATCCCAATAGTTTGTTTTTTGTGCCTCTCTCCATACCATATTCTAAAGCCTTATTCTCAGCCAAGGCATCATGGGAAAGCAATTCCTTGTGCAAGTCAGGATGACAAGGTTTTGCCAGTGCAGACATCACCTTTTAAACAGGCTTGTATATCTGATTCAGTATAAGCGGAAAACGACTAAGTTACAAATATGTGTCTCATCTTCATTAGGACTCCTCAGTGTACTGCATCAAAATGTCAACCAAGCACCATGTTAGGACCCCAGTGAAAAACAGGGGTTTATGCATCATGGCCTTAGGCACCCTGAGTCCCAACAGCCACTGGTGGCCCCCTGCTCATGGAGATCCTCAGCCAGATGCTGTGCAAGTGATCATCTTTGAAATGTTCTGTTTTTTTAATTAATTAATTTCACTTATTGTGTTCTTTTGTAAAACCACACCAGGGGCATCACTGGGATGAACAGCTGGGTGAAATTAGCAAATTTCAATTTTGCTGAATTTTCTGAAAAGTTTTAATTGGTTCATCACTCAGTCAGTATTATAGCTAGAAGTCGGCATTTGACATGCACACTGTTTGGAAGTGACTTTAAAAGGATTCCAAGTTTCATGTCTTTTCGATCAGTCATGGGGAAGTTACAGGGATGCAAAGTCTGGCAATTTATCATTCATGTGAAATTTCTGAAAATATTTATTTGCTTACAACTTAGCCATCTTTGCAGTAAGACTACAAAAAATGTATTTGCATACTTTCTTGAAGGAGAAACAGAAACTGCTAGATAGAAAGGCAACTGGTTGTGTAAACTATAAATTACTGGAGTTCAAAATGTCACAATTTATTTGTTAAACTGAGTGAACATTTTCAAAATATTTGAATGTATATAGCACCACTGCTATTGCCAGTGTACACTGAATATTATTGTTTTATTTCATTTATTCCACATATTAGGTATGCATACCAAAGTAAATATGTCACAAAATCTAATTAAGCTGGATAAATGTGGTTTAGTAAGTTAAAATTTATTGTGGGTACTTTAGAAGTTACTAATTGGCAACATTTTCTCAAAACATTTATGGGCACATAATAGGTAATGCCACTAAAATTCCACTTGTAGAATTTAACTTTCACAAAGTACTTACCACCACTAAATCACGTTACCTGCACTAGCATCATGGCCCTGCAATATCCCTCCAACACTCCTGCAACAGTGATGCCCAGCATCATGCTCCATTATTACTAAAGATATCCAGATATTTATACCACAATGGTCTAAGTCTCAACTACTTACAAGAATTGATATCACCTGGAGCCACTGTTTTCAAATAGTAAAATTATTCATTGTCATCTACAGTGTTTTTAAACAGCTAGCAGGTGGCATTGTGCAGAAACAATGCTGCATGTGCATATGCTTCCACAAGTCATTATGTCAGTGAGCTCTAGTGGTCATCTGACATATTGTCAGAATTCAGGTTAGTGCACAGTGATGCCCATGACTATTCTTCATGGTTTATCACTCACGATAATGATCTGACACTTGATACCACTATACTTTTACTATGGAGCATCATTTGAATGCTACCTTCTTTCCACTTTTCCCAGTCTTTACCTTCCTATACAGTGGCAATTCAAGTGTATGACTGGCCAACATGTATGGACATGGCTTTGATAAAAGTATCACAACATTCAACAGTTCACAAAAGCTAATGAAATTCAACTTTAATTAATGATGTTATTATTGCATCCAACTTTGCCAGCCTTTGAGCAAGAGATTAAAGAATTGACACACACAGCCCCTTTTTTTTATTCCATATTGGTTTTATTCCTGGCTGGCAGCTCATCTTTCAGGGATATACCCTGTTCTCAGGTATATGCCCTGATCAGGCTGAACCCAGCCTCATTCAGTTGACTCCCGGGTTCTTCTCAATATTTTTTTCCCTCTCATCTCCCCTAATGGGGGTGGAGCCTCTGTCAGCCTTACACAGTCATAGCTTCCCCTATGGCAAAAGCAATCTCCCTGGCCCAGCTGTAGGGGTTGCTGTGTTGGTGGAACCTGCCACCAACCCTTCCTGGCCAAGGTGCACTGTGTGCAGCAACAGTCTCGGCCATGGTCTGCCTTCCAATGTGACTTTCTGGGCCCACATCAGAAACCAGGTCACCAGCATAGCAACATGACACTGTTGCTGGGCCATGGTTGTAGCCTCATAGCTTAATAATTAGGGTCCATGAACCTAACAAAATTGGTAATATTCTGTTCTCTAGTTTTAAAATTATAGGAGCTTAACAAGCTGCAGTTTACATAACTGTAAAATGTATTTTAACATTTCTGAATGTTTGGGGGCTTATAGCTCAGTCACCTTTAAAGATAAAGAATTCACATTTGGCAACTTCTGTTTGGTCCTTGGACAGGCCATAATGACCAACATGGTGCAATTTGGACTGCCACTTTTTAAACGGGATGAGAATAACCAAAATCACAATTTTGGAATAATTTTACAAACTTTTCATGTAAGTTTTGCTCAATTTGCAGCAGTGAAATCATAGTTTCACCAAAATTCCAATAGCAGAAGATAAATTTTGCCCGGTACTACTGGCATGGGTAAAAGAATACGTAAGGGCCGCCAATGAGTATTTTTTGGTTGGAGATACACTGAAACATAAGGATGGCACCAGGCTAATGCAGTTTATGCAAATATTTCTGTACCTTACTTCTACTCAACTTTATGCCCTGTGTTCAAAAAACCTCACCTCTAGCTCAATAGCATCTGGCCTGATTTATAAAAAAGGTTTGTGTAACAACTGTTTTTATTTGTTGTGCCCAGTTTTGTGTTTTGTGGCAGAGGAGTTCACTTTCAGAAGGGATTTCTGTCTAGACTAATTATTATTTCCCTGCAGTACATGCAAAAACAGTTAGCATTTTAAAATATGTGTCACTGTACAAGGAATAGCATACTGTGTAACTGGAATAACTTTGTATACTGTTGATAAACAAGAGCTGAATATTGTTACATCCCCCTTCTAATTTTGGATTTTCAAAACAGGGAAACCTTTTCATTCTGGGGGCCAAGAGTCCCTCTTGAAATTATTTAACATTCATTTCTTAAAAAAAGATGTGTATTATTAAAAGGATATGCCTTTATGTAGAAAAATATGATTTTGTGTTTTAAGTGCAGAAGAAAGAAAAATTAGCAATATCAGGATTTGCACAAAATGCAAATATCTGTGGCAGCAAAAACTCACTTCCGGTGCAGTGATCAATTTTATTCCTACAGTGCTAGTTCAATTTCTGAGGATGGCATCCACAAAATGCAGTTTCTGAAAAGTGGCTATTGATATCCTCCTCTGGAACACCTCCCTGAGTACTACATATAATGCTTAATGATGTGGACACATCCTGTAACACAAGAAATGTCACTGAAAGTGATTAAAAGCTGTTGCATTATGCAGTTTTTTTTTGGTCTTCTAAACTAAGGATAAGAATGTGGAGGCCAAAGAAAGGAAAGTAATTGCATTTTATTTAGTGCCTTTCCTTCAAAATGCATCCCAAAATGTTTTATGATGTAGGAGAAAGAGTAGAGAGAATTTCTCTGTCATTAGGCACACACACTAGGAATAATGTTATCTCTACAGTTATCAAAGATACTTTTATTTAACATGAACTGTTACATCTGATCTTGTTACAGAAGAGTCATCTCTTAATGGTGAGTACTGATTTTTTTTTATTGACTAGCCAGTTTGTGAGTACCCATGTCAAAAATAAAATACTAATGTTTGAAGGGCCTTGGTTTGAATATGTTGTAATATGGAGTGTGAGGAAGAAGAGCCCATATACCATTGCTACACTCGGGATAAAGCTTCAGCTCCTTTTATATCATTGCCTGGAATGCAACTTGGACTAACATTGGAGACTAAAGGCTTCATCCATCAAGCTTGTGTATCAGTGTAGCAATGCAGTTTAATGCATATTCGGTATTACAGCATGTAATTGTGCCAAACCATTATACTGCGACAAAAACAGTACTATTCGTTTGACATGGGGCCATATTCCTAAAAGATTTCTAGTACTTAACTAGGAATACAGTCTGAGTCCCATGCAAGAAGGTTAGCAGGGTGCTTACTTGAGTATTACCACACTAATGCTAACTGGACGGTGTGCATCTGATCAGGGTGGGGGGCATATTCAACAATGCTGCACACAGTGGATAGTGCAATTGTGCTAACTACACCACTGTGCTCATGCAAACGAGGGAGCCCTCTTGATACAGGGTTGCAGTGTTACATTTAGTGGGTTCTGGAATTGCTTAATGACTACCAAGGCAGTGCTATGTAATGCTTCTAAAACCCCACTTTTATCAATGCACACTGTGATGGATGACTCCAGCCCCCTGCAGCAGCATTGCTTCTAGTGACACTTGCCTTCTCCCACCAGATCCCCAATTTATAAAAAAAAAAAAAAACTTTCTTGATAATCCAGTGGTACCCCTCTCCTTCCCATAAGTGGGAGGGAAGGGGATGGAGAGTAGTGGTTTAAGACTGTTATAACAGGAATCAAGCAAGAGGGTACCACTGGACTACTAGGAAGATATTCTTTTACTCATGGTTTTTGCAGGAGGGGTACCACTGGACCACCAGGAATGTATATTTGCATATGGAACAGGTGAGGATGGGTACAACAGCCAAGGATCAGCAAAATGACTCATACATTTGTGCATAGAGGAATTTTGCAGAGCTTATAAAGGCCATGTAATGGCATGCTAGTGGCCCTTTATCTTCTTGCAAACCGTAAGTGTTCATTTGCATGTGGGTCACTAAATATGGCTCCCAGTAATAAAGATGCTATCCTGTTTGGGACACACTATCACCCATTGCTCATGGGTCTCTGTTGCTGACTGTGGGCTGTGGTAGTGCAGCGCATATGCAATTTACATGCTGCTATCACAGTCCAATATTCCTGCAGGCAGTGTACACCTGACAAGGTGCACTGCCATTTTGAATATGGCTCCCTGATGACCAAGCACTGTATTTTTTGTGTCACTACGTTTGTGCAGCGCAAACAGCAATGGCTAAATATTGGCACCCATATTCTTACTAGTACAGTTATAGTCACTTAGGGTGAAAGTCCATTGGATCAAGGAACCTGACAGAAATTTTGTTTGAGACATTTTTCCCATCTTAAGAATTCAAAAATGTGTCCAAATACAAATATAAAAATTTCCATCTGAATATTAAGTTTTAAAATGCAATTGACGCTCACAAAAAATTAAACTGTCTTCATGCTGTGACATGGGAAATCTGAAACCTCAAAGACTGAGTCATGATTTTAATTTGAAACCATTTCATTGATTACTGATTGTGTAATTATAAATCAGCTTCATATTATATAAAGATGTGCAATTGCTACAAGCTAATACTATATATTTTTTGTTTCCCTGCATGGAGATTATAATGACTGGAACAAGCGTTAGACATTTTGGCCACTGTTAGGCCATTTATAAGGCATCTTCAATAGGGAACTCATTTAGAGATCAGCTTCCATCCCCAACAGAGTGACTATATTTCATGATATGGGCAACATTACAGAGGAGAACTGTACTTGGATATCAACATTTCACACATTTTGGACTAAATTTGTAATCTTTTGAATGACACTGGAGATTAGTGAAGAGTACTTGGACTCTATCACAAAATGAACGCAACCTAATTTTTTTGTGAACATCAATTGCATTTTAATATTTAATATTCAGATGGAAATTCAGTCATTTGTATTTTGATGATTGGAAGTATTTTTGAATTCTTAAGCTGGGGATAATTTTATAGTTCCACTGGGGAATGAAAGTGTTTTTAATATGTGTTTAACATTGTTTAAATTTCATACATATAGGTCACTTTCTTTAATTGGGTGACCAGCAATGGCACTCCTGTGGGCCAACAAAAGTTAGTTAATTGGATAGTTAAATTGCCTTATATAAAATAAACCATTGATTGCATGTTAAGGAGCACCAAGGGGTGGTTATGTGGTTATATTTAATTAGCCATGAATTACTTTTATTGGTCTGGCTATAAAGGAGAAGGAGTAGCAAGCCTGACCACACACCTTGTGAAAGATCTAAGATTGAAGCGCTGGAGCAGGGCAAGCAGGTAGCTTGATTAGAGGTGTTATGTAAGTATTTTGTTTGATTTTTTGTGAGCATTTGCACACATGTGAGTATTTGCACATATTTGCATTGTTTTGTATGGTTTTGAATGGTAGCCCTCTGTGGCACATAACACTTTGTATTAGGAATACATTTCATATGAATTAATCTGTGATTTTGTGTGTGTGTGTGGGGGGGGTAACTCATGCCTCGGATTTGCACCTTAATTTGTGGAGTTACACCATTATGTATTGGGTCTCAGGTGCACCAAATCAATTTTGAGCAAAGTACCTTCTTTTACATGGGATCTGAGTTCTAAAGCAGCCTGTGTTGTGTGTTGTCCTGAGCGGCACTGTTGCAGTGTGATCTGGGCAGTAGGCAGCAAGTGCATGCCAGCTGGTAGCAAGTCGACACCTGTCTTCTGGTAGTCTTTCTTGGAAAAAAATAAACTAAAAAAAAATATAGAACTACAAGAAAAAAAATCACATAATTAAATAAAATAAAGACTTATTCCTGTAGCAAGCATTAAGGAATGGAGAAAGAGTGAGGCCAAGGAGATAGTATCATGTGCTCATCCAGTCACATCAAAGAAAAACCAAAGCAGAGTGGGTTTGGTCATGCACCCTCTGACTCAATGGGAACTACAAGTGTAGAGGAAGATAACAGTAGTGGTCAAAACATCCATAAAGTAACATGCACTTGAGGAACCACTTGCAATGGCACTGCAAGGGATCAAACATGAGGAATCACTGTAGAAAAAAAAGGAATAAGAAAGGATTGTGTCACATAGTGACACAGGCAGAAAAGGAGCAAAGTGAATTGACAGAGTTTGGGGGCAGAAATACAGATTGTGTTTATATATCTGATAAAAGTGATAGCAGCTGGCCGGCCTGGTGGCACTGAGGGTTGAGGCACTGGATGCAACACCTCACACCACGCTGGTGACCCAGGTTTGGGAATGAGCCTGGGTCATCGGGGGTTAGTAGGGGAGGAGAAGGATCAAGCATCTGTAGGACTGCTCTCCTTCTCTGGGGAGGGTGTGTGTGCTGCTGTTGGTGTCCTGATGGCCTCTAGTGATGGCTGGGGGTGATGCAGGGCACAGGCAGACTGTGGGGGGATGTGCTGTGGCTGACACCGGGAAGGAGTGCATGTGGCAGCACGCATGGTCCTGTCCATTGGTGTCATTGCACACCACACACGCCAAGGGGAGAACAGGGAAAAGGGCACCAGTTGCAGTGGCATGATGTCTGTCTTTGTGTGGGGGGATCTGCTTGGCACTGAGGGTATGCAGCAACACTGGATCTGGTCCTGGTGGTGAAGAGTGGGGGGGGCTCTCCACCTCCCTGCCGCAGGGGGCAAGCCACGGGGGTTAGCTGTGGGACCTGAACATGGTGCTGAGGAGTCCTTGAGACAGCGGCTGGAGACCCGTGGAGGATGCCTGGACATGTATGAGGTAGGCAGACTGGTTGCCAGAGAGAAAAAGCATTAACAAAAAAAAGTGATAGCAGCAGCAGTTCTAGGGAACAGAAGGCCGAACAAGTGGGAGTTGAACTTGGGGCAGATGCACATAAGAGATCAAAAAAGATCAAAGTGGTGGTAAAAAAGAAAGGCCACATAACAACAAGGGGAAACACAATAACAAGCATTGGAAATGACAACAAATAAAACAGACACAGGCAAATATGGTGGCCCAGGACACTAGGTAAAGGAAGAAGACCCATTCCCTGACCCTGAAATACTGGTGGAGGAATGGGAGGAGGGTGCTGATGTGGAAGCAGTCCACAATAGCCAATCTGTTAGGTAACAACTGATATTGTCAGGAGGTAAGACCAAACTGGTGATGTCAGTGGTGTGGGATTTCATTTGACTAGACAAAGAATCATGGCCACATGGAGTGTGTCTTTTATGTAAAGATAGATGGAGTCTGGGTAAGGAGGGAACACAGCTGGGAATATCTACTATGAAAAGGCATTTGCTGGAGTCCCACTGATCTCAGAATGAAAAGGCATGCAATGCATGGCATCAGCAGCAGCACCACTGGGCATCAAAGCTGATCATGACAATAATGATGGCTAGGGGGATGAGAATGTTAGGAGAGAGGGAGAGAGGAAAAGGATGAACATCTTTTAAGTAGTAGCTGGTGCTCAACTCCAACGTCTTCCATTCATCATTTTTTAACCCATTGGTTCCCATATATATGAAGGGCCACAAATCCCCAGCCACTTCCTCCTCGAGGGGTGACAAAATTAGGAGCCAACTGTCACATCCAGGGGAAAAACACTAAGCTCCCACTGGTCAAGTTCTTGGAAATGGACCAGAAATATAAATCCAACAGACCAGAGGCAAAAAAGTTAACAAGAGCAATTGAGGAAATGCTAGCCAGTGACTTGCTGCAATTTTTCTTGGTCGGGCCCGGGTGGTGCTCCTCTGATGCTATGACTTGGCCTGGGGGCACTGGAGAGTTGGTGGCCTGTTTTTTTTGGCATTGTTTGATTTAGTTCCACATGCTTTGCACTGCATTTATTTTCATGGTTCATGCCTTAGCGGTCATGCCCGACTGTGCCAGCAAGAGCCAGGCCTCAAGCCATCCTCAGATCAAATTTATTACTAACCTTAAAGTCCTGACTCCCAAGGCCAAAGAAGAACTTAATAAAAATAAAATGTCTCAGTCAGTTTTTAAACTTGGAGGGAGTCGGGATGGAGTTGGGCTGAGGCCAAGCTAGCTGAAATTGGTAAAACCTGAGAGAAGGGGGGCTCTTGATTGGGGGGGATATATTTTTTGTTATGCCCTTTATGTTTAGTGAAGGGGATTATCATCAGGGAGCTTCCAATTCTATCCCTTATGAATTGCATCTTTCTTCCCCTTTAGACTTACCACGTGATTGTAAAATTAATAGCAGAGTAAGCACTGTCAGCAGACTTTATTATTAAAGCAAGTAGTCATACTGTTACAAGGTCATTTGATCATTTATCTTTCTGATCCATAACTGTAAAGCAGTTTGGTCTAATGGTAAGACAGCACTGCCAAGCTATGAACCTGGAGATTCAAGATTGAATCTCACAACCACCATTTACTGCTTGACTCTACTTGCACAGGTCACTGTCCCTTTGTAATTTGTGAAGTTTAACTTCCCAATGCACCCAAAAAAGGCAGCTTTCCCTTCCTTTCTTCTCTGGAATTGCAAAGCAGTTTCTGAAGGGAGTAGTGCCTGAAAATAGTCATTGCCATGGCTAGTGCACTTACCCGGTAAACACAAACTAAATAAAAAAACAGACTCTTTTCCTAGCCTTTAAAGAAACATTACTGAGAAACACCCACCACAACTTGTGAGTTGCAGCAAGGAGCAGTCATGTGGGTAGGGTTTGGGCCATTTGCCTTCTTGCTTGGCCTGAGGAGGCTTCAGGCCCGCCTGAATTTATTTTTAGCCAACCGCAAGGCCCTGCAGTGCTGAAGCACTGGAGGCAGGCTCCAGCCCAGAGTCCCCTGCATCAGCCTGCCATGCCCAAGCCCATCTGCATAGTGTTTTTTGATGGAGTATTTTATCTTTTGTTACGCTGACTGAATGAGAATTTGTCTGTGCTAAGCAAATTGGAAGGGAAACCATTGTCTAAATTTCTTATTTATTATGCTAGAAAATACAAAAACAACTGTTTAAAATATAGCCCTGCCTTCAGTGCCTTATAACATCATGTTTTCTGGAGTATCAATGTCATCTTTATACCAGAATATAACTGTAAAGCTTGTTGGATGTTTGCTTAGACTACAAGTTCTCAGAGATGCTTTCTCCAAATGATCAAGATTCAAGACTGTTTCCTAAAGAACGGCAGCAGAAAATTAAAAAAAAAAGTTCTGTAATTAGGAAGAAAAGGCTATTTAAAGTTATTATAGCACAATTGCATGGGGCTATAGGTTTGTTTCACACTTGATATGAGCTGTTTAACACATGGAAATATTTAATGAATAGTTTGTAGTAAACTATGAATTTGTCAAAGTATGAAGGAGGATCATTTTACCTCTCAGTGAGCACTGCTGTGCGATTTGTCTCTGTTTTTGTTGTTTGGGAATGGAGGGCTAGACATAGACAATTCTGCTTATTTTCAGCCTGCCTTCATCCCTAGGCTGGCGAGGTGGGGGGAAGGGGTGATCATGTGGCTGGTCAACTAACATGATTTAACCACGCTGAGCTGTTGGTGGCATTTCTATTTACTATTTCTGCATAGTCGTCTTCCCGTCTGTTGTAAGTGATTTTTTTTTGTATGGGGCACTACTGTGCGTACAGTCTTGGAGGTTATTGGAAGAAATAGTCACAGTTGTTTTATTTATGTGTGCTCGGCTGAACAATATGAAGCATACCTCTCAACCTTTTGTCCCCCGGATGTGGAACATTGCCTGTCAGAATGTGGAACAAATGGGCAAAATGTGGAACACTTAGTCAAATCTTTACCTAACAAGCTCAAAACACTGTTAAAATGTTGCATTTATGTTCAGAAAGTCTGTTATTAATTGAATAATATATTTTTTGCATAATTTACTATGGATTTTTGCTTTCAAATGTTGACTTTGAATGTGGAACAAGTCCTTACAATGTGGAACAGGGAGCTTTTGTGAAGTAAAATGAGGAACGTTCCTCGTAATGTGGTACAGTTGAGAGGTATGATATGAAGCACCATTGTTTTTTTTTATTTCACACTTTTTATACCCAGTGGGTGAGAATCCCAGTTATATACAGTGAATATGCCAAACTGACCCTTCTTGTTGTACACCATGCCTCATCATCACAACAGCAGTGTGTAATTTATTTGATGCCTTATTTTGTTATGTGAGCAAACAAACTGGTGTTCACATGTTCTATTACATTTTTGGGAAATCGTGGAATGCTGGTTACTGTTATTGGGTGCGACTGTGGTGTGGGTAGGGCAGTTAAACTAAGCTGAGTCAACTAGATTATGTGTGGTGGAAAGTTAAAGTTGCTTTTTGGCAATACAGGTTGGGGGTTTCACACCTCTGTTCTCTCTGCTACACACCCATATGCAAGCAGTACTTTTATTACCTGAGAACTTGCAAAAAAAAATTCTAATAAACCTCCAATGAGCACAGCATTGTAATTATGATACTTCTCAACCACCTTCCCCCACCGGGTCTCACTGATAATACTGTGAGAAAATGATGCAGTGCTCATCCCTTAATAGAGCACTAACCATCTCTTACTACTGTCCTTATGTAGTGAAAGTTTCCAATGTCTGTATCTCTGCTCAGTGATGTAATAGGATCTGCCTAAATCCCATGGGTCCCATGGGATTTAGGCAAATGCTACATTAAAAGCACTGGCATTTGATACATATACATTGGAAACTTACTGTACATAAGTGAACTATTATGGGATGGATAGTGCAGCATCATTTTCCCGTGGCATTACCAGCAAGATTTGAGGGGGAGTACCACCATAATTAAAATACAGGGTACATCATAGTTTTGGGAGATATTTTATGAATGCTCAGGTTATGAAAGCATTAATTGCATATGGTGCCTATATGAGGGATCAGAGAGGTGAAGCCCCAATCTGTCCATAAGTCATTGCTTAAAGTTAATTTAATGTTATTTACACTCATGAGAGCCCCCCTTACACACACACACACACACACACACACACACACATGTGCACACTCACTCACTTAAAAATCAAGTGCTATTCAGAGTTCCCATTGCTTGTATTTCATTTATTATGAAAAATCCTGCCCATCTTATCCCAACTACTATGTCGGAGGACTCCATACTCATTACCCTAAAAAATACTTGTGACGAGGTGTAAAATTACACCTAGAATAAACTAGATTACATTTTATACACTATGGTTTCTGGGGGCCTAGGTGGCCCCCAGGCCCCTTGCCTCTTCACTGTTGTGATATGTGAAAATCAGGACTTTTATGTTACTTTGCCCCTCCCCCGTAACAAGGCAAACAACGTCCCTGCTCCCCCTTCTGTGCACATCATGGTTCTGGGAAGTTACTGGACATGTAATTCACTGACTGTCAATGCTGCAGCACAGCATGGGCCAGTAACAGTGGGTCATGCCATGCGCACTCCTGATAGCCCGACTCCCATGCCTGGTGCCCACCTCTTGGGATGGGTCTGACACTTAACACTTTCACACCCCTTCTGGGCTACCATTACCAACAACTTAATCTTTGTGCACTAACTGACTTCTGATAAACCAAGACTGTTTCTGAGAAATCCCTTCCTGTCCTTGAGCCCAGAATGAGACTGCACTGAGCAGCTCAAATGGGGGGTTATTATTACCAGTAAAACCCGACCGGAGTTTGCTGTTAGTCTCCATACTTCTTACTGACAACACCGCCATACCGCACATATGCAACTATTCTAAATTGTCACTGGGCCATGCTTTTTTGGAGTCCTACTATCCTGAAATACAAAACAAACAACACCATTTATTGTCACCTCTGTCCCATTGTGCAGGGCGAGTGGCTCACCTTTTTCTGACTGCCGTAGATCACAAGGCAGGAGAGGAAAAGAAACCCATATTCTGGACTCACCTCAGCCCTTTCCACCAGAGAACACAGTAACAACACTACTGTACATACAGCCAGAAGGTACGTGACTTGGCCACAGAGAAGCATCCTCTGCTGGGCTCGAATATCCCTCTCTCCCCCACTGATGGGAGCGTGTGTGCACACAGACACTAGGCAGGGGAATTTTTGCACTCTTGTAGCTTTCACTTTCATTCTTGTCCTTAATATGTGTTTATCATGGGAGATGCTCCATTTCAGCTCTAGACAGTGCTAGACTTTGTGGAGTATCTTTCTACCTACACAGAGAGGAGCCATCCACAGATAGACTGTGAGTAGAGGGCTGTCCCTCTGAATTTATATGGAAAGGGACGAGAGGGTTCTCTTATCTGATCGCTGCTGACAGGTAAGGTATAACTGTCCTCGAGCTGCTTGCTGGCTTTATGTGGTGCTGACTGTACTGGATGCATAGATAGGGGAATAGTGACAGGTAAAGTTGGGGTTACTGCCCTCCAAAACAGGGGGTGTACACCGGCTGCACTCTATCTGGTTTGAACCCCACAAACAGTACTACTTGCATACTGTGGGGCCCTGAGCAATCTGTTACTTAATCTCCCTGTGCTCCAGGGACACATATGGAGATGAGCTCCAGCTCAGTGTGCCTTGCCTGACCAAACATTCTAAAACAAACAAAAAATAAATGTGCAACATGTGGGAATACAAACATAAAAAGGTTAGTATACATAGAAAAATATATGCGGCACCCTGAGTGAGACAGTGCGATCTATTGCTTAGATTACCAGGTGGGGGACCAATGAATTACAGATTTAAATCATGATATAACCAAATACTCAGTATGTGATCTTGAGCAAGTCCACTAAACCCACCTCCAGTGCTCCAGTCTGCCCAGTTAAAGAAGTAAGTAGAAGCAGGATCCCACTGGAAATGAGATGTTGCATCTGATCTGGGCAATCATTTGTAAATAAATTGTGGGAACCCATGACTACAACATGATTCAAACCTCCTTCACCTTTCAGCACCTAAATGTGGCAAACTGTTCCTCAAAATGTGAGAACACGAGAAAGAAATGTGAGACATTACATCAAATCTCAAGAGATACATGCTCAGAAACGATGGGACATCGTGCTTTCATGTCCATGTGGTTTGCTGCTTTCTAAGCAACATAGATCAATACACACATTTGGTGTGGAAAGTGGGACAGGACCCACCCCATCTGGGGTGAGAGGGCTTACGTTAGGTAGAAGGGGGGCTGTTGTAATGGGGACAGGTGAGAGGCCTGCAGAAATCAGAATTACTACTTGTTGCATTTACTTATTTGGAATTCAGGTCATACAGACGGTGCGATGACCCACTTCTGGTTTTCATAGGGTTCCCTTGGCACAAGTAGGTACAAAGTGGGGCAGCTGCAGTGTAATGCACTGAAGTAGGTTGGAATTTTGCACAGCAGGATGGTCTTATTGTACCACATTGATCTGGAATTGGTTCAGAGACAGCAGTTGCACTGGTAGCAGGAATTATTTATGTGCATTACAGATCATGCACTGGAAGGTCATTACAGAGGTACGTGGTTTGAGCTGTGGATTGCGTATACATACTCACTTACATTCTTCCCAGTGTTTTACCCTGAATGCTCTCATGTTGTAACTTGACACTTTTTTTTGGCACCCTCATTTTTTTCCCCAGAAACAAACCCCATCCAGTGCATCTCACTAAATGCTGATCAAGAACGCCTACTAATCATGTTAGAATTATTCTTTTCTTACTTACTGTCTTTCTTCATCCAATCCCTACTGTCCCTAAAGCGGTTGCTAAAGCCACCCTCCATTACTTGTTTCTGCTTCTCCCCCACCCTCCCCTGTCCCACATCTCCTTTCTCTCTTCCCCTCTTTGTGAGTTTGTCACATGCTCCTAACTTTGCTAGTTTTTAATATTTTTACTCCAGATTTTCAACATTGACATTATTTCACACCTCCCTATGAACAGTACAGTGTCATTTTTCATATCCTGCTTGAAACATGTTTTCCCACCTGTGGCACAGAATGGCATGGTGGCTCTGAGAAATCACCTTTTGTAATGAGAGAACAAAATAACTCTGACACTTTTAATGAGGTGGGATCATAAGAACGCTATACTGAAAATTTGGTGTGAAGATAATAACAAACAACACATTTATGAGCATGCACTTAAATTAACAAATGCAGGCTCGTACCTTTGGTAGTTTTCAATATTTTGACCCCAAATTGTCATCATAGCCATCTCTTCACTGCACCTCATGAACATGACAACTGTCATTTTCCAGATCCTGATCAAAATGTTTTTTTTTGCATCCCGAATGGTGATTTTGCAGCCACTGCATGAAAGTACCTTTTGGACATGAGTTGAAATTGTACTCTTCCTTTCTTCATGAGGTAGCATTATACGATGACTATGTTGAAAGTGTGATGTACAAATATTGAAAAAAAACAATGAAGTTATGAACCCGTGTTGAAAATTGCTAACACAAGCTCGTAACACCCCCCCAAAAAAAATGACACCACTGCACATAATGAACGTTCAGCATTGACAAATGCTTGTTATTCCTGTGGTTTAGTTTGGTGTGTTTAAGTATTTTGCCAATGTCTTTCTGTAGCAGTTTTAGTTATTTTTTAGTTATATTTTTCTTGAATTAATGGTGTTCTGTCACTTTATGTTGTATTTATAAAATAACTCATTACCCCTGTCATTTTAGTCCCTGTTCTATTTAAAAAAAGAAAAAAAAAGAACTTATGTGGTTGTTTTTAGCAGTAGTCTTTCAGCAATCACACTGCTGATCCCTGATTCTCTGGGGAAGATATTGTCTGCTCCTGGTATTTATTTGTACTGCAGGATTTATTTACACTTTGCAATTTTTCATCCCAAATCATGTAGAATTCTGTAGGGGTAAGAGTTGTTAATTGTTGTTGAGAGTTAATAATTTGTTTACCCATTACACCTATTGTGTGTGTCATGTTAGTTTATTAATCTCTGTGTTGTGTTAAAAGAATCATTTGATGGAGGTGCTACATACTATATTATTAGCAAAGATTTTTTTTCAGATCACACTGCTGATCCCTTATTCTCTAGGGAGAGGTGTTGTCTGCTGCTGGTAGTTAATCACTTGTTTAACCTTTTTACCCCTGTTGTGTGAGTCATGTTAATCCCTGTGGTATTTTATTTTTTCAGATCACACTGCTGATCCCTGATTCCCTAAGGGAGGTGTTGTCGGCTGCAGGTACTTATTTGTAATGCAGGCTTTATTTACATTTTGTCATTTTTCATCCCAAATCAAGTCACAAACTAGCATATAAGAATGACTGGGAAGAGATGCTCTACAAAAGGGAGAGGTGCCAGGGAGGCAGAAAAGAAGTGTTCAAAAGCTGTGGGGCAAAGTGCTGCAGTTAAAAAAAGGCTATGTCTGTGTCAACATGTTCTATGGACTCCGGGGCTGGTAGTAGCAAAGGAGAAGTTGGTGGTGGTGACATTAGTGAAGTCAGATTTTTTTCTGCCACATCTGTGGCATCCACACTGGTAGGGGATGTAGGAGGTGACAAGAGAAGCAGCAGTAAACAAGGAACAGTGGTTGAGGAGGAGGTTGTTGGTGTCAATGTGGTTGCTGGTTGTGGTGGTGCTGAGCCTGATAGTGTGGAACATGAGTCAGTGATTAAGGTGGGAGATCTGGAAAATATGTGTCACAGTCAGACTCCTGAAGATGAAAGGGTCAGAGAGCCTGGAGATGGTGATGATGAGGACAGACCTGTGGAGGAGGAGGAGGACACCAACAGTGCTGCTGATGATTTGTTGGCTTCCTGATGGAAACCTGAAGAGAAAAAGAAAGAGGGTGGTGTTGCAGATGATATCGAGAATGTTGTTTGCAGTTATCCTACTACCAAAGTCCCCCCCCCCGATATTACTGAAGTTATGAAATCATTCAAAAAATACACACATTTCCACCCCTTCCCCTCAGCTATCCCACTCCCACTGCCTTGGTAAATCAAGAGTTACAAAATCCCTAGTTTGGGTTTTTTATATACTTGTCCTAGCTGATGAGACAGTTGCCATCTTTCAGCTATGTCAAGCATGAGTTAGTAGGGGGAGAAATGGCAGCCACCTAGGCACCAGTGGGCAACACACACACCTGAAGAACAGGCACCTGTTACTCTAGCATCAACACCAGAAGGAGCCCAGTACAGAGGGTTCCTGTCCCTCAACATCATCATTAGGCAAGGCAAACAGAAGTAGCAGGGCAATAGACCAGATGGAGGGGCAAGTGAGGTGGACTAGAGGTAGGAGGAGGAGGATTCTGTGGGTCTGCCTAGTAGTGGACGTAGGAGCAGTGGTGAATACAGTAGTACCACTCAGAGTCAGAAAAGCACAGTAATGCCATTGCAGACTCTGCCCTCTAACTCACTGGTGTCATTCAAGTAGCAGCACATATGAATCCCCAGGAGTTAAATACCACTCCACCAACAAAGCTGCCATGACAAGTCCAGATGTTTTGTAGTCCAGTCCCAAGAAACATCCAGCCTATGCTTCATAGCATGTTTGAATGTCACTCCAAATTCACTACCACTCATGCTACTGCACATGAGCTAAATGCAACAACTGTCGAAATACTAGCAATTGCTCTATTGCCATTCTCCTTTTTTGAGAATGTTGGAATTTGGTGGTTGATGGCCCGTGCCTGTCTCAAATGGCAGATTCCATCAAGAACATACATTTCTAAATGTGCCATTCCTGAACTCTATGGACAATGTCACATATGGCAAACCATGCCCTGAAGCATTCAGCATGACCATACATACATCTGAGCATGGATATGTGGACCAGTGGCCAAACAGCTGGCAGCTCCTACTTGAGCATTACAACATATTGGGCACAGCAACCTGGGGTAATATTTGACTCTGGGCATGAGAAAAATTGCACTAAGCCCAATTGTTGTGCTACCAACACTCCAGGTATTCAACAACATGCCACACTGGCAACGAAGAGTATAGGTGGATCATACATGGGTCAGAAAATGCTGAGAGTGCTCTTTACTGAGACTGATGAGTGGCTTCACTCTCATTCACTGAAAGCAGGTTTCATTGTGAATGATAATGGCTCAAATGTTGTGAAATGTAACAGCAATTGGGGGGGAGATTTCAGGGTGCCATGCCTGGCACACTGTCTTAATCTCATTCTGCTGCAGTTTCTAACCCATCCTGATATCAAAGCCATGTTAACTGTGGCCCATCACATCTGTGTCCACTTTGCCTGTTTTCAGAAAGTCCCGTGAGCAGCTCTATCATCTGCAGATACAAAACAAACTGCCTCTGCACCATATTAAGCTGGATGTTGTCACCAGATGTTATTCAACACCGTACATGACTGATAAGTTGCATGAACAGTATAAATCCATATCTGAATATCTGCTGCTACATACTTGACAGCACTGGAGTATCCATGTCTCTGGAAACAGGGCACTGGTGCCTAATGGATGGCCTGTTCATGGTTCTCAGACCATTCGAACATGCAACACAGGCAGTGAGTGGGAACACTGCCTATATCATTCAGGCAACTCCACTACAATGTGTGCTGAGACAGACACTGGAGAATGTGCAACAAGTGCTGAAGACAGGTGGTGATAGTGGAAGCTGTGCCTTAATGGAACACATGCTCCATGTCTTAGACTGCAATACACATATTTCTGACATTTTGCAGTCTGAAGAGTTTGGGATTACTACCATGCTGGACCCATGTTATAAATATGGACTGGCAATAATGTATGTATGTATTTATTTATTTACTGAAATCTCAGAATTACAAGCTTTGAGCCAGGGGTTCATTTACAAAGGCTCCATGTCATAACATGAAGGCGACAAGGGCAATATCAGGGTACAATAAACAAACATGAATTGGTTACAGAGTACAACAATGAAAACAAAGGAAAATTACAAAATAAGTGCTACAAGGTTCCAGCAGATTACATGGCAAAAAAGTACAAATTTGCAAGGATTACATTGGTTCAAAAATGTACATACAGCGAATGAGCAGCCAAGGGATGACCTTGTCAGGATATATAGGTAGAAAATCAGGATAAGGGTAAGGGAGGATGTGAGGACCAACTTGGGGGTGAAGAGGTTTGGAGCAGCCTGAGAGAGGCATTGTGCTGGTGAGGTCCTAAGTGCTGAAACCCACTAACAAGGTGCAGAGGGAGTGGGAGGAGGGTTTAGGGAAGAAGAACCACAATGGGGTGTGAGGGAGTGTTATCATGAGGCAGAAAACAAGGGAAGGTAAAGGAGGAACTTCAGAGGTGGTACAGAGGGGGTAGGGAGTGTGTGCAGTAAAACTGGGGGAAGGGTAAGGGGTTGGGCTGTAGAGGAGGAGGGGGGTCAAGGGGAGGGGAACACATAATGATATGTGTGAGACAGGGTGTGGATGTCCAAAACTTAGGGGTAGTATCAGGGGATTGAGGGGCTGGGAGGGGGCATGTGCTGGGAGAAAAAGGTAAGGCTGAGAGGAAGAGGAAAGGAGTAGGGAGGAAGAGGGGGAAGGAGTAGAGGAGGAGATGGTGGGAGGAGGGAGATGGGTGATTACAGTAGGTAGGAGAAGTTCAGGTATCTTAGAGGGGATAATCACAACTATTCTGTTTTAGCAAATGCAGTCTAAGTTTGGCCTTGAAGGGTCCCAATCTAAAGACAGCCAGAAGTTCAGGTGGAAGGTAGTTTGACTAGCTGGGAGCCTGGTACATAAAAGTTCACTGGGCTTGGGCAGTATGGCAAAAAGGGACTAGGAATGAGGGATTGGAGGAGCTTCTAGTGTGGCATTGTTTGCTGGACCTTTGGAGCAGCAATAAGACTGATGGGGGAGGGGGGTTAGCTCAAGACTAATCTTTTTAGCAAACAGCCAAGTTTGGTAAAAGACTGCCATGAAGGTTCAGCCAGTTTGCTGCAATACAGAGGTCACAGGTGTGCATGTAATGATGGCCACCAGTGACAAGGTTGCACACTTTATTTATGGCCACATTTAGTGTTCTAAGAGAAGAGTTGGAAGTAGCACCATAGATAATAAGGCCAAAATCAATAATAGAAAGGATAGAGCTCATGACAGCTAAACAGAGCACACCCAGAGTCATGCAATGCCTGTGTCTGTATAGAAGTCTGAGCCTAATGCAGACATTTTTGGATATTGTATTGATATGTTCTTGATAGGAAAGATGGTTATCGAGGGTAATATCTAGATATTTAAAGCTGTAGACTTGTTCAAGGGGAGAGCTGAGATTGATAAGGATGCGTAGATGGGCCTTTTTATACTTGTTGTGTGGGCTGGCAAAAAGCATCACTTTGGTTTTCTAATAGTTCAGGATAAGTGGCTGAATAGAAGAGGACCAAGGATTGAGTGTTGGGGAATGCCAGAGGTTATAGGGAGACAAAGCGAGAGCATGTCATGCATTTTTAACCTTTGGCTTCTGCCTTCAAGGTAACTTTTGAACCAACCTGTCACTTCTTGAGAAAGACCGAGGGTGGGTATGGACTTGAGTAATAGAGAGTAATTGACCATATCAAATGCCTTTGTGAGATCTATGTAGATAGACCCCACAGGGTGACCATGATCTAAAGCCTTGTGAATTAAATCAGTGTATGCTAGAAGGGCAGTGGTGGTGCTGTATCCTTTTCTAAAGCCATGCTCTTGGGCACATTGGCTGTTATGGGTGTTAAGATAAACAGTTAATTGATCAGCAACTATTCAGTCCAGCACTTTGGAAAGTGGGGGGCAAGATGGAGATGGGGCAGCAATTTGAGTATAAGACCCTATCACCACTGTTGTGAACAGGTGTTACCATCTCTGCTTTCCAAATTGAAGGAAATTGACCTAGATGAAAGGATAAGTTGAGGGTCTTGGTGAGAGGTGTCAGGACTGCATCTAAGGTGAGGCAGAGCAGTTTTAGATCGAGTGTGTCACTACTAAATCATGAGTTGATGAGTTCCCTTAGAAGATATTTTTTAGCTGTCCCAGTAGTTACAGTCTTAAAATAGAAAGGGGGAGTAGTGGGGGGGGGGATGATGTGTGTATAGAGCTGTCATAATGGGGAGGGTCGGTGAAGAAGTTGGGGGGGAAGTATCACACTCAGATCAGTGAATGCAGTATTGAAAATGTCAGCAATTTCTTTAGGATTCTGAGTGCTAGCACCATAAATATTGAGTATTGAGGGAGGGGATTTGCTAGATTTGCCAGTGAGATTTTTCATATGCTCCCAGAACTGTTTCCTATTGCCCCAGGACTTGGAAAATTGGTCTTTGTAATGGTTGATTTTAGCAGAACGTACTGCACATGTGCATGCATTCCTGGCTTCCTTGTTGCATTGCAGATCCCTAGTATTTTTGGTAGCATGTGCCACATGCCAGAGGTGGTCATGAATGGCCATTTGTTCAAGGGGCGATGAACTGATCCAGGGATTGCTTGCCCCTATACATTTATGTTTTTTAAAGGGGGCAAAGAGATCACAGGCTTTATTAAAGAGGGAGATGAAGTGCCCCAGGGCAAGGTCCACACAATTGGCGGTGTCAATGGGGAACCGGTCACAATGGTGGAGGTGATCTTGAAGTTGACTGAGTTGCCCACATCTTAGGGCACATTGGCAGGTCATCCTATTGGGGGGGTTGGTGTGTTGATTTGATCAACAGCATGAGATTGGGGAGTGGTCACTAATGAGGTCAGACACCTTTGTGTCCAGGATCCTGTCAGGGCAGTTGGTGAGAATGAGGTCAAGTAGATTATGGGACCTAGTTCTATAGATAAACCTACTTGGGGTTGGAACCATTTGTGTTAGGTCAACTGTAGCAGCAGCATCGTTATAAGGACCAGCCTCAGACACAAGCTATTTTACGCTGAAATCACCTAGCACAATAATCCCTGAGCGCTTGGGCAGCTTGGTAATGTAATCGAGGACTGAGTGAAAACTGGCAGCTACTTCTCTGGGTGGAATGACTATTGAAAGGATAAAAAGTGACTTACTCAGTATTACTTGGTGTGAAAAGGGTGGAAGGAGACTCTAGGCCCATCGTGACCACCCTCCCTGCACATGCAGGGTAAATTAAACACTAGCCCAGAAGAAATTTGTCCAGTTCAGCTTTGAATGACTCAAAAGTAATCATGTTTACCACTGAGTTGGGTAACAAATTCCAAAGGGAAGCAGCTCTTATTGTAAAATAGAACTGTCTTTTCATAGTACGATACTTTGGTATCTTAATTTGCCTGTTATGACATCTAAGATTATAAAGTTTAGAAGCGATTTCAATATTAGTATTTTCCATTAATGTAGTGTCCTTCAGGATATTGTATAGCAACAACGTATCACCACAGTCCCATTGCAGTTTGAGATCATATAAATCTAGGGCCTGTAGTCTTTGCTCAAATGTCAAATGTCTGACTCTAGGTATCAGCTTGGTTATCCTTCTCTGCATATGCTCTTCCTTTTTTTGATCTCTTTTATAATAAGGTGCCCAGTAAGAGGCTGCATAGTCTGTATGTGGACGTATATAAGATTTATGAAGAGGAAGTAGACAACACTCACTCCTACTGAAAAAAGTTATTTTAATGGCTGAAAGTATATTATTTCCTGTCTGAGCAATTTTTCTGCAATGGTCAGAGGAAGTGAATGAGCTATTAATAATTACTCCAGATCTCTTTTAGTTTTTGAATGGCTTAATATTGAATTATTTAAGTAATAATCAGTAATAAAAAATTTTATTCAAAGATGGTTAATGGCATACTTTTCAGAGTTAAATGTCATTTTATTAATATGTACCCATGATTCTATAACATATAAGTCTTTCTGAAAGAGTAAGATCTTTTCTGGAGTGTAAACCTCAGCTGAGAGTTTTGTATTATCTACATATTTTCAGATATTATTGGACACACCATAATGAAGGTCACTGATATAAATACCAAAAATATAGGACCTAGCACGGATCCATGAGGGACCCTACTAGTCACTTTAATATTAGATGATAATGAAGTACCTATATTTACTCTTTGTGATCTGTCCATAAGCCAGTTGCTGAGCTAGTTAGTCAATTAGTTACTGAACCCTAAAGTAATCATTTTATTTACTAGGGAGAGATGTGGCACTAGAGCAAACGCTTTCTTAAAGTCTAGATATATAATGTCCACTGGGATGCTACAATCCAAACTAGCACTGACTGTTTCATAAAAGGCGATCAAATTGGTTGTACATGATCCTCCTTTTTGGAAACCATGTTGGGTTGTGTCTGTTATACCTGGGGCATAGATTTCATTTTCAATTTTGTTTTTAAAATTTTTTTCTATTAGTTGAAGTTAGACTAATTGGTCTATAGTTATTTGTTAGTTTTTTATTACCTTTTTTGAAAATGGGGACAACATTTGCCCTACTCCAGTCTTTGGGAACCTCCCCTGTCACTAGTGATTCATTAAATCTGATATGATATGTAATAGGAGAACAAATTGATCTATGATCTCTTTAAATAAATAGTTGTTCAGATTATCTGGACCAGGGGAAGAATTATTTTTAGAGAACGTATAGCAGCCTTTATTTCATCATGTGTAATATACTCCTGATGGTAAAAGAGATCTATCTCCTGGGTATTATTCATATCTTGACCTTCTTTACTTATAGAAGAGATTGGGTTTATGGACTTTATATAGGAGTTGACATATGCATAAAATGCTTTTGTATTCCCTTTTACAAGTGAAAGTTTAAATTCTAGTTTCTTTCTTTTTGTTTTGATAAGTGCTTTAGTTTTTGTTTTACTTCCTTTTTAAGTAATGAAATAGTTTCAGCATTTTTGTTCTTTTTTCATTTTGTTATAAACCAACTTTTTTGTTTTGATTTGCTTCTGGATTGCTGGAGTGAACCATGGCGGCGATCTTGCCCTTGTTGTAATTAATTTTTTAATTGGGACATGTAGTGATTCCAGATTAAGGAAAGTGTTTTTTTAGTAGGTTCCAACTTTCATTAACCTTGAGATTGGATAATAAGATAGTCCAATCAAGTATATTTAGGGTTGATCTAATTTCATCATACTTACCCCCAGATAATTGTATCTCAAATTAATGGGTTTATTGCTAGTTTTAGAAGTAATCAGGTCAAATAGTATTCAATTATGGTCACTACTGCTTAGGGGGTTTGTTATTTAATTATTATCTATTTTGGATTCAATGTTAGTCAGTATTATGTCCAAGATATTTTTGTCCCTAGTTGGTTCTGTTACTAATTGATTCAAGCCAAGAGTTATGAAAAGATCCAGAAATAGCAATTCAACCAGATTTTTTGCTGTTAGATGGTCCCAGTTTACTCCTGGAAGATTAAAGTCTCCCATTAAAAGGATTTTTGATTTGTTGGTTAAGTCAGTAATTAGAGTGCAAAGACTCTCGCTGTTGCTTGTATCAGCTGATGGTGGTCTATACACAATCTCTAAGATAAGAGGTTTGTCAGATTTATTTTTAATTTGAACAAAACACCCTTCTATACTATCATCCATTCTGTGGATCTCTTGAAAGGAGATAGAGTGCTTTAAGTAAAGGCATACTACTCCTCCTTTTTTAATAGTTTTATTGTTTTGAATTAGATTATAGCCAGGGATATTAACCCAATCTGATAAGCAATCCCAGCATGTTTCGGTGATGGTAATGATGTCAATATTTTTACTGCTAATGATAGCTGTAAGTTTACTCAGTTTTGTAGTGTTCAAACTTCTAGTGTTGGTTTTAAAAATTGTATATGAAGTAGTGGATATCTTCTTTTGAGTTTGTGAATTTGAGTTGTTCATGTTAATTTTTACCCCTTTTTGGCCCCGAGTACCTAGTTTAAATGTTTGTTGATCTTTGTTAACATACTTTTACTGAGTTCCAAGCTACCTTTTTTGCTCAGGTGTAAACCATCCCAGCTGAATGGACTGTAATTATCAAAAAATGTTTCCCAATGAGTTATACAATCAATATGTCTATTTAAAGTTCATTTCCTTAACCATTCATTGAGGGTTTTAATTTTGTTTTGAATTTTAATAGTTGCACTGAGTACTGGAAGGATTTCCGAGATGATGATGTCACAACCCCTATTTACAAATAAATCAATTAGAGAGATATAGCTGTTTTAATATCCTCACATGGTAAATTTGTTCACATCATTTGTTTCTGCATGAACCACTACCAAAGGGTTGAGGCCTGCAGATTCCAAGATGTTGGGTACCATTCATTATATATCCCTAATCCAAGCTTCATGGAAACTGGAGCAAGCCCTGTTTTCTTTGTCATTTTTGCATATTTGGCCATCACTGTGTTTAAGGATACTGTCTCACAAAACATAAACCTATCTGGGAGGGATTTTATCAGTGATATCCACTGAGATGGTATTAGATGTATGTTCACTTATGTCTTCCTCTATGTTGGGAACCACAGTAGGAAGGGATACCAGTGGCTGGACTGCCATGTTACTGATTGGTTTATAGGTTCATAGGTTGTTTACGAGTTAGGTAAGCAAAACTGCCCTTTATGAACTTGCCACCAACACTAATGGTGGAAACTGAATTTTGCATCTCCCATATGTAAATCCAGATTTTTCTTAAATACAGTCAAGGAAGTGCTTGTTACTATACTGTTTGGTAAAGCATTCTGAAAATTAATTATTCTGTGTGAATACCACTGGTTCCTTTCATTTGTATTGTTTTGGGTTCCTTGTAATTTCAGTAAGTGTGATCTGGTATTAATTTTTGACAGATTCCAGGTTAAACCAATAGTTTCTTATATAGAGTCATTTTTAAAGGCTTTATATGTTAAACATAGGTCACCTCGGAGTCTTCTATAATCCATACAATAGAGTCCCACAGTTTTTAGATGCATTTTATAATCAAGGTTCCTTATTGCATGGACTTTCTTGGTGGCCTTGCACTGGACTCCTTCAGTTAAATTTTTGGTTTTAATTAAGTTTGGAGCTACCACTGAGGAGCAGTATTCGAGATGTGGTCTAACAAGTCCTGTATATAGTGGGATAATAACATTCATATCTCTGCTTTTGATATTTCTAAGAATGCATCCCAATATTTTATTTCCCTTTCTGACAGAGTTGTTTGTATGTAGCTCAAAGGTAAAGTCATCTGATATTGTTATCCCAAGGTCTTTCTCATGTTTAGCTGTCTGTAATGTAATATTGCTCACTGTGTATGCATAACATGAGTTATTCCTTCCCAAGTGCATTACCTTACACTTCTGTTCATTGAACAATAAATCATTAACATTTGATCATTTTTCAAGGTGAGTTAAATTATTTTGAAGTTTGTAAGAAGAACCAGAATCACTTATAATACTGCCTAATTTGCAGTCATCTGCAAATTTGACTAACCAACAAGAATTAGTTAATGGACTCATACTTGATATTAGCATGTTGAACAAAATCGGTCCCAGGACTGAACCCTGGGGAACCCCACTGGTAATCTGACTCCAAGGAGAAAGATAACCTTTTATTGACACCTGTTGAGTATGATTTGACAACCAAACTTTTATCCAGTTTATGGTTATTGGATGTATTCTTAAAAACTGTAGTTGTTTGATAAATATTTGGTGAGACACAGAATAAAAAACTTTGGAAAAATTCCAAAAATCATGTCTAGTGACAAGCCCTTATCCAATGTTTTACTGACTGGTTCTAAGAAGTTCAATAAGTTAGTCTGACAAGATCTATCTTTAACGAATCCATGTTGGTAAATATCCACATGTCCTATTTCTGCCAGATGATTAATAGTTCTATCTTTAAGGATTCTTTCAATCAATTTACAAAATACAGGAGTTAGACTTATAGGTCTATAGTTTTGTGGAAGATTTATGCTACCTCCTTTATGAAGCAGAATAGCTGTAGCTTTTTTCCAAATGGGTACAGTAGAACCTGCCTTTAAGGAAGCATTAAACAAAATTGTTAATGGTCCAGTCAAAACTTCTGATAAAGATTTTAGGAATACTGGTGGTATACCATCTGGCCCAGGAGACCCATTTGATTTGAATGTGTTAATTCCTTCTTTTACTTCCTACTCTGTTATTGGATTGAAGGGAATATTAATATTTGTATTTGGTAGAGAAGTAAATGATTTAGGTTTATAAACACTTACAAAATGATTATTTTAGATTAGCTGCCATTTCAGACTCATCAGTAAGAATGCCAGCAGGTGTATGTAGGGGGGCCTATGGTTGTGGTATTATTTTTCAAGGAACCAACATAATTGTAAAATGATTTTTTGTTGTCTTTTACTAATGTAGCCAAATTCTTCTTTAGTATTTGTTTTTGTTTTCTTATTTTTTTTTACTTTTGCTTACTAAATTTTTATATGATTGCCAATTTGATGCGGTTTGATTTTTTTAATATATTTTATGTATAATTTATGCTTTTTTGCTAATATATTTTTTATGTTGGTGTTCCACCATAATGGAGTTTTTTTTTGTTTTTATTGTATTTTGTTCTAATAGGGACCCAGGTGTTTATACAATATTCAAGTGTGTTCTGAATCTTGGTCCAGATATTATTAAAATCACAGTCTCTTAATTTTTTGGCCCAGTTCCATTGTTTTAGGTATTCTTTAATACATGGATAATTTGCTCTATTGAAGTTTCTTAAATATGTACAACCATTTAATTTGCATGAATGTTCAAGATTCATAGTTGTAAGGACCATGTTATGGTCACTACTGGATAGAATATGGGTAACCATTATTTCAGTATTAACATTTTCAATATTAGTAAAAAAAAGATCCAGTATGTTTTTATCTCTCGTTGGTTCTTTCACTAATTGATCCATATTGTTTATAATCATTTGTTCTGAAAATCAGGAGTCTAGAGGTGAACTGCCCTTGCTAATTTTCCAGTCTATGTTCAGAAGATTTAAATCACCCATAAGAACACAATCTTTGTCATCTATCATAGTTTCAATGTTGTTCATGAACAAATCATTCTCTTCTTTGTTTATGTTTGGAGCTCTGTATCCCAGGCCTATTTTTATTAAATGATTTTTGAAAGCATAATATTGATCCAGATTAATTCAGTGCTATCATCTTCTAAACAATTTTTTGTTTGCCAGATAGCATTTGATTCCCTCTTTTACATAAAGCACTATCCCTCCTCCCTTAGAATGTATATGATTTTTCTCAAATGTATTGTGCCAGGGTATTTCTGTGCCCCAATCATCATTTTTGAATGAAGATTCAGTAACTCCACATAAGTCTATTTTGTTTGTTTCCATAAAATGCTTTATTTCATCCATCTTATTAGAAAGAATGAGTGCATTTACAAGCAAAATATTTAATGTATGTTTTGCATTTGATTTTCTTTTGGGATTAATTTGAGTTGTATCTTTAATTAAATTTGGTTTAGAATCTTGTCCTGTCTTATTGTTGGTGCATTCCCAGTAATCTACTGTTTGCAAATGAGTTTGGTTCAGAGAGTCCACCTTGGTGGATATCTCCCCCTTTTTCATTAGTTTAAACTATTTTGAATGTATGTTAATATACGTTTTCCTAGTAGAGCACTTCCCCTTCTACTCAAGTGTAGTCCATCGAGTTAAAAAAGCTTATGTCTATCACATAAGTCTTCCCAATGAGGAATACATCCTATTTGTTATTTAAGACACCAGTTCCTTAACCAGTTATTTAATTATTTAATTTTTGTTTGACTATGATGTGAGCTTTTTGGGATTGGCAGAATTTCTGAAAAAGCGAAATTACAGTTTAAGCTAGTAAGCTTATTAGCCATAGAAACTATATCCAGTTTTACTTTAGCTAATGGTTCTTTCAGAATATTATTTGACCCTGCATGAATGAAAACTGAGGACTGAGGTGACTTTGCCAAGATGTTATCTAACATTAGAGTGATATTTCCTATTTCAGCTCCTCCGAATGATGACTTTGTCAGGATTGCAAATCATTCAGTCTAAATGTTTGATTATGGAATCATCCAAAACAAATATTGATTTGGGTGTTATATCAGTCTCAAAATACATCAAGTCTACCTCACATGCAGTGTCAATAGTTAAAGCTCCAGTGGGTCCTATTGGTGATGCATTGGAAACTATAGTTATGTTTCCATCAACTGGTATTAAAGAATATGGCTCTATAGTTTGAAGTACAGAATTGTCCTTGGCTGTTTTTGATGTGCTTAACATTGAATAATGATTTATTATTGGTAACTGAAATGTTTCTGCTCTATGGCTTTTTTTTTGAAGGTTTTGAACTTTGCACATGAAACCATTTGTCCTCTACATTAGTGGTTTGGTAATTTTCTAAGGGACTTTTTTTTAATATTGTTTGGAACCACATCAGTTTTTGGTGATCTATAGTATGTTTTGTTTTATTATGAACTGCTGGTATTTGAGCACAAGGTAGGATATCCATAGGTTCAGTATTAATACAACATGGCCATGCAGTTTGTAATTGTTCATTCTTATTAGTATCTGTTTGTAATCTAATTACCATGCCTTTTTAGCTTGCTTCTAACATCTGTAGTCTTGCTTCAAAAATGCTTAGCTCATGTTGCAATTCATCATTTGATACACATTTTATACATTTGTACTTTGTTTCATTAATTGGTACATCTGAAACAAGTGAATACATATTACACAATGTACATCTAATGCCAGTTTCACCATCCATAGTAATGATAACTTCTGCCATTGTAAATCAGAGGTGAATAGTAAATAACAACAGTGGAAGTCTCTTTGGGCTACAAGCATGGATTTGAGGGGTGTAATACTTTCAAATTAACTACCTTAAAGAACAGATTTCTGCCTTGTTTTAGTAAATAGAACCAGTTTAGGATGCCTACCTTTCAATTCGGTAGTCTATAGTTACTGACTACCGTGCTATCATGCAGAACACACAAAATATGCATTAGATGCGTGTGTCTTTGTGTGCATTTTCACGCATGCAAGTGCATGTACGCACCCTGCCCATACTCATCCTGCTCGTAGCAGGCTTATTTTATTGAGTGTACTGACCAGGAAGTGAAGTTTAGGTCTGAAAAACACTCGGTTACAGTCTATCAAAATGTAGTTTAAAAACACACAAAATCAGTTGCTTTAGATATTCCAAGTGTTTCTAGCCTATTGCTGGCAGGAAATAGTGCCCGGAAATAGTTTAAGGATGTAGTCTTTGAGTTGTAGTCTCACCAGGCTCATGTGAACTATAGACTCACTCTACCTGTGATCACTTCCTTTATCTTAGGCAAAAGAACATACAACAATTGAAGCATGTTCAGCATGGACTTGTACAGCTATTTTGCCTTGAGTATGCATATTGATATTTGTTCCAGTCATTTGTTTATCTCTAGAATTAGAGTAAGGATTAATGTTGACCAAATCATCAACCACTGGTGCTGGCTCTAACTCTAATAATGGGGTAAAAGCATTTTGCATGGGGACTTCAAATTCCATAGCTCTTCTACCCCCATTTACACTTATTTTTATTAGTTACAATTTGCCAGTCTTGCTCATCATCACTGCCTTCTTCCCTATTTCCTTTCAGGTTTTCATTAATTTTAGCCCCCTTAGAATTTTGTCTATTGAGGAAAGATAACTTTTAATAATAATAATAATAACTTTATTTTTAAAGTGCCTTTCAGTATTTATTTATTTTATTTATTTAGCTTTTGTTAACTGGGTAGGTACACTAGACAAGACAACTGCCTAGTTTCAGGTAAGACCTGGGAGAGTACAGGAATAACAGATTTAGGTACATACAACAACATTGTACAAATTAGACATGTTACAGTTCATGTGAGGATACAGATTCAACAGAGCATATGAAACATGGTAAGGCATAGATTATACAGTACTAACATAACAAAAATAAACACCTTGTGGGAGATAAGAGCAGTAATATTACAGATTCAACACAGCGTATGAGCGTGGTAGGGCATAGATTATACAGTATTAACATAACAACATAAACACCTTATAGAAGCCAAGAGCAGTTCCAGGGGCACAGTATCAAAATCCTTCAGATGTGACACTATATACAGCTTAGCAACCTCTTGAAGTCTGGTCTCTTGTCCAGGATTAGCTCCAGAGCAGAGGAGTGCTGTGATGGATCAATTCACGGGGATTTGGGGCAGCCACAGGCTGAGGTAAGTTTGAGATGGCTCCATAGGGAAGAACGGAGACACATCTGTGAGTGCATGCCACGGACCTGGGCAGGGAAGGAATTCCACAGTCTGGGAGTGAATGCAGAAAAGTCCCGCCCACCCATTTGAGTCCGTGTAGCCGGTGTCTTGAGGAGGGCCTGTCCCTGGGACCTGAGGGAGTAGGAGGAGAAGACGGATGGGACAATAAATTTTGCAAGCCCTGGAGGGGTGCCAGTGCCAAGGACCTTTCCGGTGAAGCACCCTAAGATGAAGTCTATGTGGTTAGCAGGTGAGAGCCAATTTAGCCTGCTATAGAGGTCACAAAGGTGAGTGAGATGGGGGCAGCCAACGTGAAGTGGCAGACATTATTGTAGGCAGTGGACCACCTAGTGAGGTGGACTTTGGATGAGCGGGCAAACAAGAGGAGCCCATAGCAGACCGAGGGTAGGAGCACCCCTCTGGCAAGTGCAATCTGAGCTGCCGGAGTAAGATTAATTTTTGCTCTGTATGCCAGACCCAGTTTGCAGTTTACAGTCTTGCAAGTATTCTGAATGTGGTGGCCAAGGTCAAGCTGCGGGTCCAGTGTCACCCCAAGGTATTTAAAGTAGTCAGTAACTGGGATCTTGACCCCGTCGACACCAAAAACACATAGTGGAGTAGGGACAGCCTTAATCTTGGCCTGAGACCCAAAGAGCATGGCCTGGGTTTTCCTGAGATTTAGAACCAACTTATGTGACAATATCCAGGATTGGATGTTCCTCATGTCCTCACTCAGGTGGTGATTTATGACCCCTATCTCAGGGGAGTGTGTCAGGATGACCAGGTCATCTGCATAAAGGATAGGCTCACAGTGGATAGCAGCAGCTGGGAGTTTGTTCATGAATATGGGGAAAAGCAGGTGCCCCTAGAAGGAGCCTTGTGGGACACCTATGGTAACAGGGATAGTGTCCGAGAACTCCTTCCCATACTTAACAAGTTGCTGTCTGCCACTTAGATAGTTGGAAAACCAGATGAGCCCCTCAGGTGATAGACCATAGGAGCTGAGCTGGGTGGAGAGCATGGTGTGATCAACAAGATCAAAGGCCTTAGAGAGATCTATAAAGATGGCTCCAGAGAGCTTGCCTTGGTCCATAGCCACTCTTATCCAAGATGAGACCGTGACAAGGGCAGAAGTTGTGCTGTGCCTTTTCCTAAAGCCATGCTGCTCAGGGGACAACAGTATATCAAGGCGCTGAACATATCAAAAACCACAACATACAATACCAATTAATAAAACATAAATAAAATGATTTCATAACAACATCACATATTAAAAACAAGCAATAAATATCCCATAAAATCAAAACACAGTATTTGCATTCATATTACATTAATCCTCCAAGTAAGCCATATGCCACAGGTAAGTTTTTAAATTTTTCTTGAATACCTCCACAGAGGTGCACTCCCTTAACCGGTGTGGTAGAGAATTCCAAAGAGTGGGTGCAGCATAAGAAAATGCTCCTGCCGGAAGATTTTAAACTCACTCTTGGAATCTCTAACAACCCCTCATCGGCCGAGCGGAGCGATCGGCTGGGGCAGTAAGGCACCTGAAGTTCTTTCAGATAGGTCGTACCCTGATCATGAAGGGCTTTGAAAGTCAATAAAATGACTTTAAAGGTGATCCGCCACAGTATAGGAAGTCAGTGCAGTTCACGCAGTACCGGGGTAATATGACTGGATCTCCTTGTCCCAGTCAAAACCCGGGCTGCAGCATTCTGAACCAGCTGTAGGTGATGGAATTCAACCCCAGAAAGCCCAAAGTAAAGGGTGTTGCAGTAGTCCAAGCACAAGGACACGAAGGCGTGGACCAACGTTGGCAAAGAGTCCGACAGAACAAGGTGACGCACCCTGGCAATATTCCTAAGATGATAAAAGGAAGTCCTGACAACAGCTGACACTTGAAATTGAAGGGTCAGCCTGTCGTCTAGGACAATCCCAAGGTTGCGCACCCATTCAGAGGTCAGAAGTGACACGCCATCAAGAAAAATTCCAGAGGGCGTGCCATCATGTGACCTCACTATCTGACCACCCGGGTCCACCACTAACACCTCTGTCTTCTCTGAGTTCAACTTTAACCAACTAGAATCCATCCACCCTCGGATTTCTTCCAGACAGTTATTAAACACCGAGAGAGCTCTATCCTGGTCAGGTGCAAAAGGCAAGTATAGCTGGGTATCATCTGCATAGCAGTGAAACCTCAGCCCATACCGTCTTATAATATCTCCGAGGGGCAGCATATACATTGCAAATAACATGGGTGACAGCACTGAACCCTGAGGCACCCCGCAAAACAAAGAAGTTGGGCCGGAGGAAAGAACCCCCGACACAAGTCTTTGTGATCTCCCAGTAAGGAATGAAGTGAACCATTTTAAAACAGTTCCCGACATTCCACAGATTAGCCTCAGACGTGCTAACAACACCAGGCGATCCACAGTGTCAAAAGCTGATGAGAGATCAAGGAGAACTAGAATGGAACGTCTCTTCTGATCCCTCACTCTCAGAAGATCATTAAGCACCCGAACCAGTGCAGTTTCGGTGCTGTGTCTTTTACGAAAACCAGATTGGAAGGATTCATAGACATTATGGATGGTTAAATGGTCTTCCAATTGGGCTGCCACTACCTTCTCAATAACCTTTCCAATAAAGGGAAATTTAGAGATAGGTCTGTAGTTTGAGAAACAGTCTGCGTCCAAAGTAGCTTTCTTCAAGAGGGGTGTCACCACCAACTCTTTCAGGGAGTTAGGAAACTTACCTGACTCTATGGAGCACCAGACTATTTGCACTAAGACTGGACTGATGGTCTCAGAACAACCCAAAATTAGGGGAGTCGGTCCAGGGTCCAAACCACAGCTCATGGGCCGCACACTATGGATGATCCTCATAATATCCACAAACTCAGGTCGGCAAAAGGAACTCCAAGACAATTGAGGTACTGTGAACTCGCACAGTTCCACAACATCACCCTTAGAGAATGCCGGACTCAAGTCCGCCCTGATGTCAGCCACCTTAGTTGCAAAGAAACGAGCTAGCTCCTCGCACTCTGATTGTGAAAAAGCTTTTTGAACTTGCAGACAGGCTGGGTTGCACAGTTTGTCTACAGTCTGAAACAACTGAGCCGGTCGATTCTGTGCAACTGCAATCTCCCTGGACAGGAATTCTGCCTTCTTATGGGTGATTGCAGATTGATAGATAGAATAATGTTCCATCAATCTAAGGTGGTCGGCATCAAGCGGATTCTTGCTTCTCTAACCTTAAGCCCTTGTCTCTGCAACTCCCTCAGTGTCCCATCAAACCAAGGGACCTGGGGTGAAGGATAAAGGGGCACTCACGAACAAAGCAATAAGATCCAGAGCCACCATAATGGCCTTATTATAGGCCGACACCAGTGCCTCTGGGTTACTGCTAGACAACACAGGGGATGAGAGGTCAAGGACCGCCGCAAGGCCCTGGGAAGTGACATTCCATAATGGGCGGTACCTGACCATCTCCACAGGGGAAGGCCTTCTCAGGGGGTGCAAAAATTGAACCTCACGGTGTAGTGGTCAGACCAGGTGACTGGTTCCACCCCCACATCGGATGAGTCAATCCCTAAGAGGAAGACTAAATCCATAGAGTGCCCAGATTTATGTGTAGCAGTGGAAACTACCTGTGTAAGGCCCAAAGAAAACATAAGTTGGAGGAAGTGATTACCAAATTGTGAGAGATCATCATCGACCCAGGTGTTAAAGTCACCCAAAACCATCAATCTGGGTGACTCAAACGACATCTCGACGAGGAAGTCTGCTACTTCCTGTAAGATGCGATTCCCATCTCCAGGTGGACGGTAGATGAGAGCGATTCGAACGCCTGCACCTACTACAACTGTGCACTCAAAGGATTCAGCCTCACCTACTACCACATTTGTGAGGTTTTTGGTTTAGGATATTATTTGCCTGCATCAACTGGTCAATTGTTTTCTGTAAATCATGTATCTTTTCTCTTAGTTGTTCATTATCTAGACATTGATTACATTTTAGACCCTCAAATCCTGTATTACTTTCTAGACAAAGGTTATTACACAAAATGCATGCCATTGCAATTTCTCCAGTGGTAAGGGTGACAATTTCTTCATTGATATCCATTTGTAATCAGTAATAAATTAAGTTGCAGTATGGTGAGTAAACAGTGATTGTGTCGTTAACAGGTGATACCTTGACTAAATCGCACAAACAGAGTAGATACAATTGTTAATTAGCAGGCTTGGTTCCAAGATACCTACAGGTACCTAACTGGTACTGTATGTATGTAGGGAAAAGAAGTATTTAAAAAATGAGATATAAAAACACCCTATACTAAAGAGTCAATCACTTTCAATCCTGCACCAGTGATTAGTCACTGTGGACTCCAGTAAAACGATACTAATGTCTTCCTAACTTGACTTAGCAGCTGACCTTATTCTGCTGCTCAATTAATATTGTACAGCCTCTGGAGTCCCTCCACACCCTCCAAACATGCAAAACATGTGCAGATGCGTGTGTCTTTGCACGCATCTTCGCGTGTGACGATGCACGCTCGCCTGGCTTGGGCTCACCCTGCTCACTGCAAAGCGATAAATAGTGTAGCTGGGACCCGGAAGTGTTTTCTGAGGTCAGGAGATGAGCGTGAAGATTAAACTTCAGAATCTGCTCTAAAACAAGCTTCTCTTTAAAACTGCCCAACTAAGCGGGCTTCAACTAAAAGCCCAAGTCCTGTCCCCAAGTGCAGATGTCTGGACTGCCACTGAGTTGTAGTCATTTGTAAATCAAAAACAGACTACAGCTCCTCTGCCTGCTATCTACTGCAGGGCTCCAGGTAGCACAGTAAAGTTGCACAAAACACAGTCAGTACATAGTTCAAAATATTTCATACAGCACACGTACTGCCTGTGGTTAATTCTCTCATAAAGAAACACCACACACAGTGCTTACAAGGTGTGCTCACTGCAGGACTCCAGGCAGCACAGTAAAGTTACACAAAATACAGTCAGTACACAGTTCAAAATTTTTCATACAGCACACAGAGCCTTCCCATGGCTACCCAGGGTTATTCTAACCACAAGGGCCTGAACACGATTCCCATGAGACAACGGCAAAAGGGCATGACCCTGGAGTGTGTCAGATAGGTAAATAGCACACACACACCCACCCCCTTTTTCCCCCAACTCTATCAGATCTAAAAAGGGTATAATAACCCAAAGCTGCTGGAGAATCTGGAGTTTTGGGGGAGAGCCAGATTTCGGCAACAGCAAGGACATCTGGCTTGTGCTGTTGAACTGAGACTTGCAACTGGTCAAGTTTGGGTAGAAGACTCTGGACATTGGGGAAGGCAACTTTGAGACCACCAGAGTTAATGGATTTGGTAAAAGGTAGCTGAGGAGGGCCAGGGTTGGGGTGGACATTAGCCGAGAACATCAGGAGTATTAGAGCATTATGGAGTAGCACAAGTTTGAGAAGTTTGGGTTTATGGATAACTGGATGTGAGGAGGTGGGGTGTATTGACATGGGCAGGAGGTGCGAGGTGAGGTGGGGTATCAGGAGGATGGTGAGGGCTGGCTGTGAGCATACATTCACTGCACCCCTTGATGGCCCCCAAGAGTTCTTTCAGCTTGAGGATCTTGTCCTCCAGTAGCCAGAAGAGACCCGACCCTGCATCAATTTCTAGTCCCAGGAATTCTATTCGCTGGCTCAGTTCTTCCATCCTTCCATTAGTGGGACCCCTACCTCCCTGCATATTTCCCCAAACTGTCCTTGCATCTGTGCTGCATGGATTTGCCCATCCCCTACCAGCAGGATGTCATCCAGGTAATGGATGGCTGTCTGGTGCCCATAACGCACCTGGAAAGCCCACTACAGCAAGGTACTGAACATTTCAAAAGTGGCTCATGCTACTGAGCAGCCATGGGCATGGCTTTATCAAAATAAAATTCATCGCCTATGCAGAAACCCAGTATGTCCCAGCCCTGGTCTGTCTTTACCAGCTATGCCCCTTTCACCACCCTAATCATCCTAACCACCCCCTCGAGTGTCATGTAGGTCACCCTGCTGTCCTCTTTGCTAATGTAGCCATTTACTGACTCCCCTCAGAGTAAGACAAGTGGTGTATGACCCTGAATTCCCCTGGTTGCTTCATGGGCACTAGACCCAAGGGTGACACCCTGAGGTTTTATAGGGATGGCTCATAAAAGGTTTTTCTACCCTACATGCAGCTATCTCCTTCCCTATCATCTGACATAGCAGCTCCTCCCTGCCCCTTATTGAACTCAGATTTTTTGCTTTCCTGGCCATCCAGTGTCCCTTACAATGTAGGCTGAAGCCATTATGGAAACCCTTTTCCAAAACCTATGCTGCTTTATGGTCCAGGTACTCGCCCAGCTAACCTCTCAAAATCATTAAGTTAATTGGTGTCCTAGCCATGGGAAACTGTCCCTCCCCAGTGGGTCCATCCACCTTCTCGCTATATAGCTACCTACCTGTGCACTCCTTTCCACTCTAGGCACCTCTACCCCTTCCCCAAGCTTCCCATGGTCCCTCCCCAGAAACTCGTAGTTCAGCCCAAAGAGCATTGGGTCCCGTAAGTGACCGCCCCGTTGCCCCCCATAGGTCCTGCAATGGGAGGTGGGGTGGTACCCACCACAGTTAGAGCAGGTGTGTCAGAAGCAGCAATTGGGCCAGGAGCAATATGCCCCCTGTTGTACCCCAACAGCACTTTTGCAGACCCCCAGCATTCTTACCCCATTCCCCTTCACTACCCCTGAGACCATCATGGTTTCAAACCACATGTCTGAATGCCTAGTATCCCAATGCACGTCACCATCAGAGGCCATCCTCTGCCTAAACAGCTCATCATACTGCATCTAGTTGGTCACCCCTTTCATTTTATAAGCACTGCAAATGATCAAAAAGTAAGCACACAGGGGTCTTGCAACTCTGAGTTCTTTACCTGGAGAATCACACTGTAATAGGTAAAACTTACTGTCCAGGTGTCCCATGTCTTACCCTGCTTCACCTTTTCCTCCTCCTCCTTTTTCCCCAGCAGCACTAAGGCCACCGCCATATCTTTTTTCCCAAAGCTCTCACTAGCCTCACACTTCTTGACTGTCTCCTTGTTCACTAAGAAAATGTCAATATATTCTCCCTCCAAATCTTCTCCTTTGTGGCTAGGGCAACATGGTTCCCTATCCTAACCCCGGGGGTAGGCATGAGCAAAAAAAAAAAATTCCACCAGTGGAATTTTGGCGAAAGTCAGACTTTTGCTTTTGCAAAATTTCAGAAATCATTTCAACAATTTTTGTGGAAATTCTGCCTAAAAACTGCAGAATAAATGTAAGAACTCTGCGGGTTAATGTATTAAACTGTTGGAAAAAAATTCCGCAGAACTGATCACCATCAGTGTTCAGCTCTGCAGCTTTCCCCCCACAGTCTAATTCATTAACTCTCCACCCCACACCAATCGCTGGCCCCTGGTTTCTTGTGCCTCCCCCACTGATCATGGGCCCCATTTAAAAAAAAAATATTGGTGTACCTCCAGTCCCCCCACCCACCCGCTGATTGCCCCTCCAAAAAAATTAAAAAATAATATCCTCATTCCCTCGTGTCTAGTGGCCCTCCCACCTGCCAATTGCTGGTGCCATATAAACAAAATTGTTGGTGTCCAGTCCCTCACCCACCCCTGATCACCCATCCATATAAAAACAAAATACCCTCATTCCATGGTGTCTAGTTGCCCCCCACCTGCCAATTGCTGGCACCATATAAAAAAAAAAATTGTTGGTGTCCAGTTCCCCACCCACCCACCCCTTGATTGCCCATCCATATAAAAAACAAAATACCCTCATTCCGTGGTGTCTAGTGGCCCCCTCCCACCCGCCAATCACCCCTCCATATATAAAATATAACTATTTCTCATTCCTTGCTGTCTAGTGGGCACCCCCCCACCCTGGCAGGTAGTCCATCACCATCCCTCTCCCCCCATCCCAGCCCTAAGCAGGAGACCAACACAGCCCTCTTCTCTCATCCATGGCTGGCCACCCACTGAGCTGAATGAATGCGTACATGCGGTCATTCATTGCAGCTCCTGGTCATCTTACAGCACAGTTTTCAAGGGGTAGAGAAGGGGAGAGGGCTGTTCAGGTCACCCATGGTGGTGATGGGATGGGCAGAATGGCATTGTAGACTGCTCCATTCCCCACATCCTGCCCACCCTGCAGGCAACCGGAACAGCCCCCTCCTCTTATCTACCCCCTGAAAACTGCTCACTGCTGTAAGATGACCAGGAGCTGCAATAAATGAGCACATGCACTCTTTCAATCAGCTCAGTGGACATCCAGCCATGGAGTAGAGAGGAGGTCTGTGCTGGTCACCCACTCAGGGTGGGGATGGAGGAGTGGGGTGGTGATCAACTACCTGCCGAGGTGGGGGGTCCACTGGACTTACCAGAGAATGAGAAAAGATATATTTTATTTTTTATATGGAGGGTGACTCATGGGTGGACACTAGACACCAGGGAATGAGGGTATTTCATTTTTATATATGGGGCCAGCGCTCGTGGGTGGGGGACCACTAGACACCAGGAAATGAGGCTATTATTACTTTTATATGGAAGGGTGACTGTTTAAGTGGGGGACTGACATCAATAATTGTTTTCATTTGGGGCCGTGATCAGTGGGGGCACAAGAAACCAGGGGCCAGTGACTGGCAAAGGGAGGCTGTATCACTAAATAATATATTCATCTGCAGATGGAATAAATTCCTCCGTTTAATGTATTAGTGCACAGTTCAGCCCAAAAATTCCATAGAAAATAGCAAAATTCTGCCAAAAATGGTCAGAAGTTTCTGATCTTGCCATAGGCAAAAGTGTGACAACTTTTGTGGAATTTTCCAAAATTCTGAAAAAGTTCCACCAAGGTGGAATTCGCAACTCTTGCCCATTCCTGCCTGGGGGTGCCTACCTCCCATCAGAAATTCTGCACGCTTTCAGAGTTGGTTGCTTGATTTTGCCTTCAGCCCCTCCCCCTTACATTTCTTAATCTCCCTAACACCTTTTCAAATTGCCTGAGGCCATTTTCCCCCATGGACCTGATCATCTGCATCATGTACTCCTTAGTACTGCTCTCAAGGGTGATATCATGTGTACCTTGCTTCACAGATCCTGGGTCCAGTCCCATTGTGGGTGCAGCTGGTAGCTCTGGTAGGTCTCTGGAAGGAGGATGCAGGGGCTGGAACAGTCCTGGAGGCAGTGGTTCTCCCCCTGGGGTCAGTGGCTGCAGAGGGACCGGTTATAGTTGGGGTTCTGGGGACAGGTCTGGCAGCAGAGCCTGGGGAGGAGGCAGAGTAGGTGCCAAAGGTGGGGTTGGTGGCAGGCAAGCTGGTTCTTCTGGTATTGGGTCCTGAAGGACTACCGGTTGCCTCTTGCCCTCTTTGATGCCCTTCGGCCCCCGCATGTCATCATTCTTTCTCTTCTGCCCATGCCTTCCAGGCTCCTGACCCCTTGAGGTATCCTCCATTACATCGAGTATCTTTTCTGCTTGTGCCATCATCTCTATGACCTGCCGCATTGCCTGCTCCTCAGTAGTCTTCTTCCCTCTCAGTGCCATGATCGCCTACTGCTATGAAGATCATATCAAAACAACGGGTGATTCAAATAACCTAAACTTAACATCTCCCCACTTGCTCCAGTCTATTTTTATAGCTTTTTTTAAATACTGTAGCTTTTATTTTTGTGCCTCCATGCTGCAAGGAAAAGGTGGCCTGCTAAGGCCTGAATACCTTTTACAAAAAGTACCTTAGTGGGTGGAGGTTGACAGGCCTAGCCGTAAACCATGCCAAAGGAGCCTAGTAGAGAAGTATTCAGTGAAGGCCTACAGGGTACAGACACAGTTCATAAGAGTAAAAGCCATTCAAATGGAGGGTGACTGTGCCTGATCTCAGCTACCCCTGTTGTTCACGTAACAGCTGCAAAAGCTACAGAAATTACAGATGTCTCTTGCTTTTACTTTTTCTTTTTTTTTTGTGTGGCAAAATGTATGCAATTCACTGGGTATTTTAACAGGATCTCATATGGTTACTCACTATTGTGTTATAATCACAATTGCCTTCAGAAATTACGGATTTGAAATTTTTGGTTGTTATTTCTTTTTTTTAATACTCTTTTTACTAATTTATTAAGTTAATCATTTATTTATTTATGTCTTAGTCAAAGTACATCCTCCTCCATCTATTCAGGTGACTTCTGCTATATGTTGGGTCATTGTAAAAGGGGGAGAAAATTTGGCTTGTTTGACAGGACCAAACAAAACATTACTTCAGGGCTTAAAGGAAAATAAATTCCAAGAGTGTAGCAAGTAATACAACCATTCTCTTCTGATGTCCCATTTATATTTAGAATCGGATGGCAAAGAGAAATAGTTAAGAAACCAAGAACCATGGTGGTACAATGCTGTAGATAATACCACAATCCTTTTAACCATAGCAATGGACCAGAGCTAAAATGAGCTACCACTACAGTGCTCTAAGATGGCTGCTACCACGTGGTGGTCCAGCCCTCCCCCCTTTCTGCAGCAGCCTACCATGGTGTCACTGCCTTCTCAAGGAAACCAGAGGAAATGTCTGCTCCACGTGGCTCCTACCCTATAGCAGACCCTCTTTTTTCTTTTTTTTTGCACCACAGGAGGGATCTTCTCTTTTCCTTAATTCTTCCCATTCCCCCTTTTGATCTTCTCTTGTGCCCCGTCTGACTATTTCCACTGCCTGAGTCCATGGCACCCACCATACCATCCAACTTCCCCGTGGTATCCTGTACCCTCCTCCATACTCTCCCAAATAGGAAATGGATGCCGTCTCCAGCAGAGAAAGAAACAAAAGGTTATTCCCCCTTGAAAACATTTGCTGCTACATGTTACCCCTTCTCTGGCAAAACACAAGTCTCCTGACTCTCAGATGATCATTGTGGCTGGCCGTTTTATCATGGGAACTTCCCCTCAGTTAAATCCATCCCAGAGGCTGCCTCCCAAGACCTTTCCCACAGAAAAACCCTCCAAGGCCAACAGCAGGAGCAGTCCGGGTCCCAGGTTGTGGATGCACCCCTGCTCTTACCTCCTGAAATCCTGTATTCTCTTCATTGACGGATGAATGCTGCTTAACCTGGGGCACTGCTTGTTGATGGATGCTTTTCTTCTGATTCAGCTCTCAAGTCATCGATGGGCTGTTCACTACAGTGGCTGTAGAGCTCCCTCGTCATCAGGTACAGGACTATAAACAAGCGGCCATGAGTGGGAAGTGGCTGACTGCCCAAGTGGGCCACTCAGCAGTAAATAAAATCATTGGGCCCTACCAAGCCTGGCAACAGAAGACCACCATTCAGCCCCCAACCACAAAGCTCAAAGAAAACAAATATACACAGGTCACCACACCAGCACCATGAATACTGCACAATGTTAAAATAATGCAGATATTAAAGCTAAAAACTGTTAAATGCCGACCAAAGTGTGGGCTGGTGGCGAGCAAGTTGCAAAACCACCAAACTAGCAAAACGTGAGCTCTTCACTCCTGGGAGCCACTTCTTAATTCCACCTTGCTCAACCCCTCTCTCTCTCTCTCTCTCTCTCTCTCTGTCTCTTCTCTCCTCCAGTCACCTTGCCACCTGTGCCTCTGCCCCCTTCCTGTCACTCATCCTCTCCCACAACCCCATGCCCCCCCCCAAGTACTGAGCCTCTTCTGGAAGGATGTCCTGGGACAAATAGGCTTGCCCTTTAATCTGGCAAACCCCTTTTAGCTACAGAGGTTAATAATTTCATAGTTTAATCATTTATGAATTGTTCTAAAAAATAAAAATGTGAATACTTACTATAGCTTTGCTGCCACTGCAGGTATATACTTTACATTATGCATGCATGCACAAAGTAAATTTTTATTGTAGATTTTTAATTTTTCAAAGCCCATATCACTACTGCATCCAGTTTAGCTGCTCTCCTAATTAACTCAGTTGTGCTGAGATGTTTGCAACTCTGCAGTTCACCACTGTGAAACTATTTTGTCCCACCCTGCTCTTTTATTTGAGATTTACCAGATGTACTAATTGGTAATGTTTGCCCCTAATAGAGATGTCACGAAATTAAATTTCACTAGTGAAATTCCTGCAAAACCATCAATTTCGCCACACGACATATTTTGCGTAATTCGTTCATTCTGCGAAATTTTTCATAGGGTGCGAAGTTGTGAAATTTTGCGCGCAAGTGGTGAATTTTGCCGGTGAAATTTTGTGCTCAGCAGGTGAAATTTCTCAGTCCGTAGGTGAAATTCCACATTTCGCTTCTAAAAAAAATTTCATGAAACAGATAAATTCCGTGAACAATTTCATGTAATGAAAGTCTCAATTTTGCACATCTTTATCCCCTAATATCCTCTTTTGTTCTTCATAGTGACACTCCCTTCAAAATACAACCACCTACTCCTCCTTCAGTCAGATCAATGCCTTCAAAATTGCTAGATTTTCTTTTTTCTTGCTGTCTCAATTATTTTCTTCCTTTACTAAGTCTATCTGAGTGTCTCTGTGTCCTGTCTTTCTGAGTGCCTCAGGCTCTCAGGCTAGTCAACTTTGCTTGGTGTGATTCTCATATAACCTTCATTCAAGTGACAGCTGTTGCCCATCTGATGTTCCTTAGTGTGCTATACTTATGCTACCCCAGCGTTGCTGTCCTTCACTTGGATGAATGATAAAATATCTAAGTGAAACATAAATAATTTTTCTGATTTTTTTTTTATCAATGAATGCGTGTACTTTTTCCCCTTAACCTGGTCCTCCCCCCCCCACCCATTTTCTTTGTGTGTTTCAATACAGCCACAATTCTGATTTTTGTTTTGCTTCTCTTTTATTGTATTTTGTCCTTTTTTTTTCCTCCCCAACACCTCATTTGCAAGTATTGTCCTGGGTGTTAGCTTGGCATGCCATCTCTTTCTTAACCCTTTGGTATATTAAAGTTGCTATACTGTATGTTGCAGTTTTGACTTCTGCTGCTTGTTTTACATTTTTTGCATGCTTTTCACATTGCTTACTTGCACCTCTGTGATTAGGTTTGTCATTCTGTTTGCTTGTGGTACTGGCAATTTAATTTCTACACTATAAAAGTGTAGCTCTATCTCATGCATTTGACACTCTGAAGAAGATACCTAAATGTTGAAACATCACTCGGCACAGACCTGACTGGTGCATAAGGCAGTGGAAGCCACAAAACAAGCTCCTATGGGTGTAGGGTTTGATAAAAAATGATAAATATCCTTGACACTTTGGCACTTTGTTAATTCTAATTGAGACTAACACTTGGAAGAGTACAGAAAAAGGGGATCAAACAGCATTGAATGCTGCCTCCTGTACCTGTATACTGTGTTTAGGAAAATACCTTTTCTTCTGTACACAGCATGCTTTCAGGTCTAGTAAGTGAACTGCTGTTTTAAAAGTGAAAAATACTGTATTTTCATGCTTGCTGTAAATAAATATTTTTGATTATGTTGTTTGTGTGCTCTTGATTTTTCTTACTTGTTGGAGAACAAGCTACCATCAGTATCAGCTTGACGCAGTAAACATCATTTGTTTGGTAATGGCCTTCAATATATATACTAAGGGGTCTATTCACAGAGGTGCAGACTGCCTACTTACCACATATCTGAGGTGTGTAGGCAACACTAAGGGAGAATGCCATGGAGTGGCGGTCCAGCAGACCCCTGATTGCATTCACATCAGGTGTGCAAACCCCTTGCACACATGATCTCCCGGCTGATCCCACAGCTATGTGCCATGGGTTGTCATGGGTATGCCAGGAGGTGATCCCACACTCCATGACTAGAGATGATTCCAAGTTAAACTTCACTCACGAATTTCACGCAGAGTGTTGAAAATTCATGCTTCTCAAAATTTGCAAAGTTTGTGCTGGCTGCCCGAAATCAGTTTCACACGATATGTGTGAAAATTGCAGCAAAATTAGATGGTTTTTATAGCAAAGCACAAAATTTAAGGACAGAGCACGAAGTTTGCAGGTGAAACTTTGTGCTTCGAGGCAACATTCGTGAAATTTGTGGGCAATGAATGGCGTGAAGGTTGTGAAAATTGCTCCATAGATTCCAGGAGATCTGCAAATTAATTCACAGAGTGAATTTCATGGACTTTGCACATCTCTATCCATGACATTGACTAAGACATGGAGTGCTAGGTGGTGGGGGTTTTAAGTTACATGAGGGAAGACCATGCTGTAACTGTTACACACCTCCACTGATGACACCCATTGGCTCCAGTGAGACATGAATTCCCCCCTCTGTGCTGCCCTAGTCCACCAAACAGCATAGTAGGGCTGGGGCAACCATTTGGGTACTCGTACAGCTGTGCAAAATTTCCAGGATCAGTGCCTGCCCAGAATCCTCTGCTCATTTACACAGGGAATCCACTGTGGGACCCAGGACAGACATCCCATTGGATGCCCATCTGAGTTCTGTTATCTGCCCCTGCACAGCTGTGCATGTAGGGAGGGGCTGCAGACAGGTACCCTGCGGGTGCTCACGGTTGTGAATACCATGAACCCTGTAACTGTCTGGGGCCACATAGCTAAACAGGTATCATATGTGCATTTTGCATGTATAACCTGCACCTTAGTGAATAGGGACCTTTATTTTCCATTTGCCTGATTTTAAACACCACCAAATTTGTTGTTTTTTTATTATTTTCTCACACCAAGAATGGGACCAAAATTTACCACTGGATTGCACAATGTAATGAAATAGTTAGGAAGTTTCACTAATTCAGCTTAATTCTCCCTCTTTTTGCATTACAGCTATGGAATCTTCTGTCAGTCCATATGGGACTCAGATATGTTACTATGACAGATGGCATGACCTGACTGGAAAGTCGTGTGCTGTATGGGATGTGCACAACGTGCACACACACATAAAGTGAAGATGTCATTCACACTGCTCAATCTGGCTAGAGTAGACATCCTAAAAACACATTTAAGCCAGCACTGCTCAGCTCTTGAGTTGCTCGCTTCCATAGCAAGTAAGAAGAGCTGCAGAAATGAGATATTCTTTAAAGATAAAGAAATCTTTTTTTCAAACAATGGTAATATGAGGAGTACACTTACAACCTGCAATAATATTGCATCATTAAATTCAGAAAAAATATGTGTATTTGCTCTTGATGTAGCAAGAGAGAAGTTGTACTGTGGTCACCTAAGGTACAGCACCTTTATATACTGGCACATTCAAAACATTTTTAAAAACATTTAATTTATTCTGAAACATTATAGGGAGTGATTCTAAGGTTTTAATTATATAGTTATTTAAGAAAAGTTTTTTGGAAAGGATTGATGCATAATCTAAAGAAGTACCTCTTATACAGTTATAGATGTGCTGTGTACATACAAAATGCATATCACATGCTTAACTGTGCAATGTTTGCATGCAATTCACATACACAAAGTGATCCTAAGTGAACCAGGTCTAAAAATCAAATCAGGTTTGCATGCTGCAAGCTTGACATGTGCGCAGTAGGTAAGCTGGTATCATCTTCTAAAAATTACATCAGGTTCACATGTTCCATGCTTGACATGAGTGCAACAGTTAAGCTGATGTGAGCATCATGTAAACATCACAATAGGTTCACATGCTGCATGCTTGCCATGTGTGCAGCAGCTAAGCTGGTGCAAATCTCATCTAAAAAAACACATCAGTTTCTATTTCTTATACTACTGCTAGCAATTAAAGTCATTAAAATACATTTTTATTTGAATTCCCATAAAAATTAGATAAATTCATTAATTCTGATCCTTTTACAAGTTGTTTAATGTCTTTTGATTTTTGTCATTAAATCACCATTAATTTGTAAAGTATTGTTGGCTTACTGCATTAAATGCCTAGGATATAGCCAGTCAATGTCCTCCATTCCAGATGTATGAAGAGGGGCCACTGTGTTGTGAAGCCTGTCCTTTTTGTTTTGGACCATACAAATCCCTTATGCACATTTAGTGCTACAAATGTGTTTCTCCATGACTGTTTTATCTCACTCACTTTCCCTTTGTCATTATGTATTGAGCATATATAATCTAACCATGCTCAGCACTCTTTGTGCTGAATATGGTGTTGGAAGCATGCACCATACCTCATATTTTGTCACTGTAATGAGGGACATGGACACTCAAAATGAGGGACACCAACCCGCATGATGATCAGGGCACATCATGAAACATGGAGATACAGTACCTCAGAACACAGTGGAAACCATTGCATTAGCACCTGAGAATGAATTTCTACCATTAAGCAGGGGTGCCATTTAGGTAGGGCGGGGGGGCATTGCCCCTTCCCATATCTGAGCCTAGGTTGTTCTTATGGCGTGGCAATAATGGCTTTAAATTTGGATTTAATCTTTTGCACAATAAGTGCCCATCTGGCCTGTGTGTGCTCACGCTGCAGGTACTCTCCAGACTCAACTGTGTCTGTACTGTATTACTCTCTCCACCTATTAGCAGTGACACAATCAAATGTTATGTGGATGAGTTCCAGCCTAAAAAAGGGTGCATGATTCTTGCAAGTGCAACACTGTCTTTCCTGCCACAGAGTAGACAGACTGCACACTATAGCTTGGAAGAGTCGGTGAACACTGAACTCTCAATAGCAGTGTTGTGCAACATATTTTTGGTAGTCTACTGTTAGTGAGTCTCCATCTCCCCTTGTGGCTGAAGGGGCTGAGGGTGAGCTAGAATCTAACTCAAGACTAGACTATCTACTTATATTACTAGGCTTGCCTTGCAAACAAAACAGCGCAAACCCCCATGGCAGCAAGCTAGGCTTAACAGCAGTGGTGACAGTGGTGTGGGTGGCCTTCATCTGCCTTGATCAATGCAGTGCAGCAGCAGCCACAGCAGCAACCAAGCAAAAAGCATGCATGGGTTCAGTTGGTGAGGTGACTTGGTCACTGACCATGCTAGGGACCTGTGATGGTCGGTTCTAGCATCCAATTTCTGGCAGAAGGAGAGAGGGGGAATGGACTGAAAACTGGGCTTGTGGCACACTGTGCCAGGCTGCAAGTTTTGGCCATATGGTCGGCTAAGTAAAAGTAAATATATATATTTTTTTTACAGGGGGATTGGGGAAGGAGGAAGGACTGAAATATTGATGTGCTTTTCCTGTTTTTTCACATTTGGGTGGCTTCATGACACATGTGGGATGGGTATTGAATGGAATGGAGTCAGGGAGAAAAACTGGGACAAAGCTCTTTTTTTTTGGGGGGGGGGCAGAACTTCAGCCAGGAAAAAAATTGGTTATACACTTGGTGGGTTTAAGCCCAAATCTGATGCACTGCTCGGAGTATATAAAGATGAATCTTACACATTTGAACTTTTCCTGATTTGCATATCACTTTTCAGTCAAAACAAGTAAGTTGTACCTTTTAGAGATGTTACAGGCATTCTGGAGTTGTCCCTTGCATTCACAGACAATTGAGTAGGATGATATGTACAGACTATTGGAGCCTCACTATAGTCAGGCTTATGCCTCCCCCAGTGAAGCTGATGTCCACATCCCCATGCTCAGACACATTATGATAAAGGACAAAGGAGACTTCAGGGGTGTGCACCATTGAAATGAATGGGGGTATTTTTTATTACTATTTTATACATTATTGATGCAGAGTTGGAGATTAATGAAGGCCATTGCTCGACTAACAAGGGCCTTGTTAGTAGAACAGTGGCCTTCATTATTCTCCAACTCACCATCATAATGTATAAAATAGTAATAAAATATACTCCATTCATTTCAAAGGAGCATGCCCCAGCACTCTGACCCATAGACATCATCTCTTGAAGACTCCTGCCTCTGGCTCCCTAGTACTCAAGCAAGAGGCTTTTTACTTATATCTATACTTGCTGAGCTGTTTGTAGCAGCATGGCTGTACCTGCTACAGTGTGTGTGCATGGTGGGGGGGTGGGGACTGGCAATTTGGGTGTGTGCCCATTTATTGCTACTTTTGTGTTTGCACCTTAAAGTTTGTTTGCGTGGAAGCATTCAAAACTATGGAGAGAAAACGGTAGGAGTACAGTGCAGACAGAAGTAATTAAGTTGTTTTGTGCATAAGCTTGTGTATTGGGGGTGGGAAAAACCACATGTGTTTTGATTGGTATGTGTGCTACAGTTCAACTGTTAAACTGAGATGAGTAAGAGAAGAACACTGAAAGCATAACAGTGGCTACAAGCATGCTGCACGTGTGCAGATGTAGTCAGATACAGTATGTATTGAAGTACAAACCAACCATATGTGTGCAGACAGTATGGCTTAGTGGTTAAAGGCACTGAACTACAAGCCAGAAAACTTGGAGGCATGAAGACCTGCGTTTGAATCTCATCAACTCCCACTTGTATATGGTGTGATTCTGAACAAGTCACTTAACTTTTTCATGTGCAGTTATCAGTGACCACTTGCTCTTTGCACACATGCCACATGTATGAAGTTTTTCCCAATTTAACATAAAAATCATGGTTTACACACTTGCTTGCTGCACGCATGCCATATGCATGCAATCGGTTCCAATTTAACATTTAAATCATACTTGCAGCATGCATATCACTTGGGTAGTTCTATGTGTGTAGCATGAAAAAATTTCATATAATTATTTCTGTAAGAGTCTGTATAAACTCCTCAATATTTTAGGACTTGAACAATTAGCGCTTGTATTGGTATCAATCTATCAATTTGTTGGTGAAGCACATTGCATTATAAAAGGCTAGTTATGAGTCAAAATGAATAATTACAAAATAAATTAAACTTTTATCAACTGTAAGTGTAACCTAATTATCCAGACACTTATTAGTTCACTATTGCTGTGCATAAGCAAAAAAAATTTACTTTCAACTGAACTACTTTATAATTTTACTATTCTACTTTAGTTCTACAGTATAATGATGTTACACATTCCAAGCATCTAAAATTGATTCACTGTGTATTACATTATACAAATTATTAAATTTAGTGTAATGCAATTTTTTTTTATCACAGATGGTCCTCCTGTCCACCCTGATGAAGTTACAGATGTAGCAGAACATTGAATGGGTACCAGAACTGAGCAATTATGGATACCTGCATTAAACAAAAATAGTCTGATATTTTAGCTCTCTGTAATCTGTTGAACAAGGCTTATTCCATAGGTCCCCAGAAAGGGAGGGGGGTTAATATATGCTAGAGATTGATTGGTAGTCAATGAATTAACTGACTTAAAGATAATCTCAGCTGCAGAGTACATCTTTATCACAGTCATCCTTGGGCAAGTTAAGAAAGTAACAGTAGGGTGCATCTATCTACCCCTGAATCAAGAGTCATCCTATGCTGAATTCCTCACTAGTCTGGATTCCCTCCATAAGAAAACTTGAATTGGTTTGGACCTCTTAAAACATAGTACCAAGCTGACCTACTGAACACTAAACTGGAAACATAGAAACATAGACTTTAATGGCAGGTAAGGACCACTTGGCCCACCTTGTCTACCCATTTCCCTACCTACTGTATATGCTGCAGATCCTAGTTAACCAACAGCCTATTTCTTCCTACCCCCCACAGGAATTGCCTTATGTCTGTCCCATGCATTCTTGAATTCTCCCACAGTTTTAGACCCCACAGCCTTCTCAGTAAGGTGGCTCCATGCATCCACCATCCTCTCTGTGAAAAAATACTTCCTCACATTGCCCCTGAGCCATCCCCCCTCTATCTTCAAATTGTGTCCCCTTGTTCTTGCACATCTCTTTTTCTTAAAGATGCTACCTTCTTGGACTTTGTTGATTCCACTGAGGTACTTAAAAGTTTCTATCATGTTCCCCTCCCCTCCTTTCCTTAAGGGTATACATATTAACCTCCTTTAATCTCTCATCATATGGCTTCTCTTGCAGACCCTGCACCATTTTAGTTGCCCTTCTCTGGACTGCCTCCATCCTGTCTATGTCCTTGCAGAGATGGGGTCTCCAGAACTTGACGCAGTACTCCAGATGGGGTCTCACCAATTGTCTGTACAGAGGGATAACAACTTCCTGTTTGCTGCTGGTGATGACTCTCCCTATACATCCCAGTATCCCCCCAGCCCTCCCTACTGTCTTCTCACATTGCTTTCCAACATTAAGGTCATCTTATATGATTACCCCCAGGAACAACTGGAGCAACTCCTCGATGATCCCACAAGACTGAATATGAGGTCAGGCAAGCACACTCTCCTAGACTGGATACTAACTAAATAATCCAAACTCCATTAAGGCCACTTGAATCTTCCCTGATGCACTCAGTGACCATTCTTTGAAATTTTGCATCTGGATGAATAATTCTCTGCATCCCCTCACCAAAATTCATAAAACTAGGGAGCTAACCAACTTTGTTGCTGAAGCCTTCTGCTCAAGTCTCACTGCAGCTGACTGGTCACCAATAACCTCCCTTCCTGACATAAACCTAGCATTAGAATATCTGGTTAATACCTTCACCTCCATCCTTGACCACCATGCTCCCCACAAACTAAGAAGATGAAAAGGCACCTACTGTCCTTGGCTCACACAGGAACTGAGGCACCTCATGCACTCTCATGACAAAGCTTGGCTTGCGTTCAGAATCTCTAGACTCCACTCTGACTGGAACATCTACTGCCAGCTATGCAATATTTGTAAATCTAAGATAGGCAAAGCCAAAAGGGAGCATCTCCTATCACTACAGGAACAACACCTCTCCAACCACAAATATTTCTGGAAGGAATTCAATGCACTTCTAAAGGATAATGAAAGGGTCTTCCCCTAATCAATGACAACAAAAGGCTCCACACTATCCTCACCCACTGAGATAGCAGCAGGGCTGAACAACTTCTTTATCGACCTTGATGCCTGCAAAACCAACCTCCCTGTTAATTGTCCTGTGTCACTAGCTTGCCACCCAGAATTTCCACACCCACTGTTCCACTTAAAACTACCTCCAAAAAAGATGTTTTTAAATTGCTAAGGGGGACTTAACCCTAACAGCTCACCAGGGTTTGACTCCCTACCACCCAAATTTCTTTAAATAGGTGCACCTGCACTTGCATACCTGATCTCCTGCCTAATCAATAGATCCTTCCTCATGCAAACCATCCCAGACAAATGGAAAACCACAGATGTTGTCCCAGTACATAAAAGTGGTATGACCAACCTTATTGAAAACTATAGACCCATATCTATCTTGTGTCCAATTGCTGAAATCCAAGAAAGAACACTTTATAATCAGCTATCATCCTACCTTGAACAGATCACTGCCCTCACTAGTAACCAGCATGGCTTTCGGAAATTGCATAGGACAGAAACTGCTCTCCTGAGGGTCACCACTGATATATTCCAGACTATGGACCAGGGCAATGCCACTGGTGCAGTCTTTGTTGACCTAATGAAGACATTTGACCTAGTTAACCACTCACTTCTCATCTGTAAGCTTCGCCACATTGGTCTTGACAAAAACCCTCTCTTTTGGGTCTCTACTTAGAGAATGGGCTTCAATGTGTCAAATGGGCCAATAGCATCTCAGCCTTATCTCCTATCACTGACGGGGTTCCCAGGGATCAATTCTATGGCCTCTCCTATTCTCAATATTCATTAATGACCTTCCTCTGAATTGTGGAGGGGCATCGGTTCAGCTACATGCAGATGATGCCATCTTATATAGATTCTCCTGTGATGTCTCAGGTATTAACTCTGACCTCACAAATGACTTTCAGACTCTAGAAACATGGTTTAAATAACCTACTAGTTCTGAACACAAAAAAGACTAAATCAATGTTGTTCCACCATACCTGCTTTGACACAACCACACAGCCACCCCCCCATTATCAAAACATCCACTAACATTCAACTCAAAAATGTTACCTCCTTTACGGTAAATACCTGGGTGTAGTACTTGACAAGCATCTATCCTTCAATAAGCACATAACCTGTGTCACTAAAGCTACTAATCAGAAACTAGGCCTTCTATATTGCACTGCTCCCTACCTCTCAAGTAGTGCAAGAAGCATTATTGCTTCTGTCACCCTTCTTCAAGGCCTCTTCTATGGTGCCTCTATAATCCACTCTTCTAAGACTACACTCCTGAACAAACTCAAAATGGCCCATCACAGAATTGCCCGATTTGTTATTAAGGCCTCAGCTTGTGCCCATCACTGTAATGTGCTCAGCAATTTGGGTTGCCCATCTTTCATGGCCAGACTTAACCTCCCAGTATATTGCGCCACTTTCAAGCTAATACACCTCCCACCTCCTCCTAGTATATCTAACCTACTAACCCTGAAACCCTTCCCATGAACACTCAGGTCCTCACATCTCCCAACACTGGGCCTGCCCAAGACTCACCTAACTGTTGGAGGAAGATTCTTCTCCTTCGCAGCACCACAAAAAGGATGTGTACCACTGGATGGAGGATGGCTCATGTAGTACCATTACACAAGAGTGGGCCAAGGGATGAAATGGGTAATTATTGTCCGGTAAGTCTCACCTCTATAGTGTGCAAACTCATGAAAACAATACTAAAGGAAAGACTGGTGTCGTACCTGGAGGACAATGACCTCCAGGATGTGAGACAGTATGGGTTCATTTCAGGGAAGTCTTGTCAAACCAACTTGATACAATATTATGACTGGGTGACAGGTGAGCTGGATAAGGGTCATGTGGTGGATGCTCTTTACTTGGAGTTCAGCAAGGCCTTCAGTTTGGTGCCTCATGGGTGGCTTGGGGGGAAGCTAACTGGTGTAGGGGTAGGGGCCAAAATGATGAACTGGATTACAAGCTGGCTGAGCTGAAGGCTACAACAGGTGGTGGTGAGAGGGGAGTTCTCCACTCCAAGGCCGGTGATGAGTGGTGTGCCACAGGGCTCTGTGCTGTGGCCAGTATTATTTTGGCTCTTCATATCAGACATTACACACAGAGTGGTGAGCAAGGTAAGTCTGTTCAATGGTGACACCAAAATCAGTGCAGTGGTAGATGGAGGGGAGGGATGGAAGCAGCTGCAGGGGGACCTAAGCAAGCTAGAAGAGTGATCAGAGAGGTGACAGCTGGGGTTCGATGCAAAGAAGTGTAAGGTTATGCACTTCAGGGCTAAGAACCCAAGGAGAAAATATTGGCTGAGGGGGTTAAGCTGGGGATCACTGAGGAGGAGAAGGACCTAGGGGTAATGATAACAGGAACCATGGACAACACTGCCTGGTGCAGGAGAGTGGCTGCAAAAGCAAACAAAATGCTGTGGTGCATAGTGAGGTTTTTTTTGTCCAGATGAAGAGAGGTAATCTTGCCCCTCTTCAGGTTGCTGGTTAGACCATACTTCAAGTACTGTGTGAAGTTTTGGAGGCCATACCTACAGCTTGATATTAGGCTACTGGATGGGGTACAGAGGAGAACAACAAAGATGATATGTGGAATGAAGGGGAGAGACTATGAGAGGAGACTGGGAGACATAAATATGTACATTCTGGAGGATAGAAGGGATGGGGGGACATGATAGAGACATTCAAGTATCTGAGGGGAATCAATAAGGATGAGGCAGATGGGGTCTTTAAGCTAAGGAGGGGGAGGGACAACAGGGGGCATGGGCTAAGAATAGAGGGGGAAGATTTAGGAGGGGAAATGAGGAGACACTATTTCACAGAGAGGGTGATAGCAACATGGAATGCACTACCAGAATGGGTGGTATCATGTAAATCTGTGAACAGCTTCAAAAGTGCATGGCACAAGGAACAGGGGAGAGTGAAGGTGGGGGGTGGCAGTGGGATGACAAATGGGAGGGAGGTGGGGCAGCTGCAAACTAGGGGTGCTAGCTGCACACTTGAGCAGACTTAGATAGACTGGATGGTCTGGTTCTGCTGGCACATTCGTATGTTTGTATGTTTGTAAAACTGGAATGACCTCCCACACTCACTAGTCTCATGCAAGAACATTACTCTCTTAAAAAGACAATACAGGGAAACATTTTACAAGCCTACTGTCTGTAATGGGAACTGGACCTAATCTTCTCTAAACTTCTCCACCTGTTTGCATGTATTCTCCTGGTGTATGATCAATGTCTAGGGCTATGAGTCTGTACACATCCATTTGTCTGTACTTTGCACTTACGTACTAATTGACTCTACTATGATTATTTTGTATGTTTGTATCAGCGTTACTGTTTGTTCATCTCTGTTGCAATTGAGATCTGTAATTTGTAATGTCTCACAATGAATGGGATGGGATGGCTAGTCTAGTCCATGAATGTATGTAACTGTCCAATTATATTTGTACATAATTATGTGTATCTGTACTGTTTTCTTATGTTTGGAACATTTGGTTCCCCAGGTTGCCCCTGAAAAAGGGACTTGACTGTCTCAGAGGGGCCACCCCATCATCAAAATTTAAATAAATAAAATAAATAAATAAGTATATCTGATTAATTAGGGCTTATCAAAATTGATGTTTTTTGTCATATTTTCTATTTTACAGGACAGTGTGGCCTAGCTGGACAATTAAGTGTGGATCTTGCTTACAAAAGCCAAGGCCAACTCAGTTAAGGGGCAATCAGGGATGAGAACTGAGCTAAGATGATTAATACAATTCTAGCCATGAAAACCTCACTTCCAGCACTTCGTTGGGAGTCTGACCACCACCACCCAGCAGTTGTACTGTAACTAAAGAAATTATACTGCCATAGACATTTCAGGGCAGTACTAAACCTCCACATACTGTTATCACTCATGTTCCATTTAAAGAACCCAACTTGTTACAGAGAGGATGGTACCTGGTCTTCATCTATTCCCCATGCTGGAGACACCAGCTTGAGAAGACGCATAAAGGATCTCAAGCTGTAATACAACATTCCATCATGATTCATATGTTTATAGTATTTTATCCCCAATTATTAAGCATTTGTCAGATGCTGACACTTCTAAAGCAGACAGAGGGATGTTATGTCTATTTTACTAGTGATATTTGGACTAGCAGTGTGAGCATTAAAACAGCCCATTGATCCATTCAGTCTGCCCTGTTTTACCCTATCCTACCCCAGGACCTATTGTCTAATTGGGGTTATTGCCCTTGCCTTCCCACTTCCCTGTGCTCCACTACTTCTCTCCGTATAACTATCAAGCCTTTTAATCACCATTTGACAAGCCACTGCTTCCTGAGTCTCACTTCTCATTGGGTCACCACTAAATCAAGCTTTGTCATCTCTGTGCCAGTCCTGCCACCATGATAACCACCACCACTTTCCAGAGTAATAACCCAGTGTCAGTTTAAGATGGGAAATCCTTAGAACTTTAATTAAAGCTTGACTTATAAAAGATTCAGATTTCTAGTGGGTCTGATGTTTTCCATGAACTCAGATAAAAGACAAGTTAGAAAATCTATAGTGATACTGTCACTTAGATTTTTTAGGAAAAGATTAGATCAGTTGTATGTCTTTGGCTAAGCTTTGTTGAGTTATAGTAATAGCTTGTTAAAGAAAATGTTTTACTGTAGCTAACATTGCCACTTATTTATTTGGCAACATGGTGTGTGTCACTAAGGAGTACTTAAGCTGCAAGGTTTTGATTTGTAGGCCTGTGCTTTTACCCTCTGTAGCATTCAGCCTGATCTGTTTAGAACTACACAACTATGCTCTATATACTGTAGTTCCTTTGTTTATGCCCAGCTTTTCTGATTGTTACCAATATCATAATCAGATTTACACTTTCTCCTCATGCATTAAAACTAAAGATACAACACAAATATAATAAGTTGAACAGTGTAATCTGGGATTTTATATTAGTGTAAGGTAGAAAACAGTGTTACATTAGAAAGGGAGGAGTACAGAGACTTAATAAAGGGGAGGGAATATGGGCAGAGGGTGACAGTAAAAAAGAAGGGATACTAAATGTGTATTTCTGCTCAGTATTCACAAGGGAAGAGGAGGGGGAGGTACCTAAACCACAAGAGAAACACTCTGAATAGGGGGGTTGATACCAGTCCATTCACAGAAGAAAGGGTTTTGAAAGAACTCTTGGGACTAAGGGTGGACAAAGCAATGGGGCCTGATGGGATTCACTCCAGAATTCTAAAAAAATTAAGGGTAGAACTAGTAACGCCACTGACTACTCTCTTTAACAAATCATGGGATGATGGGGTGTTACCTGAGGACTGGAGAAGGGCAGATGTGATTCCATTTCACAAAAGTGGGAGCAGGGCAAAGGCAGAAAACTACAGACCAGTTAGTTTGATCTCAGTGGTAGGGAAAATGATGGAATCACTTCTGAAGGAAATAATTGTTGAGTACCTAGAGGCCAGTGGGGCACAGGACTCAAGGCAGCATGGTTTCACAGAAGGTAGGTCATGTCAGACAAACCTGATAGATTTCTTTGACTGGGTGACCAAAGTAGTAGATCAGGGAAGGGCTGTGGATATGGCCTACCTAGATTTTAGCAAGGCATTTGACACAGTCTCACACAAAAGATTAATATACAAGTTAGCCAGACTTGGAGTGGGTCCCAAGGTGGTAGCCTGGATAAAAAACTGGTTGGACAACAGGACACAAAGGGTAATAGTAAACGGAGTCCACAGTGAAGAAAGGAGGGTAACTAGTGGGGTTTGGTATTGGGACTGGTCCTCTTTAATGTCTTTATAAGTGACATTGGAGAGCACCTGGAAGGAAAAGTATGTCTCTTTGCAGATGACACAAAGATCTGCAACAAAGTTGATACACAAGGTGGGGTGGAAAGGATGAAAAATGAAATGGGAAAAGGGAAATGGCAAGGTTGGAGGAATGGTCAAATATATGGCAGCTCGGATTCAATGCAAAGAAGTGCAAGGTAATGCATCTGGGAAACAAAAATCCAGGGGAAGAGTACACAATGGGGGGTGAGATAATATGAACAACAAAAATTGAAAAAGACCTAGGAGTAATTATATCAGATGACCTAAAGGTGGGCAAGTAATGTGAGAAGGCAGGAAGGAGGGCTGGGGAGATACTGGGATGCATAGGGAGAGGCATCAACAGTAGAAAGCAGAAAGTTGTTATCTCTTTGTACAGACAGTTGGTGAGACCCCATCTAGAGTACTGTGAGGAATTCTGGAGACCCAATCTCCACAAAGAGATAGACAGAGTGGAGGCTGTTCAGAGGAGGGCAACCAAAATGGTGCAGGGTCTGCACCAGAAGACATACAAGGAGAGACTAAAGCAGCTTAATATGTATACCCTTGAGGAAAGGAGAGAGAGAGAGTGGGGTCATGATAGAAACTTTCAAGTACCTCAGTGGAATCAACAAAGTCCAAGAAGGTAGCATCTTTCAGAAAAAGAGATGTGCAAGAACAAGGGGGCACAATTTGAAAATAGGGAGGGGATGGTTCAGAGGTAATGTTAGAAAATATTTTTTCACAGAGAGGGTTGTGGATGCATGGCACAGCCTTCCTGAGGAGGTTGTGGAGTCAGGAGCAGTGGGAGAATTCAAGAATGCATGGGACAGACATAAGGCAATTCTTGTGGGGGGTAGGAAGAAATAGGCTTTTGGTTAACTAGGATCTGCAGCTTATCTTGTAGGTAGGGAAATGGGCAGACTAGGTGGGCCAAGCGGTCCTTATCTGCCATCAAAGCCTATTTTTCTATGAAAGTTTAGGTTTTTTTCATCTCATGCACAGCAAAATGATTGCCCAACAGTTACTACACATGCTGAAACCAAAACCCATCTTAAACAATATGTAGCATATTTTTCAAAGAACAGCTGTCAAATGAACCCTCAGCACTAAACTACTTGTTGCATCTTTAGTAAGGCTTAGATTCTAGATATTGGAGAATTTACTTTGCACAGGATGCCCGCATCTCAGCAGTGAAGCATGCAAAGTGAAAGCAATCCTTTGTTGGAACAGTTTACTCCCCCACCTAGAAGGCATATCTGCATCATGGGAGGGGTGATACTATTATCTAAGTTGAGGCCCCCTGAGGTCACTAACTCAGTGACAGACCCAGAGGGCCACTACATCTGCATTAATGGTTACTTGAGATTGGTACCCTGTATGCTGCTCAACATATATGCCTCTAATGTGGACAAAGAAACCTTTACTGAAAAGCAAATTTTGGCACATACCCCCCCCCCACCTCGCCCAGGTGGACCTGTACCTAATGGGGAGAATTCAACATGGTTTTGAGGCCCATGCTAAACAGATTGGGGGAGAGAGTTAATGGGGCAGGGGAGGGAACTGCATCCAAAGAGTAGTCCAAGCATTAGGTTTGGTGGAGATATGGAGATTTCTACTTTCTGGAGTTAGGGGCTACACTTGCTGGTCCTCATTACACTAAGCATACACTTGCTTGGATTTCTTTTGATTTTGTCCAGTTGGGTGCATGCCACAGAATCCTTTGACATAAAATCACTCACTTTGTCAGATTGTGCCTTAGTATTGCTTGACCAAGAGATTGCCCCAGTTACAAAAATGCCCAGCTGATATCTTAATATTTCCCTGTTGTCAAATACAGCATATACAGCAATGATGGAGACAGAAGTGGTGGTATACAAGCCACTGAACCCCAAAGGGAGGACCTCAGGGGCAGCATGGTTGGATGGACAGCAGGCAGTACTCACTTGCTATACTATCAGTTTTGTCTCAGACCTAAAAAGGAAAGGGAGAGAGAATGAGGGAGCAATGTTGACTTGGAAGCCAGGAAATATGTTCTGGAAGCAGAATAAAATATAGTCTTCAATGAGGAGGTCAAGCACCAGTTGGAAAATTGTAATGGGAAACTTAATAGACTTGTAGATGCCAAAATAGAGGAATAACAAATTAGAAAAAGAAGCACACATAAGCTCTTCCAAAGGTGCTCCAGCCCAAACGTAACTTGCAACAAAAACAGAAAAAAGCTGGGTACACACTATTGAACCATGCAGGAAACACTAGCTTATTAAAACCTTAAAGCATGGCACAAGCTGAATAGAACCCCTTCATATGGATCCAACAAATGGGGGTCTTCCTCAGGGGGTGGAATCTGTCTGTAGCAACTGCCACATTTATATACCCTTTTTGTTTCATTACTAATGACAGGATGATATCATGTGTCTGAGGTGGGGGTCAGGACAATGTTAAATCATTTATGGAATCGATAAATGAAAATGATTTAAATCTTCAGTGTATACACAGAATTGACAATGAGAGGATTGAGTTTTTGGATGTGACATTAACTGGAAAAGATGGTTATGTTTACAGTAGCCTCTATAACAAACCTATGTCAGGAAATACACTTTTGAGATCAGACAGCTGTCATTCGTGTTCTTTAGTAGAAAGTATACCATTTGGTCAGTTTCTGAGATTAAAAAGAAACTGTACAGAAAACATGGATTTTGAAAAAGGAGCTGAAGCCTTGATGGTGAAATTTATGGAGAAGGGCTGTAGTGCACAAACAGTGGGAAAAGCGTTAGATAAAGTCAGAGAAATAGATTGGCAGAACACACTTACTCCTAAAATGAGATGCTTCAATACAATACAGGATTATTTTGCTACTGATTACAATGATAAATCATTTCCAGTAAAACACATTATCAGAGAACATTGGGCATTCTTACACAAGGACCCCACTATGTCTAGAATGATAGGAGAAGCACCAGTAACATCATTTAGATGAGGGACTAACTTACGAGACTTATTGACATCTAGTCACTATATAGACCCCAGTAAAGTTAAAAAAATATCTGAAAATTTTAGTTTTTTCAGATGCAGGAAGTGCAACATTTGTTGCTATGCAGAAACCGGGAAAAAATTAACATCCTACAATGGAGAGGAAATACATACTGAATCATTATGTAGTTAGTCAAACTTCTCATGTAGTATGTGTAGCATGGTGCAAATGTGGATATCTATATGTTGGCAACACAACAAGATATTTGAAAAGTAGAATACAAGAACATGTGAGAGCAATACATAATTGCAAGATGGAAAATGCCATGGGAGCTCATTTTTCTTAATCCCATCAAAGTAATCTGAGGGGATTTAAGTTTACAGTACTGGAATATGTGCCTCCCCCCCATGGGGAGGTAATAGGAGGAATATTTTATTACAGAAAGAAATGATGTGGATTTCAGTACTGAATGCTTCAATTCCAACAGGTCTTAACTATAAGCAACATTTTAGACCATATTTCTGAATTTAAAATGGGTCTATTAGGTAATCTGAATTTTGGATATGAGAGGAATTTTTTTCTTTACCTTGATGTGTACAAGTGTGTTAATTTTAATATGGCCTTGAATCTATAAAAATCTATATTTCAATCAGTTACAAATTTAAAATAAATAGATGTTAAGAAATATGAATATCATATTGTCCCATTCTACACTTGCTATTGGTGAATATTTACATGTATGGAATATGTGCCCCCCCCATGTATAGAATATGTGCCCCCACTCCACCCCCCATGGGGAGGTAATGGGGGGAATATTTTATTACAGAAAGAAATGAGGTGGATTTCAATACTGAATGCTTTGATTCCAACAGGTGTTAATGATAAGATAGATTTTAGACCATATTTAAGAGTGGAGGAGTATTTCCTTTACCTAGATGTGTACGAGTGTGTTGATTTTAATATGGGCTTGAATCTATAAAAATCTATATTTCAATCAGCTACAAATTAAAAATAAATAGATGTTAAGAAATATGAACATTTTATTTTCCCATTCTGCACTTGGTGAATATTTACATCAAACTTATAGGTACAAGTTATTGTCCAGCCCTCTAAAGCATATAATCATAGAAAAAAGCAGAAATATAACTGAATTTGTTTTTTGTAAGCATGTTAAATAATGCTAGGTGTAAGATGTGGCATAATTAAATTCTGATGTCACCAGTAGCACTTGCATGGATTTCAAATCCTTGGAGTCAGCTAATGAGTGTGTTTACATGTGATCACAAAGGTGTAATGGATGGGAAGTGTTTTCTCACCAACATGTTATGTATATAAAAAATTTAATTTTCACATGAAATGATTGTAATAGATAAATTTTATAAGAGGTTAAAACATTATTAACATCTGATATTGGTATGCACTATATTTATGTATATTAGTACTTTAATTATGATTATCAACACATTTAAGGCTTGCACGTTTTTTCTGCTTTCTCTAGCCATGTTATAAGAGTTGATGTCATTAGTGATGTAACAAAAAGGGTGTATAAATGTAGCAGTGGTAGCAGACACTCCACTCCCTGAGGAAGACCCCCATTTGTTGGGTCGATACATAGGGGTTCTGTTCAGCTTGTGTCATGCTTTAACTTTTTAATAAACTAGTGTTTCTGCATTGTTCAGTGGTGTGTGCCCAGCTTTTTTCTGTCTTTGTTGCAAGACAGAGGAATCACTGCAGTAATCACGCCAGCAATTTTTTGAATTTGGGAACAGCAGGACATCTACTGGCCTGGCAGGTGCATAAGGAGGTGGCCAGCAGGATGGTGCTCCGGCTCCATAGGCAAGGCACCCACTGCAGTTTGAGACCTGGAGACTGACTTCAGAAAGATAACAGATCAGTTTGGACAGTTTTATAAGGATCTGCATGCAAAAGGCAATGTGGAGAGCTATTGGGCAAGCTTGATGCCTTCTTCAGTAGAGTGCAGGTTAGAAAGCTCACAGAGGAAGCCAATGAAGCTCTAGATGCATGAGTATTTCTGGAAGAAATTCAGGAGGCCACAAAGCACCACTAATTTGGGAAATCTCCACAATCCAATGGGATGGCCTCTGAGTTCTACAAAACCTATGGGAAAACTGGATTTATGTGATAAGAGCAAAAGCCTAAAGGCAATTGCTGTTATCACGAAGCTAGAGTGGCGAAAACCAATTTCTGCACTCTGACTCCATGGCACACAGAAAGACAGTATTGGGGACTTGTTTTACATGTTTTATCTGGGGGCTGCATCCCAGCACCACCCCCGTGGTGACTTCACCCGCCACCCTACTTAAGGATTCTCAACTCCAAGGGGGTGCATGTCGGGGGGGGGGTGCAAAAACATGTAAAAAAAAAAATGGGTCTGGGTGCAACAAAAACTCACCAGAGCCCAGATCCAAACCCAGAACCCTGCCCACCGAAGCCACCAACCCACCCACGAAGCCATGGGGCCAGCTCATCAACCCACCATAGCACCACCCCTCACAATCCCTCCTGCCCCTCGCTGTGCATTATGTTCGCTCCCCCTCCGCAAATACATATAGTGACATCCCATCGCTATATTCACCGACCCCCCCCATTTGGTTGCCCTACCTCGTTGATAGCCCTGATGACATGCACTGCGGATTGGGTCACCACTATTGCAGGTTCCCAATCGCTGATGCCCATGTCACAGACTACCAGGGAAACCCATTCACTGTTGCTGAGGTACAGCTGTTGGGAGGTGCAGAAGAGGGAAAGTGTACCTCCATCCAGCTAACAGGAGCAAATAATGGTTCTACCAAAACCAGAAAAGGATGCTACCTTGTTATGCTCATATTGCCCCATCTCTGTCTCCTCAATGTGGAGCTGATTTTTGTTCACTTCAGTCCAGGCTCTTAGAGTACAGATCTGCAGGTGTCCTTAGTTCACCCTGACTAGACAGGCATTATCAATGGCTGGGTGATGCATGACAATAGCAGAAGGCTTCTGAATGTCATGTCTGCATAGCAACATTCTCCAGAATTCACGATGGTTATTTCCATGGATGTCAAGGAGGTGTTTGACAGGGTGAGCAGGGGATTCCTCCACCAAACAGTGGCAGAGATGGGCAGTGAAACAACTTTTAGGACCAGTATTAAGTCCTTATATACAGATCCTCAAATTCTGATCAGGCTTAATGGGCTTCAGTCGGGGCAGTTCTTTTTGACCAGGGTATGAGACAGGGCTGCCTGCACTCACCATTACTGTTTGCCTTGTGCATTGAGCCACTGTTGGTGGTGGTGGTCCACAACAAAACAGCATATACTGTAAAAGAGGTAAAGGTGGGAGGCTGAGAACAGAAGATCGCTCTATGTGCGAATGACTTCTTGTTCTACCTTTCCTTCCTGGAGGCATCTGTTCTGGCCTTGCTGGGAGAGTTATAGGAGTACAGAACCTTGTCATGTTTCAAAATAAGTTTTGACAAATCAGAGGAGATCTGCATGGGAGGTATCGTTCTGCCTGCCTTCAGGGCACACTGCCCATTTAGGTGGGCACCAATAATGCAGTTCTCTACATTAGGGTAAGAATCTCTCCTAGTCTTTCCACATAATTTTCTCTTAATTATGAAAAGCTGTACCAGAGGAAAAACAAATATCAGTTAATGGGAGTTGCTGCAGCTCAGACTGCGAGGCTGGATTACCACCATTATAATGAACGTTCTCCCAAGATTTTTATTTTTCTTCCAGGTGTAACCATCCAGTCCCCTGGGGTTACTAGAATCCCATAAGTGTCAGTACTAGGTAGGGAAAGGCAGATGGTGAATAACTAGTTAAATGGGGTTTTCACCTACTCACTCTCTTGTTTACTTGGCTTCAGCTGAGATGAGAGAGATGAGGTTATTTAGAACTCTCACAGCAGCATATGCCACAGGTGGTCGTAAGTGGAGAGTTTTAGAATCTTGGGATGGTAGTCAGTTGTTCAGAAGTAGTCAGCAGTTTGAAGTGTGAGAAGTGCTCAGCTGCGATCTGTGTGATAACGGTGATCGCCAAATGGGTGATCGCCGTTAGGGCGACGGCACAGTGCAGAAAAAATATTTTGTCAATGTACTACCCGGTGCACAGCAAAACAGTGCTGGGGAGTTGGTATTTTCTGCTTTATAGCCCCCGCACCCCTCTAATTAAGGATTCTCAACTCCAGGGGGAGTGCATGACGGGCGGATGCAAATGCAGAAAAAATAAAAATTTGGGCCGGGTGCAGTAAAACATACCTGCACCAGAACCCAAACCCAGCTCCATTCCCACCCCAGTCCTGAACCCACCCACCATGCCATGGAAGCAACTCAGCAGCTCGCTGTGAACCACCCCTATAACCCCTCCATCCTCTCCCACCCCATGCTCGGCGTGCTCGCCTCCCCCGTGTGCATAGGCATGTAGTGACAGGATGTTGCTATTTCACGCACCCCCCATCTGGTCGCCCAATTTCCCTAGTCACTCCGATAACAGGCAACACGATTGAGTCACCATTTTGGTAGGTGCCCAGTTGCAGTTGCCAAAGTCACAGGATACTGTTCAGCTGTGGGCTCTGATAGGAGAGCCTGTTTTTTCACCCTAGTCCTGGTATTCTCCAGCCTGCCAAGAGAAGTGGTGGAAACCATTGTCTACAGCAGGATTTCCTGATTTTCATTCACAGAGGGGTGAAAAGTTCTGCTAGAGAAAAGATCCTAAGAGCAATTCCCTTTTTGATCCAGGACAATTTTAAGCTGCCTATAATGTTCTAACAGTGAGTAAGATCTGACTTTGTGCTGAAGAAGAAAGTACCTGTGCTTTGGTGTTTCTCTGACTAAAAGGGAAAGGTACACCTGTTTGTTCAGAAGTTCAAGACTGTTTCTCAGTTAAAAGTTGGCTGACAACTGTGGGGTCCAGATGAATAACTGATTCACTTTGTTCAGGGCTTTAGTTCCCACACTACCAGTGTAGTGTTTTAAATGCTGGGTGCGAAAGTTCATTCAACGATGCATTTACCAAGTGTGTTCAAGATGTTTTAGATGTAACTCTGAAAGAATGGCTGGGTATGGATTTGGGAGCAAAGGGTGGGCAGCCCCCCATCTGGAGTAACCAGTTCAGGAGTACAGGTTCCGTAAGGGAACCAGGGTTCCATTTGAACATAGCACACAGACGGCCACTGACGCATTGCAGTGAGTGTCACAATAGAGACTGCAGGACATAAAAAAAACCCTGTAACAACACCACCACCTATGGAGAATGGATGCAAACAGGGAAGCGGGACTGGAGCAGGACACGGCAGTGAGTGGAGCCCACGGACGTAGGGGAGAGGTGCACAAAGGGCAGAAAGGCACAGACAACCACAGCCCATGGAGCACTGTAGGGAGCCAGGAAGGGGGAGAACAATATGCAAATGGAAGGCAGCAACAGAGCGCAGCAGGGAGAGGCAAGAGCACATGCATGGGGGGCATGGCAGTACAGCTGACAGGGATGCCACAGCAGTGTGGGCTAGTGGCTGTGCCCAAGGACACATGGAATGGTAGAGGCAGGAAGTGCACAGTGGCAGTAGATGGTATGGGAGGGCATGCAGGTGCCATGAGCCACTGACACGGAGCAGTTCCCGACCACTGGGCGTGACAGGGTGGCAGTGGTGGTAGCAGAGGTGGATATGGCCAACACTGGCTGGTGACATGCAGTGGCACACAGGGCAGCATGGGGGGTGCAGCAGGCTACACATGGAGCTGAAAATTGTACACCAGGCCATGGAGGTAGTCAGCCATGCTGCGCTGCCCATACTCCCCAACGATGGACTGTATGAGTTGCGTAAGATCTCTGTACCATTTGTGCTTGCCTGCAGTGGCTGCCCCAGAGAAGAGTTGCTCCATCTGTAACTCGCTCATGCGTTGTTCATCCTGGAAGCAATCCAGGAAGCACCACACAGTGGGATGGCAGGCACCCAGCTATGCGCCAAATCCCCTGTGCCACCCCTCCACTGCATTGTTAGTCCTAGCAAGGCCAGCAAGCCTGGCCTCATACATGTTCCATGCCTCCAGTAGGAACATTGGTCGCCACCTGCCCAACTGGCCAATGGGTCTGCCAAACTATGTGTCCTTGACATAGTCAAGAACAGGCTGCAGCATGGCATAATTGTCCCAGTAAAACTCGCTGTCCCGCAGCACCCCATACGCAGTAAGTATGTTGGACACAGGCAGGAATGCAAGGGACAGCAGTATCCTCACCTGGAGGGCCACCTCCTCCTCAGCAGTGTAGTGGCCAAACAACTCTGCACCACGCTGCCTGGCAAAAGTGAAAGAAGCAGCCGCAGATGGCCACTCTGGGGAACACTGCACGAAGTGCCCGCCATGCTGCCCTTTTGAAATCTAGGAGTGCCATCCTGGGCTGCGCACCACCCTACAGCCAACAGGCCTCTGTAAATGCCCACACTTAGCTTTGCTCCTTGAGAGTGCACATCAATATGTACACCTCTGGAACGATGGCATCAGACTGGACCCCATGGATTGTGTGCATCTGCTGGAACAGGGGTGGTGCTGTGCGGAAGGTTCTGTCTAGGAACCAGTCCCTGTTCTCCCCCAGGAATCACAGGGAGTGCTGGGTCATGAAGACCAGCATCCTGTCTGAGGTTGGCCCACTGTCATGCTGGAGGAATTGCTCCCCCTGCCCCGTGTTGGTGTACTCGGGTGGTATTGTCAGGGCCTTTACACTGGTTGGTGCTTCTGGACACCCCCTTGCCACCTGCCGGGCATGCTGCACAGTGCGCTTTAGAAGGGGCATGCCCAGCAGCCTGCTGGAAATGGCGTCTGGTACCCCTGAGGTGCACTGCACCACCGCCTGTGAGAGGTGGACTCCATACTGGTGTGGGCGCATTCTCTGACCTCACCCACCACAGCCCTGATGCCTATGCCACCTGTATCAGGCACATGGTTGTTGGGGCACCCATGATGCACAACATGGTCCACCATCATCTGTATACGAGTGTGGCACTCATATTTGTGGCACTGTGTGCAGCGCCAATAGACTTTGCTGTGTACCTCTTTGTCCTGGTGGTATACATAGCCAAGAGGGGCTTAATAAGGGTTTCCCTTTCTGGCTTCTTAGGAAGGTCGGCGTATCAGGATCCATCATTGTGTCACCGTCATTGCTGACAGCTTCATTTCTGCATTGTGCCCCTTTTGTAGTATGGCATCAGTGGGCTGTGTGCATGGCCCCACCCCACGTGCACAGTGGGGTGGCAATAAAAGTGGGTTGCCATGCGGGCATGAACCCATGGCTGCAAGGTGGTGGCATGTAGCTGTAGGTGTCACCGCCGAGGTGTGCTCAGTATGCGGCTGAGGAGCTCCGACTGGACGGCAGACATGGGTGAGTGTTTCCTGGGTTGCTATGGCCTGCCTGTACCCTACATCATGCCGTGCCTCCCTGTATCCTGCTTGATCTGCTATGGCTGTGTCCTACCTGTGTGCTTGGTGGTTGTTCCACACTGGGGATTTGAACCCGTATGATCCTAATTCAGCACTGCAGTGCTATGTACGCCTACTGGCCTGTGCTACAATGGCAAGTTGGGGGGTGGATTCGGCTCAGCTGCCTTTGTTCTTTGTCATCTATACCTGCGGCATGGGGGGGAGGGTGCCTGCAGTGTCAGCATTAATGTTGGTGGTGGAGGGCATACTTTCCATGCTTGCCGGGTGCCCATGGTGGTGTACAGTGGGGATCCGGGACCACATGGTGTGTCGGGTGGGGCTCTCGGTCATGCCCTCTATTGCGCTGGCTACCCTGTAGCCAGGTGGTGTGTTCCCCAGGTATGTGCAGGGTGGTGCTCTGCCCAGTGGGTCATTTATTGCGCATGCGAGCACGCATGCCCGGGGAGTCGCTATTCCGGTAGTCACCATTTTCTGCAGTCGCTATTATTCCCCAGTCGCTTTAGTACCCTCTTGCTCTGAAGCCCAGGCACTGCACCATCCCATGGATGTACTGCCAATTGCTGTCTTTGGTTCTTGCTCACAGGATGGTGCTGCTCTTAATGTACAGTTGCAGTAGTGCCCCATTCCACCACATGCTGTGGTCTACATACTTGCATTCTGCATAGTACATGGGCTGAGCTTCCTGTAGCTGTTTAACAATAGCTAACATCATGGGCTACCGGGCACCTGGGTACTTTGGACAAAGTGGCCAATGTATGAAGAGAATTTTACCCGCTGGAGTGGGTTGTGTTAGTAATTAGCTGCATGTGTGCTCATTTGTGGCCAGTGCCACTAGAAGTATTTCCAGTTTGAGGCCAGTGCCACTGGAAGAAGTTTAACAGTCCTATGCCATATGGGAAATGTGTGTTCAGCTGTGGCCAGTGCCACTAGAAGAAATATTCAGTTGTGGCCAGTGCCACTAGAAGACATGGTCCATTGTTTCCAGTGCCACTGAGAGAGTGTTTAAGAGTCTTATGCCATATGGGAATGCCAGTGCAAGAAGTACAATGTCCTATGAAATGTGGGAATACATAGAGTTCTGTCAGATACAGTCATTTTGTTGTTCTACAAATTCCTTGCGCCATGCTGTGTAAACCTTGGGGGTCCAAGCTTGCTTTAGAGAACATCTTTTGGAATAAAGTCACACTCTAGAACCCCAGCTATGGTTTGGATATTCACGTTATTGTTTCCTGTGTGTGGAGTTACTGGGTACCCCTTCAGAAGTACAGGTCTAGCATAGCCCTAGCAAAAAGTTCTCTCTTCTGAACCTGGTTGTTTGTAAATACTTTAATAGGTCATAGTTTTGCTTTTGTACACACCCACCCCTTTTGACCTCTAGAAATAATGAGCCGGGTATACATTCCCAAAGCTAGGGATGGTACCATTTTCTAAATGTGTTCCTGAAGTAGTCTGTGCCCAGTCAAGGGTACCGGGGTAGCTAACTGTTTAAAGTAGTGTGGGTGGTTACACAGGCATTACCAATCTGTATCCCAGAAGAATTCTGGAAGGGACTGCAGAAAATTCTGCTTACATTTGTTTGGTCAGCCCGGAGGCACAGAGTAAGCAAGCAACTTCTAAGTTTACCTAGGGAAAGAAGACGGCTGGCCATGCCAGATTTCGGATTATGCTGTGTAGCAACCCAAATTGCTCCAATAGTTATGTGGATAGAGCCAAAAGGAGATTCTGGTTGGTTGGAGATGGAGGTGGTCACATCCCTGCCAGCACTGGTATTTGCCTTGACACATATCCATCTCACACTCTTTGTGATATAAGCTGTCTCAAACCCATGGACAAGGCATATCTTAATAGTGCTCTTGAAAACCAAGAAACTCACAGGGATTTCTAATGACCTGGACCCTTCATTCTGCATTATAGGGGACCCCTAGTTCCTACCTTCAAGCACAGAGCCAAGATTCTGCAGGTGCAACCACCTCACTCTAACAATCTACAGACATTTAGATATAGGGCACCCACTGTGTCTCCTGTCTAGGTCAGCAGCAATGCTATACAGCTGATACGAGACTCTTTTAGGTACTCACAAGTCAGGCATTACCTGACCTCCAGTAATTTGGTGGCTCAGTTTGGAAGGGACCTGACCACCTCGGAGAAAGTTTTCTCCTGAGCACCATGTTGATAGGAAAAGGGGTACAAAAAGCAAGGAATACCAGGTCTTCATGGGATACACATCCAGAATTTGAAAATTCAAAGTGCAATGAATGAGGGACTTGGGTGCCCCCATCAATGAGGCAGACTGGGATGCCATGCTGGGGGGTGGGATGGAAAATTGCAGCATTGCCTGGGTGGTGTAAATTTCACTGAATGTCCATGGTCTGCTTCTTCCACACACCTAGCATCACATGCCATTTTAGTGGGGGATCTACCAACTTGTGCTGGAGATGATGTGAGAGGAGGGGTCCCTAGTTTATATCTTTTGGGACTGGCCAGTCATTCAGCCCTACTGGCACAGATTAATGGAATCTTACAGTTTCTGTGGAGCATCCCAGTCCCCCTCACCTTTCCCCATCTAGTCCTGGTTTCCCAGGTGCATAACCAGTCTCTGCAATGACTATTTAGAGCACTTTGCACAGTGGCCCTGAAGGTATCCAGTGAGGATGGCAACTGAATATAAGTGACCATCAAAACGGTGATTCATATTCATCCTAGGCTACCCTGGAAGGATAGCAACCATACACAAATGTGAGGGTAGTACAGGGCAACAGGAAGGGGGGATAGCTAGGGGAAGGGGAAGGACAGGGAAGGTGTTTTGGAGGACTGGTGTGCCTGCTGCCGCCAAGCTAGCCATGTGGTGTGGTGGTGTGGGTGGCTAGCTGTGGTGCAGCAGGTACTGGGTTTGTGTCTGGGGCTGGGAGCATGGAAAGTTTGCCGCTGCCTGTGGCAGTGGGACTTAATTTTTTTCCCAACATCTGGATTTTGCCCCCTCCCCAACATGCACCCCCTGAAGTTGAGAATCAAATTTCAGGGGGCTGTGGGGGTGGCAGACCCCCTCAAAAAAACACTTTTTAGTGTTTCATATGTCAGGTCACCGGGGAGTGTATATCGCCAATTTGCTTTTCGGTGATATGCACTCGCCATAATAGCGATCGCTATTTTGCAGTTGCTATTATGACATAGAACTGGCCCTGAAGGGAATAACATCTCTGTCGTTGCAGGACACCCTGCCTACCATAAAGATCTGAAAAAGTAGGGTGGGTGAGCAATGTAAAATGGAGAGAATAACAGCTGTGCTCCATTTAACCCTTGACAAACACCTTGTCCTATAACAGCAATGGGATTTCAACATCTTGGAAACACTGTGAGGGGATGTTCATCCGCGATTGTTCTGTGATTCTCCCAAAACAGCCTAATCCTAACTATAGTTGCATATATATGCAGTAATAGGGGTTTGGTTTGGCAGTTTCTCCCCATAGTTGTTTTATCATCAAAACCTTTTACAATGAATAGCAATTCTATCAAAGCAGCAACATTTGGCCCTTGTCCATAGCAGTTATTGTCAGGAAGTGTGAAGTGTCTGAAGTGTTGACATTCTGGATATCACAGTGCCATGTACACTGCTTTATAACCTCAAATATGTACCTGTACACATGTGCTTGTATATGCTCTGCCCCTCAATAAAACAGTATAAAAAAAATGAAGCATCTACAATACCGATCTAAAAAAAAACAGATAATCTGAAATGTGTAATGGTAGACCTTGAGACTGACCAAATGTGTTTGGCCAAACACCCCAAGTCTACACTTTACCTGTCATTGCCAACGAACTGTACACCTCTTTTTCATTTCCGTAGTCCTTTCCTTTTACAACACATTGCACACAGTTTCTCACAGCTACTAATGCACAAAATGCTTAGTCCAAATTTTTAATTGCTCATCCTAGCCTCTAAGTGTCACACACTAAAAGTTCAAGGGTTTCCCAGAAAAATGTTTTTTTTTTAACATTGAAGGTACAGAAAATCTGAGTAAAGCTGAGAGTCTGAGGAATTCTATATGCTATGAAAGTCACAGCTTTTGTAGGAATTATAACTTCTGATGTATCTCAGCAATTCTCAGGATTCTCATAAGTTCTAGCCTAATTATGAAAAGTTGAGTATAATATATTGCATATGGCAGTATGCAGCTACACAAGCACAGAAATAGAGGAATTACCTTACTTAATTTTGCACAGATGGAGAGGAGAAACTGGGGGGAAAATGTTCTGTGGTTCATCCAGTCACAGCTGGAAATGTGGATACCTCCACAACCTCAATGTGGGCATCTCTGTGATCAATGACAGTAGAATGCTGAAGGCTATGAACAGTGTTGAGTTCTGGGGTGTACCTTGTTTTGCACACACAAAATCTGGTTGTGATTCATTTTGTACCATGTACATCACAGTTAAAAGAAACACTTAATCCTGGATGGGACATTACTGAATACTTCCATCAACACACATAATGTATGAAAATCTTTCTTCAGTACAAGCTAAAGCTTAATGTACCTCAAGATGTTTTAATTAATGACATGTATATAGAGTGAAACCCCATCTTTTTTAATGGGGTGAGGTTTGTTGATCAGGAAGGTACGTAACAAGCCTTATAAAATGGGCTTAAGAAATCCAAGTCTCTGATTGGCTACTACATCATCTCAGCCGTGTCCTTACCAGATGATATAGTAGCCAACCGGGACTTTTGCCCACCAACAAGCCAAATGACCAAAAAAATCAATGAGCTCTGCCAAGCATTAACAGAAACGTTGACTGGCAGAGCTCACTGAAGCGGCAGCACAACAGCACTCGTGGGCAGCACAGTAACGGAACACTAGCATTCACATAGAAATCGTCCTCCATCTGAACGAATAAAACTTCGTACCTTTTCAAATCTTTCTCACTCCTTGTCTGCCCCCTGCCAGCATTACCAGCATTACCGCCAAGAAACCTGGCAACAAAACCGAAACGGTATTTTTTTTTTTTAAACATCAACGGCAAATGCCGTAAACGAACGCCACCTACCCGACGCACCATCGGAAACCACCAGCGAAGCACTGCTCCTCACACACTCACCAGGCACTCGCTTTCCTTTTTAAAAATAAAATAACAATGCAAATCTGCTCATAACAACGAAAGCAGGAAACAGGAACAAGGAATTCCTCTGCTCTCTACGGTGTCTGGTGAGGGACAGGCTCACTACCAGTCAAAACAGCCGCTCCTCTGTTAACACGCAATTCCCTAACTAAACACAGCCAAAGAAACAAATATAAAAAAAACCCAATAAAATAAAGGCATACTCTGAATTAATTAGTAACTTTTTGTATGCGGGGGGAGACAATAAATACATCCCAAATAAACTTAATAGGAGGGACTATTTTTTACTGTTTTCACTATTTTAACCCTTTTCTTATGTTTCTCTTTTTTTTTACACATTAAAAAAAATTAAAAAATTACTTTGCAAAGGGCCCATTTTATAAGCACAATAACACACTCCGAGGTGTGGGTTACGTGCTGATAAGAACACGCCTAGTGGCATAAGGCACTCAGCGCAAGCGCCTCGTGCCTTAGTACACCCCTAGGAGTGCTCTTATCAGCACGTAACCCACACCTCGTCGTGTGTTATTGCTTACATAGAAACAGATGATACAGACTGTGCTGGGTATCTATCATGGGTGTTTTACAAAACCTGACCTCACTTCTTTAAAAATGCAACTGAGGATTTCAGTACATGGTCTGCAATCCTTATCCAGGTCATTCCCAAATTATTCTACTACAAATATGCACACATTCCTTTAAAAGAACTACAGCAACATCAAACCAATGAAACAATGCTAGTGGTGGCTGTGGCAGTACTGGTGTACATGGAGACTGTGATGCGAGTAATCAAGCTGAGAGTAGTTCTGATTTTCAACAGAGATATCAGTAATTAGTTCTCTAGGATCCCCCCCCCCCAAGAACAAAACAGAATCCATATGTGATGGGTGCTCAGATCGGCAATTAAATTATTATAGTATGATCCCAATCTCCATCCATTCAATATCTTAATGATTTCAATGACATCAAAGTATATTTCTTATTCTATACATTTTCTTGTATCCAATCATCATTTCCCATTATCATATACCACCAAATATATCAATTGTTTTGCATTCTTTTTCTTCGATCTTCCTCTTCTCCCCCCAGAAGTAGATCTAGGGGCCAGTTTTTCTTCTTTCTTTGGAGGTAACAGTGTAGACCCATTACTGCCTTTCTTGCTGCTGCTGTCCTTCATTTTTGTTTTTTTTACTCCCTCCCTTACCCCTATATTATCTTTTCTCTTTTCCCCACAGCCTGTCTCCAGCCTGCATTGGATGACAGGCATTCCCCCTCTGCTCTGTTGACCTATCTGCCTCCTCCATTCTTCAATACTGCCCATAATTTCTTTACTGTAGTAAACATATTGACCCCAAAATCTCACAGGTGAACCTCGTCTGGCCGAAAATATTCATCTTCCCTCTCTTCTATACCTCTCTACCTCTCCTAATCACTCTGCCCCCGTTTGCAATAAATAATGTACATACCCTCCTATTCATCTTCCTCCTTGCTCTGTCAATTGCTATATAACTGTGCTCATACCTCCAAACTTGGTCAGGGACCATGTCTGACCATACTAAGGTCACTTGAGGTCACCAATGTCTTATTGTTTCTACATCATGCTTTATTTGCAGATACACATCCAACCAGGGTCTGGTCCCACTGCCGTTCCCCCTACAGATACACAATAATGATGTCTGGTGGTGGTCTCCTCTATCTCACGTACCTCAGGGTTGGCAATAATTGGGCCCATTTCATGCCCCTGATTCCTTGCCAGAACAGTCTGCACTTCCTGGGATCTGATATAGCTGCTTGCCCCCTGCCTTCTTTGATGCTCTCCTCTCTGCCCACTAAATATACGAGAGCCTGCATATCCATATCTCCAACCTCTGTCCTGGTCCTGCTGTAAGGCAAAAGCAGAATATGAATGATTGTGCTCAGTCCAGGCCCCACCCCAATCCTTCTTCCTCCCCTTCCTCACTTCCCCCACCTCCTCCTCCCGCCTATCCCTCTTTATCTTATCCCTAATTGACCTGCAATGTAAGGAAAAAGATGGTTACTAGTTATTTACTCAAGGGTCATACATAATGCTTGTAACAAACAGATTTTCAGCTGCCAACCTCCATAACTTGGCCACTTGAACCCGTACTGCTACCAGTTGTGAAGCAGCCCCGATCCTGAATGAGTGGAATGAGTAGCATTTAGGGTCCTTACCCAGGAAAGCCATGCCTTTCTTGAGAACTACTACTATCTGATAGCTCGTCACCCCCTTACCATCCCCATGGACAAAGAGCTGACCTCTGTGGTCCCATCAAACTGTGGCATAAGCCCACATTGCCCTAACTGGGCATATTCCCAGTTTGTCCTGCCTTACCAAGTGAATCATGCATCCTTTCCCTTCTTGGTCCATTTTCAACCTGCTGATCCATAAAGTGACTGCCTCAGGCTGCCACTCTATGTCTTTCCACCCCAATCCCCCTGTCCTCTCTCCCTTGGCATGGCCTACCGCTTCACTCACCCTGAGGGCCCCATGATACATCGTCAAATAAATAGTCTAGAATAATCCTGACTCATCTGCAGACATACAAATCACTGGAAAGGCGCTGATAAGTTTTGTTAGATGCTTTTCCGACACCAGTCATCTGTCATCCTTTTCCCTGGTTCTTAACTGACCCCACCCCTGTAACATCCATCTTACTAACATAGTCTTGGTTGTATCTCGCCATCCCCTGAGGTTACAAATTATACTTATAGCTGCTAAGTGTACCCCCATCATTGTGTGTGCCAGCCCACACTCCCACTGGTACATGACATACTTTCCTAACTTCTCATCAGAGACCGGCCCACTTACCTCCATTCAGTGTACTTTTCTGAATGCTTGGAAGGCTTTCCAAGACATTTCATAGGCTCGGAGGGTCCTGGAGGACCAGGAGTTGTGAAACAGCAATTTGGCTCCTTCCATCCTATCTCCCAAATGTTCAGTGGTATGCATGTTTTTTTGTCCCTCTGCCTTTGGTGCGATGGCCCGGAACCTGTCCAGCTGCAGATGGGAGAGGCTGTCAGCCATGGTCTTTTGTACCCCGTCAATGTGTCTAGCTCTAAATGACATGTTCAGCTTCAACCCCTGCAAGACTAGCTGGTAAAATACTCTCAGTACTGAGTCTGACTTGGCCTCCCAGTTGTTGAGTACATTGATTACCGCCTTATTGTCACACCAGAATGTCACCTTTCTGGTTGTAAAGCTCCTCCCTCAAACTAGCATGCTAACCCAAATTGGGATGATCTCAAGAAGTGTAATGTCCTTGGTTAATCCCCTTCTTGTCCATTCTTCTGGCTAGGCCTCAGAAATCCATATACCTAAAGTATCCTTCCATGCCTATCCCCCTGGTTGTGTCTGTATATAGTTCTAGGTCTGTATTGAAAACCCAGTCATCCTGCCAAAACGATGTTCCATTAAAAGTATCTAGAAAGTCTTCCTGGATCATCAAGTTATCCTTGGTGTCTTTGACAAGGTTGACCCAGTGGTGCAGTCTCGCCACCCCCCCTTGTAGCATTCGCTATGCATCTGGTGAATGCCCGCCCTGGGCTGATGGCACTGCATATGAAATTAAGGTGACCTATTAGCTGTTGTACCTGTCTGAGTTGGACTCTGCACCTGCTCCTGTGTTCTTTTATGAGCTCCCTTAGCTTCTGTATTTTCTTGTCTAGTAACCTAAACACCTCTTCCTTTGTGTCTATCTCAATCCCCAGGAACTCTATTGTCTGGTTAGGGCCTTCCGTCTTGTCTGGTGCCAGGGGCACCCTTAGTTCCCTGCCTGCATAATTCCTGAAATCTGCTCAACATGCGTTCTGTCTCCTCCTGCCCTCTCCCTATCAGAAGAAAATCTTCTAGGTAATGGATGACTGACTTGCAGCCAGTCTTCCATTGAAATAGCCACTGTAGGCATGTGCTAAACAGCTCAAAAGTGGCGCAGGCCATCGAGCACCCCATGGGCATATCTTTGTCAAAATAATATTGCCCATCTAGTTAGAAACCTAATAAGTCCCAGTCTTGTTGCCACACTGGAAGTAGCCTGAAAGATGACTCGATATCCGTTTTCACCAGCCATGCCTGGGGTGTCACCCTGATAATCTGCACTGCTTCCACTGCTTCCTCTAAAGTTGTGTAAGTCACCCTGAAATCTCTCTCCTCTATGTAATCATTCACCAAGTCTCCATCTGGGAAAGACAGGTGGTGAATGACTCTATACTCTCCAGGTGGTTTTTGGGTACTAAATCCAGGGGTGATATCTTCAGCCTGTCTAGGGGCGGGTTCTGAAATGGTCCCTCAATCCACCCTGCATCTTTTTCTTTTTGTATCTTGTTTTTCAGAATCCCTTCCTTCCCCCATACTGATCCTAAATTCTTGGCTTCCCTGTCTTCCTTGGGCCCTTGAAAATGGAGACTGAAGCCCCACTTAAACCCTTCTATTAAACATGCGGCCTCTCTCGCATCAGGGTGTTCCTTTAACCATTCTTCTAATTTATTTACTTTAATTGGTGTTTTAGCCATGTGATACATACCTCCCATGTCATTCCTGCTGTCTTCTATCTGGTCAATAGTTTTGCCCCCCTCCCTTTAACCCCTCCCTCTGTAACCCCTTCCACGGTTGCCCCTATACCCTGCCTGCTCCCCGAAAGGGCTGACTGGAGTTGCTTTGGGCCCCATTGTACTGTCCCCCAGAGCTCCAGTCTGTCCAACACCTTAATGTTGGATGAGTTGCCCCACATTTTAAACAAGCATGGCAAAATCTACATTGTGGCCAGGAAAAGATTGCCCTCTTATAGCCCCAATAGCATTTTTGCAACAATGTTGCTCTTTTTCCCACATTCCATTCTGGTGTGCTTTGGTCCATGACATAGTCAGTCCTTAAGTCTAGCTGTTTCATATCCCAATGGACATCCTCATAGGTGGCCATTCTTTGCCTAAAGAATTCATCATAGTATAACCACCCAAAACCTCCTTTTGCCTTGTGTATTGTCAACGAGTACATAATTAGCGGCATCCGCATCTCAGGCTTTTTCTCCATTACTATAATGGAATAAGTTGCAAACCCTAAAAACCATGCATCCCAGGACTTGCCCTTGGTGAATTTGTCCTCCTTCTTTTTCCCCAACAGCACCACTGCCACTGCCATCTCACTCTTACCTATACTCTCCTTCTCATCATACTTCATTACTGCTTCCCTGCTTACTGAGGTGAAGATATCCACATATTCCCCGTTCTATATCTTCTGTTTCATAGCTAAGGATACATATTCCCCAATCCTCATACCCAGGGCTCCTATGTCCCTTGTCCACGCCCCCATCCCTGTGTTCATGGGCAGCATTGTACCACCCTATTTTAGCCCTTTTCCCATCCTGATGTCAGACAACACCTTTTCAAATTGCCCCAAACCATCCTCCCCCTATGCTGCTGCCTATGTTGACACCCCCATTACCTGTTGAGGGGTTTGGTTCTGGGACTAATGGTTCAGGTAACTGTCCTCCTGTGAAGTCTTGGACTGGTGTTGGTGTAGGCATGAGTACGGCTGCCGTAAACAGCAGAGGGGGTGGTGGAGGAGCAGGCAATGGGATTGAGGGAAGAAGAGGCTCTGGTTGAGGCAGCGGGGGATGGGTGCAGCTGGCTCTGGGTGCTCCAGGCTGACCGGCCTAGTTGGTGGTCTCTTGGGGATGGGTGATCGGGTTGGAGCCCTTCCTGGGCTTCTCTGACCCCTCGCCAGCCACTTACCCCATCCTACCCCACTGTCCTTGTCCACTTTCTGCTTATCTCCTTGTCCCTTAGGCTCCATGCCCTCCACCAGCTCCCATACTTTATTAGCCTTCTCAGCCAACTCGAGGATAGCATTGTAGGCATCCTCCCTTGAAGGCTTGCTTCTTCTTGATGTCATCCTTATGTTGTTCCCTGAATAGGAAAGAAATGCTGCAAAAGAAAGCAATCAGGTCAATGTCTGCACTCCAATAAAATTCCACTCCTGTGGCTTCTCCTGCTTTTGATCTTGTATTGGTAACCTCCTGTGCCCTCCCCTCCATCCTCTCAACTTACCACATGTTATGTCTCATATGCCTCTCTATATCTTCTTTTATATAACCCCATTTTTTTGCCCTGACTACTCCACTCCCAGAAAAAAAAACTTTTCTTGTTGCTTGTAATCATTAAATGTCCTTATTATTTGTATTCTGACTTCTTTGTCCTTGATATATCTATATGATATAGCTTGTGATGTTGATTACCTGTAGCCCTTGTTCTGCCTCTACCTGAAACGTTCTCCTCCGAACAAGCCTTGCTCCTTGGAATGCCCCGGCTCTCTGGTAATCTAAGATGGTGGCCCATTTTTAAGATGCCAGCTATCCCTTCACCCCCCTTTTTTTTTTTTTTAAATTGGAGCTAGCCTGTGTCCTACTGCAGAGAAGCATACCTGGAGCAGCCATTGCACAATCCCCACCCCCTCCACTAGTGAGTCTGTGCCTTTCCGTTTATCACTTGTTCTAGACATGTTCTCATCACCATATTTGGACCAGCTATTTTTGTTCCAGTGCCCACCACTTCACTGTTTATTCAGATTAAAATATCTCATATCTGCTTGGGTGCTGTCTGCCCTGGTGTGATATACTGTTATGGCACTAACTGTAAAGCCATCAAATGCAGTTTACTTGAATTATTCTTCCCCCCACCACCTGGCTTGTGCTGTGAAAAATCATATGCTAAGGTTCTCTCATGTGACCATTGCGTACTGCAACTTGTCACAAATCCTGGTATCTCCTGCTGTGTTTCCTTTTTTTTAAAGAGACCACTATTTCCCCATCCCACAACCGTCTTGTCCAGCCTGTTCTTTTGGGTTGGGAACCTATCGCCTCCTCTGTGTCAGTCACTATGAGGCGCCATCTGGTTTGCATGCTGGGGCCCTGTTAGACCCCCACCCCACCTCTCCCCCATAAAGAAAATCTCATCGGAGCGCATAAGCACCTTCCCAACAAACAAGGCTCGCTTCAACCGCTCATCCTTTGTTGTTTTTTAGACCTCTCTCACAATTTTCTTCACTCTACCAAGCATTGTGGAAGTTCTAGGTCTGCTTCCACTTACACATGAGGCCCCCACACCATCCACCATGTGTTGTCCCCCACCCAGGAAATTCAGCTCCCCTTCTTCCCCACCTGTGCCCTAAAGTTTCATGCAACCCCCCCTTGTAGCTTCCTATATCTGCTGCAGAGACTGGCAAGTGAGCCCAAAAAGACCAGAGAAGCTCCTTCATTATCCCCCTTTGCTCAAAAGAATCCCTCTGACTCCAACAGCATTCCAACCCAAGGATGGCCGTTCGCTACCAGTCAATAATGGGACCAAATGGAGAAAAATGCCTCTTCAGTTAGTACCTGCTTTTCTTTTCATGCTCTCCCATTTTCAAGTCTGCCCACTAATACAGGTCAAGAAAACCCCACTTCCTGCATGGCATACTTGCAGACTGTGGCCTAGTGTGGAGCCCTGCTACATTGGGCTCCTTCCTCCTCAGAAACCCTACTGAAATTGTTCATGGGCCATCTCTCACTCACTCCCCCATCCCATATTTAGACTCTCTGTGGCCACCTAAATCTGCTACCCTGTAGCAGACCATTCTCTCTCGACTCCCTGTCTTTGCTACCACTGGTTTTATAGCTCTGCTCTCATTCCCAACTAGTTACAGTTGAAAAAGGACAAACATCCATTGCAAGCCCCAAACATAGCTTTGGGCCTTTCCCCCAGACCACGCAGTTTAGTCAGTGACCTAATTCTGACTCGCCGCAGACTGAAAGGGATAACAATCAAGAAACACAACCACAAACAGGTTTTGGACCTATGCCTGTACCACGCATTTTCGGCTCCTAATTCAAAATCATCCACAAACAAAGCAAAGCCACTGTCAACCACAATCTTGGCCTTTCTAACCACAAACAGTGCACTAAATGCTTCTCATCCTCTTTTTCTCCACAAGTCAATAATCTGCCTGTAGGCCAAGGCTTACCTGATACATGTGGTTAGAAGCTCTGGATATCTGATTCTTCCTGGTGCTTTTAATTTCCTTTTTTTCCTATATGTTATGGCTGCATTGCCAGTCACTCTAATTACCACAGAATAAAATCAATTAAAATGACCTTAACATTACCTTAAATAAGTAAGCTAGAATTAGCCAATCTGATGTGCTGCTCCCAGCTAACAAAAACTGAGAATAGCAGAAAATGAGGCATGCTGCTTCCTTGCAGCTGCTTACATATCCACATTAGCCACACCCCTTCCCTTGGCTCTTTGCCAATCCTGCAACTCTCCCTTCTTTATTTTCCACTCCTGTCTTTGTAAGGTAATCTCTGACTCACCATTCTTGGCCCCTCCCCTTGATGAGTCACCCCCTTGAGCTCTTCCCCATCCCCTCCCCTGCCTTGTCTTGTCTGAACATGCTAAAACCCTCTGGAGTTGGTCACCTGGACAACTGAGTCTGCCTTTTAACCGGCAACCACATTTTGTTAGAAAATAAGTGGAACAGGTATTCCAAAGACAACTTGCACAAAGGTGAGAAATGATTACAGTATATCTAACACATCACTTGGCCTACAAAACTAATAGATACCAGAGAAAAATATACAGTAAGTTCATACCCCTGGAGATATGGATCACATGGAACAGACACCGATACATATACCTATGTGGGAGCAACAAAGAAAGCATGACTTGAATGCTAATATCAGCAAGAATGCCATTGAAAACTCTCAATAACAAGCATCAGTGCAATGACAAACATTAGAGCTGCTTCATAATATGCATACAGATCCGTCTTATCTTCCTGTGATGGGTGTGTCTTCTCACAGTAGTAGTGGCAGCACAAAACACATCAAAGCTTGATACTGATCCTCCTGAGAATATAGACATTTGGGAACTTTTGAGTGCTGCAAACCAGTACTGTTTGTGCATTTCAGAAGAAGACTTAAAGAATATGGCAATTGACTACATGATGGCTGCTTCTCTAGCAGAGCAAATTGCCATTAGAAATACTGACACAATCTGATTCTAGCAATATATGCAAATAATTTAACCTCCAGTGGCTAACATTGCTTAATATTTTTGGGATGTCCTCTAGCATCAGTCCACTCTAAAAGAACTTCTGGTAAAAATGGATATAGTTCCTCACCATGTCACTCATGGCTAGATCTGGATAATATCAAATTCTCAGAATTTCTGAAATTCAACCTGCTATAAATAAACTTGGATTAAGAATTTGGTCATTGACAGCTAAAACCATCTACTATTCCAACAGTCCCTGGACAAAAGTCTTCATCTCCCCATGGCATCACTGACACAGTCTTCCCCACTTCCACTGGCAACAAAATCAGCAGCAGCAACAGCTCACATGGAGTCATTTGATGCAAACCACTACATGTCCTTCTGATACTAAAATTAGTTATTTTCATGCAAAGTAACTTTAGCGCAAACACAAATGCAACCATAATTGTGAAAATTAAATTTAGTGCTCTGTCATTAGCACCACAATCACTGTAATGGTAAAACTGGTACAGTAATTAGTACAAATTAATTTTAGCTAAAATTAGTTCTTCAGTGAAAATAGTGAACATTAGTTGACAGTGAACATTTTTACAGTATTATGTCATCAACCAGCTCATCCCACAGTCACACAGAGCTGTCATCACTCTGGAGCCTGCCACCAGCATCATTGTTTTCATCACCAACACCACTACTTCATGCTCCTGGAATATCACTGTCAACACAACTCTAGATGCCATTACCACTGTAGCATTAGCACTTTGCTCCAGTTCACATGATGTGATGTTTAAACTATTTGTCAGTATTACAGCAACTGTACCACCTCCTCTACCATTATCCTTGTTAGACATAATGAATACATGTAAATGAAAATTATAAAAAATTATGGTATATATAAAATATAAAAAATAAATAAAAAACATACATTAAATGGATGCTACTATTTTGTTAAGCAATTATATTGTGAGTACTATATGAACCAATGAAGTGCAATACATTTATCCTAAACTAATTTTTGTTTTTTAGGTGGATGTCTTTTGGTGTATTACAGAATAAATCGTTTGTAATTCTATGTAGGTTATGGTCTGTTACAGGTTGCAAACTCCAGTCACACTACAAACATAAACCTCCAGCACTGTTGTACCAATACCACCTGCTACAAGGAATCAAGAGTAATAAATATTCAAACCTCAATGATTATTATACACCCCTATTTGTGGTCTACTTTACCTTCATGTCAATTGCTACATTTAAAACCACATTTTTTAAATCAAATTTATAGTGTTCAACTATAGGAAAAGGCACTGAATGGAATCTAAACTGAATTTGCCAGTGGTCGAGTTCTGTCCTTTCCTATATGCCATGAGTTGGACTCAAAGAGATGCCAGTGGGCTGAAATGAATAACATATTAGGAAAAGGGCACAATCTCCTTCACACTCTATAGTAAAAACAACTCTTAATCTTAATACATGACATGGAGTATAACAGCTAAATCAAAGCCAAATGTGAAAACTCATTACATCAGACTCAGGATTGATGAGCCTCTAATCAAAGCTACTGACACGTTGACATCCATGGAAAGGATTCTGCTCAGAGAAAAATGTCAGTTGGTGTCAAAACATCAGCAGTTGTAACTACATATGTCAGTCTTGGTGAAAAGCAAAAAAAATGATGGCTATTGCACTGGGGGCTGTGTCAGATTTCCATGACTACTGTCACAGAGACTGACTGGAGGGCATACCTTTATTTAGGATTTTACATGGAGATATGTTGTTTTCCAAGTACTTGCTTTCACTACACATTTTGCAAAACTAGGTTTTCATGGCCCACAACAGCATGGAAAGCCTCCAGGCCTCTGCAACTTACAAAATGACTACCATATGTGCTGGATTTGGCATACATTATTGTGATAATGCAATTGGTTCAGTAGTTATTTTTAGTTAATCCGATGTTTAAAGACTTATGAGGTACTGCGTGTCCTTTCTTTAAAATTCTAGAGAAGAAAAGTACATTAGCATGTTCACTAGGTACTATACAGTATATTAAAGGTTAAACAGCCTTATCCATAGTCTTTCAGTAGGCACAAGGATGGAGAGTCACTATCAAAGTATTCATGTCTTTTCAGTTTTCAGTCCTGCTAGCAAATATAATGTTAGTTGTGCAGTACCTGATTTGTGGTTGTTTTATATGAATGTGCTAAGTTGTGCAGGGAGACAGCATTTCATTAAAGATTCATTAAAGATTGCTTTAGGTTGATGTGAGATCTCTGTAAGGCATGTACTGTAGAAGAGATGCTCTCCAACAACAGTAGTCTAAGGCCATTTTTCGGGTGGGGGGGTTACTTACTTAAAAGGTAACCCACATCTTGACTTTTTATTTTACTGAACTCTTGATGCCTTTTACATCTGAAACATTTTTTTACAGTTTTCTACAATTTTTATATACTTTCTGAATTTAGCATCACATTTTTGTTTGTGACAATGCATTTTTGTATTAGTATTAAATCAGCATGCTTTTCCCCTTAACTTCATCAGCTCTGGCAATACCTGCAGTACCTGCTGTACCTGCACCTGAAATTGCTATCTCCTGCTTATCTGTTATTGAGGAATTTGTTACAATGTTATAGACAAAAGATTATGATGTAGACAAGCAGCCAAAGCAGATGAAGTCAAAGGAACAGTGATCCTGTTTTCATGTTAATGTGCAAAGTACATATGAAAACTAAGCAGCCAAATATTGAAATTATTGAAAACGTAAACTGAGATGTGAAACGTAATAGCATTGTAATTTAAGGTCAATGTGGAGTCTAAGCTGGACTATCATGTAGAACACCTACTTCATAAGCAGGTATAAATATGTATGCTGTGCAAACATGCAGTGTACTAATATGTAGGGTGTTGTTTGCCACATCAAGATGAGACAAGCAGTTTGCATGTTCAAAGAACAACAACATGAACCACTTTAACCTGCTTCCCTAGTGTTGTTTTATTGCTGTGTTGAACACCTTAAAAATTCCCAGTAGACATGGCTTCTATTGTGGCAACAGCAGGGCTACATAGTACTTCAAATCAATGTTCATGGCTTCACTGCCCTCTCCATTAGATTTATAAATGCTTATAGCTGCAAACTTGAACCAAACTGCTTATTAGGTAATGCATACCATACTATCCCCAGGTTAGGGCTGCTTCTTGGAGCCAAGATGGATTCTAGGCAGTGACCATGAGAACTTGCTGACATTTTAGAGTGAGTTAACCACTCCTTCCTCAGATGTACTACCCCACAACTGAGGGCTGCAGTTTATATTGCTCCTGTCTCTATGGAAACCACTGCAGCTAGGTACTATGGCTTTTACAATCACACACAGGTGTCTTCCTGCCACTGTGCCTGTTCAGCAAATCATTGCTTCTAAAGTACTAGTGCCAAAGTGCTGATATAAAGTGCTAGTGCAAACAGTAAACACCACATTTTTCAAACCTCCTATTTGTTTCAGCTGCTGGCTCATACATTAAAGAAGTCCATGAAACATTCTCAAATCATAAAAATAATAGCACATAGTGTTGCCCCTGGTAGTAGAACACCACATTTAAGCACCATGGCAACTTCAGTTAACACAGCTAACACAGTCCAGGGTTTTATTTAACTCTAAAAATTGATTAGCGTTTTGCTCATAAAAGTTCTAAAACACTGTGAAAATGCATAGCACTTGCCTCACTGTGTTTAATAAACACAAAACTTCTAGAAAACCTATATAAATTCTTTCTGTACAGTTTGTAATGTCCCAAGAAAAAAACTGCTAATCAATTATTTAAAACCCTGCAGTCAATAAAGAGATTTTAGCCTTCACTGAGGAGCACTGTGAGCAGTTGGCATTTACAACATCAGAATATGAGGATATGTTTGTTATGAGCACACAAACATGTAACAACGGCATCAAAATAAATCAATTAGACGCATTATGAAACAGGTGCTCATGTACTTACTGTACATGCACTCTCATTGAGCCACTATTAGAGTGAGAAACAGCCCTTGGATTTCAAATAAGGAATCCTCCATCATTCCGTATAGAAGATGATAAGTTTGTGCAAGACTGGGAACAGATGCTGAATACGGCATTGAATGACTTAATTTTAGCTGTAATTAAAAAAAGAGCATGGAAAACTAACTTAAGATATAACAAAGCTGCAGAGTGAAATGTTTCAAAATGTGCCACAGGCTGAACAGACAGTAATAGCCAGCAAAACCGAGGCAAAAATTAAAAATATATTAGGACGAGCTAAGAGAATATAAACTTAGAAAACAGAAAAGAGATGCTCAGGACTACCCTGAAGGTACAATATGTAATTGTCAGGGGGCAAGGAAACAAGGAAAAATGAGAGATCACGTGATTCAGAGTGCTGAGTAGCAGCTCCCTCAAGAAGCTCCTGCCTCCCGTCTCTTATTTGAGCTCATTTTGGTGTTTTAATTTACTATTTTCTCTTGTTTCTGAGATTCTACTCTGTACAATAGCTGTTGCACTGTGGTCTGGTTGTATCTCGAGCAGATGGAGGCTTATATGAAGAAAGCCCCACAGAAGCATACCCCTCCAGCAACTCCCGAGAAGGCCCCTAAGAAATCCAGGGCCTCGAGTGGTTCTGGCTCTGATCTCCCGAGCCAAAGTGGTGATCAGGAGCCCTTAACGCTGTCCAGATTTCTTGAGGAATTCAAACCCTTTTGAGAGGAAATGAAGGATATGGCAATGGACTTGAAGTCGTTATCCAGAAAATTAGATGAACTCTCATTGTCTGTTTCCGATAACGCAGCCCAAATTGCTTCTATAGAGAAAAGAATTGGTAGTCTTGACCTTGAACTGGTTTCGATGTGCCAGAAATTGTCTCGTTTTGAAGCCAAGCTCGAGGACCTAGAGGGTCGGAGCCGAAGAAATAATGTAGTGGTTCTCGGTTTACCGGAGGGAGAGAAAGGCCAAAATGTTGTAGCATTTATTCAGAAATTGGTTGAGCGGGTGGCTGGCCCATCTCCATTTGGCTCTGGCTACATTATAGATAGTGCCCACAGGGCTTTACAGCCTAAGCCACCCCCTGAGGAACCCCCCCGCCCTACTGTGTGATGGTTCCTGAATTATTTAGAGAAACAACATTTCCTACAAAAAGTGCAAGCTTTGCAAGAGGTTCGCTGGGAACATATAAAGCTGAGAATCTCACAAGATCTACCCATCTCAGTCCGCATGAAACACAAGGCGTTCCACCCTATTGTTTCTAACCTAATTGCTGCAGGCCTGAAGTTCAGAATGAGTTATCCGGCTACACTACAGATTTCAAATAATGGATCCTGGAAAAGCTACGAAGACCCTGAAGAAACTCTGAGGAGCCTTAAGTCCATGCTGCCAGATCTCTTTAAGGACCCTTGAATGGTGGTGACATAGTATTGAGTATCGCATGGAGTCAAGAACTCGAACTTTTGTTTTTCTTTCCTTAGAGAAATTTTAGGAATGTGAAGACCTGGGCAACTGCATATGTTGCAGAGGACTTGGGGGATCACCGCAGACTGCCCCGACTTTTCTTTTCTTTCCATCTCATAATGGGCCCATGATGGTCTGATGCAATAGACACTGGGGTTTGGGGCCTTCTTGGGGGGGGGGTTTGTGAGCCAGGTTTTTGGCGGCTATTTTTGTTGGGGGTTGAAAGAGCCCAGTTTGGTTGTGGGCTAGTTTCTCATTTTTTCCTTCTGGGCTGTTACTGGGATGGTCCTGGGCTTTCTCCATCTCGCTCTTCATTTGGTTGGGCCAGGAAATTGACTGCTAGAGGGCATTCCAACCTCTGGGGACCTGCGGGGAAACTCTAATCGTGAAGGATTTAGCAGGGGCACTACTTTGCTGGGATGCAGCACTCTCAATATTTCTGGGAGGCTCTGTTTACTGGATACTGGCTGGTAGTGGGTAAAGGTAGCTTTTATGCCTTCTCCTCCGGTCTAACGATTTCAAATTTTCCCATTTTAATCCTTGCTCTTAACATGTGCTGGGGCATTTTTCCCTCCAGGTGTTGCTGATCTGGTCCCAGTTTCTGGCGGCTCACCCAGTGCCTCCGATCTTAATCTGGGTTATCACGAATGTGTGGGTGACCAGATGGCCTTATTATAGCCTCCCATGTCAATTTTTCTCATATCCATGCTTTGGCTGGACTGAGGCGAAGGGCCAGGACCATTCTCCTTCGTTGGTGGTATAACTGACAGGGCTTGATCCCTGAAGGCTGTGATCTGTGTGTAACAGTGCTAAATATCAAGATTCATTATCGGGGCGGAGTAGAGGGATTAGAACCAGTACTGTGCTGAACGTTGTTTGTGACAGTTTGGGGAGAGTGGGGAGGTTGGGGCATGGTTGGAGGGTGGGGGTTAGGGGGATGGGTGGTATCTACTTCTGGGGGCTAGGGAAGAGGTGGGATCTACTGCAGTAACCCTGGGGATACATGTAAAGGGGATTTGTATCTTGTGTGCTGAGTATAATTATTTCAGCTTGATATCTCTTCTGGATGGTGAATGAGTTAACATTCGTGTCTTGGAATGTTAAGGGGATCAGAAAGCAACATAAGCAATATCAGGTTCTCAAACATTTAAGTCTGTTCAGTTCACAGATAACTTTTTTGCAAGAAACCCATTTATTAGAAGGGGAAGCTTTTCAATTAAGGAAGCAACAAGTGGGATTGATTTACAGTGCCCAGGGCACCACAAATAGCTGTGGGGTCATGCTCATGATTAACAGGAGTATCCCATTCTCTCCTATTCAAGTGATCAAAGATACCGAGGGCAGGTTTATTCTGGTCAAAGGTACCCTCTAGTCTGTTCCAATACTATTGGACTGTGTTTATGGCCCTAATCTGGATGACTCCCGATTTTTTATGAGGCTTATATCTATCATTCTCCCAATGATTCCCATTAAAATTATTTTAAGGGGAGATTTCAATCAAGTACTTGATTCTCATTTAGACAGACTGGGCAGTGGCCTAGGTGGGGCTACCCCTGGGCAGAAGGCATTCAGGGATTTATTAGATCAATGTGGGCTCTGAGACATCTGGCATGTATTACATTCTGATTCTAGGGAGTTTACCTTTAGGTCCATGGCGCATGGCTCGCAGTCCCGCATTGACTATTTACTTATTTCTCAGTGCCTCCTGCCTGGGGTGAAGGCCTCCTCAATTCAGCTTGGACCAATTTCCAACCACTCACTAGTGGTATGCAATTTGGTACTGCTCAATTCATTTAATAGGCAAACTAGATGGAAGCTCAATGATCAACTCCTTAAAGATGTTAAATATTGCAAACTTATTAGGGAAAAATAGAATTTTTTTTTCACTAAACCCTTTAGATGGTGTAAAACTGGATATCTTGTGGGGGGCCTTTAAAGCCTTCATGAGAGGGATACTGATTAGCATGGCAGTTGGTAGGAAAAGAGACCTGGAGGAAGAGCTTAAATCCTTATTATCTCAAATCAGATTTCTGGAAGCTAACCTTCCGGCTAATCCCCTAGATGAAGATACTCAGAAACTCCTGAAATTAAAGGATAAATATCTGGGGTTACTTCAAGAGAGAGCAGAACTAGCTATTATTCGTACCAGAGCTAAATACACCGATCAGGGGGGAAAAAGCAGGACGTTTACTGGCATTGCGTATTAAACAATAGGAATCAATGAGATTTATCCCACCTATCAGGTCAGTAGCAGACGGATCTCTAAAGGTGTCTCTTACTGAAATACTGTAGCTCAAGAATTTGCCTCTTATTATTCTAAACTGTATAGTGACATGGAGCACCCTCCCTGTCCTGAAGATATACAAGGTTATCTAAGAGATTCTCACTTGCCCCTTCTTCCTGACTGGTGTGGTGAAACCCTGGTTGTCCCTATTTCTCAGGAGGAGATTGTTAAGGTTATTAATGAACTGCCTGCCGATAAGGTCCCTGGTCCAGATGGATTTTCTGCTTTATTTTACATGGTCTTTCGAGACCTTCTTATACCAATACTTGGTCATTTATTTAATCAAATTCTATCTGGGGAGGAGACAGATCCATATCTCTACGAGGCCCTGATTGTTCTCCTTCCCAAACCTGATAAAGACTTTGATAAGGTTCAAAGTTATAGACCCATCTCTCTTTTAAACCAGGATGTTAAGATTCTCTCTAAAATACTGGCCAACAGGTTGGCACTGGTTCTTCCTGAGTTAATAGGTACAAATCAGGTTGGATTCATGAAAGGGCCCTCATCTTTCGATCACTTACGCAGTTTGTCACATGTCTTCTCGGCTACCCGGGATGCGGAGTTTCCTGCGGGCTTGGTCTCCTTGGATGCCGAGAAGGCATTTGACCGTATGAACTGGAATTTTTTGTTCTACACTTTGGAGGCCTTCCACATCCCTTCTCTGCTTATCTCCTGGATTGCCGCCCTTTATAAAACCCCCTCGGCAAGAATTTCCACAAATGGGGCCTTTTCCCATGCTTTCTCGCTTCACTCAGGTACTAGACAGGGGTGCCCCCTCTCCCCTTTATTATTTAACTTATATCTGGAACCTCTTATCCAAAACATTCTCAATAATGATTCTATACAAGGAGTGAGAACTGGGCAGCATGAAGTGAAAGTCACTGCATATGCTGACGATCTGCTAATACATCTGTCCCATCCAGTTTCCTCCTTCCCAGCCTTATTGAGTGAAGTGGCAAGGTTTAGTGCTCTGTCTAACTATAAATTGAATGCCAGTAAGTCTCTACTTTTTCCATTAAATCACAAAGTTTTTAAGACTGATATTAGCCCCCTGGGGCTATGCTGGACACCCAGGTCTTTCAAGTATCTGGGTATCAAACTTTCACGTAACCCCCTAGTATGGTTCAAGGAAAACCTAGATTCTTTATTGCAGGGAATTACACACGACCTAGAGAGGTGGTCTAAACTCCCTATCTCTCTGTGGGGCTGAATTAATATAATTAAAATGAACGTATTTCCTAGGATTTTTTATCCGTTGTCCCTTCTCAATGCCTTTGTTCCTTTACTCTGGTTCAAAAAGGCTCATGGTATTTTTACTAAATTCATCTGGGTTGACAGGTATCCCCGCTTGGCTTACCATAAGCTGGCAGCTCCAAAACTGGAAGCGGGGTTGCAAATCCCCTATCTGGCTATATATCATTGGGCTAGTCACCTTGAGAAATGTTCACGGTGGGTATCTCCCGGCCCAAAGGAAGCACAACCCATTTGGCTCAAAATAGAATTGGATGCAATTAAGGCCAAAAATCTGGATCCTCTCATGTTATTTTTCCTTAAGTTATCCCAAGCAAGTGTGGCTGTAGACTGTCCATAATAAGGACCTCCTTAAAGGTCTACTTACAGATATGTTCTTTTTTGCAGTACTCTCCCCACCTGGACCTGGCCCAGTCTATCTGGAACTCTCCATCATTTACTATTAACAAGAATCAAATCTCCCATCTTTGGTTGCCTCAACTCGAAGAGGGGAAGCTCTCAACCTTTACTGATGGTGAGGAGCATTGGTTATCAGTAGAGAAGATGGTTAGGAAATTTCTCATCCCGACTTCTTCTTACTTCAAAGTCTTGCAATTGAGACATTTACTGGTAATCACCCTGGGGAGTACTCCTCCCTCTCAGAGCATCTCCTCTCTGATACCCGAGGTATGCTCACTTTCTGGGTCTCCTGGTGTAATCTCTAAACTATATCAGGTTTTGTTTCACAAAAAATTTGGGGGCCCATTTGGGCCATCAAGTTTTTGGAGTAACATTCTCCCCCATCTACAGCTGGATTGGTATTCTCTCTGGAAGTCATGTCATAAATTTATTTCTCAGGATAGACTGCGTCTCATGCAATATCATGTATTGCACAACTTTTATTATTCCCTGGTTAAGCTTCATAAGTGGGGCTACTTAGACTCTAATAAGTGCAATAAATGTTTGCAAGATGGGGGCACACTTTTTCATATGCTTTGGTCTTGTCCAAGTATCTCCACCTTTTGGGTTTCAATCCAAACTTCCTTAGACTCCTTGTTGGGCCTTCAAGAATACTTTATCCCTGAGGTATGTGTGTTGGGGGACCTGTCTTCTATTAGAGTCAAGGTGCTTAAATTTCACATATCCATGGTCGCCTTGTCGGCTAAGAAAATAATTCTCTGTCATTGGAAAGACAGGTCCTCCCCTTCTTTCCAGGAATGGGTAAGAGAAGTATTATCCAATTTGAGCACAGAAAAAGCAATAGCCAGCCTACATAACAGACTGGCAGTTTATGCTAGAATTTGGGATCCCCTTCACTCACTAATCTCTCTGGCTCCAAATTAAACCTATTCTAGGCTTGATGCTTCTATACGGTTTTTTGATTAGAGGCTTGGCATTTACAGGCACTGAGATGGGTTACTGCAGTAAGGGGAGGTGAGGGGGGGCAGCATCTTTTTACTATGTATCAATGAGTCTCTACCAGTTTTTTTTTTGTATGCTGCCTTTTATGGTGGAAAATGTATGAATAAACTTTAAATTACAAAAAAACAAAGAAAACAAGAAATAAATTTCCTATAGAAACAAACAAAAATTCTAAATAGACAACTTGGAAACAATTGGTGAGTGACCAACAAACCCTTCAAGACAGGTGGCTAACACACTCACAAGGATCCAATGGAAGACCTGATTATGAGCCAAGAATGAGGTGAAGAACCAGTAGGAGGTGCAAGAGGCAGAACAAACATAAGGAGAGGCAGGAAAACAAGAAAAATCACAGTCACTACTGGGAGGGACACAGGCCCAGGAGATCTACAAAACAAACAAAAATGACTCCAAAAGTCCTCACTACAGAACAAGAGTCAATCTTGAAAAAAGGTGTAACATTTCTGCCATCTAGCAAGGTGAATGCATTTAATGTAAAAGTAGACTTCATGTTTTATAGACAGTTACACTACAAAGTACACTTTGCAAGGACACCTGTATATAATACTGCACATGTGCCAACATATGTCACTGCTTCCACTGGTGAAAATGACAATGAAACAAGAGGTTGTGCAATATTTAAAAAAACACCATTTAATGGTAAATCCAAATTTGTCTCTAACAGTACACCTAGCTCTTATGTGAATCAGTTCAGTAGATTGGGCAATATGGAAGTAGAACAAATTCTTAAAGGAGAGGAGACTCAACATTGTCAATGACACAGGGGACTGCATGTTGACTACTGGAGACTATTGGAGACAGACCCATTACTTGCTACTGATGTGATGTCATCCTTTGTGTAGGTGGTGGAGGATACTATACCTCTTGTGACAGTAGCTAAATGTTCAGACACCATAGTTATGGCATCAATGAATGTGGAAAGATGCCATGGGGATAATGCCCCCCAGGGTATACAGCTCCCACACCGACTCTGGCACTGCAATGGACAGTACAGTGACAACATCAACAAGTCACAGTGCTGTCCATGTGGGACCTGGCACTGCTTTTGGTGGGTGTTGCACCCCCTTCCTGACACAACTTTGACTCAGATTTAGTTAATTAAATAGGGGGGATGAGGGGGGCACAGCACCCCCCAGATGCGGTGTTCAGGGGGAAAAGCCCCCTGAAGAAAACACTTTCAGCCATGAATGGCTCTGTGCTAACTGCAATCGCAGTCAACATGGTGCTGTCGCTGAGATGCCATTTGACAATGAAATTGTCAAACCGGCATCATAGAGCCGATGCCCAGAACCTAGATCTCTTGAGAAATGATCATATTGTTATTTTCAAAATGAAGGGGTTGCCTCCAAGAATAACCATGCTCTTCCATGGGGGAAAAAAGTGCAGAGAGAAAAAAATAGAGGCACATTCTCGTGTGGACAGACTAGGCGCTAGATGCTTAGTTACAAAACATGCTTTACTTTGATAAGGTGCAAGGTGCCAAAACAAGCTGAAAACAAATCATTTCCACAACCCATATTTATAAACATTAAATTTCACAGAGCAAACATTTTCTGTCCCTCATCATTAGGCTGAAAAGCAGCTATGATGTTATTGGTTTCAGTCAAGCCAATGTGTTAGTATAGTTCAATTTTGTGTAACTGGTAAATTACACTAGTACATAAAGTACCTTTTCAGGTATGATCTACTCTACCAAAGGAAAATAAATAGTTACAAAATGACAAAGGGAATAATTTACAACATAAAAGACCTCACAAATTAAAATTAAGAGAAAAGTAAACAATTCTTAAAAATATGAACACAAATTTGATGTTTTAAATGTTCATAAAGTGCATTTTAAAGGAATTAACTGAAGCCAAAGTACAACCAGTAACAGCTGAACTGTTCCATAAGGTAGATGCCCAATACCTGAAGGCAGAATGACCCATTTTAGTAGACATATGAGTAATGTGGAGAACATTTATTTTAGATGATTGTGAATTAAACAGTAAGAGGAAGGATTTTACAAATCTGCCAAACATTGCGGCCATTTTTTATGCATTTTTAAGTGTAAATTTAGGAGTTGAGATAGCCCACAGTTCTGGTTAAAGTTAATCAAGATTCTTTAGGTTAATACAATGGTCTCATAGGTAGGTCTCACAGGTAAACTCCGAGCAGAGAAGACAATTTGTCCATAATGCTCACCTTAGTTAATAACTATATCCTGATATTCCCTGATGTATACAGTATTTATCTAAAGAGGTCTAAAATTAATTTATATTCCTGGTACCCAGTACTTGAAGTGGTAGTGAATTCCAAAGTTTTGAAACTGTCTGATTAAACCAATGTGCTCTCCTGCTAGGATAACAATGATCCCCCCCTTAGTTGCAATATGTGTGATCAACTGTTGTATGGTTGATGTTTAAGACTAAGTCCCAGACACTCCCATAAAACATCATTAGTCAGAACACGAAAAACCATAAACATGTCTCCATGCAATTTGTGATATTCTAGAGACAACAATCCTGAGCTGAGTAGCTTTTGGTAGTAATTAAGTTCTTTAAGGTTAATTATCAATCTTGTTGCTTTACACTGTACTGCCTTCAGTGTTTTGATCATAGTGTACTCTATTTCCACCAAGAGACATGACTTTAGCTCTCTTATAGTACTGAGCATTCATTTTGTCCAGAATAAGTTGAAGCATCATCTATAACTAAAAAGCCGTGATCAGGAATTGGCAAATGGTTATAGTTTGCAACTGCTTTCTGGAATCTGATGTTAAGTACATTTTAATCCTACAGTATACAGTATAGTTGTCCCAGCTTTTGGTGCAAACAGGATGACGTGCTGCATGTCTCATATGACAGCCAAAAGACAAATTTGAAACAAGATGTATGTCCAAATACCTAATCAAGTAACAAACTCAGGGGCAGAACCAAACAAGAAATTTGAGTTTTATTAGTGTTGAGGACCAACATTTTGCAGTCTATACAAATTTTTAAAATCTTTTTTTTATACATCCTTTATTGATGGCTTGCAAGGCTACAGATATAAAGTTTCAGATATGTATCATTTGAGTCTCACAAAATGGTACAAAATCGTCACTTAGAATACAGAGTAAAATCTTTTTTGTCCTCCTGCAGACCTCTATTTGCCATTGACCATACTTGGATGAGGATGACTAACTGTATGTGGCTATGGGTTTATACTTATGAAACTATAACCCAATGCTTATCTACTCCCTCAGTTTTAATGTACCAAAGGATAGAAACACCTAAATCATACAACATTAAAACAGAAATTTTTTCAAAAGAACAGAGGGCAAGAAATCTGTTGCAGTTGTATATCGGTTAATTCTTTCTGTCTTGCAGTGGCTATTGTCTGGGTCTCTGGGTTGCTAAGGCTGACAGTATCCTCCTGATACTTAATGTCTTAAGGTGGCCCATCCAATCCTACTCTGCCACTAGCATACTTGTTCCAAAAAAATGCTTCTTTTATGAGTAAAAAAAATACTCACTTTACACTATCCATTTAGTCCATCTTTTGATAAACTTATCAATTCTGCCCGGGTCAGGTATGTCAGCCACTCCATTTCCTGAATTTCATTTATAACCTGTTCCCAGTCTGTAATGGTTGAAGGAGTGGGATCCAACCACTTCCACGTTATAGCTTTCCCAACTGCTGCAATACAGATCAACCATAAATAATTTGCCATGGCCCTTCACACTGCGGGAGAAGGCAAGCCTAGAATTAAATGGTAAAAGTGCAATGGAATAGAAATCTGGGAAAGGCTAACAACTTTCTTATGACTTGTATTTTGAAAACATCTAAAACCTGGCAAGTATAAAAAATATGTGTGTGCGTGGCCTTTTTTGCCCCACAATTCAATCAACACCCTGCCCTATCTGTCACCTCCCACTTGGCGTTTAGTGTGAGGTTTAATAAAGTTGCAATCTCTAATTTTCCATGCAAATTTTTGCCACTGAGTTGAAGAGGAGGTTTTAAAAACCCCTCTCCAAATCCTTTGCCATTCTTATTTTGCGAGATGAAATCCTGCCTCCTCTTCCCATTTTTTTCAGTATAGGTAATCATATCTTCCTTATGTCCACAACAACTTGATAAATATGAGCGATCACTCCCTTAGGGCTTGATATGGTTAATAAATCTTTGAGAATTAATGCAACCATTGTGGTGGGTAAGGCCTTGTTATTTTTTTTTTTTTTGTACAGTTTGTATATAATTTCTTATCTGAAAATATCAAAAAGTGTCTGTGGGGAGCCACTCTATCTCCTGATGACACTCCTCAAAGGTTAGTATAGTGTCACCTCTGAGCATCTGTGCTGGGTATTGCACTCTCTCCTGAATTTGGCGTTCATATCAGGGAACCATTGATCCTGGATGAAACAGCTAATTTTTAAGAAACCTTTGGTATTTCCATACGTCTTTACTTGTTAGGCGATAGGCTTGAAATCTGTCCCATGCTGCCAGAGTGGCTTGCATCACCAAAAACCACCTTTCAGCTGTCTGACAGTGTGTGATGGAGGGATAAATAAGGAAGCCATAAGAGTCTGAGCACCTGCCTGAGTTACCTCAAGTGTGCACCAGTGTGCTCTTAGCTGAGATCGCCCTACAACATTGCCCACCTCACTTGAGTGGCCAACAAAACATCTGTCAAATCTGGTACCACCCCTCCTCCCAGTTTTTATTAGACAGGAGGAGAGCACTATAAGTCTTAGGTCTCCTGTCTGACCAAATGAATTTATACAGCTTCCTCAGCATATTTATCAGCCATTGTTTAGATAAACTAACTAAAGTTCTTTGGAAGATAAACAGGAAACGAGGCAGTAGGTTCATCTTTACCGCCTGCACTCTTGCATACAGCGGCAAATGGATCAGGCTCCAGCTCTTTATATCCGCATCCACCTGCTTGACTAGTAGTGCAAAATTATCTTGAAAAAAAATGTTTTAGTATTCCTAAGTGTTAGACCTAAACTTTGAAAATCTTGATTCAGTGCCATATTTATATCACTGAAGTGTTTTAAATGAGTAAATAACACAGTTTTATCATGGTATAATAAAATATTTGACAAAATGCATGTTTTTGAGATATCATTTATAAAAATAAAATGTGAATAAAAATGGTTGAGAATTGAACCCTGTGGAACACCACAAGAAACAATCTGCTCATCAGAAAAAAATTAATCCAAGCTTAACAACCTGTTTTCCATGTGAAAGATAATAATTAAGTCATGTGAAAGAACTGCTGTCTAAACCTAATATGTGTAACTTTTGAATCAACAAGCTATGGCAAACATGATCAAATGCCTTGGTCAGGTCCACAAACACAGCACCAGTCACAAGACCACTATCCATGACCTCATTGCACCATGTTTGTGAACCTGACAGAATTGTCTCATGAGCACACCTGAACCTATATTGTTCACTGCACAAAAGATTATGGGCTCGATTCTCAAAGCTCCCAGCAGGGTGCAAGGGTCTTGCACCACAAAGAATGGTGCATAGTGCTCCTTGCACCTAAAGATGTACTGGTAGCAATTCTCAAAGGCAGCCCATGTCAACTGCAGGCTGCCAGTCCCAAACAGGGCTTGCACCACCCATGCACCGGGAAATGGACTGCAACAAGGCACTAGGAAGAATGTGGCAGATGCAAGCTGCCACATCCCCTTAAATGCTATTCTCAGAACTCTCCTGGAGGGAGAATTTCTAAGTACCATTATACCAGCCAGGGCTGACCTAAGGGTACTTATAAATGTCTCCCCTGAGGGAGGTGCCTGTGTGCAGCAATGTGCTACAGTCCCTGAACCCCAATGGCTCCAGAAAAAAACATTATGCATTAGTTCCCCTGCCTCACCCCAAACCCTGATGGTGCCAGATAAAATTGTACAGTAATAATAACCCTGCCTCCCTATCTGAACCCTGATGGTGCCGGTAAAGATTGTAACTGATGTTACCCCAGCCCTGGAGGTTTAGTGCCCCCCCCACTCCCCAAACCCCGATGCTGCCTGTATTTATTAATTAATAAATGTCTACCTTCCCCAATCCCTGATGTCTGCCCATGTGATTATTATTCAACTCACTCCTGTCCCTGGTGATCTAGTGGCCCCCACCCTGATCCCTGATGCTGCCTATAGTATTCCATTAATACAATGTCCTCCCTCCCAGAACCCCAATGCCACTAGATTTAATAGTATACTATTATTATTCCTGCTGTCCTCCACAAACCCTCATGGAATCCATTTAAGATTGCAGTACAAATTACCCCAGCCCTGGTGGTATAGTGCCCACCCACCCCAGCAGGCAGTTCCGACCAACCCTCACTGCCCCAATTCCAGAGCAGAGCCAGCGGCCAGCACAGCCCACCTCACACCTCTGCAGCTGGCCACTGACTGAACAGTCATTGAGTGTACTGTACATTACAGTGCACTTAATCACTGCTGAGTCAGCAGCCAGCTGCAAAAGTGTGAGGTGAGCTGCTCTAGTTGCTGGCGCTGCTCCGGGATCAGGGCAGTGAGGGGTGGTCGGCACTGCCTGCTGGGGTGGGTGGGCACTATACCACCAGGGCTCAGGTAATTTGTATTTAAAACTTAACTGGAATCCATTGGGGTTCAGGACAGGCATCAGGAGTAATAATAGCATACAATTAGATCTGGCAGCATTGGGGTTCGGGGAAGGGGGCATTGTATTAATGGAATACTATGAGCAGCATTGGGGATCAGGGTGGGGGTCCACTTGATCATCAGGGACAGGTGTGAGTTGAATAATATTCATATGGGCAGACATCGGGGATTGGGGAGGGTAGACATTTATTCATTAATTAATTGGAGCAGCATCAGGGTTCGGGGAGTTGGGGGGCACTAGACCACCAGAGAAGGGTTATATTTAATATGTTCTGTGGGTTTGGGATGGGGTGACCACTTGTGTTTTCCACAGGGGGCCAGGGGGCCTGCGGTTGACCCTTACCATCTACTGGATGTTTGCTGCCTGGGATGGGTTGCTGCATGTGTGGGGACTTAGGCACTGGGACCCTTCCTGTACCAGAATCTGGTGCAGTATCCCTGGTGCACCGGGCTTCGGTGCAAGTGACTGTTTGCCACAGCTTGTGCCGATCCAAGTCCACTTTGTGAATCAGGCTCAATTTGTCAGTTCTGTAGAAACTATTTTTCTTGGAGTTTTGATAAAGCTGTCAACACTGAGATTTGTCTAAAGTAGTCAACCACTGTGACTTTACCCTTTCTGTGCAATGGAACAACACAGGCCAATTTCCAAAAGTCTGGGATTTGCTCAGATTTGAAAAAAGACTTGAGCATTTTCGCTGTTGAAAATGCAATGCTAGGAGCAGCTAATCTGACAAATATCAGCATGAGATTATTAGTTCCTGCAGATTTGTCAATTTTGAGCCCCTTCAACAATTTGTACACCTGCAAAGTTGTCATTTTAATAATATAACATTTTGGAAATCTTGGATTTGAATCACATGAGTCTGAAAAATTCTGAATATTAGCAGACTTGTTTTCAGTTCATGGTTTTCCACATTACAAAAATGAGTATTAAAAATATCAACCATTTCTTTTTGACTATCCGTGTCTGTTCTGTTTACTTCAGTTTTAGACACTTTAGTTTCAGTAGTAGGTCTTAACAATTTATTAATACTTTTCCCAAGATTTTTTAGTGTCTGAAAGTTTAGTAGTTTGCTCTTCTCTATAAAATGTTACTTTAGCCATTGTCAATAGTTTTTATAAAAGTTACATAAAGTTTGATATTTTACCCAATCAGTATGTGTGAGTGTTGTGTGTGTGTGTGTGTGTGTGTGTGTGTAAATTAAGTTCAAGCATGATCACACTTTATTTGTTTAAACAAATCACTATCTAACCATTTGGAATCATAACCACAAAATTGTCTCTTGGTTATAGGGGCATGTTTGTGAAATAACTTTGTGAATTCACAAATAAAGTAGTTCAAGGCAAAATTGACATTAGTAGTATCATCCAAGTAAGTCCAATCCACATTAAATAAATCATTAAGAAAGACTGGGAGATTAAGTTTCGAGTAATAAAAAAAGTATTTTGAACAGGTTTCCGTGTATGAAAAACACCATTAAATCATTCACAAAAAGTAGCTGAATGGTTGTTAATCAACCACTAAACATCCAGGGATAGCTATTCAATGGAGGATATAAGCAGGGCACAAAGCTTTGAGCCACAGTTACACTTGAGTCTGACCCAGCGGCTGCTATATTCAATGAGGTAGTGGACTGGCACTATCCAATTGACTATCAGTATATGTCGGCACAGCGCCAAGTCAAACTGCACTACCTGACATCAACCTGAGCTATATCCACCCCACAGGGAATAGCACTCCCTGGAATGGAAAATGTCAGGTCCTCATTGGGCTATATTATGCAAATGATCCTATTGGGCATGCAAGGAGGTAGGAGGCAATCTGCATGGCCATTATGGCTCATTTGCGTGGTGTGCTGCAGCCCATTAGCACCCATCATGTGCCTGATGATGTTTCTGGAGTCTAGTGGCACCCCAATCCCTGAACACTCATCCCATGTATTGTTACATATCCCTGGTGTCTAGTGTCAACCCACCTCCTGAACACCAGTGCCCATTACATTGTTATATCTCTGGAATCTAGTGGCATCACTCCCCCAAAACAACTGTCCAATGTATTGTTCATTTCACTCGTGTCTAGCGTCACCCCTAACCCCTGACAACCAGTCCCATGTGTTGGTACAAATCGCTTGTGTCTAGTAGCACCCCATCCCCCAAATACCCATTCTCAGTATATTGCCATATCCCTGGTGTCTAGTGTCACCCCTGAACAACTGTCCCATGTATTGTTACATATCCCTGGTATCTAGTGGAATAACCCAACCCCTGCCCTGATCACATGTCCTATGTATTGTTCCATATCCCTGGTGTCTAGTGGCACTCCCTCCATCGAGCACCAGTTCCCCATACAGTGTCAAGTCCCTGATGTCTACTGGCACCCCATCCCCCTAACACCCATTTGCTGTACACTGTCATATCACTGATGCCTCGTGGCAACCCGCAAACCATTTATTGTTACATAACATTGGTGTCCAGTGGCACCTCCAATCTTTCAAATACCCATGCTCTGAACATTGTTATATCCCTGGTGTCTAGTGGCACCTCACTCCTGAACACCCATGCCATTTAATTGTCCATATCACTGGTGTCTAGTGGCACCCCTGAGCACCCATGTACAACAATACTGACTGCCCTGCTGTCCAGTGGTAACCCCACCTCTGAATGCTTGTCAACATATGTAACAGTAAGCACTGGTGATCCAGCACCCCCCACTCTACCCACTCACAGCACATCACCCATCATACCCCACTTACCAGGTTATCAGGGGATGTGTTGGGAACCCCAATACATTAACTGCCACAGAACATTTCTTACCTCTTCAGCTGGCCACTATATGAGCTGACAGTGAGTGCAACTACAGGGGAGAGGGGGGCTGTGCTTGTCACTGTATCACTATTCCAAGCACATCCCAAGATGCTCTGGTAAGGGTGTGTGATGGGTTGTTTTCCATGCACAGGTGGTGTTGGTGGGGGGGGGATGCTGGACTGCCAGTGTTTATTGTTATGTATGTTGGTGGGCATTTGAGAGGAAGAGGGTACAGCTCGACACTGTGGTCGCAGATTCTCATTACTGTATATACTTTACCTTAAATTCTATATATTCAATAACCACACCCAATGGTTATTCCAATAAACTCAGTTTATTGTCTGTACACACATGTGTGGGAGCCTCGGCTAAAGGCAAGAGCTCCCCGAACTAAGTTTTACACAGTATTTTATAGCATTTCTTATCTTGAAAACACACTAACATTTCAGTGTAAAGTAATCATAGTTTCTTAGCAATAACAGAAAAACAGTTTTATATGCATCAGGTGTTTTTCCACTGGCTCATTTCATCACTGCCTAATACATACACCTGGGTCAAGCTGACCTAATAGAAACAATGAGTTTCACTCACTCCATGGTACCGTACAGCTTGGTTTTAATGTGACTTCGTTCTTATCTCTGCTTCTTGCCCAACCCTGCCTAAGCTTGCTATCCAGGCTGGTACCATCAGTTCTGTTCAGCTTTATCTAAACTGTTATTTTCACAACTTTAAGTAACTGGTTTCAGCCAGCATGAGCTATTGCCTTCTGCTTGCCTTGCAATTCTTACAAACTTATAATGACCCTTAGCTTCTACTCAGACCTGGCTATATTCAATTACACTAGCAGCTTACATATTATAATCATAATATATATGTATGTTAGCAGCTTCTATATTATAATCATAATATATATATATATATATTATAGCACACTTTACTTTATATGTAATCCACTCTATATGTATGCATAAAAGAAAGATTATATATATATAAAAGAAATTCCTCCACACTCCCCCCTTTTGAGGCTCTGCCTCAACTAAATTTTAGTAAGGTCATCTACGTGTGCAAAAGGGAATGGGGGTTCTTCTGGGAAAAGATTCCTTTGATAATTAAGCAGGGGCATTTGGGCAGAGATGGGAGTGTTCAAAGAACACAAGCGGAAAATACACGCTTTTATAATAGTGACCACAAGCCAAATGGCCAGTAGCATAAGGAGAGCCACCGCAATTCAATGTAACACAGTGGCTCCCCAATCACCAAAGATGCTAGAAAACCAGGACCAGGGGTCCCATTCTTTTTCCACTGGTGCATGCTCACTTAAAACTTGATCCTGCAAGTGCTGCACCCTTGCAGGACCTGATTTAGGCCCTGAATTATCAGGAATATATGTGCAACATTCTTTGCCAATGACAGCGACACTTCTGGGCAGCTAGAAGATAGTCCAGGGCTGCCCTATTTTGCAAGGCCATTAATCTGGTGGCTCGTATTTCAGCATTTACTAAAGGCAATTCTGTCTTTGTACTGTTTATAAGAATTTCAATTTTATAACTTAACTGATCTATGTAGTGCATTGCCTGTACTACCCCCCACCAAGGGAACACTCCAGCTCCAAATTTTTCATACCAAGGTACACGAATAGATTTAGGTGGAACAGGTCTACCTAGGTTTCGTTTAACTCTGATAGTGTGGTTATTTGGGTTAATTATACGGAAAGTCCGCACTACTGGGTGCAGTGTGGCTAGTAACAGCATCCAGCCCACTGTGAGGGCAGGAATGTATACGCCTTACTTTCACATACCCAGTATAAACCCGCTATAGTCCCAAAGGGAACAACGACACCCTTGACCAGCTGAAAGGTCTAGATCAGTTATAGCAATAATAGTAGTACAATTGATGAGCCCAATTCCTGAACCTCACCTTACTGCTACAGAGGCAAGTCACTGGCTGGGACCTCGGAACCCGGGGCCATATGTGCAAGAGCTCACCAGTTGTGTTGGGGTGCGCTGGCGTATACCACGTGAGGAAGGGCCTCCCTGCCAACACAGTTACATTACTAAGGACACGCTCTACCCAAGGACCCAATTTTTTATAGGTACTGGCTCTCGGCTTATACCAAGAAACAGATGCCAAAGTCTGGTAAAGCAATGTAGTATCATTTTGAGGGAGGGGTTCTGGGTATAGATGGAGCCCAACCTTTGCTGAAGCAGGGGGAGGGGCACACATATAACAATCAGACAAATTAATATTTTCTGCATGCAACTTCATTAAAGTCCACCAGGTATTTGCATGGGGTATGGGGATGGGTACCGCTCCTGATTCTGAGCTGTCGGGTTGCACTAGCGCCTGCTGATCTGCTGCTTGTGCACCTCCAGATATCGGTGGAGCCGTCGGAGGTGGCCGACACGGTGGAGGGGTATCGTGATGTCTATATTGCCTCCTTGATGTACCTACCTCTTTTTCCCTCTCCTTTAACATTAATCCTCTCAATTGACTCTCAATCTGCGCTCCGCTTCTCTTTCCCACATTCTAAACACATGCCATTTCACCGTCTCTCCCTTTTTGTGGGTTGTTTCCCACTCACTAAGCCTAATACGAGTCTCCCTGAGGACATCCATACTGAGTGTCCCTGCCTGGGGGAAGACGCCCTTGGTCCATCTATTCCAATCCCCTATTTGACAGACCGAGTCCCCACCATACTTATCCAGCATACATTTCGCTGGTCCGGTTTCTACCCCGCCTCCCTGCTTTGTCCCCTGATTTCCCATATTAGTCCCTTATAGGCGCCTTAACCAAACTCAGAGTGCTCAACACTCCTATACTTCTTACGGGCGTCCCCTGACGCCGAGTGCCCCTTAGCACCCTCACCTTTTACGGGCGTCCCCTGACGCCAAGTGCCCCTTAGCACTTTTACTTTTTACAGGCGTCCCCTGACGCCGAGTGCCCCTTAGCACTCGAGTGCCCCTTAGCACTCTTACTTCTTACGGGCGTCCCTTGACGCTGAGTGCCCCTTGGCACTTTTACCTTTTATGGGCGTCCCTTGACGCCGAGTGCCCCTTGGCACTCTTGGTGCCACCCTTGCACCTAGAAACAGTAACTGATGACTGTCACCGCTCCCAAGGCATCACACGTATGGTGGGACTTAAACCTCCGGGGCCACCTTCCCCTGAGGCTGGAACTTGTCAGTCCGATCACAGTGTGACACGGAGAAGTGAAGCCATCCTGCCGACTACGCCAAAAAACTGTGGTCGCAGATTCTCATTACTGTATATACTTTACCTTAAATTCTATATATTCAATAACCACACCCAATGGTTATTCCAATAAACTCAGTTTATTGTCTGTACACACATGTGTGGGAGCCTCGGCTAAAGGCAAGAGCTCCCCGAACTAAGTTTTACACAGTATTTTATAGCATTTCTTATCTTGAAAACACACTAACATTTCAGTGTAAAGTAATCATAGTTTCTTAGCAATAACAGAAAAACAGTTTTATATGCATCAGGTGTTTTTCCACTGGCTCATTTCATCACTGCCTAATACATACACCTGGGTCAAGCTGACCTAATAGAAACAATGAGTTTCACTCACTCCATGGTACCGTACAGCTTGGTTTTAATGTGACTTCATGTTCTTATCTCTGCTTCTGCCCAACCCTGCTCAAGCTTGCTATCCAGGCTGGTACCATCAGTTCTGTTCAGCTTTATCTAAACTGTTATTTTTCACAACTTTAAGTAACTGGTTTCAGCCAGCATGAGCTATTGCCTTCGCTTGCCTTGCAATTCTTACAAACTTATAATGACCCTTAGCTTCTACTCAGACCTGGCTATATTCAATTACACTAGCAGCTTACATATTATAATCATAATATATATGTATGTTAGCAGCTTTATATTATAATCATAATATATATATATATATATTATAGCACACTTTACTTTATATGTAATCCACTCTATATGTATGCATAAAAGAAAGATTATATATATATAAAAGAAATTCCTCCACAACACCAGGGCAGTCCATATCATTGAACATGTGTTCTCAGTTGTGGAGGGTGCCACCAGATATGAGAGATATGAACAATTACAGGGAATGGGTGATCGGGGGCTTGGGTGCCACTAGACACCAGGGATATGGACCAATATATTGGATGGATGTTCAGGGGCTCGAGGCATCACTAGACACCATGGATATGGAACAATACATGGGATGAGTGTTCAGGAGTGGGGATGCCACTGCATACCAGAGATATGTACCAATACATGGGATGGATGTTTGGGAGGTGGGTCTATCTCTAGACACCAGGGATATGGAACAATACATGGGACAGGTGTTTGAGGGTGGCAGTGCCACTAGACAACAGGGATATGTACCACTACGTGGGATGGCTGTTCAGGTGGGTGGGGGTGCCACTAGACAACAGGGGTATGAATACTGTCTTGGGACAGGTGTTCAGGGGTGGGGGGGTGCCACTAGACACAAGGGACTGAATCTATGAATGAGTGAAGAGTGATCGGGGGTGGGCAGCTGCAGTACAGCTGCCCTGCTGATCAGTGACTTAAGGACATGGTCTTAGCACCTGATTAAAGTTGAGCTTTTAGGTGGCATTAAATAGTACCCCCTTTGGGGGCCATTTACCACCATTTCAAACCTTTGAACATATCACTGTGCCAGTATGCAGGATGGAATCCCCTTGTTTGCATGGGCACAGTGTTATTTTAGCACCTGGGCAGAAATGGGTTTAGGGCACCCTAACTGGGTCTGTGAATGTGGTGCATGAAAACGTGGGTAGACCCAGAGCAAATCACATTAGTAGCAGGGCTTATGTTTGAATATCAGGCCCCCAGAGTTTAAGATTCTATCTGACTTACTTACAACAATCCAGCCTTATAATATATGTTTCTTAGCCTTATTGTTTAACCTTGTGGATTACTATACTATTTGTTTCAAACCAGCATCATCCAATAAATCCCTACAGATAGCTATGTGTGCAGTCAAATTAAGATACTGCTAATCATCCAGAATGACTTTATTTACAGTAGACCTAATAAAGATATCATACATGTATTTAAGGGGTCCATCAACCATTCACTTCCTGTTTTTTGGTGGATTGTAAATACAGCAAACATTTAATTTCTTACCTCCCTTAGTTAATTGAATAACAATTGATTCACAATCTGTTCTGGCCATGTAATCTTGCAAGCAAACCTTTACCTCTAGAGCATTCATTACATAAAATATAATGGGCTCAATTCTCAAACAGATTTGAATGCCAGAAGTCCTCGGTGCACCAAATGCACAGTGCATGGGGCTTGCGGCATTCCCCAGGCAGCAGTCAGGATTGTCAATCCCCTAGTCCCACCCACCCACCACATGTGATGAGTTAGACCAGCTTTGCTGGTTTAACTTTTCTGACTTTTGTGGGTTTGTGCCAAGTATTTGCACAAGCCACCGTAAAAAGGGTAAGGTGTCGCTAAGACGCATGACCTATGAGAATCGGGCACACCATGTGACAAAGTGTTTGGGGCAGCACAGGATTTGATACAGGGCTTGTGAAAGCAGTGCATCAACCTTCAAGAATCGAGCCCTATACCTCCACCCTTTCCAGAGATTTTGTTCCTTCTGAGCATGAATAATGCAGAACTAGAATGTTGTGATCTGATATTTTTGCTTTTAGCCAGGTTTTACTGATAGTCAATAAGAGGACAATACATTGCAATCAACATTCAATCTCAGCATGTTTTGAAAGACGGCTGCAAGTATTTAAATGCACAATTCTAAGCACTTTACTAGATAACCAAATACCATGATTCAGGGAACTAGATGAACCTTTTGTGCCAACAAGTCCTCAGTTATTTTCTTCACCATCTGAGAGCAAAATTAAAACTAATATCAAATTAATCATGTGTTTCTAGCTCACTGTCAAAATAGGCAACCTTATATAACTTCCCAACCTGACTCTAAGTTTCTTTGCTAACAGGATTAAAAGAATGTCACTCTGCAGCTGTAAGTCAATTGAATACCTGAAAATAAAGGAATCATGGTGTGTATGAGCAGCAGGTTCTAGTGGAGCAGTTTAATATAAACAGTCAGCAGTAATTAGCAAAATACAGTACAACCCCCTTCCCCATCAACAGACCCAGCCATGCCATGATTATGGTTAAACTAACTTATAAACTAATAAAAGAAACCCAAAACCAACTGTAAACAGCATAAAACATAAATAAAAGAAATATCAAATAGCCTACCCTTCAGCCTCCCTTATAAGAATCACAAGAGTGACTTTCACAACTCTTTAGGAGCTGCTCACATGGAGATCCACTTCGCTGGGAGCTGTTGAACTGGCTCTTCTTTTATCTGCTGCCATTGATGATGTCACCCTCTGCTGCATGGGACCCAGGAATTACCGGTGCCACCAGGGCTGTCTGGACTGAAAAAGAAGCTGGAACCAGGCAGGTGAGTGAGAGTTGTTGCTGGCAGGGAGGGAGGGACAAAAGTCAAAAAGGTATTAAGTTAGGCTGGTGTTGAGCTGTAGAAAATGAAGTGGCTCTCCTTGGCATCCTGTGATGTGGGCTATCTGCAAGGGGGTGCCTACCAAAATGGCAACCCACTTGCAGCACAGGAAGGACAGGGTGAGGGTGTGAGGAAGGCGACAGGATGGGGGAAGCTTGTGCATATAGTGACAGGATGTCGCTATATGTATACACCCGCAGGGGGAGTAAGCATGATGGAGGAGAGGGAGAGTTGGCCTGGTGTGGTTGGCATGTGTCTGCAGAGCTGGCCCCATAGTGTGATGGGTAAGTGGCAGCCTAAAGCTGCGAGAGTTCTGGGTTCGGGTCTGGGCGCGCCTACATTTTTATGTGCCCAGCCCTAAAAAATGTTTTACCCAGAATTTGCACCCTTCTGACATGCACCCCCCTGGAGTTAAGAATCCTTTAGCAGGGGGTGCTGGGGGTACAGCCCCCTGCATTAACATAACAGTTCTAAGTCCCCAGCACCGTGTTCCTGTGCACTGGGGATATACATTACCGAAACTGATTTTCAGCAATGTACCCTCGCCATAATGACGGTCACCTTTCAGCAATCACCATTATGACATAGAACCTTCTCCATTTATCTCCCAACCCCAGATGATGTTTCCCATTGCTGTCATCAAACCTGGAAATGACTGCTGCCACCAGGTTGGTCTGAGCCGAAAGAAAAACTAGAACCAGGCAGGGTGAATTATTAGTTATTGCTGACATCAAGGGAAGGCAAAAAGTCAAATAGGTAGCAATTCAGGCTGGTAGTGAGCTGCAGAGCCCAGAGTGGTCCTCCTTTTATCTGCTGCTCCATGATGATGTCACTCACTGCCACCATTGAACTCAGAATAAACTGCAACCACCAGATCAGTCCAGAACAAAGGAAGCAGCTGCAACCAGCTCAGGTGCGAAAGAGTTGTTAATGCAAGGATGGAAAAGTAAAATATTTAACAAATCAAGCTGGTTCTGAACTGTGCAGCCTGGAGTGGCTCTTCCTTTATCTGCTGCCCCTATTTGATGTCACCCACTGCCACCATTAGACCCAGAACCAATTGTTGTAACCAGGTCAGTCTGGACTGACACAAAATAATTGAACCAGGTAGGGTGAATGAGAGTTGTTGCTGGCAGGTAGGGATGGCAAAAATTCAAATATGTAGCAAGTCAGGCGGATGTGGAGCTATGAAGCCCGGAAGCAACTGCTACCACAAGGCCAGTCCATACCAAAAGAAAAACCTGGTTCCAGGCAGGGTGAGTGAGAACTGCTGCTGGCAGGGAGGAAGGGCAAAAAGTCAAAGATGTAGAAAGATAGGCTGCTGTTCAGCTGTCGAGCCTGGAGAGGCTCTCCTTTTATTTGCCTTCCCCAATGGACATCACCTACTACCACTCTCAGACCCAGAACCATCCATTGCTACCAGGTCAGTTCAGACTAAGAGAAGAATCTGGAACCAGGTAAGGTGAGTGAGAGTTGTTGCTGGCAAGAAGAGAGGGCAAAGAGTCAGATAGGTAGCACGTCAGGCTAGTGCTGAGCTGTGGAGTTTGGAGTGACTCTCCTTTCATCTGCCACCCCAGATATTGTCACCTATCACCACAGTCATACCTTGAAGCAACCACTGCCACCATGTCAATCTAGACTAAATGAAGCAGGTGCAACCAGGCGGAGTAAGGGAGACTTGTTGCTGGCAGGAAAGGAGGGCAAAAAGTCAAAGAGGTAGCAAGTCAGGCTGGTGTTGAGCTGTGGAGCCTGAAGTGGCTCTTCTTTTATGTGCTGCCCCCCCCCCGAAGATGTCACCCACCATTTCCATCAGATCCAGAACCAACAAACCAACAGCAGTCTCCAGGTTGGTCCAGACAAAAAGGAAGAAGCTGGAACCAGGCAGGGTGAGTCAGAGTTGCTACTGGTGGGGGGGGGGGGAGTCATAGTTAGCAAGTCAAGCTATTAAAGAAGGATGTTCTTAGACAAGGCAAAAATCAAATTGAACTGTGTCATAGGTTTTGATGAATGAGGTTCCATACTTACTTTGTACAGAACCATTCAGATGCAAGAGTTATTACATTGTGTCAAAAGGTTTCACAGGTTGCAAAAAAACCTAATTTATCCTCTAGCTTGTATTCTTTTAAGATGATACTAGTATATTATAGAAAGAACTGTCTTAACTATTTTGAAAACTTCTCTTAACCACATTTAACACATATTGGTTCCAAAGAGGCTGTTAGATGGTAGTTATACCCAAAAATGCTCATAATCAAAATTGATAATATAACTGGCATAATGTTTACGCATTGTTATTGTCCTGCTTAAAACATTTTTCCCCAGAACAAAGAATTATCATACTAATGGCACTGCAATGGAACACAGACTTAGTATGCAGGGTAAGCAGTGTCAGTGGCTCAGCAGGTTGCACATTTGCCACGGAGGCTGGAAGATCAGAAGGTTGTGGGTTCTAGTTCAACACCAAGAATTTGGGGTAAAACCCAATACTGACACTGTAGTGTAGCATGAGAGGGATGCTGTTCACCTCAGCTATCATTCAGATGAGATGTTAAACTGAGGTCACATCTGCCCATTCTGGTGGTTGCTGAGGAGGATGTTAAAGATCCCATGGCACTTCTTGAAAAGAGTATATGAATTTTTATTAAGGAAATTAAATCTACAAACAATATAACTGAAAAGACACATCACAGAATCCTGGAAAAAGGAACAGAAGGAATATTACTCTCACAAAACCTTGTCACACAACTAAATCTAAAACCCCTGTCCATAAGTGCACACCCCAAACTACACATTCCCCCAAAAATCTACAGACCGAAACTACTGACCCTCCACCAACAATCGAAGTACACCCCTTTTATATCAGGATTCATGGAGGACAGCATATAAAATCTCTTCACCAGGTCTCTAGGTTTTTGCAGGATAACCCTCGTTGTTCCTTTACCAAAAATAAAAGCAATCTCCTTATTGATTAATTCCACCAAACCTTCCAGAGGAATAAACTTTTGTTGCAATATAAACAGACACCGAACTTGCCACATACTCCACTTTAAGCAAGCTATAGTAACCCGCAGAGTCCCAGGATGGACATTTTTCCAACCATTTACAAAATTACTATAAACTAAAACATCATATTTCATATCTGAAAACTGAGGAAGATTCCACCGGTGTGCCAATAAAGGCCAAAGCCCTTTAATATAGGAACACTCAAAAAATAAATGCTCCATTGTTTCTAAATGATGAGCACAACTTTCCCTCAAGCAATGTCTTTCAGACAATATTTTATGGTGGTGATTACCTCGTAAATTTAGTTTCTCATGACAGCATAACCAAATGGAGTCCCACATCTTCAGATGTATTCAGTTTTCCAGAAGTTGACTGGTGAGGCAACTCTCTGGTATTGTATGAAGGGCACTGGAAACATGGTATCATGAAGAACTTGGTACTCAAAACACAAACATACAATTTCTTCCAGGCTTTATAAAGAGTATCTACAGCGCAGTGGCAATATTCCATTGCTTTAATTTTTTTAAATGAGAAATTAAATTATCTGCAACCCCAGTAGGCATATTATGAAAAAAAAAACTTCCTGGAACTCCATTTTTAAAAAAAATATTGACCCCGTGTTTGTAGCAGAGGAATCCAAATCTTCCTGTGACCCTGTATTACAGGTAGAAAATTAGCATATACTGTACAAATAGAAAAAAAGAAAACAATGGGATGAATCATATTAAGCCCTCCTTGCTTTATTGGTCTATAGGTAACTGTCCTTTAATCTGGGTTCAACCTGCTCCCCCACAATAGCCCAAACAATATGCTATATACCCTGGTTTCCAGTTGTGTAGGAAGGGCACACTAATAACTCAAATTCAAATAAATTGATAAAATAAAGGTTTAAAACAAAAAAAAAAAACAATTTTGCTTTGTCATTAGCCACACTTTCCATTTCTCCGCTTTCCATTCTGCTGATTGCAATGTCTGGTTCTATGTGATAACGGTGACTGCCAAAAGGTGAGCCCGTTATCACGACGTCAGAGCGGTGAAAACATTTTCACGCTTTGACATCCTCAGTACATGGAAGAATGGTGCCGAGGACTTACATTTCATGCTTTGTGGGGGCTGTATCATGATCCCTCACACCCCTACTAAAGGATTCTCAACCCAGGGGGTGCATGTTGGGGAGGTCAAAAGCATGAAAAATCAAGTTTTGGACCGGGCACAATAAAATTGCACCAGTGCCCAGACCCGAACCCAGTACCGCATCCACTGCAACTGCAGGCCAACCCCCAATGCCATGGTGCAGCTCGGTAAACCACCACAGAGCCACCCCCTATATCCCCTCTGCCCCCTCCCAACCCACACTCACTGTGCTCGCTCCCCCCCGGTGCGTGGTCATATAATGACATCCTTTTGCTGGATTCACCCACTCCCTCATCCAGTCGCCCTACCCTTCCCATCCCCATTCGGGCTTTTGCCCATAATGTGTCGCCATTTCAGATGGCACTGTAGTACAGGTGCCCACATCACAGGCTACCCAATGTCTCTGTCCAGTTTTGCATCACAGGATTTAAACCCCCAAACATAATACCCAATACCTTCACCGTGCCTGCAATAATCTTAATCCCAGCAATTTCTTCCACCTGTTCCCCCGTGTACCACTGAGGGCCATACTCATATACTTGTAGTGCAGCCTGTACAGTGGGGACAGACTGCATCTGACCAGCAAGGGGAAGGAAGCCCTCAATGGATGGTTTAAATGCTTTGTTGATGATCATTTAAACTAGCCAGGGGGGAGGCCAACAGGAGCAGGGATACTCAGGCAGTCTACCCCCCAACATGGTAGAGAAAAACAGAACAATGGAGCAGGAGAGGAGCTGATATCAAGGTTATCAGAGTCAGGCAGAAATGGAGTAGGAAAGAAATCAGGAACACAGGAGAAAAATATCAGGAATGGGGGAAGATGCATGGGACCAAAAACAGGGAGAAAGAGAGATCAGGCAGAAAAACTTGGAAGGTCATGTTGACAAATGCACGCAGCCTGGGAAATAAAGTCCCAGATATGGAGGCCTTAGTAGTTGAAGAAGACCTGGACATAGTAGTAATACTGAAACCTGGTACACAGCTAATCATGAGTGGGAAACAAATGTACCAGGATATGTTCTATTCAGGAGGGATAGGGAGAGTAAAAAGGGAAGGGGAGTAGCCCTGTATGTCAGAGAGGATATAATGGCAACACAGGTACAGGGTATGCAGGGGAAGGCCAAGGCACTGTGGATCACCCTTCAACTTAGAAATGCACAGCAATACACACAGAAGAGAGAAACAGGCCTTCAGAACAGGGAGAGGAACTGGATAGGGAGCTAGTGGAGGAAACACACGAGATGGCAATGAAAGGTGAAATTCTACTGATGGGGGATTTCATTATGCCGGACATGGATTGGAACACCAGTGTAGCTGCTTCAGCCAGAAGCAGAGGCATCCTTGATTCACTGCAGGAGACTGGACTCAGGTAGCTTGTGCTTGATTTCACTAGAGACTGGGCAATTCTAGAGCTAGTAATGACCAATGGGAATCGAGTCATAGATGTCCAGCTAGAAGAGCAACTGGGATCCAACAATCACAACATTGTGTGGTTCAACATAGGGCCAGAGACTCACTCAAGTCATACTAGGACAAAGGTTTTGGATTTCAAAAATGCTGACTTCACTAAAATGGGGAGGGGTATCAAAAGAGCCCTGGAGAGAGAATGGGTGCAGGAGGGGGAGTGGAAGAACAATGTAAGCATTTAAAGGAAGCCTTACTTGAAGTAACAAACCAATGCATCAGATTGGTATCCAAAGGCAAGAGAAGGAGAAAGCCACTGTGGTTCTCAAGATAGGTGGCAGTAAAGGTCAAGGCAAAAAGGAAAGGGTTCAGGAAATATAAGTAGACCCAAAGGGAGGAGGACAGGAACCTAGAGTGTCTAAGGGAAGTGGGAAAGGCAGTAAGGAGAGCAAAGGCATGGATTGAGGAAGGTTTAGCACAGTCAGTTAAGAAACGGGACAAGACATTCTTCAGGTACATCAGCAAAAGGAGGAAAAACAAGGGTGGGATTGCAAGGTTCAAGGGAGAGGGAGGGGAATGTAAGGAGGGTGACATGGAAAAGGCAGAAACACTAAATAAATATTTCTGTTCAGTATTCACAGAAGAGGGGAAGGGGGAAGGGCAGGGACCACAGCAGTAAAGCAGTTGCCAAGGAGGTGAAGAGATGGACAATAGTCTACTCAAATGGAAAAGAGTCCTGCATGAGCTCACTAAACTGAAGGTGGACAAAGTGATGGGACCAGATGGCATACTCCCAAGAATATTAAGAGAACTATGAAGGGAGATAGCAGAACCTCTGGCAGCCATATTCACCAAGTCATTCAACACAGGGGTAATACTAGAGGACTGGAGGAGGGCACATGTGGTCTCTCTACACAAATCTGGCAGTAGGGAGGAGGCAGGGAAATATGGGCCAGTCAGCCTCACCTTAGTAGTGTGGAAGATCATGGAGACATTGCTTAAAGAAAGGATAGTGGGGCATCTAGAAGCCATTGGAGCCCAGAACCATAGACAACACATATTCACAATGAGGAGGTCATGTCATACAAATCTGGTTTGATTTATTTGACTGGGTGACAAAGGAAGAAAATCAGGGAGGGCAGTGGACATCGCTTACCTTGATTTCAGCAAAGTCTTTGACATCGTCCAACATAGGAGGCTGATAAACAAGCTGGGTAGGCTGGGCATGGAAGACAGGGTGGTAAACAGAGTTAGAAACTGGCTAACAGACAGGAGGCAGAGGGTGGTACTAAATGGGGAGCAGTCTGGGTAGAGGGGGATGACCAGTGGGGTGCCTCAGGGATCAGTCCTAGGGGCAGTCCTTTTCAATGTCTTCGTTAGCGACATTGCAGAAGAACTGGAGGGAAAGGTCTGCCTGTTTGCAGATGACACCAAGATCTGTAACACAGTGGATACCCCAGAAGGGGTGAAGAAAATGAAGAGAGACCTGGGGAAGCTTGAAAAATGGTCTGAGGACTGGAAAGTGAAGTTTAATTCAAAAAAGTGCAAAATTATGCACATGGGATACAGAAACTCTGGGGAAAGCTACAGGATGTGGGGTGGGGGGAGTTGCTGACCATCACAAAGAAGAAAAGGGATCTGGGGGTTATTATTTCAGATGACCTGAAAATGTCAAAGCAGTGTGCGAAGGCAGCTGGGAAGGGCAGTGGCATGCTATGGTGCATAGCCAGGGGTATCACCAGCAGAAGGAGGGAGGTAATGATGCCATTATATAAAACCATGGTCAGGCCTCACATGGAGTACTGTGTGCAGTTCTGGAAGCTGCACCTTCATAAGGATATCAGGCTGGGGACAATCCAGAGAAGGGTGACTAAGATGCTACAGGACTTGCAATACAAGACTTATGAGGCGAGATTAAGGCACCACAATATGTACTTTCTGGAAAAGAGGAGGGAAAGAGGGGACATGCTAGAAACATTCAAGTACCTCAAAGGTAAAAACAAGGTGCAGGGGGGAAGACATTTTCCAATACAGGAGGAGCATAAGAACCAGGGGGCATGATATGAAATTGAAGGTGGAAGATTAAGAGGGAATGTGAGGAAATTCTTATTCACAAAGAGGGAGGTGGATGCATGGAATGGTCTGCCTCAGGAGGTGGTGGGAGCAAGCACAGTAGATGGATTCAAGCATGCTTTGGATCAGCACAGGGGAACCATAGAGGTACAGCAGTGGGTGGGTCAGAAGCGGTAATCCAGTACAAGGGCTTATGCGCAGACTAGATGGGCAATGCAGTCTTCATCTGCTGACAATTTCTTTGTTTCTATGTTTCTTGTCTTTGTTGAGAGCCGCACCAGACACAGAGGAGAAGTCCTGTACCACTGATAAAGCTGTATCCCCAGAAATTGCATCCACCACCTTAAGTCAAATATTATCAGCATATGGCATAATACATGAAAAAAAACATTCCATGATTTCCCACTACATGAGTAATTCTTGGGTGTTTTTCTATCTTCTGAATTAATGGGTCAATACTAAATACATACAATTGGGGACTAAGGGGACACTCCTGTCTCACACCCTTACATATTTTCACTGCTGCCCAAGGAGGCTGTTACCAGCAGGCCAAGTAGTAGCACTTATTTATAAATGATGTATCCACTCCACAAACATGGAAGGTAAGCCATTTTTTCCTAACACAGAAAACAAGAAATCATGTACAATGGCATCAAAAGCTTCCGCCTGGTCTAAATTGATGATATATCCCATATTATCAGAACCTTCACAAATTTCTCTATGGTGAAAAAGATTATCCTGTGCCGTTCACTTCGGAACAGCACACGTTTGAGTGGGGGCAATCAAAGTTTGAGCTGCACCAGACCACCTGATACTTATCACTTTACACAAGATTTTCCAATCTGTGTTGACCAAGCTAATTGGTCTCCAGTTTTGTAGATCCACTTTATCACCTTTTTCATACAGATATATCAGAAAACTTTCTGATAAATCCTAAGGAATATCCAGCTGACCTTGTAAGATCTTATTAAATATTTTAGCCAAGTGATGTACAACCACATCAATAATTTTTTTATACAGCTTCACAGACAGAACATCAGGTTACAGGGCCATACCCCCTTTCAAGGAAGAGACAACTGCTCTTATTTCTCTTGGAGTAATTGGGGCCACCAAGTGATCTCTGACCTCCTGTGGAAGGTCTGGGACTAAGATGTCTTGGATAACATTAGGTGTGGACCCTAGGGCATCCTGTTCAGCCCCAAACAACCAAGCAGTATGCTCATAAACAAGCTGAGCCATTTTCAAGTTCCGGGTTGCAAAAGATCCATCAGTACATTTTATTTGAGCCATATATTTTGCCTCAATATTATCCTTGCAATAGTCATAGGGATTAACCTGACTGCTTTTCCCTTGTGCCCTATATTTTTGTTCTGCCAACAAAGAGGATGTCCTATCATACTAGACCAAACACATTTTCTTCTTTATATTAGCTATCTGGGCCAGATAATTGTACCCAGTCTCATACATTTGTGAAATAAAATTTTCTGGATTCCAAAAGTTCCTGTAAGGAAAGCCAGACTTCTTCCTCTTCCAGCACAGAGATACTTAATCTTCACATATAGTGGGTAACAAGTATATTTACTGCAGCTCAAGTCTGTATCACCATCAAGTCATGGTCAGTAGTTTCTGCAGTGACTGCATACCATAAAGCTGGCACCCAGTTAAAAAGAAAGAAAAAATCAATCCTAGAGGACAGAATTCCTTTATAAAAAAGTATGACTTGGAGGCTATATGCCAAATTTGGCTCCATCTTTTAACTGCGCCTTAGTAATCAAGGTGTTGAAAAAAGTTAGAATCATTATACAGTTTCATGGTTTTCCCAGTGTTGGCCTGTAAGGATAATATGGAATTAAAATCACCCCCAAAACAATAGTTTTAGTGGTAAACAAGTAGGGCTGGATCAGCCTTAGTAACTCAATTCGTAAAGCTTTTGTTTAGAGGACATATAAATTTACCAGCCAGAATTCTTGATGGGAACAATAAATATCAAGCAAAAGGGCACATCCTGGGACTAGATCTAATAGCCTATTAACCACAATACCAAGTGTATTAAATAAAATTCCCACCCCTGAACAAGGGCCCTTCCATGATTACCAAAAAGAGGGACCTTCAAACCACATACAGGAAGCCATAGCAATATCCCACAGACTATATAATCATATGTCCTGCAAAAAGAAAACATGACTATTAAAGTCCCTCAAAATGGCAAAGGTTATTTGCTTCCTCTTCTTATTCTTAATACTGATAGTATTTAATGAGGCAAAAGAAAAAATACAGTACATAGCAGAGATGCCAGACAAAGGTTAAAGATTGTCTAGGCAGGCTTTTTCGTCTTTGCTTTTTTTTTCTTTAATCTGTAGAAACTAGGTTAGTATATGTAGTAATATCTGGTTGAGAGGATGCAGTAAATGAGGCATCAGATTCTTCATCAGTATCCTCCCACATCTTCAATTTAGCCAGAACTGCAAAGTTGTTGTCAAGTGAAATCACATCTTGCCAAACTTATTTGAGTGGAGGATGGTCCACATGAGACTTGTGTCAGGCACCTCTTCTTCGCAGTTGTTTATCTCAATGGTGGGGTCATAAATCTGCCTGTATGATCAGAATGTTGCACCAGTCCCTCATGTTCCGCTGAAGACTGGGGGAGTAGAGGTCCCTCTGGCTCTGTGTCCACTTGCTCTGGGGGTTCTGTCCCCATACTAGTACCCTCTGGTACCCTCACTGGGCCTTCCTCTTGTGCCACAGGAAGAGGATTTGTATCCATGCTCGGTGCCTCTGTACACTGATCAATACTTGTCTCAGCAGAATTCAAGTTATTAGTAGGAGCTCTACCTTCCATCACTAAAGAAGGCCTACTGTGTTCTGAATTAGGTTCAGAGGTATGGTGCTCCTGGACTCTGGACACCACATCTCCTTGCTCATCTCCTTCAGTTGAGGGCTGGTTATGTGCTGCCCAAGGACAGTTCCTAAAAGTATGACAAATTTCATGATACATGTTGCAGCCAATAGGGTCAGAGCAGCTAGTGCCAACATGCCCGGTTCCCCCACACAGGGAGCACTTCATTCGGTCACATGCGTTGCTCAGGTGCATATAAGCTCCACACCAAAAACAAGATTTGGGTTGCCCCGCATAAAAAAAAAGCCTCTGTCCCAACCCAAGTAGAAACAGCTGGGCAAATGTTGGATGGTCCCATTCAGTTGGGGCAGGCAAACCCATATTTTCCACTCCCCCCATCCATAACTGCTCAGAATCCATGATAGGGTCTGGATTCCCTAAGTACACTTAGCTCTCAACCAGTGCAAGATGTCAGAGATAGAAACCCCCTCATTTTTAAACAGAACAGTAATCACTTTGAAGGCTGGTTTTGTCAAAAGAAAAACAACAAAAGGAGACCACAATGGGGTATATTTGACTTGTTGGTACCAAAGCCAAAAAGTTTCTAAGCCAATGGCAGTTCTGAAGCTTGCATCAAAAATAGGGTCTACAGAAGTGTGGATCAGGGCATAGGTATCACAAGCCTGAAACTGCAAACTGGATTTCAACAGTTGTTTCCTCACATAGATCCTGGCAGGAAAGACCTCTAACCCCCCCCCCCCATGCTTAATACAGACCACATTCCTACATTTGGCAGGTTCTGGGAGGGGTGGGCATTAAATAAACCAGCATATGTTGTGGAAGGTGGATGGCTTGTCCCAGTATGTGTAGTACCACGTCTATTCAGGGATGCCAAGCGCTTGGTCCAGGGAGGGGGTGATGCCATGCCTACTGTGGTCTTCAGGTACTTAGGGTAGAAGAAGTGGCTCTTGGACTGCTGTAAAATGTTCCCCACTGGGTGCAGCATCTCCTGTTTCTCCAGCAGGAGTAGTGCCAGGCAGAACCAAATTTGGGTTCTGGGTAAGTTCTAAAGAGGAAAGTAGATGTAGGAAACTTCAGTCCTCTGAGGACAACACAGGCTCAGGAGATCCTAATCAGCTTGCAGGCACAGGACCTGGAGAAAGCCAAGGTTGCTGAGCTGGGCCTTTAACCCAGCCTGCCTATTCCAGAACATAAGGACTGTCTTGAAAAAATAGCATACCTGTAGTTGGAGCTTCAGAGGCCTCTTCTGCCATCTTCACCTGAACCTGTGCCATTAATCCAAGCTCTATTTCCACTCCTTCAGTCTCCTAATCATTCATATGCTGAACTGCAAAAATTGGATCCTGCACATGCATTTGCAGAGGCTCAGATACTGATTTATCTTCCAGACAGACCATATCTTGGACCAGCAGTGGCCTCACACCTCAGGAAACCATTTCCTGGGTTTTGCAATGAACTTCCTGAGCTGCACTCAACTGGCGACCCCCAGCCCAACTTTCTTTCAGTTTAACATTCCATTTTCCTTTCATGAAGTGCTCCTGCCATGCAATTACTTAAACAAGCTGGCAGCACATTCCTTCTAGTTCCAGAAACAAATTGTCAGCCTCATCTTGCACCGTCTGCTGTGCCTCTGAGAAAAGCTCAGTCAAACTCTCTTCTGCAGAAGCTGCAGTACTTTCAATAATCTCCATGTTTACCTCCTGTATCTCAGAAGCAGAAGGTGAGGATGTCCCCCATACTCCCTCTACCTCCATCGCTACACTGACTCCGAAGGCTGCCATTCAGAAACGTAACAGCAGCAGCCCCTACTGAAGAGTAGGGAAATTTTTATTAAAGGTCAAAAAGATCAAACTGAATATCACAAAGATAAAACAACACATTCATAACATAAATTGTCTAAATACAAAAACTTCTAAATCAAAGGAAACAAATGTTTGGTGGTATCACTTGTACATAAAGAAAAATTGAAGAAAAAAATAAAACATTTAAGTTTCTAACAAATCAATGGTTGTAATACTGTCTGCAAGTACCACTAACATCATAATTCATCTTTGCTCAGTTGTGTTAAGCTTTAATAATCACATGGTTTCTCTTGAATCCTAAGGATAGTGCACCTGTCCTATTTTTATCCATCCCTGTTTTTTTTTTTAATGGGGGGGGGCTCAGTGCCAGGATTGAAACTGTTTCCACTGGTTCAGAAAGGTAGTACATGATGTTTTATGTGATTCCATGCTTTTAATTGTCTCAATATCTTGAACAGTTATTTGAAATAATTGTTCCTGTGTTATGATTTGTTGTTGCATTGTAAGCCTGCACCTAATTTGCCAGATCCAATACTTAAAACAGGCTGCTATCACTGTAAATGTGCTATTGTGAAGTGTTTGCCATTGTCAGGGACAAATCCTCAATACTAAAAACTCATATGACGTATGGGAGAAAGGAGAATGTGATCATTTTTGTGACACTAGCTTCCAAAACTGTATGATATAAGGACATGAGAAATAAAGATGTTCCATCGTCTGTAAGGTTCTGTCACTGGAATTTTCTGGGGCAGAAGTATTTTGAGATGTCCTTATGTTTCAGAATGTTTCTGACATTGTTTCCCATGAGCTCCTCCCCATATCACATCCCACATTTTAGATGGAATCCTGGGGTATGTTAACATAGTTGTTATGTAGTTTACTTTGTGTGATATGTTATCTGGCCAAGGTTCCAATGGAAAATGTTGCTGTATTACCCAGTCATATAGTTTATGTCTGGCAAGTGAGCATACCTGGCTTTTCATAATATGCCATTGTTTAAGTTTAATAAAACAATCTTTCATATGTGAAGGCACACATTTCAGAAGGTAAGCTTTTGGAATGGGGTTATTGTCCCGGATTTCCCCCCTTTTTCCTCACAAAAAGACAGAGACCATTGTTTGTTGTTGTGCTCAGATTGGCAATTAATTTATTTATATATCATAATTCCATGTTTCATTTCATCATCTTATTATTACATCTCTCAGAATTTCCTTTATTTTCATCCATATATCAATCTCTGATCATCCCTCTTTTTCCCTTTTTTTCTTCCCCCAGTTGAAAACCTGGGTGCCTTCTTCTTCTCCTTTTCTGTTAGGTAACGGTGAAAACCGAGACCGTTTTTCCTTCATCTTCTTCCTCTTTTGGTGTTATTCCTTTTCTTCCCCTCCCTCCCCCTTTTCCCCATTTTCTACTGCCATCCACCTTTGGCAGTCCATAACCATATTATTATCTGCCATCCACCTTGGCAGTCCAAACTGTCCACCCGGATGCGCCTGTTATCCACCTTGACAGAACCACCATACAGTCCCTTCTTGAATGTCTTCCCTCTTGCTCTGCCTTGTAGGTGGGTGGGTGAGGATCAAAACTCCAGCAAAAAGTGGCTGAAACCCTCTGTGCTGTCCATTATGTACTCCACTTGCCCTCCCCTTCCTGTTGCCTTGCCATTGTTCTATCCCCTGCCCATGTCCTCCCCTTCCTTCCCCTTCCCTTCTGAGCACAACCATCTTAACAAAAGGGGGAAGGGGTGCACAGGGACAACCTGCTCTGTCCCTTAAAGGGCAAACTCCATTGTCCTGGATTTCCCCCCTTTTCCCTCACAAAAAGACAGAGACCATTGTTTGTTGTTGTGCTCAGATTGACAATTAATTTATTTATATATCATAATTCCACGTTTCATGTCATCGTCTTATTATTACATCTCTCAGAATTTCCTTTATTTTCATCTATATATCAATCTCTGATCATCCCTCTTTTTCCTCTTTTTCTCCCCCCAGGTGAAAACCTGGGTGCCTTCTTCTTCTCCTTTTCTGTTAGGTAACGGTGAAAACCGAGACCACTTTTTCCTTCATCTTCTTCCTCTTTTGGTGTTATTCCTTTTCTTTTCCCCCCTCCCATCCTTCCTCCCCCCCCTTTTTCCCCACTAGCCAGTCTCCAGCTTGCATTGGATGACTGGCTTCCTTCACTTAGGGTATAACTTTCCCTTACCTCAGGGAAGCCTTCTGAACCATTCTCTTTTTTCCCTTTTTTTTTATTTTCCATTTTTTACATGTCTCGTCCATGCTTCTATAAAGCCCATCATTTCTGTGTTAAACATGTCTGTGGCTAGATCTGATAGGTGCACCCCATCTGATCTGTAGACATCTTCTACCCATTCTTCTACACCCCGCAGTATTACCTGTCCTCCCATATTCCTTACCAATGTCCCTAACCTTCTGTTCATCTTCTTCCTGGCCCTATCCACTGCTCTATGGCTGTGCTTGTGCCTCCAAACCCTCCTTGGTATCATATCCGACCAGACAAGGCCTGCGGCCACCACTGCTGTATTGTTTCCAGGTCCCTTTTTATCTGCAAGTATGTGTCTACCCACGGTTTGCCCGCAAGATCATTGCCCCCAAATGTATAATAAGTAAATCAGAGCTGGGTTGCCATTCCTTAAGTTCCTTCAAGGTGGGAAGTAGTTGTGCCCATCTCATCCTCCGATGCCCCGCCAAACCAACCTGCACTGTTTTACATCCTGGTACAGCAGTTTTTCCCCAGCTTTCTTCTCTGCCCTCCTTTCTGACCAGTAAATATAGTAGTGGCCGCAGATCCAGACTTCCGTGGTCCTCCCTCTTCCTATGGGGGTTTAAACAAAATTGGTTATCTCATATGTTGTCATAATTTCATCACCATCATATCCCCCTCCTGCCCCATTCACCCCCACATTTGTTAACCACACATAAGCAATACGGTACTTTCTCACTTCAGTGCTTGGATATATCTCTTATAACTGGAAGACCGCCAGCGTCTTTTTCCCAAAATACTATCCACAGTTTCGCCTGCCACCGCCCACTGTGAGGCAGCCCCAATCCGCAAGGAGTGTGACGAGTAGTTAACTGGGTCCTCTCCCAAGAATTGCGTGCCTTTTTTGAGCAGTGCTGTGACTTGATAAGTGGTGAACCCTTTTCCATCACCATGAACAAATAATCTCCCTGTTCTGGTCCCATGCTCTGTGGCGAAAGCCCACAAAGCCTGCACTAGGCATATCGTGCCCTCTACCTGTCTTTTTAGTGTCACCATGCAACCCTGCCCCTTTTGATCCATCTTTGACCTCTTAATTTTGATCTGTATCTCCTTCATCCCCCCAACTTATATCTTCCCATTCCAATCCCCCTTTCTTGTCTTTTTTGCCATGGCCTACCACCTCACTCACTCTCATAGCCCCTGCAAACATTACGACATAGATCATGTGAAATAGCTGGGCCTCAGCCTTTGACCTTCATATTGCTGGTAACACCTCCTTTAGTTTTGCTAGCCACTGTTCCCCTATTGGTCTTCTATTGTCTGCTGGCCCTTGTTTCAACCTACCCCATCCCTGCATCATCCTTCTAATAAACCACGATTTTGTTGGGTCCTTCCATCCCTTTAAGCTGCAGATGACGCTTATCCCTGCTAAATAGACCCCCATTGTGGTGTGGGCTATTCCTTTTTGCCATTGCTCCACGATGAACTTTCCCAATTGTTCTTCTGTGAGCGGTCTACTTACCTCCATCTGGTGTGTTGCCCTGAACATTTGAAACACTCGCCAGGCCCCATCGTAGGCCCTCAGAGTCCGAGGTGCCCATGAGCTGCGAAACAACAGTTCTGCTCCATCTCGCCAGCGTCCCAGATGATCATTGGTATGGGCGTTTTTTGCTTCTCCGCTGCAGGTGCCAGCCTCCGGAAACGATCCAGCTGCAGATGGGAAAGGCTGTCAGCCAGGGTGTTGTGTACCCCTTCTACGTGTTTTGCTCTGAATGACATGTTCAGCTGCAATTCCCTTAAAACTAAACTACGTAAAACTTGCATGACCGTTTCTGATCTGGACCCTTTGTTGTTTAGAACCTCCACCACTGCTCTATTGTCACACCAGAATGTCACCCTCTGATCCCGTAACTCTTCTCCCCACACCAGGGTACATGCCCAGATGGGCATGATCTCTAACAATGTTATATCTTTTACCTTGCCATCCCTTACCCACTCAGACGGCCATGGTTCCGCAAACCACCTGCCCTTCGGGTAGCCCCCCCATGCCTATTCCCCCAGCTGCGTCTGTGTAAAGCTTAAGGTCTGTGTTATACACCCATTCTTCCTGCCAGAAAGAGCAGCCATTTTATTCCCTGAGAAATTCCTCCCATACTCTAAAGTCCTCCCTAACACCTCTTGTCAGGTCTACCCAATGGTGTGGTTTGGTTACCCCGGCTGTAGCCCTTGCTAGCCTTTTTGTGAATGCCCTTCCTGGTTCAATAGCCCTACAGGTGAAGTTCAGGTGCCCCAGAATCTGCTGTGTTTGTTTTAGCTGCACCCTTCTCCTGCTGGTATGTACGAGGATAAATTCTTTCAGTTTCTCTACTTTTTGGGCCGGCAGCCGGAATATTTCCCTCAGGGCATCTATTTCTATACCCAGGAATTCTAGCACCCTGCAGGGCCCCTCTATTTCTCCGGTGCCAGTGGCACCCCTAACTCTGTGCACATCTCTTGAAATTTGCCCAACATTTCTTGCGTCTCCTTTTTACCACTACCGATTAAAAGGAAATCATCCAAATAGTGAATAACCACTCTATGACAGGTTTTCTCTTGGTATATCTACTGCAAACAAGTGCTAAATGCTTCAAATGTTGCACATGCTATTGAACATCCCATGGGCATGGCTTTGTCGAAGTAGTACTGCCCCCCAACTTTAAAACCCAAGAGGTCCCAGTCCTCTCTCCTGACTGGCAGCAACCTAAACGTGGATTCAATATCCATCTTTGCCATCCATGCATCCTTAGTAGCCCGGATTATCCAGACTGCATCTTCCAATGTTGAATATGTTACCCTACTATACTCCTCCCTGATAAAGTCATTCACTGAATCCCCATCTGGAAAGGACAGGTGGTGAATCACCCTATACTCTCCTTCCTGTTTCTTGGGTACCAGCCCTAATGGCGAGATCCTCATGTTCTGTAATGGGGAGGGTATCAAATGGGCCTTCTACTCTTCCAGCTACCTTTTCCTTCTCTATTTTTTGTCTTAACATCTCTTCTTTCCCTTTTACTGACCCCAGGTTGCGTGCCTCTCTTGCTTGTCTGGGCCCATCACACTGCAATGAAAAACCTGTGCAAAAACCTTTTTTCATCATCCCAGTCACTTTTTTGTTCAGATATCTGTCCAACCAACCTCTCCATGCCTCTATCCTGATGGGGGTTCAGGCTATCCCAAATTGCCCCCTGTCTTTTTTCCCTTATTCCCTCCCTGGACCCTGTCTCTCACTCAGTGTCTGGCTTTTTTGATCAGTGATTCTGACCTCCTCTGCTAGAGTTCCCCCTACACCTCCCTCCCCTGCTCCATGTCTGCCCTTTAAACCCCTGTCCTTCACAAAAAAACTGTTGACCTGAGACCTGACCCCCAGATCCTTGTGCTCCCTGGGCCCATGTCATTCTGCATTTGTTTGCCTGGTGTGTTCCCCCGCATTTTGAACAAGCGTGCCGAAAATGACATTGGGGCCATGAACAAAAGGCCCTGTTGTATGCCCAACAGTACCTCTATGGCCCAACACCTTTTCTCCCCCATTCCCCTTCGGGTGTGGACTGATCCATGACAAAGTCTGTCCATAAGTCTAGCTGCTTTGTATCCCATCTCACATCCCCGTATGTTGCCATTCTCTGCCGAAAAAATTCATCATAGTATATCTATCCCACCCCCCCTTTTACTTTTGCCTGTCTTATTATTAGGGAGTATGTGATGCCCAGTTCTGGCCTTTTTTCTTATACTATGGCTGAGAAAGTGGCAAAACCTACATATCACCCATCCCAAGTCTTCCCTTTTGTGAATTTTTCTTCCTCCTTCTTCTCTAACAATACTACTGCTGCTGCCATTTCACTCTTCCCTATGTTCTCTGATTCCTCATACTTCGCTGCCGCTTCCCGGCTCACCAATGCAAATATATCCACATATTCTCCTTTCCATATCTTTTCCTTTGTGGCCAGTGGAACATGTTCGCCTACCCTCATCCCGGGGGCACCTATCTCCCTTGTTCCTCTACTTTCTTTCTCTATACCTCCCTCCTTCTCTTTCGGTACCTCTTCTTCCATCCTGATCTCTGCTAGGGCTGACTCCATTTGCCCTAGCCCCCCTGTCCCCAGTGCCGACACAATTTGACTAATGTACTCTTTTATACTGTCATCCACGGCGCTGGGAGCATTACCTGGGTCCTTGTCTGAGCTTTGTTGCCTGCCATCCTCTTGGTGCCCCGTTACGGTACTCATTGGTTTAGGGGGTGGATATGCCACTATCAGCTGAGGGGGAACCACCATGCTTGGGAGATCCAGTCCGGGTTCCACTTGGGGAAACCCGACTTGGTCTTGGGGAGGTACTGGCAGTACCGGGTCACTAGGATGCAGAGGTACTGGATCAGCCACCTTGGTGGGTCCCACCGCCATTGGTTGTACCCTGGTGGGACTGCTTGGCCCTTCTGCCAGCTGCTTCCCTCTGCCCTCTTTTTCCCTTCCCACTTTCCTCTTCTTCCCAGATCTCCCTGGTTCCTCCCCTTCCACCAGCTCCCACATCCTGTTGGCTTTTTCTGCCAACTCAACTATAGCCCTGTAAGCATCTTCCTTCAAGGGCCTGCTCTTCTTAGGTGCCATATCTTCCGTCCTCTCTCACTTTAAAGACAAACTGAAGAAAAGAAAACAAGATTCTGTTGTTAACCTATGTTTACATCATGCCCGCGTGTGGCCATCCTACATTGCACCCATACCACAGGCCCTTTCCAGCTGAACGACCCCCGATCCCCCCCGGCTCACCCCCACCTTCATTCAGGCTCTAAGACTCCATTACAATGCCCCTTCATCAGCAAATCTCTAATACAATGCCTCTTAGCTGGAAACTCAGTATCAAAATTACAAATGAAAGCCTTTTAACCAACTGACTATTCAGCATGCACATAGCACAAAAAAAACCTTTTTAGAGGCTCTCTCCATTAACTAGATGTACTGCACTGTTTAAATAGCCTTAACAAAAAAGGCACCAACTCTCCGGTACAATGGCCCTTCCTCAGGAGCGTTTGTGTACCCATGCTGATTGGTGAGCTCTTTGCAGGCCCAAATTCAAGTGTGTAATGCCCTTCCCAGCCTGTCCTTGGCCTTGTCCCCTTCGTTCCATGCCCTTCTGGCTCCTGAGCTAAAGTTCTGCCTCCCGCTTTGCGTGTCCTGCCCTCTTTTGGTCTCATGCCCCTGTGGCTACCGCCACCACCTTCCCTGTTTCCACCCCTTTCTTCCCTTGCAGCTCTGGTCCTCCACCCCTTGCTCTGTGCCTTCCCCCCCCACAGTGCGCATTGTGCTGGCTCCCCTTTTTATGGTTGGGCATTGTTGCTTGCCCCCGCTTTTTCAGAAAACCTTTGTCCCAGACCTCGTGGTCTTACGGCATGTGGCGTCATCACGTCTGCATCGTGGCCTGCCCTGCAGGCCCCTTATTTATCTGCACCTCCCAGTCTCCTCCACCCTGCTCTTCTACTGCCTGTAGTCTCTCAGGCCCCCACCTCACCCATAGCTTCTGCCCTTCATCGCGCCCACGCAGTGTGTGACGCCATGCCCGCTGCGGGCCGCCTTCACATCCGCCATTGCTCCATCCTGTGCTAGGCCCTCCTGTTTGGGCCTTCTACATGCACCTCCCCACTGCAGTCTCCAGGCCCCATCAGGCCACCAGCTGCCTGCCCAGGGCCCCTGTTTTCTCCAATCCCTCCCACTCCTTTTCTTCAGCCTTATCTACCGGTTTCCTTTTTAAAAAAAAAACCCTTTCCTTCCAGGGCCGTTCTGCCAGGCCCATCAACACGTTTTCTCTGGTCCCTGTTTCCAAATCAGTGCCACTGTCCAACTGCACAATCCTCTGTCCTTCAAACTCCTTGCATTCTCCTTTTGCCTCAAAGTGCTTGCAACCCACCGTTAAATTCGCCACTTTACTTCTCCATCGTAACCTTCACTGCTGCTATATATGCCTCGCTCCCTGAAACAACCACTGCTGCCTGCGTCCACAACCTCAAGCTCCTGCTGTTACTAGCCTGCTTCTGCCGACTGTGTCTCACGCTCATAAATACCACACAGATGCACCCTATACTGGAATATGCCATTGTTTCCCTGCTTTAAACAAACTCCTTTTTTTTTTAAATCTGTCTTTTACCTCTGCCTTACACTACAAATGTGATTGATACAATGACTGAATCTCCTTGCAAAATCAAACATTCTGCCATGTGCTTAATCCCCAAAATCTTAACATCATAGCCAAATCCCCCCTGCCCTTCTGCCTTATCCTTTAGGTTTTACATTCTCATCTCTCTCATGCATTATTTCTTTTGTCCTTTTCTTTTTTTTTTAAAAAAACCTCAAACACTTGTACTATACTGTTTGTTTCGCCTTACCTCTTTCCTTGCTGTACCAACCTTCTAATTAATCTGCCAATCCAACGTGCTGCAGTTCCAAAAGATCAAAACTCCAGCAAAAAGTGGCTGAAACCCCTCTGTGCTGTCCATTATGTACCTCCACTTGCTCATCCCCTTCCTGTTGCCTGGCCATTGTTCTATCCCATGTCCCCTCCCCTTCCTTCCTTCCCCCCCTCCCCTTCTGAGCACAACCATCTTAACAAAAGGGGGAAGGGGTGCACCGGGATAACCTCGTCTGCCCCTTAAAGGGCAAACTCCATTCTCACCCCATATATTTAAGACAGAATTTGTAGATTGAGAAAGTACCTTAGTCCAATATTGGTCAATAAGGGTAAAATATTTGTATATATAAATATGCAATGAAAAAAATACAACGAGATTCACCATTCCTAAACCTCCTTGTACAGTAGGTAAGTAAGTGGTATTTGTTTGTATGGGGTTTAATCTACTCCCCAAAAAACTGAGAAAATATCATATAATTTAGTTTCTAACATTTTTGGTATTGGGAAAACAAGGCTTAAAAAAATATTGAAATCAGGAAAGTTTTTATTTAATAAATTCTCTTTTGTTTACTCATATTCCATTTGTTCCAGTGTTGGACCTTTTGAATAGCATTATTTAATTGTGTGGACCAATTATAAATGGTCATATCTATATGGCCAAAATAAATGCCTAGGATTTTACACGGACCTTCAATTATAGGGATTCCAATATAGTCTGTATCTTCTTTCTTTTTTCTACCAAGTTGTATACAAAAACTTTTCTGGTAATTAACGCTGGACCCAGTTACCTCTGAGAATTCTTGTAGGGTTTCTTTTGCATATTTTCTGGACTCTTTTTCTGGTAGAGTCAAGCAGATATCATATGCATATGATATTGTTTTTATAGGGTTATCCACTGGGCTAAACGTAGACCTGAAATCTGAACTGAGCTATTAATTTTCTGAGTCAGTAGGTCCAGGGACAGTACATATAATAATGGGCTTAGGGGACAGCCCTGTTTAACCCTTCTTTTTATATGACTACAGGTTCCGGCCCAGCCATTAATCAAGGTAAATATTTTTGCATTTAACAAAAGTTTGATCCATTTAATAAATTGGAGTGATATTCCATATTTTTCTAAGCATAACCATAAATATTTGGTGGGTACCTTATCGAATGTTTTCTGTTTTTCTAGGCCAAGTATGTATCGTGTCTTGTTGTTAACTTTATAGCTTTCTATTATTTCCCTTAGCAAAATGAGACTGTTGGTTATTTTTCTGCCTGGAAGGGAACAATAATTGTGATGGATGAAAAACCTCTGCTATAACTGTTGCTAATATGTTGCTTAAAATGTTGGCAATTTTTTTTTGATCAACATTAAGTAATGTAACTGGTCTTCAATTGCCTAGCAAGGTCCTATCCCCCTTTTTAAACAGAAGTATTAAGAGTCATTCCTTCAGATATAGAGGGAACTTGAAGAAAAGCATTAAAGACAAGAAGTAATTTTTGTAGCATAAACTTCCATAGCCATTTACAAAATTCTGATGGCAGCCTGTCTGCCCTAGGCATGGTAATATTTCATAGACTTTTGATTACATTCTCTAATTTATTATGAGATATACCAGATTCTATAGTTTTTGCTGAGCTTGAGGATATTTTGGGAATTTGTAGGTTTTGCAACCATGCTTCCATATATGTGGTGTTTTAGAATTCAGTTCCAAATATTTCTTAAATATATTGTTCAGTAATCTTTAATAATTGCTCTTTTCCTGTACAATGATTGCCTAATGAGTTTTGCATGGTCCTAATGGCTTTATTTTATACTCTACATTTGCAATTGTCAAAAGGATTATTCTGGGCAAATTTACTTTGTGTACCAGATTTTTCTTCTATTTCCAATGTTTTAAATCTGTTATATTGTAAAGATATCACTTATTCTTTAATGGATTGAATTTGGACTGCAAGATTATATTGTCCATTTTGATGACTAGAGAAAAGTTGCTGGAGAATTTTCCAGGTTTTAGATATTTATTTAATATATTAGTATTTTGTCTCACTGATAGGGATTTAAAACATTTAATGAAATCATTGTTGATGTATTTCCACCGAGATAGGGGTGAATCATATAAAAGGGACACTGATTTTCTGCTATGAATTAGCTGATATAATAGTTTTTTTAATTGTTTTTCTTGTAGAAGTTTTATATTAAGTCACCACACCCCTTTCTCTATAGAGATTTCTGTACTATTCGAAAGCTGAATATCTGTTAAGCAGTGGTCAAACCTGTCACACTGATATGTTTTAAAGTAAGATTTGCTCTAATATACCAGTAATCTATTCTGATACTCAGTTTCCCTCTTTGATAGGTATGAGTGGGGGTTTGAGATTTGTATGTATGCATGTCCATTAAACCTGCTTGAGAAATCATAGCCTTTAAAAAGGCAGCATCACAAAATATTTTGTCTGTTTGTATGCCACAATTAAAATCCCCTCCAAGTAAAACTATTTTAGAGGTGAACAGATAAGGTTTAATATCTTTAAATAAGTATATCCTTGCAGCTTTCACTTAGGGAGTGTAGACATTTATTAATCTAAAAATTTGATTGGAAAATGCAACATCGAGTAATAGTGCTCTTCCAAGATAAATTTCTACTAATTTTAGTATCTTGGCTTTAGGGATATTGATACAGATTCCTACCCCACTGCAGGCATCTTCTCCTAATGACCAGTAGGAGGTGCCCCAAATACATGCTTCACTTGCATTATGTGCATCTCTCAATGTGTTTATCCTAGTGTCTTGGAAACATACTACATCAAAATGCTGATTTTCAAACATCCCAAATGTCACTGAACATTTTTTATCAGTTTTAATGCTATTCACACTGAAAGAGGCAAAAGATAACTCTGGCATTTGGGCCATGAGACTGAAAACATTATGGTGTAATTTAGAGGTTTTAACCTTGGCTTTAGATCTGGTTCCCCATCTTTTTTTCCTCATGGTTGCTTAGAGGAATCTTCCTCTCCCTTTTCAACATTTCCCCAGAGGAGGGCAACTAAAATGGTACAAGGTCTGCCCCAGAAGCTATATGAAGAGAGAGACTAAAAGAGCTTAATAGGTATACCCTTGAGGAAAGGAGGGAAGGGGGGACATGATAGAAACTTTCAAGTACCTCAAGAGAATCAATAAAGTCCAAGAGGGTAGCATCTTTCAGAAAAAGAAATGTGAAAGAACAAGGGGCATAATTTGGAGATAGAGGGGGATGACTCAGGAGCATCATGAGGAAGTATTTATTTCACACAGAGAGTGGTGGACACATGGAAAGGCCTTCCTGAGGAGGTTGTGGGGTCAAAAACAGTAGGGGAATTTAAGAATGCATGGGACAGACATAAGGCAATTCTGGGGGGAGGTAGGAGGTGTGATGCTCTGCCCCTGCTTCTGGTTACCTGTATGATATTTATCTTATAAATAAATGTTCTGTGTATGAAATGTCAGTATGTGAGAGACTTGGCCTTTAACTTTCAAGGTCAGTAGCTGAAACCACAGGATGTTGTAAAACAGACCAGAAGAACCAATTAATGAAGACTTCCTTACTGAAGGGTATTGTATTATCTTTTTATGACCTGCCCATGCTTTTGAAGCTGAAACTAAATGTGAGTTTTATGACATTACAGGAGGCAGGGAAATTGGGCTAGTTCCTCTCCTTTTAGCATATAAACAGAAATGTGTGAAGAGTCATAAAATCCCTCAGATCACACTAGCACAGGAAATCAGCCCAAGAGGACATGAGTGTGGGATTGTTAAGTTCAAACAGAAATGTTTATTTAAAGACTGTCAATTTGAGAAATGGCTAGTTACAGATTTTCAAAAGCAATGACTCACATCCTCAGAGACAATTATGTCAGAAATTATCTAAGGGAGGCTCTAGCTGACCTCATCAAAAGGGGATGGGGACAGATAGAGTTAAAAAAGAAACATTGTATATGGGATTGTGACATATGATTCTAGACTCTGACTGGGAAAGCACTTGGAAAATTAATAGGAAGACATTAAGTCTTTGTGGTAGGATTGTTTTGTCTGTAACTTCCTTTTTGTTTTACAAGATTATAAGCTGTATAATATATTGTTCTGTGATTAATTTTACCATTTTTATCATATTTTAGTAAACAACCATTTCTTTAAAATATTGCCTGGGTGTCTTCTTAGTTTCTTTTTGCATGTGATGTATATGGGGTTAAGTATGACAGCTGTTCAAAAGCTTGATGGTGTTACTAAGCTTGGAAGAGGTGAGAATATACCTAATTTCTCATAGAGTTTTAAGGATTCATTTTGGAGACCTGGCTGGGTTCCCCTGGTGAAAGATTGTACTGCAGTCCCAAAGAGGGTACATATGTGAGGCAGTGATTAGGTATGCTAGCATAGGGTTCACAGTTTGAATCCCTCCAGAACTTGAGGCTAAAGGTGATTTGGACCCAAAGCAGACAGGAGGGTTATCCTGTCTGTTACCTGTTCACACTATTGCACTCTGATGTTGGCACTATGGAAGCAGAGGGCCTGACCTACGGAGTGCATTTCTGACAGATTTGGTTGGCAGCGGTGCAATTTAAGTATTTGGTAACACAAGATTTAACAGTTCAGTGTGTCAGCTTTATACTGTACAGCTCACTTGCAAAAAAAGGCAGTGATTTATTTTAAAAAGGTATACAGAATTATATAATTTTGCTTACAGTCAAAGTTCCTACCTGTTTTATTTTTTTTCCAAGTGCAAGTTAGAGTAGCCATAGCTAGGGAAGGAGATGGCTTCCTACTACAGCAGGTACACTGCAGACTACTTGAGACAGATGTACCAGGACAGAAGAGCCCAGTATGAGGGGAAAGCCAACAAGCAGACCCTCATAGATGCTCTGATGGCCACTGATGCCCAGAGCATTGAGTCACAGTCCATGACTGGAAAGGACCAAACCTTGGAAATGGAGGGGCCAGCAGCCAGTGCAGTGTCCAGAACTGGTGAGGAAGAGAGCAGGACCAGTGCAAGCCAAGGGCCACAGCAGCAGGGGAAGGTCACCAGCATTCTGGAGCCAGAAGCAATTAGGCTGCATATGGAACTGCAGAGGATGGAACTGGAATTCAAAGAGTGGAAGCAGGAAGTTGAGAGAGAGGAGAAGTGAGAGCAGCAAGCCATAGAGAAGAGGGAGTGAGAATAGCAAGAAGCTGACCATGAAGAGCATGAGCACCAGAGACACCATGAACTGGAGAAGCTACAACTACAACCACCAGCACCAGAGCAGGTAAGTGGCCTGGGTTTAACTGGAGCTACAGGATTGGGTTACAAATTAAATTCTAAACTGATAGCTGAATTTAAAGAGGGGGAAGATATGGATGCCTTTTTAAATTCCTTTGAAAAAGATTGTATTTAGTCAAATATTTCTAGAGGGTCCTGGAGCTTCCAGCTAATCCCCACTACTTACCAGGAAAGCTCAGGATGCATTGGGTCAAATGAACAATGAGGACAGTAATTATTATGGCAAACTTATTGCTGCACTTTTAAAAAAGTGTGAATTAACTGCAGAAGCATACAGAGCTAAATTTCGTAAGCTCAGGAGAAGCCTGACATGAGCTATGAGGAGCTAGCCATGAAACAACGTCAGTTTTTAAAATGTAGGAGGGAAGGAATTGAAGCAAACTCTGTAGATAAAATTGAAAATGCTGTATTGTTAGAGCAGTTTTTTTTGGCATGCCCAGCAGAGCTGAAAACCTGGCTGGAGGACCGAGATCCCAAAATAGTGCAAGAGGCTGCTGAAATCTCAGACTGCTATGTCATGAGCAGACCTGCTCTGAGAATGAATGGGGTGGGTGTGGCAGTGCAGAAAGGGAAAAGTGCACCTTCAGGGCAGCTAAAACCTCACTGCTTCCACCAAAACCAGTTAGCCCTAGGTTTCAAAGAAAAGATTTTTCTGAGAAAAAAATGAATGATGGGTTTGCAAAGAAACTGAGCATATTGCCAGTGTCCCAAAAGGATGAGCAATACACAAAGTGGTGCTAGGAAAATAGTGGGTAGTTTGTGTGTCCCTGTAAGCATGCTGTAAACATGAGAGAACACATGCACCCAGTCACTGTGAATGGTGTACAGACACAAGGGTTAAGAAACATAGGGCATCCCTGATGTTGATAAATGGGGATCTGGTAGAGCCTGGTCAGCTTATACCCAATCAATCTGTAACTGTACGAGGATTCACTGAGGAGCAGAAAACCTTGCCATTTGCTAATGTCCTCCTAGACTGGGGTGAGACAGAGGGGACTGTATAAAAGGTTGCCGTAGATGAAACTTTAGCTGTTGATGTAATCATTGGCAACAATCTCAAACAGGGGATGGTATGTGCAGTTACCTGCAACCAAGTGGCAAAGGAAAACTGTGGTGCTCCGGACAACATAGAAGCCACTGTGGAAACCTCTGGGAGTCTGGTTCCCCAGGCTGGGTCTTCTGCTATGGAGACTAATGAAGGGGGGGTAGACATTTCCCCAGTAGCAGTTAACCAAACAGCTACATAGGGTTACTCCGAGGAAGTAAGGGTGACCCATTGTCAGAGGGTTAGGGATGACAGTGATCCTGAGTGCCCTGACGTTAGAGTTAGGGACCCTAGTTTAGATATTGAAGGGGACCTGTCCCATGCCTTGGGAATGTGTAAGGAGTTTGAAGCTGCTCAGAAAAGTGACCCTAGTCTAGAGAAGCTGAGGGCTTGGGCAGATTCTGTAAGAGCACAGGGAGGTGATGGGAAACATGAGGTTTATTGGGAAAATGGACTGATGTATATACAGGATGCAAAGACAGAGGGAGGTGTGATAGGCAGGCAGCTTGTCGTTCCGCAGGGGTAATGTGAGCAGTTGCTCAAGACTGCACATGATATTCCCATGTCTGGTCATCTGGGAATCATGCACACTACACAGCGGTTGGCCCAGAATTTCTATTGGCCCCACATCACCCAGCAGGTGAAGGAACATTGCAGGTCTAGTCTCCCGTGCCAAGAAATAGGGAAGGCAGGTAAGAAAATGCAAATCGCCCTGATTCCATTGCCCATAGTGGATGAGCCATTCCAGAGGGTGGGAATGGATATTGTGGGGCCTTTAAATACCCCCAGCTTCTCCTGAAAGAGGTTCATTCTCACTGTGGTGGATTATGCCACCCAATATCCAGAGGCAGTCGCCCTATCCTCACGGAGGACAGACAAAGTGGCAGATGCCTTACCTGGGATTTTGTTCTGTGTTGGGTTTCCACAGGAGATAATCACTGATCTAGGGGGTTCTTTTATGTTGGACCTGATTAAATGTTTGTGGGAGAAGTGTGGGGTGGTGCAGAGACACACAACACCCAACCCACAAGCCAGTGGGCTTGGGGAAAGATTTAATGGTACCCTTAAGGCAATGCTCCAAGCGTTTGCTGAACAGCATAGGAGGGACTGGAAGAAATACCTTCCCCACCTGTTGTTTGCATACAGGGAGGTGCCCCAAGAGTCAACAGGGTTTTCCCCCTTCGAGCTCTTATATGGACACCGGGTACATGGGCCCCTAGACTTGATCCAGGAGGACTGGGAAGGCAAGCATGCCACCCAGGGAAATTCCATAGTGGATGATGTCCTTAGGATTAGGAAAGGCTCAAGGAGGTTATGGAGACAGCCCACAGCAACCTGGCAGCTGCCCAACAAAAACAAAAAGTGTGGTATGACCGCAGAGCTAGAGCTTGCTTGTACATGGTGGGTCAGGAAGTCATGGTCCTTATCCCAGTCCACAAAGACAAGCTGCAGGCTGAGTGGGCAGGACCATACAAGGAAGTCAGAAAGGTAAATTATGTGAGCTATATCATAAAGTTACCTGACAGAAGACTTACAGAAAGAATGTACCATGTCAATATGATGAAGGCATATGCTAATAGGGCTGACATGGTGTTTGTATTGTGTAGTCCTTGGGAGGGGACAGATGAAGGAGACCCTCCTTCTGGACTTGCTGAAAGAAAGCAAGTGGGAATCCTCTGTGGAGGCAGTTAAATTATCACCCAAGCTGGCCCTGACCAGATCCAGGAAGTAAGGGAGGTTTTAGCAGACTTTGCCCCATTGTTTAGCACCAAGCCTGGACTAACCCCCTTAGCAACACATGATGTAGAGACAGGGACACAGACGCCCATATGGCAGACAGCATTTTGGGTGTCAGAGGCTGTCCAAAAGGACATTAGGAGGGAGGAGGAGGAAATGCTGGATTTAGGAGTAATCCAGAGATCCCACAGCCCCTGAGCCTCACCCATAGTGCTTGTGCCCCAGCCAGATGGCTCTACTCATTTTTGTGTGGACTATCATGGACTGAAAGCAGTCATGAAGTCAGACGTCCACCCAATGCCACAGACAAATGAACTCCTGGACAAGCTGGGAGGGGCAAATTACCTTACAACTATTGACCTGATAAAGGGGTATTGGCAAGTAGAGTTAACAGACCGAACTAGGGAGAGGTGATCCTTCATCACTCTAGTAGGGTTATTTGAATTTAAAGTCATGCCTTTTGGAATGAAGAATGCCCCGGACACTTTCCAAAGGTTGGTGAACCAAGTGTTTAATGGTGCTGAGAAGTACGATGTGGCATACCGGGATGATAGTGCCATCTTTAGTGCCAGCTGGGAGTAACACCTGTCCCTCCTTAGAGAAGAGCTGGGTAGGATACGTAGGTCCGGGCTCACTGTCAAAGCTGAGAAGTGCCAGGTGGTCATGGCTGAAGTGGCATACCTCGGGCATGTTGTAGGCCGGGGACAGCTCCGTCCTAACCAAGTAAAAATAGAGGCAATCAAGGCATGGCCCAGACCAGAAATGCAGAAGGATGTCAGGTGTTTTCTAGGGACAGCAGGGTACTATAGGAAATGTGTACCCAATTACAGTGCCCTGGCTGCTCCCCCATCTAACCTGGTAAAAGGATGCCTAAGAAAGTAACCTGGAAACCAGACTGTGAAAATGCTTTTACCAGATTGAAGGAGGCACTGTGCAGTGCTCCTGTATTGACAAGTCCAGACTACAACAGACCCTTTGTAGTTCAGCCTGATGCCTCAGATGTGGGTATTGGGGCAGTGCTGAGTCAGACATCAAACCAAGGGAAATATCACCCTATCATGTACCTAAGTAAAAAGTTACTTCCCAGGGAGCAAGCATACTCTTCTGTGGAAAAAGAATGTCTTGCCATAGTGTGGGCCCTAAAGAAGTTAGAGCCATACTTATACGGGCAGCATTTTGAGGTACAAACTGACCACAACCCCCCTGGTTTGGCTGACACAAATGGGAAAAATGAATGGTAGACTATTAAGATGGAGTCTTGCCTTGCAACAGTATGACATGTTGGTCTCACATAGGGCTGGAGCAACCAATCAGAATTCAGATGGCTTCTCTTATCTATATGAGGAATGAACTGCCATGTGGAGCTTATCCCATGCAGGGGATAGAGCCCCAGATTCAGTTTAGGTGGGGAGGAGTGTGGCACTCTGTCCCTGCTTTTGGTTACCTGTATGATATTTATCATATAAATAAATGGTCTGTGTATGGAATGTCAGTATGTGAGAGATTTGGCCTTCAGCTTTCAAGGTCAGTAGCTGAAACCACAGGATGCTGTAAAACAGACCTGAAGAATCAGTTAATGAAGACTTCCTTACAGAAGGGTATTTTATTACCTTTTATGACCTGCCCATGCTTTTGAAGTTGAAACTAAATGTGAGTTTTATGACGTTACAGGAGGCAGGAAAACTGGGCTAGTTCCTCTCCTTTTAGCATATAACCAGAAATGTGTGAAGAGTCATAAAATCCCTCAGATCACACTAGCACAGGAAGTCAGCCCAAGAGGACATGAGTTTGGGATTGTTAGGTTCAGAGAAATGTTTAATTAAAGACTGCCATATTTGGGAAATGGCTAGTTACAGATTTTTCAAAAACAATGACATCCTCAAAGACACTCATGTCAGAAATTATCTAAGGGAGGTTCTAGCTGACCTCATCAAAAGGCGGCAGGGACAGAGAGAGTTAAAAATTAAACATTGTATATGGGATTGAGACGTATGATTCTAGACTCTGACTGGGAAAGCACTTAGAAAGGTAATAGTTAGAAATTCATTAAGTCTTTGCGGTAGGAGTGTTTTGTTTATAACTTCCTTTTTGTTTTACAAGATTGTAAGCTGTATGATATAGTGTTCTGTGTTTAATTTTACCATTAGTATCACATTTTAGTAAACAACCATTTCTTTGAAATACTGCTGGGGTGCCTTTTCAGCTTCTTTTTGCATGTGATGTAAATGGGGTTAAGTCTGACTGCTGTTAAAAGGCTTGACGGTGTTACTAGGCTTGGAAAAGGTAAGAATATACCTAAGGTCTCTTATAGAGTTTTAAGGGTTCATTTTTGGAGACCTGGCTGGGTGACCCTGGTGAAAGATTGTACTGCAGTCCCAAAGAGGTTACATATCTGAGCCTGTAATTGGGTATGCTAACATAGGGTTCACAGTTTGAATCCCTCCAGAACTTGAGGCAATAGGCGAATGAGACCCAAAGCAGACAGGAGGATTACCCTGTCTGCTACCTGTTCACACTGTTGCACTCTGAGGTTGGCACTGTGGGAGCAGAGGACCTGATCTGTGGAGTGCATTTGTGACAAGAGGAAGTAGGCTGTTGGTAAAACTAGGATCTGCAGCTTATCCAATAGATAGGGAAATGGGTAGATTGGGTGAGCCAAGCGGTCCTTATCTGCTGTCAAAGTTTATGTTTCTATTTTAGAAGGGCCAGGGTCCTTCTTATCCAAGGAGAGTTCCATTTAAAATGAGGTATCTGAATTCTCCTCCATCTCAATATTCTCTTATTGTAATGCTTCAAACCTATTGTCTAAATCTACCGGTTGTTGCATGGTGTCTGATTTTCTCCTTCTCCCTTTACCTTGTTGTACCGTTTTAAATTTATCACCAGGTGCAGCAGGGGGGCAATGAAGTTTCTGGGTCATCTACTCTCCTGGATTCTGCGGGGCGGGGGAACAGAATCATTTGCATCTTTTCTTTCTTCTCTGGAGCTCTGTGAGGTGGAGGGGGCTCTAACACTGTTGGGTCCCTCCCTTCTGCTCGTGAACTAGTGTTTCTTTTTTTAGGATGTCAGCAGTATGTGTAGATGTTCTAGTAGCTGTAATTTTTTTTTTGTCTTATCTGTTTATGCCCCCTCTCCAGCCAGTTGCCCACTCCTTCGGACGGCCATGCCCTGCCACACTGCTTCCTCCCAACCACCGACCACTGTCCCTCTTGATGCCACATCCCCCAACTATCTCAGCATATCCCTTCATCAGGGGCCCCCCTCCCATGGAGGGGACCAGGAAGGAAGACTTCTCCAATGCCCACCGACTCCTTCACTTCTACCTTCACTTGGGAGTGGTGAGGGTATAGCATGGGGTAATCCTGGGCTTTATGGCACTGGGAGAGCAGTCTGCCATCATCTGGGCAGCTGGATGGCCATTTTTCCATGTTTCAGTGATCCCCATTCCCTAGAACACATGCTGCAGTGTCCTGGCATGGTCACGCATGCAGCATGTGGTCACCTACACTGCAAAGTGCAATGCTGATACTGGCTGCCAGGGGCCGCTAAAGGGGGGTACCTTTGTGGCCCTCACCTGAGGAGGACAGCATCCAAAGGCTGCTCTAGAGTCCTCCCTGCAGGCCTCCACTCCTGTCATCCCGGGCTTAGGAGTGAGCCCAGGTCGACAGCGTGCCAGGAGAACCTCTTCACCTGGTGCCACAAAGCTGGCATAGTAGCTTTATTAATATAGAACTCATGTTCTGCAAACTTAGCATTCACCATATTTCGTGAAGCCCAAGGGCATTCTATAAAAGTGTGACCCTCCTCTTCACAGATGTTACACCAGGGGGGTTAAATATACAATTTAATCCTGGGTTACCTACTGCTTCACACATTGTGCATCTTATTTTTTCAGTTACTGCTTAAATGGCAAGGGGATCCACATTCATAGCAGGATTTAGGCTTCTCCTGGGTAGAACAGGATCCCACTGTGTCTACCCAGGAAAAAAATACTTGGGAGATGTTAGATCCCCTCTTCATTATGTCGCAGCTGAATTTTAAATCTCTACCCTCCTGTCCAAAATTCTTCCTCATCAACAGTTGGTTCAGTATCTCTCTGCACCTCACATTTTTGTTCTAACCAGTACATGATATCCTTGACAATTACACCTTAATTTCTAAAAAGAATAGTACTAGTTTTGAACATTGATTTAGAAAGAGGGATGGCTGTGAAACAAGTCCATATTGGAGTCTCTTTTACCTCTTGATATCGTGACCAAATTTTTTCTAAGAAGAAAGCAGACCTAAAACTAGTGTTGAAAGTCTGTTCACATGGTGCATGAATAACAGCAAACATTTCTACTGGGGAAAATTGCAAGGATTGTTTAATCAGTACTTTTTCCACATAGGTCCTCTCTGGTTGGATATCCATGCCCCCTTTGTGATGCAGTCTCACCACATGTCTGCATTTAGCTTGCTTGCAGGGCTTGTGAAAGGGGCTTGCAAAATTTGCTTATGGTCTGTCCTTTTGTAAATTATTGGTAGTTTTTATGGATTGTGGTTCAGAATTACTAGGGTCTGTTACAAGATTTATTTGACTGTCAGTTACCTCATGAGGATTATTATTGTGCACAATTTTAGTATTATCAGGTATACCATTCTTTTGGTCAATTATGTTATTGCAGTCCAGATTATTTACTGTCACAGTACCTGTTTGTGTAGTAATACTTTGTTCTGCTACGGGTGTTTCTAGGTCTAGTGACTGATCGGTAACTGCTTGTTCATTTTGTTCCATTGCAGGGTTTGTTAAGGACATGCCTGGTAAGGGTATCACAGGGTCAGGAATCCAGGTTCCTGTCAGCGTTTTTATCCATCCTGCCATTATGAGAGCCATGCCCGGCATCCACTCTGACTCCTGAGTCTAAGGGTGTTGTTCCTCAGCATCAGTAGTGCCAAATTTAAACAGGCGAGCTTGTTAAAACTTCTTTCCAGAACTGCAAACTGGGGCTATTCTCCTGGCTTTTAAATTTTTTCTAGCTCAAGTAGTCTTTTCTTTGAAGTATTGCATCTTTACTTATGTGAGCATCGCCTGAAGTTTTCTTTTTTTTTTCATTCAAGTGGATCTGAAGTTTTAATTCTGCTGCAAGACAATCATCAATTGTGTTCTCAAGAACTTGGTTCAGCCTTTGAATAGTATTCTCCTCAGGTGCTGTCACCTTATTGTCTTCCATTGAATGCAAAATTTCTACCTCCTTGTCTGGACCTACAGGGAGGGAGATCAACTCCTCTGCGGGTACACCAGCCACCACTTCCGACCTACTGCCATCTGCCATGACAGGATGATGGCCAGAAACTCCTCCTCCTGGCAGAGTAGGGGAAATTTTATTAAAGCAAAAACTTAACAACAATCCAACACGACTATATTGCAAACATATAGTACAAACGATAGCTGTCAAAATGCTGACAAGTGTCACAGAAAGAAAAATTACAGTCTTTAAACATAAGTTCAAGTCACTGCTATATCTGAGTCCATAATCCATGGGAGATATTTTCACAGTTCCAAGAGTTCATGTTGTAATAAAGAGGAGCATTCTGCATAATATATTTTTGGTAAATCTTTAATAATTTTGTTAAGAAGTTCTGTATAGGATCCTTCTTGTTGTTGAAGTGTAAACCTACACTTAGCCATCCAAATATGCTACTTGATGACTGTAAAAATTTCCCCTAGAGTACTCTTGCTCCTTTTCTTCCATCATCCTGGAAGGTTACCATATATTATATTTTGATAAGATACTGTACAGTCTGGAATAGTTTTTCTGACCATTGTTCCGCTAAATAATTCCAAAAGTTGCTTATGAAAGAACAAGTAAAAAATAGATGCTCTTGTGTTTCTAAGGTCTGAATACATTTTGTTCTACTACATGTATGTTCTGCTAGCTGTTTGTGCTTGTGGTTTGCTTTAATATGTAATTTCTCATGACAAGATAACCAGTGCATGTCCCACATGTGTGTGTGTGTGGGGGGGGTCCTAGGGTTATAGAACAGGTATTTTAAAGATGATACAAACATTACAGGACATTTATCAAACACATTGTCTACTACACATATATTTTCCAATAGTCCATGATACAGACTCATTTTGATTGCAGATACCAGCATTTGGGATGTGATTTCCCATTGTTTTAATCTACAAAATGTATCCTGGACTTAAGTAGGGACCATCCGTACTACTTTCAATGAGCTTCTTTCCCATTGGGTAAACCATATTTTACAAGCATCATATAACCAGGCCTCCCAGCCTCTGTTTTTATTTACTAGCAATGGTTTAATATTAGCGGTAAGGAAAATGCTATTAAAGAAGAGGATGGGATTTACCATGTTGACCCCCCTTGTGTAATGGGTAGGTATGTTATGTTTCTTTTTACTGGATTAAGCTGACTTCCCCACAGAGCTTGAAAGAAAAGGCATAGAAGACTCATTTCCAGGTGTTGGTGGGGGGGGGGGGAACTGTACCAACATATAAAAAGATAGGTATCAAATAAGTTCTGATCAGGTATACTCTTTTCTTTTCCCCAATTTTCCATTTGTTTCTGCTATCCACTTTTTGCTTACCCTGTCTTATTTTCTGTTCCCAATTAACCACATCCATGTTATGTACCCCATACTGTATTCCAAGGATTGTAATGGGCCCTGTATGTATTTGTATGTGATTAATAGGCTTCTGTGGGTTTTGGTAATGGGTCAGGTTGTGGCCTATACATTTATCTAAATTCAGGCCAGCATCTGAACAATTACCAAATCGTTTGCAGATTTTGACCACTTCAGAGATAGAGGCTTCATTTGCTACTAGGAGGCAGAGGTCTTCTGCATATGCTAGGGATTTATGGGGAGTAATCCCTAAATTATTATCAAGGGAGGACACATTGTGTGCTTTATCAATCTGTCTTAGTAATGGATCAATAAAGAAAATATATAAAATAGGGCTTAAAAGGCACCCTTGTCTTACTCCTCATTTAATGTGTATCATGGGACCTTTCCATCCATTTGTTAGGGATACCAGCATTGCTCTTCTATACAGGGTTTGGATCCATTGTATCATTGCAGGTGGCACCTGCTACTTCTCTAGTACTAGACATAAAAATGTATGATTTTCAGAGTCAAAGGCCTTATTTTGGTCTAGAGAGACCACAAAGCCCTGCAATGATTCTGTATTACTTCTTTCCATGATATCTCGCAGCAAAATCAGATGGTCTGCAGTTTGTCTATTTGGTATCGAGCAGGCTTGAGCTTCAGAGATAACAAAGGATGCAATCTGCACCAGCCTTCTACTAATGATTTTTGTTAACATTTTGAAGTCCGTGTACAACATACATATTGGCTTCCAATTAGTGATGTGCATTTTGTCCCCTTTTTTGAATAGATAGATTAATGTACTCATATTCATATACAGAAGCATATTATTTGTGTCGTAAATTTCATTCTACATCTTAGCTAGTTCTGATACTATTTCAGGGACCAATTTCTTATATAACTCATTTGACAAGCCATCGGGGTTTAGTGTTGTACTTGTTTTAATGTAGAGATAGCTTCCAGAATTTCTTGTTCAGTGATGGGTTGAATAGATTTGTTTAATATTTCTGTTGGGATTTCAGGTACATATACATCTAAAAAGGCTTGGCTGTCCTGAGGAACATTTATAACTAGTGGGCCATATAATTCCCTCATGTAATTGGATAGCATATATAGTATATCCTTTTTCTGATATTGTTTATTCCCTGATGTATCAGTAAGATATGTGATTTCTTTTTTGTTAATCTTTTGTGTACCATATTCATAAGGGCACACTCATGAGGCCAGACCTGTAGTTCCAAATTTATGCTGTTGATGTAGGAGTCTGGATTTTTGAACATGAAATTGCAATAAGTCTTTTTTCAAGAATTGAATTTGCTGCAATAGATCTTGGTTCATGTTAGAAGAAATTGTGTATAATTTCTGGAGGTGTTGCCATTTATGTATATAGTGTAAATACCAATTAAGGCTTTTTGTTTTACTGAAATGCTTTATCATTTTCATGAGCACATATTTAGTATCTTCTCACCAAAGTAGGGGGGAATCAAAAAATACCAGGACTGATTTCCTGGCTTCCAGGAAGTAAATTAGGGAGGTATGAAATACTGCATCCTGCAGCAGAGAGGCATCACACTTCCATATACCTGGGTCTTTGGACATAGATTAAGGATATCCTATCCTGATAGATAATAGATTATGGTCCAAGAACTCTGCAGGGTTGACTTGTGCTGTTTTAAGAGGGATAGTCTGGGATATGAAAAAATAGTCAATCTCCTAGCCAATTGTCCTTTATGGAAAGTTGGTGTATTTGAGTTTGTGGATTTTAAATAGGCATCTCTAAGTCTAGCTGCACTAACCAGTTAGGATAGAAAATGGGAGTCACAAAAAGTTTTCCTTGTTTTAGATTGTGTACTTCTATCCTGAACAAATTGCAATTGAAGACTCCCCCACAAATGATATGATAGGATGTATATAAAAAGGCTGCACTTGTTTGAACATACTGTATCAGTTCTTGATGTTTTAGTTTGAAGGGCTTATAAGTTAATTAGTCTATACCTAATGTTTTGGATCTGCACATCCAGGATCAACACTCTTCCTGGCAGCAAATCATACAATTTTTAGAGTTGGATTTCTGATATTCAGAATAATATCCCTACCCCAGCACGTGTATCTGGCCCTATTGACCAGTATGAGGGCCCCAGATACTAGTCTGTCTCTGCATGGTGTATTTCCTGGACGGTATGGAGATATGTGTCCTGTAAGAAAATAATACCCATGTGCAAATACTGTAAAAAGGAGAAAATCAAACGTCTCTTATTTATATTTTTTACACTATTAACATTCATGGTATAAAAGAAAAAGTCCTCATACATTTAAAATATAAGAGCAAAGAGTTAATCTTTTCCTTCCTTTCCAATATATTTTCTCCTTGTTTTTAAGTTTTACCTTCCTTTTTCCTGCCATTCCAAGGACTTCCATATCTGTCGTAGCCTCTGATATAGAGGACACCACAGAGGAGGAGGAGTCTAAGTCATCAGCTGAGCCATTTGAGTTGTCCTGCAGCACATCATATGTATTAAAAAGAGCAATGCCTTCTTTTCTTGCCACTTTAGGTGTTGGGGTACTGACCTTGGAGCCCTGTCTCATCATCCTTCTCTTTCTTTCAGGAAGTGGGGTGGGGGGCATCAGGCTTGGGTCTGGGAGATCAGGAATATGTACTTGTACTTCTCTCTCATGTGGGGTTGGGGAGGGGTCTCTCTTGTGGAGGAGGTATAAGAGAGGGAGGGGGATCAGACACTATCAGTGTCTCAGTTCTTGGGGGGGCAGAAGCTGGCATCTCTGGACAAGGTCTAGACTGTAGGCTCATTTTGTTTTCTGGAGCCAAAGCAATGTATGCCCCTTGCTCCATGACATCAGCATGGTCTGGGTGATTATGGACTGCCCATGTACAATTTTGAAAAGTATGCCTCCTTTCATCACAAAGATTACATTTGCATTTGTTCAAGCAGTCTGACTCAGTATGTCCCAACTCTCCATATACTGTACACTTAATTTTATCGCATACACTACTTAGGTGTGTAACAGACCCACAATGGTAGCAAGCTTTGGGTTGCCCCAGGCAAAAGAGAATTCCTCGGTCCCTACCCAAAAAAAGGAGTTTGGGAGGTGCACCACTCCTGTGTCATATAATTTCAACAATACTTTCACCCTCCACCCCCTGTCCAAATATTTTCCAAGTCAATTATTGCCTCTGGTTCTCCCAGAACTCTGCATTTTTGTTTTAGCCAGTATGTTAGGTCATGGATGCTGATGCCTTCACTTTGGAACAGCACAGTCACAGTCTTATAAGTTGACTTAGTCAGTGGGGTTGCTAGAAAAGGTGACCATGATGCTGATTTTTTCATCACGTTATATTTTTTCCAGAAGCAGTCTAAGTCATTTGTGGATTTAAAACTAATGTCAAACATTGTTTCTCCCGAAACATGGACTGACATATATATCTCATTGGCAAAATATTTCATAGAGTCTTTCAATAAGATATAGGCTACAAACTGTCTCTCTGGGGGTTCAGGAATCCCTTCCAGATACAGTAGGTTAGATGAACTGTGTTGTGTCTCTTAGCTGGTAATATTGGAGTTTTAAATAATGAAGCAAAAGGTCTGTTGGTGGTTCTATTTGGGATGTTTAGGGAAGCATTAAGTTTGGGCCTAGATGGGCCTGACTGATGATCTTCCATACCTTCAGGAGCTCTGTCTGTCTGTATTGTAGGTAATTGTAGGACAGTATTCTGTGTTAGCTCAAGCTCTGTATGGATGTCCAGAGCTGTATTCTCTGTCTGCAAATCCAGTACATTTTGATGAGGTTCCGAGAAGTCCTCCAAAGTGGGAATCTGGATAGGAGAGGCTCCAGACTGCAACACACCTGTAGAGGTGTCATGCTCCCAACCAGCCTCTTTAAGAGCACTCTCTACTAACCAAGCACCTGCATTTGTATATTAGGTGCCACAATGTTAATTTCCTCAGGTCTTCGTAGGCCGAGATAATGTTAGTAGGAGAAGCAGCAGGAGTAAAAAAAAAATCATATTTACCTGTGAGATGATGCTTTCCATATCTGTAGTGGGCTCCTGATGTTCCTCTGCAGCAACCACCTCTGCCCAATCCAGTGGTGTTTCTTTTGAAGTGCCTGCATCAGTCAACAGCTGTATCTCACTGTCAGAGCTCCTCTGACTGTAATGCCATAACTGCCATAGCTGTTTCTTTAATAGCATTTTTTTGTACAGATATTTCCATTTTTCAGCTTCCATTTCTTGTTGAATCATTTCAGACTCCATCTGTAATCACTTAGGTACTGTGTATCGAATCCTGAGTGAGTTTGTCTCTGTGTCTTTTCTCCTTGTATCTTGATCAGAAGATGAAGAGTTATCTATCAAGGAGTCTGCTTGCTTTTCCTGTTGAGGTTTAAAGAGTGCACTCATTTCTGCATTAGTGGTTATCACTGCCTTGGTGTTTAATGCTCTTTTGGTCATTTTTCCATTATTATCCTCTCCAATGTTTGTCATGGGGAGAGAGACCGATTCCCCCACCTCCATGTCCTCCAACTCTCTGCCAGAAGCCACCATCTTGGCAAAGTGCTAAGATGATAAAGTTCCCTCTGCAGTCCAGTAGAGGAATATTTTGGGGGAAAAATGTGTAAAATTCAAAACAATCAGGTTTCATTCTACGTCAGTCCAGGTATTATCTATATTTCCTGAGTTATATAGAGAATAATGGATGGGGAAGGGTTTGATATGAGAATTTAATGCACACCCAAGTTGTGGGATGCTACATAAACCCCCGAGGGCAAAGCCCGAGTGGTTTATCAAAACATCCCACAATGAGGGTGTGCATTAAATTCTCATATGAAACACCCTCCCCATCTTTTATTTTTTATAATAGCAGACCAGCAATTTCTCTCCAGCACTTTGTGAGACTGTTTGGTCCAGTCCACATACAGAATGTTGGCCAATGAGGCATCAGCATAGTTTGACTGGCATGGCTCATGAATTTCATAACAACCAGCTGGTTGTTATGGAAAATATCAACCTGGTCAGTACATTGAGAGAAATTGTTGATCAGTTATTATAATCCATTATCGCTATACAGTCCAGCTTTCCTATGCTGTCTTGTGGTGAATCCATGACCTTCCCATTTGGCCTTCTTGAAACATCTTTATTCCATTGGTAAATACTTGTAATATCAGCAAATACCTGTCTCTGTAGGAACTCTTCCTTTTCCCATTTAACATTTGTTTTCCTTCCCTTTTTCTTCTTTTCTTTTTCCTTTCCTTTTTTCTGCCTCTCTCTCTCTCCCCCTCTTCTTTTTTCCTTTTTCCTTTTCTATTCACCCATGTGCTTTTACCAACAATCTCTGTGTGCTCAAAAAAGAAGACTTCTCATACAAAATCGTCACTCCTCTGTTCCTCCCTCTTTTTTTTTCCTTGTGGCAATATCAGAAATGTAGTTCTCTTTTCCCATAATCCAAGTAATGTTCTTCTTGACAGTCTTTTTGTCATTCTCATAAATTTGTTGAAATGAGATTATTACATTCTTCATTATAATCCATTAGGGTCTCTTGTGCTGTATGGCCCATTTGCACCTTGCCTGCCATATAAAATATTTAAGTATTGCAAACACAACTTGTAATGTTCCTTTATGGAACCCATTCCATTTAGTATCAAAAACTGTATGTACAACTTCCATATATGATAAGTTCTGAAACAGGGTGGTCCACCATGTCTTATTCACCATATCCCAAAATGTCTTCACAAATGGACACTCCAAAAATAGATAATCCTGTGTTTCTAGGAGTTGTGTACAACATTTCCTTGGACAATATCTTTCTTTCACCTGCATATGTTCAAGATTACTCTTTACATTTAGCCATCCATGTACACTTAACCAGAACATATCCCATGTAAATGCTGGAATCTGTATGTTGGTTAATTGTGTTAATGTGGTTTGTGTCTGGTTTACTGAACAGTGAGGTAATTCCAACTCTTGCTTTGTGTGCTCCATCATGGTGTTATATAGTTCTTGTCTTGTTTTTGGTTGAATGTTTTGTCCAGTAATTTTCAGTTTAATCAGGTCACGAATCATAGGCTTCACATATTCTGGAATTACTGTTTTTCTAGCCAGTAATTTACCATTCGCCTGTGCCCATACCATTTTGCTAATCTCAACCCACCCTAAAATCATCTCTTCCCATATTTTTTTTTCCTCCTGCTGATGTTTGGAACATATTATAGTAGATAAAAATACTATAATAAAACATTCCTGGGTCTATCATATCCAAACCTCCCTCCTTTACCATTCGATAAGTAATCCCTCTCTTTATCGGGTTCAGATGACACCCCCATAAACTCTGAAAGAAAACGCTATATAATTTAGTTTTCAATTGCGGGGGGAGGGGGAATATATAGCTAATGTAGAGGAAAAGTAGCACTAGAAGGTTTTTGATTAACAGCACCCTTTTCCGTTTTGAAATTTGTAAACCTTTTCACCCCTGGACTATCCCTTCTGCTTTCCTTAATTTGCTGTCCCAGTTTAACATGGCCAAATCTCCATCACCAAATATGATCCCAAGGATCATAGTAGGTTCTTGTGTCAGTTTAATACCTGCATATCTGCTTGTATTGATCTCTGGCTTGCTTCCAATCCATAGTCCTACACTTTTCTCAAAGTTAATCTTTGATCCTGAATACCTCGAATACTCTGAAAGTATGTTTGCAATAACTGGTTCTTCTGTTATTTTATCAAGTATTATTACTACAATATCTGCATAAGCTAAACATTTTATTGGGGGGGGGGCCATTTGTGTTAAAGACAGCCCCCTGATTGAATCTGACATCTGAACAGATCTTAAAAACATAGAAACATAGAATCTGATTGCAGATAAGGACTGCTTGGCACAGCTAGTTTGCCCATTTCCCTACCTAATGGATAAGCTGCAGATCCTAGTTAACCAACAGCCTAGTTCCTCCTACCCCCAATTAGAATTGTCTTATATCTGCCCCATGCATTCTTGAATTCCCCCACTGTTTTTGACTCTACAACCCCCTCAGGAAGGCTGTTCCATGCATCTACAACCCTCTTTGTGAAGAAATACTTCATCACATTACCTCTGAGCCATCCCTCCTCTATCTTCAAATTGTGCCCCCCTTGTTCTTGCACATCTCTTTTTTCTGAAAGATGCTATCCTCTTGGAATTTGTTGATTCCCTTGAGGTATTTGAAAGTTTCTATCATGTCCACCCTCTCCCTCATTTCCTTCAGGCTATACATCTTAAGCTTCTTTAGTCTTTCTTCATATGTCTTCTGGTGCAGACCCTGCACCATTTTGGTTGCCCTTCTCTGGACAGCCTCCACCCTGTCTATGTCTTTGCAGAGATGGGGACCCCAGAACTGTACACAGTACTCCAAATGTGGTCTTACCAACTGTCTGTACAGAGGGCCAACAACTTCCAGTTTTCTACTGGTGATGCCTCTCCCTATGCATCCCAGTATCACCCCTGCCCTCCTTACTGCCTTCTCACTTTGCTGGCCCACCTTTAAGTCATCTGATATGACTACCCTCAGGTCCCTTTCCATTTTTGTTGTTGTCAGGATCTCAGCCCCCATTGTGTACTCTTCCCCTTGGTTTTTGTTTCCCAGGTGCATTACTTTGCACTTCTTTGCATTGAATCTAAGCTGCCATACATTTGGCCATTCCTTCAACCTTGCCAGGTCCCTTCTCATCCTTTCCACCCCACCTTGCATATCAACCCTGTTGCAGATCTTTGTGTCATCTGCAAAGAGACATACTTTTCCTTCCAGTCCCTCTGCAATGTCACTTATAAAAACATTGAAAAGGACCGGCCCCAGTACTGAACCCTGTGGTACCCTACTAGTAACCCCACTTTCTTCACTGTAGACACCATTTACTATTACCCTCTGTGTCCTGTTGTCCAGCCAGTGTTTTACCCAGGCTACCACCCTGGGACCCACTCCCATACTGGCTAATTTGTTTATTAATCTTTTATGCAGGACTGTGTCAAACACCTTGCTAAAGCCTAGGTAGGCCATGTCCACAGCTCCTCCCTGGTCTACCACTTCGGTCACCCAGTCCAAGAAATCAATTAGATTTGTCTGACATGACCTTCCTGTTGTGAATCCATGCTGCTTTGGATCCTGCACCCCACTGGCCTCTAGGTACTCAACAATTATTTCCTTCAGAAGTGATTCCATCATTTTCCCTATCACTGAGGTCAAACTGACAGGTCTGTAGTTTCCTGCCTCTGTCTTGCTCCCACTTTTGTGAAGGGGAATCACATCCACCCTCCTCTAGTCCTCAGGTACCACACCATCCTCCCATGATTTATTAATAAGGGTAGTCAGTGGTGTTACTAGTTCTTCCTTTAGTTCTTTTAGAATTCTGGGGCAAATCCCATCAGGCCCCATTGCTTTATCCACCTTTAGTTTTAAGAGTTCTTTCAGAACCCTTTCTTCTGTAAATGGATTAGTATCAACCCCCCATCCAGAGTCCTTCTATTGACTGGATTAGGTATCTCCCCCTGCTCTTCCATTTTGAATACTGAGAAGAAGTATTCATTCATTATCCCTGCTTTTTCACTGTTGCTCTCTGCCCAACCACCTTCCTCTTTATTCAGCCTCAGCATCCCTGCCTTAGTCTTTCTTTGCTCCCTAATGTACCTATAAAAGGTTTTATTCCCCTTCTTAACCGAGTTGGCTATCTTTTCCTCAGTTTGGGCCTTTGCTATTCTGACTGCCTTCCCCTCTTCCTTCTGCTTTAACTGGTATAGTTCTCTGTCCTGCTCCTTCTGTGTTTCCTTATATTTCCTGAATGCTATCTTTTTCTCCCTAACCTTCCCCACACTTCTTTTGAGAACCATAGTGTTTTTATTTCTTTTGTTTTGATTTGTTTATTTGCTTCACACAAAGGCTTATTGCCTCTGTCATGGTGGTTTGGATGTTTCTCTATTGTTGCTGCACCACATCTTCTTGCCTATTTGCTAGTGCTTTTCTGAGGCACTCTCCCATTTTGACAAAATCAGCCCTCCTGAAGTCCAGTACCTTCACTTCTGTATGGCTTGACTCTACAGCTAAGTTTATCGTGAACCACACTGTTTGGTGGTCACTTTTTCCCAGATGGCTACCAACTTCAAGACTGGAGATCCTCTCTCTGTCCCCATTTGAGAGTACCAGGTCTAAGATTGCTCCCTCCTGAGTGGGTTCCTAAACTAGCTGTCTGAGGCATGCCCCCTGTAGAGCATTGAGAATGGCCCTGCTCTTGGATGTGGCTGCAGCAAAGGTGCTTTACTTAACATCTGGCATATTCAGGTCTCCCATCAACAATATCTTCCCTTTCTCTGCCATCCTAAGGATGCCTTCTATCATTTCCTTGTCCATTTCCTCCCCCTGAGATGGGGGTCTGTATACAATTCCTGTGCAGATTGTGGTGCCATTTCCAGTCTCCACTGTGACCCACAGTGCCTCCTCTCCTCCCTGTTACCATTTAGTTCTGTTGCTTTGATCCCTTCCCTTCCCTTACATAGAGAGCTACTCCTCCTACTCTTCTTCCCTCCCCGTCCCTCCTGTAGATTGTGTACCCTGGTATGTTGACATCCCAGTCATGGTTCTCTGTGTACCATGTTTCTGTGACTGCCATGATATCCAGGCATCCCTCTTCCATCAAGGCCACCATTCTGGGGAGCTTTTTACCTAGACTACGGGCATTGGTACTCATTACCCTCCATTTTTTATGGCTTTATTTCTTTTTGCCCCATCCCTGTCCTTACTGCCTTTGTCTTTTTCTCCATTTACCCCTTCCCTTCTTCCTATCAACTGCTCTATCTTGATGTTTACCTCACTAAATACTCTGATTTTTTGGTGGGGTCTAGGATTTCCCTTCTCCTTTTCAGTGCCTCCCCCTTGGCTAGTTTAAATGCTTCTCAATGAAGCATTTAAACCTATCACCTAGGATCCTGGTTCCCCTCCTGGATAGATGCAGACCATCGTGCCAGTATAGGCCTGCATCCCTCCAGGTGGAGCCCCAGTCCCCAATGAAGCCAAATCCCTGAGTTCTGCACCAGTTTTTCAACCAGTCATTGAATCCCATGGTATGGAGTACCCTAGCCTCATCCATGCCATAGACAGGTAGCACTTCTGAGAAAGGTACCGTGTGAGCTACTTGTCTAAGGCCCCACCCCAACTCCACAAATGCCTGTTGCACTGCTCTGATCCCATTCTCAGCCAGGTCATTTGTCCATAGGTGGATAATGACATCCAGATCACTCCCCCTTGCAGCTGCTCCCATGATCCTGAGGATTAATTTCCTGTCCCTCCAGGCCATGGCACTGGGCAAGCACCTTACCTCCCTGCCCACTCCCTTCCCCAGTTCTACCCCCTAACTACTGAGTCCCCCACCAGGAATTGTTTCCTTCCGCAGTGGGGTCCTGTGACACCCTCCTGTGGTTCTCCATTGTGGAGGTTCCCAGCATCCACCTTGGTCTCCACTGTGGGTGCCTCCATACAGGAACCATGCTTTTCCAGAGTGGTGAATGAATTGTGAAGAGGCACAACTGGAAAGATGTGCTTCTGTTCCACCACTCTCCCCCTTCCCCTCCCTGAGCCCACCATGGTCCAACCACTCCTATTTCTTGGCAACCTCTGAAGTAGTGGTGGTGGCCTGGGTGGTCCCTGGGTGGGAGACCAGGTTTCCCAAATCCTTGCCAGGTCAGCAAGGAGATGAACAACCTCCTCCCTCAGACCAGAGAGGTGCCTGCAAATAAGGCAGCAACACAATCTCTAGAATGTCTCCCAGAAGACTGCTGCTCCACAGTCAGTGCATTACACCACTCCCCACATGTCTGTGTCCCTTCCTGTTACAGATGCTTTTCTTTTTTTTTTTTGTTCTTGTTTTAGTGTGTGCAAGCTTGTGAGTGTCTCTACCCCTATTCAGTGTGCTGTGCCTTTAAGGATATAAACAGGTTTATGTTGTTAACAGTTTTGGGGAAGTGATGTCAGAACCCCTGCTATAAAGGAAGTTATGTGCTTGGGGTAGGTGGGCTGAAGGGCAGGGTTGGTGGGACTAAACCTGGGTCCTCCAGAAACAATCAACTACAACTCTGACCCTCCAACCCCAGGGAGTGCCTTACTTCCTATCAGACACCTATTTCACAGAAGTTAAGTAACAGGTCTAGTCACACATGACTGCAAATATCTCCCAGCTACAGTTTCTCCCTGGCAAATAAAAGTTAAACTAAGAAAAGTCAACTCAAAATACAGAGAATCAATGCTAGTTACTTACACAGGTCCAAAGAGTAATAATTCAATTCAGTGTAGTTTATTAAATAACCTCATTGATTTAAGGAAGCTTTGGCTGCTCTCCTCTCTCTCTCTCTCTCTCTCTCTCTCTCTCTCTCAGCAGGGTCTTGAAAGGGTCAATACAAAAAATGTACAATGGGGGGCTAAGGGGGCAACCCTGTCTTACCCCTCTCCTAAAGCTTATTTTCCTACCCATCCACCCATTAATTTTGGAGGTTAGTTTTACCTCCTGGTATAAACATGCTATCCACTGTACAAATTTCTAAGGCATCCTATAGTGGTGCAAAACTGAGAATAAGAAAGAGTGTGACAAGGAGTCAAAGGCCTTGTGCTGGTACAGGCTGAGTATATACCCTTCTTCTGACCCCATCCTACCTCTTTGAAATAATTATCTTAAGATTATCAGGTTATCTTGAATACCTCTCTTCAGGATTGCAAACATTTGTGCTTTACTGATTATTGTATCTACAATCTGGGTCAATCTTTTAGATAACACTTTGGCCAAGATTTTGAAATCCACATTCAACAAACTTATGGGCATCCAATTATTCAGGTCTTCTTTTCTCCCTTTCTTGTATAAAAGGATTAAATCTGCCTCGACCATGGACATTGGTAACTCCCTTGAATCTAATATTTCATTATATAAAATAGTCAGGTCATGAGCTAAGTAATCTTTATATCATTTATAGAATTCCTTGGTAATCCAATCTGTTCCTGGGGAAGTTCCATTCATTAATGTAGCTATTGCCTGCTTGACTTCTTCCTCCTCAATTGGTCATATTACAGAGGCCCCCTGATGGGACGATATGTCTGGGACCTCTAGTTTCCCTAGATAATCTAGTGGCATCTGTACTACTAGGGGTTCTCCAAACCAGTTTTATACATGATGTTGTACTACATTTAAGATTTCTTTTTTAGTTGACGCTTGTTGTCCCTTGTCATCTAACACCTGTAACATTAGTTTACTTTCCGTTCTTTTCTTACAATCCTTAAAGGCATCAAAGGTCTGTTTTTTAAACTCTGTCCCAAACGTCATTTCTTGTTGTAATGTTTTAGCCCTATTATACTGTTCTGTGAACATCTCTTTTTTTATTGTACTTATTTGGGCACTAAAATCCATTTTTAATGTTTTCATTTTAGAAATAAGGGCTTGAAGCAGTTTCCAGAGGCATAGATAATCCAAATACGTGTGTAAGCCTTGTTTACTAGCTCTATTTTGAAAAAACTCCTTTGCCAATTTCTTTGTCTCTTCTCACCATTCTACCTGGGAATCTTACAAACATTAGACCAACGTCCTTGCTGTCCATAATTTATCCCAGTCCCTATTACTCTCTGCAGATTCCAATAATGAACTGTTCAAACGTCACAGGCCTTTCCCACATTTAGGGCTGTTACCCCAGGTGAGATGCATCCAAATACCTCTATGGTCTGAAAAATTAAAGCACTGTGTCTGTATACTTTGTATGAATAAGCTGGTAGACACCAAAATATGGTCTATTCTTGTAGATAATGAACCCCTGAAGTAGGTATTCCCCCTATTTTATGTTTTGCCCTATAAGCATCCTGTAAATGAATATTATTTACCACATCATTCAAAGCGTTGTAATCACAATATATTTTACTGGTTTTTAGGCCTCTATCCATCCTTTGCATAGTGCAGTTAAAGTCCCCCCCCCATATTACTAACCTAGATGTGTGTAAATACAGTTGACTGGCTCTGAAGAGCACACTCCTATTAGTTTTCACTTGGAGGGGGCATAACTATTCACTATTCTAATTCTAGTGTCCCCAAACTGTATATCAAAAATTAATGCTCTCCCAGGTTCTAGATCTATTAACCTAGCGACTTTCAAAAGTTGATTACTGGAAAGGATGCCCACCCCATCACAGGTATCTGTGCCTTGAGACCAAAAAGTTGCCCCTTTACCCCACAATAGTGATGCTTGGGCTATTTCCGAAAAAGTTTTTATTCTTGTATCCTGGACAAGAATAATATCTGCTCTGGAAGACTGTAACTCAGAGAGAACAGTCAATCTTCTCTTCCCATTCTTGATGCTGTTCACAGTAATGGATAATAATTGTAATGATGTCATATTCTTTTAGGGGAAAAAGACATTTCATTTCACTACTTTGACCTGGTTTTCCCCTTGTTTTTTCCCTTTCCCGCTTTTGCCATCATCTTCTTTCTCTGAAGACTAGTCCATTGTAGAAGAGGAAATTGAAGATGAATCTGACTCGTCATCTTCCTCAGTGTCACCCCAATCATTCCTTTTTGACAATATTCTCTATGGATTGTCAGATGTTACTTTTTCTTTCCCTTTCATGACTTTCCGTTCTTTCCCTTTCGGCTCAGTTTTGGCACTGAGCCTAATTCGAGGTTTTTTTTATATTCCACAGTCTTAAAGGGGAATCTCTGTGCCGGGGGGGGGGCAGTGTAGTTAAATCCATTCAGTATTTTTTTTTGTTCTTCTTCTCTGCCTTCCTCATGAGGATGTGCCTCAGCTTGATTTGAGGCCCTCCTCTTCTGAATTTCTTTGATGTATTTGCTAGGAGGGTACTTGTAATGATTGGGGGGGATACAAGTTTGTGCAGTTTCCTGCTGTGGGTCCACAGACTGTTCCTCACTGCTTGTGATTACCTCACTCGCCACATCTCCTGGTTGTTGCCCCCATTACTATGAACTTGTTCTATACCTTGTGGCACTGTCTCCTTTTCTTCCTCATTTCCTTTTCCTATTTCTTTTTGTTTGGCTGCTTCTTTCTCCTGCCAAATGGCCGGCATTCTCTTTTCTGATGCTTGTGCACAGCCTTTTTCCTGTGCCTGTGTGATTAATGCCTCATGTGAAACTCCCTCCTCTGTATTGTGAGAGGCCATGGAAATTTTACATAGGAAAGTCCCTTCTCTTCACACAAATTGCATCTAAACCTATCGATGCAAGCCGAAGTCATATGACCAATTTCCAGACAGTGTGTACATTTGGGGGTATCACATGCATTACTTAGATGCATTCGTTAACCACATTTGTGGCACACTTTAGGCTGGCCTGGGTAAAATAATGACCCGCTATCCCTGCCTAAATAGAAGCAACTAGTCAGGTGCACAATCCCATGATTTCCCAAGAATAGTTTGCATTTTATTCTCCATCCTCCAGTCGAAAATTGTTCTGAATCTATCACAGGGGTTGGATGTTCTAGAACCTCGCAGCACTTTTTTAGCCAAAACAATATGTCTGTGATATTTACTCCCTCATTCTTAAAGATGATGGTGAGCATCCTGACTGCTGGTTTGGTGATTGGAATAGCACAAAATGGTGTCCATAATGGGGTATTTTTGATTGTGTTATATTTTGTCCAAAATCTGTCCAAGCATTCCACTGTTTTAAAACTAGTTTTGTAATTATACTCATCAGTGTGGATGAGTGCAAATACCTCTGACGCATAGAATTTCAAAGAGTCGTTCAATAAGGTCCTTCCTACATACACTCTATCAGGTGGGTCAGCTAGACCGCTTTTATAAATCAGTCTTATGGCATTGTGTCATGGAGCTGGTTCCCTCTTGTTTTTGAACAGGTATGCCATGCATAACATAGGTTTAAAACTAGACTTCTGTGCTGGATCCTGCAATCTGTGGACCCCCATACCTACTGGCAGCCCTTCATTTACTTTGGGAATATTATCAAGATTCCCAGGTACAGTGCTTAGTTTCTCCTTATCTTGTCCCTGTTTGATGGGCTCTTTATGTGCAGTCGATGCTGATGCCACCTCTATTGTCATTTTATCTGTATCTCCTCTACATACCATTCCTGCAGACTCTGCATTCTTCTCCTCCTCCACCATTTATTTATTTGCAGTTCCATTTCCAACTAAGACATCTTTACCAGTGTTTAAACCCTCCTTTAATTCACTGATGTCTTTTTTATCTGGAGACTCCATATTTAACTCCACATTCTCCATAGTTTGTGCCCACTGTTTTTTGTTAGTAGACGAAAACAGCACTTTACCTGTACTTGTGATCTCCATCATGGAGTACAGCACCACAGCTAGGTCTGTCGGGACAGGAGACCATCCGCCTTGCAGTTCTTCTACCCAGCCTACATCCCATAAAGCTTTTGCAGGTGTCCATTCACTCATATCAGTTGTCTTATCTCCTGGTTGCTCATTAGCTTTCCCCAAGCTTTTTTTGGCATCACAACTTGGGCCGAGGCTCCCAACATTTTCTTCCCACTCTAGCCATCCACTGTACACTCCTCTACTCTCTGCAACATCTCAGAAGTGATCCTGAATTTCTCTTCCTCATCAGCTATCTGCTGCATGAGTAACCTGTGTTTGGATTCCAAATTTCACCTCAGTTGCTCCTTTTCTGCAACGGGATCCTTCTCTTCATCCTCAGGAAATTTAAAGTCCTCCCATGATTCTACATCCATGATATATTTTTTTACCAGTTCCTCAGGAGCTTCCTCTGAAGCAACCAGTGGTACTGTGACCACCATTCCAACTACCTGGTCCAAATCCTGCAATATTTCTTCTCAATGAGTTGCCTTTATATTTTCCTCACCATTCATACCAGTGAGAGGTGAATAACTCACTGTACCTTCCACATTTGTCTCCAAGTTTGAAACAGAAACCAGGGAGGAGACCTGATCTCCGGTCTCCTGGACATCCATCTCCTCTCCTGCAACACCATGGTCTGCCATCTTGCTGCCAGTCAGAAAATGCCCCTCAGGTAAGTAGGGGATTTTTTTATTAGAACATAAAATAAGTAATAACCAAAATACAATATATCATCATTACAACCACTGTAAACCATAAATCATAAAACAACAAAAGAAAATGTAGTACATCATACATAACAATGAGTTAGAAGCAAAAAAAGAAACACCATGCCCCACCCAAGAACATAACGAGAACCTGAAAAGACATCAAACACATATTTTCAACAAAAGAAAGTTTGTGCATTATCCTTATTTCAAACATAGGAAGCTAATTGCATCCTAAGGGTACTCTAATAAAAAAAAGATTCCCGTTATTGGTGTATCATTTTCTGTTATCCATGGTAAGTCTTTCCATAGTTACAACAATTATCTCTAGGAAATTAACATTTTTGTTTTTGATAGAGTGTTTTTAAGTCATACACTACTTTGTTCAGAATTCCCAAATACATTCTTTCTTTTTACTGTAATGTAAAAAAAAATCTATTAAGCCATATCTGCCATTTAAAGCAAGTTACCACTACCCTAAGGGTGCTAATATGCCATTTCCATCAATCCTTAGAGAAGGCTGCATACATCATATTTTCATATGTCATAGTCTGGAAAACACTCTCTCCCCATTGTTGTGCTACAAATTCCCTCAAATCCCTGATAAAGGAACCATCTAATAATAACTGCTGTATAGTTTCTTCCTGTCTAATACAATCATATCTACTACACATCCTTTGTATCTGCTGCTTATGTTTATGGTTTGCCTTCACATTCATCTTCTCATGGCAAGACAACTAATGTACATCCCACATTTGTTCAGGAATTCTTCTATTTATGACTAACTTCTTTAGAGCTGACAGACTTTCACCAGGACATTTTACAAAAACTCTGTCAACTTGACAGAGAGAATACAACAAATGAGTATACAATTGTTTTCTTTGCAGTGCTACCAGAGTATTTGCGGAAAGGTGCCTTTGTTTTAACCTCAAAAAAGTCTCCCTGAGGTAGTTTGCAGTCCCAGCTGATCTTCAAACTACTAATAATCTCCCTTCTGGCCATTGTTGAAACCACACCAGTCAATTATCATACATTAAAATGTTCCCATCCTACAGTTGGTTCTAACTTTATTGGTCTAATATTACAGTTTTAAAAAGTGCTATTAAAAAGTATTACAGGCTTGACCATGTTTAGGCCTCCTTGGTTGACAGGTAAATATGTTATGTTTCTCCTTATAGGATTTAATCAGCTCCCCCATAATGCCTGGAAAAAAATACTAAAACAAGTAGTTTCATACTTCTTTGGGGGGATATAACTCAAATATAAAAATATGGGTATTAAAAAGGTTTTAATTACATACACCCTCTTCTTTTTACTTGGTTTCCACCTCTTCCAGTTTATCACTTTTTGTTTACCTAACTCAAGCTTTGGCTCCCAGTTTATTTCATCCAAATTCCCTAAACCAAACTGTATACCTAAAATATTAATGGGTTCTAAAATTATGGAAATACCATTAATACGTGTTGTATATCCTAATGTATAATTTAATCTATGACCAACACATTTCTGTACATTCAGAGAGGCACCAGAAATGTTGCCAAATGAGGAACAGAGTGAGACTGCTGCGGTGACTGAAGAGATTCATGTTATCTACTGTACTTATGCCACAATCTTCTATGAAAATTCTTGTCCTATTATAGTTAATGGTTTAATAAGTGGATTGCTAGACATTGCTTTTAAAAGTGGGTCTATAAAAAATACATATAAGATAGGACTAAGGGGGCAACTCTGTCTGACTCCCCTCTGAATGTAAATTAATGGCCCTTTCCATCTCTGCATTAATGGCATAACTGTTGCTGTTCTGTATATTGTTTTGACCCACTGTATTACATTAGGGGGTACCCTATAACAGGATAATACTTGCCATAAAAATTCATGTGTCACCAAATTGAAGACTTTCCTCTGATCCAGAGATATAAAAAAACACATCCAGTGTTCCTCTTTTACCACATTCCACTACCTCCCTGAGTAGTAATAATATAGCTGCTATTTTTCTGTCTGGTATGGAACAGAATTGTGTGATAGATATCACATGCTTAGTCATCAATAACAAGCATTCTGCTAAAATTTTAGTCAACATTTTTAAATCTGTATTCAGGGGACTAACTGGTCTCCAATTTTGTAAATTCATCTTATCTCCTTTTTTATACAAATAGATTAATACACCCATATTCATACTTAAGGGCACCTGTGATGTAATTAGAATTTCATTATACATGATTGTTAGTTCTTCACTCACTTCTGTCCCTAATAATTTATATAATTCATTTGAGAGCCCATCTGGGCCCGCTATTTTCCCTGTTAACAATGATGAAATTGCTTCTAGTATTTCCTCAGATTGGACCCAATATTTCCATAAGAATAGTATCACTAATAGCTGGAATAGTGGACAGGTCCAAAAATTTAGTTGCATTTTCACCATCAGGAAGGAGGCCATACATTGTTCTAGTATAAGTGGATACTATTTGAAGTATTTCCTCCTTAGTTTTACAAATAACCCCTTCTGAATTTTGTAAACTAGTCTTTTCAGTTTTTAAAATTTTTTGGAAACAGCTATCGAAAGGACATATTGTTTCTGAAGGACCTTGTGTTTCATATTTCTGTTGATGATATAAAGCCTTTGACGGTTGTTCGTGATAGGACAATAAAGCTTCTTTTATTTTAGAAACTTGAAAGGAGAGATCCTGATTAGTATTGTGCATAATTGTTAGAAGATTTTGAAATATATTTCTATTATGTAAATAAATTAAATAGTGTTTCTTGCTAAGTGACCTACTTAACCGTTGAAGTAATTTCTGTAAATCCATTTTAGTATCTTCCCACCACTATATGGGATTATCAAAGAAAATAAATACAGATTTTCTTGCCTTAAGTAATTCCTGAATAGCTAATGCTATAAATTCTGTTTTTAATAAAGACACATTCATTTTCCAAATCCCAGGACCTTTGGTAATTGAAAGGTTATGTCCCAGCTGAATAGACAATAAAACATGATCTGAGAATTCAGCCAGTTGTATGGTTGCTGAATTCAATGCTGCATTCCATGAAGTAAACACATAATCAATTTGAGTAGCTAGGTGCCCCTTATGAAAATGTGGTATGTGTAGTTTAGTAACATAATGATATGCATCCCGTAGCCTTGCTTTATTTATTAATTGTACTAAACTAAAAGTGTCACAATATATTTTATTCATAGCCAGCTGTTTCCTTTTGTCTGTTATAACAGACTACAATTAAAATCACCTGCAAATATGATAGTACTAGACATGTACAAAAAAGATTGTATAGCTTTAAAAATCTCAATCTGTGCCACTTTTGTTTGTGGTGCTTATACGTTTATAAGTCGAAACATAGTTTGTTGTATACAAACGTCCAAAATCAAAACTCTGCCAGGTACTAAATCCATAAGTTTTTGAACCTAATTACTGGCATCCTAAAAAGTATTCCAACCCCTAATGTTGTTTCCTGGCCTATGGACCAAAAGGAAGCCCCAATGAAACCATGAGTTTTTTGCAACCTGTACTTCACGCAGAGTATGATACCGCACATCTTGCACAAAAATGATTCCTATACTTAGATAAGTAAGAGAATACTGCCTTCCTTTTTTCTGTCCATTTTATACTGTTGACATTTATAGTACAAAAGGTAGGGTTCGCTAACATCAGTCATATGAAGAACATATCATTTAAATATTCCCTTCTCAGGGAATATCCTCTATCTTTACTTTTTTGGGTAGCCTTATGTTTTTCTTGTTTGGAAGGCTTATCTTGCACACCTGGGTCAGAGGGAAGCTCTGGCACTGAAGATGCCACTGAGGATGTATCAGAATCCACATCCGAATGCTCCAAGAGAAGTAACTCATATTTGTTTGCAAAGGGCACTGGCTAAGAAACATGTGAATCTGTGGATGGCTTCCTAAAAGTCCTTTTCCTAGTTAATCTATGCTCTATCTCTGACTCTGACTCTGACTGAGAAATGGGGGGAACATGCTAGCCACTGCAGAGACATCACCTCCTTCAGTCTCAAGCAGGCTTCCCTCCACAGGTAGCGGCTCTGTACCTCCTTCTATAAGACCAGGAAGATCCATTTGTTGTGGAATTCATGCAATATCCTTGGAAGAGCCTGGCTGGGCATCACTGCCTGAAATTAAATCTACAGGATTTTCTGGGGCATGCAAGTGTTGGGCCCCTATTCTATTATTTTAAACTAGCATGATAAGGAGCCTTTGTTCTTCCCCATCAGCCTGATCTCTGATATTATTTGCTGCCCACTTGCAATTCTGAAAGGTATGCCCAGTTTCACCACATAAATTGCATTTGCAGTCATTTATACAGTGCATTCCTACATGACCCAGTTTCTCACACACAGTGCATCTAACTTGATCACAGACACTACACAGATGTTCCCCAGATACACATCTATAACAAGTTTTAGGCTGACCTGCGTAGAACAGGACGCCCCTGTCCCACCCCAAAAAGAAGGAATTAGGCAAATGCACCACCCCTGTATCAATTGTTTTTAAAAAGACTTCCACTCTCCACCCCCCCATCCAAATGTTCTCTGAGTTGAAAATTCTCAGGTTCTTCAATCACTGTGCACTTCTGTTTAAGCCAATGTGTTAAATCATGCACCCTTACACCTTCATTGCAAAAGAGTACTGTAATAGTCTTTTGTGCTGGCTTAGACAAGGGTATTTCTATGAATGGAGTCCACAAGGAAGTTTTTTTCAGAGAATTATATTTTGTCCAAAAACATTTCAGGCCATGTGTAGTTTTAAAACTAATGTCAAACGTAGACTTCCCCAAAACATGAATCAAAGCATAAAGCTCATATGCAAAAAATTTAATCGACTCTTTTAACAATTGCCTTGCCTCAAAAACTCTGTCTGGTATCTCAGGTAGTCCTCCTACGTAGGAAAGCCACACCGCATTATGTTTCTTTGCCAGTAAAATAGGCATTTTAAACAGGGAAGAAAAAGATTTCTTGGCTGCTCAATTTATAGTGTTCAGAGGACGTTCAGGAGCTGTGCTGTCGCCTGCAGTTTCGGTCTCAACAGCAGGATCGAATACATCGTGTGGTAACATAAAATGTGGATTCTGAGTAAGTGCTAACTGGGAAGGTACTTCAATGTCCAATTTTGGGGGGGGCTGGGTCTTGAAGGACCACTGCAGCCGCATCGTTTGGCACAACATATATTGGGGAGAGGCCCAATTTCAATTACCCTGTCTCTGAGTCTTGCACCCATCCAGCTCCCTTCAGAGCTGTAGAGACTGTCCAAGTTGATTTCAAAGTTGGCACCTCCGAGTCAGGGCATCATAGGCTAAGTGAAGATTCACTTATTTGTGCCATTCCAGACATTTCCCCTGACTCGGCCGTTCAATTCCCATCACTTGCAAAGCCTCTGCAGATTCCACCTCCTCCGCCCAGTTTTTTTTTGCCCTCCTTTGATGTTCCTGCATCAGAGGTAATCAGCTGAGCACTGCTGACAGCAGGTTGCTGGCTGCCGGTTTGCAGTGCTCTTATTCAAGTACATAGCTGCATTTTCTTTACACAGTGTTGCCGTTCCTCAGCAGCTAGCTGTTCAGTTAATTTTTTCAGCTCTAGGCAAGAAATTGTGGACTCACCACTCATGCCATTTTCTTCCATTTCTTCACCCAACGGCTTGACATTTCCCCCAGGTCAGTAACAACCATGGTCTTGTTTGCCACCTTTGACTTATTTCCATTCTCTAGAGTAATTATTCCTTGTTGTAGGATAGGAGAGGAAGTCCTCATTTCCACCTCCATTTTCACCTTCTCAGCTTCAGTTGCTCGAGCTACCATCTTGCTGGCCAGAGGTTCCCCTACTGGTGAGTAAGGGAATTTTTTTACTTACACCATAAGAAACAAATACAAATCAATAATACATTATACAAGCTCATTAATAAGGACAATCAAAAACTTAAAGAAACATTTCATCCTATAATAAATGAAAAAGACAATGAAATACAAAACAGTATTGCAGCTTACTAAAGAAAAACCAAAAAACTGAAGTGCTAGGTATCTCATACTATTATCTCCTCATAATAACAACCCCCAATTAAAAGGGTAGGGGAATTTTCTATTTTTTTTCTTTTTTCCCTTTTTTCCTTATAAATATACAACCAAAACTGTGTTAATTTCATTCTAATCTGTGAAATCAAGATCGAACAAAATATTGCATACACTCTATCTAAAAGTAGTTCCTAAAACTAAAAATGCTGGATATAAATGAAAGTGTGTTTTTTTTAAATAAAGTCCACAGCATACCACCATGTGGACCATCTATCCTGATCAAATCTATTCTGTTCTTCTAATTTCCATTTCTGTAAATCAGTACAAAGCATTTCAATAAGATCATAAGATGAAATATGTTGTTGTTGTAAAACCAAACAACATCTACCAATCTACAACCAATATAGAATATGTGCCATAATAATTCTTAATGTACTCTCATGTGACTGTACCACCTGATTGGAATTTATCCCAAAATATAACAATAGGGGATCTGGGGGAAACCGTAATTTCCCCTTCCATCTATTTATTAAGATATCCCAAAAGTCTACCACATAAGGACAATTATAGTATAGATAATTCATTGTCTCCACTTGAAGAATACAACAGTCTGCAGGACAATATCTTTCTTGGAGGGATTCATGTTTTTTTTATTACTTATTTTTTTTCTACTTCCTTGGCAAAGTGGCCCCACGATCTCTGGCCTCCAGCCCCTGCACCTCCAGGCCCGGTAGTGCGCACAGGCCACACGAACCCATACCCCAATGGGACGGCCATTATTGCTCTCGCACCACATTGGGTATGCGCCCCTCTCAGGTCACTTCTGGGGGTACAACTGCACTACCATCAGCACGATGATCGCCCTCTGCATTTTTCCACTTTTCTCCCCTTATGGAGAGCCGGTGGCGCAATGATGTCTGAGCACGTAGTGCTGATGCCACGCTCTCCTCCTCTATTTTGCATGCTACTGTAGTGTGGCTGGCCTCTGCCAGTTGCCACTACAGAGCGATGCAAGCCCCATTACCCACCCCAGAGAGAGAGGAGAGGAGAGGAGAGCAGTCATTGGATGCTCAATCCTCCCTCTCCCCTGCCAACCCCCGGCAGCCCTGATCCATTCCCGAACCCAGGTCACCAGCATAGCATGAGGTGTGGCATCCGGGGCCTCAACCCTCAGTGCCACCAGGCTGGCAGGATTTATGTTTTTGATTATTTTTCACATTTATTCTTTGGTGCACACCAAACCACACCGCATCCCATAATTTTTCCTGCAACGGTATATCACTAATATAATGAGCAATATTAACTTGTTGTTGTTGTGTACATTTTACAAATGGATGCTCTAAAAAATGTGTAGATAAAACTTCAAAATACAATTGCTTCCTTGTATATTGAAGCACATTCTCGATTGTAATATCCCATTTAATTAATCCGTCCACCACCCCTTTCCATCTTTTGATTAACCTAGGTTTCCATTTATTTTTATGAAGAAACTTTCTTACCCTCCATTCCATTACTACCCCTTGTACTATTGAGTAACCCCATTTACCCCAAAGTTGAACATTTCCCTTAATTATAGGGAAAAAAATTATTGTACAAAAATATTGAATACAAAAACAAAATTGGATTTATCATATCTACTCCTCCATTTTTAATACTTTGATAAAGCACGTTCCGTTTGACTAGGTTCAGTCTGCTCCCCCCAAAACAGGAAAAGAAAACTCCTAAAAGTGATGTTTCTAGACTCTTGGGGACCAAAAACACTGTACTAATATATAAAAAATCAGGGTTAAAAAGGTTTTTATCAAATATATTCTTTTTTCTTTTGACACTTTCCAATGATTCCAAAGTCCTACCATCCCCTTTACTTTATTAATCACTCTATTTCAATTATCTTTGGCCATAGCTTCACCTCCATAATAAATTCTGAATATTTTTACAGGTGCCCTTGCTACCTGACAGCCCCCTAACAAATGGGGTTCTTCTGAGAACCCATTGAGAGCTAAACACTCTGTTTTCTCTATATTTAAACAAACTCCAGTTGTCTTCCCTATCTCCTGTATAAGATCTTTTGCTATCCTAAAAGAATCTTCATTTTGAAGTAAAAGGCAGAGATCATCTGCATATGCTATTACATTACAATTTGATATTTCACCTCCTGATAAACCTTGAATTTTAGGGGAGATTTGCAATATACATAATAAAGGATCTATCATAAAAACATATACTAGGGGGCTTAATGGACATCCTTGACATACCCCTCATCTTATCATACATTTTAGCCCCTGGAACCCATTATCATAGGGTCTCACATATGTCAGTGCATAACATAAACAAATCCACCCTATGAACTGAACTGGTATTCCATATGATTTTAAACATTACCATAAGAATTCATGTGATAACCTATCAAATGCTTCTGACTGGTCTAAACTTACCAAATAACCAGTTTGTGTATTTTGTCCATACCCCTATTCCCCATCTTCTATCTTTCTCAATAAAAGTAATGCTTCAGTGATTCGTCTCCCTGGAACTGAACAAAACTGCACTGGGCTAATCACCTTATTTATTACTTTTGCCAACCTGTTCCCTAGAAATTTTGCAAACATTTTAAAATCAGTATTTAAAAGTGTTATTGGTCACCAGTTCCCCAGACTGGTAGGGTCCCCTGCCTTAAATAAAAATACCATTAATTCCTCATACATTGTAGTTGGCAAAAAATGATCTGAAAGAAAAAAGTTATAGAGTGTAAGCATTTCAACTGGAATAATGCTCCACAAAACTGTATATCACTCTCCTGGAAGTCCATCTGACCCTGGTAATATACCTTTCCATAGGGTTTTTATTCCCTCAGTCAACTCTAACATTGTAAATGGAATAATCATATATTCCCCATCCCTTTGTCCTATACTGGGGGAGGCTGCCACCTGTAAAATCTGTGAGATAAACTTTGAGTCTGCCACTGGTTCCCCAAATGTTTCCATAACATAGTCTACCAATATTTCCATTATTCCTTTATTCCCTATTTCTACAGTACCTTGTCTTGATTTTAAACTTGTAATATGTGTTTTTTCATTTCTCTGGTAGCATGCAAAAAATGATTAGCATCTGTAGTTTTCTCTTGCATACTGAAACACTGTTCTTTCATTAAGGAAGTTATTCTGTTATACTGATACGTTTTCATTTCTATTATAAGAATTTGTATCTCATCCCTCAAGTCCACTTTCTCTAATACCTGTCTAGTCAATAATTCTCCTAGTTTCTTCTGTAATACTAAATAGTGCTGTTGTTTTGTAGCAACCTTCTGTTTACTGATATATTAAAAAAATATCAATTAATAACTATTTTAAATCTGCCCACCATAAAGAAATATCATAAAGAAAAAGTGTAGTACTTTTCTCTAATACCAACATTTTTAGATCCCTTAAAATTAAAGGATCCTCCAATAAAGTGACATTCATGTGCCAGTTCCCCTTTCTCTTTTCTCTACCAGGCAGTACAACTACATGAGACCAATTAAAACATGGTCTGAAGTTTCAATTGGGAAATTAACAGTCTGAAATACTGGCAGAGAATGCTTCAGGAACAAAAAATCAGTCCTGGAAGATAGACTACCTTTAAAAAACATAGGCTGTCCTTTTGCCTCCCTCCGCAACGAGTATCCTTCAAACCAGCTTGTCATCACAATTGTTGCAAGAATGTTTTATCACAGTAATGTTTAGCTGGACTTGTAACATTCTGCATGTTTATATTAAAGTCACCTCCCCAAAACAACTGTCTATTTGTAAATAAATATGGCTGGATTGTTTGTATTAACTCAATTCGCAATGCTTTGGTTTGTGGCCCATAAAGTGTAATTAGTCTGAAAAAAAAATCATTTATAACCACATCCAAAAACAGGGTCCTACCTGGGTCAATATCTACCAATCTCATTATCGAAACCTTGGAGGATAGAAAACAAAATCCTATCCCACTACAGGTTTCTACCCCCCAAAGACCATCTTGATACTCTCCATATCTAATCCTTTGTTGCCTGAGTCACCTCTGCCAGAGTATGCAATCTAGTATCCTGTAACATATAGACATCATATTTGGATTGTTGTAAAATACCAAAAGTTGTTCTCCATTTTATTTCAGATTTAATACTATTAACATTAATACTCACTACTCTCAGATAGATTTGCTCAGGAAGGAGGTTTTATTATTTTCTTACTTGATCTTGTCACTCTTTTCATTAATATTTCTGAACCTGTTTCCTGCGTCTCTGTGTGTGGAAAGTCCTCCATTCTCTGAGGGGAAGGGGGGTTAAACCCATCCTCCATGGGACACTCTGTTTCTACTTGTTGTCCCCAAGATGTGAGTATAGCAAACCGGTTTGTCAGAGGTAATGGCGATAAGGTCACTTCTTAAGAAACCTCATCCAAGGCCATAGAGGGAATATCAGTGGAAAAAGAGGTAATTTGTCTACCTGCTGCTCTACAGGCATTATGGGCAAAGAAATCTCCAAAAACTGGTTGCTTATATCCTGAGTTAGAGTAAGTGATTGAACTGGCAGCCTTTTTGGTGACCCTTATGGAGTCACAAAGGGTGTATCATTTATACTCATCAACTCTCCCTCCCTATCTCATATTACCTTGTTCAAAAATGGACTTTTTTGCCACTGTACCTGTAATTTGTTTATCTACTATTTGTCTTCCTTCAGTAACCACATTTCCCAACCTATTTCCTCTATAACCTCCTCTCCCTCTCCCACTATGTCTACCCTGGGGAACGAAATTATCCATTTCCAAATGCTGGCTATTAGAAAGTTTGTGGGCCTGTAACAGTATTAAATCATGGTCCGAGACCTCTTCTGTACTGTGTGCTGCCCAGGGACACTCCTGGAAGGAGTGCTCATCATCTCCACATAGATGACAAACAGGGGATGCAGTACACTGAGCAGCTGAATGCCTAAAATCCCACAAAGGAAACACTTAATTGCATCACAATCAGAATTTAAATGCTGTAATGACCCACAACCATAGCAACTCCATGGTTGCCTTGCATAAAACACTATCTCTCAATCTCTTCCTAAATAGAAAGAACTGGGCAAATGCTGGATACCAGATTCAGTGTATTTGAGTTGTACCCGAAAATGCAATCCCCCGGTCCAAAACCCATTATCATCTAATATGGGCTTTAGGTGCTCTGAAATAAAACATCTCTTTTTTAGCCAAAAAATTATATTATTGACATCTACCCCTTCATTCCTAAACAAAATTGTCACTGTTTTAATCGTAGGTTTAGTCATAGGAATAGCCACAAAGTCCCACCATATTTCCATGTCTTTTACTTCATAGTAAAGTTTCCAAAATGTTTCTAAAAGGGACATTGGCCTGGATATTCAAAAGGGTTGCGCCATGCGCAACAGGGTTGCGCATGCGCAAGTCCAAAATGCGTCATTCTGCGATATTCAGCAGGAGGCAGTTACGCCACTGGCATCAGGTTGCGCAAGAGAGCAATGCAAATGAATGCATGCTCAACAGGAGGGGGAGGATCCATGCATAACCTGCGCAACCCAATATTCAGTCGGGTTGTGCAGAGTTGTGCATGTACAACCCCAACCTCGCCTGCACAACCTTGAGCCCAAATAAAGGCTAAGTTGAGGGCCACCACAGGTGAGCTGCTGCATTGCAGGCGCAACACAGCAGCTGCCACCCCTGGCTGGCCCCAACTCTTTCCGTGCCCCCCACCAGCCCGATCACGGGCATAGTGTATCTTCGACTCCCCGCCCACACATCTCCCACAGCCCGATCGCGGGCGGTACAGTACATGTAACACCCCATACCGAAGCCCGATCGCGGGCATAGCGTGTATGAACCCCCAGTGCCGATCGTGGGCGAATGCCCCAACCCAAATATCTCCCTGGTGGTCCAGTGGACCGTAAAGCCCGATCGCGGGCAGAATCATCACAAACCCCCAAACATCTCCCTGGTGTCTAGTGTCCCCCCACCCATGAACCTCCACCCCGCTCCCCCGCGGCGGCTGGCGACAGCATCCACCCGCCTGCCGCCCGCCCGCCGACTGACTGTCCGGTAGGGCTGCACCAGTAATTGCAGAGCTACAGCCAATGGGCTTGCAGCCCATACCCATTACGTTAGTTGTGAATGATCATTCCACAAATCTGGACTATCATGTCTGACATGGGCACAAGCCGGTAGCTGCAACTCAGCATAACGCCACAACCCGGATTGATCAATTAACGACCAATGAGCGGCGAAGCGGAAGTAGGATCTCCCGCCGACTGCAAGAAAGCGAGTGGAAAAGTGAAATGAAGAATACCGTTTGAAACTGAAGACTATAACAGTTCTGCGCGATCGCTTCGTCACGAACCGAAGATGATTGAAAACCAATCTGCCAGCGATGAACGCAAAATCCCTGCGGTATACCGTGATCGAAACAAGACGAGTGTTACATCACCTGTCGCCATAATAGGCTACGTATCGTCGGTCCCCGGAGGCTGCTGCCTGGCAGGGTGTGCCAGGCGCAAGTCCTCGAGGATGGGCGCACTACATGCAAATGGCATGCAAATGGGGCCATAAATAGATGCAAATGGCTCCCTGCTGCATGCATAAATTATGGCCCCATTTGCATGTCACCTTTTGAATATCGGAAATTTCGCGTAGTGCGCAATGGTACTAGCGCCACGCCAAGTTTAATGCTCATCTCTGGCAACTTGCGGTGGCACAAGTTCCATCATGCATCGCGCAGCGTTGGTTGGGAGTGATATTCAGCGAGTTGCGCAATAGCGCAACTCCTTTGAATATCACCCCGGACACACCCCTGCGCAACTATTTTGAGCAGCGCAAGGGCTTGCGCCTCAGAATGGCGCAGTTTGAATATCCAGGCCATTGTACAAAAACTAATGTCATAGCTACGGTCACCTGGTGCATGAATAAATGTGTAAACTTCGGTCAGTGAAAATCCTATGAGTCTTTTATTAATGTTGTCCCCACCCATAGCCTGTCCGGGGGAAGGGGGGATGCTCCTCTCTATCGAAGATGAACTAGAAAGCGTATTTTAGCAGCTTCGATTGGTTTTCTGAACAGTCCTACATATGACTGTGGCCCATACCCTGGGTTTGTACTGGAGTCTATTTGTTCCCTTCAGTTATTTACCTTCTTTTCTGTCCATATCAGACCAGTATATTCCTCATCCTCTCTTACCTGCTTCTGTCCTGAAGTAGGTCAATTCTCAGTGTTCTTTTTGGGTAATTCTTCTGTTATTTGGTGTAACTCCAAATTTTCTCAGTGAAGTTCTGCAGCATTCACCTTAGCAACCCTTGATACTGCCTTATCCTTTCTGCACAGCCGCACAAGGTAATGATGTGGACTTAGAATTTTGAGGTGAATCATCTCCTCTCCCCAAACTTTGCAGTAAAGAAATTTTTTCAGAACGTAATGCCAAGCAATCTGTTGAGTCTTCTTGTTTGTCTTCTTCTTGTTCATCCGAACAATAAGTTACAGCAATGTCTTTTTTTGGTGTTACGTATGTCATACCTGAGTCTGAATGGGTATTCAAAGGTAGTCGTTTACTCGTTCCTTGTAAAGGGCTTGCTGTAGAACATTTTCTTTTCTTTTTTTTCTCCTCCAGTTTTGTTCTACTGATTTGAAATTAATTTTCTGCCACCGTTATCATAGTCAACAATTGCTGTTTTTTTCCCTCCAATTCTCTTAGTAATTTCCTCTCTTCATCATCAATTTCTTCAGTCATTCTAGTATTTAAATAGAAACATAGACTTTGATGGCAGATAAGGACTGTTTGGCCCACCTAGTCTGCCCATTTCCCTACCTAGAGGATAAGCTGCAGATCCTATTTAACCAACAGCCTATGTCTTTCTACCCCCCCACAAAAATTGCCTTATGTCTGTCCCATGCATTCTTGAAGTCTCCCACAGTTTTAGACCCCACAACCTCCTCAGGAGGGCTGTTCCATGTGTTCACCACCTCTCTGTGAAAAATACTTCTCACATTGCCCCTGAGCCATACCCTTCTATCTTCAAATTGTGTCCCCTTGTTCTTGCACATCTCTTTTCTGAAAGATGCTACCCTCTTGGACTTTGTTGATTCCACTGAGGTACTTAAACATTTCTATCAAGTCCCCCTCTCTTCTTTCCTCAAGGGTATACATATTAAGCTCCCTTAGCCTCTCCTCATATGGCTTCTCTTGCAGACCCTGCACCATTTTAGTTGCTCTCCTCTGAACTGCCTCCATCCTGTCTATGTCCTTGCGGAGATGGAGTCTCCAGAACTAGACACAGTACTCCAGATGGGGTCTCACCAACTGCCTGTACAGGGGGATAAAAACTTCCTGTTTTCTGCTTGTGATGCCTCTCCCTATACATCCCAGTATCCCCCCAGCCCTCCCTACCACCTTCTCACGTTGCTTGCCAACCTTGAGGTCATCTGATATGATTACCCCCAGGTCCCTTTCCATTTTTGTTGTTACTACCTCCCCCCCATTGTGTAATCTTCCCCTGGGTTTTTGTTTCCCAGGTGCATTATTTTGCACTTGTTTGCATTGAATCCAAGCTGCCATACTTCTGACCATTCCTCCAACCTTGCCAAGTCCCTTCTCATCCTTTCCATGCCTCCTTGTGTATCAACCCTGTTGCAAATCTTTGTGTCATCTGCAAAAAGGCATATGTTTCCTTCCAGCCCCTCTGCAATGTCACTTATAAAGACATTAAAAAGGACTGGACCCAGTACTGAACCCTGCGGTACCCCACTAGTAACCCCTCTTTCTTCAGAGTGGACTCCATTTACAATTACTTTCTGTGTCCTGCAGTTCAGCCAATGTTTTACCCAGGCTACCACCCTGGGACCCACACCAAGGCTGGTTAATTTGACTACTAATCTTTTGTGTGGGACTGTGTCAAATGCCTTGCTAAAGTCTAGGTAGGCCATGTCCACAGCCCCTCCCTGGTCTACTACTTTGGTCACCCAGTCAAAGAAATCAATGAGATTCATCTGACATGGCCTTCCCGCTGTGAACCCATGCTGCCTTGGGTCCTGTGCCCCACTGGCCTCTAGGTACTCAACAATTCTTTCATTCAGAAGTGATTCCATCACTTTCCCTACCACAGAGGTCAAACTGACAGGTCTGTAGTTTTTCTGCCTCTGTCTTGGTCCCACTTTTGTGAAGGGGAATCACATCAGCCTTCCTCCAGTCCTCAGGTACCACACCATCCTCCCATGATTTGTTATAAAGGTTAGTCAGTGGTGTCACTAGTTCTCTGCTTAATTATTTTAGAATTCTGGGGTGAATTCCATCTGGCCCCATTGCTTTGTCGACCTTCAGTTTTAGGAGTTCTTTCAGAACCCTTTCTTCTATGAAAGGACTGGGATTGACCCCCTCTCCAGAGTGCTTCTGTTAATTGGATTAGGCACCTCCCCCACTTCCTGTTTTGTGTGAATACTGAACAGAAGTATTCATTCAATATCCCTGCTTTTTCACTGTCACTCTCTGCCCACCCACCATCCATTCTATTCAGCCTCACTATCCTTCCTTTTGTCTTTCAATGCTCCCTGATATACCTATAAAAGGTTTTATTCCCCTTCTTAACTGAGTTGGCTATCTTTTCCTCAGTTTGTGCCTTTGCTATTCTGACTATCCTCCCTGCTTCCTTCTACCTTAACCGGTACAGTTCTCTGTCCTGCTCCTTCTGTATTTCCTTATACTTCCTAAATGCTATCTTTTTCTCCCAAACCTTCACCACCACTTTTTTTGAGAACCATAGTGGCTTTTTCTTTCATTTTGATTGGTTTATTTGCTTCACACAAAGGCTTGTTGCCTCTGTGATGGCAGTTTTGATATTTCCCTATTGTTGCTCCACTTCTCCTTCTAGCCTGTTTGCTAGTGCTTTTCTAAGGCACTCTCCCATCTTGCCAAAGTCAGCCCTCCTGAAGACCAGAACCCTCACTTTTGTATGGCTTGACTCTGTAGCTGAGTTTATCGTGAACCACATTGTTTGATGGTCACTTGTTCCCAAATGGCTACCTACTTCTAGATCTGAGATCCTCTCACTGTCCCCATTTGAGAGTATGAGGTCTAAGATTGCTCCCTCATGAGTAGGTTCCAAAACTAGCTGTCTGAGGCATGCCACCTGAAGGGTATCAAGAATGGCCCTGCTTTTGGATGTGGCTGCAGCAAAGGTGCTCCAGTTACCATCTGGCATATTAAGGTCCCCATCAACAGTATCTCACCTTTCTCTGCCATCGTAAGTATGCCTTCTATCATATCCTTGTCTGTTCCCTCCCCTGACATGGGGGTCTGTATACAACCCCAGTGTGGATTGTGGTGCCATTTCCAGTCTCTAAGGTGACCCACAGTGCCTCCTCTCCTCCTTGTTTACTCTTTTGTTCAATTGCTTTTATCACTTCCCTTACATAGAGAGCTACTCCCCCCTCTTCTGCCCTCCCTGTCTTTCTTGTAGGTTGTGTACTCTGGTATGTTAACATCCCAGTCATGGTTCTCTGTGTACCATGTTTCTGTGACTGCTACGCTATCCAGGCATCTCTCTTCCATCAAGGCCACCAGTTCAGAGAGCTTGTTGCCCAGACTATGGGTGTTGGTGCTCATTACCCTCCATTTCTTGATAGCCTTGCCCCTTTTTGCCCCATCCCTGTCCTTATTGCGTTTGTCACTTTCTCCGTTTACCCTGCACTTCTCCCTATTGACATCTCTATGTTGATGTCTACCTCACTTAGTGTCCTGATTTTTTGGGGGGGCTAGGATTTCCCTGCTCCTTTCCAGTGCCTCCCCCTTGGCTACATTAAATGCTTGCCAATGAAGTATTTAAACCTATCACCTAGGAACCTGGTTCCCCTCCTGGACAGATGCAGATCATCATGCCAGTATAGGCCTGCATCCGTCCAGGTGGACCCCCAGTCCCCAATGAAGCCAAATCCCTGAGCTCTGCACCAGCTTTTCAACCACTGATTGAATCTCATGTTGTGGAGCACCCTAGCTTCATCCATGCCATAGACAGGCAGTACCTCCGAGAAGGTTACTGTGTGTGCTATTTGTCTAAGGCCCCTCCCCATCTCCACAAATGCTTCTTGCACTGCTCTGATCCCTTTCATAGCCAGATCATTTGTCCCTAGGTGGACAATGACATCCAGCTCCCTCCCCTGTGCAGCTGTTCCAGTGATCCTGAGGATTCTCTCCCTGTCCCTCCAAGCCATGGTGCCAGACAGGCATCTTACCTCCCTCTCCCCTTCCTCCCCTAGTTCTACCTTCCTAACAATGAAGTCCCTGGCCAATAGTTGTTTCCTTCCCCTGTGGGGTCCCATGCCCCGCTCCTGTGGGTCTGCTTTGTGGAGGTTCCCAGCATCTTTCTTGGTCTCCACTGTGGGTGCCTCCATAGAGGAACCACACTTTTCCAGAATGGCATAGAAATTGTGAAGAGGTACAACTGGAGGGACGCACCTCTGTTCCACCACCCTCACCCTCCCTGAGCCCACTGTGGTCCAACCGCTCCTTTTTTTTGGCAACCTCTGAGGCAACGGCAGTGACTCTGGTGGTCCCTGGGTGGGAGAGGAGGTCCCACAAATCCTGGCCAACTCAGCCTGGAGATGAGCAACCTCCTCCCTCAGCCCAGAGAGGTGCCTGCAGATGGGACAACACTGCATCCTCCAGAACGTGTTCCGGAAGACTGCTGCTCCACAGCCACTTCACTGCGCCACTCCCATCATGTCTTTTTTCTAGCCCCCTAACTGTTGTTTAGAATACTTACTCTTTCCTTGTTTATTTTCTTTTTGTTCTTTCTTTTTTTCTTCCCCTACTTACTTACTGCCTCTGTGCCCTTTTAGCTCCTGATCTTCCTGTTCTAAGACAAGAAGTTCCTATATTTCTCAGTAGTCTCCTTACTTGCTCAGAGTCAGACCTCCAGCAGCTGGGGGGGGGGGACAGAGAGCTGCTCCTGCCCTTCTAGGATGGTGAGTCTTTGGTGGCTCTGTGATTGCTCACTTCCTGCTCCTAAACAGAAAGTTCCTGTTGTCAGTTAAATCCTGTGCCTATAAAAGTAGAACTGGTTTAGGGTGGGGGGTGGAGGGGAGGGAAGGAAGGCAATATAATCCCAGTAGAGAAGTTTTAGTTATACCAGTAGCTCCTTCCTCCTGGTATTCTGTCTGTTCTGTGGCAGAAGCTATCTAAGGCAAAAGATCTGTTTGTAATAAAGCCTCCTATTCATGATCTATTGCTTCAAGTTGAACCTCTCGGGTAGTATCATAGGTTCAATCGTTGGTTCAATTCAGATCTTAAATCCACCCTTCTTAACAGGGACAAGCTTTGGAAGAAGGCTCGAAAAACTAAGTTAGACACTGACTGGGAGCAGTTCAAAAAAGCTAGGAATCTCTGCACCAAGAAAGTGTGAGACACAAAAGCTGCATATTACATGGCTGAACTAGACTCCTCATACCACAACCCTGCCAAATTTTGGAACACTATAAAAGATATAACTGGCCATGTCACAAGTAACTTACTCCCAGCAAAATTACATAGTGGAAATAGAACCATCATTGACAGAATAGAAGTCTTGGAAGCCTTCAATAATCACTTTACAACTGCTGGGCTAGCATTCGACTCCTCTCCAGCCAACCTATTGAGATTGCAACTGGGGATTAAGAACACTGACGCGAGAGTGACTGACTCCACTTTCTCCTTCACACCAGCCACGCTGAAGCAAGTTGAAGAGCTAATCTCACAGTTGGATACAAAAAAAAGTGCAGGTTCTGACTCCCTTGACCCCTACTTCATAAAAATTGCCATACATGTATTAGCAGTACCAGTGACACATCTGTTCAACCTTTCACTACAGTCAGGAGATTTCCCGTCAATCTGGAAAACTGCTCAAGTTATTCCACTATTGAAAGCCGGGGATCCCACAAACCTCAATAACTACAGACCAATTTCCATTCTTCCTGTATTGTCCAAATTACTTGAAAAAATTGTGAGCACCCAATTAAGAGAATATCTAGAAGCTAACAATCTACTAAACCCAGCGCAATCTGGTTTCAGAGCAAAACACAGTACCATTACAGCTCTTGCAAAAGTTACCAATGACTGGCAACTTGAATTGGATAAAAAAAATTGCGTATGTGCTGTTTTCTTAGATCTAAGTAAGGCCTTTGATACAGTTGACCACAACCTGCTCCTCTCATCACTGAGGTCATTTGGACTTGACACCAATTCCATTAGATGGTTTAATAATTATCTTTCAGGAAGAACCCAGCAGGTAAAGGCCGAAGGAGATATATCCCCACTCAGACCACTTCAAAGAGGAGTACCACAAGGATCTATCCTTGGCCCTATCCTATTTGCAAAATATATCAACAACATTGACATAAATCTTACCAAAGCCACTGTACACCTGTTTGCTGATGATACAGTACTGTACATCAGTCACCCTTCTCCTGTAACAGCCTGCAAAGAATTACAAGCAGAATTCGACCTGCTGCAACACCAACTGCTGGGAAAGAAACTACTATTGAATGCAAAAAAAACTAAGGCAAAGTTTTTCTCCCCACAGGTGCAGGCAGGATACTCTATCTCTATCGACCTTCCTAAACTATCCACTGCCCTTGGTGAAAACCTAGATTATGTCATAAAATTCAAATACCTGGGGGTTTGGCTAGATAATAGGTTAGACTACCTAGAGCATTTGGAAGAACTGCTAAAAAAACTCAGACAAAGACTTGGACTTTACTATAGAATAAAACACTTCCTTACAAGTGATTCAAAAAAGAAGATGGTCCAGGCCACTTTCCTCTCAGTACTAGATTACGCTGACTTCTTATGTAGTCGCTGCCCTACTGTATGTTTGAACAAATTAGATACACTATACCACAGAGCTTTGAGGTTCATCACAGACCTACCTTACAGCACTCACCACTGCCTGCTATACTCTGCAGTGGGATGGACTTTGCTTCAATCTAGAAGAGATAGAAATGCAATACTATGGACCTACAGAGCAATATCACAGCAGCTTCCAAAATATATCTCTGACTGTTTTTACAAGCCACATCAAGTAGTTATGCCAAGAAGTCTGAACCTCATTACCTCAAGGTGCCTAAATTCCACTCCCGACATGGCAGATATGCAGTTAGCTATGTGTTATCCACTCTATGGAACACAATGCAGAAGACATTGAAAGTGAAGAAGTTTATATCTATTACAGCCTTCAAATATCTATATAATAGGATATTCAAAGAAAAATGTAACTGCTTCCACCAACATTAGATTAACCTTCCATCTATCTCCCCTACGGGTGGACAGATAGGATAAGCTTACCAGCACCCTATGTGAAGTTATCCTACAGTTCACAAACCAGTACCTCAATACATTCTTTATATTCATTAATATTCTTAGTCTCCTTTACACTCTCAGCTCTTTACCTCTCCAGTCTGGCCCTCTCCTCTTCCCCCCAGACCCACTCTAGATCCCATTATTGCACCAGCTCTTACGATTCCTCCCTCCCACCCTGTTCCCTACCCCATACCATTACTTCAGGTATGCATCCTACCTATCCCTTTGTCACTGTTTCTGCCGATACCGCCAGCCACGAACCCTCCTTTGTAGATATATCTTCCAGCTATCCATACATCCTGTCACCTTAGTTTAAAATTATCTAAGTAATTCTCTGATACTTTCAACCCTTCATCAAAATGTGCTAGTATTAAAGTGTCTCCCATTACCTATTTAGCAATCTGGCTACCTCATGAATCTTGTATATATGTATTATATCCTTGTTTTTCTAGCATATCAATTTACGTGTTCTGTATTTGATATATTGCTTTCATTTCTGTCTTCTCAAAACTTGTGTATATTCTGATTGTTATATTTCTCAGATTTGATGTATTACTTTCACTTCTGTCTTCTCAAAGTTGTGTATACTCTGAATGCTATATTTCATGTAAATTGAACCTTGACCTTACCAGGTCCATCTTGCAAATGAGCTTTGCTCAACGATGTTCGCCTGGATAAATAAAGATTTGATGATGATGATGATGATGATGATGATGATGATAGGTGCTTCAGGAGCTCTCAAAACATGACCTTCCCCTTCCACTGACTATTCCTGACTGAATCTGTCCATCTCTCCTGCAGCTTCAATGTCCTCTGCAGCTAGAGTAGGGGAAGTTTATTTAAACAAAAACATAACATCACCAAATAACATGAAATTAATATACAAATTTCACAACAGCATTTCAAAAAAAACAGAAACAGAAAAATCTAAACAAAAAAAGGTTCCAGAAGGAAAGAAACTTAACATCTGAAAATTTCTGCTGATCTTTAGATTTTACCATTAATAAATCAGTTTCTATTTGAGAAATAATTGTAAAGAAGGCACTGATATTTGCTGCAAAATAAATTGACATCTAGCTTGCCATAAATGAAACTGAATAAGTGCAAAAAAATCATTCAAGGTACTAGGATGAAAAGTTTGCCATGACCCCGTGTAATCCCCCAGAATTAGAGTGCTGTAAGTTATATGTGACAATATAGGCATCCTCCAATGAACAGATGCATCTGACCAAAAAGTTTTAACAAAGGGACAATCAAGAAAAAAGTGCTTAAGAGTTTCCTCAATGGAAATACAAGTCACTCTCAAACAATATCTCTCAGTTAACGGTTTATATTTAAGGTTACCACGTACACCCAGCCTGCCCTGAGCAGACATCCAGACAATATCCCATACATAAGCAGGAAGTCTGAAGTCATTTAATTTATGTAAGGCAAAAGACATCCTAGTAGGAAGACATTCTGGAAAAATGAAGAGTATACCTTGTACTGTGAATACAATGTAATTATAAAAAGATTTTCTAGAATGAGACATAAGAGTAGAAAACAATAAATTCCACTGTCTGCATTTCTTAAAAGTAGGTACCCCATAAAATGGTAACTGGTCCTGTTGTAAAAGTTTTGGAGGAACTGTAGTCCATTTCTGAAAAAAAAGGATCCCAAACAAAATGAGACCAAACCTGCCAGAGCTGATGAGTTTGACCCAAAGAAAGTTGAAAGAATTAAATAAAAAATCGAATGAAAAGTATAATTGGATTGATCATATCCAAACCACCCTTTTAACTGGTAAATAGGTAATATCCCTACGTCAGGATTTAATCGATTTCCCAAATCATTTGAAAAATACACTATAAAGTCTAGTTTCTAATGAGATCGGAGGTGGATAAAGATAACTAAGATATAAAAAAACAGGAATCAAAAATTTCTTGACAATGAAAACCCTTTTTTTTCCCCAAATTTCCATTGTTTCCATAAATTAACTTTGGCTTCACCTATACATAGTTGTTGTTCCCAATTAAAAGTGGCCATATCACCACGTCCAAACCAAATACCCAAGATTTTACGTGGTGCAGATGCAAAAAATATGCCCATTGTATCAAAAAGACAATCTTGATCAGGATGTAATGAAAAAATAAAACTCTTGGTTATATTGAGTTCAGACCCAGAAGACAGTCCCCAGGTCTGAAACCAATACAAGGCAGTCTGCAGGGAGGTCACATTTTGCATAAACAATGTCACATCGTCTGCATAAGCTGAGATTTTCATCTTTGGTAAAGAAATATCAGGGGCAAGCCCAACAATATCGCCTCGACCTTGAATATACCGAATAATGGGATCTAGAACATACGTATATAAGAGGGGGCTCAAAGGACATCCTTGCCTAACCCCCCTGACCACTGGGATTGCAGAACCCATAAAACTATTCACTAATGGGTGAACTGCCGCATCAGAATATAATAAAAAAATCCAGTGTACAAAAGGTCGTGGAATATTATAGGACAACAAAAGATTAAATAAATCAGAATGATAAACTTTATCAAAAGCTTTAATCTGATCCAAAGCTACAATAAACCCTGACCCTCTTCCTTTACTGCTAGACTCAAACAGTTCTCTCAGGAGATACAGACTATGCTGAATCTTTCTTTGAGGAATAGCACAAGACTGTGCTGGGTGTATAAGTGAATCAGAAACTATAGCTAATCTATTTACAAGAATTTTAGCGAAAATCTTGTAATCACTATTAAGTAGACTAATGGGCCTCCAATTTGTCAATAACCTAGAATCCCCTTTTTTATAGATAAATTGTAAAAGGGAGATACTGAAATTCGGAAAACTTAAACCCGAGGTCAACATATAATTAAAAACCATAGGGAGAAAAAAAACACATAACAGGTAAAAATTTCTTATAGAATTCATTCGGGATACCATCTAAGCCAGGAGATGTTTTAGATTTAAGTGATCTTATCACATTTTGTACTTCCAAGGAAGAAATGGGCTGCAATAAAGGAGTTCGATATTTGGTATCCATAACAGGCAAAAAGGTCAAAAAGTCAGCTGGTAAAGTATCCTGGTTACCAGGATCTCCCCCAAAGGAGTCAGAAATAAAAGATCGAACAACCTGCATCATATCAATATCTGAGGTAACAGTAGTACCATCTGGAGATAATAATCCTGTCATCAGTGTCTTATCAAGACGCTGTTTACAGGCTAGATAAGGATCAGAGGCTGGCTGTGATTGTACACCATACCTAAATTCCATATCAAGAGATTTGGCCCTATTATACTGATAAAGGGACATTTGTTTCTTAATTTCAGTAATCTGAGACTGAAAAAGATGTTTATCCTCAGGAGGAAAGGACATCAGCTTAAAAAGTTGATTCCTATACTGTAGATAAGTGAGGTACTGGGAATTAGCTTTAAGTTTCCCTTTGGATATCAAAAGGGATCTAAACTCATTTTTTGTATCAGACCACCATGAAAATAGATTATCATAAAAACAAAGGGTAGAATAACGCGCTGCAAATAAATCCTGAAAATCAGTAACACAATCTTCCTCCTCCAAGAAAGACACATTTAGGCGCCATCTAGGGCCTGCTGCTGGTATTTTGGGTGGTATTCCTGCTAAACTTAAAAAGCCAGTTAGAAGATGGTGATCTGAAAACTCAGTCAGTTTCACCTGGGAAAAATAAGGTTTCAAAAACTTAGAAACAAAAATAAAATCTATGCGCGTAGAGAAAACACTCCTGTGATAAGAAGCACCCCCTGTAGTATGTAGTATCCTATAGACATCCGTAAGACCTGCATTTGTGACAATCTGTTGTAAGGCAAGGGAATCGCAATACATTTTTTTTGAGAGTCCCCTTTAAATTTAAAGTCAATATCACAATTAAAATCTCCTCCCCAAATGACATGTCGTCTGGTATAAAGAAAAGGTTTAATATCTTCAAACAATTTAATTCATGTGGTTTTTGTTTGTGGGGCATAAATGTTTATAAGGAAACTCAAAGTCTCGACAAAGCACAATCCAAAAGCAGAACACTCGGACAGAGATCCACTAATTTGGAAATCCTAAAAAGGGTAGAGGTAAAAGAATACCTATACCATCAGCCACATCAGACCCAAATGTCCAATAAGAAGGTCCCCACACCCACCTCTTCTGTGCTTGAGTGATTTCAGCCAGAGAAGAATCTAGTCTCTTGCAAAAATGATATCAACTTGTAAAGTACTAAGATAGGCAAGAAGTGTTAGCCTTTTCTTAAAATTTTTAATACTGCACACATTGAAGGAAGCTATTTTAAGCGTAGCCATGATTTAAGGAAAAAAAAAAAAGATTCATGACCCAGACTTCTGAGAAAAATTCGCTTTCCTTTTTTTACCCTTTTTCCCTTTTTTGTCTTTTGCAAGTTCAGTAGTTTTACTATCTTCCTCATCCCAACCCCCTGTTTTATTATGTGAGGCCCATGGGCATTGATGAAAGGCATGACCTTTCTCCTCACATAAATTACATTGAAAAATATTTTGGCATCTATCCATTGAATGCCCAAACCCCCCACACAAAGAACATTTTAGTAGATCACATGAGCTACTGAGATGCGTTCTAGCACCACATTTATAGCATGCACGAGGTTGCCCGCTATAAAAGTACACTCCCCTATCCTTCCCCAGAAAAAAACTATTAGGCAAATGCACTACTTCACCATCCACTGGAGTCAGTTTTACCTTAAATTTCCAACTTCACGTCCAGATGCCCTCTAGGTCTAAAATAGCTTCAGGGGGACACAGAACCTCACATCTTTTTTGTAACCAATGGTAAATATTACCAACATTCACCCCTTCATTACGGAACATAACTGTAACGTATCTAATCATAGGTTTTGTAAGAGGCAAAGCATAGAAGGGAACCCAAAGGGGGGAGGATTTCAAGGTAGAATATTTATCCCAAAATTTTTCCAGACCACGAGATGTCTTAAAACTTATATCAAAGGAGTCTTCACCTGAAATATGAATCAGTGCAAATATATCTATTGGAAAAAAATTAATTGAACCCTTCAATAAAGTATTTGCAACATAATATCTGTCAGGGTGGGTTTCTAAACCACCCCTATAACACAAACGTACTGCGTTTCTCCTAGGAGCTTGTTCTAGCTTGTTTTTAAAAAGCTCAGACATAGGAACTCTTGTTTGTTGTAAGCTAGGCCTATCTTCTGAAAAGGAATCAGAGACATCATCCCTTACTGCAGATTTTTCATTACCCCCCAACGAACTTGGCCTAGACAAGGCCAAAGGACGTTCACTAGATTGCTGTACAGCACTAACAGTATCCCCCCCCTTCTTTTTTAAAGTCTGTACCTGAGCTCAGTGTTGCTGTAATGTTGGCATGCATGGAAGAAGCTTGAGAGCAGTCTGGCCAGGCAGGGTCAGGAATCCATTGTCTGTTGTTTGACTGCATCCAGCCAGAGTCTTTGAGAGCATCCTCCGACGACCAGTCCATCGAGGGAAAAGAAGACTTTCTCCTTTGTAGCCCAAACTGTTTCCTTATTGTCTGCGAGGTACTCGGTTGAGTAGGAGAGGAAACTGGAACCACATCCCTAGTGACCGGCAGTCCCGACGGCGAGTGCATTCTAAGATGATTCCCTTCCTTAGCTTCCGGTGGTACGTTTCCATTATCTGGTTGACCTGCATCTAATGGTTGCACTGTTAAAATTCCTATCAGCCACAGAAAAAGACGATTTTTCCTCCGCATCTTTCAGGTCAGTGTCTCCAAAATCAGACCGTAATTCAGTCTGAATTCGCTCCGTTGACAGTTGCACTACCTGAAAATCTTGTAGAGAGCTCTCCGCATTAACCAGTAAATCCACGTTCAGCTCCAATGAGCCTGCTACCGCCAACTCCTCCTCCTCCATCGTGGAGAAAGAGAACACTGCGCAGCCTCTCCGGACTGCAATTAGCATTCTCTCTGCCGTCAGCGAGACTCAGCAGAGTAGGGGAGTTTCCCCAGTGTCCTGGACAAAATCCACTGACTCACTAAAAATTTCCAGGAACAGCTTCATCTAGTTACATTTTCCTTTGTTTCCATCTGTATCTCTACCCCCACCCCTGGGACAAGGCTGAAAATAAGCAGAATTATTTAGCCCTCCTTCCTTGGTCAACTAAAACTAATTAAATAAATAAAAAAGTAACTCAGCGATAGTGGTGCTCAAAACAGTCACAGAGTCAAACAAGACTGGGCACCCACGTCACCAGCAAAAACTCCAAATGCTGGATTCAGGATACAAGTTAAAAGTTTAATTTCACAAAAACATCAATGGCAGCTAAGTGGTATCCCATAAATGATTCCCTAATGATTCACACCATGAATGGATGCCATAGCATCCATTCCTGGTGTAAAACATTGGAACATTTTTTATGGGGTGTCACTTGCCTGCCATTCAGCTTTTGCAAAAAAACAAAACAAAAAAAAAGATATCCGAAATCTAGATTCTGAAGTTCCTTCCAGTAGTGTGAGTGCCCAGATTTTGTTTTTCTTTAAAACAAATATGCTAAGGAAATAAGGGCAGCATTTTTGAAGTTGGAGCAAAATGCAGGGCAAAGTTTCTTACTGGTGAGCAAAGTTGTCTGACATGTGGAAAGTAATATAATGGAAAAGGTACAGAACCAAGTTTGCCTATAAAAATTATTTTCCATTATAACTATGGAAGCACAGGACAATGAAGGATTAAAGTGCACTCAAAATTCTGGTTGGCCCAGGAAAGGGGGACAGCCTCTAGAAAGACATAAGCATTCCAAGCAACCACAAGAGCAAGCAAGTTTTCACACAGGGCGAAGCTGTTTGCTCCTGAGACATACAGCTCCATAATATAACCATGATATGCAAATGACCACTTTATTCATGGATGGGAGAAACAGGACATTTGCATGCTGTTATAAAATCATTATTATACAATGGCCACACTACAAAAGACAAAATGCTGCATTATGATTGGTTGGCTGGCTCCTTTTCAGCTTGATAAATCCTCCCGTGTACCCACTGGAAAAGGTGTCGGCCACCAGTCAACTGCATCTCAAACTCCCCCTGAAATCAGTGCAAGCACTACAAATCCAGCACTCGCAAACATAGCAACTTCACAACCGATGATGCAGAACTCCACCCTGCTCACCTCCTAATTATTCTTTAACAGTCCACTTAGCTGTGCTGCCACTTCCCCGTACAGTCCTCCTCTCTGTATCTGAATCCCCACTTTCAGCCACCCAAACAAAACAAACTTGCAGAGCTGCAACTTGTAGCCAATGATGAGCATCAGGGCTCTACAACTTGTTGGCTCAAAGTGCCTGAAGCATGTCCGTCAGTGAGCATTTCTGATCAGACAGCTCATCAATGGCTTGCTGTTTACTTATTCCCTCTCACCTGTTTTACCTTCTAATCATTTAAAAAGATCCCTTGATGAGCAGAGCAATTAACAATGCTCATCGACGGTCCAGCCACACTTCCTTTACTCCATCTTCTGCTATCTCCTATTCGCCCAAAAGCCTTTGTGGAGCATCCTCTTTGAGCTGGTTGGGACAATCTTGTTGACGGCTGCACACACTAGCAAACAGCACTATTTTTTCAGGTGCACTAACCAATACAATAAACATAAATTAAAATCCCCCCAAAAAAAAAAAAAAAAAAAAATTATTTTTTCTATCTCCTTAAAAAGGCATAAAATAGCATAATAGCAATATACCACTCCAGAGAGAGGGTATATGGGTTGGTTTACCACTTCTTGTGTGGTTTAGTCACTCAGCTGTGCCTTGTAACCGAACCACACCAGGCTTGGTAAATCCACCAATCTACCCACTCCCTGTCATGGTATATTGCTTTATAATCTGAGAGGAAAACACTTGCTCCACCAAACTGGTGCTAGCTGAGTGCTCCACATTGCAACCTGTGGTGAAAAGTGGTACTGGCTTAACAAATGATACAGCACACAGCACCATGCTTCTCAATTTTCCCTCACTGTGAGACATGTCCCTTATTGTCTTCCATAAAAGTGCTCCATTCCACATCTGCTTCATATGGGAAAGGGGCTGCCCACACAGAGTAGGTGTTGTCAAGCAGATATGTATAGCAGAACTTAATAAAATGTCAGTATGCCAAAACAAAGCTAAACTGTGCACAACATAAGTGTGACAGGATAATGAACCATTCAGCTTCTGTAGGAATACTCACATACAGAACACTCCAGACACTAGTTTAAAATAAATGATAATTGCTTTACTTTCAGCAGCAAGCAAACAAACAAAGCAAACAAACAAAAAAAGGAAAGCTTGCATTCAGATTTACAAAATGGTCCTTGCAGTTCAGTCTCTGGCTTTCTTAAAACCAAAATGAAACCTTTTCTTTTTTCCCTTGTTCTCCCTTTCCCTTTAGTGGGCTCAAGTGTTGCTTGTTAACACTCCCCTTCCAGCACTCCCTCTGAATGACAGCCAACAATTAGAGCATGCAGAACACTAAGGTCTAAATGGGCCAAATGTAAAGCAGGAGGAGTTTGGTTCAGAGCTCCTCCCATCCCCTGCCAAAACCTTTGCTGCTCAAGGGTTATGATAGGGTTGATGGGGTAGACAGCATGATGGACATATACACTGACACAGTAGTGTTAGGCAGAAGGCAATTAACAGCTAGTTTCAGCTATTTTATGCCGCTTCCTGCTTCTGCTCCACAATCAATGCACTGTTAAAAGGTGTTTTTTGCATGCCTTATATTATCCATGCTAACAGGCCCTTTGCACATCCAAACTTGTTTCCATTATGTGTCTGTGCATTGTATGCAAGACTTCACACTTTTATTGAGGGTAAAATACCTCTTTGCATAACAGTGCAAACATTTTTTCTTCACAATTACATGCTTCTATTATGGCACTGTGGGTACAAAGACTGTCACAGTGGTGTTTGCACTACACAAAAGCACTTTGCACTATGCAAATTGTTCTGTTATGCTGTCCTTTGGCTCTTCATCATTGATTAGGATATGCTTGCATACCAAGAACAAAACAAACAAACACTGGCCAGATCCATTACAGCTGCATATTGAAGTTAGGGAAGTTGTGTGGAATTGCTAAGGAGGAACAGAGAAACAAAACCACAGCTGCAAATGCCATTAACTTGATAAGGGTGTTTCATGGTCTTAAACATAAACATGAATTGCATTTAGTAAGGCCTACAATATCATTCCACATATAACTTGCAAACAAGTTGGTCAACCTGGGAGTGGGTCACAAGGTGGTAAACTGGATTAGGAACTGATTGAATGATTGAAGAGTAGTAGTAGTAGTAGTAAAAATGCATTGTTGCAACAACCAAAATTGTCAATACAATTAAAACATAATCAAAATCAAATTCATTCATCATACACTTATATAATAATTTACAAATACAAAAATATAATTGCTATACTGATGTCTTCTGCTTTTTCATATTTATCATTTAATTTTGTAATATAACCTTTCTCAATAATATGATTCATGATTTTGTTATTTTTAGACATCATCTATTTAGCCGCTTCAACAAAACACCAAGTCAATCTTCTCCTAATTAGTATTATATCCCTAAATCTTCCTCGCACCTTTTGTTAATTTTTTCTTTCAATAATGCTTAAAAATGTAGTTAAATTTACCAATTGTCCTGTATTCATACTTTTGAGTAAAAACTATTTAATTGGAGATTTGGAGCCATATCCATCTTTTCCAATACATTTCCCAAGAAAAACTGTCTCTCAAATTTATATAATGGGCATAGTATCGGAATGTGCAATAAATCATCCTCCCCTAATTTACATTCACAAAGGCCTTGTTTTTGCTTGGTATATATGCCTCTCAGCTTCTGTGAGTCAAAATATTCAAATTGAAATCTTGTTAATAATTTCCTTTTTTTTGGATGCTTTGCTAGTGCTATGTAAGGTTCCAATGAAAAATATATATTTTTTATTTTTTTGCCAACCACTTACTAATTTTTAGTTGTCTACAAATTTCCATCTTATATTGTATAAATATGTCTTCAATTCTTCTCTTTATATAAATTTCTATATCTTTTCTAGGTATAATCAGGCTATTGACCAAGCAATCTAGAAGGCCATAGGGTTTTATAATTTTGTCTAAAGCATGTAATACTGGGCATACCAATCCCCTAGCACTGTATACTAAGGATTTCTCTAGGCATATTCTGGGTAGTCTCTCTTTATTCATTCCATACTCCTTAGTCCAGTAACATGCTAATCTCTGTACAATATTATACCTAATGAGCAATTGTCCCAGGTCTATTCTAGTCAGGGCAGAAGATACCCCCATTGGTAATCCCAATATTCTTTTATACATTTTATTTAATATCGCCTCTAGACCCTTTGTATCCTTTTCATCCGCACCTCAAATTTCTGCTCCATATAGAATTTGACTTCTTAATTTTGCATTTAATACCTTGAGAAATCCTTTAGCAGACTGTCCAGCATACTGGTAGGCAAATCTTTCTACCATAAGCACAAATCTCTTCATTTTATCTTTTATATAGCTACTATGTAATTTCCATTTTAAATTGCAAGTAATGGTTACACCCAAATAGCAAAAGCTCTGAACCATTTATATGATATTACAGTCATTTATTAGCCTCAAATTTTTCCCTGTCTTGATTATAGTTATATTACAAATTATATATTTTGTTTCTGCATAATTAATCTCCAGTGCCATTACTTTACATTTATTACCAAATGTTTCTATACTTCTTTTTATTCCCAGATAGCTTGTAGACACCAGAACAACATCATTCACAAATGCCAAATATAGATAACATCTTTTCCCTATTTCTGGCATATGTAATTCCTTAGAGTACATTTCCATAAGTATTTTATTTAAATACAAATTGAACAATATGGGGGAGAGCATACACCCTTGTCTCAGACCCATATTTGTTCTAAATTTTTTTGCCTTTTCACGCTTGTTATTATATCTTAACATGTCCAGTTATCTGTGTACAGCCTTTTTATTAAGTCGATCAAGTCCTGTTCCATCCCATATTCCTTCAAAAGAATCCACAACTTTTCTCTCTTAATTTTATCAAAAGCTGCTCTCAAATCAACAAAAACACAGTAAAGTCTTTGATTTTTTATATTAATATACTTATTAATTATATGGGATAGAACAAAACATTGATCGACCATTGAGTGACCTACCATAAATCCTGCCTGTGCCTCATTTTTTATTTTAAACTCCTTTATCCATAAAATAATCCTTTTTTGTAATATCTTAGTAAAATGTTTTGTGTGTTACCAATCAGACTCATTGATCTATAGTCTTTTGGGTTATTTCTATCTCCCTTCTTAAAAATAGGTATTATTATATTCTCTTTCCATGTATTAATTATTTCACCTGTCTTGAATATATAGTCAAACAACCTTTTTAGTACTGGAATCCATAACTGTACATCACTTAATATAATATCCACTGGTAATCCATCTGGTCCAGGTGCTTTGTGTTGTTTCTCTTCCATCAAAGCATTATATATTTCATATTCCCTTATTTCCTGTTTAACAACATTCCAGTTCCCCACTTTCCATGTTTGCTCTTGTATGGAAATATCAAAAAAGAGTGATCTATAGTACTTTTCACACATGAGTGGTTCAATATGACACTCTAGGCTGGCCCGGTGGTGCTGAGGGTTGAGGATCTGGACAACATACCTCGCACCGCACCTATGACCCTAGTTAGGGAGTGAGCTCTGGAGTATGGGGAGGTCGGCAGGGGAGGGAGACAGATTGAGCACCCTCTGGGAAGCTCTCCTCTCTGGGTGGGAGGGTTAGGAATGCCTGGTGCTCTGGCGACCACTGGTGGAGACTGGAGGAACCATTGTGCCACTGGGCTGCACGTAACAGTGTGGCTGATGTGGACAGGGTTGCCATGCACCTTGGCATCAGACGTGCACCATGCAGGGGGGAAGGGGGATCTCTGGTTAACCACAAGAAATACCCCTCCAGCCCTGGATAGGCAATGGTCCTGCCAGTGCCACTGCCACATGCCCAATGCTGGTTCCCCGCCACTGCCCCCCATGGTCTCCCTGGGTTGTCCTCCCCCGACCTGGGGAACCATACCAAACTTGAAAATGGCAGGGGAACACAACTGGCGGTAGAGCAAGCTGGTGAGTGCAGTGGCCTGAGAGAGTTCCAGGCTGGAGGGCTACAAATAGAATAAAAATAAAATATGACATATCCTCACCAAATGAACTACAACCTCTCACCACTATTTTCCAAAATTACATTTTTTGTGATCTTTTTGACTAACAGCCTTTTCCAATTCCTTCCATAGCCTAGTTCCATATTTCTCTCTCTTACTTACCAACAATAAACAATACTCTTTTCTAGCTTTAACTAGTTGTATCCTAAGTTTTTGATCATTTGTTTTTCTAAATAGTCTTGTAAGTCTATTAATTCCCTTTTTTATCTCTTTACAATCTCTATCATACCACTGACTTCTGATAGAAACGGGAGAGTCATGGTAAATGTTGTTCAGTCAAAGGAAAGGAGTGTGACCAGGAGGGTGCCACAGGGATCAGTCCTGTCCCAGTCCGATGTTATGTCTTCACAAATGAAATTGCAAAGGGGCCAGAGGGGAAGTGTGCTTGTTTGTGAATGGCACTAAGATCTGCAACAGGATGGACACTTTGGGAAGAGTTGGAAAAATAAGGAGGAAAGTAGGAAAACTAGAGGAATGGTCCAAAATGTTGCAGCTGAGATCTGATACAAAAAAGTGCAAAATCATGCATCTGGGTTGCAGGATCCCAGGGAACGATTACGAAGGGGAGCTGATGGTCATCAAAGTGGAAAGGGATTTTGGGGTAATCATATTGGATGACCTAAAGGTGTCTAAACAATGTACCAAAGCTGTGAGAAGAGCCAGTGGATTGCTGTGGTGCATAGGGAGAGGCATTGCTAGCAGAAGGAAGGAGGTGGTGATGCCACTGTGTAGATCACTGGTAAGGCCTCATTTGGAATATGGTGTCCAGTTCTGGAAGCTGCATTTCCGTCATTCAACTTTAAATCACAAATGGGTTAAACAGTTCTATTTTAGATTTCCATCCCTTTTCCCTACTGCTCCCACTGGTTAGCCTTATGGAACGCAACCAGAACATATCTTTGCTAGCATGATGAATTCACCTACACAAGCTGCTTCTCAGTCTACAGCACTGTCTTTTTAAAATGTTAACTTCTTGTTGAAAATATGGCATAATCTTTCCATCCATGTTATTGCTAGACATACTGTAACTAGCTTTGCTTAAGGAAGGGTGAACATGGTCAGGACCCCTTAGCAATTGAGATGCATATGCAGCAAATAAGTCCAGATCTGCCAACTTACCCTACAACTATTAAGTGTCACAGTCTGCATTTTCTTCTTGAAATGGTTACTTTTGCATTTATGTTTATTTTAAAATATTTAATATTCTGACCAAGTAGTTATGTCATGCACTATAACTGATCTCCAGCCTTAACCCCCCCCCACTGTGCTCCAACCCTGTTGCCAAGGTCATCCTATGTATATCCCATGCATGTTTGAAATCTGTAACCATTTTGATACCCATTACCTCTACTGACAGACTGCTTCACATGTCCCCCACCCTACCTTTAAATAAAGATTCCCTTGTATCCCCCTGGACATGCCACGTATTAGTCATTTAAAATAACACAAATGTAGTTTCACATTCTTACTATGAGGGAAGCAAGAAGATCAACCAGCATGGTTAACAAATACATTGATTGGCACCTGTGAATGAGTGGGGAGGGGGATTTTTTTCTAACATTCCTGGTAGTCTTATACCCCCTGGAACCTGCTATTCAGTTTTTTTTAATTACATCTTGTCCCAGGCAATCTTCCCAGAGTACAGTTTCTTGAAATGGTTACTTTTGCATTTATGTTTGTTTTAAAATATTTAATATTCTGACCATGTGGTTATGTCATGGACCATAACTAATCTCCAGCCTTACCCCCCCCATGGTCCAACCTTGTTACCAAGGTCCTCGTATGTGTATCCCATGCATGTTTGAAAACAGTGCTTGTAGACAAATCTAATCATTTTTCCGCTGTGTTCTGGTGTGTGTGTGTGTGTGTGTGTGTGTATGTACTTTTGATTCAATCACTTGTGTCTTGTGTGGAAAACAGTGCTTGGAGACAATCTAATCATTTCACAGCTGTGTTCTGCTGTGTGTGTGTGTTCCTCTGAGGCTGTTCTTGCAACCTAGGAAAGGTAGAAATGATGAGGTATCTCCTCCCTATTCCTGGATGCAAGTTTCCTCTGCCCTGGGAACACCTACCTGCCCCTAGTGGGTGGCACCTGCTTGCCCTCCTCTTCCAGCCTGTCCATTTAGGTGTCCTGGTCATGCCCCTAGACAAAGTCCTGCCTTCTTTGATGCCTTGCAGGGAGGGAACATGAGCCAGAGGAAAAATAGTGCTCTCTAAATCTGATACACACACAGGCAATGTAGTAATGAGGCTTCAGTGGAGGACACTATTTTTAATACTCTACCATGTTGTTTAGAAGGTAATTATGCAGGTAATCCTTTTCTCAAAGCAATACATCTACAGGCTCCGCCTACTGCAGCCGCAAAAAAGCATGCAGGAAAAAGTAAATGCCTTTTGATTTTCATGTCTTGTAAGAACTGTCAGTCTCAAATGTGACCTGAAAATTGTCCCTATGGTCCCCCCGTGGCCATTCCCCAATGGTTATTGCATTTATTTGTATTTGTATATTTATTTTGTATTAAGGGTCCCAGAACTACTTGCAGTTATCCAGGTGGGTTATGAACCAGGACATGTAAATTGGCAGGATTGCTACCCTTGTAATATAGTGACCCCTCTTGTAATGCCCAGCAGGATTCTGCCAGCCTTCTTGACAGACATGGCATACTACTTGTCATTACTTCAGTTATTTGTTTATTATGACCTCTGGATTCATTTCCGCCTCCACTGCAGCAAGATAAGATTAACGTGGTGTGTATGTCCTACCTCTGGTTCACTCCACAAGTGTAGCACCTTGCATTTGTTACATTGAATCTGAGATTCCAGGTGTCCGATCAGTCACCCAGCTTGTTCAGTCCTTTCTGAGGTTTGTCTCCAGTGTCAGGGGAGTCCCCCACCTTTGCCAGATTTGTTTAATTAGTGAATTTAAGCAGCATGATTGAGACTCCAGCTTTCAGATCACTGATAAAAATTTTGAACAGCAGTGATCCCAGTACTGATTTCTGAGAGATACTGCTAAGTACCACTCCCCTCTCAGAGTAGTGTCTGTCCACCACAACTCTCTGCTTTCTGTAAAAAGCCAGTTAGCAATCCAGATTTTGTATGCCCATTGTATACCTCACTGGTGAATTTTGACTGGAAATCATGCCATGAAGCACACAGTCATTGACCTAGCAGAAGTCCAGATAGACTATAATGGCACAATGGTCTGCATCAGTTGAGGAATGGAATCAAGCTCCTAGATGATAGATTTAAATGCTTCATTGGCAAGCTTTTAAACTAGCCAATGGGGAAGGTGTTGATAGGAAGAAGGACATTTCAAGCCTCCCCACACAAAACATGGCAGTTAGTAAGGTAAACACCGAGGTACAGAGTTTGACAGAGGGCAGGACAGGGGTAAATGGAAAAAACATACAAAGGCAATAAGGGCAGGGATAAAGGAAAAAAGGATAATGTCACCACTAAATGGAGGGCAATGAGTACCAATGCCCGTCATCTGGGAAACAAACTTCCTGAGCTAGTAGCCCTAATAGAAGAGGGACACCTGGATATTGTGGCAGTCACAGAAATGTGGTACACAGAGAACAATGACTGGGATGTCAACATACCAGGGTACACAATCTACAGGAGGGACAGGAAGGGTAAAAGAGGAGGTGGAGTAGCACTCTACATAAGGAAAGGGATCAAAGCTACAGAACTGAAGGGCAATGGGGAGGACAAGAGGCACTGTGTGTCACCTTGGAGACAGGGAGTGGCACCACAATCTGTAGAGGGGTTGTATACAGACCAGCTTCTCAGGGGGAGGAAATTGACAAGGAAATGATAGAAGGCATTCTCTCAATGGCTGAAAAAGGGGAGATATTGTTGATGGGGACCTGAATATGCCAGATGTTAACTGGAAGACATTTACTGCAGCCACATCCAAGAGCACAGTCATTCTCGATGCCCTACAGGGGGCATGCCTTAGACAGCTAGTGTTGGAACCCACTTGGGAGGGAGCAGTATTAGACCTGGTACTCTCAAATGGGGAGAGGATGACAGATTGAAAGTGGGTAGCCATCTGGGAACAAGAGACCACCACACAGTGTTGTTAACAGTAAGCACAACCATGGAGACAAACCATACAAAAATGAGAATATTGGAGTTTAGAAGGGCTGATTGTGGCAAAATGGGTGAATACCTAAGGAATTCACTAGCAAATGGCCAGAAAGTTGGGGTGGAAGAACAATGGAGAAAAATCAAAACTGCCATCGTGAAGGCAACACGCCTTTGTGTGAAACAAATAAAGAAAACAAAACGGAGTAAAAAAATGCTATGGTTCTCAAAAGAGGTGGCATGGAAGGTTAGGGAGAAAAAGATAGCATTCAAGAAGTATAAAGACACACAAAAGGAGCAGGACATGGCACTGCATCAGTTAAAGCAGAGGGAAGCAGAGAAGGCAGTCAGAATAGCAAAGGCCCAAACCAAGGAAAAGATAGCCAACTCAGTTAGGAAAGGGGATGAAACCTTTTATATGTACATTGGGGAGCAAAGAAAGGTCAAGGGATTGATAGTGAAGCTTAATAAAGGGGAAGGGAGGTGGTCAGAGGGAGACAGTGATAAGGCAGAGATACTGAATTAATACTTTTGCTCAGTATTCACAAAAGAAGAAGAGGAGGAGTTACCAAAACAAAAACAATAGAAGCACTCTGGGCAGGGGGGTCGACACTAGTCCATTTTCCAGAAGAAAGTGTCCTGAAAGAACTCCTAAAACTGAAAGTAGACAAAGCAATGGGGCCTGATGGGATTCACCCCAGAATCTTAAAAGAACTAAGGGGGATCTAGTGATGCCACTGACCACCCTTTTTAACAAATCATAGGAGGGTGTGGTGGTACCTGGGGGCTTGAGGAGGGTGGATGTGATTCCCCTTCACAAAAATGGGAGCAAGACAGAAGCAGGAAGCTACAGACCTGTTAGTTTGACCTCAGTGGTAGGGAAAATGATGGAATCACTTCTTAAAGAAAAAATTGTTGAGTACCTAGAGTCCTGCGGGGCACAGGACCCAAGGCAGCATGGATTTACAGCAGGAACGTCATGTCAGATGAATCTAATCAATTTCTTTGACTGGGTGACCAAAGTAATAGACCAGGAAGGGGCTGTGGATATGGCCTACCTAGACTTTAGCAAGGTATTTGACACAGTCCTGCACAAAAGATTAATAATCAAGTTAGCTAGCCTGGGAGTGGGTCCCAGGTTGATAGCATGGGTAACAAATTGGCTGCACAACAGAACACAGAGTGTGATAGTAACTAGAACTCATGCTGAAGAAAAGGGTATTACTAGTGGGGTACCTCAGGGTTCAGTACTGGGTCCGGTCCTCTTTAATGTCTTTATAGGAGACATTGCAGAGGGTCTGGAAGGAAAAGTATGCCTGTTTGCAGATGACACAAAGATCTGCAACAGTGCTGATACACAATGGGGGTGGAAAGGATGAAAAGGGACTTGTCAAGGTTGGATGAATGGTCAGACATATGGCAACTTAGATTCAATGAAAAGAAGTGCCAAGTAATGCATCTGGGAAACAAACACCCAAGTGAATATTACACAATGCGGGGAGGGTACTAACAAAAAAAATGGAAAAATACCTGGGTGTAATCATATCAGATGATGTTAAGGTAGTCACACAATGTGAGAAGGCAATAAGGAGAGCTGGGGGGATACTGGGATGCATAGGGAGAGGCATCACAAGTAGAAAATGGGAAGTGGTTATCCCTCTGTGCAGATAGTTGGTGAGACCCCATCTGGAGTACTGCATACAGTTTTGGAGACCCCATTTGTGCAAGGACATAGACAGGATGGCAGCAGTCTAGAGAAGGGCAACTAAAATGGTGTAAGATCTGCATCAGAAACTGTATGGAGAGTGGCTAAGAGAGCTTAATATGTATACCTTTGAGGAATGGAGGGACATGAGGACATGATAGAAACTTTCAAGTACCTCAAAGGAATCAACAAAGTCCAGGAAGGTAGCATCTTTCAGAAAAAGAGATGTACAAGAACAAGGGGACACAATTCAAAGATAGATGGGGGACGGCTCAGGGGCAATGTGAGGAAATATTTTTTCACAGAGAGAGTGGTGGACGCATGGAACCACCTTCCTGAGGAGGTTGTGGAGTCAAAAACAGTGGGGGAATTCAAGAATGCATGGGACAGACATAAAGCAATTATAGTGGTGGGTAGGAGGAAGTAGGCTGTTGGTAAACTTGACTCTTCAGCTTTTACAATAGGTAGAAAAATGGGCAGACTGAGTCGGCCAAGCAGTCCTTATCTGCCATCAAAGTCTATTTTCAATGTTTCTATGATTATGGACCTGCACTGTAACTACCTCAAAAGAGTCGATGAGGTTAATTTGGCACAGCCTGCCCCTTACAAAAGCTACTCTGGTGGGGAAGAAACTTGGCCTCAACCAAGTGCTCCTTTATTCTGTCCTTAATATTGGTCTAAAGGACCTTTTCCAGCAGAGATGTCAAAGTTAACTGGCCTATAGTTGCCAGGATCTGAGATTTCCCTGAGTTTCAAGATGGGGACCACATAAGCCACTTTCCATTCATCTAGCACCACAATTGTCCTGACAGATTCAGGAAAGATTACTGCAAGTGGATGCACCAGTCACCCCCTTAGCTCTACTATGATCTTGGACTGTATTCTATCTACTCATTGGGAATTACCTGGTTTGCTTTTCAGCCAGTAGTCAGCTATGAGGGTGAATGGGATGTCTACAGGTTTCATCATGGATACTCTTGAAGTCACAGGTCCTCCCATTGAACACACTGCCTCCTTCAAGGCCCTTGATTCAGCAGCTCAGTCATCATATGGATTGATGGATTGGGAACCAGGTTCCCAAAGCATTGGTGTTCCAAAGTGTTCTCTACTAGCTACAAGAGGAACAGCACTGGGACATGGTTTGGAGCTGCTGAAGCACTGAGAAGCAGAGTGCCATCCTTTTGTAATATATTAGCTATTTTTTCCAACTTTATCAGGTATGCCATTGTTGTCACACTGTATTTGTGCATGTATTTTGTGGCTTTTTAATATATAACCTCGGAAATATTTTATTTGAAGAAGAAGAGCCTTTCCTGCCCTTGTTTTTCTGCTCCCCTCCTCAGGCTGACTTGGAATATTCAAATCATTCAGAGCATGTTATCTGTTGAAAGGGTAATAAGGAAAAACAAGGTAGAGCCAACGGTATCCCGTGATAAGAGTGCTGAGGAATAGGCGCCTACAATAACAGCGACCCACTCCCCCAATGCATTTCAGAGATGGCTACAGGAGGGTAGGGTGGCAAATGGGGGGTGGACGACTATAGTGACAGGAAGTCGCTCTATGTACACATGCAGGAAGGGGGTGGGAGCGGGCACGCACAGCAAGGGATGTGAGGGGTGGTGTCACAGTGGGTTGCCGAGCTGACTCCATGGTGTAGTGGGTGGGTTGCCGGTGTTGATCAGCAGGGTACTTGGTCCGGGTCCAGGCACTGGTGCATTTTTGTTGCACCCAGCCTAGACCTTTTTTTTTAATGTTTTCACCCCCCCCGACATACACCCCACTGGAGTTGAGAATCCTTTAGTAGGAGAGTGCAGGGGGCACAGTCCCCACGGAAAACATTAAAAAAACTAAGTCCCTGGTGCCCTTTTGCTGTGCACTGGGGTGTCAGAGTGCCGAAATAAATTTTCAGCACTCTTGACTTCTGCATAACGGTGATCACCTTTAGGATTTTGCCATTATGACACAGAACCAAGCCAATGGATTCCTGAACCTGTGAACCGGCAAGCTGAAACATTTCTGGACCCAGCCAAAGCTGTTTGTCTTTGGGATTTTCCAAGTATTCTTGTGGTCCTTTGTAGAACATGGACCATGGAAGGAGTCTAGCCTGAACATTTGAAATTAGCTCCCTAACTAATTGTACATAGCCCTTTTGGGCACATTTTCTGAAGCTCCAAGCCCTAGGCAGTATTGAAAGAATCTAGCGGGCTTAATTCCTGAGTTATTCCACCAGTTTTACTGCACATTTGTTTTTCTTTTTAGTCACCAACTACTTCTGTTTTATGCACCATATACAAGTTATAGATTTTATTTATATCCAAATATATGTTTTTATTACTTACAAGTGTTTATGTTCAGTGTGCAAAACCTGCAAAACATCCTGAGCATACATACAGTAAGTTTTGATTTTTATCTTGCTCTTTTTCAAGTTGTGTTTGTAGGTTTTGTCTTGTTGTGTTTTTTTTTTTTTTGTATCTCTGAGCTTTAAGATCTTGCATGTTTATTAGGACCAGACATGCTCTAGGCTTTTTCAAGAGTTAAGACCCTTTTGCTTTTTACTTTTTATAAATTTAAGCCTTCTTAGTTAGTGGCTTAGCTTTTAGCTTTTTGCTTATAGTGTGCCTCGAGTAAATATTGCAAAGGACTTTCATCAATCAGGCACATTGATTTGACATTGATTTAAATACCACTTAAAAGCAGAATGTTGAGATTTTCCCATTTTGCTTTTCAGCTTAATTTTTTTTTTTTTACTGTCTTTACTTTTTTGTATTTTATTTATTTGTTTAACCAGGAGTAGCACACTAAGCTGAAAGCTTTTTTACAGGAGCAACAGGAAGCTAAGTTATATGCTCAAGGTCACACAGTATGCAAATGGAAGCTGTGGGATTCAAACCCAGATCTGGTTTACTGGATGTCACCAGATTTGCAGCTCAGAGCCTTAAACCACTGCACTATACTGCCTCCCTATAGGGAGACAGTATAGTTTTGTTTTTTAACTTCATGTAAACTGTATGTTCAATTTGAAGAAGCTTACAGTATTTACACAGTAGCATTATTAAATTTTGTATCTAAGGACAGGTAAGCATTTTTTAAATAATAGCAAGCTGTGGTGAGTTGGTAAATACAGTATTTATCTTTTTATACTTTTAAAATTTAGCTTTTTTATATATTTTTACTTTTTTAGGACATGGGAGCTTGTTGAGCTTTTCACACTTTTTTGGGGAATTTGAGAGTTTGCCAACCTGGAGAACTCTGAGGAAAACAGTGCTATCTGGAAGAATGTTTATCAGCTATCTGCAAGCACTATCTCTGATAACATTCCTGCAGCTTTTTTTCTATTTTGTTTTTGTTTTAGTTTACTTTTAGTCTATGTATTAATGGCTGCTTTACTAGAACTTCCTTCCACTTCCTTTTATTTCTCTACCATTTTTGAAGTTAATAAAACTGAGCTGTGAGTAATATTTCATATTACATAAAACAGAGTCATTGACATAGGCTCTGGTATAGATTAGGGCCCGCATATTCAGAGCTAGCTGGATGTGCATGCAGAACACTGCATTGTGCAAATAAGATGCACTGTCCGGATTCATTATGATATTCAAACAGAATGTGCAATCACAACAGACTGCGCAGTCTGTATGAACATTGGACCCTGGATGCATGGGTTCACTCTTACGGGGATTGGAGTAGCAAAGGTTCACTGGACTTGCAAGGTTGGGACCATATTAACTCTCAATAACATGGCTGGGTGACAATAACAGTTCTGTTTGGGGGATAGGACTACCATTTACTCTCTCTTTCTGGGCTGGGATAAACATGACAGTTATTTTACAGGGATTGGGGATGGCCTGCACTGTCTGTTATGGGTCTGGGATACACTGACAGTTAATTTACTTGGATCGGGATGACTTGCACTTTCATTTTTCAGGCTTGGACACTGAGATATGTCTTGTATGGGGATTAGGGTAGCACAGGCCCACTAGACCACCTGGGTACCCTACCCCAGCTAGTGCACAGGGAACACACTCACCATGCATACTAGTTAGAGTAGGGTTTATAAACCTAACTTTGTGCCAGTGCAGCCAGCCATTTCTTTACCAGGGGAACACTGAATACTGAGATGCACAGGTTATGCAGGAGGGTCCCCTCATCTGCATCTGTGCATCACAATATTGTGCGCTGCCGTTTGGTTGGCCATGCATGGCACATCGGGGCCTTTGAATATGGCCACACCCCCACTGGCCTGCACAAGCCCAGAGATGCACTGCACATCTAGGGATGCACCACACATCTCCTTTCAATATGATCCCCCATGATTGCAATTTTAACTATTTTTATTGTGATATGAACTTTTATTGAGGTTCATTATTAATATATTAATAAATGCATGGAGTAAGGATAGTCACTTTTACATAGCAGTTTGATTTAATTCTTTATAACTAGTAGCATTTGTGTTTTTAATGTTCATGGTCCTGATATGAGATTATTGCCTAAAGTCTTGTTTTAATAATGGAATGTTTGTGTCATAGCCCTACTTGTACATTCAGGCCCAGATATTCAAAAGATTTGAGCCATGTGCAATAGGGTTGCACCTGCGCAAGTCCGAAATTGTGCCATTCTGCGATATTCAGCAGGAGGCAGTTGCGCCCCCGAAATCATGCTGAGCAACAGCGCGATGATAATGAAGGCATGCGCAACCGAAGGGGGAGGAACCATGCATAAACTGCACAGCCTGATATTCAGTCTGGGCCATGCAGAGTTATGCAGGCGCAACCCCTACGTGCTCCTGCACAAAGTTACACCAAAAAAAAAAGGAACAAGTCGAGGGCCACCCACAAGTGAGTTGCTGCATTGCAGGGCACAACACAGCAGCTGCCACCTGTGGGTGGCTCTCGACTTGTTCCCACCGCACCTGGAAATGCCCCCCATGCCCTGATCGTGGGCATCAGTATCCCCCCCAAGTCCAATATCCCTGGTGGTCCAGTGGACCGTGAGTAGCCCGATCATGGGCATAACAGTGGTTCCCCCCAAGTAGCCCGATCATGGGCATAACTTCATCCAACCCACCGATAGCCCGATCGCGGGCATCGTTATCCCAAAGCCGATATCCTGGTAATCCAGTGGACCAAATGGAGCCCGACCGCGAGCGGATGATTTCCTCAGCCCCAAGTATAGAATCCCTGGCAATCTAGTGGACCCCCCCCACCCCACCTGCCCACAGAGCCCCACCACCCCCTCCCCGTCCAGCCAGCGGGTAGCACCTACCCGCCTGCCACCCGCCACCTACCAACTGCAGCCCATACCGTACTAGTCGGTCCAGATAGAGGAATGAACATTCGATTCACATATCTGGACAAACTACGTAACAGCTGCACACCATTTGCTCATGCTCTGAACCAATGGGCGCAGCAGCCATACCGAGCTGTCAGTCAGTGGGCGGCAGGGCGGCAGGCGGAGGGTGCTGCGCCGCCAGCTGACAGGGAGGGAGCGGGTGGTGGGGCCCTGTGGGCGGGTGGGGTGGGGTCCACTAGATCACCAGGATATCATACTTGGGGTGAGAAATGCCACCGTGATTGGGCTCTGTTTGGTCCACTGGACCACCAGGGATATTGGGCTTTGGGATACCGTGCCCGCGATCGGCTAATGGGGGTTATTACGCCCGTGATCGGGCCACTGGGGACACTGTTATGCCCATGATTACTAATCAGGTCCACTGGACCACCAGGGATTGGAGACATGCATTGTCCCCTACAGGACATCCCACGATCGGGCTGCAGGGGGCGTCAGTCCCGACGGCTGCTGCCTGGCAGGGTGCCAGGTGCAAGTCATCGGGGATCGGCGCACCTGCATGCTAATGGCATGCAAATGGAGCCATAATCAGATGCAAATGGCCCCCAGTGCACCTTGCATAAATTATGGCCCCATTTGCATGTCACCCTTTGAATATCGCAGGTGCTGTGCATAGCGCAATGGAACTTGAGCCACCGCATCTCAATGCTCCACTCTGACCACTTGCGCTGGCGCAGTTCCACTGTGCCATGCACAGTGAGGGTGGCCATGGGGTGATATTCAAAGCAGTTGCCAGCGCAACTCTTGAATATCGCCTCTGACCACACCCCAGTGCAACTATTTTGAGCGGCGCACAGGCTTGCGCCACAAAATGGCACAGTTTGAATATCTGGGCCTCTAACTTTTAAGTTTTGTTTTTAGCCAGACTTCTACTTTGTTGTGTTAGAAATTGATCACAACTGGATTCATGGTTTAAAGTGTTGACCCCTTGCACCATGGCAGACTTTATTGGTCAACTAGCCTTATGGGATTTCTTATTATTTATCCTAGAACAAAACATAATTGTTTTCAACAATGATAATAATAGAGATACTGCGATGAACAGGCATAATCGTTGGGTAACCCTGATTACACTCCACCCAGTTAGGAAACATGAGTCACGTAGAAATGTTTTTTTTCTGCTAGATAAAAACAATATAATCTGAAAGCTAACATTAGTATATTTAATTTACCTAAGGCTAAATCAAAGAATTTATGGCTAAATGCCATACCATTAGCCTTAATACCGGTATTAGGGGTGACATTGAGCAAAATCCAGGGCCAAGGCAGAAGCAGCATTCTAAATTAAGAGCCACACAAGACAATGGGAGAAGTTTAGTTAGGAAACTTGACATGCTTAAATTATGGGTTAGTGGCCTTAATCTGGATATTATCGGCTTGTCTGAGACCTGGTTAATGAGCAAAGTTTTGGATAATGAGGAAACTTTAAGAGATTGCTACCATTTTAGTTTTGATAGGTATAAAGGGGTGGTGGTGTTATATTATTTGAATATGCTATATTTGAAACATGACTTAGGTCATTCTGATCTACTTTACTCAGCAACAACAAATGGAATTGAATGTGTGTTAGTGCACGTTGTTCATCTTAATATTTGTGCTGGTGTAATTTATTCCCCACCCAGAATTCATCCAGACAGCAATGAAAATTTATCCAGAATCCTGGAAGCACATGTAAAAGGTAGGTCAATTATACTTTTGGGTGATTTTAACGCCTCATGGTTTGGACCTAGAGTGGAAAAACTGGAGTCTATTTTGACTCCTATGGGCCTAAGGCAGATTCTGTCTCTCCCAACAAGGAAGGGAACTATCTGAAGTAAAGGTAATATATTAGACTTGATATTTTTGATGTTAGACTTATAGGTAAATGAAAATAACGTTTTTCCACTAAATTTGGGTGATCACAGTCCCATATGTTGAGAATTAAAAACAAGCCAGAAGAGTCAAATAGATCAGCACAACAAAGTTGGTTAAGATTTAAGACCATTATAACTAGATTAAGGGACACTTATATCCCCTTCAAAACAAAATTCCCTAATGGTAAACAGGTACCAAAATGGATGAACCACAGCATTACAAAACTTATCAGATGCAAAAATAGAAAATATAGTAAATTCCTGAAAAACAAGACTCAATCTAATTGGGATTCTTATACTAAATCTAATAAGAAATGTAAATCTAGTATTAAAAAAACAAAATCTAGATGGGAACTCAAATTAGTCCACGCAGCTAACAAATCTAGCACTAAACAATTTTATTCATATATTAATTTCTTAAAAAAAAACATCTTGTAAGGTAGGGCCACTTATAATGGACAATGAACTAATTTATGACCCAAAAACTATTGCTGAATTATTTAATATGGAATTCTGTAAGATTTTTTCTCCATCTGATCCAAATAAACTCCCACCTACTAATAATAATGTTGATCCCCTAATATGTTTCCCTGAGGAGTTTAAATTCAACAAATTGCTATCACTCAAATGTAAATTTTGTCCAGGCCCAGATAACATCACTGGTCATCCACTGTATTTACTGGCTAATCATATTGCCCTTCCATTGAAAATTATTTTTGATCAACCTGTGGCACTGAGGGTTGAGGTGCTGGATGCCACACCTTGCTCCACACCGGTGACCTGGGTTTGGGAGCAGACTCGGGCCACTGGGGGTAGGCAGGGGAGGAGAGGGATTGAGCATCTGATGGACTGCTATCCCTCTCTGGGGTGGGGGGCTTGTAGCATTCGGTGCACTTGTGACCTCTAGCGGTGGCTGGGGGTGGTGTGCAGGCACTGTACATCACATGGGGTGAGTTGGGGCACTTTGCCGGGGAGGGAGCACTACAGAAGCGTGCATGCTCCTCACACTGGCATCATTGCATGCCCCACTCACAGGGCTCAGAACAGGGAAAAATGGCAACTGGTTACAGTGGCTTGATGGCCATTAAATGGGATGCCCGGCTTCAGGGGCATCGCTGTGTACTGGAGCCAGTCCCGATAGGAGAGAGCGGGGGTTCTCCACCACCCCACCATAGGGGGCAAGCCACAGGGGTAAAATCAGTGAGGGTCTGACTGGGAGCCAGGATGGACTGGGCAGCAGCCAGATGAATGGGATGTGCGGATGTTAAATGCAGACCAGGAGCCAAGGTAGGAAAACAAGACTAACCAAAAAAACAGAAGAAAATTCTTTTTGAACCTTTTCTATCTAATAATTATGTCCCCATCGAATGGAAAGAGGCAACAGTAGTACCCAGTCATAAAAAAGGCCCCAAACATAATTGGAAAAATTATATGCCTATAAGTGTAACTTCCTCTATTTGCAAAACTTTGGAAAGTCTCCTAAAGGATATCATTTCACCATCAAGTGATGCCCAAGATCCGGAACAACATGGCTTTAAAAAAGGAAGAAGCTGTTAAACTAATCTGCTTTGTTTTTATGAACATTTTAGTATTCTTTTGGATAGGTGGATACCATGCGATATCATTTTCATCAATTTCAGCAAGGCATTCGCTGTTATGCCTCATTGGGCCATTATTCATAAACTTCATAAATTTAATATTAAGGAATACATAATTGATTGGATTTATAATTGGCTATGTGATAGAACACAAAGGGTGATAATTAATGGCATTTTATCTGACACAAGTAAGGTTCTGAGAGGGGTACCACAGGGCTCTGACCTTGGCCCCTGTCTCTTTTAAGCATTTATCACCGATTTAACCAATAGTTGTTCATCTATTACCACCAAATATGCAGATGACGTAAAAATTGGGGGACCTTGTTCTAATATTGATCAAACAGCCACTATTCAACAGGATCTAGATACCATTTCTGACTGGATTAATACTTGGGGAATTAAATTAAATACAATCAAGTGTAAAGTGATGCACATGGGATCAAAAAATGTTAATCATTTGTATTCATTAGATTGTTTCACTCTCTGTGCTACTACAGATGAGAGGGACCTGGGAATTACCATATCCAACAACCTCTCCCACTCTAAACATTTGCAAAATGTAATTTGTAAATTGAATAAAGTTGTTTGGTCAATCTTATGTAACATCAAATCTAGAGATCACAATGTTTTAATGCCTTTGTTCAGGTCATACTCTAGATCACATCTTGAGTATACTTCACAGTTGTGATGCCCCTTTAAGAAATCTGATGGCAACTCCCTTGAAAAAGTTCAAAGAAAATTTATCAAATATATTTCTGGATTTAAATCTGTATCATATGAACATAGATTAGAAATAAGTAACCTTATGTCACTTTCAACTAGACGCCATATAGGTGACCTTCTATTTCTCTATGATGTTATTCAGGATTCTTATGGTATGTCTGAGTTAGGACTTGAAATCAAGACCTCATCACACAATACCAGAGGTCATCCAATGCAGCTTGTTGGCAAACCATTTAAACACAATAGCTGGAAATTTTTCTTTACCCTTCGTACCATTGGACCATGGAATAAACTTCCATTAGATGTTATTATTAGCAACACTAAGAACACTTTTAAATACTGTCTTGATAAGTTAATTAATTCCGGTTATAAACTATCTTATTAGTCACTGGCTTAGTATAAGAGCATTATGGCCTCAACCTACTTGCTCTGTTCCCTCACCTTAGTATGAACCTTAGTATCAGCAGTATCGTGTTAAGAGATGTTATAAAAATTTTAGAAATGAGGTATTTCTGTACAAATTGAAAAGAGAGAAACAGTACAGACTGGATCTTTTTTTTGTATAGCTTTTTGACAGCCTGCCACAACCTTCTCCTGTCATCAGGCCCATTGGACTCTCCTGAGGGCCATCACATATGGTGGCAGGGCAACATATGATTTTTCCTTATTTTCTCCCCATTTCTCACATTAGAGCATGCAAGTAAATGCGCACACTTGCAGGCATGCACATGGCCTGGAGTTCTGCAGCCCTCCCTCCCTTCTACTGTCCTCCTAGACCCACACTACCACCTGGCTTCCGCTGTGTAGCAGTCATTCGGCAGAGTGCACAGGTCCCTCCCCTGGGGAAAGGAGAGTAGCTGTCAGGTACTCAGTCCTTTCTCTCCCAATCTGACACCCAGCAATCCACACTCATAGCTGAAAATGGGTTGCCATAGTAGCAGGAAGTAAGGCACCAGCATCTCAGCCCTCCATTTTTTTCTATTTATTTGAATTTTGGAACTGGGTAGGCCCACTGAGACAATACAGTCCCTTTTTCAAGGGCTACCCAGGACAAGGGTGCAATGCAATGGAAACATGTAGCAAACATAACCAAGAGCGGCAGAGACATAATATATACATTAGATTAAAGCACATCAATACAAAGTATGCAAGTAAAATATACACAACAAGTATACGTCAGTGCAATACAGTATAACACCTTAGTACAACATATACAAGTAAATATACATAACAAATATATATAAGTGCAGAGAAAGTAGAACCAGAGTATCTTAGAGTAAGTCAGGACATGAACTCTCTAATTCTGTATCTGGAGAACCAACATTTGAATACAAACCATACCAGAATCAATTGACAACAGATGGCACATGTTTTTTTATGAGATAGTTCAGAGGTAGCAAGTAGCGGGGAGGGAAAAACACTACAGAGACAGGTTTCCTAAGTTCAGTGGAGTGTTATGAAGATTAACCAAAGCAGGTACAAGGCTTAGACTGTAATAGGTGTGCAGAAAGGGAGCGCTTGAACATAGCAAAAACGGAGAGGGAGAGTGAGGTTAAGGGAAGTGCGTTCTAAGTGTTGAGTGCAGAGCAAGCAAAGGATCTCTTGCCAATTGCCAGGCAGGGGAAAGGAGTATTCAATAGAGGAGTCAAGGATGACTTGAGTAAATGTGGGGGGGATTTACATGTCAGTAGGTCACACAGGCAAGAGGGGAGGAGGAGAAGAAGAAGGTAAGTTTGCAGATAAAGCAAAAGGAAGAGAATTGCAGTCCTTGATCATAGTCAGGCCAGCCAAGTGAACCTAATACCTCACAGTGGTGACTGCACGAGCAGGCTGTGAGAGCAAATTGTCCCACCCTTTAATATAGCACTCTCAGGTGGGAGAGTATGGTGGCCTTGGTGGAGAGAAGTATAGGGGCACCTTAGAAAAGTATGGGAGGAAAGAGGAGGTGGCAATTTTTTGGAAGGATGCGTGAGAGAGGAGTGGATGAAGGCAATTGAGTAATCCTAGTTTTTGATTGAGTTTTTTAGTAGTCTGTGTTACATGCTGCTCAAAAGTGAAGGAGGGGGCAGACTAGGTGGGCCAAGCGGTCCTCATCTGCCATCAAATTCTATGTTTCTATGTTTCTGTGTTTCTATGTAACAAGATCCACAGGTATTTGAATGATTGTATTGACTCAAGGACTTCCCCTGTAAAAAACTGAATATGAAGTGTTCCATGGGGGGGGGGGTCACTTTTGCAGAAGGATTAATAAACAGCATTGATCTGCTTTTTTTTTGGTGTTAAGGACTAAATGATTCTTAAGGAACCATTTCCCTAGTGTATGGAAGTCAGATTCCAAGTTATGTTTAAGTCATTGGGTATCGCAGGAGGACCGGAATAAAATAGCATTGTCAACATATAGTTGCACCTGGGATCCACCACAATATAGGGGTAAGTTATTTATATATAGAGAGAACAAAAGGGGCCCCAAGATGGAACCCTGAGGTACACTGTGGGTTATAGTACTAAAAGAAGAGAGCACCTCTGACCATTTTACTCCTTGGGAGCTGCCAGAAAGGTAATTCTTGAACCAGGAAAGTGATAGTTGGTCCATACCCAGTGAGTGAAGTTCATGTAATAGAAGGTTGTGGTTTACCAAATCAAAGGCCTTAGTTAGATCAACAAATATGGCCTCGGTGTAAAGGCCTTTATTGAGTGAGCCAAGGATATCTGAAGTTACCTTGGTAAAGGCCATGAGGGTGCTATAGCTTTTTCTGAAACTTTGCTGGCAATCGGATTAAAGGTGATGACATTTCAAGTAGCATTGGAGTTGGTTGAAAATAATTATTTCTTGTATCTTTGCAAGTGGGCAGAAGAATGAAATGGGTCTAAAGTTTTCAACTGCGAATGTGCCACCTTTGTGTAATGGAAAGGCTATTGCAACCTTCCATTTAGCTGGTATGCATCCAGTGGTAAGGGACTTATTTATCAGGTCACAAATGGGAATGGAAAGGACTGAAGCACCTATTTTTAAATGATGAGATTCTAAGTAGTCAAAACCTGGGGAGCTATCTTCCCTTAACTTTAATAATAGCTGCAGTACTTCTTTGTGGGTAGCTAACTTGATGTAAGACTCTAGAAGAGAAGGAAACTGCCTATGAGGGAGGGAGGAGGGGTCAAAATTTGGAGAAGGGGCAAAATGCGGGGTATAGCTAGCAAGATCTGTTAAAAAGTGATTTAAACCATCCACAAAAGTTAGGGGGTTGGATACATTAGTACCTCCAGCTAGTAATGTGCTGAGGGAGACCGGGGAGTTGCCTTAAATTAAAGTGTTGACTTGTTCCAGAATGCCTTATGGTTGCTGAGATGTTCTGTCTGTAGCGAGCTATATTACTTGTGCTTGGTGCTGCAGAGCTTACTCTTACATGAGTTACGGAATTGCTTGAAGGTCTGCCAATTGGAGTGGTTTCCACTTTTTTTAAAGATTTTTCATGCTGCATCTTGACGGAACATGAGATGCCTCAGGTCCTTGCTTAACCAAGGTATTTTCAAGCCTTTGGACCTTATTTTTGTGAGGGGAGCATGTCGATTAATGATAGAATTCAGTGTATTAATACAGTAGTCTAAGGCCTGGTCAATATCTGTCAAGGGTACTGGTATTATTAAATAATGTATGATTCTTCATCTTTGTGTGACTGTAGCTTACACAATTATCTCTTGTACTCTTTTATAGAGTAGTTGTCAATCAAGGAGCACACCTTGATTTACAAAGGGTCTAAGGTTTGGAGAGCCTTTACTAGGTAAACCCATCCCTTAATTAAAGATATGTTTGAGCAACACTGTTCAAGGTCCTTTGCTAAATTAAAACAGAGATTACATGGCTATCCATGATCTCAATGGCAGCACATTGAGATGCCATGCTGGTGACCCAGGTTTGGAAGAAGACTGAAGCAGTCAAGGGGGGGGCATTGCTGGGGGATGGTGCTGCTAATTACAATGCTTTCTAGCCCAAGGAGGGAGAGTGTCCCTGTCCAGAACCACAACAACACCTGTGGTGGGCAAGGGAGATTGCTTCTCCACAGGATCTTACTGCAATGTCTCAGGCCACTCAAAACAATGTTTCCCCCTCTAGTGGGTGGAGGGAGAAGGAGGAAGGGAAAAAACAGTACTAAATACTGGAGCTCTGCCATGGTAGAATGAAGCCCCCCCCCACAGTCTCCACATTGCTGACAATGGCTCTTATCTGTCCAGTGACTGGATCCTGGAGGAGAAAGTAGAGAAGGTCCCTGCCTGGAGGCACACTATCTTTGAAGATTGGGTAGGTCCAGGACAAGGTGATTAATGGGGTTCAGCACTTAAGAGCTTAATCAGGCAATCCAGCTAAGGGGATCAAAAGTAAAGGGTGCCACATAGAAAAGCACAGCATGCACAAAGCACCTTTTCATTTCAGTCAGTACATTTTGGAATGTATTGACCATTTCTGTGTTATGGTCTAGATATATTTCAAACTTCAAGTACCTTTTAAAACTTCACTTGGTCTCTTTACACAATAATGACTGTTTTCCTACATAATCACAGACTGCATGTATAAAACTAGTGTATGGCATGTGTTGTTCTGTAATTACTGTACAATGTGCTATTAAATTCAGGTCATTATTGTAAAAGGGTATTGCTGTCTGATGAATCATCCCATTTAAAAAATGAAGAACATAAAAAAAATGTAAATGTCCAGCCTTACAGTGCCCAAGAATTACTGTGTACTCCTCTCTGACCTGGAGGCAACAAGTCTCTTTCTGCAGCCATACACATTCCTTTCAGGATCCATTGACTTGGATTCTTTTTTCAGGCAGGAGCACCTCTTTGCCTTTTCCCCCTTTATTGCTTAATGGGATTTAAACCTATGTGTTTGCATTGAGCAGCCTCTTCAATGAGTTCCACAGTCTAGTTTTCCCTATCACCAGGGAGAAGGTTAGCCAGTTGTGATCACTGCCTCCTGCCAGTCCCCTTATGTTCACAGTGGAGATGACCCCATTCCCATTGCTGAGAACATAGTCAAGAATAGCCTCAGCCATAATCCCCTGTTGGTCATGCTACTCTAAGGAGCAGTCCTTGAAGCTGGATAGAAAATCAGAATCAGTCCTGCTGTTAGCCCATTCAAAATGTCTTGGAGATTGAAGTCCCCCAGAATTATCACTGGATCCAATTTGAATGCTTATGATTTCCCTAACCAGCTGGGCATCATGCTCTGCTGAGCCATTTGGAGGCCTTTAGAGCATGGCAAATGGGAAAAAAGATGGCTTCAGGCTCCTTGACAAAGTGCCAATGTGCAAAAGTGATCATTTATTTTGCTGAGATTGGTGGTGTTCCTCTATTATTTATTGTATTTCATTTTTGTTAATCAGGTAAATGCTCTAGTCAAATAAATTCCTATGTCCAGGCATGGCCCAGCAGATTACTACAATCACAGGAGATATACAAGTCAAAATACAGGAGTGAATACATCTTTAACATCACAGGTTACAGATGTGGGCAAAATAATACATACAAGTCATGCATATAGTGCATATTATATATAAGTCACATAAAGCAGGGAACCAGTAAAACAATCAAATCCACATTTAATCTACCAAAGGGGAAGGATATAGTGGAGACATATATTAAAATAGCTGATAAGCAAATAAAAGAGACCTGTAAGAAAGAATGTTTAACACCAGCATTGAATAATTTAAATAAAAAGGAAAGGGAAATTTTACACTCTGTAGAGGAAGACAAGACTACTATAATCAAACCTGGTGATAATGGGGGTGGTATAGTCCTTTGGGACTATATCAAATATAGAGCTGACTATATGAGACAATTACAGGACACTGATAAAGATATGAAAATTGACAGGGACCCAACAGAAGAGATAAAATAGGACATTAAAGACCTATTGGATCAGGCAGTGGATATGGGTTGGTGTGCAGAGGAAGAGGGAGAGATGTTACAAAAACAGATACCTAGGATTCCATTATTTTATGGTTCACCTAAGATACATAAAGATCCAATTACCCCACCTGGAAGACCTATAGTATCAGGTATAGACTCTATATTAGAGCCATTATCGAAATATGTAGACTTCCATATCAACACTGAGGTAAGCAAAATGGGTACATTTATCAATGATTCAAACCATGTCATAGACATTATCACAGAATTAAATAGGTACATAACAGATTGGGGAGACAAACTACTAGTAACTTTTGACATCAGGGACTTATATACTAGCATTGATCATGAAGAAGGTTTGGATTCACTTCTACAAGCCTTTAGGACAAGGGATGATTTACATCCACCAAGTGAATTTCTTTGCCAAATAGCCAAGATAGTTTTGAAACAAAATTATTTTAGATTTGAGGAACGTTTTTTTTTTTTATACAGGTAAAGGGAACAGCTATGGGGAGCACAATGGCTTTCTCATATGCCAATCTCTTTATGTGGAGTTTTGAGAAAATACATACACTGAATAATGTGGTAAACATCTTTTTGGACAAAATAGTACTTTGGAAGAGGTACATAGATGATATTATAATGTTTTGGCAAGCGAGTGAGGCAGAACTGAGTGACATTCATGAATATCTTAATAACTGCAACAGAAATCTCTCTTTCACTATAACTGTAGACAAAGAAAAAATTCCATTTTTAGATCTAAGTGTATATAAGAGCAATGATGGCCTGGAGACCAGCCTAATTCATAAAGCAATATCCAAGAACACTTTGCTGCATTATAGCAGCTACCATGACCCTAGACTCAAAAAGAGCACACCCAATTCATGAGGCAAGGTGCAATTGTAGTGAGCCAAAGGAAAATGAAAGAATAGCAGCAGAAATGATGGAAAGGTTTACTGATGGGGCAACAATTATGCCCTTAACCAAGACACAGAAAGAGAAGTAACAAGATAGCCTCGAGAAACATATTTGAGACAGACACCAAAGCATGATGTAGGGGATAGGATAGTATTTTCCATGCCCTACAGTCATTTGAATGGAAAAATCAAAAAGCCATTTTAGTTAATTGGCATATCCTATAGACTGAAGGAGGAAGAAATAACAGGTTTAGAATAGACCCCTTATAACTTCTCAAAAGAAAACAAGACCATTAGCGATCACTTAGTACATACCAAACATTACACTTTAAAAACACAGGAGAAACAATTATTGCTTTGTCCATTAGCACCAGGCAGTGTGCCTTGTGGGAACTACTTTCAATGTGGCAATACCAATGAAAAACAATTTGAAGATCCATATACCAACAGGAAATTTACAATAAACAGCATATTGATTGCAAGAGCGACAATGTGGTATACATTTTATGTTGCCCCTGTGACAAATTATATGTTGGTGAAACCACAAGGGAGCTTCGGAGATAAATAAGTGAACACAAGAGTGACATCCTTTTGGGAGATGAAACTTCATCAATGGCAAGGCAATTTAACATGATGGGACACTCAGCTACTTCACTTTGCTTTTGGGGACTAGAATATGTCCCAATGCCACAGAGTAGAGAGACTCATTGAGACAATGCACTAAGGAAACAAGAAGTTTACTGGAATTTTACTTTGAACTGTTTAAACCCAGAAGTTGGGTTAAACAAAGAATGCGATTGGGACTTATATTATTAAGATCATTGGAGAATGTGCTCGGAAAACATTGGTATAAAGTGCGATAGGGAGGTTCTATCTCATTATTTGTTTAGACTATTATATTGTTGTAAGCAAGGTAAAGTAACAACTAAATCAACAATAGTATGGAAAGTAGGGATTGATTAATGAATGAGATTATTCAAATTATTTACCCATAATGCTAGCCAAGGAAGTTATGGGGTTCACATAAAGTTTGACTATTCTCTATTTTTATTATATTATATTCTGTATCATTAATATTAATGGATGGGATATATATGAAAGCAAGTACCAAGGATTGCAACTTTAGTGGAAAAAACAAACATGATGGCAGTATCCCAAACCCTCCTACCTTTTGGTGCCACCATTGACATTATTTTTCTCAAAGTATAAGATTAATAATAAAAAAGGAACAAGTGGAAGTACTAGTTTGGGAAAAATATAAGAAGACAGCATACAATATTAAATAGAAAATGTTTTGGACTGAATAGTCCAGGGTGGGGGGTGAACCACTGTAGTGTGGATCCCTGGCTCAGAATCTCCATGTGAACATTTAACCAAATAAGCCACTAGGGATCCCACACTAAACTGTTATATTTACCAGTGACCAGTAGCACTGGGGAGCAGAGCCAATGTGACATCATTGGTGATGTCAGTAGTCCCCCCCCTCCTTCTGCAGGATTTAAACTGGGATATGAGACCAGCAACTCCTCCCTTAGGGCTGAGTGGCGTTGCTGTGTTGCAGGTAAGAAACTTTCTGATTGAGAAGTAAAAGACAACTTTAGTCTAGAATTGAATTAAAGTATAATTCAGAGTATTCAAAACATTTTTTGCATCTAACAGGGGACCAGAAAATAGATGGCAAAGGCTCTGTAAGAACCACAAATTTGCCAGGCAGTGGTACACGCACTGAAAATATGGAAGTTTATATAATGAGGTAATTCAAACAGTGAGAACGTGTGACAGGAAAATTAACATTGCAGAAAAACTCATCATTATTGTACTTTGTAAATTTGAAAGGGTTCCAAAAAAAAGCAAAACAGATGCTGGGAGCCTTTAAACCTAGAAGAAAGGGTATTTTACACAGCTTAAATTCATCAATAAATATGAGTAAATTTAATTCCAGGAATGATTACTCATGACAATTTTTTACATTTTAAGATGGACTGAACATAAATTAAAGAAAATTCATCTGATGGAGAGAATTAAAGTATAAAAAAAGAATAAGAATTAGAGGGTAAGCAAGATACATTCCTTTTTTCATTAATGAGTGCACATATATAATGGGTACCTTGCAAGGAAATAAGGTCTATACAGAAAGAAATTTTTAGGAGTTTTTTTTTCATAGAAATAGAAGAACAATTTCCTTTAATGAGAAGTTAAGTGACTATAGTGAAAAATGGAGAAAGGAGGATTGGTTAAGTCAGTCGAGTGTGTATATATATATATATATATATATATATATATGTGTATATTTTTTGGCACTGTATGTGGAGCAAATATTTGTTATTGTATATAAATGTTGAAAGAAATGGTAAGCATTCTATGGTTATTAATTTGAAGTCGGGGGTAAAGAGAGTCAGTGACACTATGCTGTACTTGTAATTGAATATGTATAATAAGTGGTAAACTAAATGTGATATTATCTATATTTTATTTTAGAAACACAGTTGGAGCCCGAGGAAGTGGCAAGGCCATGAAACTGTCACCCTCATTTTCTGAATATGTGAAATAAAAAGAAAAAAGGAAACATTTTCCATAAGGAACAGTCTTCAGTGGAGTTCATCCTAATATATTTATTTACTAACCAGTAAAACTGACCCAAGAAAGTACAAGCAGTGTATGTCAAAAAAGTATACAAGAGTCAGGGGCAGAGTCAAGTTTGGAAAGCAAAGAGTCACCTTCCACTCACACATAAGCACTTTCACATCAGCTACTAATGTGCGGATTGGTTTCCTATATCACCATAAAGACTGCCTACCGCCAGACGCCCTGCACAAAGCCATCACCTCATCCATCATGTCCCTAATTGACTACAGGCTACTAATCTATGCAGCCGCAGATGCCACAGTCATCAACAAAATAAAAGTTGTTCTCAACAAGGCCTGCAGGCTCCTGTCAGGAGCCGACCGTATGACACACACCTGCACCCTTTACTCCCTTGCTTAAATTCTCACTTTTTTTTTTTATAATTCATATTTTATTGGTACATTTTTTACTAATACAGGGGACAGAGAAGTACCATATACAGTGCATATACACAAAATAATATATGAGCTGTCCCCATCCCTCCCCACCCCATCACAGCAGCAAGGTACTTACAAAAATAGAAGAATACAATATAGTATCACAGATCAAAAAGCACTGGATATACAGACTCATTTAGCAGCTCTGACCATAATTTACCTGTGAAGGGGCTCCCAAGTGTTTTTGTACCATTGCAACTTATTGTGGAGGCTCGCTATTGCTTTCTCAGTACGTAAGTTAGCAAAAATTTCATTAACCCATTCCTGATATGTTGGGCTTAATGTATCCCTCCAATGCCGAAGCACAATTTTCTTAACAGACAGTGCAATCATGGAAATATGAAACCTTCTGATTCTAACCTTGATAGAGGATAAATCCCCCAACAAACATACTTCTGGAGTGAAGTATTCCTGCAAACCCAGTATGGGGTCTAAGTTATTCTGTATGGCCATCCATAATGGCTTAATCTTTGGGCATGACCAAAAGATGTGAAGAAGCGTACCTTCCTCTTGACATCCTCTGGTACAGGCCCCCGAACTTATAAGACCCCATTTCCTTAGCTTCACAGGGGTATAACACATGTTATGCAATATATGGTATTGCATAAGATGGAGTCTATCCTGAGAAACATATTTATGGCAGAACTTCCATAAAGCTGACCAGTTAGGAGTATATTGAGGAAAAAAAGAAACTCAGAACCTAGTGGGGCCTTCAGGTCTCCCATATTTCCACTGATATAGGAGACGATATATTTTAGAGATAGCACCTGGTGACCCCAATAAAGGGAAGAGATCCGATATGAACAGAAAAGCAGGTGGACGAGGAGGGATATTACCAAATATTGCAGAGAGTAAATGTTTCAATTGGGCCACCCTGAAGTAAAAAGTTAACGGGATATCAAACTTGCGAATTATATTAGAAACTGAGAGCCATTCCCCTGCGTCATCCAGAAAAGTAGAGATTATCCCATCCCCAATCTTGGGCAACCATTTACGAGATATCATCTTTTTGTTTATTGAGAAAGACGGGGAATTCCAAATGGATTGGGACAGGTCCATTTCTGGGGAATACCGCAGAAATGAACAAAGCTGTGTGTGAACTCTGAGGGACGTTCAGATAATGGGACAACTAATAGTGTCCAGTAGGGAGGCTATTCTAAGATAGAACATTGTCTGGGGGTCAATATTCTCAGATTGAATAGAGTCTAACTCGATTTTGAGCCAGACTGGTCTTAAATATTCCGGACCCGGATTAACCCATTGCAAATATTTTGCAATATGACTAGCCCAATAATAAATTGCTAGATGGGGGATCCGCAGTCCTCCATCTAGTTTTTGAGCAGCTTGTTTGTAATATGCTAACCTGGCTTGTTTATTAGACCAGATGGAATTTGTAAAAATTCCATGTATTTTATGAAACCATGATAATGGTGTAAAGGAGTTAAGAAGCGAGAGGAGATAAAACAAATGGGGAAAAACAGTCATTTTAATGATATTAATGCGACCCCAAAGACAGAGAGGGAGTTTGGACCATCTATTGAGATCCTGAACTATCACTTGGGAGAGAGGATCCAAATTGTCCTTAAACCAGGAGGAGAGGTTACGAGTCAAATTAATGCCAAGGTATCTGAGAACACGTGGAGACCAACCGAGACCAAAAGACGACAAGTCATTTTTAAAAACCTTATGATTAAGAGGAAAAATTGAGGATTTATTTATATTCAACTTATAATTCGAGAGAGCACTGAACTTGGCGATTTCCCTCAACGTGGTAGGAATTGAAGTTTTTGGATGAGATAAATGAAGAAGGAGATCGTCAGCATAAACCGTGATCTTCACCACCTGATTGCCAATAGGGATACCGCTTATCTCCAGATTATTGAGGATGTTTCGGATAAGAGGCTCTAAGTAAAAATTAAATAAAAGGGGGGGAGAGAGGGCAGTCCTGCTGGGTGCCGGAAGACAAAGGAAAGGGTTTGAAAAATGCTCCATTGCCAGAGACTCTGGCAGATGGAGTTTGATATAAGGCCCGAATCCACTCTATAAACTTAGCCGGAAAACCAAATTCTTTAAGAACCTGAAACAGGAAATTCCAATTGACACAATAAAATGCTTTCTCGGTGTCCAAGGAGACCAATCCTGCAGGAAAGGCAGCATCCCTGGACACCGAGACTACGTGTGACAGAGTACGTAGATGGTCAGCTGATGAACGTCTCCTCATAAACCCTACCTGAGACATATTAATCAGGTCAGGAAGAACTCATGTTATTCTATCAGCCAATATTTTAGAGAGAATTTTAACATCTTGATTCAATAAGGAGATTGGTCTGTAGCATTGCACTAATTCTGGATCTTTATCGGGCTTAGGGAGAAGTACAATCAGGGCCTCAAACAAATGTGTATCTATTTTTGCACCAGAAAGAATGTGGTAGTACAACCAGTGGAGAACTGGCAATAATTGTGATAAATAAGTTTTATAAAATAAAGCGGAAAAACCATCTGGTCCTGGGACCTTATCTGAGGGCAAAGCCCCAATGACCTCTGAAATTTCCTCTAGTGATATTGGTGAGGATAGAAAATTCCTCTGCGATTCCAATAGAGAGGGTAAAGAGGAATCCCTCAGGTAGGCCTCAAGCTTTTCTAAGGAAGGAGAGTTGCCCATATCCCTATATAAATCCTCATAGTAAGAGGCAAACTCCTGCACAACCTCAGAAGGGGATACCTTCAAGGATCCATCTACCTGGGCCCTAATTGGAGGTATAAATCTAGCTGATTCTTGCTGCTTTAACCTTAAGGCTAGCAGGTGACCCGCCTTTTCCCCCTGATCAGTATAGTTTGCTTTGGTACAAATATTAGATAATTCTGCTTTTTCCCTCAATAGATCTAAATATTTATCTTTAGCTACTGAGAGCCTCCCCATATCCTCTTCCAAGGCATTAGAGGATAACCTGGTTTCTAAAGACCTAATTTGAGATAATGAAGCTAGTAATTCTGCCTCTCAAGTCTTTTTCCTTTTTGTGGCTAAACTAATAATGATTCCTCTCATGTATGATTTGAAAGCACCCCACAACATATCAGGTGTTGTATCCTCAGAGGAATTAGTGGAGAAAAAGAAATCAATCTGCTCCTTTATTAGATCACAGTAGTTAGTGTCTTTGAGCAATTGACCATTTAATTTCCATTGGGTTTCTTTATTGGGGAATGTTAAGGAAGGCCAGCTTGGAAGTTACCAACGAGTGATCAGACACTGGACCTGGCTGGATCGAGATAGTTAAGATCCCTGGCAAAAGGGCCTGAGAGAGGAAAAGATAATCAATGCGAGACTGGGTTCTGTGCACCGGTGAGTTAAAGGTATACTCCCTATCCTTAGGGTGTAACACACGCCACACATCGCACAGTCCGCACTGGTCCAGAAAATCCCTAAGGGCCCTCTGTCCAGGCGTTAAGCCCCTCAACCCAGTACCGGACCTGTCTACTTCAGGATCAAGAACCAGATTGAAGTCCTCGCCTATTATTATACCAATGGGAAGCATGGGAAGGAGTATGGCGATAAGCTTCATGTAAAAGCCCAGATCATCTGCATTAGGCCCATAAATGCTACCAAGTAAAATAGGCATAGACCAGAGACTGTCTTGAACTAGGCCATATCTACCATCCAGATCCCTGAAAACTTGTTTGGAAATAAAGGGAATGCCTCTATTAATTAGAATCATAACCCCGCAGCTATTAGTAGACCCTGAGGCATTAAAAACCTGCCCAATTTGTTGCCTCCTAAGTTGCAGAGATTCACTTTCCAGTAAATGAGATTCTTGCAGGAATGTAATCTGTGAAGATAATAAACTTACAGGTAAGTGTTTTAACACTTGGTATTGTTTAACTCATTTCCTTATCCCCATCACATTCCATGTAGCAATGTTTATACTACTGGCCGTCTAAACAGAAAAAGAGAAAGGACATTAAATGAAATCCAGGAATTACAACAACCAGACTTAAATGATCCGAACCCCTGTTTGCTGCTGTATACCCATCCCGCCCAAATATCAACTTTCCTCTGACCCGCCACCCCACGCCACCCCAAAAATATTCCATCCTTTTCCAACTAACAAGTAATATGACAACCCTGAACACAATATCGCCCTCCCCTCCCCCCAACTGTCCTGAGCAACGTTCAGCACAATACCGCTTTCCTTCCTCCCCCTCCAACCTACCACACATGTACCCAAAAACCCCGCCTTAGAATATAAACCTTTTTATAGAATCAGTAATCAATAACATCACATCAAAAATAAAGGTAATGTAGATAATGATAGGTAAGCACTGGACTCCTGAAATCCAGAACAAAAATACCAAGAACGATAAATAAAGAAGAGAGCAACCCCTATTTGGGAGCAATCCAGAAAACCCCGAATTCCTGAGAAAAATCAGAAAATACACGATGTAAGGCACACTCACCGAATATGCTCTCATAACTGCTGCCGTTAATAAAATTGAAAACGTCCCCCGAAACGTATATTCACTAGTAAACTAAATGCTCCCAAGTATGGGGCCTCCATCTGTGCCCAAGCCCCCACTGCTATCTATACTCGATAGAAATAGATTCCAGAAACAAATAGATAAAGGGGGTTGAACCACCAAAATTAGAGCAAAAGCACCCTCTAGTGATAATATCCCAAAAAACATTGAATCCAAAAGGACACTCTCTCGAACCGTGCCCCAATAATCAAAAACATCAAACTTAAGGGTTTTCGTCATATTAACTATATCATGCGAGATAATTAAGTGTCCCTGGAAATGAAAAAACAGAAAATGTGATCTGTGTGAGTAGAAAGGGAGCACTTCCCAGACAAAACACTACCCCCCCAGAGAGAAAGTCCCGAGATGCGAGGATGCTCCAAAACACTGAGCGCTGAGTTGGAAAATACTGAATATAGTCCCCTCCATTGCAAAATTTGAGAGTCCACAAAACTAGACTAGTACTCAGTCCTCTTTTGGTATAACAACTTGAAAGAATTCTTCTCCCGTCCAAAACCGGGTGGGGTAAGACCGACCAACCAGATCAGGTGTCCCGAAACAGATCAGGTAGAGCAGCCTTCAATCCCGAGAGAGCAGTTTCAGGATTCTCATATGCTAACCAGGTACCGTCCACTAGAACTTGTAGTCTAGCTGGATACCCCATTTTGAAGCAAAGGCCTGCAGCTATAATTTTTGATACCATAGGATGAAAAGCAGTACGCTTGGCCCTCACCAACCCCGGTAGATCTTGGGCAATTCTATGCCTGGTATTTTCCCATTTCACTTCTTGTAACTCTCTCACTTTTCCCAGAAAGTGCTGTCGCTCTAGGTAATTTAAAAAACAGCAAATAATGGGACGTGGCGTTGCTCCTGCAGATGGCTTGGGTTGCAAGGACCTATGCGCCCTTCAATGATGTAGTTAGCCCCATAGGAAGAGGGACTGGCGATCTTTTCAATCAGCTTCTGCACAAACCCCAGCATATTCAGGCCTTCTTCTCCTTCTGGAAGGCCCAAGATAACAACATTATTTCTTCGGCTGCGGCCCTCCAAATCTTCCAACTTAGCTTCCAGGCTAGAAATCCTTTGCCGCATGACTACGAGACCAGGATCAATTTTTTCCACTTGCTTCTTGAGAGATGAGATACGGGCTGCATTGTCTGAGGTTTTCATCATGATCTCCTCAAGTTTTTTAGAAAGGGATTTAATTTCAGCTGAGATTTCTTTAATTTCTTCCTGGAAGGGTTTGAATTCTTCCAAAAATCTGCTCAGAGTTAGGGGCTCTTGCTCAGAGATCAGGCTTTGAAGCTCTGGCTTATCCATAACACTCGAGGCCCTTGATTTTTTCGGGGCCTTCTCGGAAGTGACCGGCGATGTATGCTTCTGCGGAGGCTTCTTCATATAAACCTCTATAATCACTAGCAACAAGCAAACAGGAGCCCAGGATATTAAGAAGGCGATAATTTATAAACTATCTGGTTTTTAGGAGAAAATTGCAACCAAAATAGTGATTATTTGTGATTAGGAAGTTGGAGCTATGCAGAGGAGCTTCTACTCGGTATCCTGCATCACGTGATCCCCCAAAATTCTCATGTTTAAGGAAAGGCTCCATTACCAGACCTGCCTCCTGACCAAGAAGACCCTCCTAGGGCTGACACCCCAGGTGTCACTGCTTCACTAGTAGTGGCAAACCCCACTGCCCGAACCCATAGTGCAGGTAAACCAGCACTAGTAATTCCCAGGGTCAGAACTACACTAGCCCAGAGATTCTTCCTCATCAGAGCCCCAACATGGTACACTGCTCTTTCCATGACAATCACCTCCCACCCCAAAATTAGTGCTTTCAAAAGGGCCCTCAGGAGCCACCTCCTCTCCTGCAGCTCCTGCACCTGCCCCCAGTGAAGTGAATCCCTCAGCTAAAATGCATTATTTGTGACAAGGCCCTGACAAAGTCTGACCTCAGACTGCACCAAATATACCTTTGTAGCATAATGATACTGTATTAGCTGCAACGCTGTATAGATCACCTACACTGTAATCAATGTGCACTTTATCACGCTTTTCTGTACTCTGTCTTAGCTGTAACTCTGTTTAGTACACTGTCCAAGTGCAATGTATGCAACTATGAATGATGCCAACTTATGTACTGTTTATATGTTGTCTAACTGCAATGTATGTCTAATGAATGATGTGAAGCCTTTGGAAATGAGTAGCTGATTCAAAGGTTTATAATTCCCATATTTTCAAAGTAAAATCAAAAAAAATAAAAGAAACAAAATACATGTGATTAAATACATGTACACACAGATAACAAAAGGAGATGGTTGTGGTACCGGCTTTGAAAAGTGTTCACAGATTGGCACTTGGTGGAGTGCTACAGGTATGGTGTTCCATAAATATGAGGCAACACTGGAAAAGGCAATGTCACCAAGTTTTGTTTTTGTTTTAGGTATGAAGAGCAGGTCATGATTGGAGGATCTCAGTGAGTAGGCAGTACATGGCGGTTGGAATAACTGGGCAAGAGGTAATTGTGGAATGCTGTTTCATAATATTGAAAATTACACTTCCAAGGGTATGATCATGTAGAGCTGGAGAGTGAAGTCAACCAAGTGAGGAATATAACATGCAGTGGTGGGTATGGTGATAAGATGCAAGAGCAAAACAATAAATGTTGTATGTTACATCCCACTTCTGTAAAGAGGTCATGGCAGTGGCTTACAAAACAGATATCCCGTATAAATGTTTGGGAAGTAGTACACCATGGGCAATGGCTAGATGGGCAGAAGGGGTGAGACTATGACTAAGTTTGTACATCAACCCTATCTTGGAATACATTGACTTACAGGTGCCCATGACATCCAAAGATACATCCAAAGATGGGTAAAGTGTTACACCTATTTTTTTTCACGTAATTAAATTTATTTGATATTCATAAAAAAGGAACAACCAGAGTATGGTTCAGCATAAGCCAGCCAACACCAATGTTTCAGAGTGTTTCTCCTTCAGCAGGGATACACTGGTGTAGATTCCTAAGACATACAGAAAATAATATCTGGTTCAAGACAATGTCGCGTATAATGAATCAAACTTGGATATTAGAGAAAGTATGTACATCAACCAAAACTTTATACTCACAGCAAAATTACCTAAAAGCAATCACAGTTCCCATTTCCTGTAGGTTCCTAGTAAATGATCATTTTTAAATGAAAAATAATTATAAAAGTAAAATAAACTAAAAAGTATAAATAATCATGTATTATTTCAACTTTCCACATATTATACCTTTCAAATTACCTTAAGTCTTTGGTGCACTCTTTTCACGATGTATAGTCTTTCATATTAGTCCTGCAATAACAATCAAGTTTCTTTATACATTTCATTTTTTCACAGATTTCATCTTAGTCCCTAAACAGACTTTATCCACACTCTAAGAAGAGTCACATAATATCTACCTTAAATATACATTAGACTTGTTTAGTCTTATTCCATTCTTCAAAACAATACTTCTTTACGTTCAATTGCATCCAGTAAGCTCCTGACCTTGATAATTAAATGGGGAAACTACAGCAAGGTGGGTACCATCACTGCACACAAGTGAGAGGGGAGTCTGACAATTTTTAAGTTTAGGAGCAGAGGCAAATAACATTGGCTGGGTTTTAGCAGCATTTCGAAATAGTTTATTTGCCCGGAGTAATATTTTTTTAATTTTGAAGAGGTCAGTGGACAACCCATTATTGACCTCTGTTATGCTTTTGGAGCTCCAAAATAGTACTAAATCATCAGCATAAAGTATAGGCGTGCTTTGGGCAAGAGACTTGTGTATATCATTTATATTTAAGGATAAAAGGAATGCTCCAGAGATGGGGTCTTGCAGAACACGGACCTTGGTGGTAACAGATTCTGAGAAGGAGGTTCCAAACCTTACTTAGTGCTGCCTACTGTCCATATAGTTTCTGAATCAGGCTCAATCAGTAAAGGACACCCCCAAGTTTCTTCATTTGGCACAAAGAAGTTCATGGGCAATCAAGCTGAAGGCCTTGGTGAGGTCAAAGACTACAGCACCAGCTAAGCCACTTCTATCAATGGTATTAGCAAAACTTGCTGTGAGGGACAACAGAGCAGTGGTGGTGGTGCTATTATGCACATGAAACCCATGATGTGCAGCGGACAAGAGGTTAAATATGGTCAGATATTCAGTAAGCTGGGAGGAGACAATTTTCTCAAGGACTGTAATCAGTTTTTTACATTCATTTCTGAGGGAACAGTATTTAACCCAAGCAGGGACCAGACTGGAAGCCTTAAACTGTGACCAGCAACTATCTCTAGCTTTAATCAAGGATAAAAGGGGGCAGTCAAGTCATTTACTTACAGGGCCCCTTACTCTCCAAATTGCAGGAGGAACATACTTATCCTGTAGCCTGGAGAACAGAGGACTGAAGTGTGACATAACCAGATTAACATAATTTGTGTCCCAGAGAAATGGCCAGTCAGAACTAGCTAAATCACATTTAAAGACTAAGGGGTTAAAATGCAAGTGATCATTGAAATGCTCATTGCAATGATCATTGAAGTGCTCTCCCTGTTCCCATTCACTCTGCTTTCTCCAAACACTGACTAACCTTACAATTCCAAATCCACACCACCCCCTCATGTGACTGTCCCTAGTTAAAAGGCCCATTTGTTTCACTGAACGCCTTCCCCCTCACTGCCCCCACTTCTCCTGTCCTTCCTATCCTCCTCACTCTTTCTCCTCCCACTCTCCCAACATCTCCTCCACTTCCTCTCTTCTACCCTTTTTCCTTCACTTTACTCTCTTCCCCATCATTCCTTCCCTTATCTCCTCTCCCTTATCCCTCTCCTTCCTCCCTCCCCATTCCCCTCCTTACCAGTCCCTAATCTCGCTCATCTCCCCCTCTCACTCTTCTCCCTCCTCATTCCACTCCCCTTATCTCCTGTCCTCACTCCCCATGTTCCCTCTGTTATCTGCCCCAAATACCCCTCTGCCCTTGACTAAATCCTTTTATCTATCACCCTGCATTGGGCCTCTGCTTCAACTACCCAAGAGAACTCAGCTGCACTATTTCCTTGTATCTTACCTAAATGTGATTGTAAATGCTATAAATAACTGTTGATCACAACAAGCAAAACTACTGTTCACTGTATTGTACTGTATATACACTGCTATTCTTGTATCAGTCTCCTTCTCCTCTCCCCCCAGGACTCATCTGGAAATGAGCTAATTGAAACCACAGTATATTTTTTTCTGGAGAAACGCTTAGATAAATGAACAAATAAATAATTAATCAGTCAATAAATAAATATATGCAGTAGCTCAAAGGGGTTAAAATGGGTGTGATCATGGTAAATGCAGCAGCCCAGGGACAGCTTTGGTAGGTTGGCTCTCCAAAAACAGTATTCAAGGGAGTGATTATTGATATGGCAATAGGAAGTAGTCCAGAACAGATAATCCTCTCAGCTCTGGGAGTAAGTATCCAGCCAATGAGTGTGGCCTTACTTCCATTATTTAATATCCTGGTAGGGTCACTAATGATTTGGGTGGGCTGTAATCTGCAATGGATCAGCTCAAGATTTTTGCTTTTAAGGCTTTTCCAATCACTAGTAAAGTCCCAAAGCAGAATTATTTTTTTATGTTTAACAATGGTGCTAATAAGGGACAGGAATGCTTGATGGCTGCCAGTTGGGTGTGATATAGGCATAAAACAGGTGAAAAGTTTTGGATCTATCTAACAAAAGGACTGCATGACACAGTTTGAAGCCTGCATCTGAAACAACAATCATGCCTGGGGCAGAGATATTAAGGTGTGATTTAAAGTACAAAATGGTGCCTCCTCCTATATTTGAAATAGCATGGTCATTCCTAATAATGTTATGCCCTGTTAGAGAATAGATGTTGTCATGAATAGAATATTTTAGCCATGTCTCTGATACCCCTAAAATATCAGGGCTATAGTGATGGACCAAAGCAATAAGTTCATCAAGGTTGGGGACCACACTCCTGATGTTAAGGTGTGCAATTTTAAGGCCTTTGCCACTGTTTCATGGTGGCTTGGTAAAGGAGACATGTAAGGGATCAGTATTAGATTCGATGTCTCCAGCAATGAGGAAATGTGAGAGGGCCAATATGACTAAATTACCCAGTCCTAACTTGGAACGTGCAGAAAAATATCTCTTATAACATTTTATGAGAAACAGGATAAGCTGGTGTAAGATCCAAGTACTGTAAAGGTACATACTGTAGCATCCCTATCCCTATTTCTGATAAGGAAGTCATTAGACATTGCAAAATCATGGTTACCAATTAGTGGAGCACTAAGAGTATACAACAGTGACATGTGATTCAGTAATAGTAAGAGGCTAGACAGCAGGCAGGCAAAGACAAATACAGGAGCCGGAATAACCCAAATAGGAATTGCCAAAGAATACAAACGACTGAGTGCCAGATAACACCAACAACTGTGTGTAAAGACTAGACAACATTAAGAATCTAAAATATAGATGCCACCCAGAGAGGGATATGACAGGAACACTAACAGTAGGTTTAAATGAGCATGAATACAAGTAAAACAAGCACAACAGTTGAAATGGTAAGTAAGTATTGGCAATAGTGGTTTACCTTAAGAATACAATTCCTAACAGTTCAAACAGCATGCATGCCTACAGGCTGCCTCACTTGGCTGACTCATTGGCAGACTCCGATTGATATCCTTTGTGCTTCGTCCTTTGCACATGGGCACAGCATGAAGGGGCACTAGAAGATAGTTACAAAGTAGGAAGCTGTGGATCCACCCACTCCAGCCAGCTGGCCTCCACAGGCTGGCAAGTCTGGCTCCTTCAGCTACTGTTTCAGGGCTCTGGTTGACTGTTGAGGTGACCTGTGGCACTTTACATGTGAGTGACTTGTTTGCACTAGTAAATAAATGTTTTTATGTAGCAAGTAATTATTGGTGGATGGTACCATCTATTTCCCATTTGCTATTTTGTTTTGGATGTGGCACATGGGCAGTGGAGCTATTGTCTTTTCTAGCTGGCAGCGAATGTCTTTTCTAGCTGGCTACCTGTAACACACAACATGGTGACTATTTTACCCACCTTTTCCCGAGCTGGTATTGTTTCCTCTCTTATGTCCTCCTTATCTTTCAAAGTGACTCTCTGTCTTTCAATTTAATCCACCATGCCCCTGCCTACTTCCACCTACAGAGTCCCAAATGTGCCCCCCACCATACTCTTCGATAATTTGATTTCAATACATGAAATATGACAGCTGTCTTCCTCCACTTTAACCCATGTTTGGAAAATAGCTCCCATCTTTAACCCTCCCACTAACTGCCCCATCCATTTTGATGTTGAAATCCCTTTGACTATCTTCATTTGAAGTTAAAAAAAAAACTTACTGTTCACATTGGGCTCTCTTCACCAAAGGTGCAGATGAGCTACGCGCTTTGTAACCCCGGTGCACAGCCCACCCGCACCCACATCAATGAATAGGCACCCTGGCTGTGCACACTGCACCTTCATGCCCTATGCATGACCCCACTAAACCCCTTTATACAGCAGAAACCTTGGCTGAACATGCAGCTCGGGGGTGTGTCTGTACTCTGTGCCATTCACAATGGTGTGGGTGCAGTGCGAGGGAGGGTGATGGCTACACTTTCTGATGGCAACTGTAAGTGTTATGCACACCTCAGGATGCCACTGCTGGTCATGGCAGGGATGGCAGGGGTCAACGGACCCCACGCTGAGGCTGCCCATTACATCGGAGCACATTGGGAAGGCTGGGGGACAGTCATATGGGGGACCTCCACCCCCTGTGCTGTAGGCTCATTTATGCCTGCTGCCAACATGGCACCTCACAGGAACAGAGGATCCAGCAAGGGACCTGGGACAGGCAGCTAATTGGCTGCTTGCCTGGGTCTTCAGCTCTGCACTGGACTGCCCCCCCTGCAAACCAGTGTGCCGGGTGGTAGGTCTGCAGACCGGGGCCACATGTTAACTGCCAGAATATGGCCAACACGCGAAACTCCCGAGTGTGTGGAGCTGCATGAGGAGGTTAAGTGCCTTCCATCCATTACCCCACCCACTTTAGTGAATAGATATCATAGTTAGAAGCATAGTGCCACGGTTTGTGCAGCACAATTTGTACAACTTCAACTTCAACTTTTATTGGATAACAAATTGAGATAACAATATCTCATTTTCAATTGCATCCAACACTTAAAATTCTACATCCAACACACAGACAACAAACAGTAATACATAATAACAAACTATTACGTGAATCATCATTACAATGTAAAACTTACATCAGTTTTTTTTAAATTATCCATAACAATCACAGTGTTTATTATAAAGACCAGCTAAATACGACCTAAAGCATTCCAATAGTATTAATTCCTGTACCTTCAGTTTCTCGGATATACAATTCCATGTCCTGGACATCGATGAGGACAATGTTTTATCACCAAATCCTGAACTACATCTTGGAACATGAAAGGTGATCCAAGATGTAGAACTAAGAGAATAATTTGGATCTGACCTGATTTTCATTAAATCCAGTAAAAATACTGGTAAAGAACTCAGAACAAATTTATATACAAAAAGATTCCAATGAGTATCATGTTGATCCTGTAAGGATATAAATCCTGATTCCTTATACAGGATACAACTATGTGTTCTGTATGGTAAATCTGTAACCAACCTAAGTACGCTTTTATAAACTGGTTCTAAAGATCCCAGCACTGATTTCCTAGCATTTTTATCAATGCAGTCTCCATAATCCAAAACTGACAAAAATAAAGAAGTAACCATCAATTTCCTTATTTTATATGTAAACATAGTTTTGTTCCTATAGAAGTACAGTTACACTACTTTTACCATGCAAATTAGCGAACTACTCACATACTGTGCAGTTGAAGCAAATTTAACTATTAAAATTGACACAGCTTATGGCAAAAATATTTGCTGCAAAGTGTGAATTGCATCAGTTCATTAAGGTAAATTCCCTGCAAGTGTGGCAACTTGCATAGTTTGCAGTACACAAATGCTGTGTGGCATGAAGAGCATAACAGCTGAATTTGCCACAGATCTGTGGGCAAATCATAAATTCACAATGCTCCTACCTCTGATCTACGGAATTCAATGACGTCTTAACACCACCATTCTCCTGATGGCACCAGAAGTTTTTAATTGTATGTACAGTACCTGGACCCCAGATATCCCTCTGCTTTATCTTGACATTGTATTTGCATCAGTTCCCCTTACCTATCATTAGTGCAGTTCTTCAACTGTTACTGTTTCATCATGCCTGTAGTGATTGCAGTGATGCTGTGTTTTTTGTAATGTTACTTAATATGCACATGTTCAGCCTCAATATACGCACACCTTCAAGAAAACTACATGCATATAAAAGTCATGCTACATATAGCCAGCAAAGAACAGGTAGCACAGAACATAGATAATCCTGTAGTTTTGACCCAGGAGTAATCCTTTTTGCTAATCACTACAGTACAGTGCAAGCCTGTTATAATGGATGCATCTGTGCACATAACTTTTGTCCATTATATTCAATGTCCATTATATCCAGAAGTGGTGCAGCCTGTGTGTTAGGTGTGTTGATGTATGTGAGCATGGCCTCAGAGAGAATTAGAACTTATTATAAAACTCCACAGATGACTCAGTATCCTGCCTTGCATATGTTTCTCTATTCTGTGTGTGTATTTAAAATGATTTACTCTCAGGGAAAATGGGTTATTTTAAGAAAGTTTATTGCAGAAGGTAAGAAGAGGATAACTCCAGTGGCTGGATGCTGGGGTTCTAGGACACTAGGAACAAATGCAAGTGTACAGTAAGGGTTTTATTCAAATATAAAATAATTTATGTTTAGTTTAATTAATTTACTAATAAAAGTTTATGTAGCTTGTGTAGAATTATTTTGTTAGAAATGTTATCTCTGTAGCTCCTCCATGTTAATTGTATATTTGCCAAATCTCATCATCCGCTCTGCATCCCCCCCCCCGGAAAAGCACTACAAATGCCCATAAAAGCTTCATAGTGTCTATTATAAGCAATGTTTCTGTCCATTATAACCAGAGAAAAATGCATTGGATTTAATATATTTGGTCTGGAAAATCAGTTTTTATCCACTATAACTGATTGTCCATTATAACAGCATCCGTTATAAGTGGACTGCACTGTACCTGTATCAATGAGCTTCAATTGTTTATTACTGTCTACTAGACTTAGCCATGGGATCTGCAGTGTCATGGTGACCTACAAAAGTGTTCCTGCAACTCAACATTATACTTTTCTTTTTTTTTCAGTTTAACAATTTTTTATTATTTTAATATACAACAGTACATACATGTATACATACAACAGATATAACTTTGCTTGTAACTTAATTTCCACTCAATTTAAAATGAGTAGCTTAAAGGGTAGTATTTCAGTGAGAATCACATCCTAAAGTTGGATGGAGACAGCCAGCATGCTGTTGCATTGTTTAACATGATTTTCTTTATTTCATCAGATAGACTGATTATTATTGATTACTGTTGTAAATAAGCATCTGTGCTGCTTTTGTGCTTATCGTACCCCTATGAATCAGATTAATGTGTTTATTTGTAAATGTGCTATTATTATTGTGAAGTTATGCAATAGATAATAAAAGGTATCCTGATACCTTCACCTTGTGTGATTATCATTACTTAAGAGATTTCTTTGATAATTTAAGATGATGGGTGTTCAGTTCACCTTTATGTGTGTGTGGTTAGTATCCCTTGTTTATATCATAGTTACACATTACATTTAACTTCTACAAAACTACCTACCTATTACTTGAGCGAGATTTTGAAGCAAGTGTTATATTTCTTATAGGCATAGAAACATAGAATTTGATGGCAGATAAGGACCGCTTGACCCACCTAGTCTGCCCATTTCCTTACCTAATGGATAAGCTGCAGATCCCAGTTAACCAACAGCCTACTTCCTCCTACCCCCCACTAGAATTGCCTTATGTCTGTCCCATGCATTCTTGAATTCCCCCACTGTTTTTGACTCTATGACCTCCTCAGGAAGGCTGTTCCATGCATCTACAACCTTCTCTGTGTGAAGAAATACTTCCTCACATTACCTCTGAGTCATCCCCCCTCTATCTTCGAATTGTGCACACTTGTTCTTGCACATCTCTTTTTCTGAAAGATGCTACCCTCTTGGACTTTGTAGATTCCCTTGAGGTATTTGAAAGTTTCTGTCATGTCCCCCCTCTCCCTCCTTTCCTCGAGGCTATACATCTTAAGCTTCTTTAGTCTTTCTTTATATGTCTTCTGGTGCAGACCCTGCACCATTTTGGTTGCCCTCTGAAGATAGGAGTTTTGTTGTAGGAAGTACATTAGACAAATCTTAAGACCTTCTACAATCTACCATTCAAACTGTGTAAACTGTATACAAGTAAGCACAAGTATGCAAGTGGTAGAGTGCTAGACTATGGGTTTCTATTTGTAGCTATTTTGAACTCTGTTATGAAGCCTGCAGAGGTATTATACTACGGTAGAGGTATACGTATGAGGGGTGCTTGTAAAATACCCTACAGTATGTATTATGCTCTCCAGGTGACAAAATGTGTCCTGAGTGCCTTGTGATTAACCTATGCCTGTTCTGGGTTGTTTGACCATGGAATTCCTAGGGAACATGATTTGAGGGTCTTTGGTGTTTAAATACTGGATAAAAGGTGACCAGCTCTTGTCATATTTGCTTAAGGTGTCAATGGAGATGTGGGAAAGTCTTTTGTATTTTGATAGCATAGTAATATTATAGAGTTGTTCCTTAAGAGTGGGAATCATTGTGGATCTCCAGTTACACACTATGAGCCACTTGACTTGTATACAAAAAAGGATTAGGACATTCCATCGACTTTTGGAGAGATGTATATCTGCTATAGAGGCCCTAGAGTCCAGTTGATATAAATCTGCTGCTAGCAGGAGCTTAAAGTTTAAGATTTGCTGTAGAAAGTTGTGGGCTAGATTCCACACATCTGTAATCTTAGGACACCACCACAATATGTGAAACAGATCTTCTTGTATATTATCACATCTCCAACATTCATCTTAGTTTTTTAAGTTGGTTTAGAGTAGAACTTCTGGTGTTCTGTATCACCAATGGAGAATTTTATTTTGGATAAGTCTGCTGTGGATGTCTTTGATTGGTTTACGTGCAGCAATCCAGCAGGAGTTCCATTCCTTCACTGCTATCAATCTGTCTAACGCTTGCTCCCATTTTCCTTTTGCTTTTTTTGTTTGGCCTGGGATATTGTTCAGTATAAATGAATATATAGGACTCTTTCTGCCTTTTGATTTAGATAATAATATATGGAGTGGGTGAGGTTCAGGTGAGCACTATATTTGTTACATTTTTCTAACCAGAGGCTTTGCAGCATCTCTGATTTGCAGAAACTGCCAAAAATCTTCTCTTGGTAGAATGTACCTTTTTTGTAGTTCTCGGAAAGAATCTATATATGTTAATCCTGGTAACAGCAAGTCCTGTATTGTATTGATACCTTTCTTTTCCGAGTTTTCCCAATATATTGGTTTCCCTTATATCTTAATATTGTTTACAGTCCACAGAGGGTAACATTTTGGATGGGCTAGGTCTATTTTAATTAGTCTCCCTGTTTTTTCCAGGAAGATATGGATGACGTTATTGGATGTAATATGGTGGTAGTTATTTTAGGGTTGCCGTATATGTAAGTGGTAGGCATAAAGCCCTTTATTAGAGATGATTCAAATGTGGACCATAGTGGGGATGCTGTTTCAGAGATTTCAAGCCATCTTAAGGTTTGCATTACTCTATACCCAAGGCAGTAGCCTTTTATCCAAGGTCATCTCCATCTCCCTTTTGACCAACGTGTCCTTAGCTTGTTCCTGCTGAACCTTGGCTGTTTCCTTTCCCAAATATAACTGCCCATGAGTTTGTCTATTCTATAGAACCATGTGTCAGGGATTGTTAAGAGAGCATGTGAGATCAAATATAAGATCTTTGATGCGATAATCATTTTTAATGCCTCTATTTTCCCCATTAAAGATAGTTTCAGAGGTCTCCATCTATTTAAATCTGTCTTTATCTTGGTAATCAGTGGCTCCAGGTTACTGTTTATAATTTTTTGAGGTTTGCTGTGATTTTAATTCCTATGTACATTGTGTGGTCTTTTGTCCATCTCACATTTTGAGCTGTAAAGTGAGATTCTAGGCATAGTTTGTTAACTGGTAAAACTTCGGTTTTGCTCTGGTTTATGTTTAGTCCTGATAGGTTAGTGAAGGTTTCTAGTAACTGGAGAAGTGATTGCACTGACTTATGTGCATCTTGCAGGGTTACCAGAAAATTGCCTGTGTACATCAGTGACTTGATCGTAATAGTCACAGTTCTTACCTCTATAATGCCCTGGTGCTCCCTGATGGCCTCAGCCAATGGTTCTATGGCAAGGACAAAAAGGAATGGTGAGAGTGGGCAGCCTTGGCATGTCCCTCTCTCTAGGGTGAAGGGTGTTGATAGGGTGTTGTTTGTCAGGATTCATTCTTTGGGGTTGGCATATATAGCTCTGATCATACTAATGAAGGTTGTATTAATCTTGTTTTCTGAGGTGTGGGTTTTGCTGGTATCATCTCTGAGGATATGTATGTGTCTCTTTGCCTGTTGGTTTTTTAGTCTGTAGGCAAACGATTTCTCACATTTTTCCCCCATCCCAATATTTGTGTTTTAGCTGCATGATTGGCAGTTCTGCTTTCCTGGCTGTCAGGGTATTAATTTCATTCCTTATTTTTAACATTTCCTTGTAGAGGGAAGATTTTGGTGATGCATTGGGGTTTGATTTGTATTGGGCTTCTAAATCTACCAGTTTGTTTTCTAAATCTTTAAGTTCTTGTTCCCTTCTCTTGTGTCTGAAGGCAGCATAGGAGATGACCTTGCCCTGCATTGTAGCCTTGAAGGCCTCCCATAGAGTGGTCATCGAGACATCTCCCATAACATTTATTTTGAAAAAAATCTTTTCCTGTTTCATTAAGCCACGTGGTGAATTCAGGGTCTGACATCAGTAGGGGGTCCATTCTCCAGTTAGTTGATCTGAGGTTTATTGCGCCATGCAATTTGTCTAACTGAAGTCGAGCATGGTCCGATATGATGAGAGGTTTGATGGAAGCTGCAGTTAATATGGTGGTGATTTTTGGGGAAGTAAGCCACATATCAAGTCTGCTATAAGTTCTGTGCCTACTTGAGTGACATGTGTAGTCCCTGACATCCGGATTTAATATTCTCGATGCATCTGTGAGTGGTACATCTGCCATCCATAGTTTAACCACTTTGGCAGCCCCAGTATGTGGTTCTATATTATCTCTGCCCCTGTCTATATCTGCCTCCAAAACTGGCTTAAAATCCCCCCTAGCAACATTGGGTCATTTTTGTCATTAAACAAGGCTGTCTGAGCCACTAGTTCATGAAAGAACTGGGGGGAGACAGTGTTAGGGTCATATAGGTTCCCTACCACAAGTACACCTTAAGGTGTCTGGAAGAGGGCTGGAACCCAGCAGCCTTCTTCATCATGTTTAGACTTCATCAGATTCCATGTTAAAGATTTGTGAATAAGAACTGAGACCCCTCCCCATTTGGATTTTGCTGGACTGTGGACGTCTAGACCTATCCATTCTCTAACTAACTTAGTAGACTCATCCCAAGAAAGTTTTGTATCCTGCAGTAGTGCTACTTGTGTTTTTAGTTTTTTGAGATGGGTCAGAATCTGCTTACATTTTATTGGAGAGTTCACCCCTCTCACATTCCAGTTGTGTAATTTTAAATTTGTCATTTTAAATTTTTATGGTGGAAATACTGAATAGGTGTATTGTGATGATAGAATGCAGCAGGTCCAGATTCTGGAAAACCCCCTCCGCACCAATCCATCTCTAAGAGTTGTCAGGCTCTCATTGTATACCTCTAAGTTTATGGCTTCATAGCCATCTTTAATCACTTGCATCACAGTATGTTTTTCTTTTGTCACTTCTATCTTATTACAAAATAGTGTCATAGACATTAGTGACTTGCACCCATGTCTTATATAGGTACTACATGGATCGAGTTCAGATTTTCTAAGCTCTATCTTGACCAGCTGTTGAGGTTCTCAGGGAGTCTGGGCAGGATGAGAGCTCTTAGCCAAAGCCCTCTGTGAGAACCTGCATGTGCTATTGTTGATTAAGAGTGCAAGATTCTGAAGAGTGTGAGAATAGAAACAGATATAGTGTATAATAACACTTACTGTATACTGTTCTTGTTCTCCGCCTAGTAACCTAGATGTTCTGTTGTTTTTGAGTATATAAACCTTTTGACTAAGAGTAGCTTTCTACCCCTCCTCCCCCCCAATCATTATTGTAGAAATGTTTACCAGAACCTCATGATGGCACTGCATCCTATAGTTTTGTGGTGAAAGAAGTTGATAGAAATAGAAATGATGTGTTGCATTTTCAGGTCTAGGCTACATGCCTGATCAAAAAAAGTCAGTATTTGGAATATGACTAGAGCAGGCTGGAGAGTCACCCCTTTTTCTTTTAGTACAAAAGAGACAAGCAACATAGTATGGTACTCCAATGTGGTTGGGGTAGTGATTTGCAGCCTTTTTGTCATGCTGGAGTGTGGGTAGCATTTTGCAATCTTAGGGGTTTCCCTACCTTGGTAGGGGTATGGTAGTTCCCCCCCCAGGTAATAGCATTTCTATCATTGTTTTGTCAATTATGATAGATGATAGAGCTGGACAATGGTGACTAGTATGAGTACAAGTCATCCAGTCACGGAGTTAAGGGGCTAAACTAATAAAAATTGTTCTTCTACCTTAATCTGCTATACTTTAACCAGCTACTCAATAAATCCCACATAATAGAGTATTGTACCTCTGTGAGGCATCAGTAAAACATCAGTGACATGGTACTATGGTATAACAGTTTGTCATTTAACATCTAGGCATCTATGATCATTATAACAGTACAACAGTATAACAGAATAAACAGCATATCAGTATGATAGTATAACCTTATGTCTGCTTTAGTTCCTCACAGATTATATTAGATTATTTTAAATCCCCTGTTCTGTGAAGCAGCAAATCCACACTACCCTCTTTTTTTCATTTTAGTTTTTGTTGACCGGGTAAGTGCACTAGACAAATCCTGCCTATTTTCAGGCACAACCCAGAGGAGGGGGATACAGATGAATGCCAACTGACCTTGAACCAGATTAAGCTGTTGGTGGTATTTTTTAGTGAATGAGGGAAATTTGGCCGGTACACGGGGGAAATTCCCCTACTCTTTTCGATAAGTGCCATGGGATCTTTAACATCTACCTGAACTACCACCAATCTAGGCAGATGGGACCTCGGTTTAACATCTCGTTCGAAAGACGGCACCTCAGATGTGTAGCACCCCTCTCGTGTTGCACTACAGTGTCAGTACTGGGATATTAACCCAAGTGCCAGATGTGGGAACTGAACCCACAGCCCTCTGATCTCCCAGCCTCAGAGGTGCATGTGCTACCTGCTGAGCCACTGACACTGCAACCTCCACTCATTCCCGTGCCCCCCCCGAGAGACATTTGATAATCCTTGAGCAAGTGAAAACAGACTTTGGTATATTTAGAAGGTAGGTATATTTCTCCATGGTGCATGGAGGCTGCTTTTTGTGGGAGGGGTATTCTTATGTACCTCAGCTGTATTAAAAGGCTTAACATTAATTACCCCCTTGTTAAATTTCTAGATGCTGTCTGCACCACCTTTACTTCATGCCTTTATGCGGTTAATGTTAGAACAAGTTTACTGATATCCATTCAATGTAATTTTGGCACCACCTCCATAGGGGTGTAATCTCCTCCCCGTTCTTATTTTGGTTGAAAGATAAAGGAATCTTAGGTTTTTGTCAGGTTTCATTATATTTAAAATAGTTCATTGGTCACTTGGTAAAGGCATGAGGTGGATCATGGAAAATCTGCAAGTATTCTCTTTACCACTTATATTGTTCAACAATATCCATCATTTATTCAATGTATATGGTGTCCAGATTTTACTTTAAGTCAGGAGGGTTGTAGATTTTGTAGCTAATACAGCTTAGTACTGAGGAGAGTCATCTCCCTCCTTTTGTGAAATCACATTAGTGTATTTGGTGTGATTACAGCACTTTTATGGGTAGTTAGGTGATGTTCCTTCACAGTGGAGGTTCCTCAGAGAGAAGGTGATGGCTTACCACCGAGCAGGAGACCGAGCTGTATGAAGCAGACACCATTAATCGAGTAGTGTGCCATGAGAAAGCTGCAACATGCGGTGAGCACGCCAAACCTCCTCCTCCCATCCTCAATTCTTTACCATAACTGAAAACCTAACACAGAGAGCTGGGAGTATAAAATCTCTTAACAACTATACTGTATATATAAACATACATACTTTCCCTTTTTTTTTCTGCACCACTCTATACCCAAGGTAGAGGCACATCATATCTTAAACCCCTGAGTGTCAATTTCAAATTTATTTTCAGACCATTTGAGAGTCATATACATACGGCATGAAACATGTTTTAAAAAAATGTGGCTGCCTGAGAAAACCTAGGGAAGGCTGTACTAGGGGGATTTACCGTGCAATTAGCACTGCTTAATAGCCCCCCTACCCCGAGAAGGGAAAATGGCAATCAGGGGGACTGCAAGGGAGAGGGTAGCTGGTGTGCACATTTTGCTGTAATTAACTACAAAAGACCTAAACACTCCCAAAAGAGTTACCTTAGCATCACTTACAGTAGAGGGGAATATACTCCAAGTTCTTGTTTGAGTTTAAAGTTTTCAGCTCTTCTCCTCAGGTCTTCTCTGCCTTTGTGAGGTCATGCTGATCAATTTCAGCACTCAGCAGTGAAAGTGGCTGGTGTACATGCTGATGAGAAACCTCTGGTTCAGTTTTTAGTGACACATTGTTGGCATTCGGTGTTTTGTCAATTTCAGTCTCTTTCATTGCCTCGGTCTGTTTCGATGCTTTCATTTCACTTCCTATAGGTGCCTTGGAGCTCACTGACTTTGATCTTGGAGAATAGAGGACTTCTCTTGCAGCTTGGATGACTTTCTCCAGGTTGGAAAGGGCCTTGAATCTGTTTTTAGTTGGGAAGCTGTTGGTGATCTCCACCTCTTCATCAAGTTCTACTTTTTCTTTGACCTCCATCTCCAGCTCAAGGTATGGGCTTGTTGTCTGGCTCATTTCATGTTTATCCACCTCTGATTCTATGTTCTTGATGGTGTGTTTGTCAAAAGGGTTCTTGTTTTCTCTGTTTTCTTTTATTATTTGGGTGAGTTTCCCAAGAATCTCCCACAGAAGTTCAATGCACATTCTGACTTTGATTTTGGACATTTGCAGCTGACGATTTGTCCTCTTTTCTGGGATGGATCTTGGAGTTCGATCTCTTTGGTGAGCTGCTTCAACTTTGATTTAGTATATAAAGTCCATGGCTGAGGTAGGTGTGCTAAATAACATGGTTTTCTCCTTAACCACAATCTTTAGTTGTGCAGGGTACCAGAGGGAGGAAGGTATCCCTAGGTTGTGCAGAGCATGTCTTGTAGGGGTAAACTCTTTTCTGCAGTTGTTCAGGTCCCTGGAGTAGTAGGGGAATATCATTATGTGATGACCTTGCAAGTTTAGCTGTTTTAGTTCTCTGACTTTCTTGAGTACATTTTCTTTTACAGGGAAGCATAGAAACGTTGTCAGAATAGGTACAGGACATCCCCATTTTTTTGGCAGAGAAGCCAGGGATCGATGGGCTCTCTCTTTGTCAAAATGGGGGTCCCCTGGGATTTTAAGCACTTGCAGGAGTACATGAGCAAGAAAGGAAGCCAGTCCCCTTGTTCTGCCTTTTTGGGAAAGCCGATAAACCTGAAGTTGTTCCTTCTACCTCTATTTTCTAGGTCATCAATCTTGTCAACTAGAGATCTTATTATGCTGTCCTGCTGCCGTAGTCTGCTCGAGTTGTCTTGACAGGCCTGGGTGTTGATATCAAGTTTCTTTTCTACTGTCATCAACTTTTCTTCCAGTATTTTAATTTTGTCAGAGTTGATTTCATTTTTTAACTTCATATCTTGTAGCTCAGACAGGACCTGTTTAAATATAATTTCCACCCTTGCGACCGGCAATGTCGGCTCCATCGTGAGTGATGCCATGAGGCTTGTGTCTGGCACTGCCCCTGAATTTTTTTTTTAGGATGCAAAGTTTTTGCTTAGGTCAAGTCTTCTCTGTGAACTAAAGTATTATTCCAGCTCAGGATGATGTCCTCTAATGAAATATATACCCAGTGCTGAGGTATGGCTTTTCAGAAGTGAGGATTGTGCAGGACGAGGGTAGAGAGATAGGGAGCTGTCAAAAGTTGCCACTCATTCCATGAGTGGTAGCCACACTCTCAGCAATACACTTTTCTTGAAAGTTTGCTGTTATTTTTTTCATTTTAATCAAACTCTGCACATTTCTTTAAACAGTATAATATAACTTATTAATTTCATCCACCATCTAACATCATTCAAAACACATGATGTCTAATAAAAACAATTACAAATATATACAAATCTTTGACAGGACTAATGTTTTGCTTAAAGCTAATATCTAACAATCCTCATCATTTACATATTAACAGTAAAAAGACTTTAGAAAGACACATTCATTTGAACAAAAAAAATGCTTCAGGAAATTGCTTCCAATCAGAATTAATTAAAACCTCTCCTACAGTTGATTGAAGTGTATTACATTTATATTATTTCATGTGTTCTTCTCACAAAGCTGCCTGACCTTCAAAATCATGAGTTTCAAGTATGGCTACGTCTCTCTCCTCTTGTTATTTAAACATATTAAGCAAAATACTTCATTTTTCCTTAATAGATAAGCAGAGTCTCACTCTGATATCTCAGTAGACATGCAGTTCACATTGTCAAGGTAAAAAGGATTGGTTCATAGGGCTCTTTATCTGAACCACTCTTAAGTATAAGGAATTTTTCTTTTCCCTGAAACAAGTTTATATTCACAGATACAAATTTTCTACTGCCTGTTACAAGTGAACTACTTAAGATCCTTGTTAATGATAGGGTAATCTTCTCCTGTCCACAAAATGTCTGCTTAAATAAGTCACACCCAGTATAAGCTGCTTTCATTGGCAGAACCACAAGTAAGACAGTACAGAATCTACAGCATCTCAAGCTATGTAACATTTATACATTCTCTTTCTCAACAACTCCTGTTAATACTGGATATTCAAAAACTAATCCTCAAGCAGCAGTGCATGTTACAGTGAAAAATTTGACCTACTATATGTAAGCAAGAAACTAAGCCAGGGTGTGCATTGCTGGGGATTGATGCACACCCCAAATGTGTTGTGAGGCACAAGGCACCACCCAGGAGAATTAAACATGGTGAGTCTCAGTAAAAAAGTCTTATTAGGTCATAAAGGTATTCAAACATAAACATGAATATTGATACAGAATTGATTGATTTTAGTTAGCTGAGAATTGTTAAATGGTATATCTATATATCAATTTTGCTGTATGCAAGATTATCAATATACATAGAATGATGTCTGGCCAAGTTTGTCTCCTCACTGATCTAGACCAGGTCACATGGTTTTGTTTTGACCTAAAGGTAACACCCTGCTAGAACAGTATAATGACCCTGTTAGGAAATAACAATTCGGATTAATTATTAGCAGTATAATGATTTAAGGTCAGAAAACCGATATGAAACCAACACAGCCACATAACAAATCACCCTAGTCCTGTAGGAAAAAGGAAAACAAAAACTCTAAAACACTCCATTACAGACAACACTCCAAAATACAATTTAATCTCTAAAAAATTCACAAACCACCTACCCAGTCCTACACTGACAGAAAACCTACCTAAATGAATAAATTGCAAAACATGCAAAAATTTAAATAAACCCCAATTTTAAAATAAAGCACACAAAACCTTTTCCTACCTGCATGTCAAAGAAATACAAACGGAAGAAAGAAAGTCAAACTATCCTGGCTCTTTTTGGCTTACAAAGCTGAATTTAGAGCCACATTGACCCATAAACCAAAATTCGAAGTAAAGCACACAGAACCTCCACCTACCAACATTTCAAAGCAAAGAAATGGGGGAAGTGAGAAACTGTTTAACCATGAAAGGCACATTAAGACAGATCTTGTTCCCAGGTGTGACTTTGGGGCAGAAGGAAGTTAAGTGATTTGCTCAGGGTCACACAGTATGCAAGTGGGGGCTGCAGGGATTCAAACCCAGGTCTCCAGCTTTGCAGCTTAGTGGCCTTAACCACTATGCTATACTACCTGCAACAAAGGCTGAAGAAACAAAGTAAAAAAAAAAACACTGGTTCTGTTGTTCCTATTCTCATTGCAATTCAATCAATAGAAATTAAAGGGGCCAGATGGCATACATGCCATGATTTTAAAGGAACTACAGAAAGAGTTGTCATTGCCACTGGCAGCCATGTACTGTGAGTTGCTCAACATGGGTGGTTCCATAGGACTGGAGGAGGGCACATGTAGTCCCTATCAACAAAAATGGAAGCAAGGAGGAGGCAGGAAACTATGGCCAGTCAGCCTCACCTCAGTGTAGGGGAAGATTATGGAGGTGCTGCTTACATAGAAACATAGAAGTTGACGGCAGATAAGGACCACAAGGCCCATCCAGTCTGCCCATTTCTTTTTCTACCTTATAAATGTGCCATCGGCCTTTGCTCTGTCAGTGACCTATCTATTCATAGTCATTTGTATTGCTCCCTTATGCCTATCCCATGCTTGTTTGAAGCCCTGCACTGTATTCATAGCCACCACTTCTTGTGGTAAGCTATTCCATGCATCCACCACCCTTTCTGTGAAAAAGAATTTCACATTCTCTAATCGCCCCCTCAATCTCATGCTGTGTCCTCTTTTCCTGCTATTTTTCTTATATTTAAACATGTTAGACTCTTTCACCTTGTTAATGCCCTTATGGTGTTTGAATGCCACGATCATATCACTTCTCTCCCTCCTTTGCTCAAGGGTATACATATTGAGCTCTGTTAATCTGTCTTCATAGGTCTTCTGATGCAGTCCCTGCACCATTTTGGTTGCCCTTCTCTGGACTGCCTCAATTTGGTTAATGTCCTTGTGAAGGTGTGGCCTCCAATACTGCACGCAGTACTCCAGATGGGGCCTAACCAGTGTCTTGTAAAGAGGGATTATTACCTCCCTCTTATGACTTGTGATACCCCTACTAATACACCCTAACACCCCCCTAGCCTTACGTACTGCTTTAGAGGTCTGCTTGGATGATTTCAGGTCATCAGTGATGATGATGCCCAAGTCTCTTTCTTCCTTTGTAACTGCTAGCAACTCCCCTCCCAGCCTATAGGTGGCTTCAGGGTTTTTCTTCCCTATGTGCATGATTTTGTACTTCTTTGCATTAAATCCCAGTTGCCACTCTTCTGACCATTTTGCTAGTTTATCCAGATCTCTTCTCATTCTGCCCACCCCATCTGGATCATCTACTCTGTTGCAGATATTGGTGTCATCTGCAAACAGACAAGCATTACCCTCGAGTCCATCTGCAAGGTCACTAATGAAGATGTTGAAGAGGACTGGCCCCAGAACTGATCCCTGAGGCACCCCACTTGTGACTTGCATCTCTTCTGACTGTATACCATTTACCACCATTCTCTGTATTCTGCCCATCAACCAGTTTGCCACCCAGTTGACCAACTTCTGACCCACCCCGAGCCTACCCAGCTTATTTATCAATCTTCTATGTGGAACAGTGTCAAAAGCTTTGCTGAAGTCAAGGTAAGCGACATCAACTGCTCCCCTTGGTCCACCACTCTAGTTACCCAGTCAAAGAAATCTATGAGATTAGTTTGACAGGACCTTCCTTTGTAAACCCATGCTATCTTGGATCCTGTGCCCCTATGGATTCCAGGTGTTGCACTATCCTTTCCTTAAGGAGTGCCTCCATAATCTTGCCCACTACTGAGGTAAGACTGACTGGTCTGTAGTTCCCTGCCTCCTCCCTCCTACCACTCTTGTGGAGTGGGATCACATGAGCCCTTCTCCAGTCTTCTGGGACCTCTCCTGTGTTCAGAACTAAACAGTTCTGCTAATGGCTCTGCTAGTTCCACCTTTAGCTCCTTAAGTACCCTGGGATGTATACCATCAGGATCCATTGCCTTATCCACCCTGAGCTTAGCAAGCTCTTGTAGGACCCTTTCTTTTGTGAAGGGAGTGGTGCTCACCTCCCTCCCCCCCCCGTGTCCATGATGCTGAGCTGTGGGCCCTGCCCTACCTTCTCTTCAGTAAATACTGAGCAAAAGTATCTATTTAGGATAGATGCCTTCACAGGGTCCTCCTCCTCACATGCTCCCTTTTCTCCATTAAGCTAGCAATACCCCTCTGGACTTTCTCCTTTCACTAATGTATCTATAGAAAGTCCTGTCACCTTCTTTACTATTCGTGCTAGTGTTTCCTTGGTTTGGGACTTTGCCTGCTTACTGCCTTCCTGCTTCCCTTAGGGCAGGTTTGGTATGCCTCCCTATCTTCATCCGCTGTGTTCCCTTATATTTCCTGAAGGCCAGCCTTTTGGCTCTGACCTTTTCTGCTACTGTATTTGAGAACCAAAGTGGTTTCCTTCTTCTTTTGCACTTCCTTTTCTGTCTAACACAATGGGAAGTTGCTTCAAGTATTGCATCCTTAATGCTTGCCCACTTTGCCTGTACCCCCTCACCTGTGTTTCTTTTTGCCAGGGCTAGCTTAACTCTGTTGGCCATCTTATCAAAGTCAGCTCCTCTGAAGTCTCATATTTTTGCCTTGGAATGGGATGATTTAGATGTAGTAGCCAAATTGAACCATACCATGTGATGGTCACTGGCCCCAGGTGACCTTCTACCTGGAGATCTGTGATCCTTCCTTGTTAGTCAGTACTAGATCTAGGATAGCCCTGTCTCTTGTGGGTTGCTGTACCAGTTGTTTGAGGCCCTCCCTGCAGGGAATCCACTATGTGTCTAGTTCTGGCAGATGTTACTGCTGGTATTGACCAATCTGTATCTGGCATGTTGAAGTCTCCCATTATCAGAACCTCCCTTTAGCTGTCATGTTTGTATATCTTCTAACAGTATTGTGTCTATGTCCTCCCCTGGTCTGGGGGCCTGTAGATAACCCAGTTCTTATTGCTGTCCCATTTCCTGTTTCCAGGGTGACCCACAGTTCTTCTGGCTCTTTATGTGTATTCTGAATTTCTGTAGCTTTGATATTTTCATTGACATACAGGGCCACTCCTCCCCCCCTTTTTGCACCTCGGTCTCTTCTGAACAATACATAGCCAGGTACTGAAGTCTCCCAAGTGTGGTTACTTGTAAACCACGTCTCATTAATTGCTACTATGTCCAGTTTAGCCTCTTACATTATTGCCTGCAGGTCTGGGATCTTATTTCCCAGGCTGTGAGCATTTGTGTACATGATTTTCCATTGGCCAGATTTTGGTGTGTTAGTTGTTGGGTGAGGTTTGGCATTACCCCTGTGCATCGTATGGGGAGACAAACCTTTTTTCTTACCTCATGATGCAAATGAACTGCAAACATACTGAATCCCTGTTTGACCACTAGCTGAGGGGGAGGGTGTTCTTCCATTCACGATGAGGGTGCTGCACCCTCTCCCCATTTGCTAGTTTAAATATTCTGCAAAGACATCAAACTTCTGCCCCAATGCACTGACTCCCTCCTTAGTCAGATGCAGTCCATCAAATTTAAAGAACTTTTGCTCCCAGAACTGTTTCCAGTTCCTACAAATTGGTGTCCTTTTTCCTGGCACCAGCCCTTGAGCCACATGTTTAGCTCCCCTATCTCCCCTTCTCTGACCTTCCGTCCATCTGCTCCCCTTTCCCAGACTGGCAGGATCTCAGAGAAGGAGATGCCAGATGAAATAGATGATAGTTTGTCACCCAGCCTGGTAAGGTGTTCCTTGGTCTCCACAACTGACCAGCTGGTAAGATCATTAGTCCCTATGTGTACTAGGACATCAATGTTTTTTCCTGCTTTGTGAACAATTTTAGCAATGCGGTCAGTGTCTCTCCATGCTGATGTACCTGGGAGACATCTGACCATTACCCCTGGCTGGAGATGGGTATCAACTCCATGAATCATGGAGTCTCCTATGATCAGAAGGTTTTTGGATTTCCTTTTTGCTTTTTTTGTTTTGGTTCCTGATTTGGGTGAGTTTTGTTGTGCTAGCTCCTGTGCTGCAGTGTCCTGCTCTGCAGTGTCTTCTGCCTCTTTGTTTGATTTCAGAGATAGAGGCAGATACCTGTTTGTAGTGTTTATATGGTTTTTGGAGGTAATATGTTGGAGAGCAGAGAGTGATGGGGCACCCGATTTGCCCCTTCTAACCACCTGCCAACCTCCTGGACCAACTACCCTCTGCGGTCGAGGTTTTTCTGTTGGATGCTGGGGAAATGGCGGGTGGTTCTTATAATGTATTTCCTCTTGAATATGAAATTTAAGGTGTGCAATCTCTGCCCATGCTGCCCGGAGCTGAGCCTTAAGATCTCCAAAGGCCCAGCATGTAGGACAGTGTCCTAAATCCTGTAAGACTGTCCTTCTGAAAATTGTTCCACAGTACCTGCGGTTAATGATATCCATTCCAGATAAGTTGCTGGGTTTATAACCTAGTCAGAGTAATTAGAAGGAAAAAAAAGGAAAAAAAATGCAAGTAATGGTTTGATTGTGTTTTGATTAACTTGTTATAACAAGTTAAATTACTAGTGCCCCTGTAAATGAGCTCACCTTGTGGAGGCCCCACTGATCCACCCTTTCCTGCTCTGCCACAGGAAATGTCACAATTGTGGTACCCTATAAAAGGAGTGTAGTGTGGGGTGGTTGGGGATGGGGGTGAGTGGCTGGGCCCTTCCCCTGTCAAAAAAGAAGAACCACGGACGAAAGAACAAGGAGGTAAGAGCAGAAACAATCCATCAACAATAAATGCAGTAACCCTGAAAGCTTATCCTTATGTTAGACAAAACTGTAAAACCTGTAAAGCACCACCTGTAATAATTTCAGAGAAGATATACGCTGTAAGAAACACTTTGCTACAGAGAAAAATAAAGCAATGAAACAGTAGCAATCCCTGTGAGTAAAAAATTAAAACAACACCACACAGTAAATCTGCTTAGCCAAAATAAGTCTTAATCCTTTTCCCTTGCTTTGGTAAGTTTCTCTACTCTGCCTTTCAAGCAGTCTTAGAAGGAAAGAGCTCAGGTGAAGCTAGGTGCCTTGGCTTAAGGAAAAGATGTAGTTCACTTGGAATCCAATGGAGCCCAGGATCTGAGGCAGCATGGATTCATAGCAGGAAGGTCATGTCAAACAAATCTAATAGATTTTTTTGACTGGGTGATGAAGAATGTGGATTGGGGGGAGTGGTAAATGTTGCTTACCTTGATTTCAGCAAGGCCTTTGACACCATTCCTCACACAAGACTGCTTAACAAGTTGGGCAGCCTGAGCGTGGGCCACAAGGTGGTGAACTGGGTTTGAAACTGGTTAATGGACAGAAAGCAGAGGTTGGAAGTAAATGGGCTACAAATTGAGTAGAGGGGAGTAACGAGTGGGATACCTCAGGGATTCGTCCTGAGGCCAGTCCTTTTTATTGTCTTTATTAGTGACATTGCAGAAGGGCTGGAAGGAAAGGTTTGCCTGTCAGCAGATGACACCAAGATCTGCAACAGGCTGGACACTCCAGAAGGGGTGGAGAAAATGAGGAGGGACCTAGGAAAGCCGGAAAAATTGTCTGAAGTGTGGCAACTGGGGTTCAATGTTAAGAAGTACAAAATCATGCACCTGGGGTGCAGAAACCCTGGAGAGAGCTACAGGATGGGGGTTTGCTGATGAGCATTAGGGAAGAAAGGGATCTGGAGGTTATCATCTCAGATGACCGAAAGGTGGCCAAACAGAGTACCAAGGTTGTAGGGAGAGCCAGTGGCATGTTGGGGTGCATAGGAAATGGTATGTCAAGCAGAAGAAGGGATGTGGTGATACCACTATACAAAACACTGTTGAGTCTGCATCTGGAATACTGTTTACAATTATGGAGGCTGCATCTTTGTAAGGACATAGATATGGTGGAGGTGGTTCAGAGAAGGGTGACTAAGATGGTGTGGGGCTTGCACCAGAAGACATATGAGGAGAGGCTAAAGGACCTCAATATGTACACACTGGATGAGAGGAGAGAACCAGGAGATATGATCGAAACCTTTAAGTATCTTACAGGCATAAACAAGGTGCAAGTGGGCAACACCTTTCAGTATAGGAAAAGTACATGAATGAGGATACATGATATGAGACTGGAGGAGGGCAGGATAAGGGGGAATTGTGAAGAAGTTTTTTTTCCACAGAAAGGGCAATAGATGCATGGAATGGCCTGCTCCAGAAGGTGGTGGAGGCAAGAACAGTGGAGGGATTCAAGCATGCATGGGATAGGCATAAGGGAACCCTAGTATTGGGGAAGGGTAGCTAACGCCAATGAACAAGTAGGTTCAACAGCCACTAACAAAGGTAAGGAATACAAGCAGACTAGGTGGGCCTAGTGGTCTTTATCTGCCATCAATTTCTGTGTTTCTGTGTAGTAGAACGGCAAGAATGTTCCTGCTGGAGCTATGTTTTATAATGCTGGTAAAATGTGTACAATGTGATCAACTACCCTGACCCAGAGTGAGGCAAAGTTCATGAGGAATTTGGGAAGTGCACTTTTCCTCAGAAACAGATGGTGGGTGACAGGTGGCAGGTTGATTTGTTGAAACACAGACTTGCACTCTGCAGCAGGTGAACTCTCTCAAACAACCTTTTGTGATGCAGCACTTCTACTTCTTGTGACATTAAGTAAGAATCTGCAGAGAATCACCCATCTGAACAAAGAGGAAGTGCACTGTGTGCACTTCCTGTAAAGTTCTATGCTGGACTAATCTAGCGTAGTGTGAAGTGATGTGTAGTTCTTCATTACTCTTTACAACTCTACTCACGTAATCTGTTCCATGAGTAGAGTAGGGAAGTTTGCACACTTCATGTACTGTGCATACTTTACTACTCTACTTCACTGACGTCGGCAGGCATACGCAGTGTACTCAGCTGCATACACTTTGGCAGAGGGGGTAGCATTTTGGCCATTAATTTCCTCATCCTAAAGTTTGTGTCTTTAACTTGGCAGACCTCTTAGTTTGGAGGCCGAAATAGTTATGGTCTATTTCCAGGCTGTAATGTGTGGGGCTGGGGGTGAGGGTGGTCGAGTGATGTGTAATTCGTTGTCTGTGGGGGCGTTACTTGCTCGGCCAGGAAATCAGCAATGGGTGGGTGGGTGTGGAGGGGTAGGAGCCCAATGCTATAATCAGATTGGCCATGACATGCAGAGCAGCCCTGCGATTGGTAGAGGGGCAGGGTCGGAGAGGCGGTCTTTTCAAATGAAGCTGGATAAAAAGCCCCAGTTTTAGCATACCTGATCTTTCCTTGCCTTCCAAGTTATTGAGGAGGACCCTTTGCATGTTGTGGAGTGGATGAATCAATTAGCAGCAGCAGTGGTACCGGCAATGACAACAAAGACTGAAGAGGAGGATTCCAGCCTCAGTCACCTTCAGGAGCAGCCAGCACATTGGCTCGTTGGAGTCAGCAACGGACCCTAAACCCCTTGAATCAGTGATCTACTGTGAAGCAGCTTTGCACCAGAGGAGTCTCCGTGATTCACTGACCCGTGAACTGAGCCAGGTTGCCTTGGAGCTCCACCTCTGTCATTGTCCACTGGAGACGGAGCCAGCCTGAAGAGTGTGTTAGCCGGGAGCCCAGGTGCCAGGACGAGCAATCAGTAATGGAGTAGAGAATGTCATGCCTGCCAGAGCCGAGTCAGAATTTAAAGTGTTCTCCAGGACCGTTACTACTGCCCCGTGACTGAGCGAAGCAAAAGTGATCAGAGGGAATGAACTGAAGACTGATCTACCCACAGCACAGATTCTTTAGCAGCCACCTAGATTCCAGAATCTTATAAAGTAAGCCAGTCTGTCCTCGGGGAGGGGAGAGAGAGCAGAGCACGATGCAAACACAATAGATCAATGAAAGTATAATGTGTTTACATGATTTTTTTTTGAGAGTCTGTCTGGCATCCCATCTTTTTGGTTGTGTGTGCAGGATGCAGACTGTGCCATAGATCAGGTGGGGGGGAGAGAATAGGGCTGCCCCATGATTTCATTACACTCAGTGGCTATGACCATACACACATATTGTGTGATTGAATGGGATGGGAATTGGGAAAGTTACATGCCCTCAGACGGAACATAACCAGACTAAAGATAATTTCTCCCACTTGTCTTTCCATGCTGAGTTAACTGGTGGCCTTTGTTGTTAAAGCAGAACTGTGCTGAACCAGAGTCATTATTTTTTTTTTGTATGCTCTTTAATATATAGCAGTTCAGATGGTATTTCAACAATTTTTAATTACAATTACTTGTCAGTCAGTGTCACATTTGAACTCAAAATTGCATCCTTTCAAACTGCACCTCAATGTATTCTGTTCTTCAAGCTGTAATATCTATTGGTGTCAACAAGTTGTAAACAAGTTGTAATAATAATAATAACTTTATTTTTAAAGCACCTTTCAAAAATATCAAGGTGCTTTACATCAGAAAACAGTATACAGTAACAAATTTAAACATATAAATAAATACATTTAAAACATCACTCAAAACCAAACCATACGGTCGTCCATATTATCAACAGATATTTACAAATAATTACCATTACTCATCCAGATAGGCCAGATCCCATAAATAAGTTTTCAAATCTTTCTTAAATACGTCCCCGGAGGTGCATTCCCTTAACTGGCGTGGTAGAGAATTCCAAAGAGTAGGTGCGGCATATGAAAATGCTCAACTACCAGAAGATTTCAAATTCACTCTTGGAATCTCTAGCAACCCCTCATTGGCTGAGCAGAGCGATCGGCCGAGGCAGTAAGGCACCAGAAGTTCTTTCAGATAGGTCGGACCCTGATCATGAAGGGCTTTAAAAGTCAATAAGATGACTTTAAAGGTGATCCGCCCCCTTATTGGCAGCCAGGGTAGTTCGCGCAGCACCAGGGTAATATGACTGGATCTCCTTGTCGCTGTCAAAACACCGGCTGCAACGTTCTGCACCAGCTGAAGGGGATGGATTTCAACCCCAGAAAGCCCAAAGTAAAGGGCGTTGCAGTAGTCTAAGGGCCACGACACAAAAGTGTGGACCAACGTTGGTAGGGAGTCAGACGGAACAAGGTGATGCACCCTGGCAATATTCCTAAGATGGTAAAAGGAAGTCCTGACAATGGCCAACACCTGAGATTTAAGGGTCAGCCTGTCGTCTAGGACAATCCCAAGGTTGAGCACCTGTTCAGAGATCAAAAGTGACACACCCCCAAGAAAAATTCCAGAGGGTGTGCCATCATGCGACCTCGCAATTGACCACCTGGGTCCACCACTAATACCTCTGTCTTCTCTGAGTTCAACTTTAGCCAACTAGAATCCATCCACCCTTGGATTTCTTCCAGACAGTTATTAAACACAGAGAGTGCTCCATCCTGGTCGGGTGAAAAAGACAGGTATAGCTGGGTATGATCTGCATAGCAGTGAAACCTCAGCCCATACCATCTTATAATGTCTCCTAGGGGCACCATGTACACTGCAAATAACATGGGTGACAGCACTCAACCCTGAGGTACCCCACACAACAAAGGAGTTGAGCCCAAGGAAAAAAAACCCTACACAACTCTTTGTGATCTCCCAGTGAGGAATGAAGTGAACCATTTTAAAACAGTTCCCGACATTCCACAAATTGACCTCAGGCGTGCTAACAACACCAAGTGATCCACAGTGTCAAAAGCTGAGGAGAGGTCAAGAAGGACTAGAATAGAATGTCTCTTCTGATCTCTCGCCCTCAGAAGATCATTAAGCACCCGAACCAGTGCAGTCTCAGTGCTATGTCTTTTCCGAAAACCAGATTGGAAGGATTCGTAGACATTATGGATGGTTAAATGGTCCTCCAATAGGGCTGCCACTACTTTCTCAATAACCTTCCCAATAAAGGGAAGGTTAGAGATAGGTCTGTAGTTTGAAAAACAGTCTGGGTCCAGAGTAGCTTTTTTCAAGAGGGGTGTCACCACCGCCTCTTTCAGGGAGTTAGGAAACTCACCAGACTCTAAGGAGCTCCAGACTATTTGCACCATAACTGGACCAATGGTCTCAAGACAACCCAAAATTAGGGGAGTTGGTCCAGGGTCCAAACTACAGCCCATAGGCCACACACTATGGATGATCCTCATAATATCCACAACTTCTAGTCGGCAAAAGGAACTCCAAGAGAATTGAGGTATTGTGAACTCGCACTGTTCCACAGCATCACCCTTAGAGACTGCCGGACGCAAGCCCGCCCTAATGTCAGCCACCTTAGTTGCAAAGAACTGAGCGAGCTCCTCATACTCTACTTGTGAAAAGGCTTTTTGGACTTGCAGACAGGCTGGGTTGCACTGTCTATCTACCATCCGAAACAGCTGAGTCAGTTGGTTCCGTGCAACTGCAATCTCCCTGGACAGGAATTCTGCCTTCTTACGGATGATTGCAGATTGATAGATAGAATAATGTTCCATCAATCTAAGGTGGTCGACATCAAGGGCAGATTTATGCCAACAATGCTCTAACCTTCACCCCTGTCTCCGCAACTACCTCAGTGTCCCATCAAACCAAGGGGACCTGGGGCGAAGGGACAGAGGGTGCTCATGAACAGGAGCAATAAAATCCAGGGCCCCCATAACAGCCATATTATAGGCTGCCACCAGTGCCTCTGGATTACTGCTAGTCAACACGGGAGATGAGAGGTCAAGGACTGCCACCAGGCCTTGGGAAGTGATATTCCGTAATGGGCGGTACCTGACCATCTCCACAGGGGAAGGCCTTCTCAGGGGGGGTATAAAAATTGAACCTCACGGTGTGGTGGTTAGACCAGGTGACTGATTCCACCCCCACGTTGGATGAATCGATCCCTAGGAGGAATACTAAATCCAAAGAGTGCCCAGATTTATGTGCAGCAGTGGAAACTACTTGTGTAAGGCCCATAGAAAACATAAGTTGGAGGAAGTAATTACCAAATTGTGAGAGTTCATCATTGACCCAGGCGTTAAAGTCACCCAGAAGCATCAATCTGGATGACTCAAATGACATATCGATGAGGAAGTCTGCTACTTCCTGTAAGAAGCGTTTCCAATCTCCAGGTGGACGGTAGATGAGAACGATTCGAACGCCTACACCTGCTACAACTGTACACTCAAAGGATTCAGTCTCACCTACTACCACATTTGTGAGGCCCAATTTAGTCTTAAAACAGACTGCAACCCCCCCACCCCTGCGGTCCAATCTCGAGCGGTGTATCACTGAGTACCCTATAATTTTATATTTTATTCCTGCTATACCCTTTGCCCACATTTTTTTCTTGCAGGCAAAATGGTTCTACTGCTCCTTGTATATATGTAAATTGTTGTATACATTCATTTCTTGCCATTATATTGTTATTTATGCTATTCTTGTCTATGTAATAATATTTGTATCCTCATTTGTATGACCACTCAGGTCCATCTTGTAAATGAGCTTTGCTCAATGATGTTCGCCTGAATAAATAAAGATTTTGATTGATTGATTGATTGATTGATTGATTGGAATCATGGCCTTCAAAGTGGGGCCAGAATTTTCATCCAGCCAGGTCTTGGTGATGCAAGCCAGGTCAGCAGAACTAATAAGATCAGCTAAAACAGCAGTCTTATTCTTAACAGACCTGGCATTGCATAACACCGCCCAAGTTGGACAAGCCTCAGAAGGTGTCCAGCCTATCTGCCCACCAAATTCAGTGGTGCCCTTGGGTATGGGCACCAGACACAGGAGACCCTAGTCTGGATTCCATTTTTCTCCAGGGCACCTTCTGGACTCAATAACCCTGATACGGTGGCCCCACTCTTTCATCCTCTCCTGTTCACCCAGCCCTACCCATCTCACTCCCCTACGAACAATCCCCAGCACTCTACAGCACTGGAACATCACAAATTGTATGGGAGGAGTATAAAAAGGGCAGAGGGCATGAAGAGAGGAGGATGAATAGTGCACCGCCGTGGAGCCTGCTGGCCAGCACATAATTTAGCTCAAACTAAAAAATATGCAACAAATATCTAAATAAAGTAATCCAAAAACTCTAAAAACCTATAACAGAATTTCTAACAATTAAAATCCTAAGAATACTCCAAAACAATAATAACTTACACAATAAATCCAACCCAAAAAAATCTACAAACCCACCCTCCTCCCCAACTAGAAAGAATTCAAACCCAGAAAACAAAATATAATAAAATAAATAAAAATTAAAATTCTCTCTCACAGGATAAAATACATATACAAATATAAACTCCCCCCCCACCCTCTCACAGCTGAGGGAAAGGGAGAATTTTGGGCACTCTCACTACCCAAAATACACACAGTAAACAAAAATATAAAAAATAAACAAAACAACATAATTAAATGTAGGTGTCCTGGTCCTCTCACCAACCAGGAGACCGAAAAATAGAAAGTCTGGGAAAGAAGTCAATCAGTGGTAGGAGAAGTCCCGATGAGTCCAACAACAACTTCAAAACCAATTAAATCCAAGAATCATACAGAATCAGGAACCAACAGGCTATCAAACAATAGTCCAGTTCTTGTTCACAGTGAAAATTCCTGGAATAATCATTAATTTACACATGGAGATAAAGTTCCCTCAATTCAAGTATAGCCAACTTCAAAACAGCCCAGGGCAGGTCACGGTATATACAACCGCTCATCCCCACTTGGAATGCAGGAAAAAGCCCAACCTCTGCCAGGCAATTCCAGCAACTCCTGGAGGCCCTGAGGTCACCAACCCTCCAGAAGGCTCACCTGACCCTCCCAGGCACAACCGGCCATACCCTGCAACCCATCTCAGGCCAGCTGGACTGGCTGAAACCTCTCTTCCTTCTCCAAAAACAGGGCTCAAACCAAGTCCAAGCAAGTGGTCTCTCAAGTGTCCGAAAGTTCGCTATTCCAACGGGCAGAAAACAGGAGGCAGGAAGCAACTGCACTCCAAACAACCCCCCCGATTATTATCCCCAAAAAGCTAAAGCAAATAGTTTCCTGTTCCAAGTACTCACGGTGTTCACCCAAACTGGCAAATTTCAAAGCTTCCAGGGGATCTTTACAAAATCACATTGTGTCATCCAAATCGCCAAATCAGGACCATAAGTCGTATCTCCTAAATAAAACGGCGGCAAACTTCAAAATCCTCCAAAATTCTCATATGCTTTGCAAACAGAAAAAAACCCTGGGTTTACAGCGAGACAACAGAAGAAAAATGTGTCCTTTCAAAATGTGATGAACTTTACCAGAGTATTTCCATGCAAAAAAGGTTTTACTGAGTTTTTGTAAGCACAACTTATGGGGTGAAAAGTAATTGCTAAAAGACAAGTGAAATTACAAAACTCTTTTTATGAATGTTAATGTTTTTATTGGTTTATATTAAACACATACAGAATAAAATGGATAAAAAGGTTTTGGTCAGGTGTAAATGAATTCTCTTCTGATGGCTGTGGCTTGTGTTTCACATAGGAGTGATTTTAATACCCCCGTGTGTGCTACATTATAGAAGCAGGTTTTTTAGTGTGCTACAAGATTCCTGTTGTGGCAAGTGTTACTTTAGGACATTTAAAGTCAGCAAACAGTTTCTCTGTCTCCACACTTGGTCCTGCACAGTACAAGCATTGTCTGTCAGCTTTGGTGAAAAACTCATCTGTAATCTATCTATGCTGCTTTGGTTAGGAGCCTGAATATGAAGCAGTCTGCTTTTCTTGCTGCTGGGATGCTGAATGTTTTCCTGGTATATTATTTATGGTGGGTCCAACTGTTGAGGGAACTGAGAAGGGGTTAATCTGTGGCATGCATAGTATTGTCTACCTCAGCATAGCTAGTGATAGTTTATTGCTTGTGGAGCCGCAGTGGGTAGTATCCTACGTGGAGCTTAAGAGCAACTTTTCTAGTTAGTTGTTTTTCTTCTTTGCTCACTCCTGTTGTTGGTCTAAATATTGTAAATAAAGAAGTAGTTGTTGCCCTGTGTCATAAAATACATATATTTCTCCTCTGCTAACCAGTCCTGTGGAATTCTCTACCCCATCAGTTATGGGAGTGCACGACCATGGAGGGCTTTAAGAAGGCCCTAAAGACCTACTTATGGCACAAAGCTTTCATAAATTGATTTTAGCTCAGTACTTATTTATTGTGATTTTACTGTGTTATTTATTCTTGCTGTACAGTGCCTTGATAGTTAAATGGCGCTATATAAATAAAGATATTATTATTATATAATTGCTGTTTCTGACATCTTTCTATTGTCATGGTGAGCACTATGAACAAAGACATTGTGAGATTAATAGCGGAGAGTCAAATGTGTTGTCTGGATTTTTTGATGGACAACTAATATGAGTTGTAAATTTTGGTAACGAAGACTGACTGAAAACTTGATACTGTTAATCCCTTCCCCATAATTTTTTATGCATTGATACACAGAAGTTGTCAACAGAAAATTGATTTTTGTTCTGCGTGCAATGGTCAGGTTTTTTAGCTTGTTTCAATGCTTGCATACATTGGAAATCTTTTATCATATAATAAATTTGTTTCAGCTGCATGTCCAAGATAAAAATTTGTTTTGTTTTCAGTATAAGTGCTTTCTTTGTAAAAGCAGTTAACATGGGGGTTTTAATGAGACCATTAGCAGATGGTCTATAGCAGACCATTAAGGACATTAGCAGATGCTTAGCCTAAGCATCAAAACAAAGTCTGACCCTGCCTTTTGTAACATTCAGTAAGTTTCATTTGCTGCTAAGCTTTTTAATTTGTAATAGAATGCAAGCACTTGTAAATAGTTAGTACTGTTTTACATTTAGTTTGTACTGGAAGAAAAAGTATGGTCATTTCTGTACAGTACTGCAGTGATCAAAATCAGCTGGATCCAGAAACAAATAATTGCATATTATAATAAACCATTGTTTTGGTTTATAATGATGCATAGCATAATTATTTCCAGCATGTCCCTTGTCAGCCCCCCCACTGATCCTATTTGCAACATGGAGACTTAGACTTTGATAGCAGATAAGGACTACCTGGCCCACCTAGTCTGCCAATTTCCCTACCTACTGTGTAAACTCCAAATCGTATTTGATCTGCAGCCTACCTCATCCTTCCTGCCCTGGCACAGTGCCTTCAGCCTGTTCTGTGCATTCTTGAATTTGCCTACCCTTGTTGCCCCCACATCCTCCTCAAATCCACCACCCTTTCTGTTACAAAATACCTCCTCACGTTGCCAATGAGTCTTCCTCCCCCCTCCAGCCTCATATTGTGAACCCTTATTCTTGCACATCTTTTCAGAAATATGCTGCCCTCTTTACCTCTTTGATCCTCTTGTGGTATTTGAATGTCTCCATTTCCTCAAGTGTATACACAGAGTTCCCTCAATCTCTCCTCACAAGGTTTCTGATGTAACCACTGCATCATTTTGATGCCATTCTTTGGACTACCTACACCCTCTCGATGTCCTTCCAGAGATGAGGTCTCCAGAACTGCACACAGTACTCCAGATGAGGTCTCACCAACTGTCTGTACAGCGGCATCACCACCTCTTGTTTTCTTCCAGTGATGCCTCTCCTTATACACCCTAGCATCACCCCTGCTTTCCTCATTGCCAGCTCACATTGCTTGGCTACTTTTAAATAATCTGTTATGACTCCCTCCAGGTCCCATTCCAGTTTGGTGTTTAATATCTCCCCCCCCCAATCCTGTATTCTTCCCCAAGGTTTTTTGTTCCCCAAGTGCCTGATTTTGCACTTCTTGGAACTGAATGTGAGAGGCCACATAGAGATTAAAGAGGACTGTCTCCAGTACTGAACTCAGTGACACCTCTCAGGTTACTCGGTTACTCCCATTTTTTCAGATTGAACTCTTTGCCACCACCCTTTGTGTCCTGTTGCTAAATCAATATCTTACCTAGGCTTTCTTACAGTATGGGAATGTGAGTATGTGCGCTACATGCTACATCTTTACTTTTTGTATTTACAGTATTTGCCACAGACTCGATAACGCTTGTGTCAGGAGGGATGGGTTGGACAACAGGGGAGGGTAGCAGCATGACAGCTCTGTGTACAAATCTGAAATCCCTGGCTATACCCCTGTTCTACTTTCACTATGGGAAGTGAAACAGGAGCACTTCACCTAGCTGTAGTACCTACCACTATATCAACTTGCTGGATGATGCTATGTGGCAAGAATTGTTCTATAAAAAAAAAGTTACGTGGCAGCACATGTGGCCAGGCTTTCGTAACACTGTCACCCTCTTCCTTTTCTGTTGATGATTCACATTGGTGAAAAAAACAGAAACATAGATGGGGTTAACAGAAAAAGATGAGGAGGTCCATCCACTCTGCTCATTTCATGTGTACCTCTATGCTCTGCCTAAAACTGGGTTCGATGTAGAGGTCTAGTAGCCCTAGTGGCATGATTATTACCTCCCTACTTAGGAATATGTTCCCCTCTTCTGTTATGGGATCCATTATTTACATGTATCTGTCCCACCCACATTTTAAACCCATCACAGTCTTGGCTTCAGTCAGCTCTCTGACAGTCAGTTCTTTTCAGCCAATAGCTACTCCATGAAGAACTTCCTCATGTCCACCCTGAATACCCCTCCCCAGTCTCCACTCATGTCCTTTAGTCACTGTGCCCTTGTGCCTCATGAACAGATCCTTAAAGCCCATCCTGTTGATTCCTTGCAAAAACTTGTATGTCCCAACCATATCCCCTGTCCCTGATGGTCTCAAGTCTATACATGTTGGTCTACCAACCATTCCTCATTAAACCTCCCCTGCTGCCGTTGAATCACATTTGTGGCCATCCTTTGAATGGCATCTATACAGTTCCCATCCTTCTTGAGATATGGACTTGAGACCTGCCATCACTACTCCACGTGGTGCCTTACCAGTGACCAGTACAGAGGCAGTATCACCCTACCTTCAACTATCACATCCCCTTCCTATATTTCCCAGCACATGGTTTTCCTTCCTGTATGCAGCATTGCACTGAGAAGTGGACTTAAGGCTGTCACTAGTGATGATCACCAGGTCTCTCTCCTCAGCTATCTGCACAACCCTCACTCCCCCATCCAGTAGTCTGTTTTAGTGGTTCTTTTCATTGATGTGCATCACTTTGTACTTTTTTGTGCTGCTATTTATTTTTAACGTGCTATTATCTGAACCACTTGGTGATTTTTTTTCCATAAAACCTTCTCAGTGTTAACACTGCCCAAGATTATAGTGCCATCAGCAAAGAAATTGTTCTTAAGTATTTCATAAAGAGTTGACTGTCAACATGGCTATTGTGAGGTCAGTCATTACTGAGTAATTAGTAATAATGCATGTTAGAATATTTATAACAGCAAAAAATTGGAGATTGGTTCTCTGGCACCATGCATCATGGAGCTGACAGGCCTGCTGGTGACCAGGATGCATTTTCCAAGTTGGGATGTCAGGAGTGGGCTGGAAGAAGGGGGATGTTCACCATTTGTGTAAACTGCAAATCCCACTGCATGACTGCCCCATGTGCCCCATATCATTTGAACACTATTAGCAGCATACTGTGTGACTCTGAGCAAGTCACTTAACCTCCCCAGTTCTCCCAGGTTGCCCCTGAAAACAGGTACCTATGCCTAGTGAGCCTTACATAGATTTTATTTATTTTATTTATTAGAATTTTGGTAACTGAGTAAGTCCACTGAGACCATGCATTCCCTTTTTCAGTGACGACCCGGAAAGTTACCAAAGAATAAAATAAATAAATAAATAAAAATAAATAAGCATGATTCACAAACTTATCAATGTGCTGTACATCATACGAATAGAAACTCTTCAGTATAGTCATCACAAATTGGAACATTTTAAGGGGGGTTGCCATCCAGGTATCTAGTAAGGTGGATAAAGAAAAGGTGGAGGTTCAAAAAGGAGTAGTAGAACAGACAAAGTGGGGGAAGGCTCTCAGGGCTTAAAAGTAATAAGAAAAATAAGAAACTAAGGAGAATGGAAAGGCATGCACGTGTAGGACAGCAATGCAACAAAAGAAGATCTAGAGAAGTTGCAAGGGAGTCTGCCTTAATTCCAGCAGTCTGGGTAATAAAAGTATTGAGCTTAAAGTTTATTTAATTGCACAAATAAAAAAATAAAAGCATTGAGCTGCAAGTATTGGTGGCAGACATTGAGATGGACCTTGTAGCTATCACAAAAACTTGGGCTACAGGGAAAAATGACTGGGCCTGTCACTCCCAGGTTTCACAATGTTTGGACAGTATAGAGAGGAAGATACAGTCGGAGGCATAACCCTCTGTGTCAGGGAGGGCATGGGGCTGTAGAGGACAAACATATCAGAAGCAAAGGAGAAACAATGCCACTTTGGGTTCACCTTAGGGCTGTGCAGAATGTGAAATTCCACCATTGGAACTGCTGCAGAATGACAATTCCACTACCAAAATGCTTTGTGTAATTTCTTTTAAAGTTCCATGGTACTTCAAAAGCATTTCTGTGTAAACTGTGGAATCATTTTCCATGGATCATGTAAACTGCAGAAACATTTTCTGAGGATTGTGGAAAAATAATCTGCAGTTTAGGGGAACTATGAATTATTAATCCATGGAAAATAATTTGTATGCGGAATGTCAAAATTCCACAACTGATGAAAATCAGCGGAATTTTGTAAAATTCCACAGAATTCCATTCCATCAGAAATTCAACATTCCACACAATCCTAGTTCACCTCACTGTACACTCAGGCAATAAAATATAGATGGGGTGATCTATAGACTTCCAGAACAAGGAAAAAAAGATATAGGAAGCTCAGAGAAAAGAAGGCAAAGGAAGTGAAGAAGGAGGAAGTGGTGGGTCATCCGAACCTGCTGGATATTGACTGGAACATGTCAGTGGCCAGGTACAAAAGACATCAGGCCCTGTTGAACACATTACAGGACAGCCTGCTGGTACAGCTGTTTAAGGAACCCACTAGGCAGGCAGCCATTCTCAATTTGGTGCTCACCAACTTGGTGATGGTGGGTGGAGTGAGGGTAGTGGAGCCACTGGATTCCACTAACCATAACTCCATTTGTTTCTGGCTGGGACTTGGGACCAGAATGCCTTTATCAAAAATGAAAATCATAGATTTCAGAAAAGCAGACTTCAACCAAATGAAGGAGCTGTTCCAGTACAAATTGAACATGGTGACTACATTGGAGGTGTAGAGGAAAGACTGTGGCAATCAAGTGGACCATTCTTGAGGCAAGAAAGTTATGCATGAGAATTGTTGCAAAATGAATCCACTACAGAGACAAACATGTTTCCCAGAAAGGGTCAGAGAAGCAGCGAGAGCCAAGAAGAAGGCTTTCATCACTTACAAGTAAAAGCCATGGAGAAAGACTGAGAAGTGAACCAAATAAAAACTGGGGAGACAAGGGAGGCAAAGAAAACAGGGCAGCAAAGGCAGACACAGAAAGGGTCAAGTGTAGGAAAAGATGCTTCATATATAAGGAAAAAAGGAAACAGGGAAGGGGTATTGCTAGGCTATGGGGGGCTACTAGAGGAATATAAACAAAAAGCAGCTATCCTTACTGGTAACTTCTGTTTTCACAAGGGAAGACAGTGGGATCATGCCTGAAAGTGGCATCTAAGTGGATGTAAGGAGCATCCCTGAAATCAGGGGACCTGTATTTCCAAAGGAAATGGTCCAGAAGAGGCTTGAGGCCCTAAAGGTAGATAAAGCCCCAGGGCCCAATGTGATACACCCAATTGTGCTGAAGGAATTGGCTATGGAACAGGCTGAACCCATAGTCAGGCTAATAAGTATCATAGTTCTGAAAGGCATAGTTTCAAAAGACTAAATGGTAGTGGACATTGTCCTACTCCACAGTGAGGTGGAGGTCAAGGGGCAACCTGGCAATTACACATCTGTCAACCTTACCTCTGAAGTGGGTAAACTGATAGAGTCACTGATCAAAAAGAACCTTGTGGCCTACCTGGAGAGCAACTGTCTACAGGATAGTAAACAGGATGTGTCTGTGGCAGGGAGAACTTGTCCGACCAACTTGATAGTTTTCTTTGACTAGGTAGCAAAGCTAGAAAATAAGGGCCACACTGTGGATTTACTCTACTTCGATTTCTGCTAGGCTTTCAAGTAGGTGCCACTCAGAAGACTACTGATGAAGCTGGACAACCTTGTCATGGCTAGGGACACAATTAGATGTAAAGGAAACTGGTTGAAAGAGAGATAACAGAAGGTGGCTGTGAACAGGGTCAAATTGGAAGTGATCAAGGTCATGAGTGGGGTGCCACAGGGATCTATCCTGGGTCTTGCCCTCTGCAATATGTTCATCAACAACATTGCAGGAGTGCATCTGGGGCAAGTTGTGTCTCTTTTGCAGATGACACTAAGCACTGTGGTAGTGTAGATAGTATTGAAGGGCTCAGGGAGATGCAGAGGAAGCCACAAAGGTGAGGTAGTCTAAGGTTTGGCAGTTGAATTTCAATGCTAAAAAATGCAAAGTTATGCACCGAGGGGGAAAAATAGGACAGAGTATTTGATGGGAGAGGTTAAGCTGAGCACTACAGTAGAGGAAAGGGACCTGGGAGTTATCATTAGTGAGTCCTAAAACAATCAAGCCAGTGTGACAAGGCCTATAGTAAGACTAATAGGATGCTGGGGTGTATCAGAGGAGGTACTGGCAGCAGGTAAAAGGAGGTACAACAACCTCTACGTAGGTCACTGCTGAGGCTGCACCTGAAATACTGTGTTCAGTTCTGGAGTCCTCACCTAAGGAAGGACAGGGATAGGCTGGAGATGATCCAGTGCAGGGTGGCCAAGATGGTTCAAGACCAACAGGGTAGATATTACAAAAGTTGCCTCAAGTACTTGCTGGAGACCAGGCAAGACAGGGGGTGTATGACAGAAACTCTCAAGTTCCTAAAGGAAATAAGCAAGGCGAATTGAGAACTATTTAGAAGGAGCCCAGAGTCAAGAACTTGGGGTCATGAGTGGAATCTGGTGGGAGGAAGGTTTAAAAAACGTGAGGAAATTCTATTTTCTAGAAAGTGTGGTGGAGCTATGGAAAAGTCTATCGGTGGAGGTTGTCAGCATCAAATCTGTAAATGGTTTCAAACATTGCTGGCACAGTATGAAGGGATTAGTGGTTGCTCAGGACTGAAGCAGTAAGGAGGGAAGCAGGGGGATGCATCTTGATCAATAAAACCATGTATGGACAATAGGTCCCAGGGAAAATATGAAACTCTAGGCAGACTAGAAGGACATTTGATCTTTTTCTTCCATTACTGCATATAGTCCTGTTTCTAAAAACATTCTGTAATTAGAATAATACATTTGAAACAGCAAATTATGCTTGATGATAACATTTTTCTGCAGTCACAGCCCTTGGCCAATGTACTCAGGATATAAACTTCCAGTCAGTTATGTTACTATAGCATAATTCCCTGTGTTGACTGTTTTATTCCATACAGAAATTTGTGGTCAAATAACACTAGTGAATGTTCCATTAAAGAGCTGCTGACAGCATTAGTAAAACTTTGAAAAAAGTAAGATTTATATTCAGCTCCATCCCATTTTCTTTAGTACTTTGTATATTTTCAGTAATTAATTCCTCATGTTCTTTATTACTGGAAACAGTTACATGAAAACAAGATCCCAATTCCCCAGACTCTTTCTACTCTGGCTACTTCTCTGCAAATGATGTCACAATCCCTTGTTTAAGACATCATAATTATCGCCACAGCAACATATTTTGATGTCATAAACAGAATTATGTCAGGTGTAGGCAGGCATCCAGAGCTCAAAGAGCAGAGATACTGTATTGATGCAAATATCCATACAAAAATGAAATAAGGGTGAGAATTATAGAATAAAATACAAATATAAGTTACAGTTATGTCTGAATATTACAATTTTTCAAAGTTGTCTTGTCAGTGTCAGGTACTCTTTAAGGAACAAACACATACTTTTTTGGTTTATTCGAAAAGAAGAGTCAGCATTGTTAAGCAGCCTATCCCATCTCTTATACTTGAAATTTCAGTGTGGAATGTGTTTATGAGTAATATACTATAAACTGGGATTGAAGATAATTAAAAGGTAAGCTTGAAGTTTGGTAGGCAGGAGAAACCAGACACGCCCCATTCCTGGACTATAAAACCAGCTTCCTCCAGCCTCATTCAGAAGTTCCATTTCTTTGCTGCAGACAGAGGCTCGGCTTACCTACCTCCCCCATGTGGTTGTTTTCCTTTTTGTTGTTTTGGTCCTCTATGCTTAGATTTTGCCTTCTACAGCTCTGGGTTAGTATTTTGTTTGTTATTCTAGCTACAGCATTCTACTCCCTGCCTCTTTAAGGCAGCCTGTCCTGATTCCCTTTGTCCTCCTGCAACTCAATACTTATTTGCAATGTGCTTTCAGTGTGCTTACTTAATTCTTTATCCTGCCACTGTTATGCTGCAGTATTTTGCATCTGTTTTCACAGTCTGTTTTAGATGCATTTCATATGCAAACACTTGCTGCCCTTTCATGGATTACCTGCTTTTACTAACCAACCTTGAAATCATTTCACTGCAGTACTCTTCATGCTTTGCATTCCATTACTCCATCTGGCTACACCAACAGCTGTAGTCACTTACCTCAGTCATTTCAGCAAGCCTTTTCAGTCTGTTTCATCATTTCCCCCACAGAGACAGTTGAGCTACTGCTCCTGCATATCTGCTCATAGTGCTTTCCAAGATAATAGCATTTGAGGATATGCATATACTGTATATTTTGAATACCTTGTCATTCACCTCAGTTCCTATCCTACCATTCTTCTTCAGTCGAATATCCCTTGTCTGTCACATCATACTGGTAACAAGCAATCATCTGTCAGTCATCATACTGCTCCCAAGCATTTGGTTTGTTGACCTCATCATTCTACTTACCAGTAAGACAATTTCCACATCATGCCTTCAGGCTCTATGAATGCATTCTTAATAGATATTATCAGTCAAGCTCATTTGCTTCCCTTGAGGGCTGCATTTTAAGAGTTAGTCTCTCATCACAGGTTAGAGCCCATTTCATGCTGCTTGTTTCCTGCAGCAACTCCTCGCAGTCCCAACAGGTGGTGAGAAGGTCCACCACTCCGGGACAAGTTTTAACCATGTGGGCCCATCTCACTGGTGTAGTATTTAGGATTTCAGCCACCAAAGAGTGGGACCCTGAGCCCACATGGGTTACTTTAGCTACACAAATCATGTCAGCAGCACCTCTGTAAGCTGTTCTCCCTGTGCCTGCCTATTGTTCACCTAGTCTTGTTCTGTATCCCCTTCCTTTAGTTTCCAGTCGAGGTTAGGCTCCCTCAAGGTCCTGAGGCTAGGTGCTAGCCTTCCAGCAGTCATTATCTCTTCAGTCCGTGTTTTGGGGGGCCTCTTTGAGGTAAATCTTTTTGCTTCAAGATCTACTCATGGCACTTCTGCAACATTATCTTGTTAGGGGGAAAGATCTAGAGTTCTCCCTCCAAAGGTTTCCCCTAAATTGGAAATCCAAATTAGAACAGTGAGCCTAATAATAGAATGCATGCCAGAATGAATGATGGACAAAGCCATGGATTCCCAGAGATTTTCTCCACTAGGTTTTTTTTTCTTCCCTCTCCTGGTGCCAAAGGCCATAAAGTAGTTGCCCAGTATTATTTGCCCAGTATTAGAATGTTCAGTGCAAGCTGGAGTGAGATAATGGTCCACCTTCTCCTACAATACTGCCATTCCTCTGGAAGTCACACCTCAGTCTACTATCCATCCTCACCAGCTATAAGCTGTGTCTGTCATCACATTGCTCGTCTTTGTTTGCAACTCCTGCTTTGAAGTTTTTTTAGTCTCCTTTATAATTTACCTTCAGCCAAATGAATTACATTCCTGCAAAACCTCAAGGTGTGAAACTCTCCTTAAGAGGGTCCCTTTGCCTTCCTGTTACCCCAACAGGGTGATTGTCCCTCAGGAAAATAGAGTGCAAATGGCCAAAGTAACTACAAATGACAGTCAACATCCTATAATACAGTTAGCATTTGGCTACCAACAAGTTGCACAAGCATTACTCCTTATTATGGTTACATGTGCTCATTAAATTGAAATGCCAACATAGGGTTTGATAGGCAGGAGCAGCCAGGCACACGATCTTCCTGAGCTATATAAATCAGCTTCATTCAGCCTCATTTGGAAGCTCCATTTCTTTGCTCCCACTGGCCATCCCTCCCTCAGTGGCTCATCTCTCTCTGTGGGCACCTTCCTAAGGTACATTTATCCAAAGGAATCACATTCATGTGGCACCTCTAGGACTGGAACCCTCCTTAAGAGGGTTTATTTTCCTTCCTGGTAGCCCATGAGGGTGGTAGTCACTAAGGGGAAAAAGTGTGCAAATGTCCAAGGACAATCAACATCCTACCATACAACTAGCCTTCAGCTACCAACAAGTTGCACAAGCTCTGCTCCCCACTGTGGCTGCATATGCCCATTAAACAAAAATCAGTGTGAAGCATACATTAGTGTGAGGCATGAGAGTACGTGTATGGTTTGTATATATTCACAAACACCAAACAATTTGGATATTTCTCCTCTCCTAACATTCTACTGTGGATCTCACATACTGTTTACCTTGCAAATTGCTTCTTCAGTGTGCCCACTCTGGGTGTTCTGAATAGGCAATGCATTGCAGTCATGGTGTCTGGTTAAGATTTGACTGCAGTTTACTGAGGGAGTCCCAAAGAGAATGAAGCACATGTCTGTACTTTGTCATTCTTAGCTTATACTGGATCAGATGTGCAAACCTGTTTAAATGGAAGTGTCTGTTCTGATGAAGCCTTGAAAACTTGACTTACACAATGATTGGCTACCCATGATGCCTTCATCTGGGAATGAGGTTTATGAGTACTGTATGTGCATGGTTTGGAGAGATGAACAAAAACCAAGCAATTTAGATAGTTCCTCTTTTCTAGCATCCTATTATAGAAACCATATACTGATTTCACTGCAGTCTGTCTCTCCTGCACACTCACTTAAGCAATAAGTCATGATAGGGCATGCATCGTGGTGGGATAACAGAGCACCTAGGGTGGGCCAAAGCACAAGGTTGAAGGCCGAATGCATCCAACACCTTTGGTGTGCCATTATCCCACCCTGATCCACATCCTGCAGTGATTTTTACGATTATAATATGGCTATAGAAAATGCAACATGATTTTAATGATTAAGCAATAAATATATGCAAAAAATCTGAAAGTTTAACTTTATTGCAATTAAATTTGGACATGACATTGAGATAAAGTAGTCTCTTACAGAACTAGTTTGCATTATTTTACTTTTTTTGCATTTCCTTTTTATTTTTAAAGAAAAAAACATGTAATAGAAGCAAAAAATCTGAAGGCTTAACTGTATTGCAATTAAATTTAGCCATAACATATAACATATAAGAGATACTGTAGTCCCTTGTTATGTCTTGGAATGCCTTTTTTAATTTTTATATAATAAAAAGAAGAAAAAAAATGAATGTCTAACTGCATTGTCACAAAATATAAGCACATTTAACCACATTTACTGTACTCCCTTGCAGAGCTACCGTGTATCATTTGTTTATTTATTACATTTTACTGTTAGGTGTAACAAATATGATTTTATTAGTTTTACAGTACTTATGCTGGTGATAGGTTGGAGGAAAATAACACCAAGCACCTAGACACAAGTAAGTTGAATGTCTGTTTCCTGTTGGAATGGATTAATACTTTTTCACCAAACCAGTCAAAGTCACATCCATGGGCAAAGCCTTTTCTACCCTGAAGATTTCAGACTAAAATTGTAAACCATCTGGGCACTAGATCATGACAAGAAAAAAAAACATCGAAAAATAATGATTTTTTTTTTAAACTTTTTTCACTATCCAGATCTCGGAATGCATACATCCTACTGGACCAGTTCTTGGCATGTCAAAAGATCTACCCCACAAAACCGTGCATACATAATTTTATGCAAATCCATGAAACAGTTGTTAAGATATTAAAGTGCTTAGTATCCCAAAAGGTGGTTAAAGATACTTGTCTTGGGTTTGAATTCAACAGATGGAATGTTTACTATGTATAGAATACAAGATTCAAATTTCTGCTCAGTTCTTCTGACAGAATGCTCACCCCAACTATTACACAACAGAAGGCTTTAGATGGAACCAGGGCTTCAAACACCATGAAGTCTTGCTTATATTAGGACCTTTGCAGTATGCCCCTGGCTTTTGACTGCCCCGGAGATGAAATAGTTAACTCCAGAGAAATCTGGAGTTCCACAGCGCGAGGGCGCTTATTGAAAGCTCTATCTGGGTTGTTTGAACCCAAACTGTCAGATTCTTTACTCCGCTTCACTGAACAGATGCTCCGGAGACCAGCTCCTTCATTTCGGTTCGTTTTGCGGTTTAAAGTGTTTAAAATTACAGTGGTTTTCGGTTTAAAGCTCTATCTGGTAACCGTAAGTAAAATAATTTTAGTCTGTGTGGAAACTCATTATCGGTTCACTCTGAACCGATCAGTTTGCTTTAAAAATTGTTTTCTTTGCATTTAGAGTGAGGTACCCGGTTCTTATCGGTCCTAAAAAAACCTGCAATTAAAAGTGTTTTTTTCAAATACCCGTGACACGGTTAGGGACCGATAAGGGTGTCTTGTCCTGGCAAGGCCTGAAACAAAGGACAAGTTTGGTTAGGCTGGCACTATGTCTGAGAAACCCAAAAGAAAAACCGGGCCCACTGGGTTTCAACACTGTGATGTCTGTGGGGAAGCCTTTGCCAAGGCTGACCCACACACCACTTGTGTCTATTGTCTGGGGGCTGACCACCTCCTGTCAGACTGCCAGATATGTAAGAATTTCCCTGCAGCCACCCTGGAAAAGAGATTGGGCAGGCTCAGGGAACAAGAGGCCAAAAAGTCCGCTGACCCAGATGGCCAGCCTGGCCCAGCTACGGCTGGACCAGAGGGAGTGCCCTCTGACCAGGGCTATACTTCCTCGGGCAAAAGAAAGGCTGGTCCTGAGGAATCAGTCAAAGCAAAAAGGACAAAGAAATCAGCTGGTGTGGAGTCCAGTTTTGTCTCTCCTTCTGCTGTAGAAATAGCTAAAGCCATACAGATTGTCCAGTCTTTGTCTCAGGGACTTGAACCCTCTCTGGTTGGAAAAAGGGGTCTCGTTCAGGTCAGTGGTTCAGGATTATGATGTTGGGGATTTTATGAACCACAGGAGGGGAGGAAGATTTTGATGATTGTAATTGTGATTGGGAAGGTCTGGAAGTGCCAATAGAACTGGACATTTCTCCAGACAGACCTTTGAGTCTCCCCTTTATTGTCTGAGTCCCCATCTCATTTCAGATTTTATAAGAAAGTAGCAGAAACTCTCCAGCTCCCCTTAGAAGAGTCTGTGGATGAGCAAGAGGAGCCTGACTATGTGGAAATGATGGATATTCCAGAGGCTAGAAGGTTGTCTATTCCTTTACATAAGTCATTTAGGAGACAAACCACTAAGATTTTAAAAATCCTTTTTCTGTCCCTCCTGTAGATAAAAAAATGGACAGAAGGTATACGTTGTCAGGCCCTAATACAGACTTCCTTACTGAACAGTGTAGTCATGTAGGTGTGGTGCAAGCTGCAGCCTGTGACAAGGCTAATATTCCCCTGGCTTCACATCCTCCTGATAGGATTCCAGGAAGATTGATGCCATGGCGAAAAAACAGTATGTGGCAGCTTCTTTGGGACTCAGACAGGTTAATTATATGGCTTATGTGGCTAGATATCAGAAATCTAGATGGGACACTATATTGCAGTTGGCCAAGCAGGCCCATGGCCAGCTGGCTAGTGAGTTGGAACAGGTGGCTGCTGATGGCATTGAAGCCTCTAAAGTTCAATTTCATGCTGCTGTTGATGTTAATGATGTTTCCTCTAGGGTCATGGCCACTTCTGTAGCTCTCCGTGAGGTTGGCATGGCTCAGATGCACTAATCTGTCCCAAGATACCCAGTCAAAGGCTATAGATTTTCCTGTTATAGGAAATTCTCTGTTTGGAGAACAAACAGATAATTACATGAAAAAGATGGATGAATACAGAACTACTTACAAAAGTGCCCAAGCTAAGGAGAGGCATGCCACTCAACATAGGCATGCCCCCAGGGGTAGGGGCAGGCATTACAATAGGCCTTTTTACCAATTCCAGGCTTCTTCTGCTTTTGCACAGAGAGGATTTTTCAGAGGCAGAGGAAGACGGGGCACAGGCAGGCCCTCTCCCCAACCTAAAGCTGCTCCTGCCAAGCAGGCACCCTGATGGGGTGTCTGGGTCCGACTCTCCTGTACCGGTGGGGGACAGACTGGCTTATTTCTGCCAGAACTGGTTGTCTCTAACCTCAGACAAATGGGTTCTGGAGGTGGTAAGCCAAGGCTTGGTTCTCAGTTTCAAACAGTTTCCCAAGATGAGAGCCAGGCACTTTCCCCCCTCAAGTCTTTTAGAAACCCTCGCACTAGAAGCAGAGGTTTCCTCTCTTTTGGACTGCAAAGCAGTGGAAAGGGTCCCCCCTTGCCACCAGAGCAAGGGTCTTTACTCAAGGTACTTCCTGACCCCAAAAGACAGGAGACTGCATGCCCATCTTGGATTTAAGATTTCTGAACAAGCATCTTGTAAAACCAAAGTTCAAAATGCTGACTTTATAATGATTTTGCCATCCTTGAGGCCAGGGACTGGCTAGCTTCCTGGACCTCAAGGATGCCTACTCCATATTCTAATCAGGGCCTCTCACCGAAAGTACCTCAGGTTTGAACTGCCCTCGGCCACTACCAGTTCAGGCGCAATGCCCTTGGACTCACTTCTGCTCCAAGAGTTTCACAAAATGTCTAGCTGTAGTAGTGGCCCACTTAAGAAGACAAGGGATAGCTGTGTTTCCCTACTTGGACGACTGCTTATTGTGGGTCAGTCATCAGAGCAGGTAAAATCCCACTTGCAAATCACCCAGGAACTCCTCCCTTTCTGGGGTTCCTGCTGAATGTTCCAAAGTCAGTTCTCGAACCAGTTCAGGTACTAACTTTTATAGGTGCAGAGCTGAACACAAAGTTAGCCAGGGCATTCCTCCCTCTGAAAGAGTGGACAAACTCATTGCCCTGGCATCTTCTTTTCTCCATGCAGGTCTCTCGACCAGCAAGGCACTTTCTGCAACTCCTGGGCACGTGGCTGCCTCTACAGCTGTTGTGCCAGGGCAAGATTTCAGATGAGGACATTCAGTTCCACCTGAGGTCCTATTGGTCTCAAAGGAGGGACCCCTTACCAAATTGGTCCCAGTGACCAAGACTCTGATCCTAGCTCTCCAGTGGTGGCTGGATTGGAGCAACCTGTCCTCAGGGGTCCCATTCCTTCCTGTCCCTCACTCCCTCATCCTCACCACGGATGCATCCCTGTTGGGTTGGGGGGCTCACCTGGGTGACCTTTCAACTCAGGGAGTTTGGTCCCCTCAGGAATCTCTGCTTCACATCAATCTGCTGGAGCTCAGAGCTGTCTTCCTAGCTCTCCAGTTTTTTTCAGAAACTGTCCAGAACAAAGTTGTTCAAGTCAGGACAGACAATACCACAACAATGTGGTACATCAACAAGCAAGGGGGCACTCGCTCTTCAGCCCTATGCACCGAAGCAATGAAGTTGTGGTCTCTGGCCTATTCCCTGAACACCTCTCTGATAGCGGTTCACCTCCCAGGGAAGGACAATGTCCTAGCGGACGCCCTCAGCAGGATTTCTCAGGGTCATCACGAATGGGCTCTGAGCCCTCAAGTACTGGGGTCAATCTTTGCCAGCTGGGACACTCCTCAGATAGATCTTTTTGCAGCCCCAGACAACCACAAACTTCCCCTGTTTTGCTGCAGGCCCCCAGTTCTGGGGTCAGTCCCTCTGGATGCCTTTCAGCTGGATTGGGAGGGAAAGTTCCTCTATGCTTTCCCTCCGTTCCCTCTCCTCTTCAGGGTTTTAGTAAAAATCAGAACTCAGCCTTGCAGGGTGATTCTGATTGCTCCAGACTGGGCCAGGCAGCCTTGGTACCCTCTTCTTCTGTCCCTATCATTCCACCCTCCCCTGACCTTGCCCAGGGCTCACGACCTGCTGACCTGTGCACAGGGAGTAGTAGTATCAGATCTCAACTCCCTCCACCTCAAGGCTTGGTTCTTGAGGGTTAGAGTTGCTCATTTACACCTTTCTCAAGGTGTCTTGGATATTTGAAGGCCTCAGAAAGCCTTCCACTAGAGCCACTTATAATTCTAAATGGAAGAGATTCTCATTTTGGTGTTCTGAGAGGCAAATCACCCCAGAATCAGCTGACCTGCCTATTTTGTTGGACTACCTGGTCCACTTAATTCATAGGCCTCAAACCAGCTACCTTAAAGGTTCATTTGGCAGCTGTTTCAGTTTTATTTCTGCAGGAAAACCAGTTTCTCTTTCTTCTCACCCTGTGTTTGCCAAATTTTTCAAAGGGTTACTTCATATTAATCCTCCTTTCGGGAACCAACTCCTGCATGGGACTTGAATATTTGCATTGCCCAGCTAATGCAACCTCCCTTTGAGCCTCTGGATTCGGCAGATCTCAAGTTCTTAACTTGGAAAACTGTTTTCTAGTGGCTATCACTTCTGCTAGGCGATAAGTGAATTGCAAGCCTTGTCAGTGGAAGAGGATTTCATTTCTTTCCACAGAGATAAAGTGATCCTCAGGACTAACAGAAAGTTTTACCTAAGGTGGTTTCAGATTTTCATCTTAACCAATCCATCTCTTCCAGTATTTTTACTGAGCACTCCTCTTCTGGTGAGAGAAGCCTGCACAGTTTGGACGTAAAAGAGCCCTTAGCTATTATTTGGATCGTACCAAGGGTCACAGGTTCAGATCCCTCCAGCTCTTCCTTACCTATGGAGATGTGGGTAAGGGAGGCCTGCTACTAGGAGGTCGATTGCTAGGTGGATTGTCTCTTGTATCCAGTTCTGTTATCAAAACTGGGCGAGGCAGCCCTCAGGCCTGAGGGCTCATTCCTCAGAGGTACAGCTGCATCTCTAGCGGCTGCTAGAGATATTCCCATTTTGGAAATCTGTCAAGCTGCTACCTGGAAGACAGTCCACACTTTCACTACATTATTCCTGACGTCCAGTCCAGAGAGATGCTCGCTGGCACAGCTGTCCTGCAGAGCCTATTTCCTAAGTAGGTTCTGACCTTCCTCCATGGGGTACTGCTGTGTACTCTGCAAAGGTCCTAATATAAGCAAGACTTCATGGTGTTTGAAGAGAAAATTACTCACCTTAGTAATTGCTTTTCTTCTCATGGAGTCTTGCTATATTAGGACAACCCTCTCTCCTACCCCTCTCAGAATCACTACTTGGGTATGGGGTTGGCAAATTGGTGCAATCACTGTGTCATGCCTGTTTAGCTTCTAGTCCCCGCCCTTCTTTTCTTTCTTGGGTTAGGAACTAGATAGTTTCTGTTTTTTTTTATTGTTGTAGCTGGGCCCTCTCTGGACTTGAGTCTTTGGGCAGAGGGGGCCTTAGTAGTGATTGTCAAGGGTTATCCTAACAATAATACGTGATACTGTTTTCTTTATTGTTGTTGTGTTTTTGTGGTTCTACTGTTAGTAGGTAGCCAATGGCTAGTGTAAGGCTTTCCACACAGACTTGCTATGTTAGTTTAGCCTCGTAAAGAACCTGACAGTTTGGGTTCAAACAACCCAGATAAAGCTTTCAATAAGCGCCCTCGCGCTGTGAAACTCCAGATTTCTCTGGAGTTAACTATTTCATCTCCGGGGCAGTCAAAAGCCAGGGGCATACTGCAAAGGTCCTAATATAGCAAGACTCCATGAGAAGAAAAGCAATTACTAAGGTGAGTAATTTTTTCTTTTGTTTTATCTGTAGCAAGTTAAACAACACAGATTCCCCCAGTAAACAAGTGAGGATAAGAGAGGGAATTTTCATGGTCAACAAAGAAACACCTGACCTTAAAACTGTAAGTACCGTAGTACTTAATTTTTCAAGTTGTGTGTGTGTGTGCACGTGTGTGTGCATGTGTGTGTGAAAAGGATTAATGAGGACAAATAACTTTTTTTTTATGTTTTTAAATTTAAGGCAGTTTTATTTTTAGATCCTAGTTTAATTTTTTTTTTTAGTGAATAAAGGTGACAGCCACATTTGTGATGGCAGTCAGGTATAAGATTAGTGTAATTGATTTCATATCTAAAGATTAATTGAGTTTTAAATACCAATGGGTTCTGTCACATAGCAGCAGGGCTGAAACAGACTTAGTTTGGCTCAGGTAGATTTACCTTTCTGTTGCTGCTAAGTTTCAGGAGGGGCTGAAGTGAAGGATTTAGTTGCTGGTAAGCTTCAAACTGTTTGTACTTGTTTGAGTCTGTTACCATAAGTGCAGTAGCTTCTGAGTTTTTTTTAATTCAGTTTATGTTTGTGTGTGTGTGTGTGTGTGTGTGTGTGTGTGTGTGTGTGTGTGTGTGTGTGTGTGATTTATATTGTGAGTTTAAGATTCATATTTCAACAGGCTTTGGTAGAAACCTTCCTGAAGTTTCTGTGGTTTACCCACAGCTAGGATCAATTTACAGCTAACTGTGTTTTAAATGCCAGTTAGTTCTGTCACATAGCCGCAGAGCTGAAGCAGACTTAGTTTGGATCAGGTATAGATTTACCTTTCTGTTGCTGCTAATTTTCTGGAAGGGTAGGAGTGAAGGATTTAGTTGCTGGTAAACTTGTAACAGTACTTGTTTGAGTCTGTTACCTTAAGTGCAGGTCTCATATTTCAATGGCTTTTGGGGGATATTTTTACTTTTTTTTATCATTGGGGATTGTCCTCTGTGAACATAGTGTAAAGGGGTCCTCAGCTGATTGTTTCTGGCCACAGCCAGGGGGTACTTCCACCCACCCTCCCCTGAATTCTCCCACCCCGGGCTAGTCCTCCTTTTATAGGTTGTGGACCCATAGTGTTACACCTTACTACACTACACAGGAAGTTCCACACCGAAGACTAGGAGTAGCATGGGGGTTCATCTAGAGGGTGTACCTAGATGATATTGCAGGCCAGGTCACATCAGACATGACAGGAGTGATGCAGTGCAGTGGCTCTGGAGGCTAGGATGCTGCTCTATCTGCAGGCACCTCTCTGGGCTGAGAGAGGAGGTTGCCTGTCTCTGTGCAGAGGTGGCCAGGTTACAGGCAGCATCCACCCCCACCCAGAGACCACAGGGTCCACAACATCAACCTCACAGGTTGCCCAGGAAGAAGGATGAATGGACCACAGTGAGATCAGGGAGAGTGAGGAGGGGTCACAGGCACATCCCCCAACTGGTCCAGCTTAATAATTCCTACTCTGTTTTGGAGGAATGGGAATGACCCACATAGGCACCCATAGCTGGGACCTAGGAGGATTGTTGGGAAGGGGGGCAATGGATCCCGGAGAAGGGGGAAACTTCTCCAAGTGGGGAACTCTATTACATGGGGTGTGAAATTAGGGATACCTAACAGGTGGGAGAGGGAGGTCAAGTGTCTTCCAGGAAGCGCTGCATGGAGAGATGGGAAGCAAATCCATAGGATCACTAGGGCAATAGCCAGGCAGGAGGAGCTGGATGTTATTGTCCACCTGGGACCCAATCACCTGGTGATGAGAAGGGCAGAGTTAGCCAGAGTCCAGAAGGATTTCAGGAAGCTGGGAGAGGACCAGAAACAGTAGCACATTCTGTCTCATTCTCAGAGGTGCTACCTGTTCAAGGCATGGGGGAGGCCAGGGCACTCCACATCTGAATCTTCAACTCTTGGTTGAAGGATTGGTTTGGAAGGGAAGGATCTGGCTTCACAGGGAACCGAGGCCCAACCTGGGCAGATGCGAGATTGTATCAGGAGGATGGCCTGCATTTGTCCAGGAAGGGGACCTCAGTCCTTAATGAAAAGATGGAATGCTTCAGCAGAGAGCATTTAAACTGTCCATGGGGAGAGAGCCAGGAGAGACAGGTGGCTTAGGAATACCCTCCACCATGAGAACATGCAAAAGTGCAAGTTGACAACAAGAACAACTGAAGCAAGCAGTGGGGGCAGGCAGGGAAAATGTTTATAAGGGGAAATAAAGGGGTGGCAAGAGCACATGAGCATGATTACTGGGGTAGGAGGAAGAGGCAAAGTAGAGAAAACAGGAACAGAGGGAGGGCAGGG